>BSBN01001051.1:0-2400000 GCA_027924645.1 Cunninghamia lanceolata | reverse complement strand
TATGGTGGTCATTCTAACTAGGCTCATCGCCTCTTGAATACTCAGCCTCAACCCATTAATGTAACGGGCTACCTTCTTCTTGTTGGGCTCTGCATGACCGGTTCTGATAGTAATTTTATAAAATTCTTCTGTATACTCCTTAACAGACTTATTACCTTGCTTCAGTCCTTGCAGCTTCTTCAACAACTCCATCTCATAGTCCACAGGAATGAACTGCTTCTTTAGTTTCTCCACCATCCGATCCCATCTGGTGATCTTTCCTTTTCCTCTTCTGTTCCTCTCTAATTGGACCTCATTCCACCAAATATTGGCGTGGCCCATCAACTTTATTTTTGCAAACTTAACCCGATCTGGGTCCTCCACATCTTCATACTTGAAATACTCCTCCATGTCATTGATCCAATTAATAAGTTGTTCTGGATTCAAATCTCTAGAATATGTAGAAACTTCGATCCTGGGCCTCTTTCCAATCTTTGAAATGGCCTTCAACAACCTAACTTCTTTAGGATCTTTGGCAGCTTCTGGTTCTTCCTCAGATAGCTCTTCTTCAGCTTCATCTTCACTTTCTTCTCTTGTCCTCGGCTCAAACCCTCTTCGTAGCTCCTCTTGCAATGCATCGATTTGCCTTTGTAGGGCTCTAAAACCCTCTTCTGTCAAAGCATTCCTCCCAACATGATTTCTTTGTGGAGGCATCTTGGTCTCTGCAGAAAACCCACAACCTTAGGTCCTGGTGCAAACTGCCTCATGGTCGGCGATTTGTCTACACACTCAGGAATCCTTGCTCTGATACCACTTGATGAAGGGGGTAAATCATAAAACACACAATAACAGGAATTGAACACAGAGAATAGAACTTTCTTTTATTGATCTGGGCAACTCATTACATTACAAAAGCTTAATTACAATCAGAGGAATCAGTCCTCTACAGGCTACAACACACTACAACTACCATCACCAAGCTCTGGAATCTTCTACCTTCTGTAACCCCCAAATCAGCTAGGGTTTATGTTTTCCCGCCTATTCTTGACTCTACACTTGCCCCCTTAACTCTACTACCTCCCAGGGTTCCCAAAAATGGTTATTAATAGTCTTTTTGGTGGCCAACAACCTAATTTCAAAATTTGCATCTCCCTCCAAAAATAGGTCAACTTCCAGGAGCCATAACTTTTGATTCGGGTGTCCGATTTACGAACCGTTTTATGCATCAGGAAGATCGCGGAGTGCTCTACGTGCTAAGAACCAGCTTTGCTGGTACTAGCCATTTTCAGGCCCGTACGAGGCCATTTAGTGCCTCAAACCTAGATTTGAATAATTTTCAGGCATTTTTCAGGAAACATAAACTTTAATATCTTTCAGCTCACAAATGATCTTTGCGTGATTCCTTCACCAAAGGTCTTATATTTCCGTTATGTAACTTCCTATAAATTTTGACTTTGTTCCGTGCCCAAATGCAAACTTTCTAAAAATAGCAGGTTACTATTTTTAGCAGTTTGGAAAAACTGAAAGTTCTACATCATTATTCAGGTGATTATGGGACTAGAACCATAAATTTTGAGAAGAAATAGGAAGAACATCAACAATTTTGAAACACATTTTTTTTTTGGGTGATGCAAGATTGCCTTTACACCTCTGGATGCTCCTGCATCAGAAAGATTGTTGAGAGTGCAAATGTCAAAGTTGATGAAGACCTATAGAACTTAGAAGTGAATGGATATAAATCAGGTGAGTCTTCTTGCAGAGAAGAAGAAAAAGATAAGGAAAAGGAAGTGCAGATTGAAGAGGAAGAAGCTTCAAAAAAGATTCCTAAAACTCCCAAGTATGTGAAGAAGCATCATTCTAAAGAATAGATCATTGGTGATGAGAAAATGTGTACTGACAAGAAGGAAAGTTGCTGAAGAATAGGTAAATCTATGTTTACTTTCTAAAGTTGAACCTAAAATAGTGATTGAAGCATGCAAGGATGAGTATTGGATCAAGGCTATGGAAGAAGAACTAATGCAAACTAAAAAGAATCAAACTTGGGAACTCGTCCCAAGACTAACAAACAAAAATGTGATAGGAACTAAGTGGGTATTCTGGAACAAACTGAATGAGAATGGAGAAGTGGTAAGAAACAAGGCAAGGCTTGTGTGTAAAGGCCACTCACAAGTAGAAGGAATAGACTTTGAGGAAACATATGCTCTGGTGGCAAGAATGAAAGCCATTAGGATGTTTTGGCTTTTACAACACATAAGGATTTCAAAGTATCAAATGGATGTGAAGTCTTCTTTTTTATATGGTGAGTTGGAAGAAGAAGTATACATAGAACAACTGGAAGGATTTTAGTTATCAGATAAACTGGATATGGTTTGCAGATGTAAGAAGGCACTATATGGATTGAAGAAAGCCCCTAGAGCTTGGTATGCAAGGTTAGATAGGTACTTGTTACATCTAAGATTCAATAAAGGTACCGCAGACAATAATCTTTACTTCAAAGTTGAAAATGATCAAATCTTGATTGTAGTTGTGTTTGTTGATGACATTATTTTTGGAGGAAATGAAGCTATGTGTAAGAAATTTGTAGAGGAGATGTAGAAAGAATTTAAAATGTCAATGTTTGGGGAGATGAATTTCTTCCTTGGGCTACAAATCAATCAAACAAATAAAGGTATTTTCATTTCACAATAAAAGTATGTCAAGGAAATGTTGAAAAAGTTTGGAATGGAAGATTCTAAACTAGTATGTACCCCTATGGTTACTAGTTGTAAGCTGAGCTAGAATGATGAAAATCCTAATGTTGATCAGAGCATGTATAGATCAATGATTGGAGGATTGCTATATCTAACTGCTACTAGACCAGATATTATTCATGCAGTTTGTCTTGTGGCTAGATTTCAAGAAGATCCTAGAGTGTCACATGTTACAGCAGTGAAGAGGATATTTAGATATCTAAAGGGCACTTCGAATCATGGCTTGCGGTATCCAAAGGATACTGACTTTACTCTAAGTGCTCTCACAAATGCAGATTGGGCTAGTTGTGTAGATGACATGAAAAGTATAAGTGGTGGTGCATTCTTTCTTGGATGCAGATTGGTGTCATGGATATGAAAGAAACAAGATTCAATGTCTTTATCTATTGCGAAAGCATAATACATTGCAACAACATCTTGCTGCGCATAGGTGTTGTGGATGAGGCAAACCTTGAAGGATATCAGAGTTGTATATGATGAATACATTGTTGAATGCACAAGACAACTGAATGGGGGGGTGAATTAGTTGTATCAAAAACTTTAAACTCTCACAAACATAATCACATCCACATCAATTCACTTAAATCCTAATTCTGTTATGAAGATTAAACATGAAAAATAGATAACAAAAACTTAATCACACCAACACCATGCACAAGAGAACACCAAATTTTTATGTGGAAAACCCTAAAAGGGAAAAACCATGGTGAGGATTAGCTCACAATATATAGTAGTATCAATACCAAATTACAAAGAGGCTCATTGCCAAAGGGTTCACTTCCCAAGGACACACTATCCAAAGAAATGCTCACTACAATAGGTTCACTGCCAAAAGGGCTCATTGCCATGAACTGATATGATAGCATCTACCACATGCCTGAGTTCTGTTCCAATGAAGCACAAAGCATATCACCTTCACAACCTCACAACAAAAACATCCTCATCTTCACATTTTTACACTTATTTATATCAATCATCAACCTTGAAACATTTATCAAGGTCGGCAACACATTCTACAACCATTTAAACAATCTCCAAGGTCGACAAACATAAATAAATCAAATTAGGTTTGAACCTAAACATTCCCATAGAGAAAAGTAATGAAGGTGGAACATTTCATAGCTTATCTTAGACCTAAATACATCTTCACACGCTTCAATATGCTTCCTCAATCCACGAAGTATATTTGCAATTAGTGTTAGCACCCAAGTCAGCTAAACTTGTGCAAACACCAAGAACACTTAGGCACACACTTTCAAGAACCCAACCATAGCTTGTGGACCAAGCACAATCCTTTAACACAATCTAGAAACTTCCACAAACAACATAAAATTGCTTGGGAGCCAACAAATCCAGCTACAACAAATCTCACTTGAAGATAGTTCACAGACTACTCACAACAAACACTGCCAAGCTCTACTACTCAAGAAAACTACATTCCAGAGTACCAAATCATAATTCCTTTAGATGGAACATAGATATGGATCTTGGGAACACTCATCCAGAACTGGAAGACCAAAAAACCAAACTGCAGAGGAATGTGGAGCAAAATGGTTTCTCTTAGTCACACTGCAAGTACTGCCAAGCACAGTCTTCAAACTGGTGAACATAAATTTCAATCTACATCATTTTAGACCACCAAATTATAGAATTAACATCTTCAACCACTTTCTAAAACATATCCAAATCTCACACTCTGGTCTTCAACATAGAATAAATGCAAAGCAAAAATTCAGACAGTATCTTGTAAGCCAAAATACTTCTTCACAACACTGTCTTTAGTATTTATCAAATTTTCTCAAAAGCACTTGGGAACCCAACAATATGAACAATATACTAACATCATCATCACTACTACAAGCCATTCAAATCACATTACCACAACAACTTAATCAATCAACAACTGCAACATCAAAATATACAATTGACACTAATGACAACACAAACATGTTGACATTAATGACAACACCGATTAGAACATACTTGCAACAATCTCCCCCTTTCTCATTGATGGAAACATGTGATGTGAAAAACCATCATGACATAATTCTGCACTAATCTCATTCTCTCCCTTTCTTTTATACATCTTACTCTTCCTTTTTTTTCACATGAACTCTCTCCTCCTTTGACATCAATGGCAAAGGGTGACACACCTTTCTCAAGATTTCACCCCCTAAGTATGATACTACACATACTTGCACTATTCTTAATTAGTCGTGTACCACTTCTTGCTCCCTCTAACTACAACATTCTTCAATGCTTCTACTAGTTCCACCTGATGGGTAGCCTCCAACTCAGTTCTTGGAGGAAACATCTGTACCAGAGGCTGACACAAGCCCATCCTTGAATTCATTGACATTCTTCTTGATCAATATCTTGTTCATCTCCTTATTAGTTTTTGTTAGATCATCCTTTTACACTAGTTTCTTCTTTTCTACCGGATTATCCTTCTTCATGTTCTTTCTTCTGCATAATTTTGCAATATGTCCAGGCCTATTGCAATCATAGCACACAACATTCCTTTGACCATTGTTCCTTCCATTCATCCTGGATCTGCATTGGTTAGCCTTGTGTCCAAATCTATTGCATGTAAAGCAACTACCATTGTTATAGCCATTCCTTATTTGACTTCTACATTCAATAGATCTATGACCAACTCTCTTGGAAGTAAAGCATTAACCAGAGAAAAATGGAACATTTTGATTTATTCTGCTCTTACATTGATTAGCCTTATGACCAAGCTTATTGCATGAATGACAGTAACCATTGAAATATGGGTACCTTTGAGCATTTGGTTTCCTAACTGGTGATCTTCTAGGTCCATTCCTTTAATTATGCTTTCCTTTGTCCTTCTTGTTCTGAAATTTCAATGCTTGACCTAATTTGGAACTTTCACCTTTCTCAAATCCCAATCCTTCTTTGTCATCAGGGATTTTACCAATCATCTCATCAATTTTGGCAAAACTTATCTTGAACTTTTCTTCATAGCTCTTTGCCTTCTCCAAGTCTGACTTCAAGTTCACAACTTCTTGTTCAAGCTTTGTATAGTTTCCAGTTTTATCTCTCATAAATTCTTCAATTCTTTCTTTTTCTTCAATTTTAACTTTTAGATCAATCATGGATTCATTTCCTGGCCTCAATTTTTCACTGTCCTCTTTATGTATTTGTTTAAGCTTCTTGACCTGATCTCTTAAATTTTTTGTGCATTCATTTGCCTCTTTGATGTTCTCCTTTAAGTTCATGTTTTCTTCTTCAGATCTTTCTAGATCTTCAAGAGTAGTTTTGAGTTTTTCAATGTCAGTGGACATGCATTATGTATGTAGGAGATATAAGTTTTAATAAAAGATTTGACAATATGACAAAACCCTAAATTTATATCAAATGCACCAATTAAAGATCAAAGACAAAACTATTGCAATAAATAGATGTTACCAAATATTCTCGTATGTGGTTGCTGAATTCTTTTCCAACATAACTCTAAAGTCTCAAGGTATGTAATATTGTGTAATCAAGATTTGGAAAATAAGGTAGGATTTTATAAGATTTTGGTGAGACGGTTTCAATAACAGAGGTAGTTGAATGGTAAATAGTTGGGTGAATGGATTTTAGTTAGTTTTAATTTTAAATTTTTCATGTATTGATTTAAGTTTAGGTAAATAATAAATTAAGTTTGTTAACTTTAATTTATTATGTATGGGAGGGGACATAAAAGGGGAAATTTAATTAATTAATTAAATTTCATGTGAAGAGAGGATTAATTAAGGGTAATTAAGGACACTTAGGGATAATAAAGGATGAGGATAATTACGGGATAATTTAGGGATAAATAAGGAATAAATAGGGGTAATTACTAGATAATTAAATGATGATTAGGAATATGATAAGTGGTCAATTTTAGATGTCTACATTTTGCCCCTCTTTGAGACGATGTTGCGAGGCAATGTCATTTCAAAGAAGATTAAAACATAGGTTTTGGATTCAGATTTTGGGCAGAATGGATTGGATTGGATTGGATGGAGCTCATAAAAATGAAGGATTGATAGATGATGCCCCCTCAAGAGGATATAAAGGGACAAAGGAGATGGATATGCTCTTGAAAAAGGAAATGAAGGGAAGGAGATAGAGCTATGCTGATGCAAGTTTAAGCAACCTGATGTTTGATATAGCATCGGACATTATGCACCAAGATATAAAGACCAGGGTGACAATGTGTCAAATGCATGAAGGACAGAAAGTCACTGGAAAATATATTTCGAAGACACCATGATATGAAAGACTATGATGACAAAGTGGTAGATATGTTGTAAGGACTAACATAGACATGACACATCAATGAAACACACACAAACAAAACAAGCAGCTTTAGAAATAAAACACATATTTATTTGTTCTTTAGTAGCTTTGCATTCTGTCAATGCACCTTTGCTTTTACCACTAGTGATCTGGTCTTCAATGTGATGCATTTGCATATACTTGGGTGTTTTAGATATTCTTTCCATAGCTTCTTATTCTTCAACCTGCATTTCTTTTTCTTCAGTTTCTTCTTCTTCTTCTTCTTCTTCTTCTTCTTCTTCTTCTTCTTCTCTAGTCTTTACTTTTTCTCTGCAAGAGAATCCATCTGAGTCTGATACATATTCATTAACTTCTAAATACTTTTGTATGTCTTCATCAACCTTGACATTAGTACTTTCCACAATCTTCCCTAGATTTTTGTTATAGTATTGGTAGGCTTTGCTCTTAGTAGAATACCCAACAAAAATGGCTTCATCATACTTTGCATCATCCTTTCCTATTTCGTCCTTTCTTTTGATAAAATATTTGCTTCCAAAAATTTTGAAATATTTAGTAGTGGGAGTCCTTCCATATCATAGTTCATAGGGATTCTTTGTATCATTTGCTTTCACCTTACTCTGTTTTGTATGTAGACAACAGTATGAATTACTTCTCTCCAATACACTTCTGGTAGATTTGCTTCCTTTATCATTGTCCTTGCAGTGTCTTGAACAACCCTATTTTTCATTTCAACCATTCCATTCTATTGTGGAGTTCTAGGAGTAGATGACAACCTATTTATCCCATGATTCTCACATAACACATTAAACTCATTAGAAGTAAACTCTCCTCCTTTGTCAAACCTCAAACATTTGATCTTCATATCCATTTCATTTTCAACCATTGCTTTAAATGCCTTGAACTTGTCTAGGACTTCTAATTTTTCTCTAAGAAAAGTAACCCAAGTTATTCTAGAATAATCATCAATGAATAACATAAAATACCCGTCATCATGGAAACTCCTTAATCTTACAGGACCACAAAGGTTTGTAGGAACCAACTCCAATAATCTGGTAGAAGATTTTTCTTCATTTTGTAAACTTCATCTTTCTTGCTTTCCACCTTGACACTCCTTGTAGATGATATTGATAGGTTTTGTAATCTCTGGTAGATCTTTCAAAGCTTGAGCTAAACTTATCCTTACCAGATTATCAAGATTGATTAACACAATCTCCTATGCTAGATCCAACTCTCACTAATTTGAGTCATAGAGCAATGACTGTCACCTTCTCTAAGATGATAAAGGTTTCCTTCTATCCTCTTTCTAGCAACTATCACAATTCTGGACTTCTCTCTAATATCAAAACCATCATCCTAAAATACAAGACTGTATCCTTTGCTACACAACTATCCAACACTCAAGAGATTTTGCCTTAAACTTTTAACATAAAGAACATTGATATTAGTATGATGTTTTCCATAAAGACTAATTGAGCTTCTTCCACATACCTTAACAGTATAATTATCTCCAAATATAACTGATCCTCCATCACATTTTTCAAAATTAATAAACTTGCTTCTATCACCAGTCATATGATTTGAGCAACTACTATCAATAACCCAATAATTATTTTCTTGAAAAGTATCTTCACTATTAGGACTTACCTCCAGATCATTTTCTTTCATACATCCTTCAAAGCCAACACCACAAATGTCATCCTTTGAATTAGTGAGCAAGCAATCATTAACTTCATTATCTTCAACATCATAGTAGATTTTCTTAGGGACTCTACTTTCATTTTCCTTTTTCTTACTTCTCAAAATTCCCTTTGGACATTTTTATGCATAATGACCAATCTTGCCACAATTGAAACACTTGAGAGACAACTTATCCTTGTGCATATCAGTATCTAATTTTAATCTTCTCCAAAAGTCAGCTTCCATATTATCAACAATCTTTTGATCTATTTCCATAATCTTCTTAGATTTGTCAGTCTTGAATGTAGTTGCAACTGAGTTTTAGACAACATATCCAACTAAGATCAGATAGCTTACTATTCTCATTTTTAGAAAATAAGCAAAGAAACATCCTTCCTACGCATCATCCTAGATCTACTTCAAGTTGTTAAGCTTTCTTCAAGGAACTTGGCTCTTATACCAATTATTGAATGCATAAGACAACTGAGAGGGGAGCTGAATCAGTTGTATCAAAAACTTTAAACTTTTACAAATATAATCACATCCACATCAATTCACTTAAACCCTAATTATATTATGAAGATTAAACATGAAAAATAGATAATAGAAAATCACATCAACACCATGCACAAGAGAACACCAGATTTTTAAGTGGAAAACATTAAAAGGGAAAAACCACGGTGAGGATTAGCTCACTATATATAGTAGTATCAATACCAAATTACAAAGAGGCTCACTTCCAAAGGGATCACTACCCAAGGACAGATTGTCCAAAGAAATGCTCACTACAACAGGCTCACTGCCAAAAGGGCTCACTACCGTGAACTGATATGATAGCATCTACCACATGCCTGAGTTCAGTTCCAATGAAGCACAATACATATCACCTTCGTAGCATCACAAGACAAACATCCTCATCTTCACATTTTTACACTTACACACAAACTATTTACTCTTATTTATACCAATCATCAACCTTGAAACATTTATTAGGGTTAGCAACACACTATACAACCATTTAAAAATCTCCAAGGTCAACAAACATACATAATTCAAATTAGATCTGGACCTAAACATTCCCGCATAGAAAAGTAATGAAGGTGGAACATTTTATAGCTTAGCTCAAACCTAAATACATCTTCACACACTTTAACACACTTCCTCAATCCATGGAGCACATCCAAAATTAGTGTTAGCACCCAAGTCGGCTAAACTTGTGCAAACACCAAGAACACTTAGGCACATGCTTTCAAGAACCCAACCATAGATTGTAAACCAAGAAAAATCCTTTAAAATAATCTGGAAACATCCACGAACAACATAAAGGAGCCAACAAATCTAACTACAACAAATCTCACTTGAAGATAGTTCACAGACTGCTCACAACAAACACTGCCAAGCTTTGCTACTCAATAAAACTATATTCTAGAGCACCAAATCATATTTCCTTTGGATAGAACATAGATATGGATCTTGGGAACACTCATCCAGAACTACAAGACCAAAAATGAAACTACAGAGGAATACAGAGCAAAATACTTTCTCTCAATCACACTACAAGTGCTGCTAGGCACCGTCTTCAAACTAGTGAACATAACTTTCAATCCACACCATTCCGGACCACCAAATTATGGAATTAACATCTTCAACCAATTTTATAAGACATATCCAAATCTCACACTCTGGTCTTCAACACAAAGGAAATGCAGAGCAAAAACTCAACGGTATCCTATAAGATAGAATACTTCTTCACAACATTGTCTTCAGTATTTATCAAATTTTCTCAAAAGCACTTGGGAACTCAGCAATAAGAACACTATACTAACATCATCAGCACTACTACAATACATTCAAATCACATTAGCACAACAACTTAATCAATCAACAACTGCAACATCAGAAGATATAATTGACACCAATGACAACATAAACATGTTGACATCAATGACAACACTGATTAGCACATACTTGCAACACCAATTCCTATCTTCTGTGATAATACAAGTGCTATTAATAGTTCAAAGAATCTGGTGATGTACTCAAGGACAAAACATATCTCAATCTGGTATCACTTTTTGAGAGAGAAGGTTGTAGAGAATGAAGTGAAGCTTGAGTATGTGCCTACAAAGGATCAGGTGGCTAACATATTCACTAAGGCTCTTCCTAAGGATACTTTGGAGTATCTCTGAGAGAAGTTAGGGGTTATTTCCCCTCATTCTTTGAACTAGATGCATAAGGAGATGCATCAGTCCAATAGATTTCAAGATTCATTCTTTGTTCTGTACTGATGTTGGAGGCTACCTCTCAGGGGGAGTAGGTACTAGCTTTGTTGGTTGTTGCAGTCAGGGGGAGTAAGTGTTGGTGCGCAAGTTGTGTCAAAGGATATGTGTTGTTATTGGTAACTATTATAGTTGTCATGTACTCCTTAGGGGGAGTATGTAGATCAGTAAAAGAAAAGATGTTGCAAAGTAGTGGTGAGCTTGTACAAGTATGAGTAATGTCTAAAGGGGAGAGAGAGAGAGAGATATGTCACCCTTTTCTATTGATGTCAAAGGAGGAGAGAGAATAATGTGAAAATGGAAAGAGTTAGTTGAGAAAAGGACAGTAGTAAGCTGAGGGGGAGAGAAAGAGAAAGAAAAGAGTTGGTATGAAGAAGAGTATTGAGGATGTTGTTATGTTGATGGTTTTTCACATAATGTGTTGCCATCAATGACAAAGGGGGAGATTGTTGCAAGTATGTGTAGTTAGTGTTGTCATTGATGTCAACAAGTTTGTGTTGTCACTGGTGTCAACTGTATGAGCAAGAGATTATTGTAAGAGTGTGAGCTATTGGTATTGATTTGATGTTGTCTCTAATGATGAGGCAGTGTTGAAGATGTTGATGATATGCTTCTGGTGCTTGGTTTCCAAGTGCTTTTGAGAAAATTTGAATAAAAGAGGAAACAATGTGTTGTAAAGGTGTTCTAGCATACAGAGTGGTGTTCTAGTTTTGCTTCACATTTCTTCTATGTTGAAGATCTACTCATGTGGTTTGGATATGTTGATCAGAGATGCTGCATTCAGAATTTGGTGTGGTGGATCATTGTGCATAGGAAGGTGTGTTCACCAGTGTGTGAACTATGTATTGCAGAGGTATGTGGGAGAAATGTATTTGCTTCGCATTTCTCTATAGAGTGGTTTTAGGTCTTGCGATTCTGGAAGTGTGTTTATTAGGTCCATATCTACCTTTAGTTAAAGTTGTTTGTGGTGTGATGCTCCACAAGTTGATTTCTTGAGTTGCAGTGTATGGCAGAGATGTTTGAGTATACTAGGTGTGTACTTTCTTTAGGTGAAAGTTATTGCAAAGGAATTTGTTAGACTTTAGGATGTCTGTGGGATATTCTAGATTGCATTCATGCATGGTTTGTTGTCTGTGAGTCATCTTTGGTTTTGAGGAAGCGTATACTTAAATGATTATGGTGTTAACATAGGTTCAGTTGACCTTGGGTGTTTACACTAATTACAAAATTGCCTTGATGATTGTGGAAGCATGGTGTGGCATGTATGAGTGGATTTAGGTCCAAGATAAGGTGTGTTATGGTCCACCTTCATTCCTTTCCACCGTAGGAATGTTTTGGTGTCAACCTAATTTGAATTTACATGACTAATGTGCATTGATAACCTTGGAGAATGTTTTCAAGGTTGAAGATAGTATAAATAAGTGTTGAGTTGTTGATGGATAAAAAGATGTGTGTGATGAGTGAGATGTGAATTGCAGAGTTGCAAAGTGTGAATTTGTAAAGTGCAGTGCAAGATTTCATGTGTTAGATTACTAGATGCAGTGAGCAAAAGGTGTCTACAAGTCATCAGTTAGACTGCAAAGGTGTTCGTGATGCTGTGGTGGACTTCTCTTTTGCATTGAGATGGTTTTCTCATTGTAACATTCATCTCTATCTTCTTTTCTATTCTGGTAGTGAGCCTTTCTTTCTTTTGGGTAGTGAGCCCTCCAGCAGTGAGCCCTATTGTATTCGATATTGATATTACTTTATATTATGAGCTAATCCTCACCGTGGTTTTTCCCTTCTTGGTTTTTCCACATAAATCTGGTGTTTCCTTGTGTATGCTGTTGATTTGGTTATGTTTTTGTTATCTACTTTCATGATTAATCATTCTAACAAATTAAGGGTTAATTGAATTAATGTGGATCTTAATGTGTGTGAGGGTTTTGAAATTTTAAAATATAATTGATTCACTCCCCCTCTCAGTTGTCTTGTGCATTCAATAATTGGTATTAGAGCCAAGTTCCTTGGAAGAAAAGTTAACCGCTTGAGGCAGATATGAGATGGCACACAAGAAAGATGTTCCCTTGTTTGATTGATCAGACTATGCATTCTAGAAAATAAGGATGAAAGGTTATCTGGTTTCTCTTGGATATGAAATCTAGAAGTCTGTTGAGTCTAGATATAGAATGGTTTGAGTACTACTAATGAGATCAAGACCTATGAAAATAATGGTAAAGCAAGGTATGCTCTTTTAAGTGGTCTTACTAATTTTGAATTGGTGAAAGGTATGAATCTGAAAACTGCTAATGAAATTTGGGAAAAGTTAGAAAGCATTTATGAAGGATATGATAAGGTCAAGCAAGCTAAGATGTAGAATTTGAAGATCATGTTTGAGACCCTATGGATGTCTGAAGATGAAAACATCACAAGCTACGTGCAAAAGGTGGATGAAGTTGTCAATGGCATCAGAGGTCTTGGTGGAGAACTGGAAGAAAAAGAAGTGGTAAAGAAGGTACTCAAAACTCTTCCCAAAGCTTATAGTCATAAAGTTTCTAATATTGAAGAATTGCAAAATCTGGATCAATATACCAGAGATCAGTTATATGGCTATTTAATTGCTTTTGAAATGAGAGAATTTGGTACAAATAATGCAAAAGTTGAGACTGCATTTAAGGCTCACAAATCAAAGAAAACTATGGAATCAGATCAGGAGGATTTTGATGATGTGGATTCCAACTTTGTGAGAAGAATGAAAAAGGGTACTAGAAAGTATAATGGTAAGTTGCCTTTCAAGTGTTTCAGTTGTGGAAAGACAGGTCATTATGCTTCAAGATGTCCAAACAGAGCTCTGAATAACAAAAATATGGAGAATAAAGGTAAGATGATTAAGAAAAGTTATTATGTTAGAGAAGATGCAAGTATATCTAATGATGAATCTGATTATGAAGATCATGAGGGTGGTGAATGTTTGTTCATAGCTTTAAAAGATGATACTATTTCTGATAACTCTAAGGGATGTATTAAGGAAAGGGCTCTAGAAGTAAGTACTACTGTTGAAGGCACCTTGATGTATGCCTTTCATGCTAGATAGGAAAAGAACTATTGGATCATTGATAGTGGATGCTCTAATCATATGATTGGTGATAAGAGTAAGTTTGTTAAACTTGAAAAATATGATGGAGGACTAGTTAGGTTTGGTGATGATACATCTACTAATATTTGTGGAAATGGTTCAATCAGTTTTGATGGCATGCATAACATTGATGATGTTTTTTTATGTCAAGGGTATAAGACATAATCTCTTGAGTGTTGGACAAATGTGTAGCAAGGGATACAATCTTACATTTTAGGATGATGGTTGTGAGATCAGAAAAGAGTTTAGAACTATGATTGCTACTGGAAGGAGGATAGATGGAAATGTCT
Organism: Cunninghamia lanceolata; assembly: GCA_027924645.1. Lineage (NCBI taxonomy): Eukaryota > Viridiplantae > Streptophyta > Pinopsida > Cupressales > Cupressaceae > Cunninghamia > Cunninghamia lanceolata. Next base: position 2,385,617 of record BSBN01001051.1, on the reverse strand, counting down.
ACCAACTCAAAGGTATTGATGGTTATTGTTTCATTACTCAGATCAGTGAGAGTTGGCTATGGCATAGCAAAATGTGTCATATCAATTTTGATAGCCTAGTGAGAATAAGCTCAGTTCAAGCTATGAGAGATCTGCCAAATATTACAAAGCCTATCAACCACTAGTAGAAATATGGAAAATAAATGACCAGGTGACTAAAACTTTTAGTCACATGACCAAACTTTTAGTCACGTGACCAAACTTTTAATCATGTGACTAAAACATTTTGCAACATAGTTATAAATGACTAAATAAATGACTATTTTGGTCATCGGTTGAAATGATTATTGAAATGACTAAATAAATGACTACTTTAGTCATGGGGAAAAAAACACAACTATAAATAAAATTGACTAAATAAAGGACTAAATAAACTCCTCTATTCTTTTTTCTTTCACTTTAGTTTTGGAGGAAATTAATAGAGGGATTGTGCATTTATGAATTTTGAACAAAAGTGAAACCTATGAAGAAGCGAAGATTGTGCATTTAGCATGAGAAGATTGTTCATGGATGCCAAGAATAGGGCATGCAGAGTATTCAAATAGGAGAAAATTATTCATGGCCTCCAAGAATAGGGTATGAGTAGTCGAACAGGAGAATATTGTTCCTGGCCACCAAGAATAGGGTATGAGTAGTCAAACAGGAGAAGATTGTTCATGGCCATAGTTCTTTAAGTTTGGTAATAGTTTTGAGATCATCGTGTGAATGAAGAAAGAAGGGAATTTTGGGATTTCCAGCTATAGATGGTAGATATCAAAGGAGCAGATAAACGGTAGATAACAAATGGTTTTATGAAGCAAAGGTAGGGTTTTCCACGTACCTCTGTTCTTCTCTTAGCCTGCTCTAAAGTTTTGTATCTTTGAAAGCTTGGTTGTTCTATCTCTTTCAATGACTGTATGAAGAGGTATCATGGTTCTTTATTGATAAAGTTCTACTTTTTCCATTCATGATTTATACTTAGAATACCTTGGCATGAAGGAATTTGGTGGTCTTCAACCTATGACTTAGACACTGCCCCTGTGTGCATGATTCAACCTTTAAAAGATGATTGTATTTTCAAAATGACTATCACAAAATAGAGAATGAAAGCTTGTTGTTGAGAATGCAAGAGTATTCCATGATTTGTTTCATTCCTTAAATATGCTCTTCACTATCTTTATTGTCTCTTACTGCTATCTTGACAGTAACCTTTGTTATGAAAACCTTGTTCATTGCTTCATACATGAACTGATCTTTGTTGTTCTATCACAAACTTGCCTACAAATTCCTTAATACAAAGATATCATTGATAATGACTGTCCTTTGTATGCAAAAATCTGTCACAGTCACATTCCCTTTGTCCATCTGCTGCTATGACTATCATATAGGTTATTAGCTTGATTTTGATAAACTTGAAGATTCTATTCATAGACTTTTGACTGTAAAAAATCCTCTCTATTACTTTTGTTATTGATATATGACATAGTTTTCACATAATTCACATTTGGATGGAAAAATACTGTCAATATTCCACTATCTTTTCTCTGTTGTTGTAGCCCACTTTGGTGGCTGTGATTAGGGCATCTCTTTGAATGGATAGTGATCTCTTTTCTTCTATGGTGTTGTGCATTACTCTTTTTGATGATTGATTTCACTGTCATCACTTTCAAAGGCACTTGTGTCACTATTTTAGCATCTATATAATGACTATCTTTGCCTGATAAAATCTTCAAGGATCAATTAACTAATTAGGTAAGGGTATGTATTTTGACAAAAGTGTTTGGCTTCATGGATTTTATATTTTCATCTTTTCAATGCTTCAATGGACTGTAATATCTGCCCCCTCCTTTGCAATCAAAGGCATTACTGTATTCTCTATGTTGTTTTTCCTATTGTCATGATTGTCATTTGAAATGGTTGACATCTTGAGTCCTTTATTTGGTGACTTTGCATATGATTTTGGCAAGTGATTTGCTGCTATGAATACTTCATCACAATAGTTATTTAATTGGGGTTTTAAAGCGTAATCTTGATAAATTGTTTAGTATTTCTTCTAAATGCTATTTATCTATTCGTTTACATAGCTTGTCTATATTTCTAAGTCAGACAACTTGTAAAATGTATAATTGTTGGCATGGGAATGAAATTGAATTGTTGTTGACGTTTGTTATTCTCATGGACATGTATTGAAGCACTTACTCTATCTAATGCATGTACCTGAAAAAATGTTTTAGGTGCATATAAGTGTAGCGGCTACTTGTATGGGTGATAAAGCTTGTTTGGAGTGGACTTGGAGACTTTTGAAAAGGTGGGCAAGGAATTCAGAGTTTACTGTCACAAATTTGAAGTCAGCGAGGCCCTCTGCAGTAAAGTTGAATTTGGGGATGCACTCTATAGCAAATTCAAAGGTAATTCAAAACCCTCATTGCCAAAAGTGAACTGATATTTTCATGATATTTGGGGAAGCTACTTGTGGGCACCCCCCAGGAGATATTTTCATGATTGAAGCTTGAAAACTCAAAAGAAAATGTTATCTTTAGTATTTTTGAAGTTGATCCTTAATTGATCCTTGAATTCAAATAAAACCACACCTCTACTCTGCATGATCTCCCTGCATGATGACTAGCCCAAACTGAAGGAAAGGTTATCCTAGCTTGACCATATGCATGATTGAAGGTTACCTTTTAAGATTTTTATATTTAAAGGCCTTCTAGGCATATGATAGCTTATTATACTAAATTAATACTGGAATGCACAATATTACAGATGGGTCAGTGTCGAAGGTTGACTACAGATCAATATCATGCATATGATGAGAGAGTAGCCAAAGAGAGGGAAGTGGAAAAATATCCATGTCCATGTAATGATTGTCTTGGTGGAAGGGTGATAAAAAGAAATGTGATTTATCAACATATGATAAGATATAGGCATATTGGTATAAGCTCTTGGGCTTACAATTATTATGAAGATATGATAGAATTGTAGACTATGAGAGATGAAGAGGCAACAAACATAGATGAAGTGGCACTGAACATAGATGAAGAGGCATAAATGTTAGACAAAGGGTTTGAAGTTGAAAGAATGTTGAATGAGGGTCTAAATGATGATTGGGCCAAGTCAATGGAGGATGCTTTAAATCCTGTTTATGCTAATTGCAAGTTCAATCATTTGACAACAATCCTTCAAATTCTTAACTTGCAAGTGGTGCATGGTTGGACAAATGAGAGTGTAGATCAGTTATTGGTATTATTAAGTTCATTGTTACCAACTGACTCCACATTGCCAACAAAATGAAGTCAATGTAAAAAGCAGATTAGTGAGCTCGGCTTGGGGTATGAAAACATCCACACATGTGTTAATGGTTATGTATTATTTCACAAAAATCTTGCAAGTGAGAGTGAGTGTCTAAAATGTCATGAAGCAAGGTATAGACAAGGGTTGAAATCAGTTGTGGTTCCTAGAAAGGTTCTTTGCCACTTTCTGATAATCCCATGATTACTCTGAATGTATAGGTGCAGAGACATTGCTGAACTTATTCAGTGGCATGCCCAAAATAAGAGAATTGATGGAAAACAACGACATGTGCCTGATTCTAAGATGTGGATGGAATTTGATAATAGATGGCATAATTTTTCTCAAGATCCTCGTAATATAAGGTTGGGTTTTGCTCTAGATGGGGTGAACCCATTCTCAGGTCAAAGTACTAAATGGTCAACTTGGCCACTGTTTTTAATAAATTATAACTTGCCTCCATGGTTAGCAACTAAACCATTTTTCTTAATGCTATCATTGATTATACCAGGAAAGAAAAGTGTGACTTCAGATACAATAGATGCCTATCTAGAGCCATTATATGATGAGATAATGGAATTGTGGAAAGGAATTGAAGCATTTCAATCTTTAAATGATGGTCATTCAATCAAATTCACTTTAAGAGCTTCCTTATTGGTTATGATTCATGATCTTTCTGCATATGGTACATTGTCTGGTCTCACTGTTCATGGATACCATGGTTGTCCTGCTTGCAACTTTAAGGATTTTGTGAGGCACTCAAGAAGTTTGTGTAAGTGTATTTATTGTGGATATCGTGCTTACCTTAAAATGAGTCATCCATATTGTCGACAAAAAACACATTTTAATGGTTAAGAAGAGAATAATGAAGTACCTTTGCTAATAATGGGTGATTACATTATTGAGAATAGACAAAAAAGAATGCATTTATTGAAAATGGTGGGATTGCTGGTAGTAGATATGATCCATGTAATAAAAGTGGTGTAAAATAATTGTGCATATTCTATAAGTTGCCATACTTTAAGGATATAGTCATTAGGCATACTGTTGACTTTATGCATACTGAGAAAAATATAGCCTATGCTATTATAGAAACTCTTTTTAGTGCTTTTGATATTATTTCATCATGTGAAGACTTTTGAGAACTAAAGATTTGTCGAAATCTTTGGGTTGAAAAATATGATGATGCAAAATATAGAAAACCTAGTGCTCCTTAGGTCTGTACAAAGGAACAATGTGCACAATTCTTACAGTTGATGTCTTAGACTTGCTTTCCCACCTGATATGTAAGTAGTACTATCATAAGCCAAACTGACATTAATAGCTTAAGAGGCCTAAAGACCCATGACTATCATGTTATAATCAAAAATATTTTACCTATTGTGATAAATATATCAGGTTTGGCAAAGGGGCCAAGATTGGCAATTATACGGTTGGGCCTAATAATAAAGAGAATGAGTTCACATGTATTAGATCCTTTGAACTTTGATAGTTTGAGGGAGGAGGTTGTTGAAGTCCTTTGTCTATTGAAACATGAATTTCCAACAACAATCTTTAACATTTCTATGCATCTTTTGATACATCTAAAATATGAACTAGAGCATTGTGGTCCAGTAAGAACGAGATGGATGTATCATATAGAATGATATATGAAGGTTTTAAAAAAAATTGTTCATACTAGGGAAAAACTAGAAGGTAGCATGTCTAAAGGATATTCAATGCAAGAGGCCATTGGGTTTTGCATAGAATATATGAAGGATTTTAAAAATGTCAATTGATGTGTATGGGATGATGAAGATGAGAGAGTTGCAGGTGAAGTATTAGAAGGAAATGGATGTCTCTTCAAGCTATCACATCAAGAAAGAAGTGTGATACATGCCTTTATTCTTCAAAACACATCTTCGTTTGATAAGTGGCACAGGTTAAAAAATTTATACAATTATTTATTTACACATTTATATTATTAATCTTACTCAATTGCATTTACACATTTATATTATTAATCTTACTATTTACACATTAATATTCTATGTAGAAAATATGAAGAGAATCAAAGTTGGATGCAACATTGACCTCAAAAGCGTAGACATCATGATTTGGTTGGAGGTGATTCTTTTCCAAAATTTGAAGAATGGATTGCTAATGCAGTTAGTGATGCAAAAGAAGAAGGTCAATATATAACAATAGAGGAAAGTGAGCTTTCAAAACCTCCACATTTATGGGCTATGCATTTTAGTGGAATGTGGGCCTATGGTAGCCATTTAAGAGTGGAGGAAAAAGACAAAGGAAAGACAAATTGTGATTGTGTTGTAAGTGCTAAATTTCTTCACAAAAAACAAGAAGAAATTCTATGTTGGATTCATCCAAGAAATTATTCAAGTGGATTTTGGTGAAAACAATCCTATATTATTAAAATGTAAGTGGATCCAACCATCTACAATACATGTTGATGAGTATGGATTTGTATGTGCAAATACAGGACAATTTTTATCAAAGAGGGATGAGCCCTATGTTTTCCCTTTTCAAATTAATGAATCATTTCTAATTGATGATGTAAGAAGCCCAGGATGGTCGTATGTCATTCAAATAGAGTCTTGTTCGAAACAAAAATTCATGGAAGCTATTGATATAATGCCTGATGGGCAATATGTTAATTTACAAGAAACATTTGAAGTAGTGGATGAAGATGATGATGGAGTATTTGGAGAAGATATTTTGATTACCAATGAAGAGATTGGGAGAGAGAATGTATTGCATGACACAAATGAGGATGAGGAAGAAAATCAAGCAGATGCAGAGATAAGCGATCATGAGTCTGATCTTATTGGCAATGTAGATGATTAGTGAAGGCATCAAGAAAATAGTGAGCTTGTAAAATGTAGTAGAGAAGTAGCAAGATAAGAAAGGGCATTAGTGTACAAGAATTTCTTCCACTTTAAGTTTTTTAGGGTAATCTCTTGTGTTGAGCTCTACTTTTTGTTTTTTTTCTAGTTCTTGTCTTGTTACACGTCATGCATATAACTAGCTATATTTGTTCCAAAAATAAATTACTCATTTTTAAAGCACATATTGACTATTTTTGTTTACTTACATTTGTGTCCAAAATTTCTACAGAATTATATAAGTAGAAATAATGAGGATTATATAAGTAGAAATAATGATGATTCACACTATCAGAAAGGCAATTAGTTTCTTCTTAAATAGAAGGATAAACAAATAGAGTTTCCTTTGGGTTTCAATCTATGTACCACATTTACTTATTGAATTTTTTCTCCTCCATAAAATGCATCTTATATGCTATCATCCTATGTCATGTCACTTGTCATAGACTATCTCCTCTAATTTCTAAGAATGCATCTTATATGCTCTATGAATGTATTACATATGGGGACTGTCCTTATATACTGTATCATTCAAATGGAAATGAAATCCTTATATACAATGATTGCATTTGTTTATATGCTCTAGTTGACTGAAAATAATGGCTTTGTTTATATTCCACTCTTGTTCTACTGATTCAAGTTGCTGATTTATATAGTATTGTTTATTTGGACTTCAGGAAATGAGGAAAAAGACTATGAGGCACAATTTAGATGATAATGATCATGTTGCTAAAGTTCCACTGACAGATTATGAGCACTTTCGTAAAGAACGTGTGGCAAAGAATAGTGAATATTTATCACATCTTGGTTTGACAAACAGACAAGTTGTAAATCCACTAAGTAGTATATTATTTGTTTAATTATGTTTATGAAATTTTATAGGCAAGAGGTTTATGTATATAAGACATAATATGATATTTTTTTGTTTTATAGGAAAGAAAAAGAGTGCAAAGAAAATGTAGAGAGAAAACAAAAGGAAAGTAAAGATACAATGCTGCCAACTCATAGAAGCCAATGCATTTGGGATTCAAGTATGAATGCAGTTGGTGAAAAGAATAGTTGTGATGATGTGCAGCCCGATATAACACATAGTGATGTGCATCTTGATATAGCACATGGTGATGTGCAGCCTGATATAGCACATGGTGATGTGTAGCCTGATATAGCACATGGTGATGTACAATGTTGTGATGATCTCTTAGCACAGAGTCTAAGAGATATTATTGAAAACAATGAGAGGAAAGGAATAGTAAGTGAGCTATAGATGATTTATTTAAGGTTAAAGGATGTGTTTGAAGTGTAATCTATAGAGACTGGTACTGATCTACCTACTCATGACACACCTACTCATGACACGCCTGATGTGGCCAAGGACGATGAAGTTTCAATTAATGAAAGTCAAAGAGAGATCATTTGCATCTGATGTGCCTGCTACAACTTTTGATGGGTGGATCAACCAAAAATATTACTAGTGGTTTAATAGAAGATGTACCTACGTTTTTCAAAAGAAAAAGATTGAGTCAAGATTTATACAGATCTACATAGAGGAATGCAAAACAAAGAAGATTAGAAGGCAAGAAGCCATTCCTGGTTGAGATATCAAGAGATGGTGAGCCCATTGGGAAAAATGCTACAAGGTGGGCCTCTGAGTTGGGTGTGAGATGTAGGGCCCTTTTGAATATTTGAAAATCAAATTTTGTAGAGCAAGATCCACGAAGTGTGGAAAATGTTATACAAAAAATGGAAAGTGCTTTTGAGACTACTAGTTGACAAATCTCTAGAAGATATTACAAGCAAAAGATGAGACTTTTGATAAACAATTATAGATACAATTGTAGAAAAATAATCTTGGAGGGAAAAGAGAGGTTAGAATCCCCTCTATCTCCCAAGCAGTGGGAGACATTAAAAGAAAATATGTGTTCTGAAGAATATTTGACAAAGAGTTATGAAGGAAAGAGGGCAAGAGATAATGTGGCAGCTAGATATACATTTGGCCGAGGCAAATTGCAGGCCAAAATGGACAAACTTGGACTAAGGGTATGGCTTTTTGGTTTAATTTATGTTGGTTATTTATTTCAATTTTTTTTTGAACTGACTATATGTTGATATTGACATTGTATTTTAGGTAGAAAATAGTAATAGAGAAGTAGGTGTGGAAGATATGCTCCATTATATGGCAGCACTAGATCCTAGTAAATCTAATAGTAGTATGAAGTGGAAATCTAATTCGTCAATAGAGATTTTAGAGCCATCTATTAGATGCCTAGTAAGAGCCACTGCAGATCATGTCAACTCAAATGAAGGGTACCAACATATAATGAGTTGCTTACACAATCTCACTAAGAAATTGTTGTAGTTGGCTTCCTCTGTTAAGCCTATAGTTTCTGCATGGAATGAGCATAATATTATGGATGCAGATGAGGTAAGAGGCTCTATTACACTATCCTTTCATTTTATGTTCTTGTTATTGGGTAAACGTGTACCATGTTTTTGTTATACTTCCTTGTGATTGTATTTTTTAGATACTTCAATAGTTATCATAGCTCTTAGATTAGCATTGATGCTTTACATAAATGTGTTATCACGAGTTGTCTCACTGTTCTACTTACAGAACCAAAAGAAACATGCAATAATGCAATTTACCAGGTTCTACTTCAAACCATTTGGCTTGAGTATTCATTTCATTATTGTTATCCTTGTCATGTTTATGACATGCTCCTATGCTGCATTATGACATTTAACTCTATCATTCTAGACAATCACTTTGAGTATATCTTACTAAAGCTCTTAATCACTGATCCTAAAGTCAAGGTTGTCATATCTACTTTCTTGCTATCATTTCAAGGGTTCTTGGTCACTTTCTAATGGTTTTGATAGTGCCTTTATCTCTTCTCTTTGTTTGGTGAAACCCTATTAGTTGTTGTATCTCTTTATCTTCTCCTATACCTTCCATGCTATGTACTATCCTAAGACAAAGATATGGACTGCCATCTTACAACTTTTATTGTCTTCCTTATCATATGAAGGACTGGGACTGTGCCTTCTTGTTGAAAATCTTATGCTCATGACTATAAGAATCCTCCTATAAACTGGAATCTATTGTTTACAATAAAGGAAGAATCTCACAACATACCTTGACTTAGTCATTTAAGAGTGGAAGAAAAATGTTATTTTGAACAAAAAAATATAGTTTTTGCATTCTTTACTTGACTTATATTAATTTTTGTATGATGATTAAACCACATGCAGAGAAATTATATAAGAGCAGAACAAAAAGAAAAAGGCCCTGTCAATAAAGCTCTCTACAAAGCTGCATTGGAGTGATTATTATTTTTATATATTTCATATTAGTCATTGTTGTTTTAACACACACATGCAAGTAAGTACTATTCAAGTAAGTTGTTTTAATTCTATTTGAAGGAAAACCCACCAGTATGATTTACTTTAAAGGATTTAACTCTAGAGAGAGACCAATAAATGTATGTCACTTAAAGGGAATTACATCAACTTCTAATAGAAACCAATTAAAAGCATCCACACAATGACAACAAATGTGCCTTGATAAATCTATTGATTTGAATAACTAGAAATAGCCAATATGGAGACAATCAAATAACTTATGAACTTGAATATTAACAGAAAATTAGAACACCATACATATCCACAAAGTTAACCATCCTTGCCCATTATAATCTTAAATTATCATAGAAGTGTAATGTCTTGAATCTGAAATATGATTGGATAGATAATATTGGAATATATAAATTGTCTTGCATAAAGATGATGATTCTCTAGGCCTTGGTTTCCCTTATAAATATGGGAATCAACAAGCTTTAGGCCTCTTGTACCTAAACATGTTTAATAAAGAGAAATTAATGGCATAAGCAAGTTAACCAAGATCTGAATCTGTTAATCATCATAGAGCACTCATGACCTCAGGCCTAGCAAGGTACTCATCTCCATGTTGCAGTATCTGTTAACTGTGTTGTGCCCCTGTCTATTATTGCAAAAAAGTGTCAAAATTTTGTCCTTGTTCTCCATGTTGATGCCAACAAAACTGCTCGTTACTCCTTCTGCACCTGAACCTGTAGTTGTACATCAACCTTTCAAGTATGTCTGCTCCCACGTATCGAATGTAAGGTCACAGGGCCATTTGAATTCCAAAATTTGGAGCAGATTGGTCTGATGGTCCTTCCATCTTTTATCCAACATAGCCTTAACATCAATTACAAATTTTCCATATCCTGCATCTAGGGCTATGATCCTATCCAAAATCACGTTAAAGCTCAAAGTATCTATATCTTGCTCCTTTTTCAAGAATTCCATAACCACAGACACTATTGTTCTAAATTTTGCCTTCCAAGTATCAAGGCCTTTAACTTGTTTGTTTTCCTCTATCAAAATAGGGGGGATAAATTGATGCTTGAAAGTAGAAAAAGATTCAAGTTTGGCCTGCATCCTTTTGTCTTCATTGCTGGCATATTGATGCTCTTCAATGATCATAGTCATCCTCTGCTCTATGGGCTTCAATTTAGTAGGAGCATCAAGATTTCTTTGAAGTATCCTGCAAAGCAGGCCTAAATTATGCAAGGAAGGCTGCCATTTCTTGTACAGTGGCTCCAAAACAGAAAAGTTTGCCTACAATTGTTTAATGGCCTGAGATAACATAGAGTAGCAATCATGCACATCCCCAAGTTTATCCACAACTAGCTTTATCCTGTATTCCGATATTTTCTCAAAGACTTCAAGGACCTTGAGATCCTTGTCTCATTTTTTGTTTCCTCATTTGCTTCTTGAGATCCTCAACTTCTTTTTCAAATTTTGTTCTCAAAGCATTAAACTCTTGCATTGTCACTGTGACATCACCAGTTGTTAGTGGCATAGAAGGTTGATATGGAACTATTGACAAACTCTGGGAAGAACCCACATCTTTCAATTGCTTTTTCAATTGCCTATTTTCAATAAGCAACCTATTCACTTCATCATTCATGTCTTGTTGAGTTTTCTCTTAATCCTGCAATTTTTTTTCCAACTTTTTTACAACTGAATGGGTGAACATGGTAGAATGGACTGTAAGAGAAAAGGCCTCAGTTCTTGAAGTATCTCGTAAGGTTTTCACCATAGCAGATCCCCTCGTTTCCTTGGTTTACTAGTGTTTTTCTGTTTTGTCCATATGGAAAGAGTCTCTGTCTTTGGGTTGAAACCACATCCACTCATTCCCTCCTCATAATCAAATTTAGACACAAGATTAGGGTCATCTTGACTCCTAACTTGGTCAAGAAAGAATACCTTTTTCAATTCAAGACCTGGGATGATCAGCATGTTACTCTTCAAGACCATTTGTCTTGCTTCCTTAGGAGTCACATTGATTTCATCAACTTTTAGTTCTTGGATTGTTCGGGTGGTTAGTTGATCATATTGATACTCATCAGCACCCATCTTATTGATTTCCACCTTTTCATCAAATTCCTTCATCTTCATTTTTAACCAGAAATCTCAAAACTCTGGAGTCTTGATGAAATCATCATCTTGAATAAATCTCAATGATGCCACCACCCTTTCATCTTCCTATAGCTCTGGATCAATTTGGGCTTGTTCTTCCATTCTAACCTCAGGCTTGTGTGCATCAATTTCTTGACCAACCAATGGTTGATCAACTTCCTCTCCATCATGCAAATGTGTCAAAATATTGGCAACTTCATCAGTATCCCCCACACCCTCAGACATCTCATATGGGACCAAAGGAGACATGCCTTCAGTTCTCTGCCTTTTATGTGGTGGTGATTCAGGGATCTATAGTTCTTGAATTGATATGACATTAGGGACAGGCTCATGAATCTCAATTCCTGCAGTCCTCTTCACTAGAATTTTGGTAGCCTTGGTAGGGTATACTTCATATTTAGCATAAATACTTTCAAAATTTTCAATCATTGTATTAATCCTCCTTAGAGGATCTTTCTCTTCAAAAAAAATCCTTCAAAAATTGGATTCTTTTCCTTTTTGTCATCTTCAATTTTCTTGAGGATCTCCCATTTCCTCTTCTTGTCATACACTTCATTAAAAGTAACTGGGTTCTGTTGACATTCCTTCTGAATCAGCATTAGGGTTTGCCACTTCTAATGCACAGGCAGATTCAGGCCAACTGAATACAGGAGGTTGCGTGAGCTCCTCCCCTTCACTTTTGGTTCTGCCGCACCAAGGGGGGTATCCCTATAACTCAAGATGTAACCTTGACTAGCTCAAAGATAGAAGGATCTAACTTGACAACAACAGGCAGAATACTCTCATGTATGGACCAAGATCTGCATGATAGATCACAAGGCTGGCAACATTCTTGGACATGATGTCTGGTTGGGTATGAGAGCATGCAGGGGGTTCCTAATACTACTCCTACAACTAACAGGTGGAGGGATGAAATGTTTTAGTTTGAATTTGGATGCAAAGCTGGACATGGTGTATAACACAAGAACACAACATGATTGGTGCCTATCCAGGGCTTGGAGTCGGTAGACATACACCTGTGAATGATCAGCATGAATAGCTAGAACTGGATTTCAGGGGGATACACATGATATCTGCCTTACAGATATCTCCCAATGAAGAGTGTTGAGCTATCTCTACTTATGGCATCCCTACTGCAGTATACCCTTCCCAATGTTCAACCTAAAAACAGTTTAATCTGCCCCTTGAGCAGAGGTTAAAAGATCAGACATTCAACATAGGAATTCTATGCTCTAGAATCTAAACATAAGCGAACATCCAGATCCAGAAGAAGGATACATGCAATACTGGAGACAGAATTAACACAACACATGCTAAGACAGCATTACTCATATAAGGTCAACCATGAAATCAGTGGATCCATGCCAAGTCCTACAACAGGAGATACATAAACTCACAAGACAAACTGTACAGAGCAACCAGATCAGCTGGTTATGGATTACAGAGCCAAAAATCTACAACTTTCAACAACCTTGAAAGAACAACATCGTCTGCATTATATAGCAGGAGGATGTATTTAGCATTAACTACCAGGTTGACCAAAACTCCCGCCAGATATACAGTATCATGGAAATGGTGCTCAAACACAACCAGATTGGCGCCCAAACTTGAATGCAGCAGGTAGGGGAGGAGACAGGAAGATTTCTCGAGCCCTGCACCCCTGTCCGTTGATTGACACCTCCAGTCGGGTACAGGATCCATCCACGCCATCGCCCATACCTCTGCAACAATCGCCATTAATGGCGCACCAACCCACGGCCTTGGGAAGAACATCATACAGACTATCGCAAGCATTTCCCGCCGAGATTCATCATCATGATGTTTGAAAATGCAGGATATCAATATCCCACATGCACCCCGCGATGACCTCAATAACACTTTATATACTAGGTCATGAGCATATATCATGTCGGTGCTTTTGCTCCTGACAACACTAGTATAGACTTCATCATCATCATCCTCCAGCAGCATGATATTCCGTTGTTCAAAATATCACCCTGACGTCATCATGATATTTGAAATATAACCTTCATGATATTCGCCTTCAACCTGATCCATCGGAGGAACATCCTCCTGCTGAGCTTATAACAAAAGTCTGGCCGATGAACATCCTGATGACGTCATCATCACATCCTGCTGACGTCATCATCATATCTGCCTACTGCGCACCTCCTCATATCCAGATGACGTCATCATCATGTTTGCAAATATCAGGAGGTCTCTTCAAGATGATCAGTGTTAGAAATATGACCCCCCGGACCTTGATGACGTCATCATCATATTAACATCATCATGATATTCGGAAGACAACCGGATATTTGGAAATATCCTCCTGATGCACAAATATCAGGTTGCACTGTAGCTCCGCTATAAGATCAGGGCGAAATATGAATATGATGATGCTTGAAAAGATCACCCCCACTAGATAACGCACGAAGCCGGCAGGCGGATATCTCCTTGATATAAGCATCATCATGATGCTGGAACAAACACACTCGAGTGATATGAAAATATCACCCCCTCCTTCAGAAATATCATGATGCAGATAGGCAGATAAAAAGATATCACCCTGATATAAGGATGACGTCAGCATCATCAGGATGTCAAAACAACAAACAAGAAGTGATACAACATCATCAGGATGATATTAACCAAGATCACCCGATGATAAAATATCACCCCGGTGAAATATCATGAAGGCAGAAAATATGATGACCTCCGCAAGCAGCAGGATGATAAAAGGAAATATGATGATGATGACAACGACCCTTAGGAAAAAACAAGTTAGGTCGAGCAACTCAAAGAATAACCCCTTCAGAATAACGGGGCAACATCATCATCATGTTTGGGCAAGGTGATAAGTGCAAGATCACCGGAGACTTGAGAAATCACCCTCGCAAGCAGATCAGGGCGCACTGTAACACATCAGCATCATCAGGATAAAAAGCCAAACATCACCCGATGTTTCAATATGATGATGACGATGAGAAACGGTCGACGGAGAACATGATGATGCCGACCTTCATTGAAACAAACATGATGATAATGACCTCCTCCTCAAGAAAATATGATGATGCAGCTGAAAAATGCTGAGGAGGTCCATTACTTGGAACAATTTTTGGATACTTAGGGAGAGTGCCTGAATGAAAATTGCTCAAAAAACTACCAGTCAATTCAGGCACTAATAGGTTCCTTATCACATCCTCATCATAACAAATTTTATGGGAGATGCCCATCTTAGTCAACATCACTTGTCTCACCAAGTTCATATGACCTTCAGGGTCACAAACTCTTTCAACACCAGATTCCAAAGAGTACTTGGCCTACAAATAGTCCTGCAGCTCCTCGAGAGTGTCCAAACCAATTGACCAATCTCCAAAGACAATGATATCAGGCAAAAAGCTGCCTTTCTTCTCCATTTTCATCACTTCCTTTTCCCTCCACATCATTTGCCAAATGAATTCCAATAATGTAATTCTGTCATAAACAAACTTTGGCAATTTGTGAGGTGGTTGAGGGAAATCATATACCCTAATTATTGTGTGCTTTGCTAGGAAGAACCAATTAGCATAATTGAAAGTATGACCTTGATCTGGTTTATCTGCAAGAGGTCTCAAAATTACCCTCATTTATGGTGACAATCTAGGGATCCCAATACCAAAAGAATTCATTATTCTCATAGAAAATTCATTATGAAATACATTATAGCTACTAGTCTGGCAATGAGAATCCCACATGTAACACCAACATTGAGTAGGTATTCTTTGCCTTATCCTATCAATCATGCTGATGTGCATTTTACTTGACCATTTACTCATATTTTGATATAGGATCAGATGGCAAACCAAAGAATAAAACTTGAAGTTCATGGGTTTCTTATCTTCCTTCACACTGATGAATCCATCATGTATTTTCTTTTCAAGATATGAGGCAAAATCATACTCAATGTTCACCCCTAAATTTTGTATCTTCATAGCAATCATCATCAAACTAACTGGCATCCTCGGATTAGCATCAATTCCCAGTACTTGGCACAATGCATAATAGGTCCATTTGAAATAGACTGTAAAATCTTCCACAGGGAATGGTTCAACTACATTGGAAGGAATATCAACCATCCCGTTGTTTGCACCTCTTCTCATAAATATCAGTAGCTCATCACTTCTAAGTGTTCTTCTCAAACTTTTGTATTATTGTTCAATGTTTTGTATGTCAATTTTGGTGATAACTTGTTTTCTCAACATAAAATAGTCAATTATAACACTTCTGTCAATTCTCAACAGAGAAGATCCATTTGGCAACCTTACTATTTTAGTAGCTGGGTGATAGTGCAGTACCAGAGTACGAATCAGTTCTACATCCATGAATACATTTGAAACAATTAGCTTGGCCAAATCTAGCTTCCATGGATTACCCACTAGTCCTTGACAGTCCTTCTTCTGACAGAAGTACCAAAATAGTTTCCAACCAGAAATAGGAATTAAGGCATCCCTACAACCCTCAGCAACATCCCTAAATACTTTCTTTTGACCTTTGTCAATTGAATTGGGTAAAACATCTAGCAAAGATTGTTGCAGTGAACTTTTATTAGGGGCAGGATTAGGCATATTGGTCTTACTTGTGGATTCAGACTTCTTGGGTGCCATTATACAAACTAGGGTTTTGAAATTCAAGCAAATGCATGGAGAATTAAAATAGAGCAAAGAATCTTCAAACTTTCTTGTAGAGAATGTAGAGATGGACTTACTTGAACAATTCAAAGCTTGCTAAGAATAGACCGAACTAGGCGCCTTCTCCAAGCCAATCTACAATCTCTGAACTAAGCAAATGCCAAGAGATTTCTAGATTTTATCGAGCCACAATGTTCAACATTCAACCATTATTTTTGGTTCATTCCACAAAATTATAAAATATCCGCATTTAATTCATTTCAAATATAAGCCCTTGATCAAATTTGATCCAACAATCAGATGAAATGACAAGATCTTTCAAATTTCTTGGTAATCGCACACCTGCACTAAGTATGTTTACTCATTTATTATCATTACCACACTACCACAGAGCTTGTTTAAACTAGTCATGGGATGGTGATAAGCTTCAATGCCTTCATTTATTATCATTACCTCACTACCGTGGAGCTTGTTTAAAATGGTCACAAGATGGTGATAAGCTTCAATGCCTTCATTTACTATCATTTCTGCACTACCACGGAGCTTGTTTAAATCAATCGTGGGATGGTGATAAGCTTCAATGCCTTCATTTATTATCATTACCGCACTATCGTAGAGCTTGTTTAAATTGGTCATGGGATGGCAATAAGCTTTAATGCCTTCATTTACTATCATTACTGTACTACCACAGACCTTGTTTAAACTAGTCTTGGGATGGCAATAAGCTTCAATGCCTTCATTTATTGTTATTACTGCACTACCATAGAGCTTGTTTAAACTGGTCATGGGATGGTGATAAGCTTCAATGCCTTTTGTTCACTTTTCTTGATTAACGCCAACCCTCAGCCCTTATGCTCAAACAAAGTGGGGTCGCGGGGCTTATAACCCCCTTTATTCCATTTTCTTCCATTACAGTCAACCTGCAAGTGCCTGTTGTCATTACCGCGGTGAGATTATGTTGCCAACTTTTATTGCTTACTGCCTTGTCGCAAACATTCTTTGAAAGCCTAGTAACTTGGACACTTACTACTGCCAAGACGCAACCAAGTGGTGAGACCTCCGAGGGACTGCGGTATACATAGTTGACCGAGCCCTTCCTACTTCCATGCCATGAACAACTTGTATGTTTCCAGCCAGAGTGCGGTATACATGATTCTTTTTGCTCTAGTTCCCGCACTACGACCAAGACATTGAGTATGACTTGCAAGATTGTGGTAACATGGTTGACCGAGCCCTTCCTACCGCCATGCCGCGAACAACTTATATGTTTCTAGTGAGAGTGCGGTATATATGATTCTTGTTGCTCTAGTTCCCACACTACCGCCAAGACAATTAGGATGACCTACGAGATTGCGGTAAACTACAAAAACATAGAAATGATTAAGAATAACTACATACTCCTCAAAATGACCATGTTATGTGACCCTAGGAAATAAATGGCATAAAATTTTGGCATGAATGTCTATTAAGAAATGGTCATATACAAGTGAAAAGATCAAGTAGGACGGAAATGTACAAAATTTTTGAGAGGTCCTAATAGGTGAGACATTAGAATAGTTTATTTAGAATAATGGCAGGAATTAACAAAATTTTAGGGTTTTAAAATTTTGTTCCAACATAAGTAATGGTTGTTTTATTATGTAAATAAGGGTAATCCTTACCTATATAATAATTATTATGTATTTCAATATAATGTGTATTTTTCTTTTTGTTTTTGTAGATATGTATTGATAAACTCCAAGAAGGGGATAAAGTTAGGGTGTTGGATCTGTGTGATGGTGTTGCTGTGGGCATTGGGTGGATTCACTCACTATCTATTGTACATGGAGTCAACTTGAAAGGAATAGGAATTGCAAATGTAAATATTTTAAAGCTCACAAGTAACATACATCTTGCTTATGAAGACAAAATAGATGGAGTTGTCTGTCTGAAAGAGAAAGAAGGAACCTTCACACAGTGGCCACTAAAATATTTACAAAAAATGACATAGTTGATGTTTATCATGTACTTGTTGTTAGACATCTTGGCCCACTGCTTTATGCAGTATTTTGAATGTGTTGTTTAGGGATCTTAATTTCCATGGTGTATTTGAAAGAGTTGGAAACTCTTAGACAATTATGACATTTTTTCTTATATTTATATATACTCTTAGATAGTTTTCATATCTTATAACTTGATATATATATATATATATATATATATATATATATATATATATATATATATATATATATATATATATATATATATATATATATATATATATATATATATATATATATATATATATATTTACATTATATTTTCTATTGTAGATTACCTTTCTTTATCATGATGTTGAATCAATATTTTAATTCTAGCATGTTGTAGCTTATTCATATATGTAATTATTTTTTAAAAGTGCATTAAAAACATTACTTGCCTCTAGAATTGTCATAGAAACTTCTTCAAAATGCCACGCCTATCTTGGAGTCACCGGGGTTTGTACCTCAATGATTCCACACTGTTTTAGGCCCAAAAAATCCCAACTGTGCCCAATTCCATAGGTGATTCGATTCCAAATTTGATTCTAGGACGAATAGTACTTGGAAATGACATGTTTTTCTACCAATTAGGTAACTTAACAAATGATAAATGTTATATCCCAAAACTTGCGTTGGAACTCTGGTAAAAGCTTACCATACTATAGCATCATCAAGTCAACCTCAGATATGGAAATTGTTCAAAATAGAAAATAGTTTGTAAATGTTGAATGGTCAGATAGTATGAGAAGTTACAGGCACCAGAAGTTACCTTTCGAAACATCAGGACAGATGGCGGATAAAATTGATATATATGGTGTAAAAGCCAAGGAATTGCCTTTTGGTTTCAAGATCCAGGTGACTTTGATCCTACTTTAAAATGTTCCTTACGAGTGGTCCATTGTGGTAACCTACATAGTGGTATGTATTCTTGGAAGCCTTATGGTGCCATATTATTTAATGAAGTATATGTGGCATTAAAAAAACTGAAATGATCTTTTATAGTAAAGGAGAATGGGTGGTATTTGTGATCTACTATGCTAGAATACAATAATCTACACCTCAAATTTAGATTACTCAAACCATGTCACATTGATCATATTATTAAATAATATAATATATTCCATAGCTTAAGATGTTTTTTTGGTTTTAGGGATCTTATCAACATCATAAGGAGTTAAAGGATGCATAGGGAATCAAGATAACTACTCAGGGATGAAATTTTAGGCTAATAATTTTATGTATATGAGCATAAATTTATCAAATATATGTGGACAATGAAATTTAGCTATAATTTCTTGATTTCAGGGTCTTGAGCATGCCATAGCAGGAACTTAGTTATATGTTGCTGGACCTGATGATGATTTAGAGGATATTAAGGAAGAAGCAATGCAAGATATCAATAATGTAATGTCTCAAATTGACTAGAGTGGGGAAGGAGTTTATGTTCAAGCTTCAACTCTTGGATCTTTGGAGGCTTTACTTGAGTTCTTGAAGACCCCAGCAATAAGCATCCTAGTTAATGCAATTGGTATTGGGCCTGTGCATAAAAAAGATGTCATGCGTGCGAGTGTAATGCTTGAGAAAAAGAAGAAAGAGTATGCTACAATTTTGTCATTTGATGTCAAAATTACTCCTGAAGCTCAGGAGCTTGCAGATGAAGTTGGTGTCAAGATATTTGCTACGGACATTATTTATCATCTATTTGACCAGTTTAAAGCATATATGGACAATCTTAAGGAAGAAAGGAAAAAGAAGGCTACAGAAGATGTTGTTTTCCCCTGTAACCTGAGCATTTTGCCAAATTGTATTTTTAACAAGAAGGATCCTATAATTGTTGGTGCTGATATTCTTGAAGGCATTGCAAGGGTCAGTATCTAAACCTAATCTTTTCAGTGTTATGACTTATGCATGTAAAAGATTGTTGTATCTTTTTTGGTTTTTATAAAGCCATATGTGGTGATTGTATCTACAGATTGGCACGCCATTATGTGTTTCCACAAAAGATTTCATAGATATTGGCAAAATAGCCTCAATTGAGATCAATCATAAATCTATTGAAATGGCTAAGAAGGGTGAAAAAGTGGTCATGAAGGTATTTTGAGAAGCTGTCTTTATTGTTAATAGTTTTATATGATTTTGGATGCTATTTTTTGAAATGTTTTTGTTAATGAATTATCATACGAACTTTACAGATTGTTGGGAGCAACACTAATGAAGCACAAAAAATGTTTGGTAGGTATTTTGAAATGGAGGATGAATTTGTGAGTC
Organism: Cunninghamia lanceolata; assembly: GCA_027924645.1. Lineage (NCBI taxonomy): Eukaryota > Viridiplantae > Streptophyta > Pinopsida > Cupressales > Cupressaceae > Cunninghamia > Cunninghamia lanceolata. The sequence goes on along the minus strand of BSBN01001051.1, from coordinate 2,364,962 downwards.
ATCTCACAAGAAGATCCATAGATATATTGAAACAAAACTACATGGTAAGGCTATTTGATATCCACATTACATAATTTTATATTGTATTTACTATTATGCATTTTATACTAATTCAACATTTGTGCTTTTCATTTTTGGTTGATAAAACAACCTTTTAATGTCTAAAATATAATAGTCTTCATAATTTTTTAGGATGATTTGTCCAATGATGATTGGAAACTTGTGGTGAAATTGAAAAAGTTGTTAAAAATTCCTTGAGCTACTACTAATGATGCATTACGCAATGGAACTTTGGATTGGAGCAAAACCTTCTGATGAAAATGGGAAAATGCACCCTGCAACATTACAAACAACACAATCAGGATAACAAATGGTGAACTTTGTTGATACCAGAATAGTAGCTTCTGCATCATAAAATTCTTCTATATGTTTTGCTATGCGGTGTACATGCTGCACCTCTAGCCATAATAAGACATTAGTGAACTTCAGATCCTATCTATGCAGGAGGTCATTTGAATGTCTGTTGTTTAGCTTGTCTTCTAAAATTTAATAGTCTGAATGGGCAGGTGTGGTATTGCCATGTGAGAAAGGGAAGAGATTGATTACAAGAGTAGATATTTTGTGTAATGATCTATTTTATGATTTCTTGAGGTAATGAAGAAAATATCATGAAAATGTTGTTTTAAATAAATTCATATTTTACTGCAATTGTACGAAACCAAAAACATTTCCATGTCATCTTCAGCATGTTGTCGACTGGCTGGATTTCACCATTTCAAGTGCCTCTTTTGCTTCAACTGTCTAAGACCATGTTATGGAAGGTTACAGGGAATGGTGTGTTTTCTTGTTGCTGCAGGGTCACTGCTACAGGGGCCTCTAAGTAGCATTCTCAGGTTGTTATTCAGATATTGTTCATAGTGGTTCAGGGTTGTTTGAATACACAAGTAATAGCTCAATGGCTTGTGTGAAGGAGAATATGGAATGCACCAAGCCAGCAGTCAAAGCACCTGAATTGGTTAACAGAATGCCAAAAGAAATGATGTCTCATGGAATGCTCAGTGGCAACATCTCTTTTCTAAGTGTCAAAATATGTGAAGGGCTTCATCGGTCCGACCTGCCTTTCCATTATTTTGCTATTGTATCTAATGTGGTTGTTGAACTGGTTTCTTCTTCAACCAGTCCTTGTAGTTTGTTGTACATGACAGAGCTCATGAATTGTTTTTTTCTAGTACTTATGATAGCCTTGTGTTGCTTTTTTATTATTTGTAATTCATTTCCTTCATTGTTCCAATTAAAAAAAAAATTATTGCCACTTTGCTTTGTCTTGTTTCATTTTCTTATTGGTCAATTCTCAAATAGAAAGTGTTGGCTCAAATTTATCAATCTTTACTTGGTAGCATCATAAAATATATAGTTTTCCAAATTTATTTCCCTAATGTTTTAAATTCAAATTTAATAATATATTTTTTTTGCATTATAAAATTTATGGTATTTAATAAATTATTCATATCATGACTAAATTTACTACCAATTAATGGAAACCAGTAAATAAAAATGACTACCATGACTAAATAAATGACCAATTAACAACAATCAATGACTAAATATACATACTACCAAATTTATGACTAAATATACTACCAAATTGTTGACTAAATATACTACCAAATTAATGACTAAAATTTGTTTAGTCATAAATTTGGTCGTGAGATAAATGACCGGCAATAAAATACCAATGGTCACGTGACTAAATATACTACCAAATTGATGACTAAATATACTACCAAATTTATGACTAAATATACCACAAAATTAATGACTAAATATACTACCAAATTTATGACTAAATATACTAACAAAATTTATGACTAAATATACTACCAAATTTTACTACCAAATTAATGACTAAAATTTTTTTGGTCATAAATTTGGTCGCGAGATAAATGACTGGCAATAAACTACCAATGGTCATGTGACCAAACTATTGATCACATGACCAATTTTTGGTTTTTTTTAGTCATTTTTTCCTATTTTTCTACTAGTGAATGTTGTCTGTAAGGAATGTCAAGTTGGAAAGAAAGAAAGAAGAAGCTTCCAAGTCAAAGATCAATCTTCTACCGAACTGTTAGAATTGATGCATACATATCTTTGTGGCCCTACTAGAGAAAGGTGTTTTCAAGGTGATGGGTATTTCATGCTACTAATTGATGATTGCTCTAGAATGACATGGGTTACTTTTCTTAAAGAAAAATTAGAAGCCCTACATAAGTTTAAAGTATTCAAAGTCATGGTTGAGAATGAAATGGATATGAAGATCAAATGTTTGAGGTCTAACAGAGGTGGAGAGTTCACCTCCAATGAGTTTAACATGTTTTATGAGAATCATGGAATAAAGAAGCATTTATCTGCCCCTAGGACTCCTCAGCAGAATGGAGTGGTTGAAAGAAAGAATGGGACTATTCAAGAAGATGCAATGACAATGATAAAAGAAGCAAATCTACTAGAATTCTATTGGAAAGAAGCAATTCATACTGTTGTTTATATAATAAATAGAGTGCAAGCAAGAGCAAATAGCACAAAGACTCCTTATGAGCTATGGTATGGAAGGATTCCTACTGTCAAATACTTCAGAGTGTTTGGAAGAAAATGCTTTTGGAATACAATGGATCATTGAGAGGGGGAGTGAATCATTAATTTAATGAAAAGTAGTTCATTAATCAACCCAATAGTTGTAAAAGCAATTAATACCAACATGCCAAAGACAAATAAAACAATAGAATCATACAAATGAAACCATGACACAAGTATTTAAAGTGGAAAACCCTAAACAAGGAAAAGCCACTATCCAACCTCACAAATATCACCATTAGGTCTCATTGACCAAAATCTCATTGATTACACTTTTACATCTGATTTAGGAGCACCAACTCCAAACACAAAACAAGTAGATATATAGAGTACTACTCTATTTACATTGATATCATAGGTTATAGATGAATTCTATAAATCTCCTACTCAATCACCTCTACTCTCTTAGATCAACACCTCAATAACACCTTTATTTTACAAAGTATTCAATGAAACAATGCACTATTCTGTTTACAATGGCATCATAGCCTATACAAAATCACCTAAAACATACAGTTACTGAACCCAAAACATATTCACATCAAAAGCCCTATTCTCCTTCAAGTACGCAAATAATTTTTCTTCAGAACTTCATTACTCTCATCATAGATCAACAAAGAAAGACCTCTCATTCAATATTCATGCTTTTAAATACCTATAGAATCAACATAAGCTTTTCACACTCAGATACAACCTCTACAAAATAAAACCCTTTGCTTTCTTTGTCTCTATCTACATAGCAAAATTTCCATTTTCTTTACTCACTTATGCAAATAGTTTTTCTTTAAAAACACCATTATCATCTCACAAAAATAATGTACATTGACTGGCATCAAGAAAAACCCCAAATGCACGAGGACATTCATAAATAACTTCATCTTGAGCAGGCAATCAATTGACAAAGAATTAGTTACAAAACAGCTCAAAAACTGCCTGTAGTTAGACAGATAAGTTCATGCATGTCAATGTTGAAACACTAAGGAGTAGCTATTACTTGTTTAAAACCCTACCATTGATTTGCTTTTTCACACCTTCAAGACTTTAAACAACCACTATTGATTTAAATATTGGTGCCCAATTGTAAATACTTCCTTGGCCCACTCAGTCACCACTAGGGTGAGGGGTTGGTTACCTTATGACCTCGACCCCCTTAAGTGATCACTTAAATGATCTATTCACCAGCAACAGCAAGTCACTTTTAAAACATAACAAAAGTGATTTGTCATAATTCCTTTTTAACTTGTTTCTTAGGGTTTAGGAGTGGTGCAGGAGCATCCCTTCAACAAGCCAACTATACATCTGAGGGAGAAGACTAAGGTCTTAATATGTTGTTATGTTTTATGCATTTCTATATTCCAATGTAATAAGGTGTGTTTGACCAATGCATGTTATTGTAGTTTGTATCTAGGTTTTTGTGCAAGTCCCTAGGATACTTGTCGATCTATAACAACAAGGTTGTTAGTCAGTTAGATGTTGTTAGTTGGTTGTTATCTCCCAGCCACTGGGAACCAAGTCAGTACTACTCATAGTGAGTAGATAGATACCCTAAGTCAGATCAATTCAAAGAGGACAAATCATATGCGAGACAGAGTTGTAGTTGTGGGATTGAGTTGTGTAATTGTGTACCGGAGTGTCTGTATACATCTCTGAAAGTATCGATACTAAGATCCTATTTGTGTTATCTTTCTGGTATTTGAATTACTTATGCAATCGATTTTCTATTTTGGAATCAAGATGGGTTCTTAGTGATGGTGTAGATTGTCATTGATGTCAAAAAGCTCTTGCAGAAGGTAAGTGCAAGAGGTTGATGCTTCATATGTGTGTTCATGCTTCATCAAGGGTTGTGTGAAGTTGTTGATAGGAGTTGTCATATCATAGCTTGTTCAGTATGGTAAAGTGTTGTGTCATTCAGATTGAGTTGATGATAATATTGATCAGTGAAAATGTTGCTTTAAGGATATCAATTGTGTTTGTGCAAAGTCTTCTTGAATAGATTCTCAAGATTGAGTTACATCAGAATGTCAGTGATGTGTTGAGGATGTTGATCATATAGGAGCTCAAATGAGTTACATCAGAATGTCAGTGATGTGTTGAGGATGTTGATCATATAGGAGCTCAAATGGTTTACATGCATGTTCATATTCAAGAAATATTGACATAGGTGGTTGATCATGTTCTTGCCTTACTTTATCGTTGGTGTTACAATGTACTTTTCAATCAATCTTGGTTTGACAAAGTTCATATGCTTTAGTTTTACAAGACTAGTGTAGATTAGGTATTAATTATTGAGCATTGAAATTTTTATGAGGAGCATGTTTAATACACAAGGCATCAAATGTGGTGAGCGGTCATCAAATAACTTGAATATTTTATAAAGCTTTGAAGATTTTTTTTAAGTGCATCTAAACCTTATGGAGCCCAATTTGAATATTCTTAAGGAAAGCATATTTTAAATTCCAAGAGAATTGCTTTTATTAAAAAAAAACAAAAACAAAGTGGAGCCCGATGCAAAATATGTCTTGATAAGTAAAAAGGCATCGAATTGCCTTTTTAGGGAGTATGTAATATGTTTTTTTAAAAGTTTCTATTGTCATGCCTAATCACTAAGCCTTTTTATGGCTTTACTCTATTTTTTAGAAACCTTTCTTAAAACCATTATGTGGTCGGCCTTACACATGATTTTTTAAAATGGTAAAAGCTATCAAATCTTTTGTGATAAGTGTTTTTTAAATTAGAAATTTTTTTTTCTAATTTAAAGAGATTTTTTTTTTAGGAGATTTTTTTCAAGGGAAATATTTATGAAGAATTAAAAGATTTTGAAGACTAATTTTTTGAGGAGATTTTTTTTGTATGAAGATTGGAGATTGTTTTTGAAAGATCGTTTTGAGAGAATATGAAAAAATATAATGCAAAATGATTATATTTTTGAGAAGAGAACAAAATGTTTTTTTGAAGAAATGTTTTTATGAGATCTTGAAAAAATATCAGATGATTTTATTGGAATTTAGTGAAGATGTTTGCAGATTGAAGAGTCTTGTGAAGGAGAAGATAAAGATTTTTTATTTGCAGAGGAAGATGAATAAGGCAGATTGAGAAGATTATTTTTGAAGAAGAATTTGAAGAGGATAATGAAAAATTTGTTTGAAGGATTTTGCAGCAGAGAAGACAATTAGATTGAAGGGTTTTGTGTTTTGGAGAATATGAAACATCATGCAGAGATTGTAGATATGAGCAGAGAATATGAAGAGTTTTCAATAGGGTTTGATATTATATGATCCTATTTTTAGATGGTTTTATGCAGGTATTGAAAAGGTTTTCATGGAGAAGATTTGTCTTGTAAGAAAATAAAGAATTCTATTTTATGAATCAAGGAGGAAATAATGTATTGAAGTTGGTTGTTAATATTTTGTGAAGATAAAGAGTTTATTTGCAGGGAGATGAAGAAATTGAAATGAAAGGTCTCAAATATGAAAAGATATTCTTTCATCTCTAAAAGGAAATATAAATGGGATTTTGGTTTCATGAATCTGAAGAATGTGAAAGGTTTTGGATTAGATATATGTTCTTTTATTTTTGCAGGTGACAATATAAGATGCATTATTTTTGAAGACATTAAAAAGAGAAGATGAAAGGACAAAATGATCTTCAGTGAGAGCAAATGACTATGCAGAATCTGAAAGGTGAAAAGACATCCAATTTACATATAATAGTTTTTCAGGTGCATTGATGGTATGACTTGTGAGACAGAGATGAAACATACAGAGAAATGCAGTGTTGTTGAGTGTATCCGGATGTAGGATTGATTTTGAACAGAATGGGCATTTGACAGACACATGAGAGAAGAAATGTTTTGTATTGAAACAGAGAAACCCTCTGAATTCTTGTTTTTAGTTTGTTCTGTATTAGGGGTTGGTGCTCCTTGAAGCTGGTGCTTCTAAACAGTATGCCAGTGAGGCTTACAGGTTAGTGAGACCGTAACATTTGTCAGTGAGACACGTATTGTAGCCAGTGAGGCAGTTCTGGAGTGGTTTTTCTACCCCTGGAGGGTTTTCCACTCGTGCAATTCTTGTGTCTTGATTCATATTGAACATCTCTCTATGATTGTATGTTTTACTCATGAGTTTTGTTTATGTGTTTTTTAAAGTTATGTGCATATGTGTTTGACAATTCAATGATAACTTTCTCACCTTTATGCTCTGCAAGTTAAAGTTTGAAAAAGTTTTGAAAATTCACACAACACTGATTCACCCCCCCTCTCAGTGTTGTCCTTGACTCCTACAATTGGTATCAGAGCTAGTTTCCCTTTTGTAGCTTAATCAGCTTGTGTAGGTCCTGTGTGTGGAGTTCAATGGGTAAGTGCAGAAGAAATAAAAGTAAGAAAATTGTCAAGTTTCAGAGTTGTCAAAACTCTTCATCCATATCAAATCCAAATGATGATATAAAGTCAGTTGATAAAGATGTTCTCCATGTTGAGTCTAATATTGTCTTAGAAGAAAAGGGTTCAGTTGTTCCTCAGTTTGATGGTTTAAATTTTTTAGTTTGGTATGTTAGAATGCAAGTGTATCTATCCTCCTTAGGATATGATGTTTTAATGTCAGTTGAGAATGGTAATTCTGCAAATAACAAAGAAGCTCTTGAATGTAATGATATTGCAAAGAAGGCTATATTATCTGCTCTGTCTAATGATGTTATTTGTAAAGTTATGGATTGTGTTACAGCTTAGGATATGTGGAGGAGATTGAAAAGAATTTATCAAGATAATGATAAAGAAGGGGACACTCTGGTGTGTGAAGAAAGTAGCAATGAAAAGAGACTTTCAAATGAAGGAGTTGAAGTTCAATTCCAATCAAATTCAGAAGAAGCTAGCATCACAAGTGATGATGATCAGAGTGATGATGATCAGGATTATAATGAGCAAGATTGTGAGATTGATTTGGAAGGAGAGCTCATATATGCTCTGAGTGAGCTCAAGAATTATAAGAAGGAGAACAATAAATTAATGATGTAGTTGCAGCAAGAAAGAGATTTAAAAGATAAAGCTCTTATAGATCTTGAAGAGGCCGAATGTCAAATTATTAGTTTAAAGACATATATTGATGATTCAGACAAACTAATTGCTAGATTGAAGATAGAAATTGAGGAATCTAAGAGGATAGCTGATGGCTCAATTTCTAACCTTGAAGTTTCAAGGATTGAAAATCTAAAACTGGAGGGTGAAATTATTAATCTGAGAAAAGAGTATGATGGTCTCAAGGTTTTATCTAAGAAATATCAAGTGTTTGATAAGATGCTTGGTAAACAAAAACTATATGAAGACACTACTAGACTTGGTTTTGAAGAAGGAGAATGTTCAAAAGCTAGAGAGAGACCCAGAAAGAAGATTGATCTGAATGCTGCCACTGAAAACAAAATGCATAATCAAAGAAGAAATTTCAAAAGAAATGCTCCTGTTAGACAAGCATACATGTACAGGTATAACTATTCTTTTAATGGTTATTGTTATGCTTGTAGTCAATTTGGACACAAAGCAATTATTTGTAGAAGGAATACTGACATTATTTGTTACAAGTGCAATAATGTTGGACACATACAAAGTAATTGCAAAGTGCATAGAAGGTATGATCCTTCATGGAAGTTTAATATGAGTACTCAAAAGTACTATCATTCATTTGATTATGATTTTGACATAGTTTGTTATAATTGCAACACTCTTGGACACAAAGCACAGAGTTGCAAAATGCATGCTTCACCTAATTTGAAAAGGTTGAAATGGAAAGAAAAGGTTTGGAGGAAGAAAGCACCTATGAAAATTTGGAAGCAGAAAGAAGGTAAAGAGAAGTCACAATCTAAGCTTGTCCATCTTGCACAAGTCATTTCATCTGTTGCATAACATAGTATGAAGTAAGGGGGAGGTATCAAATGTTCTATCAATTGACCCCAAGAAGTTTCAGGAAGGAGATCATTTGAATGGTGATCTTGTCTTGTTTGTCATATTTTCCAATCTTGTGAGATAGTTGTTGAAGATGTTGCTAACTAAGTTGATTTTTAGTGTATATCAGTGATGCAGGAAGAGCTTGTTAATGTAGTTGGTATGCAAAATTGATGGAATGGATGCTCATATGGAAGTGTTCTTGATGTGATAATCTCACATGTTTCTTTGATATTTTTTCATCAGTAATATGTTTTAGGGTAGTATATACAAATTGTGTGATTCTAGTGGTATCAGGTGTCCATGATCAATGACATGTTCATTGAATGCAAGGTGTTGATAAGTTGTTAAAGGATTTAATGCTCAAAGAGTTTGGTGATGTTGTGACTTGATCCTATTTTGCATATTGTTCATATCATACTTACATGGTTGAGTTGTCATGTTGCTTCAGTAAAGGTGTTCTCAAGGAACTCTCCTCAAATGTTTGGATATGATGGCTAAGGAGGTTGATTAGAATGATAAAGTCAAGAGGCAGGAGTTCTTGTTAAGATGTGTTTATGTATATATCAGAATTGACATTTTGGTGTGAAAAATTGTCTTGTGCAGAACAGGAGGATAGTCTTCATTTATTCAGATGGTCTTCATTCTTTATCATGTCAAGAAAAGGTGTTAGAATAGTTTGGTTGCAGGATGATTGTTCATATCAGGAAATCAGTTTGATGATTATATATATTACTTTGTTGAGTTATGTTTTATGACATGTATCTTGGAGCTTTCAGTTGATTTGAAGATAGTGATAAACTAGAGATATTAAGAAGTTTTCTGAGGTGATAATTTCACATGTTCCATTGATGATCTTCCTCATTAATATGGTTCGGAAAGGTTTGCTCAAATTGTGTGGCTCTAGTTTTGAAGTGGTTTCAGGTATGAGCTTCAAGTTATGACAATCTAGAGTTTCTTATGACATTGATGAGATATGTCTTCTTCATCCTCATATTGGTTTTGTGTTAAAAAGTGCTATTATGTTGAAGTGAATTTCAGAGATTTGTTTGGCTTAAAGTTTATGATGCTCTTCATAATGAGAATGGTTCATTACAAGGATGTCATAATATATATTTCAAAGTGTAATAATTTTGCTGAGAGTTTCTTGTCTTTACATTGACACAAGTAAAGTTGATTGTGCTATCAAAAGGTGTTTGATGGTGCATGGATGGTTTGATGTCAGTAATTGCATGGTATACTTCAGGTTTATATGTTGCTTCAGGGCTAAGTCAGGAAGTGGATCAGTTCTGAGTTGAGTTGAGTTATATTGGTTATTCTTGTCAGAGTAGTGATTTGTTTGTGAACTTTATAACATGGGATGCAAATAGATTCATTGGAGATTTGTCATATGGGTCAACAAGTGATATCAAGATTTTGGTAAGTGGTTCTAATTTTTTGGTTAACAAGATAACAGGAGTTTATGTCTTCAAAGCCCACATAATGCAATGTGTTTGTAAATGTTATGATCAGCTTTAACATCTTTCAGTGGAGTTGTTCTCAGGGGGAGTTTATTCAGGCTTTGTCATCAGATGTCAAAAAGGGGGAGAAAGATAAATTGCTTCATGAAGTTTTGCCATCAATGACAAAGGGGGAGATTGATGGTGTAGATTGTCATTGATGTCAAAAAGCTCTTGCAGAAGGTAAGTGTAAGAGGTTGATGCTTCATATGTGTGTTCATGCTTCATCAAGGGTTGTGTGAAGTTGTTGATAGGAGTTGTCATATCATAGCTTGTTCAGTATGGTAAAGTGTTGTGTCATTCAGATTGAGTTGATGATAATATTGATCAGTGAAAATGTTGCTTTAAGGATATCAATTATGTTTGTCCAAAGTCTTCTTGAATAGATTCTCAAGATTTAGTTACATCAGAATGTCAGTGATGTGTTGAGGATGTTGATCATATAGGACCTCAAATGAGTTACATTAGAATGTCAGTGATGTGTTGAGGATGTTGATCATATAGGAGCTCAAATGGTTTACATGCATGTTCATATTCAAGAAATATTGACATAGGTGGTTGATTATGTTCTTGCCTTACTTTATCGTTGGTGTTACAATGTACTTCTCAATCAATCTTGGTTTGACAAAGTTCACATGCTTCAGTTTTACAAGACCAGTGCAGATCAGGTATTAATTATTGAGCATTGAAATTTTTATGAGGAGCATGTTTAATACACAAGGCGTCAAATGTGGTGAGCGGTCATCAAATAACTTGAATATTTTATAAAGCTTTGAAGATTTTTTTAAATGCATCTAAACCTTATGGAGCCCGATTTGAATATTCTTAAGGAAAGCATATTTTAAATTCCAAGGGAATTGCTTTTATTAAAAAAAAACAAAAACAAAGTGGAGCCCGACGCAAAATATGTCTTGATAAGTAAAAAGGCATCAAATTGCCTTTTTAGGGAGTATGTAATATGTTTTTTTAAAAGTTTCTATTGTCATGCCCGATCACTAAGCCTTTTTATGGCTTTACTCTATTTTTAAGAAACCTTTCTTAAAACCATTATGTGGTTGGCCTTACACATGATTTTTTAAAATGGTTAAAGCTATCAAATCTTTTGTGATAAGTGTTTTTTAAATTAGAAATTATTTTTTTCTAATTTAAAGAGATTTTTTTTGAGGAGGTTTTTTCAAGGGAAATATTTATGAAGAATTAAAAGATTTTGAAGACTAATTTTTTGAGGAGATTTTTTTGTATGAAGATTGGAGATTGTTTTTGAAAGATTGTTTTGAGAGAATATGAAAAAATATAATGCAGAATGATTATATTTTTGAGAAGAGAATAGAATGTTTTTTTGAAGAAATGTTTTTATGAGATCTTGAAAAAATATCAGATGATTTTATTGGAATTTAGTGAAGATGTTTGCAAATTGAAGAGTCTTGTGAAGGAGAAGATAAAGATTTTTTATTTGCAGAGGAAGATGAATAAGGCAGATTGAGAAGATTATTTTTGAAGAAGAATTTGAAGAGGATAATGAAAAATTTGTTTGAAGGAATTTGCAGCAGAGAAGATAATCAGATTGAAGGGTTTTGTGTTTTGGAGAATATGAAACATCATGCAGAGATTGTAGATATGAGCAGAGAATATGAAGAGTTTTCAATAGGGTTTGATATTATATGATCCTATTTTTAGATGGTTTTATGCAGGTATTGAAAAGGTTTTCATGGAGAAGATTTGTCTTATAAGAAAATAAAGAATTCTATTTTATGAATCAGGGAGGAAATAATGTATTGAAGTTGGTTGTTAATATTTTGTGAAGATAAAGAGTTTATTTGCAGGGAGATGAAGAAATTGAAATGAAAGGTCTCAAATATGAAAAGATATTCTTTCATCTCTAAAAGGAAATATAAATGGGATTTTGGTTTCGTGAATCTGAAGAATGTGAAAGGTTTTGGATTAGATATATGTTCTTTTATTTTTGCAGGTGACAATATAAGATGCATTATTTTTGAAGACATAAAAAAGAGAAGATGAAAGGACAAAATGATCTTCAGTGAGAGCAAATGACTGTGCAGAATGTAAAAGGTGAAAAGAAAACCAATTTACATATAATAGTTTTTTAGGTGCATTGATGGTATGACTTGTGAGACAGAGATGAAACATACAGAGAAATGCAGTGTTGTTGAGTGTATCCGGATGTAGGATTGATTTTGAATAGAATGGACATTTGACAGACACATGAGAGAAGAAATGTTTTGTATTGAAACAGAGAAACCCTCTGAATTCTTGTTTTTAGTTTGTTCTGTATTAGGGGTTGGTGCTCCTTGAAGCTGGTGCTTCTAAACAGTATGCCAGTGAGGCTTACAGGTCAGTGAGACCTTAACATTTGTCAGTGAGACACGTATTGTAGCCAGTGAGGCAGTTCTGGAGTGGTTTTTCTACCCCTAGAGGGTTTTCCACTCATGCAATTCTTGTGTCTTGATTCATATTGATCATCTCTATATGATTGTATGTTTTACTCATGAGTTTTGTTTATGTGTTTGACAAAGTTATGTGCATATGTGTTTGACAATTCAATGATAACTTTCTCACCTTTATGCTCTACAAGTTAAAGTTTGAAAAAGTTTTGAAAATTCACACAACACTGATCCACCCCCCCTCTCAGTGTTGTCCTTGACTCCTACACTTAGCCCATTCCACTGGTTGGATTTCTTTGAAATCAATGGAATGGCTGTACATATTTGTTTATGTTCTTGTTTTGTACTATCTATTTGTTCATTCCATGGTTGCAAGGTCAGTTACAATATGCATTGATAGAGCCTAGCATCCTCATGTGCTAGGTTGGCAAAGTGGAAAAATCTATATGTTTGCAGGAGAAACAGTTCAATGAAATCACGAGGTTTTCAACGGATCAAATCGGTGAAATTCCGCATTGTTCAATTAGATATATGATTTGTGTGTATATTGCATTTGTATGTCAGATATACATTCTGTATGTGTATCACAGCAATCTGCCAGGTATATAAGTCGCAAAGCATATCAGAAAACATGAAAGTGTTGTATGTCAAAGATTGAAGGCAATGAACATACATTATGAATATACAGTCTATGTGTATATCACTCATGTGTATCGGGTTTCTTTTCCTGTGTATCCCACAATTGAAGGTTGTGAGTATCTCGCAGATGTTTGTCATGGTTGTATGTGGCAAATGTACATTCTAAATGTACAAGTCTATCGACATACAAAGGAGAGAGAAAGTTGTAGTTTCCAATCGGCATACAACAAAGTCAACCATTTGGTCAAACCCATCAAATGCATAACTGAGTTGCATGTTGTGAATGTACATCACAAATGTACATCAAGATTATATACAAAGGAGGTCAATGGTCAAATACATGTTTGGTAAGGTATATTCCGAATGTATGTTTTAGTTGCATCTTTTGAATGCTTGTTCTGAATGCATCTTGTGATTGTATATCACAAATATACATCGCGCACATACATTGTGTAAGTATACAAGGAGGTGACCAGTAGGAGTGGTAGGAGGAATCGGCATGGCAAGTCAAAGGGTGTATGTATAAGTTTGAATGCATTGGGGTGACAAGAACCATCGGAGTGAAGCTATCGAGGAATCTAATAGCACATGTGTCGCTGATAGGCAACCGATGCAAGGTGCATACATTGGTATAAGGTATGCAATCGGAGGAAGGTTGTTTTATTCAGCTGATGGTGTGATGTCTGGCCGATGGGTAAGTAAGAGAAACATACAAAGGTAAATGTATGTTAATGAGGAATTGACACCTATTTTGCATGTTTTCGTTGGAAGCTCTGCATCAAGTGGTATCAGAGCAAAGGTTGTATCTTTTGGGAAGAAGAAGAAGACAAGATTCAGATGAAGAAGGGTCACAAGAGTTTCCAACAAGGATGACCAATGCTGAGTTGGTTGTCCTAGTGAAGAAGCAAATTGTAGAGAGCAAAGAAGTTAGAGCTCAGAATCAAGCTTTGAAAGATGAGTTAGAGAAGTTGAGGGACAAAGTAGGAAAGGGAAAAGAAGATTCTGGTGAGGAAGATAGGGATGAAGAGGAGATCCCTAGGTGGGAAGAGGTTCCTGCAGACTAGAGATCCTTACTCAATTCCCTCAAATCCATGGAGAGGACCATGGATATGAAACTAGACCTGCCAGTGTTTGCAGGAAAAATGGATCCTGATTCAGTGATGGCGTGGATAGACTCCTTGAATAATTTCTTTGAAATAGAGGAAATACCAGACCATCAAAGGGTGAAGATGGTCCAATCCAAAAGGAAAGAGGTTGCACTAACTTGGTGGAATTTCATCCAAGATGACTAGGTGAAAGAGGGAAAGAGCAGAGTTGCTACTTGGAAGAAGATGGTGGCTTTAGTGAAAGAAGCCTATGTTCCATTGGATTACAACATCCAACTACATAAAAGGAGACAAAATCTTAAGTAGAAGGAGTTAAATGTCAGCTCATACACTGAAGAGTTCATGAAACTATGTGTTAAGAAAAAGGTGAATGAGAGTGAGGAAGAGAAGGTGGAAAGGTATCTCAATGTGTTGAGATTTTCCATCCATGAAGACCTAAATCTACATAATCTAAATATAGTCCAAAAGTGCTACCAATTGGCACTCAAAGTAGAAGAGAAATTAAAGAGAAGACAAGAGCAGAATAGTAGAGGAAGAGGAAGATAGCAAAGAGGAAGAAATCCTTTCACAGGCAGAGGAAATGGATTTGGACACCAAGGTAAACTCAATCAAGAGAACAACAAAGGAGACAACAGTCAAACTCAAGGGGGAAGTTACAATCAAAAAGGAAACTTTAGGGGAAGAAGACCACCATTTAGAGGAAGATCTCAGGGTAGAGGACCTCTCAGATGTTACAATTGCAATCAAGAAGGCCATATAGCTAGCAGATGTCCAGAAAAAGCAACAAGTTCAATGGGAGAGAGGAGGACAAATATGATCCAAGAATCTAATTGTCAAAGTGTGACAAGCTCAAACACTTATCAAAGTGTGAATGCTCCTGACGATTATGGGTACCCTAAGAAAGGAGAATCTTTGATGATTAGGAGAGCAATGACCACCACGAAGATGCCTGATAGAGAACCCCCACAAAGAAAGTCTCTCTTCAAAACTACTTGCAAGGTAGGAGGAAAGGTATGTAAAGTTCTAATTGACTTTGGATCTACTAAAAATTTGTGTCTGTTGAAATGGTAGAAAAGCGTAAACTTAGAAGACTGCCACATCCTTGCCCATACAAGATCTCATGGCTCACCCAAGGTTAGCAAACAGTTGTCGAAGAACAGGCTTGGGTGGAGTTTCAAATTGGACCATACAAGGATAGATTATTGTTTGACATAGCTCAGATGGATGCTTGCCATCTCCTATTTGGTAGACCATGGCAATATGACTTGAGAGCACAACACAATGGAGTTAGAAACACCTATTCAATCACCAAGGATGGTAAGGTGATAGAGTTAATACCATTGATGGAGGAGGTAGAACCAAAAGGGAAAGAAGTCAAGGTAATGATGGTAGAAGGAAAACAATTCATGAAAGAGATAGTAGAAGAAGGTGTAGTTGCATATGCCCTAATTCCATGCCTAAAAATGAACAAGGAGTAGCAGCAAGAAGTCAAGGGAGAGAAGAGGCAAAGGTCCATAGATCCTGCTATCCAAGAGCTATTGGGCAAATACAAAGGCATCATCTCTGATGGAATGCCAAGGTCCCTACCACCTATAAGGGACATCAGCCATTGCATAGATCTAATCCCAGGATCTACACTTCCAAACAAGGTAGCATACAAGCTCACCCCAGAGCAGAATGCAGAGGTAGCAAGGTAGATTGAGAAATTGTTGGAGACATGCCTAATTGGTAAAAGTTTAATCCCATGTGTAGTACCAGCTATACTAGCACCAAAGAAGGAAGGCACTTGGAGACTTTGTACTAATTCATGAGCTATTAACAAGATAACAATCAAGTATAGGTTCCCAATCCCTAGGATAGAAGATTTGCTTGATTGCTTGGGAGGTGCCAAATATTTCACAAAAATAGATTTAAAGAGTGGCTATCATCAAATTAGGATTAGGCCAAGAGATGAATGGAAGACTGCATTTAAGACCAATGAGGGGTTATATGAGTGGAAGGTCATGCCTTTTGGTTTGTCCAACGCCCCTAGCACCTTTATGAGACTAATGAATGAGGTCTTAAGAGAATTTTTAGGCAAATTTGTCATAGTATATCTAGATGGCATCCTAATTTTCAGTAATACAAGGGAAGAACACCTCAAACATATAGACTTGGTCCTCAAAAGGTTACATGAAGAGCAACTAATGATCAACTTGGAGAAGTGTTTATTCATGCAGGAGGAGATCATCTACTTGGGTTTTGTCATCTCACATGGCAAACTAAAAATGGATCAAGAGAAGGTACGTGTCATATTGTCTTGGCCAACTCCTAGAACCATGAATGATGTCAGAAGTTTCCATGGGTTAGTAACCTTCTATCAAAAGTTTATAAAAGGGTTTAGTCATGTCTGTGCACCCATGCTTGACACCATAAAAGGAGGACAAAAGTGTAGATTCACTTGGACAAAGGAAGCAGATGATTCATTTGAAACATTGAAGAAGAAGGTGGCACAATAGCCAGTCCTTGCATTTCTTGACTTCAACAAGATTTTTCAAGTAGAATGTGATGCAAGCACATGGTAATTGGAGTAGTACTCAGTCAAGAAGGTAGGCCTATTACATTTTTTAGTGAGAAACTAAATGATGCTAAGAAGAGATACTCATCCTTTGACTTGGAGATGTATGCTCTAGTCCAGTCACTCAAAAAGTGGAGGCATTACTTGATGCCAAAAGAATTCATAGTGTTTATAGATAATCAGGTCCTTAGTTTCATAAATAGTCAAGAGAAGTTGAACCATCAGCACATGAAGTGGGTGGAGACTTTGCAAGCTTTCACCTTCACACTCAAGCACAAGAACGGGGTCAATAACAAGGTAGCAGATGCTTTGAGCAGGAGGGCTCTAACCATAAATTAGATCCAATTGCAGAGTGTTGGCATTGGTTCCTTAAAGACTATGTATGATGTTGATGAAGACTTTGGAGAGATCTACAAAGTATGTACTTCTTTTGGAGACAAATATCATGTTGAATTCTCTATATTTATGATACAAGATGGATTACTTTTCAAGGGTGGACAATTGTGCATTCCACGGTGTTCTATGAGACTGAACATCATTAGGGAGAAACATTGTGGGGCCATGGCAGGACATTTTGGTCTGGATAAGACTCTTGATCTTGTAAAGAGGCATTACTATTGGCCAAAGTTACAGTCAGAAGTGAGGATATTTGTGGAGGCATGTGTGATATGTCAAAAGGCAAAAGGGAGATCTACTAATGCAGGTTTGTATCAACCACTACCCATTCCTTCTAGGCCATGGGAGAGCATAAGCATGGACTTTGTATTGGGTTTGCCTAAAACAAGGAAAGGATATGATAGTGTTTTTGTTGTAGTAGATAGATTTAGTAAAATGGCACACTTCTTGCCATGCAAAACCACTTGTGATGCTTCATATGTTGCTGATCTATTTTTTGAAGAGATGGTGAGGATACATGGATTGCCATTGAGCATAGTGTCAGATAGAGATGTGATATTTATTGGCCACTTTAGGAGAACTCTTTGGAAGAAGTTTGGTCCAACTTATCCTTCTCATCTACCTATCATCCTCAAACAGATGGACAGACTGAAGTGGTTAACCGTTCATTGGGAAATCTGCTAAGGTGTTTGACAAGGCAGCATGGAGAGAGTGGGATAACATCATACCACAAGCAAAATTTTCCTATAATGACACCATCAATAGGAGTACAGGGAAATCACCTTTTCAAGTGGTATATGGTATTCATCCAAGAGGTATTTTGGAGTTAAGAGATCTGCCTGCAGGAGAATCTATTAGTGTAGATGGAGAAGCTTTTGCATCAGCCATCAAGCAGGTGCATGATCAAGTCAAGAACCAACTCCAACAAACTACATTGAACTACAAAGCATATGCTGACAAGAAGAAGAGGGATGTATAATTTGAGGTTGGAGATTTGGTGTGGGTTCATCTAAAGAAGGAAAGTCTCCCAAAAGGTAAACATACCAAGCTAATGCAGAGGAAGATTGGACCCTGTCAGATTCTGAAGAAGTGTGGACAGAATGCTTATGAGATCTAACTTCTTGATGATCTTGGATTATCCCCTATCTTCAATGTATGTGATTTAACTCCATACAAGCATAATGCAGATATAGAGCAAGAACCATTGCGGTGTATAGCAGATGATGATATTCCTAAGCATGATCCACCACAATTGAATAAGATTTTAGACTCAAGAGTGGCAAAGAAGACAAGGAACACCGAGTATATGGAATACTTGGTGGCTTGGCAAGGGAAACTTGATTTAGAGGTAGTTTGGATGACTGGAGACCAGATCAAAAAACATGGTGCAGACCTGCAAACTCTCATCTCAAGTGGACTTGAGATTTCTTCTCTTGGGGAGTATGGTGCAAGAGCACCCCTTCAACAAGCCAACTATACATCTAAGGAGAAGACTAAGGTCTTAATATTTTGTTATGTTTTATGCATTTCTATATTCCAATGTAATAAGGTCTATTTGACCAATGCATGTTATTGTAGTTTGTATCTAGGTTTTTGTGCAAGTCCCTAGGACACTTGTTGATCTGTAATGACAAGGTTGTTAGTCAATTAGAGGTTGTTAGTTGGTTGTTATCTCCTAGCTACTTAGAATTGTCTCCCAGCCACTGGGAACCAAGTCAATAGTACTCATAGTGAGTAGATAGATACCCTAAGTCATATTGATTCAAAGAGGACAGATCATATGTGAGATAGAGTTGTAGTTGTGGATTGAGTTGTGCAATCATGAACCAGAGTGTCTATATACATCTTTGAAAGTATCAATACTAAGATCCTATTTGTGTTATCTTTCTGGTATTTGAATTACTTGTGCAATCAAATTTTTGTTTTGGAATTGAGATGGGTTCTTAGCCCATTCCACTGGTTGGATTTCTTTGAAATTGGTGGAATGGCTATACATATCTGTTTGTGTTCTTGTTTTGTACTTTCTATTTGTTCATTCCATGGTTGCAAGGTCAGTTATAGCATGCATTGATAGATCCTAGCATCCTCATGTGCTAGGTTGGCAAAGTGGAAAAATCTGTATGTTTGCACGAGAAATAGTTTAGTGAAATTGCGAGGGTTTCAGCAGATCAAATCGACAAAATTCTATATTGTTCAATCAAATATACGATTTGTGTGTATATCGCATTTGCATGTTGGATATACATTCCGTATGTATATCACAGCAGTCTGTCGGGTGTATAAGTTGCAAAGCATATCGGAAAACATGAAAGTGTTGTATGTCAAAGATTGAAGGCAGTGAACATACATTGCAAATATACAGTCTATGTGTATATCGCTAATGTGTATCAAGTTTCTTTTCTTGTGTATCCCATAGTTGAAGGTTGTGAGTATCTTGCAGATGTTTGCCGTGGTTGGATATGGCAATTGTACATTCTAAATGTACAAGTCTATCGGCATACAAAGGAGAGAGAAAGTTGTAGTTTCCAATCGACATACAAGAAAGTAAACCATTCGGTCAAACCCATCAAATGCATAACTAAGTTGCATGTTGTGAATGTACATCGCAAATGTACATTAGGTTTATATACAAAGGAGGTCAACAGTCAAATACATGTTTGATAAGGTATATTTTGAATGTATGTTTTAGTTGCATCTTTTGAATGCATGTTCTGAATGCATCTTGTGATTGTATATCATGAATATACATCGCACACATACATTGTGTAAGTATACAAGGAGGTGACTGGTAGGAGCGGTAGGAGGAACTGGCACGGCAAGTCAAAGGGTGTATGTATAAGTTTGAATGCATCGAGGTGACAAGAACCATCGAAGTGAAGCCTATTGGGGAAGTCAATAGCACATGTGTCACTGATAGGCAACTGATGCAAGGTGCATACATTGGTATAAGGTATGCGATCGGAGGAAGGTTGTTTTATTTGGCCAATGGTGTGATGTCTGGTTGATGGGTAAGTAAGAGAAACATACAAAGGTAAATGTATGTTAATGAGGAATTGACACCTATTTTGCATGTTTCTGTTGGAAGCTCTGCATCAAGGAGACTTAGGTTTTAGGTCTTTAGAAATTTATCAAAACCCTAATTTTTTTTACACATTACTGAATCTTAATCTCTACCTTTGTTGTAGAGAATATAATGTCATAATGTAGATCCTTTGATCTTAAAAATATTTTCTTTAGAGATCATTAGGGTTTTAGGGTTAATTCTTTTATGATTTTAAAACCCTAATCTATCATTAAGAAGCATGGACTTGATCTGAGATTTCTCTTAACCATAGCAGACATTCTCTAATATAGGAGATGATATAACCCTTTTGATTCTGAAGCAAACAAATAAGACCTTTTCTCTTGGGGAAAATTTAGATATACACTATCCATCAATCCATTGAGCAATCACTCCATCACCATAGCACAACTGACCATCCCAACTGACATCACTCCAAAATTGATATCACTACTCAGACAGAGATCACTATAGCTCAATGAGTAATGAACAAGAATATGAAGAGAGATGATACAATGAATCCATTCGTATGTTTCAAGGAGTAACTCTAATGCACATAAGGCATAAACTAAATCTTGACAAACTCCTGATGAGACTGATTGAAACACTTCATCTCTGACGACTACTGATGAAGACTGAATGAACTCCTTAACATCTAATCTCTTATGACTACTAATGAAGACTGAATGAAGCTACTTTGACCCTTTCTCCTTTGATCCTTATGATAGTCCACTACTAATGACTAACTCCTTTGAATGAATGAAACTACTTTGACCCTTTCTCCTTTGATCCTTATGACAGTCCACTACTGGTGACCAACTCCTTTGACATCAATGACAACAAGTTTCAACAAATGCCACATTAGAATAGATGAATAAAATTTAGGAAAGTTTGGTGCAAGGTTTGATGAAGGTATCATCCTTGGATATTGTACTAAAAGAAAAGCTTACCAATGCTACAACAAGAGGCTAAGAAATATTGTTGAGAGTACAAATGTCAAAGTTGATGAAGACCTAAAAAAGAACTCAGAAGTGAATGGATATTAACTAGATGAGTCTTCTTGCAGAGAAGAAGAAAAATATAAGGAAAAATAAGTATAGATTGAAGAGGAAGAAGCTCTGGAAAAGATTCCTAAAACTCCCAAGTATGTGCAGAAGCATCATTCTGAAGAATAGATCATTGGTGACAAGAGAAAAGGTGTACTGACAAGAAGAAAAGTTGTTGAAGAATGGGTAAATCTATGTTTAATTTATGAAGTTGAACCTAAAACAGTGATTGAAGCATGCAAGGAGTATTGGATCAAGGCTATGGAAGAAGAACTAATGCAAATTGAAAAGAATCAAACTTGGGAACTTGTCCTAAAACCAGCAAACAAAAATATGATTGGAACTAAGTGGGTATTTTGGAACAAATTGAATGAGAATGGAGAAGTGATAAGAAACAAGGCAAGGCTTGTGTGTAAAGGCTACTCACAAGTAGAAGGAATAGACTTTGAGGAAACATATGCTCTGGTGCCAAGAATGAAATCAATCAAGATGTTTTTGGCTTTTGAAGTACATAAGGATTTCATAGTATATCAAATGGATGTGAAGTTTGCTTTCTTGAATGGTGAGTTGGAAGAAGTATACATAGAACAACTAGAAAGATTTTAGTTATTAGATAAACCAGATATGGTTTGTAGATTGAAGAAGGCACTATATGGATTGAAGCAAGCCCCCATAGCTTAATGTGCAAGGTTAGATAGGTACTTGTTACAGCTAGGATTCAATAAAGGTACCGTAGAAAGTAATCTTTACTTCAAAGTTGAAATAATCAAATCTTGATTGTAGTTGTGTTTGTTGATGACATTATTGTTGGAGGAAATGAAGCTATGTGTAAGAAATTTGCAGAGGAGATTCAGAAAGAATTTAAAATGTTAATGTTTGGGGAGATGAATTTCTTCCTTGGGCTACAAATCAATCAGACAAATAAAGGTATTTCATTTCACAATCAAAGTATGTAAAGGAAATATTGAAAAAGTTTGGAATGGAAGATTCTAAACTAGTATGTACCCCTATGGTTACTAGTTGCAAGATGAGAAAGAATGATGAAACTCCTAAGGCTAATTAGAGTAGGTATAGATTAATGATTGGAGGATTGCTATATCTAACTACTACTAGACCAGATATTATGCATGCAGTTTGTCTTGTGGCTAGATTTCAAGAAGATCCTAGAGTGTCACATGTTGCAGTAGTGAAGAGGATATTTAGATATTTAAAGGACACTTCAAATCATGGCTTGTGGTATCCAAAGGATACTGACTTTACTCTAAGTTCTTACATAGATGCATATTGGCCTGGTTGTGTAGATGACAGGAAAAGTACAAGTGGTGGTACATTCTTCCCTGGATGCAGATTGGTATCATGACTAAGCAAGAAATAAGATTCAATGTCCTTACCTACTATAAAAGCAAAATACATTGCAACAGCATCTTGTTGCACATAAGTGTTGTGGATGAGGCAAAGCTTGAAGGATATCAGAGTTGTATATGATGAACCAATTCCTATCTTTTATGATAATACACGTGCTATTAACATTTCAAATAATCTAGTGATGCACTCAAGGACAAAACATATCTCAATCTAGTATCACTTTTTGAGAGAGAAGGTTGCAGAGAATGAAGTGAAGCTTGAGTATGTGCCTACAAAGGATCAGGTTATTGACATATTCACTAAGGCTCTTCCTAGGGATACTTTTGAGTATCTCTAGGAGAAATTAGGGCTTATTACTCCTCCTTTGAACTGGATGCATAAGGAGATGCATCAGTCCAGTGGATTTCAAGATTCATTCTTTGTTCTAGACTGATGTTGGAGACTACCTCTCAGGGGGAGTAGGTAGTGGCTTTGTTGGTTGTTGCAGTCAAGGGAAGGAAGTGCTGGTGTGTAGGATGTGTCAAACGATATGTGATGTGATTGTTAACTATTACAGTTGTCATGTGCTCCTAAGATGGAGTATACAGAGCAGTAAAAGAAAAGATGTTGCAAAGTAGTGGTGAGTAGGTACAAGTATGAGTAATGTTTGAAGGTGAGAGTGAGAGAGAGATATGTCACCCTCTCCATTGATGTCAAAGGGGGAGAGAGAATAATGTGAAAAAGGAAAGAGTTAGTTGAGAAAAAGAGAGTAGTAAGTTGAGGGGGAGAGAAAGAGAAAAAAAGAGTTGGTATGAAGTAGAGTATTAAGGATGCTATTGTGTTGATAGTTTTTCAAATAATGTGTTTCCATCGATGATAAAGGGGGAGATTGTTGCAAGTATGTGCAGTTAGTGTTGTCATTGATGTCAACAAGTTTGTGTTGTCATTGGTGTCAACTGTATGAGAAAGAGATTATTGCAAGAGTGTGAGTAGTTGGTATTCAGTTGATGTTGTCTCTAATGATGAGGAAGTGTTGAAGATGTTGATGATATGCTTCTGGTGCTTGGTTTTTAAGTGCTTTTGAGAAAGTTTGAATAAAAGAGGAAACATTGTGTTGTAAAGGTGTTCTGGCATACAGAGTGGTGTTCTGGTTTTCCTCTGCATTTCTTCTATATTGAAGATCTTCTCATGCAGTTTGGATATGTTGATCAGAGGTGTTTAGAGGTGCTACATTCAAAATTTGGTGTGTTGGATCATTGTACAGAGGAAGGTGTGTTCACTAGTGTGTGAACTGTGTATTGCATAGGTATTTGGGAGAAATGTTCCTGCTCCACATTTTTTCGTAGAGTGATTTCAGGTCTTACAGTTTTGTAAGTGTGTTTATAAGGTTCATATGTACCTTTAGTTGATTTTTTTCATGGTGTGGTGCTCTGCAAGTTGATTGCTTGAGTTGTAGTGTATGGCAAAGATGTTTGAGTATACTGGGTGTCTACTATATTCAGGTGAAAGTTGTTGTGAAGGAATTTTTTGGATTTCAGGATGTTTGTAGGATATTCTAGATTACATTCAAGTATGGTGTGTATTCTATGAGTTATCTTTGATTTTGAGGAAGCATGTACTTAAGTGATTATGCTGTTAACATAGGTTCGTCCGACCTTGGGTTTTTACACCAATTGCAGATTTACCTTGATGATTGTGGAAGCATGGCGTAGCGTGTATGAGTTGATTTAGGTCCAAGATAAGGTGTGTTGTGGTCCACCTTCATTCTTTTCCACCATAGGAATGTTTTGGTGTTGACCTAATTTGAATTTACATAGTTAAGGTGCATCGCTAACCTTGGAGAATGTTTTCAAGGTTGAAGATAGTATAAATAAGTGTTAAGTTGTTGAGGGATAAAAAGAAGATGTGTGTGATGAGCGAGATGCAAATTGCAGAGTTTCAAAGTGTAAATTTGTAAAGTGCAATGGAATCTTTCATGTGTTAGATTACTAGATGTAGTGAGAAAAAGGTGTCTACAAGCATCAGTTAGACTGCAAAGGTGTTGGTGATGCTATGGTGGACTTCTCTATTACATTGAGATGATTTTCTCATTGTAACATTCTTCTCTATCTTCTTTTCTATTCTGGTAGTGAGCTTTTGGCAGTGAGTCTTTCTTTCTTTTGGGTAGTGACCCATATTGTATTTGGTGTTGATATTGCATTATATTGTGAGCTAATCTTCACCATGGTTTTTCCCTTATTGGGTTTTCCACATAAATCTAGTGTTTCCTTGTGTATGTTGTTCATTTAGTTCTAGTTATGTTATCTACTTTCATGATTAATCATTTAAAAGATTAAGGGTTAATTGAATTAATGTGGATTTGAATGTGTGTGAAGGTTTTGAAGTTTTAAGATACAACTGATTCACCTACCTCTCAATTGTCTTGTGCATTCAATAGACTGTTGGTTAGATGAACCTGCTTGAACAAAGGAAGTTACAGAGGTTGAAGAAAAGGAGGAAACTCAAGAAAATATTGCTAAGACTCCAACCAAGTATGTTTAGAAAAATCATTCAGAAGATTGAATCAAAGGAGACAAGAATTAAGGAGTTCAGAAAATAAGAAGATTTGCAAGAACAAATGAATAGGTAAACTTTACTTTATTGTCAAGAATAGAACCTAAAACTTTAATGAGGCTAGCAAGGATGAAGGATGGATACAAGCCATGGAAGAAGAACTGAATTAGATAGAAAAAAATTAGACTTGGGAGTTGGTACCAAGGCCTACAAAAAAGAATGTGATAGGAACAAAATGGGTTTTCAGGAACAAGTTGAATGAAGAAGGAGAAGTGGTCAGAAATAAAGAAAGACTAATTTGCAAAGGATATTCACAAGTTGAAGGTGTTGACTATGAGGAGACGTTTTCTCTGGTGGCAAGAATGGAAGCAATTAGAATGGTTCTTTCTTTTGTAGTACATAAGGGATTCAAAGTATATTAGATGGATGTCAAATCTACTTTCCTAAATGGTGACTTAAAAGAAGAGGTCTACATAGAACAACCAGATGATTTTCAGTTATCAAAAGACCCAAGCATGGTATGCAGACTCAAGAAGGCTCTATATGGTCTCAAACAAGCCCCTAGGGCTTAATATGGAAGGTTGGACAAGTATATAATCTAGAAGGGTTTCAAGAAAGGTACCACGGATAGTAACCTTTATATCAAAACTGAAGGTGAACAAATTCTAATTGTTCTTGTGTATGTTGATGATATCATCTTTTATGGATATGATGAGGTGTGTAAGAAGTTTGTAGGAGAGATGCAAAAAGAGTTTGAAATGTCTATGTTAGGAGAGCTATCATTCTTTCTTGGACTTCAAATTTCTTAATCAAATGATGGCATCTTTAGCTCTCAAGCTAAGTATGTTAAGGAAATGTTGAAGAAGTTTGGAATGGAATATTGCAAACCTATGAGTACTCCTATGGCAACCAGTTGTCACTTGAGTAAAGATGATGAGTCACCTAATGCTTATCAAACTCAATACATATCTATGATTGGGGCCCTAATATACCTAACAACATCAAGGCCTAACATTATGCAAGATGTGTGTTTGGTTGCAGGGTTTCAAGATGATCCTCAGGAAACACATGTGAAGGAAGTCAAGAGAATATTTAGATACTTGAAGAGCACTCCAGAACATGGATTGTGGTATCAAAAGGGTGATGACTTTTCCTTGAGTGCTTATACTGATGTAGATTGGGCTGGCAGTGTTGATGATAGAAGAAAAACTAGCGAAGGAGATTTCTTTTTGGGAGACAGACTAGTCTCATGGATTAGAAAGAAGAAGGATCATTATCAACTGCAAAGGTAGAATATATATCTATAGCTAATTGTTGCACCCAAGTGTTGTGGATGAAGCAAACATTGAAGGATATCAAGGTTGTATATGATGAACCTATTCCCATTATTTATGGTAAGACAAGTCCCATCAATATTTCAGAGAATCTAGTGATGCATTCTAGAACCAAGCACATATCTATCAGGTATCACATTTTGAGTGAGAAGGTTGCAGATCAAGAAGTCAGATTGGAGTATGTGCCTACAAAGGATCAAGTTGCAGACATCTTCACCAAGGCACTTTCTAAGTATACTTTTGAGTATCTCAGATAGAAGTTAGGAGTTGTTTCCCCTCCTCCTAACTAGATGCATAGATGGTGCATATGTCCAGGGGGATTAGTTCATGATATATTCTTATCCCTGTATTGATGTTGACTACCTCTTAGGGGGAGTAGGTAGGCAAGAGGTTTGAAGGATAACAAGATTTAATCAGTCAGGGGGAGATGACAGGTGAGGAACGGTGAAAGAAGAATCAAGAAGAATGCAGATGGGGGAAGCCAAAGGAAGATTAGTTTAGAAGAAGACTACTAACCCTTTGTCCTTGATGTCAAAGGGGGAGAAATTTGCATATTAGGTCAACTATTGCCATTAATGCCAAAGGGGGAGATTGTTGCATTTGTGTTATCATTGATGTGAATAGTATGATGTTTAGGAGTGTTGTCAGTAGTACTGTAATAGGATGGAAGTAAAATGAACAAAGAGGTAATATCAAAGGAATTTTGTGGCAATATGATCAGAGAAGAAGACAAAGAAGATGGATCAAAGAAGTTGAGATAAGAAGGGTAAGTTGATGGATGTCATATACTATGTACACAGTGGTACCCTATATCCTGAAGTTCATAGATAAATATTGTGCTAACATGAAGATTCCTGGTTTGAGAAAAGAGTTTATTATTGTCATATGAAGTTGAGAATGAAGTCTCTAATGTAGTAAATATTATATTCATTATTTCCTAAGGAAAACCATTACTTTAGTTTTGAAAGAAGTATTCAAGTTGACCAAGGCACTGGAGTTTGCATAGAATAAGCTCGGGAGAATGCTCTGCATTCCTCCACATTTGATGGTACGACCTTGCGGTTTGGGAGTTTGTCAAAGACATGTGTGAAGATCATATATCCCTGATTTTAGAGATTGAAGGTTAATTTGGAAGTTTTATAGAGATTGCCAAGTGAAGACAGTTGTTCAGAGTTGTTATAGTAAGGATGTGTTTGGGAAATGCTTCGCATTTCTCTGCTTTTGAAGTAGAGGTCCTACAATTTGATGGACGATCATTTATAGATGAGAAGATGGTAATATTCAAGTTTTAGTTGCTAAGGTGTACCGTAGAGGTTCTTCAGGGTTAGCAGAACAAAGACATATCCTGCTACTGACTAGGGCTATCTGGAGGAGAAAGCAAAAGCTGTCATATTTCACCACAATTTATATTTTCGCTTTGATGTTTGGAAGATGAGTTTAGATATTTAGTTGAATGTTTCGATTCAGGTTTCTAGTGCTAAAGTGCACCACAATTTGGTTTTTCAATGCTCTATCTCAAGACTGTGTGTTTAGTGTTTGTTTGTGATACTAGGATTAGTTTCAAATTGTTTTTGCTAGAAAGAAAAAATATATTTCAGAGGAAGGATTGGTTCAGAAGGTTTGTGTAAGTCTTATGTTTCTTGTGTGATGATCCACATGATGTTAATTGATCCCTCTAGTATTGCTTTAGGTCTAGAGCTATTGTATGGAAGAATAAGTTTTGCTAGGCCAACTTCATGTGTTTTGATGTTCCTGCCAAGTGATTTGAAGTGTGTGCCTACTTGGAAGAATGTGTTAATGGAGAATAGGTCTTGGTTATCACTTGGCTTGAACCGCATTGATTTTATATATCTTTTGAATGCTGACTTGGTGTGGCCTTGCACATTTGATGAATACATGTTTCATGTTGGCCGACATGGGAGAAAGATTTTGTAATTTGTGGAAGGTATAAATTAAAGATCTTGTTTGTTAAGGAATGCATGAGTGTGTGAGTGGATGTGAGGATGTGCGAACAAATCTGAAAGTGAGTGAGTGAGTTTGTGAATGTTGGGATAAGGTACCATTAACCTTGTAAATCCCAATATTATATTTATTCCATTTATTATTTGTAATTTGTAATTACCCATAAGGGATGTACAAGTTTCACCAGTAGTGGTAAAAATTATTTACTGGGGCAGTAATTACAGAGTTACTACATTGGTAAGTTCTGGAGTTACCAGCAGTAGTTATGGGGCAACATTTTATGGTTGGTAATTGTAAATATCAAGAGTAATTGAGGGTAGGTGCCACCTTGGAGGAATCAACTATTTTTGGCATGTATGACACGTCATAAAGTTGTTGAGTGCATGTAAGAGAATCTATGACAACTGCAAGTTGTCATAAGATTCTATGACAATATGACAACTTATGATGGATAATTATTAGTTGTAAGTTTCTATTCTTGGTTCTAGGCACCCATATTGGGAAGATGCTATTTGGGAGGTGTCATGACAAAATTTATGATGGTTATGACAACATTTACTACCTCGTAAGAGTCTATTCTTGTCCATGGATGCCCAAGGTTGTATGGTTGACTCTTCACAAGTGTTATGAGCTTGTATGAAGTCATTGAATGTTGCACGATGAAGATTCCTAGGTGAGAGAAAATGGACGCCTTGTTTTAGGAGTGAAATACTTCTATAAGTACAATGCCATGTATGTGTTGCATATCTCAATTTATAGGTACACAGGTGCTACTAGATTGAAGAATGAAGAGGAGATTGGAAGTGGATGTATTGTAATCTTGTTTTGAAGATAATACAACTTGGGCCTCTCTTCTTGGTGGAGTTTTTTCCTGCAAGGGTTTCTCCACATAAACACTGTGTGATGTGTTTATTCTTCTACTCCATTGTTACCATGTCTTTTGAGATCTTACATTCTTATGTTGCTGATTTGTGCCTGTTTGTTGCTGCTATCTTATGGTGATGGTATTGCTGTTATAAGTTCATCTAAGTTGGTTTTATCAAGCATGTTAAAGTGGCTTATTTTAGCATCATAAAGAAGTTGAATCTTTTCATGGTATTTCAAGGATAAAGGCAACTTAATTTTCATATTTGCATATAGTTTTAAGATTTCTATTTTGTAGTAGTCAAAGCCTTATATCTCACCAATTGATATCATATCTTGGTGATTTGATGATTAACAATTAGATTAGAGATTGTTTGTTTATTCCAGCAATTGGTATCAGAGCTTAAGGTTGTTCCATGGCTTGCATGTGCTTGTATGTGCTTGTATGTGCTTGCATGTTCTTGCATGTGAGTTGCATGTACTTGCATGTGTCTACATGTGCTTGCATGTGAGTTGCATGTACTTGCATGGACTTGCATGTTGCTTGCATATGATGGATTTATTGTAATTTGGTTTTGAGTATTCCTCCATTTTTTGAATTTGGCTTGTAAATCTTGTGAATCTGTTAGAAGGAATTGTTGAATGTTGGAGGTTTATGGGCTGCAATAGATATTTTGTATGTTCTCGGTCTTTACTATTGAAAAACTTTTATAACAAGTAACTATTCCAACATATATCGCTTAAGTACAAGAGATTTCTAGACTAACCCAAGTCTCTCTAGTATCCATGAGCACCCACCAATCAATCCATGCCAACTTGAAATGCAACCTACAAAATCATGAAGCCCCAAACAAATGATTAATACTCAAAACCAAAGAGAAACAACATCCTCTCCAAAGGAAGAACAATAACACCTTTACCAAAGACTCTAAGGGTCCTCCATGAAACAAGATGTTAGCACCTCTTCAAGATGAAACAGTAAAGTTTTTCTCCTTTGAGATGTTACATTAGTGCAGATCTTGTAAATTATCTGATGAGGATTCTATTTGGTTGACTTCTTCTTCGTCACCTTGATTGCATTGGTATATTTATTGCAAAAGGATGGTTTGGAGTATCTGATATAGTTGTTCATTAGAATCTATAGCAGTAAGTTATGGTGCATGAAAAGCTCTATTCACTTCTCGTGGAGTTTTGGTAATGATGTAGGTCATGATACCATGTATACAACTCAATATCACTTTCAATGGGAGTCTAGTGCAGTTACATAGTGTGATCTATCTTCTTGGTTTGGAGATTATGGTTTACTTGACCTCTTGGGAGTTGTTGTCATTACAGTGGGATTCTTTGATTGTGTTGAGGCCATGAATGATCTTCATTTTGGAGATGGTTATCACGATGTCATGGATAGCTTTGTTACATGTTTCAGTGGGAGTTTTTGACAGTGATGGTTTGATGTTTATTTGGTTGCCATGTATAGCTTGGTATCATTGTTCAGTGGGACCTTTGGCATGATATGGTTATCTTCATGTTATTTGAAGAGGTGCTAACATCTTGTTTCATGGAGGACCCTTAGAGTCTTTGGTAAAGGTGTTATTGTTCTTCCTTTGGAGAGGATGTGGTTTCTCTTTGGTTTTGAGTATTAATCATTTCCTTGGAGCTACATGATTTTACAAGTTGCATTTGAAGTTGGCATGGATTGATTGGTGGGTGCTCATGGATACTAGAGAGACTTGGGTTAGGCTAGAAATCTTTTGTACTTAAGAGATATATGTTGGAATGGTTACTTGTTATCAAAGTTTTTCAACAGTAAAGACTGAGGAGCCTACACCTGGAAATGGATGTGAGTCCATCATAGACCTAATGAGAAGGTTGTCTTTATTGAAATCTTATATTGCATGGTGTTGTATGCACATGACAATCTTGTATCCCAATCTTGGTCTACTTGGTAGGTAAATGATCTAAGAGGTGTTGCCCACTTGATTATTAGATGCATTCTTTATATGTATCATGTCTTCTCTTGTGCATTAGTCTTGAAAGTTGAGTTTTGAGGGCTTGTTGAGAAGTAGATGCATGATTTTATGTATTTCCATTGTTCTCCTTGTAATCTTGAACTTGGGTTAGTTCTGAGGATTTGGTAGGAGTGGTACAGGAGATGGTTAGTGGCTTTGGGCATATTCCCTTATGTTGTGGGAATGTTTGGCTAGTTTGATCTACTTTCTATGAGAGGTTTTACATCTATTTCTGTCATGTTTTCATTTGAGTTCAATGGTTAGATGTTGGTATCCTTTCAGTTTTAGAGTGTTGAAGGAGATCTTACTTTACACGGTTTGGCACATGTTAGTGTGGTATAAGGACATGGTTTGATTTGTAGGTTCTCTCTTTCCTGATGTATTGTCTTCTTCTTGAAGATTCTTCTGTTTATGGAATTGAGGTTTTGAATGGAGTCATATGTTGTTGTTTGTACTTCATTATTTTTTGGCAATAGTTTGGTTGCTCCTTGATCTCTTTCTTCATTGGTTGGAGGATATGGGAGAGTTATTTGGATTAGTAATGAGAGATGTATTTTGCATATCATTGTATGCTTCTTTGACACTATGATAGAGGAGTTAGCCACATCTTATATGTGAAATACTATAGGAGGACTTGTTAATGCTGTGATCTTGTTTTCAAATTTGACATCACTTGTGCAGTGGGAGTTCTAGAAGGTATATGCATTCTGTATGGGAGGGGCACCTCTCTTGGACTGATTACACTTTACTACAGTGAGTTACTTTAGAGGTTTTTTATCACATGTCTATGTGTGTTATTACCTTGGATTCTTCTTTTGCAGGATGGTCGATATATAGGGATTTGTTTTCAGATTTGGGTTGTTATGTTGATAGCATGAAGTTTGACCTATGATAGTTTGTTTACCCTAGTTTGAGGTATGGATAGTTTAGGATGAGCTAGCAACTTGCTATGGTTGCTATTCCAAATTGGTACGAGTGTGGTAGTCACTCAGTCATTTGTTATCATTTGAATTTGGTGCTTGTGTTCATGTACAGATTGGTGCAGGTTTTAGTGAAAGTTGATATGTTTCACCTTGGCTAGTTCCTTGTCCTATCATGGGTGACATGACGTAAGGATTTCTTGCTTGAGATGGTGGTTATGATGGTTGCTTTTACAGGTATCTTGTTGGAGCACAAAAGCATGTTGAAGAATCAATGGTACATGATTGGCTAAGGGATGTTTTTCCCTTGTTGAAATTTCCTATGGGTTGATTTACAATATATAATGTCAAGTGGGAGAATGTTGGGATAAGGTTCCATTAACCTTGTAAATCCCAATATTGTATTTATTCCATTTATTATTTCTAATTTATAATTATCCATAAGGGATGTACAAGTTTCACCGATAGTGGTAAAAATTAATTACCGAGGGTAGTAATTAAGGAGTTACTACATTGGTAAGTTTAAGAGTTACCGGCGGTAGTTATGGAGCAACATTTTATGGTTGGTAATTGTAAATATCAAGAATAATTGAGGGTAGGAGCCACCTTGGAGGAATCGGCTATTTTTGGCATGTATGACACATGTCATAAAGTTATTGAGTGCATGTAAGAGAATCTATGACAACTGCAAGTTGTCATAAGATTTGACTATGACAATTTGACAACTTATGATGGATAATTATTAGTTGTAAGTTGTTATTCTTGGCTCTAGGCAACCATATTGGGAAGATGCTATTTGGGGGTGTTATGACAGAATATATGATGGTTATGACAACATTTACTACCCCGTAAGAGTCTATTCTTGTCCATGGATGCCCAAGGTTGCATGGTTGACTCTTCACAAGAGTTATGAGTTTGTAAGAAGTCATTGAATGTTGTATGATGAAGATTCCTAGGTGAGAGAAAATGGACGCCTTGTTTTAGGAATGAAATACTTCTATAAGTAAAATGCCATGTATGTGTTGCATATCTCAATTTATAGGTACACAGGTGTTGTTGGATTGAAGAATGAAGAGGAGATTGGAAGTGGATGTATTATAATCTTGTTTTGAAGATAATACAACTTGGACCTCTCTTCTTGGTGGAGCTTTTTCCTGCAAGGGTTTCTCTACGTAAACACTGTGTTATGTGTTTATTCTTCATTACCTTGTGTTTTGAGATCTTGCATTCTTATGTTTCTAATTTGTGCTTCCTTGTTGTTGCTATCTTATGGTGATGTTATTGCTATTATAAGCTCATCTAAGGTGGTTTTCTCAAGCATGTTAAAGCGGCTTATTTTAGCATCATAAAGAAGTTGAATCTTTTCATGGTATTTCAAGGATTAAGGCAACTTAATTTTTAGATTTGCATACAATTTTTAGATTTCTATTTTGTAGTAGTCAAAGCCTTGTATCTCACCAATTGGTATCATATCATGGTGATTTGATGATTAACAATTGGATTAAAGATTTTTTTTATTCCAACAATGAAGGTGTGGTGAAGGTAGTATTGTTCGTTGTGCAAAAAAGGTGAAGTTTGTTGATAACTGAGAGGGGGGGTGAATTAGTTATCTTAATTATTTGTACTTTCTGAACTTTCTTAACAATTAATGTAGCATCAATTCAATTAAGCAAACATAACTAGGAAATGGAAATACACATGACACAATATTTTTGACGTGGAAACCCTGTTAAGGGAGAAAACCATGAGGTGATTAACCCAAGATTGTATTCTCTGTTAGAAGAATAGAAATACAAAATGGCACTTGCTAATTAGGGCTCATTGCCCGAGCACACTGCTCACAAGAGGCTCACTGCCTACAAGAGACTCATTGTCTACAAGTTGTAAGAAGACTAATAAGATCCTTGAATTGATGAGAAGCATCCACATATGCTGAGGTTCAGTTCTGGATAGGCTCAATACACTGATCTGCTGCACTTCATCCTTCCTCTCTTTGGTGCTATTGACCTATCACATACCAGACCTGTCTTTCTACTTTCACACTGTTTTGCTTTTCTTCGCACACCACAACACACAACATATACCTTCATACCGAAATCAATCTGGTATATATATATCTGCACCAAGGATTTCATCCACTTTCTAGTCAGCATCTAAAATAGTCAATATTTATCCAAACTCTTATCTATCAGCTGAATCCTTACATATCAAGTAATGTGGATCAAAGAGATGATTATAGAAGTCATCAATCATGTCAGTCAATCATGAATGATACCTTAAGAATCTTGATCACCATCAACATCTCATCCAGAATAATGTCTGATGCTCTGCTGGTCAGTTCTTCCTTTGTCTGCACTGTCAAATGGGACTCCAATACTTGAATCCTCACATCTCTTCACTCTTTCATCACCGGAGGCTAAATTCCTAGATTCTATTCGTTAAGGTACTCCTCTTGACTTTCCGAAGTTTGCACTTTGCAAAGATACTTCCTCTGAGAGATCCAGACCTAACTGTCAGACCTTGCCTCAACACTTTGTTCTTGCTTACCGGACCACAACACTCTTCAATCTGACTTCCGGTATAGGCACACTATGTCCTGAGGATGTGTGGGATGAACTTTGTTGCCATCAATGACAACAATCATGAAGCTCCAATGTGTCTCTTGCCAACAATCTCCCCCTTTGGCATTGATGGAAACACTTAGTGAAAAATGATTAAGTGTTATACTATACTCCCCCTTGGTTGATTCTCTCTTCTAATGTACACTTTTTCAGAGCTCCCCCTTAGCTAGATTCTACATTTTTCACTGTTCCTCACTCCCCCTCTAACATCAATGGCAAAGGGTCATTACGAGAAAACTTGTTTACTTTCGATAGAGAAGAACCATGAAAACTATCAAGAAGATTGTTTTCTCAATACTTACCCAAGTCAGTGTTTAAGAAAGAACCAATTGAGGAATTAAAACTCCTAGAGAAAATAATTATGCTAAGGTTGTATAGTGGAAAGATTTTCAGACTTTGACTAGAAAGGTAAAACCCTAGTCAGTTCCTAATAAGACTAAGAGCTTGGGTAGAGCGGTGTCTGTGTGAAGTCAAGAACTTAAGGATGGGAAGATCCTAGCTCTATATATAGATACAAGATTAGATGGGTTCTAGTTTAACTCCTAGATGGCTTGGAATGGGCCAAGAGGAATAAAAGAGTCATTAAAAGATAAGTAGTGGTTTATTGGCATAGAATGTTGAGAAAAATGGAACAAGACTTGGAAATGTTTTTGTTTTCCAAGATTCATGGAAAACCAATTGTCATATACAAAGAGTTGTGAATTAGAAGAGATGAATAAAGAACAAGATTAGTTTCATTCTTTGAAACTTTTGTTTAAAAAAAATCAGCATGAAGTTTGCAAGATAATTCATAATAGTTGTACGAAAAAGAAAATAGTTATTCTCTTGGCATCTTGGCCAAATGGCTGAGAACTAAGTACTTGCCTTTAATAGATCTAGAAAGTACAATTGCAATGGTGAAGGTAATCATTTCTGAAATTCTTAGTCAAATTGTTAAAGTTTTGAACAAATAGCCTATTCCGTGAGGTAGGGAATAGAGTTTTGTAAAGTAGAACAAGAGGGAAAAGCTTGTGTTCTGACTAAAATTTCAATGCATGGCGATAACATAATCTTACAATGTCATCCAAGTGATGAATGATAGAAACTCTAGGAAATAGGAGTGGAGGTGTTATAACCTTCTTATTTGCAAAATTTTTGAACATGATGAAAGTCTTAAGGGGCTTATTTATTTGTTGTGCTTGTAGCACAAACTCTAGTCCACTGTAAGTTTTGGAAAACCTGAGTACAATGCAACAATCTACTCCCTTTTTAGTGACTTAGTCAAGTCACGTAGTGCATAATAAGTGTCCCTTTGGATTTTGACACTTCTTTGGATTTTTGGTAAAATCTCTTTTAAAAAAAAAAAATTATTATGAGGATTGTCATTATTTCCTTTATTTTGGAATGGTCTAGCCACTGAATTTTGAAGATTGATTATTTCATGACCAATTGGTCAACGTTTGATTTATTGTCAAAATTGAGCTCAATCTTTTGATTTATTGTTGAAAATGAAATTTCTTATACTTTAATTTTGGATTTAAACTATTGTGGTGGCTATACCAAAGCATTTTGATTGTTCACTAGGTTTTATGTAATGTTCATCACTATCATGTCCTGGATGGGCCTCTGATGGTTTGTGTAAGGGAGTAAATTGTAGAAAATGCACCAGGTATGTCCTTAGCATTATAGAAGAAAGATACTTTGTGTGGAAAGAAATATGTTTCAAACTCCTTTTGAGGTTATTGATATATATATATATATATATATATAATGTAAGCTACTAGAAGAAGGTCTTGCATTGATATCATCTTTTGAATCTTGTGTTATTGTATGTGGGCGGAGGGGTAGTCCAGTAAGCCCACAATATTAGTCTCTCCAAGTTGAGCAAGGTGGTGAACCATGACTATGTTCATTGTGAAACGTATATTTACATAAAAACTATGGCCATAGTGAGTGACATTGCCACCACGTGCACTCGTCAGTTCACAGTACTCAAGACATTTAGCTAACTAGAGCTATCATACTTGGTTGGAGGGTATCCATGGTAGTGCGACAGTGTTAGTTAAGTGGGAGTACACACCAGAGCTCAGATGGCAACTCAGACAGTTTCCAACATAACCTTTCATTTAAGGGTAGGACTGCTTCTGGATAGGAAGATGCAGGGAAACCGCTTAAGTCCATGGTTGGAGGTAAAAATAGCTAGGTGATGTTTCCCTCTCAATAGTGGCATGCTGAGTCTTGGAGGATAGTTGAACTAGATAAGGAATTCTGGACTTTTCCCTTATATTTACTCATCAGTTTATTTGAATGATGCATGAAATAAATGAAATTTATACATGATGAATAACCTTTTCGGATAGAAAAGTGAGAGTTGATGTTACTCTTTGTATTTTAAATAATGAATGGCGAAACCATACTTGCATAATGCTATTAAATTTTAGATCTTGATAAACTTGTGATTGAAGTGGATGATTGCTTCACATGAATAGAGTATCCACCTTTTATGGAGTTTATTATAACAACTCCTATAAATCTTCTATCAAGATGACTCCATCTGAAACATTGGACAGAAGAAGATGCTGAACTCCTATAAGCTAGGTAAGCTAAAAGATAGGATTAGAATTAGACCAGAAACGTTGTCAAAAAAGGACAAACAAATCAAACCAATCAGGAAAGATTGGTGGAAGCTAATAATAGAGAAGAAAAGTCTCAGAAAGTATGGAATGTATTCCAAATTAGTTCCTATATATGAGGGACTCCTCGAAGCTCTTGAAGAGATTAATTTAGTTGATTTCATAATCATTTTATCTTGCCAGGAGGAGTATGCTCTTTATGATTATATTTGAAAGGCATATAACAAATGACCATGTTATTCTTAGTATGTTTTACAGGAATAGGACCCAAGAGTGGTCATGATCGAGCTTTCTAAAAGTTTGAGAATTCCAAGTGCTACTTGCGAAACAAAGAGGTTACTCTTGGCAAGGTTAAAACAAAAATTTTATCTTATTTATGTTTATGATACATTGAATCATCGAGGACGATGAATCTTAAGGGGGAAGGTATGTCACATCCCTAATTTTGACTTGAAATTACTTTATAGTTTTATGTAAATAGAAGTGAATTCTATGGATAAATGATTTGGCATTAAGGTATAATGTCGGGATAAATCATTAGTTTCCTAGATTCTCGTCATGTGAATAAATGCATGAGATGTAATGATTTCATAATGTACTTTTGAATTGGTTATTCGTGAGGTTATGAATAGACTAATGATACGCTAATCCCATTTACATGATTGCAAGTTACTTTTAGGAAAATAGGTTTCTGCCTCTTCAAGAAAGGGAGGGAGAGCATCATCAGAGAGAAGGGAATAGATATAAGGAAAAGTAAAGTTTGTCACCATCTTAAGTATTGTTGGTGCAATTGGTGAATCTAATTGAGTCGAGTAAGTGAAACTCGACCCTTTTGGTCTAAGTTATTACTCGACTCGACAAGTTGTCGATGTCGTTAGAGTCTTTTTAGTGACGTTTAATGTCAACCTAGTCATTTTGGGAAGGTGATGCCGTTAAGGTTCTACATTAGTCCTTTTTGCAACTAAGGCGACTTTATATTGGAAACATCATTCTTTGTGTCGTAAATGAGTTTATGTTTGCAACCTCAATGGCGTAATTGGTTTAATTGATAATATGTTTCTTTTAGTAGTTTCGATGTTGAATTCCATATTTGTCTAATCAAAATTTACGTGATTTTCTTCTTTACATGAAGGGGAGTTGTACTCGACCCAATCACATAAGGTGCGTAAGTTTGTACGTCACATTATTATAAACTATATTGTTGTTAATATTTATGTTTGTTTTAGACTACATTATTACATAAAATTATAGAATGGATGATGCAAGGTTGTTTATAGTTTTTATGTGATAACAACCCTCTTTTAGGAGGAAGCATGTCTTCTTAACCAATCTGATAGCATATGATGCTTTAAGAGAGTCGTTGTTTATGTCGTGAGCTTTAATTTCAAATTATTGATCTCAACCTTTTGTTGTTGATGTTGGAGTTTATTTGGAGATAAATTAGCAATTTAATCCCATCTTTTCTTGTTAATAATGGTCACTCGACTCCTTAACTGCTTTGGAGGAACTTCTTATTAAGAAAACAAGAGGTCATAAGATTCACCACTCCATTAGATTTGCATGCAAGCTAACCACATTGATAAACTAATATTCTGCCATCCCCATGTCTATGTAGGAAGTAAGGCAAAGTTTGAGTGTGGTCTTTAAGACCAACTACTCCACTACCTTTGCATGCAGGTGAAGCATGTTTTTAGGCAAAGATTTTGCCAAGGCAATGTGGGATGGTGGAGTGATCGGTTACGACCCTCATCTCCTTTTATTTGCATGCCCTCATGGTAGTTATGAGGAGGAAAAACAACCATCAAAATTGATAGAAAAGAAGTCTTGAAGGGATCATCACGACACTTCTAATGGGAGAGTGTAGCAAGAAAAAAATTAGTGAGGAGGCTCTGGATGCATATGCATTCTTTGCCTCTTTGGGCAATGAACATTGGAGGGCGTTGTCGAATCCGTATGAGAAGACAGAGTGGAATTTAATAAGAAAACCACGGGGAAATAAGAACAGAAGCATTGTTGTTAGCCTAAATGGGGGAGCTATTCATAGCTTTTTGAAGGAGAACAACACATAGGTAGGAGATCTTTTTTTTAAGAACTTGTTTTAACTCTTTCTCTGAGTTATATCTAATCTATAATGTATACATAGATGTATTATGTAGATTTTTAGAGCTATGATAACAAAGAGGTTAAAACCTTAGAGGCTATGAAAACATAGATAGACATATAAGAGTATTTTACTTACTTTAATAACTATTAAGCAAGTCTCGTAAAAGCATTAAGATATAGTATAGTCTACTATCATTCTATTTTTTTGTTAATTGTGAGTTTATAAGAGACCTCTGCTACTTGTTAAAACTCAGAAATATTGTGATATAAACCTTTGGTATGCCCTCTCTGTATCTTCGGGATCACAGTGCAAATAGGATGTAAACTTGTCTTTTAGAGATAAGAGTTTCTCCACTATCAAAAATTACATATATCTTAAGATTAGGTCGGCTTCCTAAGATACCAATTGAATGGGATGAGAATAATTTTCTATGCTGTGTTTTGGAACTGTATAAAGAGTGTAGGCGACTCTAGAGTTCAAGCCATGTTAAACCTAAATCATTTGCCTTGATGTTATCTTAGTAACATAACATTAGTTTACTGTGTGGATACCATAACACAGAAAGTTCTTAAAGTACTAATATGCCAACAAAGAGCCAACAAACTTAAGGAAATGTTTTTGTGTAAACTTTTTTGGACTTATAACTATGTATATCGACATTAGATGGTATGTCCAGTAACCATATATATACTGAATGATTCCTAAAGGTTGAGGAGCTCCCGGACACTTGGTATAGAAGTTTATTTTTTTTAACTTCCTCAATGGTTATTAAGACCAGATGTTAATTTTTATAAGATGAGAATACATTTAGCCAAAGGCTATAGTATTTAACTTGTAAGTAAGCCTGTTGAAGTTTAAGCAAAGATAAGTGTTCTTTTCCCAAGGTTTATAATCAAAGACTTAGTGATAAGTGATTCAAATTATAGGAAAACCCCTAATTATGCTATATACATATTGAGATATATGTTACCTTTGACTATGACAAGTATATTATTTACATACAAGGATGATGAGAATGAGTCTATATCCTGTCTATATCAAGAGTTGGTAGAAGAAAAGAGACCATTAGGTCGAGGTCATTATTTTATTATCCATGACTCAAAAACCCATTGAGATTTAGAAGAGTGAATTTGATCGAGAGAACTTATATTAATGGTAGTATTATCATGATTTTACATAGAGGATAAAACCTCAGGTTGTATATATATAAATAAGATAATGGTATAAGCATTATACCCTGAGATCAAAGATTTTGGAATTGATACATTTATTTATATCAGAAGGATATTGTTATCATTAAGAACAATTTGAATAGTGATATATCACTTGCTTTTTCTTAAATAGTGATAAGTATTATTATGATAATACAAAGGATGATAAATATTTATGTGACGTATATACATAGGAGGGTATACATATGAATTCATAACCTATCTTTAATTAAAAGTCAGTAGACGGAGTAGACCAAGAGGTGGTAAGTATTTTATTATCTTTTATGATTTAAAGCTATTAGGAATGCAAGATTGAACTTAGTCAAAAGACTAGTTATGAAAATGATAGTGTTCATCAAGATATTTATGAATTAGGATAAACCTCGTATACTATGTTTATTCATGTTATTTTGAAATGTGAATTCAAACAAGTTGTCAAGGGGTCTAGGGAAGACTAGATGTATTTGTTCCCATGTTTTTCTATATATGTGTGTTATCATCTTTGGAAAACAAGGATATTGATATTTCCATACATTGGGTCAGAGAAGTTAAACCCTTAAATCATTACCTGAGGAGTTTATAAAACTTCTAACTCTTAAGTCGAATATGACATTATTTTTATATATTATGGTCGACAGTGAATGGTCAAGATAACTATAAGGAAAGACACAAAGAGTCTAAGAAGCACTTGTTGAATGTAAATGTTTTATGCTTACAGACAGTGTTGAAACTTATTATATACAACACAAGAGTGTTTAATATTAGAATTAGTGAGTAGAGTGACAGGTGGTCATAGACCCTAGTGCATTGCAAGTATGCAAGGAGGGACTGTTTGAAAGGTTAGAAATACCTATATATATGTATATGTTGCATGTATATCCTAGCTTGAGATAATTTCTAAGTCAGATTGACTAGAATGAGTTGCAATATAGACAAGTTGGTGTCTAGAGTTACTAATTAAGTAAGTCAAATTGTAGGATGAGATAGTTCCAAGTCAAGTCAGAGGTGTGTGTCTAGATGGCATGACCAATCAGTATGATCATACTTGGTTAGAGGGAATCTAGAGTTGTATGGTCGATTGAAGTTATGTAGGACACAACTCACTAGGACTCAAATGGAAAAACTTGATATTTCCTTATATCTATACCATTCGTGAAGGGTAGGGCCACTTCCTATGTGGAAGTTGTGTGGGAGACCGTTGGTCTGTGGTTGGAGGTAAAATCACTCAGATGATGCTCTCCCTTAGAAGCAAAAGACTCACCAATGCTCGTGAAATTAGATTTCAACATTTCAGATGCAGTGTACTCTATGTGATGGCTTATAATAGTCAAACTGATAAGGTAACACTATTCTTTTGTCAAGTACATCTTTTGTAATGTAAATGTAATGCAAAAGGATTTCAATATGATTCTAGTTTTGATTTGAAGGTTGAAATTATATAGAAAGTTGTACCTTATTTCTTGAGATTATGCAAATGATATTTAATTGTTATAAAAAAAAATTATTCTCTCTCATGTTTACCATGTTTATTTGCTTTCTTGTAAATTATTGAATTTACTCAAGTAGTATGAGGAGGGATGTTACATTTGTGATCTACAATGCTAGAATACAATAATCTACACCTCAAATTGAGATTACTCAAACCATGTCACATTGATCATATTGTTAAAATAATATAATATATTCCATAGCTGAAGATGTTTTTTTGGTTTCAGGGATCTTATCAACATCATAAGGAGTTGAAGGTTGCATAGGGAATCAAGATAACTGCTCAGGTATCAAATTTTAGGCTAATAAATTTATGTATATGAGCATAAATTTATCAAATATATGTGGACAATGAAATTTAGCTGCAATTTCTTGATTTCAGGGTCTTGAGCATGCCATACTAGGAACTTAGTTATATGTTGTTGGACCTAATGATGATTTAGAGGATATTAAGGATGAAGCAATCCAAGATATCAATAATGTAATGTCTTGGATTGACAAGAGTGAGAAAGGAGTTTATGTTCAAGATTCAACTCTTGGATCTTTGGAGGCTTTACTTGAGTTCTTGAAGACCCCAGCGATAAGCATCCTAGTTAGTGCAATTGGTATTGGGCCTGTGCATAAAAAAGATGTCATGTGTGCGAGTGTAATGCTTGAGAAAAAGAAGAAAGAGTATGCTGCAATTTTGGCATTTGATGTCAAAATTACTCCTGAATCTTGGGAGCTTGTAGATGAAGTTGGTGTTAAGATATTTGCAGGAGACATTATTTATCATCTATTTGACTAGTTTAAAGCATATATGGACAATCTTAAGGAAGAAAGGAAAAAAGAGGCTGCAGAAGATGTTGTTTTCCCTTGTGTACTGACCATTTTGCCAAATTGTATTTTTAACAAGAAGGATCCTATAATTATTGGTGTTGATATTCTTGAAGGCATTGCAAGGGTTAGTATCTAAACCTAGTCTTTTTGGTGTTATGATTTATGCATGTAAAATATTGTTGTATCATTTTTTCTTTGTATAAAGCCATATGTGGTGATTGCATCTATAGATTGGCATGCCACTATGTATTCCCACAAAAGATTTCATAGATATTGGCAAAATAGCCTCAATTGAGATTAATCATAAATCTGTTGAAATGGCTAAGAAGGGTGAAAAAATGGCCATGAAGGTATTTTGAGAAGTTGTCTTTGTTGTTAATAGTTTTATATGATTTTGGATGCTATTTTTTGAAATGTTTTTGTTAATGAATTATCATACGAACTTTACAAATTGTTGGGAGCAACGTTGATGAAGCACAGAAAATGTTTGGTAGGCATTTTGAAATGGAGGATGAATTTGTGAGTCATCTCACCAAAAGATCCATAGATATATTGAAAGAAAACTATAGGGTAAGGCTATTTGATATCCACATTATGTAATTTTACAGTGTATTTACTATTATGCATTTTATACTAATTGAACATTTGTGCTTTTCATTTTTGGTTGATAAAACAACTTTTTAATGTCTAAAATGGAATATTCTTCTTATTTTTTTAGGATGATTTGTCCAATGATGATTGGAAACTGGTGGTGAATTTAAAAATGCTGTTAAAAATTCCTCGAGCTACTACTAATGATGCATTGTGCAATGGAACTTTGGATTGGAGAAAAACCTTCTGATGAAAATAGGAAAATGAACCCTGCAACATTACAAACAACACAATCAGGATAATAAATGGTAAACTTCGTTGATACCAGAATAGTAGCTTCTGTGTCATAAGCTTCTTCTATATGTTTTGCTATGTGGTTTATGTGCTGCACCTCTGGCTACAATAAGACAATAGTGAACTTCAGATCATATCTATGTAGGAGGACATTTGAATGTCTATTGATTAGCTTGTTTTTTGAAACTTAATAGTCTAAATGGGCAAGTGCGGTATTGACATGTGAGAAAGGGAAGAGATTGATTCCAAGAGTATAGATTTTGTGTAATGATCTATTTTATGATTTCTTGAGCTAATAAAGAAAATATCATGAAAATGTTGTTTTAAGTAAATTCATATTTTACTGCAATTGTACAAAACCAAAAACATTTCCATGTTGTCATCTTCAGCATGTTGTTGACTAGCTGGATTTCACTGTTTCAAGTTTCGCTTTTGCTTCATCTATCTGGGACCATGTTATGGAAGGTTAGAGGGAATGGTGTGTTTTCTTGTTGCTATAGAGGCCTCTAAGTAGCATTCTCAAGTTGTTATTCAGATATTGTTCACAGTGGTTCAAGGTTGTTTGAATACACAAGTAAAGCTCAATGGCTTGTGTGAAGGAGAATATGGAATGCACCAAGGCTGCAGTCAAAGCACCTAAACTGGTTAACAGAATTCCAAAAGAAATAATGTCTCATGGAATGCTCAGTGGAAACATCTCTTTTCTACATATCAAAAGATGTGAAGGGCTTCATCGGTCTAACCTACCTTTCCATTGTTTTGCTATTGTATCTAATGTGGCTATTGAACTGGTTTTTTCTTCAGCCAGTCCTTGTAGT
Organism: Cunninghamia lanceolata; assembly: GCA_027924645.1. Lineage (NCBI taxonomy): Eukaryota > Viridiplantae > Streptophyta > Pinopsida > Cupressales > Cupressaceae > Cunninghamia > Cunninghamia lanceolata. The sequence continues at coordinate 2,320,155 of BSBN01001051.1, read as the reverse complement.
TTACTATACATGACAGAGCTCATGAACTGGTTTTTTCTAGTACTTATGGCAGCCTTGTGCTGCTTTTTTATTATTTGTAATTCTTTTCCTGCATTGTTCCAATAAAAAAAAATATTTATTACCACTTTGCTTTGTCTTGTTTCATTTTCTTATTGGCCGATTCTCAAATAGAAAGTGTTGGCTCAAATTTATCAATCTTTACTTTGCAGCATCATAAAATATATAGTTTTCCAAATTTATTTCCTTAATGTTTTAAATTCAAATTTAATAATATGTTTTTTTTGCATTATAAAATTTATGGTATTTAATAAATTATTCATATCATGACTAAATTTACTACCAATTAATGGAAACCAGTAAATAAAAATGACTACCATGACTAAATAAATGACCAGTTAACAACAATCAATGACTAAATGATTACAATGACTAAATATATGTACTACCAAATTGATGACTAAATATACTACCAAATTACCAAATATACTACCAAATTAATGACTAAAATCTATTTAGTAATAAATTTGGTTGCGAGATAAATAACTGGCAATAAACTACCAATGGTCACGTGACTAAATATACTACCAAATTGATGACTAAATATACTACCAAATTGATGACTAAATATACAACCAAATTAATGACTAATTTTTTTTTGGTCATAAATTTGGTCATGAGATAAATGACCAGCAATAAACTACCAATGGTCACGTGACCAAACTACTGATCACATGACCAATTTTTGGTAGTTTTTTTAAGTCATTTTTTCCTATTTTTCTACTAGTGAATGTTGTGGGATTCCCACTTGCAATGGAAGCTAGGGATTTAGTTATTGAATGCATTCAGAAATATGACATGAACTCTAAAAAAGTGAAGCACAATGGTGTTGCCTATGCAAATTTGTCGGTGGAATAAATAGTTGAAAACTTCAGTTTGAAAATTATTGATAAAATGAAGGAAATAGATGTGGAGAAATTCATACCTGATTTTAAAAGAAATGAGGCATCTTGCAAAAGTACAATATTCTATGGATGGTGGTGCAGGAGCACCCCATTACCATCAAGAAGCCCCCTATTATCATTTTAATTATTGTAAGGCCTAGTGCCAATTGTTCTGATTCGGACCAATGTGTCCCATATTGTAAGCCACATGGCACCTATTGTAAACGGATAGGAAGTATAGTAACTGTCCGAGTTGTAACTATCTTGTAACAGATGGCAGAGGTGACGAATCGATTCAGATTCCACCGAAGTGTAACTGCCTTGGCTAGGTTCTTTATAAGTGTGTGTGCTTGAAGAGGACAGACAGAAGAGGAGGAAGAGAAAAGAGGAGCAATAGAGAAATGTGTAATCTCAGAAAGAGAAATAAAATTTAGTGTTTTGTAAGAGCAATCGAGTTTTGATTCATTCCACTGGTCGAGACCTCGGTCGAGACCAGTGGAATGCAAATCTATTTTTAGTTCTCCTCTCTGTTGTTCTGTGTTATTTTGATTTGTTTTAGATTAGAATCTGTATGTGTGTAGTTGTAGAATATGACATCGGTGTAATACAGCCATCGGCAGAGTCCCTCCTATTTTGGCCAACAGGAACTCGTCTAGCCGATGAGCGAAGTTGAAGGTGAGCTTGGATGATAGATATCAGTGTGAGATGTGGAAAATCTGCCCGACATGTGTGTAGGAAAAGTCATCGCTGAGAAAAATGAGGATCGGCGTGAAGATTTTAAGTGAGACCAATGGAAGTAGTCTCACCGATGGAGAAAACAATGCATGGTATCGGGTGGTCGGCAAGATGTGTTCAAAAGTTTGGCCGATCAAAGTTAGGTGGATGGTTGAACCGTCCGATTGAACTGGTTCAACGGTTAAATGAAAAGGTTCAATGCAACGGTTCAAGGCAACGGTTCAATATAAAGGTTCAAGGCATCGGTTCAAGTGAAGGGTTCAACGGTCTGGCCGATAGGAAGAGTGAAGGTGTATCGGCATGAGAATTGGGTCAGCAGAAAGAAAGGAAGTTGCGCCGACAATGGGGTTGTCTTACTGATGGGGAAGATCTCCGGCGAGTGTGGAAGCAAAAGGTTCCGTCAGGGAGAGATGTGAGTCGGCGTAAGAATTTGAGAGGGAGCCTATAACTGTATGTCTTGGTGATAGAGTGTTTGGTGTCGGTGAGAGAGGGATATCGGGGAGACTTCATGTGGCTGGGCTGACGGTATTAGTCTCGCCGACAGTGCAGTTTGAAGGAGCCTTTTGAGGCCATCAGAGTAAGTATGTATATCAGAGGACAACAGAGGAGTCACTCCGACAGTATAAGTCTGAGCGATGGTTTCTAACCATCGAAAAGAATAGCATGTCGGTGAAAGAAATTAGGAGGTGGCCGATAAGAGAAGTGTTGCCGATGGTAATGGGAATATCTATTTCGGTGAGATATGGATGTGATCTAGCAGATAATGAAGAATGCACATGTTTCGGTGATGTATGGGCCTTGCGAAGGAACATTTGAAAAGCTATTTGAACACTTTGTGGGTAATATGGGTATTTTGACACCCTGTTTAGTAAGATAATTGTAGTTCCTCCGCATCAGATGGTATTCTCAAGACAAGAAACCAAAGACAGCTTCTAGGGTCCCAAAACATTTATACAAGATTGATTTCAAGGAAGACATTTATATAATGATCACATTATTAAGTAGATTAGTGGACCTAATACATGCCAGTCAATTTGAGCCATGGATGTTTTCTGTAATTTAGTTTATTAGAGAAGAAACAAGGGCAATTCATTGGGCTCAAGCCATTAGTTATGCTATTTTTGAATAAGTTATGAGATGGAATAAGCAGAGGATGTTCTTTATGTCATCCTATATAGTATACTCATGTGCAACAAAGATGAAATTGAGAGGAATACCGAGGATGGGTACATTAGGAAATGGCCTAGTGCAAATGTTGGTGTATGATCATTACTCAAATTTGCAAGAAAAGAATGTGATGTAGAATTGCATAAAGGTTAATGATGTGTTCTATATGTACTTGGTAAGAACATTGACAAGGATAGAGACAAAAGGTTATCAGAAGAACCATGGAATGTGATTAGTTTGCATAGTGCACATGGTATATACAATTCCCTACCTTCACTTACATTAGAACATTAAGATTCATGGACCTAAGCCTTTCAAATTGCCAAGGTACCCAACAAACAAATTGGTGTTGTTGGAATTCACTAGACAGATATTAAATATCTATGGTATGTACAAAGCCAAGTTCAATAGAGGAAACATCAATTTTCCCTTTGCCATTGGTAGATATCAATGTTTTAGTGAGGAAGCGGCTAAAGTATCAGAAGTAGAGTTGCATCATTATGGTTTTCAAACTTTTGATTTGGCTCGACCATTTGACCCATTCAGGAGAATACAAATTTTGTAGACAAGAAGTTTAGACATCAGCCATACCTTGAAGATTTTGGGCTAATTGTAATATGCGGAAAAGGTTAGGAAAAGGGCCCACCAAAGGCTAACTCTTGATCAAATAAGGACATTGGGAGTACTTGAAGTACCCCAAGAGATTAAAAATGATGAGGAGAAAATATTGTACATTAGTTATGAAGCCAAAAGGGTGGCTAATGAAGTTATAACAAAGCCAAACTAGAGTTAGCCTGAGGAGGCTTCATTGGATAGTATCTCAAGGCCAGTAATAACACATTCAGATGTATGGATAAAAGAGAAGGTAGAGGAGCTGAAGGCTAGAGGGATAATAGTCACCTACCAAGGGAAAAAAGGAAAAAAGAGAAGTTTAGAAAATGAAGATAATTTTGATGACTTCTTAAAGAGAAAGAGGCAGATAGTAGAAGCCAAGATAGCCAAGGCAAATACAGGAGCTGCATTATTACATCCCTATGCATTAGGGGTAACAATGGCTATCCCCTCAAGAACATTTACATCTACAGAGGGAGGAACATCAACTGCATCTACCACAGTAGAGCAGACTCCAGTGCAACCACCTACAATGCCTCAACAAACACCAAGTGTCCAAAGCCTACCAATAGCTCAGCAAACGACCTTCATAAGAGCACAAACACAACAGGAGAAACTACAAGGATTTAACCAAGTCAAACAAGAAATGACTAAGGAAATGTTACAAAGTGCATCCATCCCTCAAGTGTCTACCAAAGGATATGTAGAAATATTGGATGTGGATAAGGTTGTAGATGATAATGTTTAAGATGATAAAGATGAGATTGATGATGAAAGTAGTGATGATAGCCTAGATGAGAGCAGCGAAGAAGAAGATAGACAAATACCTAAAAGTCATCTCATGCTAGGGGCATTCGATGCAAGAGTATCACAAAAGGCAGCAACAACCTCAAAAGTTCCAGAGGCTACCACACAATCAACAGAGGATACAGAAATGGTCTGTTTGTTTGATAACTTAGTGCCAAAGAACATCATGGAAGAAGTAAAAGAAGTTTTCAAGGATATTCTGAAGGATCAAGCAAGGGATTAAGAGAGTGAAGATATGGGTAATGCACTAGCTTCTTAGGGAGAAAATATACTAGTTCTGGAAAATGTTCCTGTGGGTAGTATGGAAGAACAAGAAAATAAGAATGAGGAGGGAAAAGATGCATCACATGAGGTTCTTAATCCTGAATTGCATCATGAAGAAGAGCAACAAAATATTAGAGAATAGAATGTTTAACGGCAACCTCCACAACAACAACATCAAGAACATGAAGAACAAGAGCAAGAAGTGATAACAGAGGAACCTCAAGATGAGGTAATAAATGATAAAGCTCTAGATACAAGAAAGGGCATGGTAATACCATCTTGGATTGGGACTGAGGTGCGTTAAGAGTCAACAGTGCAGCTGGTACCTATTGATATTAAGAGCTTATTAGCTAATGAGGTTGCCAAGAGGGGTAGAAGGAAAGAAAGGATCATTTCAGCAATAAAAAGGGATCCTTCTAGTACAAGAACTATGCATATGGTAGTGCCTCAAGCTAACAAAGAAAAAGGTGAAATAAGCATGGAGGAATATAATGTTATAAGTATGAATCTTGGACATGTAAATAGGCAGCAGCATATTGAAGAGTTGCAAGAAATGACAGAACTAACTACCACTAAGATGAGGAAAGATAAGCAGAAAATAGTAAAGTTGAAAGGGCACATTTCCCAATTGCAACCATTTATCCAAGGAATGATAGATCTTGAACAAGGTTTACCTGAATTACCTTCAAAATCAACAATTTTATCCAAAGAGCAAATAAGTGATATGGAAAATAAAAGACATGAAGCAAACACATTTGAATAATGGGCAAAGGTATTTATTCAGAAAGGGGAACAGGTATTAAAGATTGCAATTAGCAATTGGGATACTACTCTCACTAAAAAGAATAATTGTGCTAACCTTCTGCAAAAATGTCAATCAAGAATAAAGCAGAATAAGGATGAATTGAATAAACTCAATGCCATGAAAGAGCATATAGAATCATTAGTTAATGAAGGGGTTCTAACTTTAAAAGTTGCTTTTCAAGTACCCAAATGGAGAATGGAATTGAGGTTTGAGGAGGGTATACTTAGACCTTGCATTCTTAGCGTGCAAGAATTGGAAAGAACTGCTCAAGACATGTTAGATAAACAGGTAAAGATAGTACAACATTTGGTAGGGCATCCTTGCTTTAAGGTCCAAGTGTATGATGTATCCACGACAATTCAGGAGTTTAAGGATATCTTTCAGTCTTGCATTGATGACCTTGTTAATAAATTGAGTGAGGTTGTAATGGAGTTGAGTGCTAAAATCAAGAAATATCATAGAAGAAAAGAAGACATTGAAGGCAAGACATAGGTATTGAAGAAAAATGTAGAAATGCAGCAATATACATGGGAGACATCTTAGAAGACAAGCCACGCACCCATAACAACCTTGGCTGAGAGGTACACAAATTATATGAGACAAAAGGGAGGAGAACAAGTGGCAGATACCAGAGATAGTGATTAATATGCTTATTCATTGTATGTTTCATTCTCTATTTTGTTATTCTTTTATACCTTCAGAAAAGTCAAAGAAAGATATTGGGATACTTCAAGGAGATTCTAAGGGCATCTTTGCATCCAAAAGAATATTCCCTTAGGTTATTTTAGAATGACAACTGGCAAAGAATATTCCATGGATATTCTCATGTTCTAGCTGGTCCATATTTGGCAAGTCTTTCTCTACCGTTGATGTTGTATTTTGAATCTGAACCCTTGATGGGATTTTGTAGCCATAGCAAAAGATCTAGATCTATATAAGGAGCTACATTATTTTGGTACACATGGCTTACATAGAAAACATACCAGAGCATTTTCAAGACAAGTGACTAGGAAGAGTACTTTGAGCATAGTTAGTTTGAGAAGGAAATAGCCTATGTCTATAGGAAGGATTATGTGGAACATCCTCTTTCCTCTCTACATTTGTGAAAATGTCTATAATTTTTGATAATACTGTTGATATATTCAAAATATTTGAAGTCATGAAACATTGTAAATTTGAAATGGCTAGTATATATAAGTAAATGCAAACATCAAATTTCTACGTCTATTCTAGAGTGTTATTTGATTCATGTGTTTCTAATATATTTCCTTTAAAGATTGCAATTCTATATGTGAATTTGTGAAAATGATCTAGATTAGCATATAAGAGTTTATTTGCTTTTGAATTGTCCAGGATAATCAAACTTGTCCACGTGAGTAACAAAGCACTATATTCTATATTGATCATGTTTCTAACCCTAGCTTTTTATCTTTCTTTTACCAGTAGTTTGAATAAATAACCAAAATGCAGTAATCTAAAGGAATTGTTAAATATTTTGATAAATACATATGAATGATAAAGATCTTTGATAGTTTTCATAAATTCTGAGATGCAGAGTGTGTTGCCTTAAAAATCATGCAAAGATTGATATTAAAGTTACAAATAGATGCAAAGGATCAACACTTTGAGAGTAATTTGGAAATATTTACAAAGATTGAGTAGTAATAGCTAGAAAATAGCATTTAAATCATGTAAGGCCCCTTGTTAAATAGCTTCACATTGAACCCTAAGTAATCTGATACAATCATGACCTAACTAACGAAGCCTTGGGATTATGAATTATTCTTTGATAATTCTCCATATCTTTCAAGATAAATGAAATTCATAGTGAATTTTATCTCATGTTGTGTGTGTATAACATCTGCATCAAGCTCCTAAATAGCACCCAAACATCTTCCTTTTTTTGTGTGTAGGTCAAAAGAATAGATTTCTGAAGGTGGCTTCCGAGAAGAGGACAGAGCCTATAGATATAGACCCAACAAAGACATCAATTTCTGCTAACCCTAATCAGGGTCTAGGAAACCCAAGTACCCTTTTCCTAGGTGTTTTTCCCCCTATATTTAGGTTCTAACTTAATCCCTTATCTATGTTGTCCATTTAATTTTTGGGTTTCCGCTTCCGATAGTTTGTTTTACTCCGATCTTTACCAATTAGGGTTTCTTGTCTTTACCCTAGTTTGATATATTGGATTTGGTTAATTCCTTCTCTATACAACAAAATGGTAGAACCCTTATAGTTTGTCTCTCCTTCTTGGTTATAATCCAAGCTCGGTTTGTGCCCTAATGTTTTGTAGAAGAGGGTTTGACCTAGTTTGATCTATTGATCTAGTCTTTATTTTCTACTTAACATTATGGTGAACCTGATATTTCTTGCACTTTAGCATCCTTCTTGCATCATATCTGAGCTATTTTCTACCTTATATCTTATTATATTAGATTCATTCATCATTTTTCATATTTATATAGCTTAATTTTGGCATTATTTCATTGTTAGGGTTTGAAAAAACCTTGCATTTTTAGAAAATCTAGCTAATCTTCAACCTAGGGTTTTTAGATTAGTGTGTAGTTTCAGATCTTGTTGTATTATTGGATTTATTAAATGGATTTAATTTTATTTACCTTATCATCCTTTCTTTTCTAGGACAGTCTTGCATATTTGCATTGAAAAAAAGTGAAAAAAATCAAGCATTTTAGGCTTACAAAAAGACATATTTGTGCATTGTTTTCATTGCATATGTTGTAGATCATCATAGAAAGATTTAAATCTCTGATTTTTGCATCATATCTTATTTATATTTCAGTAAATAATCATTTCATGGTGTTTCATCTTGCATTTAATATTCTAATTTGCTAGGGTTATGTCAAAAAGTGGCATTTTTCAAGAACCTAGTCAAATTCAAAACTTAGGGTTTGTAATCAAGATCTTGTTTCATATTTTTCTGCTATCATTTATATTTCAAACCTGATCTTTCATTGTTGTATCATGTCATAAATATCATTTTATTTCAAAAATAATTATTGCATCAAAAAAAATTGTGGTTTAGGAAGTAAGCATTTAAAATCTAAGGTTTTTCTAGTAAACCCTAGCTAGTCTTGCATTTAGTGCATCTTTATCAAAGAAAATTTTTTGTAAATAATTGTTTAATTTCAATTGGATACACCATTTACACACTTCTTTTTCACATACTACACATCCTACATTTACAATACTTAGTTGTTGTGGTTTCCAAGAATATCACATTTTTGGAAGACCTTGCTTCTCTTGCACTTATAGGTCTTTGATTGCAATCTTATTCTCATATTGGTGGTACTTAATTAATGCATAGATCTAATTGTACATTTTTGGTACATATCATATTTCCATATAGTAAACAAGACATTTAATTATGGACTCTTATAGTTGTTCCTCTTTGGTATCTTTGCATGCATATATCATGGATTTTAAAAGGTTTTCTAAATTTATTAATATGCATACATATGTGTTAGATCACATAGCATCCATGTATGATATTTATGCTTATATATGTTCCATATATGACATCCTTTGTTATATATATGATTTTGATAGCTTCATAACTCTCATGGGTATGTATCCTTTGATATTAGAGGACTTTACTAATTTCATCTCCATGAATTGTCATGAGAAAGATTATGGTGATAGTTCTTCTTCTACTTCTACTACAAGTCATGATAATTCCATGTCTATTTCCATGGATCTACTCTCTAATACATGTGATGGTGACCTAGCTTTGTCTATCTCACCCTATGATTTAGATCCCTCTCCCAAAATTGTTCCCATTTGTGAGGATATTTTGGCGCAAGAGGATGAGATCATTAGCACATTCCTTAACATCACTCTACCCTCTCTCCATTCCAATTCTCTCCCTTCAAAAGATGAAGCATTATTGGATGAGGGGCCTTCTCTCACAAAGGATCCTACATGGGTAGATAATGGACATCTTAAATCTTTTATCTCTACCTTAGTACATGAGGTTTCTATGGCTCATCCTATGGCTCTTCCGCCTTTGGTTGAATGTTCAAGTACCTTGGATATCACTAAGGACATGAAGATCCTTGATCTTTCTTGTTTGATTGAATGTTCAAGTACCTTGGATATTACTAAGGATGTGAAGACCCTTAGTATTTCTCCTTTGGTTGCATGTTAAAATGCCTTGGACATCACTGAAGATGCAATTATCAACAATTTTCTTAACAACGCTTTACCCTCCATTCATTCCAATGCTCTCCCTTCAAAAGATGAAGCATTAGTGGATGAAGAGAGGTCTCTCATATTAAATCCCTTGGGGATGGATGTTGAGCTTACTCAAAATAAAAATAATGTTAATTCAATCATCATTAATAGACTTATTCTGCCCACTAAGGGGATAGTGAATAAGTGTACTAATGTTCCTAAAATCGTTATGCACGAGGCACCTAATACACCTCCTCATTTTAAGCAAGGTGATCCAACACCACCTTGACCCTTGGATTACATTCTCAATTATTCAAAACAAATTACTCAAAGAAATCAAGGTGTTTAAGAAGTGTCGCAACATCACACAATTGCTCACACATATAACACCCGCAATAAAAGTAAGCATGCACCAAGTGTGCCAATTTCTCTTCCACCTTCTCAACCTATCCTACTGCAAGCACCTCAACTTCCTCCACATATTGGTAAAGAATATGATCTTGTTGAATAGCTCCGCACTACTTTGGCTAAGATCTATCTATGGGATATAATACAAACATTGCCTGCATACCATAGAATGCTCCATGAGGCTCTACAAAATGTAGTTGTTCTACCTTCTACTAGACTGAATGATGTGGCATCTTTGCTTAGTTGTATGCATGTGACAACATCAGATATATCATTTCAACAACATGAATTACCTCCCATAGAAGTTCAAAACCAAATGCACTTTGATTGATGGTGGATCAGGTCTCAATGTTTGTGGAATAGACTTGTTAAATAAACTCAATATTGATTCCTCTCTCATCAAACTAGATAAACTCAACATTTGTAGCTTTGATAATGTTAGTAAGCAATCACTAGGTACAATCACCTTAGATATTAAGGTTGGACCTATGACATTGCCTACCCTTATCCATGTCATGCCTAATGCCCTTTCATACAATCTAATTCTTGGTAGACCTTGGATTCAAGCCCTAGGGGCAGTTCTGTCTACCCTTCATCATTCAATAAAATTCATCTTTGAAAATGAAGTACATATAATTAAAGTGGATCCATTTTTGTAAAGTTGCCTACAAACATAAGCAAGACATCAAATTCCTTTAAGTGATTTGATCCCTTCTTTAAAAACCAAACCACTATCCTCCACTACTAAAAACAATGTTGGTCAGGATAGTGTTGGTCCTTTGAATGCATTTTTTTGTGATGATTGGGGTTCGTTAGATTTTAGACCCTCCTTTGCAAGTGAACATAAAATCTCACCTCCATAGCCAAAGACCTCGAAGGTAAATGAAATTTCTTCAACACAATCCCATATTCCTACAAAGTTCAAAGTCAAGTTTAATGATGATGGAACCTTTAAAATAGATGAAGATCAGCCTTCTTTTATAGAAATGGAGGTCATTTGTGATAAAGTACCATTTAATTCTAATACATATCTTAGTAGTGACGAGGTCTCTTTAGATTTCAACCCCCATGGGATGGTTGAAACAAAGTTTGACCCTCCTCACCATGATGAAAAGAATGATCCTTCTTCTTCAACACATTTCAACAAAGATAATCATATGACCTCTCCTCTTCCTTTGGATTTGGAGAAGTGATATGGGCGTGGATTCAAAATTCTTTCAAAACAAGGACGATGTAAAGATAAATGAATTAAGGAACCTATGGAACCAACACCGCACTTGTCTAAAGTAGGCTTAGGTTTCCAGCCTTCTCCTACGTTCTCTCCACCATGTTCACAACAAAAAGGATTGCTTCCTATTCCACCTAAGTCTTCTCTTTTATCTCAAAAAAATGTATTTTGTCGAGTCTACTCAAAGACCACTTAATCACTCTTCCTACTCCAAAACACAAAATGATTCAACAAGATAATCATTCGTCACCTCATTATTGTGCATATCATCGAGTACTTAGCCATTCCACTAATAAATGCTAAGTCTTGGGTGACAAAATTCAACAACTTTGAACAAGGTTTGGCTCTAGCACTTCTCACCATGCTTGATGTAGTCCCTAGAGTACCTTGTCCTCCATCCATTTCATAATCAAGTTGGGGGAGGATAATTTGTTTTAGGCTAACTTACAAGTGTGGTCCCTCCCTCTCATTTGTGTTATATGTAATTTTATCCCCATATTGTGATGTTGTGGTTCTCCCTTGACATCCTTGTTAGCACAAAGGTACAACGAGTAAGAATGCATTGTGTCATTCCTCTATATGTATCTTCATTCTTCTATATGTTGTGATGTGAAATTTTGTTGTCTTTTCTTGGATGATTTAGCATCCTTTCATGATTCAATTTATGTGTACTATCATGTGGTCTTTCTTTCATCTATGTGGCACCTTGTTGCAATGCTCGGTGTCATACCATAACTACACAATCCATTGTGTATCATGCTTGTAAGCATCGCCTTGGTTTTCTCATCTTGGGGGCAAACCCTTGTCACAATGTAGCTTTTGTAAACACATCTCATTTGGGTATGTTCTTTTAGAAAGCTCTCGTGCCTGTCTTACATTTCTTCATCACTCTTTATTAAAGGAAGTTGATCCTTGATGGAGTTAGCAATCACTTTAAGGTGGGGGCATATATCTTTCTATGAAGCCTTACTCTCTCACCCTTCTATATAAACACTTGTTGATTATCTTTGTTGCTACACTCTCTTGGAAAGGATTACGGCTAACTTAGAAACAAGGTCTTGAGTCTATCTTGTTCTCCTAAGTTAAAGCTCCTTGCATGTTTGGGAGAAGGGTTACACCACAAACTAGAGTTTGGTAGTAAGGTCACCTCACCTTCTTATTCTGCAAGACTTTGTGAAAATCCTCTTGTAGGAGGTAGCTTGGTGTATTCCCTTGAGTAGAAACACTTTCCTTTTGAGATGGTGTGTATGATGTGTTTGTACTCCTCTTGTGCTTCTCATTTCTAACTAAACCCTTAGAATTATTCTTTATTGCATCTTGGGGAATGATGCATGGTGATTGAGACATCATTTAGATTGAGGTCTCCTTTTTCATCCTAACTCAAGGTCTTCCATATTATGTTTCTTGTGATTGATGTGTGACACATGTATTCTCCTCTTATACTCTTACTCACTATATATTCTTCATGTCTAGTGTGTGCTCTCTCTATATGTTCCTTGTGTATTCTCCTTGAGTGTTTCGTGTGTGTTTCATGTGTATCCTATGTATACTTTATTCCTTATGTGTATAATATGTGTATGGCATGTATACTTTGTGTATGACATCTATGCTTTGTGTGTTGCGTGTATGAATTGTGACTTCTAAAGTGTATGCCTTGTGAATGTCTTGTCTCATCTCATGTTTTCTAAGTGCTTCATATGTGAGTGAATTATGTCATGTGTTTTATGTGTATGCCAATCATCATAGACTCCTAGGATCCTAAACTTGGGGGCTTGATTATCCCTCAATTTTGGTGACATTCTATGAATTCTATGATCCTGCATGTTTGCAACCTTAGAATCCTAAGCTTGGGGGCTTAATCACCCCTCAATCTTGGTGGAACCATCTCTTGGGTGTTTGAATCCATCCTTTAGTATGAGTTCAAATGTAAGTTCATACCCACACTAAAGTGGGGGATAAATGTTGTGTCATAAAATTTGCACACTAGCATTTTACACTTAGTTTAGCACCTGAGTGGACCTAAATTATTTATACTTGTTAATTAGGACCTATTATAACACCTTTTTGAGCATTAAGTGTGTAATTATTGATCCCAATGCACAAAACCTAGAGAAGTTATTATATGGTAGGGCTAAGCACACTTTAAGTGCCTTGTCCCAGGAGTTTGGGGCTAAGGGACTAGGGCGCCCAAGCACCCTTGTCCCCTTTTTAGCCCTAACCTAAATTATGGCTTGTCAACTTGGGACATCTTAAATTCAATTCCTAATGTTGGTCTCATGTGGTTTAATTCTCTAGAAATCAATGGGAATGCATATAAAAGTAAGTTATTATATTCATTTGAACATCTCTAAGGTCTCTATAACTTCTTGAAGGATTCTTATTCTCTCTCATGCTCTCTACTCTTCTCTAAAGATCTCTATTATGGATATTGTTGCAACACTAAACTATTGTAGGTCTTGTGAAGATCCTCTACTTCTTTGGGCTACACCAACTTCTTGAGTCAAGTTGTGATGCCGCATTAAGCATGCTAGGGTTTCCATGCTCATGGTGACTTCTTTCCTTCATGCTTTGTTCTAGCATTCCATTCTACTTTAGATTTGCCTCTACCCTCCTAGGGCATGCACTCTTTATCTATCATCTATGCTATTGTGTAGGTGAAAACACCATTCACAAAGTTTGACTGAGGAAAGCTCCTAAATAGAATCCCAACAACTTCCCTCTTGTGTGTGTGTGCAGGTCAGAAGAATAGATTTTTGAAGGTGGCCCTTTTGGGAAGAAGATAGAGCTTATAGGTACAAACTTGACAAACAAATTAGTTTTTGATAACCCTAATCAGGGTCTACTTGGTGCCCAATATCCCTTGTCCTAGGTGTTTTGTTCCCCAGATTCAGGTTCTAACTTAATCCCTAATCTTTGTTACATCCATTTTGTTTTGGGTTTCCACTTCTGACGATCTATTTTACTCCAATCTTTGCCAATTAGGGTTTCTTGCCTTTACCCTAGTTTGATTGATTGGATTTGTTTAATTCCTTCTATATACAATAAAAGGGCAAAACCCCTACAGTTGGGCTCTCCTTCTTGGGTAGAAGCTAAGCTCGATTTGTGCCCCAATGTTTTGTAGAAGAGGGTTTGACCTAGTTTGATCTATTAAGCTAATCTCTCTTTTCTACTTAACACTAACTAATTTAATTATTTAAAAAAAAAATGTAAACTTAAATTCTAATAAATTAATAAATATAAATTTTAATTTTAATCGAGCAAACATAAGTTTAATCTCATAGTCCCTTAAGGGTTAATACCAAACTTTAACAATGAAACTAATTAATAACTATTTTTTACTTTGGTTAGAATTTTTTAATTAAAAACTGACATGAAATATTTTTATGGGCAAGAAGTGTTATAGTTTTTCATAAAGCCTTGTAGGTTAGGTGTAATTTTATTTATTTAAATGTTAAAATATTTATCAACTTAACTAGTTATTATTAGTTGTTCTTGCTAGTTAATTAAGTGTTAGAATTTTTCAATCTAAAATAAATATATATTTTTTATGAACAAGTGTCTATATAACTATTTAAAAATAAAATTGCATATATTATAGTTCAAATAGGGATAAACCTGAAACAAAAAACATAGACATGCCGCTACACAACAAGAGTTGTAGCACTATAAGGAAGAGGAGGAGGAGGGTCCTAGTCATCCATTTTACCCAAAACATGCAATTTTTTTATTTAAAAATATTTAAAAAAGATTTATTAACTATGTGATTGGTTGTAGAGTTTTATCTCTTATTAGATAGCCTTCGCATTGTTCAAGATAAATAATAATGATTTTATAATATTGTTAAAACAATAAAAAATAATAGTACAATACCCAATAGCACAAATGCATAAAATCAAAATAATTTCCACATCTTATATGGATGAAGTGAGCCCATTCCCTAATAGAAAACAATAGTTACAAGCTAGCAGAGTGGCACTTGCATAAGGTAACATTTCATACTCTCAAATTCTTATTGCTCGCAAGGTAGTTACAAAAAAAATAGCATACAGACTAGTGACTTCGATTAATTTCTTGTGAACATTGAGGAGATATTTATAGTGAAAACAACATTTTCTATCGTGGTCACACCATTTTTCATCAAATTACTACACTATTTTGGTTAATCCTCTTCTTGGAAAACTTTTCTAGAGCATGGTTGAATGTAGAATGAAAAATAGGGAAAAAGGCTAAGGGGAAAGCAGGCTTTAGACCAAAACACTACACTATTGATCATTGCATCATCCTTAGGTACTTGATTGAAAAAAAATGGGATATCCAAGGTGATGAGGCTTTTTTCTACTTTGTAAACTTTAAAAAGGCTTTTGACACTATACCTCATAACAAACTTTGGAATAGGATGGAGGAACTCAGAGTTCTAGATAATTTTAGAGCAGTAGCTCATAGGCTTTATAAACAAGTCAAGGGTAAAATCAAAACAAGTGATGGTATTTCTAAGTGCTTTGGTAGTGATATCAAACAAGATTTTCTTCTCTCCATAACTTTGTTTGGTTATACATTGACAAGTTAGAAGAGTGGATAAACAAAGTTGGGGATGAGGGATTTCAATTTGCTAGATACGTTGTAAAGTTACTCTTATATGCAGATGACCAAGGAAAGCCATGATCTTTTCATTACGAAGAAAAAGAAAAAAATTAAATTTCTTTTTTAAGGTAGCTTATTGGAAATAGTGGAAGAATACAAGTACCTCAAAGTCAATTTTCACAACAAGCACAATTGGGAAACATGTAAAGAAAAATAATTCAAGGAGGTTGGAATGCTTTATACAAGCTATAAAATAGATGTAGGAGTGCAGAACTAAGGGACCAAAAAACCAAGGGAATCCTATTTGGTCTGCTTGTCACTCTAGTGATTCCTTATGGGTGCAAAAATTGGGGTAGCAACATGTTAGATAAAAAATGGAGGCAGTTGGCCAGGGGCCTGGCTTGATTGGCGAGTGCTTCCTGTGGTAGGCACGAGGTCACGAGGTCCAGCCTCCCCCCACCCACTTGATATTGTAGCTAGTGCATAGCTCTAGTCAAAAGCATTTACCCATGTTGAATAAAAAAAAATGGAGGCAGTTGGAAAGAATCCAATAACATTTAATGATAAGCAACCTCAAAACTAAGACCTTAGTTATATATGATATTTCATTAGCTAAAACAAGTACTTTCCCTCTAGAAGCATCAGTGATGGTCAAGTTGTTAATATACCTAAAAAAGGCTCAAGATATGGAGGGCCACCATTGGCCCAAGCTAGTTATTGAGGAACAACAAAGTAGATGGAAGAAAATGTTGATGAAACCAAATGACAAGTGAATGAATAAATGGGAGATTACTATGTAGGAATACCCAAACACTAATGAAGAAATATAGAAGTATGTCAAAGAAAAATTTAGGACTACTATGTGGACAAAGCAAATTGGTCAAAAGAAAGCCTTCTATATCAAAGAATTTAACTCCACATGGGACTATGATACATAGAACCTGGAATTAAGTGGAACACAAAAATGTTGATAGCCCAATTAAGGACTAACTCACATAATCTTATGTGTGAAATTGACATATGGTCAATATCTAAGGACGAGTGTGGGAAATGAGAGCATGCATTTTTTTCAACAAAGGTGTTGTGGAGATAGAATAGCACTACATCACGGAGTGCTCAGCCTACAATGACATTCATCTTAATGACAAAGATAACGTGAGATTTGACAATATAAACACCTTGTTTGAGGAGGCAAGGTTGGCCAAAAATGTGAACTTTTGATCAAAGATCCATTGCAAAAGATCTAACATCAAGAGGAGTTTACAAACTTTATAAGATTTTGGTGCCCTTATGTCTCAAGGCTGGGTTCACACATTTCTCCATTGTTGTTTCTCTAGGTCCCATAGGCTCTTTGGCCTCATGGATGTTATTAAAATCTTTCATTCATTCATTCCATTGGAAAGACTCCCACCATGTTATACTTTGTTCATGATTGTCAACTATGAAACATTCTTTTAGAGTGGGTTTCATGGCTACATGTTTATTCTATTTAAACCACTCTCATACTTCTTATGCTTATTAACAATCTAGGGGAGAAATTAAAAGTACTATGAATGATATTTTCATTAATGGGTTTCCCTTTCATGACCAGGGGTTCATTTTCATCATGCACACATTGTCCCAACTACCACAAGCATATCTTGAAGATTATTTCAAATATTAAGGTCTTATCCTTATTAATTATCATCTAACTCTTGCCTATAAATTTATGCCAAATGTATATATATATATATATATATATATATATACATTTGGCATAAATTATATATATATATATAAAGGTCTTATCCTTATTAATTATCATCTAACTCTTGCCTATAAATTTATGCCAAATGTATATATATATATATAACTTTGGAATTGTTTTATTTTAGTTTAGAACTATTTAAGAATTATTTAATTTTATTCTTTTTTTACTATATTTTTTTTTACTTAAGAGTTATTTTATAGTTTTAGTTTTGAAAATATATATATATATATATCAATTCTAAATAGTTTTTATTTATATCTTCACAACATGATAATGTGTCTCTAGGCATAATTATAATATAGGCAAGAATAATATTATATAAATATAATTTAATTAGCATATTAATTGATATAATACATTATATTAATGAAAAGTTGAAATTATTATAGAATTACAATTCCCATTTTAACAACACAACATTACAAGGAAAACAATTCAATGTTACAATATTTTAAAGGCAAGTATTATGCCACTAAGTGGCACTTGTTTTATTTTAAAATATATTTCAACATTTTAATTGTATTTGGTTTAATGACAATTTCAATTTTGGTGGATGGTGTAATCAAGAAATCTATCATCATTCTCATTAATTAATTTATAATCATTTGCTATAATAATTATGTTTCATAAATATTATATATAGAAAACATGAACTAACATGTTTCCCACTACGTGGCACTTGTTTTATTTTAAAATATATTTCAACATTTTAATTGTATTTGGTTTAATGACATTTTCAATTTTGGTAGATGGTGTAATCAAGAAATATATCATTATTCTCATTAATTAATTTACACCATTTGGTCTAATAATTATGTTTCATAAATATTATATATAAAAAACATGAACTAATGTTTAGTGGTACTTGTTTTATTTTAAAATATATTTCAACATTTTAATTGTATTTGATTTAATGACAATTTCAATTAATTGTATTTAGTTTAATGACAATTTTAATTTTGGTAGATGGTGTAATGAAGAAATATATCATTATTCTCATTAATTAATTTATGATCATTTGGTATAATAATTATGTTTCATAAATATTATATATAAAAAACATGAACTAACATGTTTCCCACTATGTGATACTTGTTTTATTTTAAAATATATTTCAACATTTTAATTGTATTTGGTTTAATGACAATTTCAATTTTTTTTATTGAAGGAAGCAAAGATATAAAAATATACGAAAACAACTACCAAATCAACTACTGATCATATATCCACTGCTACAGTACGAGTAGCAAACAAAACCCAAACTGATAGTTTTAGAATTGTACATGTCAACTGGTGAACAACAAAAAGCAAAATAGCAGCAAGCAACAATAAACAACAGTATAAGTCAGAATGAGTCACAGACTCTGTTGCTCCAATTGGAACAACTGATAAATAGCAATAACAAATATGAAAACACTGCAAACTAGTTCATTTTTGGTAGATGGTGTAATCAAGAAATATATCATCATTCTCATTAATTAATTTATAATCATTTAGTATTATATATATATATATATATATATATATATATATATATATATATATAAAACATGAACTAACATGTTTCCCACTAAGTGGCACTTATTTTATTTTAAAATATATTTCAACATTTTAATTGTATTTGGTTTAATGACAATTTCAATTTTGGTTGATGGTGTAATCAAGAAATATATCATTGTTCTCATTAATTAATTTAGATCATTTGGTAAAATAATTATGTTTCATAAATATTATATATAGAAAACATGAACTAACATGTTTCCCACTACAAAGACATCTTCTAAATTCCATTTATTTTTTTAAACTTTATCCTTCAACAATTTTTGTAGACAACTTATATCAATTTACATTATTTGGTGGTTGGCATCCATTTCTTGTTAAATAATTCACTTCATATATTAAATTATATAAAAATATGATAAATAACACATTGTGGAATGTAATCACATTTCAAAATGTCAATTCAATCACATTTCAAAATGTCAATTCAAAAGTCTAAAGACAAGAAAAGTGGTCACACAACTATACAATTAAAACAATTCCAACCAAAAAAAAAAGTATTGGTAAAAATAATAAACTCTATATATTTGTTTAATTTTGGTAGTAGCTACAATTAATCAATTACAACCAATTAATTTGTTGTGATATGAATTGTATTGTCCACATTATTTCTTGTAAGGATGTGGGGAACAACTATTATGATAAGACATTGATGTTACTACAAACTTCTTTAGTGAAAAATGACAAAACTAACCTCAAAGTCTTAGGTGACCTAACATGTATTTACTTCTTTAGATAGAACTTTAAATGTAAATCTTCAATAATAATTATTTCTCAAAGTACCTATGTTTAAACAGTGATCTAACATAGTCCTTTATAGCGTATAAGCTTAGAAAACATTTTTAAATCCCAAGCATCACCATTTTATTTATTTGTATGGTTCCTTAAATCTTAGTCTTTCGCTTTAGCCTTTCACAATTTTTTGAATAAGACAACCTATACCAAGGTACATTATTCGGTGGTGGGGGCCATTTTGAATTTATGTGTATTGTGATGTTTTGTCAAGTGACATTGTTATATTGTAAGTTCTTACGAAAGGATATTATATTTACCTATATAAATTAGCATACCTATCTTTAAAAAATCTATTTAAAGAGAGTACCTCTTGAATAAATAAAAATTAAAATCTAAAAAATAATTTAGATTGGTAAAATAAAATAACCCTCCATATTTTTATTTACCTATATAAATTAGCATACCTATCTTTAAAAAATCTATTTAAAGAGAGTACCTCTTGAATAAATAAAAATTAAAATCTAAAAAATAATTTAGATTGGTAAAATAAAATGACCCTCCATATTTTTATTTATGTGTAGAACCTAATCCGAGTTGAGTGTGGAGAGATTTTAAAATTTTAAATATTATATTTACCTATATAAATTAGCATACCTATCTTTAAAAAATCTATTTAAAGAGAGTACCTCTTGAATAAATAAAAATTAAAATCTAAAAAATAATTTAGATTGGTAAAATAAAATAACCCTCCATATTTTTATTTATGTGTAGAACCTAATCCGAGTTGAGTGTGGAGAGATTTTAAAATTTTAAATGTAATATAATAATACACCTGTTGAAACATGGACCAACTAGGACTTGAACCTAGGACCTTCCATTCGCTGCTAAAGTGCTCTACCACTGAGCTACTGGCCCCTCTTGGACCAATCCATCGTCGGTTCGAGTGTGGCTTATTTCCAATTGGACCAGTCCATCGTCGGGTGTGGCTTACACCAACAACTCCATCTAAATATTTTCCATGATATTAACTCTTGAGTAATTAAATTTGAAATTCCAAAAAAAATCTAATTTCTAAAATACTTGAGTATTTTTTTTTTTTTTGCTCTTTTTTATTTCTATTTGATTTAATATTTTTGTGATTTATGTTTAAATATTACTTTGTTTATATAGATTATTATGAGTTATTTTATCTAGTGATTAAACTATCTAGAGTAACCCAATCAAAAGAGTATTATTTTTCATGTTGAACAAATTTGATAAAAATAATTGGGAAAACCATTTATCTGTGTTCTGATTGGCTCAAAATTCGAGCTCTTAATTGCGTAAATACTATTTGAGTAAAACAAAGGCACTAATGAAAAATTAACGTGTTTAATTAAATTTGAAGTGGCTAAATTAAATTATTGTGGAGAATTTAGTTATTAAACACATAATATTTTTAATGTTAAACAAATAATATTTTTTCTTTAAGTCTATACAAATATTATAACAAAAATTGTAAATATTACTAGTATAGATATCTTAAATACATCTATCTAAAAAATGCTTTCACATTACAACTATTGTATTTACTATATACACAATTTTTGTTAATTATTTAATTATTTAAGGTTTATAACTTATCCATCAAATTTTCAACTAAATTAACAAATAAAAAAATATCTCAAATTAACAAATTAAATTTAAATTTTTTATTTATTATTACACTATTACATTTTTTTATATAAATTAATTAAGATTCAAACGTAAAACATTTGTAAAATTTGGTTGAAATTATTTCCAACATTAGACAAAAAAAATTACTTACCATTTTCTTTCATTTAATATATACAAAATAATGTTCCATAAATAATGTTCCATGCTCTAACATTTTTTGAAAAAATTACAGCCCTTCATTTTTATTTTTTTTGAGTTTAATTTTGTTTCATGCTAGAGCCATAGGCTTTGTAGAAGGCTTCACAAAATTGTAGAAAAAAATATATATCTAAATATGATGGAGAAGTGAACCGTGATGGCATATTTTGTTTTACCTCCTTATTTTGGAAATATCATGTTTATTATTAAATATTGATACTTTATTTTATTATTAATATTAATATTACATAGATATTAATTTGAAGTTATTTTATTTAACTTTAAGTTATTTTATTTACTTTTAATTATTTTATTTTACTTCAAATTGATATCTATGCACATTTTTTCTTCACTCAACCCTATGTCCATCAATTTCTCAACTATAATTAACAAATTAAAAAAAAATCTTAAATTAAGAAGTCAAAATATTTTCTTTCTTAACCTATTATTTTTACACCTACTTATTTTTTGGATTTATAATATTTATTATTAAATATTAATAATTTGACATGTAAATGACCGTCAATTTTAAAGTAAAAGGTAAGTGTTTTTTTAACACACTCACACCATTACACTCCACCCCATACTACAATTGTAGAATGCCTCTTGACATTAAATATAATATTCATATTAATGTGATTATTTAATTTTGATTCATTATATATATATATATTATAAATTTGATATTTTAAATATTAATTAAATAATATAATTAATTATATATTAATAATAGAATGTATATTTAATTATTGATTATATAAATTAATATTTATATTTATTATATTATAGTAAAGATGAAATATTAATATATATTTGTGTATAAATATTAAATATTGAAATATTATATTGATCTAAATATTAATAAATTATATTATTTAATATTTATATCAATATTTAATTTTAATCCATTGTATTTATTATTAATTATAAAATTCTTATTTTAAATATCAATATAATAATTAATAATATATTAGTGATTTTACAATTTTTATACAAAATTACACTAAATATATTTATTATTTTTAGAAAAAAATCATATTTATATAATATAGAAGTCTTTATAGAGAGTCTTTTTTATCTTTTTAACTTAAAAGGTGTAATATTTATATTAATATAATATTCATATTAATGTGATTATTACGCCGAGAGGCATTTACAATGGCAGCATAAAGATGTGTGTACATTTTTATTCATGCTATTTAAATTGGGAACTGTCGCATTAAAATAAAAAAGATAAATAACCAAAATAACCCTAAACCTAAGCATTTCTTGTCCTTTCGTTGAATGTACATTCTGTTGAGTTCCGCAAGTTAGGGTTTTCACAAGAATACCCTAGGGTTTCATTTTTCTGCTCCTGCATAAAAAGCACTCTATTTTGCATATCTGGGGAGGAGTTTTGCGACAAGTCCTTATGATTTATGGTTATGGTAAGCCTGTAAGTTGATTTAGCTTCACGTATTTTTTTTGTATGCTTTAACTTTGATATGGAAAGAGTGATGAATCAATTAGATATCTAAGACAGATTATCTGTTTCTGAGTGATAAAACCTTAGGCATATTTTCTTCTGACTTGCTCCTCCAAAGATCTCGTCTTATACACTGAAACTAAATTTCAAGATTTTGAGATAAAGGTAGGTATTTTAGATTGATGTGTCATGATCCTAATGTAGACTCAGAAAGTATATGTTTTTAATGATGTTTTCAATTGTTTATGTGATTTGAGACACAGTGCTTAAGAGCGCCTTCCCAGATCTTTATGGAAGGGATTCAAGTCATAACTATGCAATATTGCTACTAGGGTTTATCAGAGGTTACTCTAAAGCCCTTTCCTCTTTTGTGTCATGGGGCATTAGCTTCTCGGGCCTGGCAATGGTGTCGTCTATGTAATATGGTTTACATATCACTGTGGGTATTGCTTTGGCATGTTCTGATCTTGATTTGAACTATATTACATGTGTATCCATAGCCTACCTAAATGATAGCTTTGTTGCCTTGGGAAGTGGAGTATGTTACCATGGGAAATAGTAAGTGACTTTACGTTGCCATTTTATTGCAGTCTTTAATTGTTTCAGATTTAGGAAGGTGCTTTTGTTTTGAATAAGCATAACATTCACATGTGCCATGTCCCTGCTCTTGCTATAGTCAGTGATTCTTCGAGTGTTAAGTTTCTTTCTAAGGTATTTTTTTAATCTTTTGTTTGATATATTTTTTGTATCGTA
This sequence comes from Cunninghamia lanceolata, assembly GCA_027924645.1. Classification (NCBI taxonomy): domain Eukaryota; kingdom Viridiplantae; phylum Streptophyta; class Pinopsida; order Cupressales; family Cupressaceae; genus Cunninghamia; species Cunninghamia lanceolata. The sequence continues at coordinate 2,296,299 of BSBN01001051.1, read as the reverse complement.
ATATTTTTAATTGACATGAAAATGATTTGGTTAACTTTTCGAAGGTTTTTTTCTTGCCAGGGGTTTTACTTTGTTTTGCGAGGGTTTTGGAATTATTTTATTGCCGGCGATAGGGTTTCATTTAATTTGAGGGTTTTGGGTGTGATTTGTAGCAAGTTTATTTTTAGTAGGGAAAAAGAGTGGCAGACACGTACTAGAGCAGATATGCAGGAGCTGATAGGGATAGTCATTCTACAACTCTCTTGCTTCCGTAGAACAAATTGATTTCATGCATTATTTTTCATTGTGTTTTTATGAATTGGTAATATACATAGAACAAATTGCATGGATCTTATGTTTGGGTTGGTTGTATAATTTGTTTTTTTGAATTGTAGTAAATCTTGGGTCAAGTTATAGGCCACAGGTATAGGATGAGCTTTGTTCAGAACATAACTTCAGGATTAATAAATAGTAAATATGGGTTAAGCCAAAATGTAGGACCTAATGGTTGCATGGTTTGCTCTTAATCACATTTCTTGGCTATATTAGAGCTTACATTCATTGGGTTATTTGTAGTATATGTTTTTTCCTTTTCTTATTTTTATGGGTTTACTTCCTCCTATTAGGATCCTTTGTTCTTTTAGTTTTAGATTCTTATAATTGGTTTTAGATACTTATATTTGGGTTTTGGAACTCTTTCTATACTTTTTGTTCATATTGTGTTATTTTTGTCATTTGGAGACTATTCTTTTGTATACATTTGTTTCTTGTATGGTCTATTGTATTGGATTATACTAATTGGAACTGGATTATTATTTATGTCATCTTTCTAAAAGATTTTGGTATTTGTTTAGATCCAAGAGGTGTTCATGTTATCCTAAAATTTTTGCATTGAATCTGACTCTTTTTGTACTATATCACATCTTTAGCAGGTTTGAACAATGGGAGCAATCCTACCAAGAATTCTGACTTGATAGTTTGCTTTAGGGAGATGCTCATTGATTTTGTTCCAATAGTCTCTGGTGTTTCCTTGGATAGCTAGGATTGGAGGTCATGCAACATTCATTGGGAAGGTATTATAGCTATACTACATTTTATCTCTGAATTGGAGGCATTTTATCTCTAAATTTTGCTATAGCGTATCACTTCTTGATGGTAGACGAGCAATACAATTAAACCAATTTCATTTGTGGTAGGTTGGTGATGATGAATTTGGGCATATGTTGGTGGGCATTTTAAAGGAAAATGGTGTGGTTGAAAAGGGGTTTCTATTTGATAGCAATGCTACAACGACACTTGCATTTGAAACATTGTTTATTATCAAAATGCCAATTGAACTTATGGTGGTTGTGTGGACATCTTTGCTTGGTGTATGTAGGTCAATTAAGAATATAGGGTTAGGAGAATTTACAACAATAGAGGAATTAAAAAGAATCCTGGATATAGTTGGATTGAAGGCAATATAATGGTACATAATTTTTGTGTAGGAGATAGATGAAGATCACATCTAGAGACAAAGGAAATATATGTAAAGTTGGACCAATTGTCTTGGGATATGAATGTAGCAGGATATTTTCTAGATTCAAGACATGTACTATATGATGTGGAGGAGGAGGACAAAGAACTATTTCTCTGCCATCATAGTGAGAAGCTGGCAATTGCATTTGGATTTTTAAATACACCCCCTAGAACAACTATTAGAGTCATCAAGAACCTTTGAATATGTGTTGACTACCATACCACAACCAAGTTTGTCTCCAAGATTGTTGCAAGACAAATTTTTGTAAGAGATATGAACCAATTCCATCATTTCAAACAAGGACAATGTTCTTGCAAAGATTATTAGTGATGCTTACTGAAGCAATATGTAAAGATAAATTTCCACCATAACAAGGTGCACTGTGGAGACCTAGACCATGCTATTGACTTCATAAAATCTTATGTATAGCATCCAACATGTATCATTGCCTATATAAACAATGACTTATTGTATAAGAGACATGTTTTATGATACTCTGGAAGATGTTATGACATTGAACTTTTTTTCAAAGCCTGTGTTTCTCTAAATGAATAACTGGAAGAGTAGATGAAGAATGGGAAAAAACAAAGGAGAGGAGTGCTTGCAGGAAATGAAAATGTGTAAAAAAGTGGTAACAATCAATCTAGTGATTAGAGATTACAGGAGAGCATTTCTTGATTTACACATCATTTATCATTTTGTGTGGTCCTTGATGGAGATGTAGACCATGCAATTGACATCATAAAATCACATGTGGCATCCAATGTGCATCACTACCTATATATATGATTGGTTATGTTTGGAAGCCCTATTTTGTGATACCATCAAGGTGTTATGACATTGAACTATTTTTCATGAAGCCTGCATTTCTCTAGAAATAAAATCTGGAACAGGGGATAGAGAAGGGGAAAAAGCAAATGGAGAGGATTGGCTTTATTTGTTCTAGGGTGAAAGGACCCGGCGGGTCGGTGGCGATACTTCAGAGCTCGGCCAAAATATTGGCTTCGACCCACGGGTGCTGCATTAGCAGCCAGAAGAACCATGACAAACTAGTCATCATTGTGTCCTTGCCAGCAGCAATGATGTTGATGATCAGTTCATGGACTCTTTCATCTAAATAAAGGTGACATTTTTTGATAAATAAAATTGTATATTAATATCAAAAGTAGAGAAGTAGAGTAATAGTAAGCATGAGTGTATACGTCTAAAAATGACACGACTTTGCCCAAAAAAATATTCTTAATATTTATTTAAGTCAATTTCCTCTATCAATAAACAAATAAACAAATTTATTTATTTGATTCATATTCTCCCAATAATTAAATAAAATCAATTTATTTAATTAAAATTCTTCTAATTCCTCCAACAAATTATTTAATTAGTTCTTCCAAAATCATTCTAAATTAAATAATACCAATTATTTAATTATTTCTTCTAATAATATCTTCTCTAAATTTAAATAAATCAAATATTTATTTAAGTTGTCCATTTCTTCTAAATTGAGTTATCTCTAAATATAATTCAATCCTTGTGCACATGCAATTGAATATTCTAAATATTTAATTGAGTTAAAATATCTTCTCATCCTCATGCAATTTCCATTCTCTAGTTCTATTCTCTTAACTGATTGATCTATTCTATTAATTGATTTATCTCTTCAGTTAACTCATTCATCTATTTTATTAATTCCTTTCATGCAAAATATAGCAAGACACATGTCTTCTTCCTATTCGCACACATTCCTCAATAGTTATCAACCGTTGGTCTTCTCATTCTTTCTATATCATTGATCTTCTCTCTCTCAAGTCTATAAATTGAACCCTATTCTTCCATTTGATTCATCCAAGCTTTAAGTATTGTTACTTTGTAGGAATTATAGTGCGCCTTTGGCACCAATTCCTCCATTGCTTGTGATCACACTCGTTACCATACTACTATCATTGTTGTGAAGCTCATCTTCATGGTGAAACTATCATAGTCGTTTCCATTTGAACATCTTGGAATCACAACAAGGAAGTGCACCTTTTGAGGGTCATATTCATAGACAAGATCATTTGTGATAGGCAATCAATGGAAGCTGAGAATTAAAGGAGGTTTTCTTTGTATTGTTCATTGTTTGATTGATCTCTTTTTTTCATTATTTCATTGAGTTTTGGGTATCATTGATATTGATTATATTGATTATTAATTTAGATCCAATTTTCCTTTAACATTTTTGGTGCCCATCGTGGGGCCTAGCTCCAAATTTAACCCATTTTTGTGTTTGAGAAAGCCGTACATATGAGGAAACTGCACATTTGACACATCCTAACACGCATCTACTATCTGTTCTAGTGCATACCTCACTTTAGTGCATACAGTCTCCGATCCAACACACCTATTGTCTGTTATGGCGCATACATAAGTTCGGCGCATATATACTATTTTCCTGTGCTTTTGACCTCTATCTTAGCGCATATGTACTGTGGCACTTCTAAGCTTTATTTCTACACATTCAAGCTCTAAAGTTGTACATCTGATCTAGGCAGTGATTTTTAGGGTTTTCTTGAACTTTTCGCTAACACCAACGCATTTTCATAGGAACACTCTTGATCTATTTTACAGGTTAGGTACTGGTTTAGAATCATATAGTTGCACTTATTAACTCACACTTCAATTTCTAATGGGAAAGTAAATGGATGCTCATGCAAATCTCACATAGTCTTAACTAGGAAGGTAGTAATTGAATCATTGCTATCTTGCATATCATTAAATCATTGCTATATTGATATCCTTCAAAGTTAGCAACTCACTGCTATATTGGTCAAACTAGACCATTGCTATCTTGTTATCACTTCAAAGTTAACAACTCACTGCTATCTGGGTAAAATTGAACCACTGTTGTCTTGTTATCACTTCAAAGTTAACAAATTTCTGTGTTTGCCCAAGTAGATAGCTCATCTAGTTTTTCTCATTTTAACTAGGGGAAAAGAACCACTGTCTTCTGTGTTTTGGGAATGATACCAGGCCTATGCTCTCCCTCATCTTGGGTGACAAAAATGCTAGACATATCATTTTCACATGTGTTTTTCCTTTAGAGGGGCCTGCTCTTGGGTACCATTCATCCAAGTAGGAATGACCCTAAGTGGTAACATGCTAGATGCCAAGCCTTACCGATCCACTATAAATAAATTGTGTTTAGACAGAAAGATTCAAACAATGAGTACAGTTGAGTTATACCAATAGCCAACCTCCCCCAAAACCCTCCAAGGTGCAACCCTTGTAGGCTGGGAGACTCCATAACGAAGAGTAGTGTTGCTGCATGTATAACCACTCGAACGGTTGCCTTTATTACACACCTTTGTTTTAGTGGCCAAAAACCCCTATAAGTTGATGCAGGGAAGGGCGATTATCACCTCTCGAAGATGCTTCACTAGAGATAGTGAGAATTCAGTTTTATATTGTCCTTTGAAACCTAGGATTGTACTTGCTTTCTTTTAGTCCAAAAAGAGTCAAAAAAATCACAAAAAAATAAAAAACCATAAAAACATTCTTTGTGTTTGCTTTGTTTTCTTGCCATAATTATAGAAAATTAGATCAAAGAGACCATCTTGCAACAAAAGAAACCAAAAACATCAGAAAATTTGCCAAAAATTTGCAAAAACATTGAAAAACTAGAACTGCGCATTTGTTATCTGAAGTTGCGCATCTGTCCTAACTTGCTACGCATTTGTACCAACTTGCTACGCTTATATCACCTATTACTATGCATCTACTTTTTACCAGTACTACGCATTTGTGTTGACTTTTTGCGCTTATATCCTCTACTACTATGCATCTGGTTCTGTGCATCTGTGACAGTGAGCATTTCCACATCTTTTCAGAGAAATTTTTTAGGTTTTCTAGGTACCCATTTCAGTCTTGTGTCAGTCTCTGTTGAAATGATAAACCAATTAGAAGTAATTACTCAAGAACTCCAATACTTGCAAGAATAATTAAACTTAGATATCTCACCCCAAGATCGCATAGAAATTGCCAAAGAACTCTAAGTGATACAACAAGAAATGACAATCTTACAAGCTGAACAGGCTAGTACTAGCTACACCTCACCCCAAAAGCATACATCCTTTTCTCATCTTCATGATACTGTTGACAAGGCAAGCACCACCTCAAGTTGGAAAACATATACCACTCCATCTACTAGTCCTCCTTCACCATCTCCTAAAACACATGGTCCAAAGCATACTAATTCTACCATGGAGAACTCTAAATCCACTCATCCATTACCTCACTCCTCTACCCATACACCTACCAATGATGTGATCCAAGGGCTACTAGTAGAGAGTCAACCATGTCCCCAAATTTTGGTCCTTGACCTTATCAAAGAGTCTTCAAACATGTCAAATCCTACAACCCCTTCATGTAACCTGCAACCCCTTGAGGATATTGAAGAACCTCCTACTATGCACCAAAGTCAAGGTCCGTCGTACCTTCATGTTGTTGACCAAGAGCCTATCCAAGAGTCTTCTACCTCAACTTCAATTCAAGCATATCAAGAGTTATGTCAAGAGCACACTTTAGAACATGTGAAAACATCAACCCCTTGTCTAAATCAAGATCAAAGCACTCCCATCCAACCCTTACATAACCTTTATCTTTTTGATGATCCTATACCTATACATGAGCAAGAAGTCCAATTTCAAACCATTCATAACCTATATCTTTTCCATGATCAAGATGCTACCTTTAATGAAGAAGCTATCCATGAGTAACTTGATCCTATACATGAGCTAGAGATCCAATTTATGCCCCTCCATAACCTCTATCCTTTCTGTGATTAGGATATTATCGTTGATGACGAACCTATACAAGAGCACATTAATCCAATCATGCTAAATCCTATCTATGATCAAGATCTCACCTACAATCATGAGCCTATCTATGATCAAGCAGACCATGATGATCCTCTTAGTCCACTTTATGTGTTCCATGGTCCTGAGCTTATAACCCCATCTAGTCCTATCAAAGATCCAATAACTTCCACTTCCCTTGATGAGACACTTGCCTCCCAAGTAAGCATAGAAGATCAAACCAAAAATACTCCTCCACCATCTATTATCGACCATGCTGCAAATCCCCCACCATGTATCCTTGGTCTTACCACCTTCATTCATGAGTGTTCCTCCTTAGAACACTAGCCACCATTATCCTCTATCCCACCTTCTTCATACAATAAGAAACTTGTGTCTAGTGTTCCACCTACACATAATTCTGTTGTCCACTGCATACTCCAACATATGAACTATCAAGGTAAAGGCTTAGGCCTTCACGAACAAGGTATTTTGGAGCCCATCCATGTCAATGTTCCTCCTCCTTCATATGGCCTTGGATACACACCCCAAGGTGAACAATATCAAGATGTTGGTACTTCTTCCACTCCTTCAAAATCCACCACGTTCCATTGCAAACCCTATCATATCCACAAAAAATATGTCACCATTCCACCTCCATCATCCTATAATTCCCAAAAGCATGCGACCATACACCTTCCACCATCCAATCTACCTCCACTACTTCCAACTCCTAATATCCTTCCATACATTCTACCACCACTTCTTCCAACACCTTATACATCCACCTATGAATCTTCTATTAATCCCAATCATGACCAACCAATGCACATGTTGTCTAAACAAAGAGCTTCCACCCACTCCACTTCCACCATCTCAAGAGAATTCACCAGCAAAAATCTGGATACCTCTACCCCCCAAAGTCAAAAATCCTAAGAGTCCTCATGACCTACGATACAAAAGCCAAGATTCAAAGAAACATCCTTCTTAAGAGCTATATACACCCACACACCTATATGCCAAACTAAAAAAGGTGTGGGTCCGCATCTAACAAATGATTACCTCTGAAGTTGCACCAAAGCTGCATACACCCAAGCCCATACCTTCACAGGTACTATCTAAAATAAAAATTGTTTGGGTGCCTAAACAAAAATCCCTCAAGTTACATAAGGCATCTACCTCTCAATAATCCCAACCATCCACTTTCTCCCATTCCATCCAAAAGTCTCAAATTCTTCCATCCCATATGGCAAGCAAAAATTAAAAAAATACTCAGTCTATGTGGATCCCTACATGCCTAAGTCATTCATCCACAAGAAAAAGTCTCCATTGCTTCCTACACTAGTTTCCCATCACTAGCTTAAATGTTTATCATGGTATGTGCAATCATTGGTCATGATTCCCTTCCATCCCATGACATTTCCATATACCTCCATCTCCCCTACCTTCCACTAGTATCCTACATGTCTTCCTCATCCTATTCCTATGGTCCATGCTTTTGCATAAGCCTTCCCTTCATATTTTGCATCATCATCCACTATTGCACCTTCTGCAATCCGCTATCTACCTTCTCCATCTCACTTTCATGCAATCCCCTACCAACATCTATGAGCGACACTTGACATGGTCGATGCGACGGCATCCATCTAGTGAGACTATCATCTTTCAAGGAACTAGATACTTGAGTCTCTTCCTTCTATATCCACCTTCTCCTATTAAAAAAAAACAAAAAAAAAATTCAAAAAAGTCAAGAAAAATTCCTTCGTCCAACAATGAAAATCTAGCAAACAGGTGCCTTGGATAAGTACCATGATGAAAACTTGGCAAATAGGCATCATGTGTAAATTGATCTTCTGTGTCACCTACACTTGGGGGCACTTTGTCTCATCGGCATATCACTCTTCTCCTATCAATTTCCTTCCGATACCATTTCCTATCATATCCTTCTATCCTTTGCATACCTATATTGTCTAGTCCATCCATCCTAATCTTCCATTCCTCTATTTTTCTTGATCTTGATAAAGATTGGGGGCACAATGTTGACAAATGTTTTAGGTGTCTCTTAACATACCTTATCGCTAGAGTAGCATGCAAATCCTTCGTTATCCTCTTATCCTCCTATCGTCATAAGCATTGGCATGAGAAATCCTAAAGTATTCTACCTACAATGAGGCACGTTATTCCTATGCGACAGTCTTGGGAGATCACATCCTTGGTTCCTTCTACCTAACTATTTGTATCCATGATTACCCATCCATCTTCCTATCCATGTTGCTTCCTTGTCATTGGTATCTAGCATTAAGGCTATCCATAATGTCATTTTAACCTATCATGGCTTGATACTCTATCTCTTTTGTTGCCTTGTCAACCAAGGTCTTTTCCCATATCCCATCCACAATATCAGCCTAGCATAGTGTCTGCCATCAGTGTCCACATGGTCCAAGCCCCTAAAATGCGTTACCTCTGTGTCATCATGTAGGCAAGGCCATTATTCAAAGGCACCCCTGAGGCTCCACTTCCCCATCCATCCCATATCTAGTCCTTTTATCTATCTAAGTCCACACCACTCACCATTGCCTAGGTCTTAGGTCCATTATGGCTCACCCTGAACTACATTGCCTCTACATCATCACGCAAGTAAGGCCATTTAGCAATGAGTCCCCCAAGGCACTAGGTCAGTCCCTTAGGGTTTGTCTTACTAATAAAGATTGTGGAATCCTTCACAAGGCAAGTAAGCACAAGGAAAGCCTACTTTCAAGTAGAAATTTTGATGCATCACCGTAACCTATCCAAAGCAAAGCAGGAAAATACCTAAAGCACTCTAAATGATCTTAGCTAAATTATGGCAAGAAAGAAACACATCTAAATGCAAAAAATGTTTTTTGGTTGTGATCAAGGTTAGGTTACAGCATCTTGGTTTTTGTTATCATGTCTTTCTATTCTATTCAAGGATGCCAAAAGCTAGAAATGTTATGATGGGGGCATGATTATTTTCTTTGTTTGCTAGTTGTGGATTAAACTCTAGTAATGTGAAGCCTTATCTAAAGACATGATCGACAAAAGATCATCAAGGACATCAAAGGTCTAACATGAATAGGGGCAATCCTTGTCTGTTGATACACAAGAAATACTCAGGTCATCTCAGTTCAATTATAGCTCGATGCTTGTATTAACTTGCTAAATCAAAATCCATGTAAGCAATACTCAAGTCATCTCGGTTCAATTATACCTAGATGCTTGTATTTTCTTACAACATTTCAAAAAATTCCAATGATGAAATAAGCACTTTAAAATACTTACACCATCGAGATGTCAAAAGTAAACACCATTCACATCCATTATACATCCATAAAAGCATTCATAGCCCATGCAATAAGGATCCAAAAATGTAGAGTATCATTACAAATAAAAGCTTGTGATTCCTTCTATCGAGTCATTCTTCTATCAATCAAACTTCTATCTATCATTGTATCGTGCAGTCAATCAAGAAATGATCCAAATGCAAGTCTATCCTTAATCCATACAAATCGAGTCGTCAATCTTGTCAAATGATCCAATCACAAAATAGTGGTCTTGATCCTTGTCTGGTCATAAACCAACTTGATCAATTAATCAATCATCTTATATAGGATGTGGCATTGTTAAAATCAAACCAACACACGCATCTTACACAACATGCTTCATTTCCTAAAACCAGACATTATCCTTCGTGTTTGTTCTAGGGATCTATCGTTCCCTGCCATGACAACACTATCGTATATCGTTATCAGTATATTGTTGGTTTACCACTTGATAGGGGAAATACCTTGATTGTTCTTGTATAATTTGTGCATACTTGCTTACTTGTTTGTGTGTGTTATCATTCTATCTTACATCACGTATCATTTAGACCTTTTCCACCCATTCTTTCTGCATCCTAGCCTATCTTCCACCTTCTTTGTGAGATTGTCTGTCTCACACCTTCTATTTTCTTCCCGTCCAATCTCCTGAGGGGGCAACCTATCGTCATTAAACCTGTACCAGAGGCAAACTAGGGCATGTATCGTTATCAAAAAACCTTATTCTTTGAAGCAACGCCATAAATTACATTACATCAAAGAGGGGCAAAATATATACGCCTAAAAATGACACGACTTTGCCCAAATAAATATTCTTAATATTTATTTAAGTCAAATTCCTCTATCAATAAATAAATAAACAAATTTATTTATTTGATTCATATTCTCCCAACAATTAAATAAAATTAATTTATTTAATTAAAATTCTTCTGATTCCTCCAACAAATTAAATAATACCAATTATTTAATTATTTCTTCTAATAATATCTTCTCTAAATTTAAATAAATCAAATATTTATTTAAGTTGTCCATTTCTTCTAAATTGAGTTATCTCTAAATATAATTCAATCCTTGTGCACATGCAATTGAATATTCTAAATATTTAATTGAGCTAAAATATCTTCTCATCCTCATGCAATTTCCATTCTCTAGTTCTATTCTCTTAACAGATTGATCTATTCTTTTAATTGATTTATCTCTTCAGTTAACTCATTCTTCTATTTTATTAATTCTTCTCATGCAAAATATAGCAAGACACATGTCTTCTTCCTATTCGCGCACATTCCTCAACAATTCTCAACCATTGGTCTTCTCATTCTTTCTATACCGTTGATCTCTCTCTTAAGTCTATAAATTGAACCCTATTCTTCCATTTCATTCATCCAAGCTTTAAGTATTATTACTCTGCAAGAATTACAATGCACCTTTGGTACCAATTCCTTCATTGCTTGTTATCACACTCGTTACCATACTACTATCATTATTGTGAATCTCATCTTCATGGCGAAACTATCATAGCCATTCCCATTTGCACATCTTGGAATCATAGAAAGGAAGTGCACCTTCTGAGGGCCATATTCATAGAGAAGATCATTTATGATAGGTGATCAATGGAAGCTAAAAATTAAAGGAGGTTTGTTTTGTATTGTTCATTGTTTGATTGATCTCTTTTGTTTATTATTTCATTGAGTTTTGGGTATCATTGATATTGATTATATTGATTATTAATTTAGATCCAATTTTCCCTTAACAATGAGTTTTCCATAGTCCATGACAGTATTAAGTGAAGAGCTTCTAGATTCAACTGTGTTTTTGCATAATAAAAAAGACATTTTGGATCATACACAATGATCCATCATCAAGAAGAGGAGAGTTATTGTTTAGATGGCAGACATGACATTTTTAAAGGGATAAGAGGAGAAGAAATGAAAGGAAATTAAAATGTGCTTGGCTAGATGGAAAAATGAGAAAACTATTTACAATCAATCGGGCTTAGAGATGATGGAAGATCATCTCTTGATTACATTCTTTACCCCATCCTATTGCCATTTGGCATTTAATTACACTAATTAGATCATCTATTTAATTTTATATATGTTGATGTGGATTTAGTCTCTGTTATGGTTAGAGGTTTTTAATGTTGCTTTGCATCTATTTAGAAAGCAACAGATGCAAAGCAACATTAGAAAAATCCTTTTAGTCCAAGTTTTTGTTGCAGGCTATGGTAAAGAAGAGTGTATCTCTTTATGCCACAAGAATTTGAGATAAATCCTTTTAGAATTTTTTTTAAAAAATTTTATCAATAATCAACAATAAAATTAGGATGGGGGCCCTGGCTTGATTGGCTAAGTATTCCTATTGCAGGTAAGGAGGTCATGAGGTCCAGTCTCCCCCAGTCCATGTGGAGCCAGAGGGCATGTCACGCCAACGTCACCGATCACGTTAAAAAGTTTACTAGGTGCATTAAAAAAATAAAAAATCAATAATAAAATTAATCAAAGCGTGGGAACATTTTAGTAATACAGGGAATGGGATGATATAGCAATGCATTTTTTCTACATCTTTTGGGCTAGGTTTTTAGTACAATGAGAAATTTTAAAAGGTCGTCATCGGAAAAGGATTTTTGATGGTAGTTTGTTTTGATATCAGATGAATGTAATGCAAAAAGATGATGTGATTTTAGTTCAAAATGCATGGTTTTACTTTTAGTTTTGTAAGGGTTTGAGTGGATTTTATAGTAGGGTTTTGTAAAAACCTTTACTGTAATGCTTTATTTTTGGTCACTAATTGTTTCCAGTTATTTAGTTTGCGAGTGTTTTAACTGTAACAGTTGTACATTCCAATTTATTTGACCTATTCTTGGTCATGGACATTAACATAATAATAATTATTCTTATTGGTAAATCTCTTCTTTCAACTATTTACAAAAATCCTGTTATGAATTGCTTTGGATAGGAAGTTACAAACTATAAACATATTTTGAAATAGTCAACAATGTAAGTAAAATACCATAAACATATTATGAAAACCAAATTAAAGATCACAAAAATATATAATAGTTGCATTGCCTTTTATTATTAAATAGTCATCTACACTATTGTTTCTATCCTTATATTAGCCTTGCCTTCTTGACAAAAAATATGCTACAGGTAGACTAAAGAAAGCCAAATTAAAGACCACAAAAATATGTAATAGTAAATTGCCTTGCATTATTAATCACTGTCATCTCTACTTCTGTTTCTCTCCTTATATCATCCATGCCCTCTTAATAGAAATAATTTGTAGGTATAAATTTTATTTGTAGCCATATCACTCAAGGACATTGTTGGATCATAGGGAAGTAGAACAATTAACTTGCAAACTTGACCCTCTGTATAAATGGAATTCTTGCTATAAAAAGAAGTTAATATGCTTATGTTGTCAAAATCTACCCAAAGAATAAACTTGCAGGAGAAAACAGTTTCAAAGTAGATATCATGATTATTCCCAAGGAACTGAATCATTGTTAATCCTTGTGAACTTGACCTAAAGCTTCATGCCAATGCACATAACCTTAACAACAACAATGGATAATCCACAAAGACTATGACATCTACACTCTACCCTTTAAAGTGGTTGTAGAGACCAAGGTAGAACTACCAATTCATTTTGTCTTCATATTCCAACCGTGAGATATATACTTTATTGGCAAAACTTGGAGCTATCATTTTCTGGGCTGCACCAGTCATTCCTTATGCTACATCCCAAACTATTTGTTCACATATTGCAGAGATAAAAGTCTTTAGAGCAAAAAAAAGTTTGATTATACTCCACTCTTTTTTGAATCCTGTAATCTTGAAGGATGTTTGGCTGACAAGATAAACCAAAAAGGTTCACAGCTCAATGGAAATGCATGCAAGTAAAAATTATTTAAAGAAACAGGCCTACAAAATATTTTTTTGCAAGGGACAGCTAGAGGAGTTGTCAATCAGCTCTGTTAACATAGTCAAAATAATGGAAATGTTTCGCATGCCTCACAACAATCTCTTTTGCATCACTCTTGGAGAAAAGTGTTGTTGCAGTGTGGGAAAAATAGGACAAATATATACCACTTTTTATTACGAATGAGGTGAAAATTGATATTTGACTCTTTTTATATGCACTTTACGGTTTTTACACTACTAGTTGACTTGAATAATATGACTCTTGTAGATTATGTCAGTTTCATCAATCCTCTGACTGTGCACAAGTAAGGAAAACTATGGTAGATTCCAAAATGCATAATGAATGCTTTACAAGGGAGATAACATCAAAAAAGCCTAGAGAATGTTAGGAAGCTTGATAAAAAGATACTTATCTTCTCTCATGTGATTGATTTTCTAAGAAACTTGGCAAGCTTTAATGGATTGGAAATAGGACAGTTTATCCCTAATGTTGATTGAGCCAGTGAAGGTGAGTCCCTATCTAAAACTACAAAAATAGTTTGTACTGGCAATAATGCCAAAATTATAGGAACAGTTTGCATTTGTAATACATGTGGACTAACTTAGAATAGAGCATAATCAAAATTTAAATCAAACACATTGAAATGAATGTTGTAGAATATGGTTAATTGTTTGTTGGTCACATGATTCCTTGAGCATTGGTCAAGGCACCATCAAGTTATAGAGCCCACTGAAGTCCATTGTGTTTCTTTTTATGTCATTCTTGCAAGTACAATTATTTAGTGTTTTGAGGATTTTAAAAGGCTTTTTTTTGTTTACTTGTCTATGTAAATACTTAAGCTCCACTTGAGTGACCTCATTTAATGGCCACTACACCATTTTGATAAAACCAACATTAACACATGAAAAGGTACATATTACAATGGTTACCAATAAAAAAATTCCAACAATATGGCATATTGTTATAGTACAATGATTGTTAGATAGTTTGCCATAAGGATTATTTTTGGTACACATTTACTACTCTGCTACCAATTTCCTTGCAAATTTGCAAATAAGAAAGAAATTTCATACTGTGCTCCACATATAATGCTTCCATTATCAAATCACTAGCCTTTTGCAACCTCAGGCATTTCTAGCATTTCTAGATTAATTATAATTCAATTTACTAAATGTCATTCCAAACATTGTTTTTACCCTAAGTCCATTGATTACTTCTATAAAATTACTTTCATCACAACTTAAAATGCACAACCACATCTACACACAATAGTTCTATCTGCTCATCCTTTGATGAAAATACTATGTGAAATGTTTTAGCTTCCATAATTCATAGAACTTCTTGAACTCAAATTTGCTCTCAATATTTATTAGTTACAAGACCAACACACTTCTATCATAACAATATGCCACATGTATTAGTTTCTTTTGAATGTGAGATTATCATATTTAAGAACAACAAATGAAAGATATATCATATTATTCTTAAGAAGGCAACAAAAACTAAACCAAACAAATGATTTATAGTTTTAAAAATAGTAGATCAAATACCATTTGCAAAATTGAAACAAGTAGGTAGGAAAAACACTAAAAGAAGAATGGCATAAAATAATTCACATCCATTTAAATTGCTATAAATTTTGATGTCTTCTATTTTAGTAAAGATCATGACCAAAAATCTTAATCCTCCGTTATGCTAAAAATAGTCCCTACCTTGACATCTACATTTTAATGCAAGGTGGTAAATTGCTAATTATAAAAGTATGAAATTTTATATTACAAATTTAATGTAATTTTACTGCTAATTATAAAAGTTGAAATATTACAAATTTAATGTAAAATATACTATACTATTTCAAATTTCGAAATTTTATATTACAAATTTGTGGTAAATTGCTAATTATATAAGTGGCCTTTAAAAAATGGTAAAGTCAAAAAAATTAAATTTGTTTAAACTTTGAATTCAAAAATAAGGTGAATTGTTAGGGGGCCTTGGTCTCCTCTCCTACGTGCAAGGTGGTAAATTCACAACTATAAAAGTTTGAAATTTTATATTACAAACTTAATGTAAAATATACTACATTATTTCAAAATTTGAAATTTTATATTACAAATTTATTGTAAATTGCTAATTCTAAAAGTTTGAAATATTACAAATTTAATGTCAAATATACAAATACTATTTCCAAGTTTGAAATTTAATATTACAAATTTCTGGTAAATTGCTAATTATAAGTGGCCTTTAAAAAATGTCAAAGTAAAAAAAAAAAATTAAAGCTGCTTAAACTTTGAATTCAAAATTAAGGTGAATTGTTAGGGGGCTTTGTCTTAGAACTCTCAATGCAAGGTGGTAAATTGGTGGTAAATTGCTAATTATAAAAGTATGAAATTTTATATTACAAATTTAATGTAATAAAGTTGCTTAAACTTTGAATTCAAAAGTAAGGTGAATTGTTAGGGGGCTTTGGTTTCCTCTACATGCAAGGTGGTAAATTGGTGGTAAATTACTAATTATAAAAGTATGAAATTTTATATTACAAATTTAATGGAATATAAAATTTCAAACTTTTATAATTAGCAATTTACCACAAATTTGTAATATAAAATTTTAAAATTTTATAATTAGGGTTAGGGTGAGGGCTAGAGTTAGGGTTATAATTCAAGTTAGTGTTAGGGTTAAATCATAGTTATAATTAATTTTTAAATTAAAAACATGAGTTAAAAAAACACACAAAAAAATATATGGTTCAAAATGTTCAAAATTCTTTTAGTTAGGCAAAGAATTAAAGTTAGGGTTAGGGTTAGGGTTAAAATCATAGTTAGAGTTAGGATTAAGGTAAGGGTTAGAATTAGGATTATTGTTAGACTTAAAATTAGGGTTATAGTCAGAGTACAATCAAGGTTATGATTAGAATTAGGGTTAAAATTAAGGTGGGTTACTATTAGAATTAGGTTAATAATTAAAGTTATAGTTAGGGTTAGGGTTTGAATTATAGTTAGGATTAAGGTTAGGGTTACGGTTAGGGTTAAAATAGGAGCTATTTTTAAGGTTAGAATAAGGTTTAGGGTTAGGATTAAAACTAGGATTAGAATTAGGTTTAGAATTAGAGTTAAGATTACAATTATCAATGTGGCTAGGGTTAGGGTTACAATTAGGGTTAATGTTAGAATCGGGTTAGGATTATAATTAGGGTTAGGGTTTGAATTAAGGATAGGGTTAGAGTTCAAATTAGGGTTACTAAATTAAGGTAAGCATTAGAGTTACAATTAGGGTTAGGGTTAGAGTTAGGGCTAGAGTTAGGGTTAGAATTCGGGTTAGGGTTAGGGTTAAATTGTAGTTAGAAATAGGATTAGGGTAAGGGTTAGAATTAGGTTTATTGTTAGATTTAAAATTAGGGTTATAGTTAGGGTAAAATTAGGGTTATGATTAGAATTAGGGTTAGGATAGGGTTAGAGTTAAGATTAGGGTTCCTATTAGAATTAGGGTTAGAATTAAGGTGGGTTACTATTAGAATTAGGGTAAGAATTAGAGTTAGGGTAAGCATTAGAGTTAGAGTTAGGGTTAGGGATAGAGTTAGAATTATGGTTAGGGTTGACGTTAAAATCATAGTCAGAATTACGATTAAGGTAAGGGTTAGAATGAGGGTTATTGTTAGATTTAAAATTAGGGTTGTAGACAGGGCAAAAATCAATCAGATTTAGTGTGCAAAACAACAAACTAACTAAACCCTATCAAGCACCATGAAGTACAAAACTAGTATGAAAATGCAAACAAACAATCAAAATGCAAACCACAATCACACTAGCATTGATTGACCTCCATGGCTCTTCTCAATCCTACATGAGCATGCAAGATATCAAAGGGTCGATTGTGGAGGGATGTTGGTTGCTCCAAATTTTGGGAGCATAATGGTATTTGCAACTTGTTGTCTTGAAAATGTCTTGTGAAAGCCTTCCTTTATAGAAAAGGCTTGATTCAAATCAACGGATGAGATTGGTTAGGGTTTGAATGCTACAAATGGTTGTGATCGATTAGGGTTCCCACTTCATGAGGGGGTGTAGTCACATGACAAGTGTATGATGGAGGATAAAGGGAATCTAATTCAAATATTATATTTGAATTAGTTTGACATGTGAAGGGGGTAATATGTGGGAGAATGAGATATGCGACGTGTTGCAATGTGATGAGAGGTGAGGGAATAATTCAAATTTTTAATTTGAATTATGCAAGACATGTGAAGGGGTATTATTAACTAAACAAAGTGGACTTATTTAGTTAATTAGAAAGGTGGTTAAGTTGGAAAAGTAGGATGACCTAGGGCAAAGTGGAACATGATGTCCCTAGTAAAGTGTCGACTAGGTCATGGTAAGGACATAGACAAATTTTAGTGTCTACATTTTGCTCCTCTTTGAGATGATGTTGCGAGATGATGCAATTTATGTCGAGTAACATCATTTCAAAGAAGCTAAGGGAAAGGATGATGAAAATGAATAGGGTGATGATGCCCCCTTGAGAGGATAGGTGGGTTGGACAAACACAAGTAGGCTCTTGAAATGAAAATGAATTGGTCAAGGAAGAAAGATAAGGGAATGGCTAGAAGAAGGGGAAGGATGTGTTATGCTGCAAATGAAGGTGAGCAACCATGGTGTTTGATTTAGCACTAGACATTATGAACCAAGGTATAAGGACCATGGTGATGATGTGTCTCATGCCCCAGCATAATACAACCTTGTCTGGATACAAGATATGAATATTAGCTGGGTCAGATTCAGATGTGATTCAAATGCAAGTTGAAAGTGAAAACACACACAAGCAAGCAAGCAAGTATGATTCAAAAAACAAACAAAGATATTGCCCCTATCAAGTTGTAAACCAATGATTGATTAAGTGATTGATGTGTCTGGTTTCAGGAATGAAACATGTTGTCTAAGATGCCTAGTCTAGTTTCGACAATGCCACATCCTGTTTAAGACAATTGATTAATTGACACTAGTGTTGTTGGTCATACGAGAAACACCAAGTTTTGATTATGATTGATTGATTTGGTTTACGTCAAGATTAAGATCAAGACCATTGAATGTGATTGGATAATTTGGCTTGATTGATTGACTTGATTGGTATGGATTGATAATGGCTTGCATTTGGATCATTGTTTGAATGATTTGAAGAAGGATGATTTGGAAGAGGTGATTGAATTGATTCGAATGATGAAATGATGGAGTTGATTGGAAGTGAATTGATTTGAAGGATTGATGATGATGTGATTTGATTGGAAGAGTGAATTGATTAGATTGGGTTGATTTGAAATTATTGAAGATTGATGAATTAGATGAATAGATGTGAAGAATTGATTTGATTGGTATGGATTGATTTGAAATGGTTAATTATTTTGATTGGAAGAAATGAATTGATTGACTTGATTTAAAGAAGTTAATTGTTGTGATTGATAAAGATGATGGGTGCATGAGATGTTTAGAATTTTTGGAATGAGGGATGACTAGGAGAATCTACTCCCTTTTCTCTTTGTTTTGCAACCATTTCTCTACAAGACTTGTGAAGTGTGGGGTGCCATGGAGATGTCAATACAAGGTGATAAGGCCCAAACTATGATAGAGGCTAATGGATATTAGTCTTTGAAAAGTCTTGCTCCAAGAGGGTACTCTCGTCTACTAATGACCTTTCAAAGCACAAATTGGATTTATTGAGACCTTGAGCTGTGGATGGAATGAGAAATTAAAGTGATCCTGTGAGTTTTAGAATTCACTTGGAAGGATGGACTTAAACTAGCCTTGGAGTATTAAGCCCAAGTGGAAGAAATGATTGATGAAAGTGAATCCATGAATTTCAGAATTCACTTGGAAGGATGGACTTAAACTAGCCTTGGATTATTAAGCCCAAGTTGTGATTGATGTGAAAAATATGTCAAGGTCTCTTGGTCCACAGATTTGTACTTGTGATACAGTCAAGCTTCGACAATTTCTCCCTATGTTTCAACCTTAGGAAGACTATGTTTTGGAACCTCAATAAATTTTGAGGGTTGAATGGTTATGAAATGTTGCAATGAAGTGTGATTTGTAAAGGGATGGAATTAGATATGTAATGGGTGGCTTTGACACAATTGCAATTGGATTTTATAGGGAGAATAGATGCTCAAAGGCTTCCCTATGGTTGTGGTGAATGATGATTGGATGAAATGGATTGGATTGGAATGAATGGCTAGAATATGTTTAGGATGTGATTGATATGATTAGGATGATGATGTGTAGTGATGAGATGAAGATGATTTGGTTGAATAAGGAAGAAGTTGATTGGATTATGAACGAGGATGTGTAATGATTTGGAATGGATTAGGATTAGGATTAGAATTAGGGTGTGTAATGATGTGGAATGATTGAGTTTGATTGGATGAATGGTATGATGTGACTTGACTTGGTTGGATGATTTGATTTGAAATAATTGAATGTAATGGATGAATTGGATAGATTTTATGGTCTTGGATTTTGGTAGATATTTGATTTTTTTGAATTTTTGAGATGTTTTGATTTTTTTGGATTTTGAGAATATTTGATTTTTTTGTGTTTTTAAAAATATTTGATTTTTTTTGTATTTTTGAAATGTTTGGGGGATGGCATTGGCTGACAGTTTTGGATAGCCTTTATGCTAGATACCAATGACAAGGGGGAAACCAAGTCTAGGTGCAGGGATGAAGGATGTGATTGGATGGATGGATAAAAGGGCTGGGTGATAGTGGATGTAAGAATATGATCTCCAAGGACTATGTCACATAGGAATAACATGCCCCATTTGAGGTGGAGCACTTAGGATTTTTTTGACAAAGCTTAGGATGATGGGATGATGATAGGATTGGGAAGGATTTGATTGGTTTAGAGGAATGCTTAAGGTTTTGACATGACAAAATATATGACATGGATGATGAGATGAATGGTTTGGAAGGGATGAGGTATGTCAAGAGACATCCAAAATAGTTGTCGACATTGTGCCCCCAATCTTTATCAAGATCAAAAGAGGAAGGGAGGATGGAATGGATATGATATGATAGGCATATGATTAAGGAGGGTAAGGTGGAAAATGATAGGAAGATGAGACAATGTTCCCCCAAGTTAAGTGGCATAGAAGATCAACTTTGTTGATTTTTTGAATTAGATAGGGGAATATGAACAAGAAGGTATGCCGCATTGACCATGTCAAATGTCATGATGCTTATTGATGTTGGCAAGTGATGTCATGAAAGTGAGATGGATAAGGTAGATAGTTAATTATGAAAGGTATGATAATGGATTATGATGGGAATGAAAGTGGATTATGATGTGGATTATGTGGGATTTATGTAAGGAAGATGGATGAATTGTTTATACAAAAGCATGGACCATAGGGAGATGATAAGGTAGATATGTAGGGTAATGATTGAATGATGGGCTAATAGATGTATGGAAAGGAATCATGACCAATGGTTGCACACATGACGTTAAACATGGAAGCTTTTGATTGGATGGAGATGTAGAAAGCAATGGTAATGTTTGCTTAGTGGATGGATGACGTAGGATTTTAGGGACCCACATGTACTTGATATTTGTATGACTTTTGCTTTTCATGTGGGGTGGAGGAATTTAATATTTTTGAATGGAATGGATGGGAGAGGATGGTTGGGATTTTTTAGAAGTGGATGCCTCATTTGATTTACATTTTTGTTTAGGGACCCATATCATTTTAGTTTTGGACTTTGCTTTTGCAGGCATGGGTTTGGATAGATTTTGGCATGTAGCTTGCTTTGATGTTTTGCATTGATTCCCTAAGGTATTAGGACCCTTAAGATTTTTAGCTTTATGAAAGGAGGCATCCAAATGTTTATTTTTAAATCCCATGGGATGGATGGAATGAGTGGAAGCTTTATGTTTACAACATGTGTGCATTTGTTGGTCATGATTAGGGTATTGAGGTGATTTATGGATGATAGGGATATTAGGTGTTGGAAGCAACGGTGGCAAAGTGTATGGATGGAAATTAGGAGTTGGAAGAAGTGGAGGCAAAGTTGATGGCAGAAGGTGTATGGTCACATGCTTTTGACATTTATAGGATGAGGGAGGTGGAATGGCGACATATGTCTTAGGAATATGATGGGATGTGCGATGGAAAGTGGTGGACTCAGGATGAGTGGATGAGTACCAACATCTTTAGGTTGTTGAACTTGGGGTGTGTAGCCAAGACCATATGAGCATGGAGGTGGGACTTTGACATGTATAGGATCCAAAATTCCTTGTTCATGAAGGCCTAAGCCTTTTCCTTGATAATTCATGTTTGGGAGCATGCTATGGACAATGGGACTATGTGTGGTTTGGACACTAGACATGAGCTCATTATTTGATGGAGAAGGTGATATCACGGATAATGGTTATTGTTGTCCCAAGAAGGAGCAGTCATGAATGAAGCTGGATAAGCCAAGGGATATGATGGTGGACTTGAAATGGGGTTGATGGTGGATGTGGAAGGATCATGAGGATCTTTATTATGTTCATGTAGATCCAAGTTATTGGTTTGATCTTCTATGTTTATGTGTTCTTGGGAGGCACATGTCTCATCATGGGGAGTGGATGTTGGTGGATCATGGATAGGTGGAGTAGCTCTTGATCAAAGATGGGAGCTTGATCATGGATAGGAGCAAGTGTGTTATATATGGGTGGAATGGAAGGGGTTTGATCTTGATGTGGATAAGGGGGTGATGTTTCTTTATGCTTAGGATTATGCTCTTGACTTTGAGTGGAAGTGGATGACTCTTGGATAGGTTAGATGGTTTGTGGACCACATGATGGGGTTGAAGGAATGGACATGGTATTTGAGGACTCTTTGACAGGCTCATGAATGGGTATTTGACATGGGGATGATCTATCCCTTGCTAGTAGCTAATGGATCACATCCTTTGAAATGGCATGTGTGGAAGGACAACATGGTTGATGGATGATGAGGGTAGATGATGTGGACTTGGATTAGGAGTGTGGTGGTAGCATGTACTTATGGGATGGATGAGATAGACTTAGGTTCCCCTTGTCAAAGATGGCATGATAATTTAAAGGCACTTTGTCTTGGATAGGCTTGGGGTGCTAGAACCTTGTTCTCTAGGATCATCATGGAATGATGCATGTCTTGATATCATTTTATGTCTTGTTGTGGGATTAGGACCATGTTATACTTGACTAGGATGATGGAGTGATAAGGTATGTGATAGAGTATGCGATTGATTGGATGATTAGATGGGTGATTAGGGATGATGAGGGTATGGTTAGGGTTGCGATGACTTGGAAGTGATTAGGATATGATTAGGTTAGGGGTGAGGTGATTAGGATGATTTTCATTGAATGATGTGATTAGAAAGGGTGATTAGGGTGTGAAGGTTTAATGATGAGGATATGATGATGGATGTGATTATGATGACATCGAATGACAAGAATAATGATTAGGATGAAAATTGATTGGGATATGATTAGAATTATGTTGATTGGATGACAAGGATGATGTGGAATGATGAAGATGAATAGGGATAACTAGGAGGATCGACTCCCTTTGTCTTATTTTTGCAACCGTGTCTTTACTGAATGGGATTTGTGGATTGTTGGATATTATGGGATGTCGATGCAAGGTGCTGAGGCCTGGACTATGATAGAGGCTGATGATATTAGTCTTCAAAAAGTCTAGCTCCACAAGGGTACTCTCTTCTACTAATGACCTTTCAAAGTGCAAATTGGTTTTGTCGAGACCTTGAGGTATGGAAGAAATGATTAATTAGAGTGAACCCATGAGTTTTAGAATTCACTTGTGAGGATGGACTTAAACTAGTCGTGGAGTATTAAGCCAAAGTTTTAATTTAGTGTGCAAAACAACAAACTAACTAAACCCTATCAAGCACCATGAAGTACAAAACTAGTACGAAAATGCAAACAAACAATCGAAATGCAAACTAGAATCACACTAGCATTGATTGACCTCCATGGCTCTTCTCAATCCTACATGAGCATGCAAGATATCAAAGGGTCGATTGTGGAGGGATGTTGGTTGCTCCAAATTTTGGTAGCATAACGGTATTTACAACTTGTTGTCTTGAAAATGGCTTGTGAAATCCATCCTTTATAGAAAAGGCTTGATTCGAATCAACGGATGAGATTGGTTAGGGTTTGAATGCTATGAACGGTTGTGATCAATTAGGGTTCCCACTTCATGAGGGGGTGTAGTCACATGACAAGTGTACGATGGAGGATAAAGGGAATCTAATTCAAATATTATATTTGAATTAGTTTGACATGTGAAGAGGGTAATATGTGGGAGAATGAGACATGCGACATGTGTCGCAATGTCATGAGAGGTGAGGGAATAATTCAAATTTTTAATTTGAATTATGTGAGACATGTGAAGGGGTATTATTAACTAAACAAAGTGGACTTATTTAGTTAATTAGAAAGGTGATTAAGTTGGAAAAGTGGGATGACCTAGGGCAAAGTGGTACATGATGTCCCTAGTAAAGTGTCGACCAGGTCATGGTAAGGACATGGACAAATTTTAGTGTCTACAAGGGTTATAGTAGGGTAGAATCAAAGTTATGAAATTAGACATAATTATTCTAATTTAAATTAATTATTCTGATTTAAAATATCAAACTATTTACCCATAAAATAATAAACATTTATAATACAATAATAATAATATAAATACATTATTACAATGTTTACTAATATTATACTACTTTATTATGATTTAAAATTATTAAAGTATACAATAATTACAATTATAATTTAAAAAAATTGATTAAAAGACGCATCAAGATGGATACTTCTCGGTGTACTTTAGATATACTTTTTAAATATAGCTATACTAGTTTAATTTTGATTCTTTATATATATATATATATATATATAAATTGATATTTTAAATATTAATTAAATTATATAATTAATTATATATTAATAATAGAATGTATATTAAATTATTGATTATACATGTAAAATGAAATATTAATATATATTTGTGTATAAATATTAAATATTGAAATATTATACTGATCTAAATATTAATATATTATATTATGTAATATTCATATTAATATTTAATTTTTTTTTCATTCGATATATTAATTATAAAATTCTTATTTTAAATATCAATAGAATAATATATTAGTAATTTTATAATTTTTATACAAAATTACACTAAATATATTTATTGTTTTTATAAAAAAATCATATTTATATAATATAGAAGTCTTTACAGAGAGTCTTTTTGTCTTTTTAACTTTAAGGATTTTTTAAATTATATTAAAAGATTAAATATTAAAAATTGATATAATACTAACATACCTATATTTCTTAGTATTCTAAATAACCACAAATTTCATAGGAAATACTTGGAGGACCAACTGGTGTGGAAGGACGACAAATCTGGCAGATACACAGTGAACACATGATACAATAACTTAGACAAGATTACCTAGGAAGGATTTAACTAGAAACAAATCTCGGACAACAATGCTATTCCCAAGGTTAAGTTCTTCTGGACAACTAACCACCACAAGATTCTTATTATTAACAACCTCTAGAAGCGTTGAATCCAAATGGCTAATAGGTGTGTGCTTTGTAAAGGGGCTGAAGAGAGCATAGACCATATGTTATTTCTCTATGACTATGCCTGGAACACTAGACAAGAAATTATGTGCAAATTCCACTTGAATTGGTCATGGAAGAGTAGTATAAATAAGAACAATGAGAGCTAGTTCTCTCCTTATAAACACCCTCTAATCAAGAACTATGGTGGGAATCCTTACTCTATATCAGCTGGGGGATATGGGGAGAAAGAAATAACAAGATTTTCAAGGAGGAAAAGAGGAAATGGAATTCCATAGCTGAAATCATCAAACAAAAAATAATTGAAAACATCAAGGTCTCAAACGTCAAAGCTCCTAATCAAAATCCCACTCAGCTTGAAAGCAAGATAGATATGGCTTGGGGGCTAACAAAGAAACTTTCTCTACCTAATTTAAGGAAGATTACTATAAGAAAGAACACCAAATGCTCCCCTGATACTAGATGGTCTAAAATCAACTTCGATGGGGCTTCTAAAGGGAACCCGGGTCAGGTGGGAGGGGGTGCAATAGTAAGAAATAGAAAGGGCAGAGTCTTGGGTACATATGTTGAGAATTTGGGCATTCAAACCAACAACTTTGTTGAGGTGTATGCGGCTTATCAAGGGATCTGTATGGTCAAAGATCTAGGGATTAGGAATTTGATAGTGGAAGGGGACTCCAAAAATGTTCTAGACATGATAAGATATAAGGCAACCCCTAGTTGGATGATCAAGGATATCATCAATTTGTGCAAAATAAAATTAAGGGACATGGATAAAGTAGAGTTCCATCACATATATAGGGAAGGCAACACTAAAGTTGATGCCTTAGCTAATATCAGATGCAAAATCAATGATGTTATTAAGTGGAAACTTGGTGATGACATCCTAGAGAACCTATCTGATCTCATTCATAATGATCAAACCATTTTAAATTAATGAATGGTATGCCCTACTAGAGTGAGGGAATAGTCACATGAACCATTTTAGAGACTTGACAAGAAACAATCATATGTCGATAGGCTTCAAACCTTCCATTTTTCAGTTAAGACACATCTCATTCTAGATTTTTCTATACATTATTTTCTTCAGAGATTGCAGAAGTGGCTACTATTTTGAGAAGTACAAAATGGGAGATGACCTTACACAGACTGAACCCACTCAACATGATAAGCTCAAGGAAGATGAGGAACCATGTGCAATTTTGCAACGAGGTAATTTCACTAGCTACATTGAAGCCATGAATGGCTATGATACTATCCTTTCCATAGAATTTGTTGACTCTTGGAAAATTAGGGTTGTTTACATTAGGGGAATTTCATCCAGAGTGACCGAGGAGTTGATTGCCGAGGTCATCAGTCTCAAAATGGAGGGAGTGAGAATCCCCAAGAGGGTTAAAGGGAATTACAATTAGGACATGAAGAAATTTATACAAGAAGGGAAAAGTGTGAGAAAGCTATAGATTGGATTTAACAAAGAGGAGCTTCCCAAGGTCTAGAAGGATTTCACTAAAGTCCTCATGAGGTATGTCACTTTAGATGGGAGATATAAGAGGTTTCATGCTTTTCTTTTTCCTTTACTGAATCATTTTTGTCATGATATTAAGAATAATTTCCCTTACTAGATTTTCACGTCCTTGGAAGATTCGGTCCAAAAGGTTCTTCTTGGTGACAAGGTCCTACACAAAAGTCTCATCTATGCCTTGTACAAGTTTGAACTTTCATTAACCCCAACCCTTGCTTTCATACCTAGGATTTACAACCCTCAATTGATTGAAAACATCCTAGAAATCATTGGCGAGAATTTAGGTGGTAGTAAACTTGTTGCACATAGCCAAACCCTAGGGGTGTTGAGGGTTCTACTCAGGGCAAGAAAAAGGAAGCTTTGGCTTTAGGGAGTCTCACTGATTCTACCAAACAAAAAACTAGGCTGGGTAGTGGGGCCTCTTCCTTTAAACATGACTATTAAGATTCCCCAGACTATCATTAACACCAAGGGAAATGGTGTGGTCAAGGACTATACAACCAAAACTATTGAAAAAATCCTCAATGCCCCAATAGAGAAAGTTGTGCCAATGAAGTTAAGGAGTAGGGACATTGTGACCTAGGACCCTACTCCTAACATTAAGACTGCTAATAATGAGCCACATAGTAGGCCTCACCTAAGAAGTATGAAGGAACCGATTGGTAGTGGGGTTGCCTAGTCTACTATGAAGGCTATTGCTTCCTAGCCAAGTAGTAGTAAAGGTAGGGGTCAGAAGGATGACCAGTTGGATAGGGACATCATAGTGTTGGATAATATTGGTAAGGAGGAAGATTGCCAACTTGTGGACACGGTTGCCACCCTCTATTAGGCACTTGATCTACAAAACCAAGTGTTGAAATGATAGTTATTATAGTTGCACCATGCAAAGAGGAAGATTCAACATCTGGAGGTGATTACTCAGTTGGAAAATACAAAATGGCCTAGAAAGAGCAGGGATGACTTGTGGGAGCAAGTGGAGAAGTTGGCCAACAAGTTTGATAAGTGGGAAAAGATGGAAGATGAGATTGTTTTGATAAAGGATAATCAGGAAAAGCTCAAAAAGAAAGTGGCTAAGCTAGTGGACTTTAGTTGTGAGACAGTCAAGAAATCTACACCACTCTTTATGTGCTCAAGGAGGAGCTAGAGAAAAGGAAAGCCATGAGGGAAGTTAGAATTGGCAAGTCAGGTCAGGAGGTGCAGAAATAGGGGATGATTGGCTTGTCCAACAAACCCAAGACTAAGGACAAGAATAACAAAGGTAAATAGGTTAGATTCTAGATCGAGGAGGTGTAAGACAAAGAGAAAGAGTTCCAGGAATTGCAGGACTTGCAGAGACATGACAAGGAGGAGAGCACGTTTGAGGAAAAGCTAGAGTTTCTCAACAGAGAATGATAGGCAATTAGCAGCCTAACGTCTATGGCCAAGAAGTAGCTTGGCCCATTGCTAGTCTTTTTGGGTATGGCTAGCTCTGCTGGCCTATTTCTCTTTCTTGGTTGTTTTTGTTATTTGTTTGGTTGTTTTACCTCTTGTAAAACTTGTCTAACTCACTGTTTTTAGCTTTTTGTATATGGGTTCGGGCCCTTCCTAGTTACTAGTATCAAAACATACCTATATTTAAAAAATATATCTAAAGTACTGAGCAAGATATCTCTAGGTGTACTTTAGATATATTTTTTAAATATAGGTATGCTAATAGCATCCTAGGAAAGCCTAATAGCCTAATTCTAACTATATTATATATCTTAAGAATTATTATAATTATATAATATTAAAAAACTTTGGCATTCTAATTTTTTAAAAACATAGCATAAAGTAAAAATACTTCTTTAACTATATGCATATTTATATTTTAAAATATATATTCTTTAACCATTTCATTTAACTATGCATATTCTTTAAAAAATATGCATATGTTAGTCTTTCTTTAACTATATTTTATGCTATACTATCAAATATTTGTTATATTTGTCATTCATGCCTAGGGAGATTTTCATTTTTAATTTTTGATGGAGAGATAACATGCTCAAGATTACAAGGTGAATATACTATGCAAGTTAAAGTAAAGAGGCCAATTGATAGCAATTACTAGGAGCTTTCATTCATTTGGTAAAAAGGAATAAAATTAATTTGTATTCTTAATTTTATGGTGGCCTGATTTATTTTTTCATGGTTAATAAAATCACAAATCAATCAAATCATAAATCAATAAAATCTCAAATTAATCTGAAGGCAAATAGAGGTAAGTAAAAATACCTAACACCTACTCTACACTGAATCTTCTATAAATGTCACTGCAAATCATTGGATGAATTAAATCCTTTGCAAAATGTGAGATTGTGAGCCACAGATCATCTAGAAAGTGCATCCTTCCACCCAGAAGATCCTTGTGTTCCACACATCCACCTTCTCATTGTAATATTTCCTTCAATTTTTATAAGAAATCTGCCTTTTCTTTTGTAAGCCCTAGTTTCTTAGATTTGGGGAATGAAATGCATAGGAATGGATGAGTAATTGAAATTACTCAGTGTCATACCCTTTAGCTCACCTCAAATCTTGTAACAAATGTGAGCAATGTAACTGTGAAAAACAATAAATATTTTTTTTTATCAAAATCTTATAAAATTACATAGAATCTGGAATTTTAAAGTTTGAGTCTTTCACCTCTTGTTCTCTGCATAATTAATTTTTATAGTATTAAGTATTATTCTTATGTAGATTTCAAATATTTAAAATAAATTCTTCTCTTTATTATATTATTTGTCTAAATATTTTAGAAATAAAATAAAAAATTATATTAAGAATACTTTATATAAAAAATAGATAATGTCAAAAAAAAGAACCTCACAAATAAACTACTCACCTTTAGTTTCATATTGATAAAGCTAGGTGATGCAATCAACTATTGACATGTGTTTAAATTTAATGTCATTTATCTGCTAAAACCCTTGTAATTAATATTATAATAAATTGCTTTCTTTCTTAATTTTTATAAAGTGGAAAGGAAGGAAGTAAGATCACTTGTCCATGTATAGCATTTATGTGATCCAATAATTTCTTTCCACATGGTAAATTTCAATTTTATTTATATTAGGATGAAACAAAACATGTTTTTCCCCTCACATTAATGTAAATTTGCTAAATATCACAACCAATGGAGTTTGGATTAAGTATTAATAGCTTCATTTTATTATTATTTTTAAATTGGATTTGTAATTTATTATTAAACTTTTTTTTTTTCTTTCTAATTTTTAAAATTAATTCTATCTAAAAAAATATAGCTTTTTTAATTTTTATTTTCTTTTTTACCCTAACTAATCTTTTTACATATTGATAAATTGCACTAGCTTGATTCATAATTTGCTTTTATTTTTATTTAACATTATTTTATAATTTTTTGGTTATTGTAAAATTACTTAAACATATTTAGATGCTTTAGTGACATTCATTAAAAGCCATGACATAGCCTTGTTACCCAGATTTGCCATCTTTGTTCTCTAGTAGCTAATTATACCATATTGACTAACAATTAACTCGACCTTAACTATGCCACCAAGCTTCAACTTGGAGGTCAAGCTTCACCGTAACAATTAAAATCTTCTCTAGCCTAGTAAAATTGCCATACATTTAGCTTTACCAATTTCATGTTAAGAGTGGTCTTACTGTCACACCAACAAGGTTTTTAAAATGGCCTCTCCCACTCCTCTTCCTGCCCATGAGCCATGTTTGTAGGATTCAGCTGTTGTTGAGATTGCTGCAGGGATTTCTGCTACTATTGGCATGCTATTGGGTATTGTTGTTAGTGCATTGTTTGCATCAAAGGGTTTTGTTTCTACTAGGACGTCATCTAGGGGTTTGCAAGGTTCTCCTACTACTGGAACATTGCATGTTGTTGGGGTTACTGCTGCTGGTGCACCGCCTGTGTCTGGGGATGCTACTGTTGTTCCAAACTCTTTTGCTAACATGGTTCCTACTCGTGGCTCATCTCCTCAAAAGAAGGCTGCCCCTAGTATAGCTCGTGCTACTCCTATGACTGGGAGTAAGGTAAAACTTTCTACTCTACCCCCCTGCTATGATTTTAGGGGATGAAGTATTAGAAAATGAGGAGTTTTTTTCTCAAAAGGGTTTGATATTCAAATTTGATAGACTCTGGCCACAGCTCCAGGGTATTAACATTTGGATTTCTAAGTAGCGGTGCCCCCTTACAAAGGGGAAAATCAAAATCTACCCATGTGCTAAAGGATTATTTGTAGTCACATTTGCTTCAATCTCTAACCAAAATGCTATTTTTGTTGATCATTCTTGGTTTTGAGGACAACATACACTGCTTCTAAAGCTTTGGGTTTCTACCTTTAACCCTCTCATTGAACCTTTCGATCGGCTTCCTATTTGGATTTGTCTACCAAATCTGCCTCTTCATTTTTGGTGTGAATCTTGCTATGAAGACATTGGTAACTCAATGGGTCATTTTATCATGGTGGATCAAGCCACTGCTTTCTTCTCTCACACCACATATGCTCGTATTTTAGTGGAATTAGATTTGTCTATGCCTCTCCTAGCAGAGGTTGTTTTACAAGTTGTTGATCGCTCTTAGTGTCAGCCCTTGGATTATGAAGGTATCCCATTTCGTTGTCAAAGGTGCTTTGAGATGGGTCATTTGGCATCTGAATTCCCTCACTTGAAGGTCTCACAATCTTCATCTTGGTGGAAGAATGCTCTAGAGGAACACCTTACAGTGGATGTTGTTAATGATGATTCTATCTCAGAATCTTTTGAGCCTCCTGCTAATGTTGGGAAGGAGACCATTCCCCCATTGCATGGTTCTTCTGCTGCTAGTACTGCTACAAGGACTTCCCCTGCTGTTGTTGTTGCTTCTGGGACTGCTACAAGGACCTCTCTTATTGTTGTTGTTGGGACTATTGCAGCAACCTCCCCTACTATTATTGTTGTAGTGCCATCAGATTTGCATGCTTCTTCTACTGCTAGGACTATTGCAAGGACCTGCAACAACCTGCCCTTCTGTTGCAGGTGCTGTTGGAACTGCTGCAGGGACCTCCCCTACTGTTACTATTGCTGGAGTGCCTTATGTGACTAGGACTAATGCTACAAGTGCGTCGTATGTTGTTGGGGCTGGTGTTGTTGTGACAACTTCTTCCTCTATTTGTAGAAGTCTTAAATTTGAATATCAAAATTTAAGCTTGAAAATTTAAATTTAAGCTTTGTATAGTTTAGAAATTTGGAAATTTAAATTTGGGTAGAAATTTTGAAACTTAAAGTTTATATTAGAAATTTCAATTTTAATATTTAGTGAGAATTTTAATTTTGAATTCAAATCATAGTATTTTATAATATGTGTAGACATGTCCTGTGTTAGAAATACAAATCCTTACAATATAATTAAATTATTGTTAAATAAGTTATATTGAATATTAGATAATTAACAAGTTACACCAAAAATAAATGAGGGATTCAAATTAAGATAGATATTTATAACATCAATTGGAATTAATTTAATATAGGTCATCATAAAAATACATTCGACCTTATTAATTTATAAATCTAGGTCAAATTTTTATAGTGATAATGTTTTTAAATGTCACACATCATCCCCATAATCACTATTTTCATGATAAACATCATCATCATAATCATCAAGATGATTATCCTTGCAAATCACTTCTTCTTCATGTATAATTTCCTACAACACATTTACAAAGTAAATCAAGCATGGACTTGCAAAGATTATTACTTGAAACATATAATATGCTAGTATAGGTATCTTAAATACTTCTATAAAACACTAAAAGTTAATTTATTTTTTAAGAGTTCTTTTATTTTACTTTAAAACTATTTTATTTTCTACATAATATATGGACAAATAAATTTTAATTATTATTTAAGATTTGTTTTATTTTATTTAGATTATTTACTTCATAAATAAATAATGTAAATATATTTGTTAAGATTTTATTATAAATTAAATAAATTTAATTTCTTAGTAAATAATGTTTTTTTTCTAAATTTCTTGATAAGTGTGTAAATATTAGAAATGAATACCCAATATTAGTATTTTTTGTAAAATTAAAACCCATAAGAATTTTTAGTTTTTAAATACATATTTAAAAAAAATTTAAACCTATGTTTCTATTTATTTATTACTTTTTAAACACAAAGTATTATAAACTTAAAATGACATGTATTATATTTTTTAATAACTTTTAATTTTTATTTTTATAAAAATTATGCTGAATAATCTAGACATCATTCTCTATACAAAAAAAATGTTAAATTTATTTTAGTTTTAAATACATATTTAAAAAAAAATTAAACCTATGTTTCTATTTATTTATTACTTTTTAAACACAAAGTATTATAAACTTTAAATGACATATATTATATTTTTTAATAACTTTTGATTTTTATTTTTATAAAAATTATGTTGAGCAATCTAGACATCATTCTCTACACAAAAAAAATGTTAAATTATTTTAGGTCTGGGTACCACCATGAGGGATTTTAGATTTATACCTTAATTCCACTAAATATTAATAAACTATATATATTCGATAACAAAAATACAAAAAAATATCCAAACCAAACTTCAATAGTATGGACTTAACAATTATCTATAGTGATTTACCTCTTGATCTTTGTTCTCCTATTGACCATAGGACCTATACATACACTAAACATGTGTTTGATCATAACACACCTTATATGTAGGTGTTGATGGTGGTTTTAGCATGCAACAACGCACATGAAATACAAGGTATTTCACCTCTCTTGAAAAAAGTATCCTACCCTAGGTAAGACTACTCCAAGGATTCTACAGCTAGGTCTTAGCTTGTAGGAATAACTTAGTTGGTATGTCTAGCTATGCCAATGAGGGGTCTTACATGAAATGCAAGATTTATGAAATATGGCAGCAATGTATATGCAAAAACCCTAGATGGTTTAGACTGTGAAGTCTGAAATCTCAGCAGATGATCAATGTAATGCTGCTCAAACCCTAAATCTACCAAACTTTATGTAAATAAAATGCAAAAGGAGAGGGAAGAGAGACAATGGATAAGAAATCATATAGACAATTGTAGAAATGATCAACATAGAGATAGACAGATTCCCAACAGTAAACAAATCCCATAGAGATTGTGCAATCTTCTAAGGAAATGCAATGATTTTCAAACTGGGGAGGGTTCATTCAACACCCAATTCCTGGCACAGGTCAATGAAATCACATAATCAAAATTATCTCATAAAATATGCCCAGACTAAGCATGCACAATGACATACAATCAACAAGCCATTAATGGTATGGACAGGGAATCCAACAAATATATGAATAATTAATCACAACTACAACTGAATATCAACTAATTTTAGATTGACATGAACCATGAAATCCAAAATGAGACAACACAGAAGCACAAATTCTGAGCAACCTACAAAAATTGCTTTGTAATGACTAAATTTTGGTAGAGTCTCAACAATTCACTATCAAATCTTACTTACAAATGAGAGGAAAGGATGGCCCTTTTATAGGCAAGGCACCATACTGAGTTTTTCAATGGATGGTGGAGATTAACTCAACACAAATAGTCCAGATTACATGACATTTAATTTTGGTCAGTGGGTAGTTACAATCCTAGATTTGCTTTTGTCTTGTAGGAAAAAGACAAAAATATAGTTTTTTAGCTCGTGAGAACAAGACGAAATAACAACTTTTTGAGTTGTCCAATGGGACAAATCACTTTTCTAATGTGTTGACTAGTCAAGAAGAGTATGTGGCACATTGTTGATGGAGGCATATCCAACTAGATGCTTGTTGGGTTTAACTTTTGATGGTTGGACTACTGGAATAGCTATGAACAAGTCCTGTGCATTGAACTAGATCTCTGTGTGTTCATCCTTCCAAGATAGCTCTCACTGATCTCCTCAAGTTTCTAGCTTCTCAGACCTGCCATCCATAATACCAAGCATCAATTTCATCATAAACAACTCATTTTCCTTCAATTTAGATAAAAATATGTCCATTTGTAGCCATGGATCACTTAGGAATAACTCATTGTCAATGCCAGTTTCTTGTGAATAACCTCATAAATCTAGTGATTTTCTCATGATTTTCTAAATTTTTCATCATTTTCAAGTACCCATTTGATCAATATAATGATTTGGGATATTTTTGTGGCCCTTAAGATCCATTTGGAGGCCTTTATTTCATTTTTTATAGCCTTTTCTGTAAAAAAGCAAGATTTTTTGGGGGTACTGCACATTTAGGTGTAGTGACATTAACTGATGCAAAACATGCACAAAATCCACCCTAACATGCTAAAAATGTTCACCATGATGTGATAGATAGATATCCAATTCAAATTCACCAAAAAAAATCTAGTTTGCACCTTCAAAAATTAGTTTTTGGCCTAAACTGGCAAAAAGTGTTGATTTTGGGTCCTACTACACTTAGCACTAATTTTAAGTGCTACTGCACAAGTACAGTAGATACTCTCTTTAGCGCAAGGTAGTACAAACTATTTTTTTAGCACTAGCACTGATTTGAGTGTCTACCGACCTAGCATAGATTTTGGGGTCTACCGACTTAAGGCAATGCGGGTGATTTTAAGCACAAGGCGGTAAGGGAGGTTTCTAGCGCAAAATGAATAGCAACAATTTAGCAGGGTTTTTGGTTCAGATCGACTAGCACAAATCTTGAGTGTTGATATATAAAGTCATTCGGTCTGGTTTTTAGTACAAGTATGTGGTTGGCAAATTTGGCACTAAGGCCACATTTCCAAGTTAGCGGGAGATTATGATAGTGTCGACTAGCACGAATTTAGGCAGGTAGTGTACAAAGTTGGTGGAGGTCGATTTCAGTGCAAGTCGGCAAAGGTCCATTCTAGCACCAAGCAGTGAATCATGATTTTTAGCACAAGTCAGTAGAAGCCCATTTTAGTGCTAAGTGTGCAAAGGGGGGTCTAGCACTGATATCCAGTGGCACTGGATATTAGTGCAAAAGGCAGTAAAGGTCAATTTTAGTGCCAGATTTTGAAGTGTCCTAGGTGACAGTATATTTCAAAATATATTTAAGTATATTTAAATATTTTGAAATATACTGTCAGGATGTTTGAGATAGTTTCTAGATCCATAGGATTTAATATACAGATTCTAGATTTTTGAAGATCCACTAGATTTCAGACTTAGCTATTTTTCAGGGTTTTTAGGAACATGCATCAGGGTGAAAGTATATGGACCCATTAGTGAAACCTTGTGGAATTTAATGTGATTTTGCAACTCTAAGGTCTAGAAACTAGGAATTTCAACATGACACATCCTACAGAAATAGTTTCAAGGACAACATCCAGTGACATAGGATTTTAGCACAAAATGCAATAACACCCAATTTCAGCACAAAAGACGACAAATGGCTACTTCCTAAGCACAAACCCAATCAAGACTCCTCCAAATCAATCATGAAAGACATCAAATGGCTTCAACCCCACGAAATGACCAAATTTAAAACAACTCCTACATTCTAAGAACAATTTCACCTTCTCATTGTCATAAGAAAGAAAGGTTGAGACTCTAAGCCAAAGCAAAAGAGGGGGTCTCCATTTGGCAAAATGGGGTGTGTGTGAAAGGCACAACAGTAGGTTACACATGACATAAGAGAGAAACCACCCAATATGAGAGATGAGTTCATTGCTTAGATATCCTTATCATTGCTCATCATATTTTATGTTTTTTTCTTTTTTTCTTGGCTTTATGTTTCTATGTTCCTAGTTAGCATGTGGATGATGTGAAAATAGCTTTAGTGGATTACCAAGACACAAGAGACTTTAAAAATGTGTTGTGCTGTCATCTAACTTCTTTTGTGTACTTTGTTCCTTTCTATTTGGGTCATTTTTTTAAATGTCATGTATGTTGTGATCCCCTTTGCTTGTTCTTCCATTTGCCTTTTGTATCCTTGCATTTTGACCATTCTATTTACACCTTGTTTGTTTTTCATAGTCATTTCATCTTCTATATTTTATTTTATGCTTATCTTCCCCACTTGGGGAGTCATGTTTATTCTTCCAATTTACTTTTTCTATTTACATCCTCTTTATGCCTTGTTAGATTATTTTTATTACATCATTGTTTATTCCCAACTAATAAATATTTCATAGTTATAGTTGTTTGGTTGGTCAAGTATACCTAACTAAGTCATTATTCAAACCACTTCTACATGTATATATTGGTTGGTCATACATTAATCTATTCACTCATTGCTCTCAATATTTTGTCATGCTATGAGAGAAAATACTATTCTGAGCCCATGCATTCTAAAAAACTATGTGAGGTGTTGAGATTGCAAAGGAGGTGTTACAAATTGCAAAGGAATTTAATATCTGAAAAGAGGCACTAAAACTTGTGTGTTGGGCATGTAAAACTCAGTAGGAGGCACTCAAAATTGGTGAGAAGAAAGGAGTAATCATATCTATTGAGGTGTTGGAGGTATTCTGAAGCATTTGATTGTTGTTTAAAAATCTATGTTGAAGGCATACTATTGTACAAATAGTCGTATGATGTTGGGATATAGTTCTTGTGTATTTTACTTGCTTATGTTGAAATTGTCATTGAATTTTGTTGATATCTCAAACTTCAACTGTTGTGTATATATTTGCATTAAAAGGAGACATCCAAATATGTAAATAGAGGGTATTTGAAGGCATCCATTCGACAACATGGTTGATCAAAATGTTAAAAATAAAATGATGCTTATTGTTCATGGTGAAATCTAAGAAGTTAAATGAAGGCCTGAGCAATTTCATCTATAAAAAATCCTATCGAAGACAATAAACTATTTGAAGCAAGGAGGAATTAAAATACTCTTGTTGTGAAGTTGGAATCCATAGGAGAGAGCCATTGAATTCAGAAAAATCTGCATTTTGGGAGCAAACAAAAGGTGTATTTTTTCATTTTTTAAAGAAGCCCTAAAAATTCTTCTTTGAAACTTTAGAATTAAAAAGTATTTTATTAATATTTCACAAAATACTCAATTATTTTTAAAATACTTTTTTATTTTCTATAGTTTAAGCATTTAAAAATGGAAAAAGGGGCAAATTAATTAATTTTTTGCATTGAAATCAAAATTTTGGAGCAATAATTATTTTAGAAAATTTAAATACCAAACCAAACTTACAGTGTTCTATATTTCTAATGCCTCTGATTCACATTTATGGGTAATGTCTTCATGTTGAATTACAACATCTGACGCATAATATAGCTACAACAATGATGTCTGTGGCATCGACACTGTACAATGTTGGGGAGAAATAAGGGTTACATTAGAGATATAAGGACATTAAAAACTCTAGAAAATGGTTCCTAGTGCACCTAAAATAATTCTTCCTGATTCTCAACTCTTGAGAGGTGACAATTATGCCACTTGAAAAACTAAAGTACAAACTCAGTTATAGTTCAAAGAACTTTGGGATGTTGTCTCTGGAACAACAAGAAGATCCCAACAAGCAGGTTAGGACCAAAATAAATTTGATAAGGCCAATCAAAAGGCTAAATTAATTATTTTGTTTGGTGTGTCTGATGAGGTTCAACCTCACATTCATACTACCACCTCTACAAAAGATGCTTGGGATTGCCTCAAAATAGTCTATGAGGCTAAAAACCAAATCCTTCATCTGCAGTGTTAGTTACATTATCTCCAAATGCAAAATGGTGAGAAGGTAGAGGCATTTTTTAGAAGAGTTTCTGAAATAAGTGTTGGCAAGAGACATTGCTTCACATGATAGGTGTTGTCATTGAAGGCAACTAGGACTATTCCACTCATCCGCATAACTTAATTTGTTCATACCAAAAGTCAGAATCAGAATTTATATAAGTCCAGGTAGCCAGAAACAGAGCATGTGACAAGGTCTAGTATCTTGGTCTAGATCTCTTCGGTGGAAAATTAGAGTATGTTGCGGATCTAAAGGAGTCATAAGGATTGTCAGGGCAATCTAAATCCCAAATTTTATCCTTCGGTGACAAAGGGAGTAAAAGTTATGAGCATCTGAGTACCGGGTCATAATATGATAGGACAATTCAGTAAAGAACAGGCTAACTTGTGTTAGATCCTTATGCGGACCTAATAGAAGTGTTTTGGTGAGTTGCGTATGGGATATAATGTGAGTGGCCGACATGAATGGTGACCTTCAAGTGTTATTTTTGGTACACATCATCATTGGTGCATGGATTCATCCAATAGAGTAGAGTCTTCAACAAAGTTCTAAGTGTTCTTGAAGCCGACTGAAAAGTGATTGAATATTATAATGCAAATATATATAGCTAATGGATTCAAGTGATTTATGTGTGTGTGATGCGACTATGGATAAGTACGAAAAGAGCAGAGATCTAAGGTTCAGATGTTAGCAGAATAGTAAACAAGATAGAGTGAAGATGAAGTGTGTCAAGTCAGTATTTTGTGCTTAACTGAAACTAAATCTCTGCATTGGTAAATGCTAATTATCAGTTCAAATTCATTATAATATTCTTTCTGTAGACAGTGAGCCTTCTATAGGTAGTGAGCCTTCTTTTGAGCAGTGAACTCTAGGTAGTGAGCCTGAATGCATGTGCATTCTCAATTGTAATACTTTTAACAGAGTATAATCTTTGTGGGTTAACCCCCACCATGGTTTTTCCCTTAACCAGGTTTCCATGTCAAAAATTATTATGTCACGTGTGTTTATTTATTTTTGCCCATGTGTTGATGATTCATGCTTTAAATGTTTTAATTAGTTCTAAGTGATATTGTTGCAAATGATAAAGTTTTGTGACAACTGATTCACCCCACCTCTCAGTTGTCCAGCCTAATTCTAACAATTGGTATCAGAGCAAGGTTCCTTTGAAAAAGTTTAACAACTTGAGGAAGATCTAGGAAGGCAGTAAAATGGATGAATATAACCTCCAAGGGCAACTTAATCTCACTCTAGAAGATCTTGAGTAGTCCAGAGAAAAAGTCCAAGAGCTGCAAGAGAACCTCAAAAATGTTGAAGACTTCATTGAGATCTTAAAAGAAAAATTGAGCAAATCCAATGAGAAGAGGAAGGAACAACCTCTTCAACCAGGAAATCATTATGAGAACAACAACAAGGATAAGGCTCTAAAAGAGAAAACAAAGAAATATGAGAAGTTAGTCAAAGAGGTTGTTGTCCTAAAACATTAGATGGAATCTAGGGTGATGAGGCTAACCAAATAAATTAAAGATAGAAAGAGAATTGAAGCAGACCTGAACCAAAATCTAAAAGAAAGAACTGAAGAATGCTGTAGATTGGACAAAATCACTAGCCTCCTAGAGTCTAATCTACAAGAAAGTAAAGACAATGAGAGAGAACTTGAAAGGCAAATTGTCATTCTTAGACATGACCTAGAAGTTGCAAATGAATACAAGGAGAAGTTCAAGATAAGCTCATCTAAACTTGAAGCCCTGCTTGAAGGATAGAAAAAGGATAATGACAAGCATGGTCTCGGATATGAGAAATGTGAAAGCTCTGAATCTGGACAAAGAAATTTTCAACCAAGGAATGGGAGAAACAGACCTAGAAGACCTCTGGTAAGATAGCCTAATGCTCAAAGATATCCATCATTTAATGGAAATTGTTTTAATTGCAATAAATTTGGTCATAGAGCTACTCAGTGTAGAAGCAAAGTAAATAAAAATGGCTCATCCTTCTCCAGTCAATGCTTCAAGTGTAAGAGGTATGGTCATAGATCAAATGAATGCAAAAGTATGACAATGAATAACTCTAGAGAAAATGGAAACTCTTTCAATGGTTATTGCTTTACTTGCAATGGATATGGACACATGGGTAATCAGTGCAGATCAAGAGGAAATCAAGCATATAAGAAAAAAAATGTTGTTTTTTGTAATTGCAATAGATCTGGTCATATTGCAAGATTTTGCAGAAGTAAGAATAATGAAAGAAGAGGTCTAGCAAACAGAAAACTAGATGAGTAGAGACAAGACAAAGGCAAAAGAAAAATTGATGATAATGAGATCCAAAATGAAATGAGCAAGTCATGGGTTAAGAAAATAATTGAGAACAATAGTAACAAGTCTGCACCAGAATCTGGTGTTGATAATTCCTCCATGAATTGAATTTGGAGCTCTAGCTCAGGGGGAGCTGCATTGAAAAATTAAATTCCCCTAGCCAGCAAGTGGGTGCCTAAATCTGACGCAATGAGAAGATATTTTGAATTGTTTCAGAACTTTTGAAAGGATTTTCAAAAGAAAATATGTTGATATGGAAATTTGTGGACTGATTCATGAAGAACTATTCAAGAAACTGAGTAACTGGATGAAGTTAGGGCAGAGCATTTATTACAAAGGCAAATTAGGTTTTATGGAGCATAAAAAGGGTGTTCACTCCTCATTTGAAGCACTTTGCACTCAAAAAAAGAAAGAAGAATAGTGTTTGAGCTAAGATTACAAGGAATTAAAGTGCGACCAACGAATTTATCCGTCAACTCTAATCTCATGAAAAAGGTATTTATCTATGAAGCTTTGAACTTATAATCTTTTTGCAATGGCTACTCCTTTGGTCGTTGACATTACTGAAAGGCCTCAAACCAAATTTACAAAACATCCACACAAATCTATAGAAGTCAACCCATTAGGTGCATTTTCAAGTGTTTTGTATGGTGTGCTGCATACTGAAGATATTAGGATTTATATTCATGTGAACATAGATGAAGTTGGGGACTCAAGGTATGTAGATTTGATTGAGAGTCATCTCAAGGATGAAAATCATGACCTTAAACTAGAGTACAAGGCAATACTTGATAAACATTTTATTTAGATTATGTGGTTTCCAACATTCGATGAAAAAGAGTGGGTCAGGTATGTTTTGAGTTGGATGCATGATGAATTCATATGGCTGTTAAAACCATTCAAGATTACCAAGGATGTTATTAGAATTGTGACTAGGTTAAACTCAACTAGTGGATTACCCATGTTGAAATCTGTGAAAAACCAAACTGTTACCGATGCAACCGGTGTAAAGTTTGACAAGAGGGCAATGACCATAAATGACATTATAGAACCAGATGTGAAGTTTTCTTCCATGGTGATTAGATACAAGATCTATCACTCTAGCAGAGAGATTTTAGTCTCTAGAACTGCCATATATGCAACATATCAAATGTTGAAGAAGAATGCAACTTATGACCTATGTGAGCTA
The DNA here is from genome assembly GCA_027924645.1 of Cunninghamia lanceolata. NCBI lineage: Eukaryota > Viridiplantae > Streptophyta > Pinopsida > Cupressales > Cupressaceae > Cunninghamia > Cunninghamia lanceolata. Next base: position 2,254,358 of record BSBN01001051.1, on the reverse strand, counting down.
TTATAGAACCAACTGATTGAAAACCTAAACAAAATCAAGAAAGATAAGAAAAACACTTTTAAATATGGTACATTAGTTTTATGCTTGTTTTTTACTGTATGAATGAAATACCTGGAGTATAGGGTGTTCACTGGACTAATGATGAACCAATTGCCATTCAAATCAGAGATCATCTTCACAACATTGGTAATTATAAAGCTCAGAAAAATGCACTCTAGGGATACTTCAAGAATTTTTAGAGTATGATGCATTTAAGGGAAATAATCCCTAAATCAATTGTTGAGAAGTACAAGAATGAAATATGTTTTATGGTTGACATTGATCAGTGCCTAATGGAAGCAGTGGAACCCAGAACTGTTTGGATCATGCCCATGGGGTATGAAGTAGATGGAAAAATCTTGAATATGTATGTTCAACATCTTCTAAGAAAACCAAAAGATACAACAGTTGAAAGATTTGGGACATATGAGGAGCTAAGTTTAAAACTACATATTGAGCTCAGAGAACCTGAAACCAATAGTAAAGTAAGAAAAGAAGTTGAGCTGTTGGCTGAGAATCTAAAGGTCTCACAAAGGAAGCCATGCGGCAATTCTGAGAGAGAACTGAAAAGGTCGAGGAGGAGAAGTAGGATAAGAAACAAGGAAGTGCTTCGGTAGGATCCTCCTCCACATCAAGGACTAATAGAAGCTCTATTACTATACCTGTTCCTCTAAAACCTACCAATCCTGAAATACCAGAAGGCAAATCATCTAGAAAAGAAAGAAAAAGAGTGAAAACAAAGGCCACAAGAACCTATAAGAGCACAAAAATTGATGAAGAAAGAATAGATTCTGATGTTGAGGTAAAGGAGTTGAAAGCCTCTGGAACAAAGGCTGCCAAAGTGACTAAGGAGAAGCCCTCTGAAAGCAAAAAGATAAACAAAGACAAAAGATAGATACATATGTTGAGAAGCCCACAATCTTTGTGGAAGATGTAATAAGATTAGTCACTGTGGATAGAAATTTGAAACCCATGACTAAATTTTTACAGTGACATAGATAAGAGGGTGTTGGAGGAAGCAACTGTTAGATATATGAATATCTATAATAAGGCCCTGATTGAAATAACTTCTGAGATCCCTCTAAGTCTTGCAAACATTTTGGATTTGAGGAAAGAAAATGCAAAAAACAAGGATATGGAGCTTAGAGAGCATGTATTGATAAAACTATGCCCTCAAATCACTCAAGTTCAAATGAGTATGATATTGAAAGAAGTGAAGGATGAATTCAAGAGCAAGAAGAGAATGAACAAACTAATGCTTGGAGAATTGGACCAAATAGTTAAAGAAACACAAGAAATACTTCTGAGTGCATTGAAGAGACACAATCTTCCATTTGTTGAGAGGGAGACTAATGATGAGATTGATTCATCAATCCAAGATATTGAAAAGATGGAAACTGATGAGCAACAAACCAAGGTTGATGACTCCTATGTTCTGGAAGAGGAACAAATAAACAAAGAAGATATAGAGATAGTAGATCAAATTGATGATGCAGGAGATACTCCAACTTCTCTTGATCAAACTGGAAAAGAAGATAATGTTGAGATTACTACTGATACACAAGATCCTCAAGAACAGATGTAGAAAGTGTGGTCAAAGGGAAGAATCTGGCTACAAATAACACAAAGAAAGGTAAAGTAGAGGAAGAGAAAGAAGAAGGTAAGGAAGATAAGATAGAAGAAGATGGTGCAAATGTTGATGCATCTAAACAAATTAGTTCTGATACCAGCATTGAAAAATCTCAAGGAAAGGAAAGTGGTTCAAGAATTGTGACAAGAGACACTGCAGGTGTAGTAAAAGGTCTCCTGAGTAAAGAAATACTTGAGTTTGATGAACTAGAGCTGTTTCAAGGACTGGTCAATCTAGATGCTCTCTCTTCAGTTCAAGTAATGAAGATAGCATTGTTCACACAAGACAAGGCAAGAGAAAAGATGTCTAAATCTCACATTGAGGATGGTGAGCTACTAGGCCTTGCAACCAGAGTATTGGAGAAGATAATGCCAACCCTCCAGAAGAATCCATCTAACTCTCCCTCTAGTCATCTGAAGAATCTTGTAAATTTTGTAAGTACACATTTTGAGTCTTTTGAGAAGTTTGCAGAGACCAAAGTCATAAATAAATTTTTGGATAAGAAATTTAGTGAAATAAAGAGCCTAATAAGGAATGATAGGATGATAATTGGTATTAGTATAAAGAGTATCCAAAAGTCTCTAAGTGATGGAGGTGATATATACAAAATCTGTCTATCCTAGCCCAAAGTTAGTAAGGATCTTGAGAAGAAGATAAAGGAGCAAGAACAAAAATTGTCAAATCTATCTCAAAATTTTGATCTTCTAATAGTTTCTCCTACAAGTCAGGAATGTCAAGTAATCATCTTGATCAATGAAATAAAGAAGCTTGTTAAAGAAAAAGGGAATATTGTAAAGAGAATGGTTGAGCTCCGGGGATTGATTGCCCCCAAGTTAGAAAAAATGTTTAATGCATTATCAGAAGCTCAAACTGCAGTTCAGACAAGTGATCCTCCAAATCTGACAAAGGCAGAAGCATATGCATTTCTTCTTAGTGGACACATCTTAATTTTGGATGGTATGAAAAGAAGTTGGGCATCTGAACTTGAGCAATTGAAAATTAGTTTTGTAGATATTCTCAAGTTCATGTAAATACAACTTAATGATTAGGTGTACATATGTGGCATTGTATTTTTGAGAATTTTGGCTTCCCCATCCTTTGCCATTGATGTCAAAGGGGGAGTGAAGAACAGTGAAAAATGAGGAATCCAACAAAGGGGGAGCTCTGGAATCAGTGGAGAGCATAAGAGTATAGAGTAAAGGGGGAGTAACACTTAGTCATTTTTCACTAAGTGTTGCCATCAATGCCAAAGGGGGAGATTGTTGGCAAGAGACATTGCTTCGCATGACAGGTGTTGTCATTGATGGCAACTAAGACTATTCCACTCATCTACATAACTTAATTTGTTCATACGAGAAGTCAGAATCAGAATTTATCTAAGCCAGGTAGCCAGAAATAGAGCATGTGACAAGGTCCGGTATCTTGGTCCGAATCTCTCTAATGGAAAATCAAAGTATGCTGCAAATCTAAAGGAGTCATAAGGATTGTTAGGGAAATCTAAATCTAGAATTTTCTCCTCCAGTGACAAAGGGAGTAAAATTTATGAGCATTTGAGTACCAGGTCATAATATGACAAAACGGTTCAGTAAAGAACAGGCCAACTTGTGTTAGATCCTTATGCGGACCTAATAGAAGTGTTTTGGTGAGTTACGTATGGGATATAATGTGAGTGGCCGATGGATTCAAGTGATTTGTGTGTGTGTGATGTGACTATGGAATAAGTGTGAAAAGAGAAGATATCTAAGGTTCAGATGTTAGCATAATAGTAAACAAGATAGAGTAAAGATGAAGTGTGTCAAGTTAGTATTTTGTGCTTAACCAGAACTGAATCCCTACATTGGTAGATGCTAATTATCAGTTTAAATTCATTATAATCTTCTTTTTATAGGTAGTGAGCCTTCTTTTGAGTAGTGAGCTCTGGGAAGTGAGCTTGAATGCATGTACATTCTCAATTGTAATACTTTTAACAAAGTATAATCTTTGTGGGTTAACCCCCACCATGGTTTTTCCCTTAATCGGGTTTCCACATCAAAAATTGTTGTGTCACATGTGTTTATTTATTTTTTCTCATGTGTTGATGATTCATGCTTTAAATGTTTTTTATCAGTTCTAAGTGATATTGTTGCAAATGATAAAGTTTTGTGACAACTAATTCACCCCCCTCTCAGTTGTCCAGCCTAATTCTAACAATAAGAACAACACTTCAAGCATTAGGGTAAGAAGTCAAAGATACTTCTCTTGTACCCATAATACTGAGAGCATTACCCCCTCATTTTGAGTGTTTGTCAAATGTTTAAATATGGCTCATAAGACACCCTCATTTAAAGAATTGGTCAACTTGCTTCAATTGGAAGAAGCAATCTTTGGTTAGACAGAATCTCAAGACAATCAGGCCCTCGCAACAAAGTAGAAGGGAAAACAACCTGAACGTCGGAGTGGTCCATTATGTGAGTCTAAAGAAAATCAAGACAACTCTTCTCACAAGAAAAATAAATGTCTAATTTGTGGCAAAAAGGGTCACGAACTCAAAGAATGATGGTAGAATTCCTATGCCAATAGTGAATCTAGTCAAAGAAAGCCACAAAACTCTTTTCAAGGGGAAAAGAAGAAAACACCCCATTGGTAGAAAAATCCAAATAAGCAACAAGGAAATGTTGCATCTATAGGAGATTCAGATGAAGAAGAGTTCTTGTATGCTGCAGAAACTAAGGCCTCCACATCAAGTAGTTCAATTTGGTATGTTGATTCTAGTGCATCTAGACACATGACGGGGAACAAGAATGGTTATGTGATCTCACTCCATCCACATTCTTTGGGCATGTTTCATTGGGTGATGATACCTCATATGAAGTTCAAGGAATTGGTGATACTTCCCTTCCACTAAGAAATCACAAATGTTAGCTTACAAAGGTTTTATATGTTCCTGGGCTCACTAAGAACCTACTTTCAGTAAGTCAGTTACTAGAGCACAATTTGCAAGTTGAATTTTATCAACACAATGGTGAGAAACTTTGTCATATCAAAAACAAAACTCAAAATGGAGTGGTTGTATCTCATGCTTTAGGGGTAGGAAAGATGTTTCAACTAATTGATGTTTCAAATGAAGATCAAGCCCTTGCAGTGAAAAATAATGTATCCACAACTCTTTGGCATAGGAGATTTGGCCATCTCAGTTTTGGTTATCTTCTTGCATTAAGTAAGAGAAGTATGGTGAGAGGACTTCCCCCCATTCAAAAAATAGTTCTTTGCTCACATGGTCTTTCTAGGAAACAACATAGGGCTCATTTTCTTGCTATAGAAAACAAAGCCTCAAGACCCTTAGAATTGGTTCACATTGATCTATGTGGACCTATGCCACTCAGTCATCAAAATGCCCAGTATTTTCTTCTTTTTGTGGATGATTATACAAGAAAAATGTAGGTCTATTGTTTGGCTCACAAAGATGAAACCTTTGAGAAATTCAAAGGGTTTAGAGCCTTACAGAATGGTCATCGGGTCAAACTCTCAGAGCCATTCACTCAGATCAAGGGGGGAATTCACAAGTAAGGAGTTTGTAACCTACATGCAAAAACATGGAATTCAACAATAGTTGACCACTACATGTACACCTCAAAAAAATGGTGTTGTAGAGAGGTGTAATTATACTATAGTGGAAATGGTACAATGCATGTTGAAGAATGTAGATCTTACTTCTGCATTCTGGGCTGAAGTAGTTCATATAGTGGTGTATTTGTCGAATCAAGCACCCACCAAAGTGCTTGATAATATAACACCAGAAGAGGCTTGGACTAGGAAGAAGCCCTCTATTTCTCATTTCAGTGTGTTTGGATGTATTGCCTTCATGCATCTCCCCAAGGTTGAGAGAACAAAATTAGATGATAAGTATGTGAAGTGTATTTTTCTTGGGTATAGTTTAGAGTCAAAGGGGTATCAACTTATGGGTGTAGTCAAAAAGAATGTGTACATTAGCAGGGATGTTGCTTTTGATGAGGACTTTAGTTGCAACACCTCTTCCTCTCCATCACCTATTTGTTCCTAAACACCTAGAATTCTTGATTTTGAAGACGAGGAAGTTGATGAAGAAACTCCCGATGAGGTTCTGTTTCTATTGGATGAGTTTCCCCTCTATCATCACCTCCATCTTCATCTCATGTACATAAAAATATTCCTATGTGGTATCAAGCCACAATAAAGGATGTTAAAGATGATGTAGTTGTAGACACATCTTTCAAAGGGCCTAAGACTCGTAACAAGCCTTGTGAAGAATTAAACATGGCCCTTATGTGTATAGTTATGCAAAGTTCAGAACCTAAAACAGTGCAAGAAGCTCTTGAGTCACCACCTTGGAAAGATGCTATGGATGTTGAATATCAAGCACTTCTAAGGAATAATACATGGGAACTTGTTGATCTTCCACCAAGGAAGAAGGCTATTGGTTGCAAATGGGTTTTTTAGATCAAATTTAAGGAAGATGGTACCATTGGCAAATATAAGGCCCAACTTGTGGCTAAGGGCTATGCACAAAAGAAAGGCATTGATTATGATGATACTTTTTCCCCTACAACAAAGATCAAGACTATCCATATGGTATTGGCTATGGTAGTGCAGTTTGGGTGGAAAGTTCACCAGATGGATGTAAAAAGCACCTTAATGGAGATCTCATGGAAGAAGTCTACATGACTCAACAAAAGGGATACACTGCACATGGGTAGTAACACAAAGTATGAAAACTCATCAAATACCTCCACAGTCTTAAATAGGCCCCTCGAGCCTGATACATAAAGATCGATGAGCATTTCCTTAATCATGGATTCACAAGGAATCCATATGATCCCAATCCCTACCTCAAAGAGCAAGGGGGGAGATTGTCATTTTGATTGTTTATGTCAATGATCTAGTCATCACAGGGAGTTCTCCATAGATGATTGATGCAACAAAGAATGATCTCAAATGATCATTTGACATGACAGATCTTGAGCTCCTACATTATTGTCTTGGACATGAAGTATGGCAATAGAAGAATCAAGTCTATGTTTCTTAGATAAAGTATGCCAAGACATTGCTTGAGAAGTTCAACATGGAAGATTGCAAACCAATGTTGAATCCCATGGAGACAAGTTTGCAACTATCGAGCCATGATCCATCTCCTTAGGTGAATGCTACTCTTTATTGACAGTTGATTGGGAGTCTCATCTACCTGACATATACCAAGCTAGATATCAACTATGTTGTCATCTATCTTTCTAGGTTCATGCAGGAACCTAAGGTTGTTCATTGGAAGGTAGAAAAGAGGGTTTTGAGATACATCTATGATACAATGACATATGGCTTGGAATATAGGCATAATGTAGATTTTTCATTGTGTGGATACACGGATATAGACTATGCAAGTTTAGTAGATGACAGGAAGTCTACTTTAGGCTTCATTTTCTTTTTGGGATCTAGTCTGAATTGTTGGGGGAGAAAAAATCAAACCACTGTTGCTTGCTCTTGCACAGAGGTAGACATCACAAGGGAGTTGTTTGTGAGATGATATGGTTACGTCAGGTCCTACTTCTTTGTTTTGCAACAATCATAGTGTGTTGAAGCTTGATCACAATCTAGTTTTATGTTTATCTTCCCCACTTGCGGAGTCATATTTAATCTTCTAATTTACTTTTGCTATTTATATCCTCTTTATGCCTTACTTTTCCTTTTGCCTTTGTTTTCATTGCCCACTTAAGTTGCCTACTTGATTTAGCACTATTCTTTGTCTATATTTGCACTATCTTTATTTCCATGTTACACCTATGATCATAACCCATTAATTCTACATTATTATGTCATGCTTCCTAGGATTTAGTTGTTGATTTCATAATATCTTTTGTTTTATGCTTATCTTTCTGACTTGGGGATTCATGTTTAGTCTTCCAATTTGTTAGAAATAAAGACACAACTACTCAATAGAAATCTAACTCAAAATAAGTTTTATGATCTTTAACCAGTGTATCATATAATGGAGATTGCATCAAAATAGAAAACCCACTACAAAGAAAATATCAAGCATGAAGAACTAAACACAATGACGCAATGTTTACTTGGAGAAAACCCTTTTGGATAAAAAAAATCCACCAGGAAAGAGGCACAAGTTTGTATTAATCTATAAAAGATTGTATAATACATCAACTACACAACTCTCTCCACCAGTCTTCAATCCGAAAACATTCTTGCAACACCTAAGTACCTGTAAAAGTATATGCTACAACAAATAAATTAGAAAATACTTATAGAAGTGCTCTCACACCAATCTAAGCATCAACTTTCTCTCTCCTGAGAATCTCCAACATGTAAACAATAAATGCCAACTTATAAGTTCCTAACACTTGTACAAAATCAGTCATGCATGGTTGGGCACCCAAGACTAAATCTAGTCTCTTACAGCATCTTATGACATGTCATAACTATCATAGATACCACCAAAGAATATCTTCCCAAGATAGGCTCTTGGGGCAAAACATAGAAACTTACATAGTAAATATTTGTCATATGTCATCATAGTGTCATAGAATCTTATGACAACTTGCAGTTGTCATAGATTCTTCACATGCACCCACAAAACACTATGATGCATGTCATACATGCTAAAAATAGAAGAATCTCCCAAGGTGGAGCCTACCCTCATTTACTCATTATTTTTACAATTGCCAACCATAAATGTCACTCCATAATTACCTCTGGTGACTCCAAAATTACCACTGCCAGTGAAACTCCTACATTCCCTTATGGGTAATTACAAATTACAATAAATAAAATGGAATAATACAATATTGGGATTTACAAGGTTAATGGTACCTTATCCCAACATTCTCCCACTTGACATTATACATTGTAAATCAACCCATATGAAATCAAATGAAAATAATTAGGTACTAGAAACAAGGCCCATGGCCTCTCTACACCACACAAATTTCTCTGTGCTCACGGGTTTGGTCAATGAATTTGCAACATTCTCCTAAGTCTCTATCTTCTTCGGCTCAATCTGTCCAGTTGCAATCAATTCTCGAACAAAGTGATACTAAACATCAACATGCTTAGTTCGAGCATGATACATAGGATTCTTCACTAAATAGATAGCACTCTGGCTATCACAACCAATTTGAATGACCCTACAATCAAAACCAATACATGTACACAGTCTCCTCAACCAAATTGCCTCCTTAGAGACATGAGTAGTAGGCATATACTCTACTTTGGTGGTGGACAACACAACTTTGGGCTTCCTCATACTCATCCAACTCACTGCTCCTCTAAACAGAGTAAACACATAGCCACTAGTGGACCTTTGACTATCCAAGTCACCTGCCCAATCTGAATCAACAAATCCCTATATGTCCAAAGTTTTATCAGCACTATTAGTACTAGAATAAACCAAACAATAATCAGGAGTACTTGCAAGATATTTAATCATCCTCTTCACATAATTCCAATGTTGTCTACAAGTGTTAGACATAAATATGCTCAAAACCCCCATTGCTTGGGCAATATATGGCCTAGTGCAAACCATTGCATACATCAAACACTCTACAGCACTATCATATGGCACATTAGACATATCCTCAAAATCATCCTCATTCTTTGGACACATATCTAATGAAAGCTTAGTACTGATGGGTAAAGGAACTCTAATTGGGTTACAGTCTTGCAAACTAAACCTCTGTAAAATGGTATTCACATACTTACTTTGTGACAACCAAGCTTTTTGTTAGCTCTCTCCCTCATGATCTCCATACCCAAAATATACCTATCAACTCCAAGATCCTTCATATCAAATTCACCTGAAAGTTGGGCTTTTAGCTAACTAATCATACCCTTAGTATTGCTGAAAAATAACATATCATCAAGATACAATGCAATGATTAGTATAGAATCATCAATACAATAAATGTAAACACAGTGATCCTCCTCGCTCCTAACAAAACCCAATTTCAACACAAATGAATCAAACTTTTGATACTACATTCTGGGGGATTGTTTCAAACCATAGAGAGACCTCTTTAACCTGCAAACCCAATGTTCTTTCCCTTTTACGTAAAAACCTATAGGTTGTTGCATATAGATTTCTTCCTCAAGATCTCCATGCAAGAACACAGTCTTTACATCCATTTTCTCAATCTCCCAATCAAAAGCTACAACAATGGATAAAAGAAATCTAATATAAGTTAACTTAGCAACAAGAGAGAAAATTTCACCAAAATCAACTCCCTCTCTCTAGGAGTAGCCCTTGGCTACTAGTCTAGCCTTGTACTTCTCCAATGAACCATCTGCTCCAAACTTCTTCTTGAAGACCCAATTGCAACCTATGGTCTTTCTTCCTTTGGGAAAATGAACAAGATATTAGGTAAATTACAAGATTCTAAAGCCATCATCTCAACTTGCTTGGCTAACTGCCAAGACTCACTATCATTTACATGAAATTAGCTTCCCTATAAGATCTAGGCTCATCATTAGTACTCAATAAAGAAAATACACAATGGAAATCTAGTGGGCTATACCTATCAATTGGATTTCGTTGTCTTGTGGATCTCCTCAAGGGTGGAGTAAGAGTCTCAACTTGTTCTTTTGCATGATCTTCTACACCAACTTCTTCTATAACAATAGAATATTCATCATCAGAACTACTCAAGTCTTGTTCTTCTTCTTCACCTTCCAATCCATCATTGTGTTTTTTCTGAGGTGCATCTTCTTGCTCTAAATCAAAGTGCACTCTCTTCACCTTTTCTTTTTCTTTTGGCTGCTCAGGTTCAGAAATAGCTCTAAGTTCTATTAAAAAACATCTCTAGAGAAAACAATTTTTCTGGTTAAAGGATCCCAAAGCTTATAACCCTTAACATTCTCACCATATCCAATGAAAATACATTTCTGCACTTTTGGATCCCAATTTAGATCACTTTTCCTTAGGCACATGAACAAAAGCCTCACAAGAAAAAAACCCTTAAATGTGAAATAGAAGGTTTCTTACCTGTCCACACTTCATAAAGTGTCAAATCAAGAGCCTTACAAGGAAATCTATTAATCAAGTAGCAAGCAATACATACATCTTCTTCCCAAAAGCATTTATCCAATTGTGAATCACTCAACATACTTCTAGTTCTTTCCATGATTGTTTGGTTCATCTTTTCTACAACACCAATTTGTTGTTGTGTATACGGAGTTGTCTTTTGTCTGATTATACATGCATGCTTGCAAAACTCATCAAATTCCTTAGAGAAATAATCCCCTCCATTGTTAGATCTTAATATTTTTATCCTTAATCCCGATTGGTTTTCAACTAAGACTTTAAAATCCTTAAACTTAGTCAATACTTCAGATTTGTGTATCATAAAATAAATCCATGTAAATCTGGATACATCATCAATGAAGGTGACAAAATAACAAGTTTTTTGATAGAGTCATTATCCACAGGTCCAAACACATTTTTATGAATAATCTCTAACTTCTCTTTTGCTCTATTGCTTCCTAAAGGAAATGATTTTTTGTTTTGTTTACCAAACACACAATGCTCACATAAATCATAATGCTCATCAAAATAAGAAAAATCATCCAACAAATATTTATTCTTAATAGTTTTCAAAACATTATTAGTTGTGTGGCCCAATCTACGATGCCACAACATACAAGTGTTTTCAGAAGCCTCAGAAAGATAAGAGGAATTACAAACTATAGTGGCATCTAGCCTAAACAAGGTTCCCATTCTTTTCCCCTTCGCTACCACCAAGTTTCCTCTCACCAATCTGCAACCATACTTATCAAATGTTACATGCATTCCCAAATTATTCAACTTCAAAACTGAAATCAGATTTCTAGCTAATCTAGGAACATGCAAAACACTAGGGAGGGTTTTAATCCTCCCATCACCAAAACACAACAATACCTCGCCTTTCCCAACTATTAGATATGTAGAGTTATCCCCAAGGTACACTTTACCTCCATCATACTCTTCGTATGTGGAAAACCATTCCTTATGTGAGGTCATATGAAATGAGCATCCCAAGTCAACCAACCAGTGATCATTAAAAACAACAATACATGCTAAAAGTAAAACATCTTCACCTGCATTCAAGGACTCTTCAGAAGCATTCTCCCACTATTTCTTTAGGTGTCTACACTCTTTCTTCACATGTCCCCTTTTACTACAGTTCCAACACTTAAATATGTTCTTCTTTCCAGGAGTCTTAGAATGACCCTTAGACTTGTCTTTGAACCCCTTTTGATCTCCTTTCAATCCTCTTTCCTTGGACCTTCCCCTGACACTGAGAGCATCCTCTGAACCATCTGAACTCTTCTTCCTCAATTCCTGTGCTAGCAAAACTACAACAAGAGAATCCATATTTGGATCCACAAGGTTAGCAGTGATAGTAAGGATAACATTCTCCCAAGACTCAGATAAAGAACAAAGAAGTAAGATACATTTATCTTCCTCATTAACTTCAACATCTATAGATGCAAGCTGACTCAACAACAAATTAAATGAATTTAAATACTCTACAACCAATTCACCCTCTTTCATTTTCATAGAAAATAGTTTACACTTCAAGTCAAGTTTGTTTACCATACTCTTTACTTGGTTGATCTCACCCAAATGTTTCCACAATCTATGTGTAGTCACTTCCCTTGCGACATTCAACAAGACAGAATTTGCAAGACACAAATAGATAGTTCCCCATGTCTTCTTATCTAGTCTATCCCACTCATCTTGAGAGACATCATTGGGTTCTAGCAAATCCTCCAATTTTAGTTTCCACAACTCATACCCCATTCCATTGAACTTCTCAATGTCCAATCAAGAGGTTGATGCAATGGTGGATGCAACCATCATATCAACTCAAGATCTGCAAAATAAATACAACCAAATCTCCCACTGTGGCTGCACAACCTTCACACTACCACCCAAGAGTCAAAGTTGGCCAAACTCTAATACCAAATGTTAGAAATGAAGACACAACTACTCAACCAAAATATGATTCAAAATAATTTTATGATATTTAACCGATGTATTATATAATGGAGATTGCATCAAAATAGAAAACCCACTATAGATAAAATATCAAGCATGAAGAACTAAACACAATGATGTGGAGAAAACCTTTTTGGGTAAAAAACTTCATGAGGAAAGAGGCACAAGTTTGTATTAATCTATAAAAGATTGTACAATACATCAACTACACAACTCTCTCCTCCAATCTTCAATCCGATAGCATTCTTGCAACACCTGCGTACCTGTAAAACTATATGCTACAATAAATACATGGAAAATACTTATAGAAGTGCTCTCACACCAATATAGGTGTCCACTTTCTCTCTCCTAAGAATCTCCAACATGCAAATATTAAATGCCAACTTACAAGCTCCTAACACTTGTCCAAAATCAGCCATGCAAGGCTGGGCACCCAAGACTAAATCTGGTCTCTTAAAGCATCTTATGACATGTCATAACCATCATAGATACCACCAAAGAGTATCTTCCCAAGATGGGCACCTGGGGCTAAACATAAAAACTTACACATAGTAAATATCTATCATATGTTGTCATAGTGTCATAGAATCTTATGACAACTTGTAGCTGACATAGATTCTTTACATGTACTCGCAAAACACTATGACACATGTCATACATGCTAAAAATATTAGATTCTTCCAAGGTGGCACCTACCCTCATTTACTCATGATTTTTACAATTGCCAACTGTAAATGTCACTCCATAATTACATTTGGTTACTACAAAATTGCCACTACCGGTGAAACTACTACATTCCCTTATGGGTAATTACAAATTACAATAAATAAAATGGAATAATACAATATTGGGATTTACAAGGTTAATGACACCTTATCCCAACACAATTTACTTTTGCTATTTACATCCTCTTTATGCCTTACTTTCTCGTTTGCCTTTGTTTTCATTGCCCACTTAGGTTTTCTACTTGATTTAGCACTATCCTTTGTCTATATTTGCACTATATTTATTTCCATGTTACACCTATGATCATGACCCATTAATTCTACATTGTTATGTCATGCTTACTAGAGATTAAATGTTGATTTCATATTGCTATATCTCACTTTCTAGAGCTTACATATTGTTCCTACTTTGATATTTCATGTTATATTGATTAGATCATATAAGTTGATCTCACATCGATATATCTTTCTTCCTAGAGCTTTATATATTGAGCCTATATATTTATACATCTTACTCCCAAGATTACATGTTGCACATCCTTTACTATATCATGCTTCTAGAGCCATACCTCTTAATCATACATTGTCATATTCCACTTCTAGGGCCATATTTATTTTGGGGAAGCATCATAACTTCCCCCACGATGCATTAAGCTTACTTTGACATATATTTACATTGGTGGCATCGTGTCTTCCCTCTTAGATGTTTTAATTCTATTACCACATCCTTACAATTGGAGGCCATAATGCATTTCCCCTCATGCCATACGCATTCCTACTACATTTACATTGAGGGCATTAAGTTAAGCACTCCCCTCTCTATCCCATTTGGGGGCATTGTACTAAGCACTCCCCTTTTCTATTACACTTGGGGAGCATCATGCTTCATGTATTTACATCTTATGCCTTTATTGTTTTATCTTTACATTGGGGGAATCATGCTTCCCTTATTTACATCTTATGCCTTTATTATTTTATCTTTACATTGGGGGGCATCATGTGTTTCTCACATCATTTATGACCTTCATTACAATATTTAATGAATTCATTGTAATCACCTCCTAATCATCTAAAACACACATGTTCTCTCTCATCCTAGAGAATTGGAAGCAATTAATAACAACAAATTTTGATTTAGTTTGCCAAAAGGAGCAACAAATTTGCATACTAGGGCCCTTACCTACTATTGTTGATAATTTGTACACATATCTAAAGGGTTGACCTATGATAACTTGTCTCCTCATGATGTAATGAAAATCCTTCAAAGGTATTTATAAATACCACCATCCCCATAGATATCGAGAAAGGTAGAAGACAAAGAGACACACTAGGTGAGAAGAAGAATATAACTACATAGTACACAAGGATGATTTCAGATTCAGAGGACTAATCTACAACCATGAACTTATCATGGAGACCTACAGGCTTGTCCTCTAATAGAGCATTGGTCCAATTTAAATACCAAGACACTTCATTGACTGAGAAGTATTATTTTATAAGCATACATATAACAAGATCTAGAATCCTCCTAAAAAAACACTCAATCTTTGGTCAATGTGCTAAGTGCATTTATTGTCGAATTACTTTCCTAAATTAGTTGTTACAAATTATTATACCTAGCTATATTTGGTTAACCTAAGTTCATCATATTTGATTGGCTACATTTATTTAATTAGCCTAAGTTAACTCTAAGGAAACTTTATTTTTCTTTTTACACTTACATAATTCTTAATATTTAATAATTGATAAAAATAGATAATTGTAATTTTTTTGATATATTATTTGGTTTAGGATCTAGGAACCCAATAAGAAACAGAGTATCAAGCATATAGCCCCTAACATCCAATCCAATGAGATGTAGGAATAGAACATATTACCATTTAGTGTCTATTTCTAGCATCTATAAACTAAGTCTAATATGGTCTTCATAAGAAGCCTTCAAACATAATTATATATAGGGGTCATGGAAAATTACATAAACTTAAATTTATAGCAATGAACCTTTGAACCTACACCCTTTCCATCATGGACATTTTTCTTAGCACTAGGTTTCCTGGTAGCGTCCTCAATTACCTCCACCTCGTCTCCTTTGCCACATTCAGACTCCAACATGAAAGCCTCCTCAAGGAGCGTGATCTTAAGACTTAAAAATATTTTATCTATATCTCTTTGCAAAAATGTTTGTCTCCTTTTAATTAAATTTAAATGCTCAACGAAACAATCAAAATGAACTTTAGATTGATGTATCACATCACCTATATCGTTGTGCAGAAGAAATGAGCTTTCCGTAGTCAACAACATGGAAGAACATGCCAACAATTGCATTACATCAAATACGTTCCATCTCCTGTGAGAGTCTAGAAGAAGCTTCACCATTGTAGGTTGAATTATGATCCCTAGGGAGCCATCCATTTCCTTTGCTATTGTCCACATACTTTCCAACCAAAGCCGTAAACCAAGGTTTTTTATTTCACTGTCCACCACCTCCATAAAATCTGTCAATGCTTATTCACCACCAACTTGCATTTTTCTCCTCTTATAAGCCTTCTCTAATTTACCACCTTTCCATTTGGAGTTACTAGCTACAATCCTCCCAAGACCCATATCACTAACCATGGACGCCATTATTAGTTCCTTCCTCTCGAAATGTAAATACAACTCTACAAAACCTCCCCTCACCCTTGGATAAAGAACCTTTGCCACCATTGCTTGTCATAATTAATTTTCTTGTGTCACGCTCATTATTTATTTAACATCTATCACCACCAATTCATTCCTTTATCAGGTGAAAATTGGGGTGATCCCACAATACTGTGTCTCACTTTTTGGCCAAAGTGGGACATTGAAATAAACATTTTAAACCAAATTTTCACTTTCTAACACCTATAGCAACTAACTATTAAGAACTTGAAGATGGTGTGAACTAGTGATTTTTGAGATTTCGTGTGTAGATTTTAAATATATATATTTTTAAAAAATTTAAAATAATTTGTGATTTTGATGTAGAAACTTCTGGAGGTCATAAATTTTGACCCGGGAGTCTGTTTGAGCTAATGTTTGGGGGAGGATGCATCTTGAGGAGTTGATTGAAAATCCCACTAAATTGGTAAATTTGGTAGGTTGCCATTTTGACACTTTTTCGATACCTTTTTCGATCATCTAGGGCCTCGAAATGAGGTCTTAATGATTTTTCAAGATTTTTCCAAGTTTTTTTTAATTATTTTTTTATGTTTACATGCAATTAGATTAGAAAGTTGATAATTAACTCTCTTTTAGTTATTTTCAAATAATTGGCAAGTTTCATGGCCACATGGATAAGGATGTGAAATTACCAAAAATGGCAATTTTAGAAAGTTGCTAAAAATTACCAAAAGGGTAATTTTTGTTTTTGTATAGATTTGATTTTTCTGTTCAGTTGTAGCAAAATGGAATGGAATGACGAGGATTCTAAAATATTTTTGAGTTTCTGAGTATTTTTACAATAATAATAGTGTTGAATATTATGTTGTAAAGTTTGGTTGCATAAGATTTTTTTACATAACTTTTAATAAGTTGTCTTTTATAGTTAATAGTATTTTTAAAAAGTGATGTTTATACCATATAGCATAATTTTTCTTATAGAAAAGATAAAATTCCAAATTTTTAAATATAGATTCTTAACACCAATATCTAGTGTGTGAGTATTTTTAAAAAAAAATTGATGTATTTTTTTTTAATTAATTTTTGAAGTGAGATTTGTGAGAGTCATTGATTGACTCAAGCCACAAGGATCACCTACAAAAGCTAGGATTTATCTTCTACAAGAGAAAAAGAAAAGAGGATGAATTTGCACAATATTGGATGTAATTAATGAATTGGATTAAAGAATTACATGTGAGAATTTACTTTTATATTTGCAAGTTAGAAAAGCCTAATATGACTTAAGAATAACCTAAGACTAAAATTAGCCCTAAGTCAACTTAATAAAGTGTAATTAAATATTTAATTACACCAACACCCCCCTTAAGTGCAACTTAGGGAGAATGAAAAACATGCAAATAATGCAAGAATGGGTCCTAGCTACAAGGCCATGTTAGGTACCCATGTACAACAAGATTCTCTCATAAAGTGGAGAAAAGGAGAAAAACCTAGTGGGAGAAAACTCCTCTCCAAAAGAGAGAAAATACAAAAGAAGTGATGGAAGGACTCAACATATAAGACCCCCTAAGGACTAAATTCATCATGAAAATACAATCAATAGATATACAACCTGCCATAAGAGAGGATGTAGAGAGAAGGTCTGGTGACCCCTAGAAGTGAGAAGGATGAAATCCCATGTGAGGAAATGCTCCCTCCCAAAATAGAGATGAGAAGAGAGACCATGCAGCCACTCCTCAAGATGACTCCTATAGTTCTAGAAGATGCTCAACACAAAATAAAGATGAAGACCCATGAATGTCGAATAACATTCCTCCCCTTGGGAAGAAATAGAACTGTAGATGTGTGCATAATGTGTTCCCATTCCGGATAGGAATATACAAGAAGGATAAATGTCTCTAAACTCTGCACATGATCCAAAGACAACAATGAAGCTCTTAAAAACTACTCAAAAGTCTCCAATCCACTCAAATTGTGACTGAAGAAGAGGAGGATGAAGGACAATCTCTAAAGAATATAATGGTGATGCAACTCCATCAAATCTATCATAAAATAGAAGACAAATATCCTTAATGTGGTCATCCAAATCTACAAGGTGGGACTCTACAAACAACAATGATATATCTGGTAGATATGTGTCCCAATGAGCTATCTTGGGAAGACTGATAATGTCCTATTGCAAAGAATCTGATGTAGCAATAGGTAATAAAGATGTGGTCTCGATAAGAGAAGTAGAAGCAAAAGAAGTCTCTATGCCATCTGAACTAGCAAGACCTATCAAATATGAAAGCACCTCAACTGTATCATCATCAAAGGGTATATGATTTGCATCATCAAGGGGTATGTGAAAATCCATAGCAAGATCATCTGGGAATGGAGAGATATGTGGGTCTCAATGTAACTCCCAAATGCATGTCCAAAGAGCG
This sequence comes from Cunninghamia lanceolata, assembly GCA_027924645.1. Lineage (NCBI taxonomy): Eukaryota > Viridiplantae > Streptophyta > Pinopsida > Cupressales > Cupressaceae > Cunninghamia > Cunninghamia lanceolata. The sequence continues at coordinate 2,235,908 of BSBN01001051.1, read as the reverse complement.
CATGGGAACTCGATATGTGAGATGGAACACATAGTGTCAAAATCAACACTAGAACCAATCAATCCTACAATATGATCAATATAATTTCCCCATGCAGATTTTCTCCCTTAGGTATCTAGTTCAGGTATGAGTCCATAAAGATAAGACAAAATATTAAGCTACCTAAGATGTGTCAAGATGCCCTTTTGCCAAGACTCATAATTATCCTTACTCAATGTTACCACAAAAGGGTGAATAGAGAAACCCATGATATTAGCTCAAATAAATTAGATCAGAAATCAACAACTGAATATGTATTAATGTTGATAAATGAAGCCGAACAAAACAAACATAACTTTTCTAGGTGTCAAAATGTCTAGAATATCAAACAGAAGCCATAAAACTAACAAACTAAATAAAAAATACCTCGGGTTGAATCTAGAAAAAGTCATGGGTGGTTGTGTAGAGCTCCTCAATACCTTTCCAATGCTACAATAATCATGAAAATTGGAGATCGTGGCAAAAAGATACGATCTCGAAGGCCAAAAAGGGTATCTAGACTTTAAGCAGCAATAAATGTCACCAGCAAAAAAATCTAGAAAAAATAACAGTACCATTAGATTATTCTCGGAGCTAGTTTTTGGACACCTATTCATTTTCAAAAATCTAACTCCATTTGCCCAAGTTATAGAAAAAAAACCCCTGAAGCACAAATTAGGGCAAAAAAAGGCCCCTTTCTGCTAAAGTTGGTGAAACTGCCGCCAAAAAATAGAGATACTACCAAGTTTGACTGTCACTAGAAAAATTTAAAATCACTATTAAAGCTAGAGAATCTACTAAATCTGGTAGAAGAGTTAGATATAGTCAAAGATGGTCCAACCACCAAACTTGCCTCCAAATTTGGTGACTGCAAAAAAGGCACAACTGCCAACTTGCATGCACAGAGTTTGAGGTGAGTAGGTGAGTGCTAATTTTTTTATTGATATTTTTAACAAAAAAAATTGTTTTAAAAAAATAATGTGAGGTGTGTTAGAAAGACAGATGTCATTGCACCAAAAGATCGACATGTTAATGCCCGATACAACCGCTAGAGTTAATGAATCCATGGGAGGCGGTTAAGCCTTGTCACAAACCCAAGTACTGTGCTACACAACACAAGGAGACCAAGAGCGCACACCTTGCAACAATCCCCCCAGTGCAAGCGAGGGGTTCAAACCCATAACCTAGGCTCTAATACCAATTTTTAGAAAGACGATTGTCATTGCACTAAAACATCAACCTGTTAATGCCTGATACAACCACTAGAGTTAATGAATCCACGGGAGGTGGTTAAGCCTTGTCATGAACCCAAGTGCAGCATTGTACAACACAAGGACACCAAGGGTGCACATCTTGCAACAAAGTATGGGGGGATAGAGCCACCCCACATGACCCCTATATTGGGGATCTAAGGACCAAAAGAGACTGCAACCCAATGGGCATGGGACCCTAGGGTCCATGACCTCTATTGGGTGTGGGGCTCAAGGCCTCCATAGGCCCTTGGGGTACCCTACGTAAGTATGGCGTGTACAGGGGTTTAGACACCAAAAAAAAAAATTGAAACCCTTTTTTTTTACAACTTTTTTAATAAAAAACCTACAACAATTACTTTTTTTCAATATAATTTTTCAATATTTTTTTATGCAGAAAAAAGTAACAATTTTTTTAAAAAAAATTTCATCTTAGTCTACATGTTGGGAAGGTCGTACGACTTCCTTGGCAAATAAATTTTACCCCAGATGATCTCGAGGCTAATTTTGATGATTTGACAGTCAATCTTAAGGTTTTTGGGCCTTCTGAGCGCGATGACAGGGTCAAATTTGACCCAAAATGCTCTAAAAATAGCTTTCCTCTAGATCCCAAAAAAAAGCACCTGCTGAAACCCTTGTAGATCTAGCCTATGAAACTCAAATCAAGCCAAATAAAAGGCTAATATGACTATTTCAACTGCTCTAAATCCAATTAAAGACTCTATTTTGCACAAAAAACACACCCAAAAAACAACTCTCTAGATCTGAGAAGGGGCTTGCAGATTTGGAGCTTTAATACCATTATTAGAAATGAGGATCGAATGGAAGGATACGAGTACTGACGTGAGTCATGAGAGCTTAACAATCACACAATCCTGCAATACCAAAACAAAGAAATATGCAAATAAATAATGAGATAATGAATTAGCTCACATGAACAAGTACATATAGGCACAAGTCTCCTAATAATAGACATGTCAGAAATAGGAAAGAAAGACTAAGAATAGTAGTGGCCTAAAGATAGGCATGCAACTACTTAACTCAAGATAAGTGACCCTAGATACCTATTCTAAACAGATGTGTTAATTAAAGCATTGAGACTCCTAGTCCTGGCATGTGTCGAAATAGAAAAGCACAAAATCTAAAAGACTAAAAGTAGCCCTATCCTAAGTGAGCTTAATATACACTAACATCCCCTTAGGCAAAGCTTTGGTGAGGAAATGAAGATGGGTCCTGGCAACTAGGCTTGATCAGGTACCCATGTATAATGCAATGCAATGTAATCTCTCATAAAGCCACTAGGATCACCTACAAAACCTAGGATTTACCTTCTACAAGAGAAAAAAGCAAAGAGGATGAATTTGCACAATAACGGATGCAATTAATGAATTAGATTAAAGAATTACATGTGAGAACTTGCTTTTCTACATGCAAGTTTGAAAACCCTAATATGACTTAAGAATAACCTACGACTAAAATTAGCTCTAAGTCAACTTAATAAAGTATAATTAAATATTTAATTACACCAAAAAAATTAATTATAATTTAGACAGGTTTATACCATATGGCATAACTTTTTCTGTATGTATCCAATTTCACTTTTTTTTGTTGAAACAAGGACATCAGTATCTAGTGTAAAAATATTTTTGAAAAAGAAATTCACAATTTTACTATTTTTCCATGTGTAGAATAGAGAATTTGATGTTTAGTGAAAAACCTATGTTCAGTAAAAAAATAGAAAATAAATAAACAATCAAATTAAATATATTCAAAATTATACTTGTTAAAAAACTCATTTCGAGGGCTACAATATTGCAAATTATCTTGTCAATTTTATTCCATTTGGAGGTCCAACCCAAGGTTTGAAACTAAAAATTCTGAGGAAAACTTGAGGCAAAGAGTGGAAGAGGCCATCTAAGCACCTTTGCACAAAGGTGGCACTTTGTTTGAAGAGACCTTCACACAAAGGTACCTTTGTTCAAAGGCCCTTTTGGCCAGCCAAAAAAAATTCATAACTGTCAACCTTCAAATGAAGGTGACTGAGTAAAAAACTAATAAAAAAATACACAACAAATGACATTCAAATGAAGGTTGTTAAGCTGACTTTTTTATTTTAACTTTATGCGAAAGTTATAAATAAGAGGTAAAATATATTTGTAAAATTAAAAATATATGTCCTAATATTCACATTTTTAGATTATTTGCAAGTGAAACATTTAGAAAAAATTGCAAAAATTGTGTTTGCAATTTTTGGAGTTTTTTAAGGACAAAATATTTGGTGAAGGAATTTTGGATTGATACTTTTCAAAGGATGAAATTGATGTAGTACACAACATACACTCAATAGAATTGTGCCATTAAACATATGAGAGCCAAAGATTTGGAAGCTGGAACATAAAAAACTTCTATTCATCAACTCTGTTGCTACAATGAGAGAAAACTCTTATATCCAAGAAACAAAAAAAAAATTACCTTTTTTGGCAGATTTTGACAATTGTCAAATTTTGCCATTTGAGGTAATTTTACAATCATATCTTGAGAATCCTATTTTCCCAAAAGCTTCCTAAAACTAAGGTAGGATGAAAGGCCAACTAATAATCTAAATTTGAAACATGAGTTTCAAGTTATTACAAAAGAAAGTTTTTAAAAATCTAGGAAAAAACACTAAATTGCTATTTTGAGGGCCAAGATGAAAGTTTCAAGCCTCGAAAAAGTGCCAAGACAAAGTCCAACCCACTAGGTTAGGTTGGAAAACCACTGGCCACCTCATAATGTATCAACCTATAAAATTTCGTAGAAAACCCACATTTGAGTCAAAAGTTATGACCTCCGAAAGTCCCTGCATCATTCTCCTCTAGTTGAAAAGAACGCAACTCCTGCAAGTGAGTGTCTTCGAACTATTGCCACTTGCCTGGATCCAACCACTACACTTCCCACTCTATAATCCATGTGCTATCTGTTGGTGGCAATCCTTCCCACTGTACTAAATACTTGTTGTACTGCCCTTTGCCGAGTGTAGATAGTTTTCTTATCAATAACCTATACAATCTTTTCCTTCTTCTTATGGGGAATGTGGTGGTGCCATGCCACTTCTGGTTGACTATCTTCAGCATCATCCTCACAATGGAATACATATAAATTAGAAACATTAAACATAGGTGAAATATCGAGATCATCTGGTAAACTAACCTCATATGCATTATCATTGATCTTCTTTGTAATTTTGCAAGGACCAATTTTCTTGTACTTCAACTTGTGGTATATTCCAGTAGGAAAATGCTCTTTTCTCAAATATACTATCACTAAGTCACCTTCATTGAATGTCTGGTGTCGCCTACTAGCATCCACTATATTCTTGTACCTCTCATTACTGTCCCGCAACTTCTGTCTCACTTCGTTCTGCAAATGCTTCCCCATCATCACTGACCCTATCATTCATTGGTATCTGTACCAAATCTAGAACACCTTGAGGATTCCTGCCAAACACAATCTGGAAAGGGGACTTTCCCATTGATCTGTTGACATAACTATTATAGGCAAATTCGGCCTATGGTAATGCCAAGTCCCATTGTTTTGGCTTTTCTCCAACAATACACCTCAACAAATTTCCCAGACTCTAATTGACTACCTCTGTTTGCCCATCCATTTGAGGATGATAGGCACTACTAAACTATAACTTGGTCCCCATCTTCTTCCATAAAGTCCTCCAAAAATGACTGAGGAATTTGGTATCCCTATCAGAGGTAATAGTCTTTGGAACACCATGCAATTGAACAACTTCTGAAAAAAATAACTCTACTACCCTCGTTGCATCATTAGTTTTCTTACAAGCAATAAAATGAACCATCTTGGAGAACCTATCAACAACTACAAAAATGGAGTCATTACCTCATTGAGTATGTGGAAGTCCCAACACAAAGTCCATGCTCAAATCTGTCCATGGTGCAGTTGGTATTGGTAATGGCATATACAACCCTGTATTCTGTGAATGTCCCTTCGCCACTTGGTAGATTCTACACCTTGTTACATACTTAGTTATATACCTTTTCATCTTTGGCCAGTAACAATTATCTTTTCTCAAGGCTATTGTCTTGTCCTTGCCAAAATGTCCAGCCAACCCACTACTATGAAATTCTCTGATAATGTTTTCCCTCATAGAACTAGCTAGTATGCATAGTTGTTTTCCTTTAAATAGATACCCATCTTGCATAAAATATTCACCCCCAAAGTGATCCAAGTTACCAAATACTAGTGCCTTCAATTGTTCCACAATCTCCCAAAAATCATCATCAGACTCATACAAATTTTTTATGGCATCAAAACCAATCACCTCAGTTTCCATTGTGGTCAAAAGTGCAACACACCTACTTAATGCATCTGCAACTTGATTTTGTTTTCTAGACTTATGCTTCAACACAAAATTGTAACCCTACAAGAAAGAGACCCACTTGGCATGCCTACTATTCAACTTTTTCTGTGTGTTCAAGTATCTCAGTGCAATATGATCTGTAAACAATACAAACTCCTGGGGAACTGAATAATGTCTCCAATGCCTCAATGCTTGAACAATTGCATAAAATTCCAAATCATAAGTAGAATAATTCTTTCTCACTTTATTCAGCTTTTCACTAAAGAAAGCTATATGTTTTCCAGCTTGGCTAAGCACAACACCTATTCCCACATGGGAGGCATCACATTCTACTTCAAATACCTTATCAAAATTTGGCAATGCAAGTATAGGTGCTTCTGTTACCTTTTGCTTCAAGTACTTAAATCTCTCCTTAGCATCCTTGGCCCATACAAACTCCCTTCCTTTGGTGCAATCTATTATAAGAGCTACAATACTACTGAAATTTTGAATGAACTTTCGATAGAAAGTGGCCAAGCCATGAAAATTTTTTACCTCTGTGATGCTGCTTGGACTAGGCCATTCTAGAATTGCTCTGACCTTTTCTGGATCCATTCTGACACCATCTTTCGAAATGACAAAGCCTAAAAAAACCAAACTGTCTTGCATGAACCTACACTTCTTCATATTGGCATAGAGGTTCTCCTTCCTTAACACACCAAAGATGATCCTCAAGTGTTGTAGGTGCTCTTCTTTGCTATTACTAAATACTAAAATATCATCAAAACAAACTACCACAAACTTACCAATGTAAGGGTGTAGTATAGTGTTCATAAATCTCATAAATGTGCTAGGTGCATTTGATAACCCGAATGGCATTACCATCTACTCATATAATCTGTCTCCAGTCTTAAAGGTTGTCTTCCACTCATCCCCTTCTCGAATCTAGATTTGGTGGTAGCCACTTCGTAGGTCGATCTTGCTGAATTATTTGGCCTTTGCAAGGACATCCATCATGTCCTCCATATGAGGTATAGGAAACTGATACTTGATGGTAATCTTGTTAATTGCTCTGCTATTAGTGCACATCCTCCATGTTCCATCTTTTTTTGGTGTCAACAATGCAGGTACAACACATGGGCTCATACTCTCTCTCACCACACCTTTACTTATGAGTTCTGTTACTTGCTTATTCATCTCTGCATGTTGTGTTGGATTCATCCTATAAGCTACTTGGTTGGGTAGAGTTGCTCCAGGAATCAAATCAATATGATGCTGAATATCTCTCTTTGGTGGTAGACCATCAGGCAATTCATCAGGCAAAACATCAACAAATTCTTTCAATAGCTCTGCTACTTCTGGGGGAATTGAAATATCTTCCTCTTCACCTTTTTTCACTTCTAATGCATAGCAACACCCTATCACCTTCATTTCTTTAACAAGATCTCTTTCAGACAACATGGTCTCACCTTTTCCTTCATCCTTGAGAGGCAATAAAATCACCTTAGAGCCATCTTTCCAAAAGGTGTATATGTTTTTCTCTCCATCATGCATAACTTTTCTATCATACTGCCATGGCCTTTCCAATAACACATGACAGGCATCCATTGGGACAACATCACACCATATCTCATCTTGATAGATCTTCCCTATGCTAAACTTAATTAGGCATATTTTATCAATAGTGACTTCATTTCCCTTTTTAAACCATGCAATGTGGTACGGATGAGGATGTTTTTCACAGTGTAAATTCAATTTTTCTACCATTTCTTTAGAAACCATATTTTCACAACTACCTCCATCAACAATAACTTGACATACCTTGCCACTCGAAGTGCATCTGGTTATGAAGATATTGGTTCGAAGCCATGAACCATCAGAGCTTTTGGCTTGTGTTTTCTCCTTCTCTGGAATCACCATTGCTCTTCTCATCATGAGACTTTCTCCCACATCTGGTGGAACCTCTAGTTCCATCCCTTCCACTTCATGCTGCATTTGAATCAAGTTCACCCTAGGTTGTCCTCCTTGATTTCTTTCTTGCATGTTATAATTTGAGCATTCAAATGCCCTATGACCTTCTTCTCCACATCTGAAACAAGTGAAAGGCCTTCTCTAGTTTTCCCATCCTCTACCGCTACCATAACCTCTACCTCTTTGAAATCCCCTTCCTCGTTCTTGATTTGAAGGATCTTGTCGGGTGTCTACTTGTTTTTCCAATCCATGGGATGACTCTCCCCTACCATAATTTGAACCTCCTTGAAATGGGGTTGATGTACCCCTTCTTCCTCCTCTATTCCTCTGATGGTACTATCTGTTTTGTTTTTCTTCAGCCTTTAGAGCCAATTGGTAAGTCTCTTCCATACTATTGAGTCAATGCATGCTCAATTCATCTTGAATAGAAAATTTTAGGCCATTCACATATCTAGCAGCCATATGTTCATCAGTTTCTTGATGCTCTATACATATAGACAATGTATAAAACTCATTTGTATAATCTTGCACAGAAGAGAGGTTCTGCTTTAAATTTTGAAACCTACAAAAAAGGGTTTGCGCATAATCTATGGGCAAAAAATTTTCTCTCAACTTCTTCTCCATTTTATTCCATGTCTTGATCTTATCCTTGTCTTTCCTTGTTTGTTCCTTTTGAAGATGATCCCACCAAATCATTGCATGGCCCTTTAATTTGGTGCATGTAAATTTTACCTTCTCCTCTGTCATGGATTTCCATTCAAAAAAATTTCTCATGTCATTCAACTAGTCTATCAACTCCTCTGGTTTAAGACTACCTGCATAATCTGAAACATCTACCTTGATCCCTTCATTTTTCCCCTCTAAGGCCCTAAGCATCCTCTCTTCAAAACTCATGCCTTCTAATTCTTCTTCTTCATGTTTTGTATCTTGATTTGCATCTCCTCAACCTATCTCTTCATCAGATTCATCTTCTCCTCTACCTAGTCTTTGGTTTTCCATCCGCGTTGTAAGTTTTGCTATTTGCCTTTGCAGATTTTGCATTTCTCTATGCATCTATGCAAGACCGCCTCTTCCTCTTCCTCTCCTAGCCATCTTCTTGTTATGATACAAGATGATGAAGCACACAACATACACTCAATAGAATTGTGCCATTAAACATATGAGAGCCAAAGATTTGGAAGCTGGAACATAAAAAACTTCTATTCATCAACTCTATTGCTACAATGAGAGAAAACTCTCTTATATCCAAGAAACAAAAAAAAAAAATTACCTTTTTTGGCAGATTTTGACAATTGTCAGATTTTGCCATTTTAGGTAATTTTACAATCATATCTTGAGAATCCTATTTTTTCCCAAAAGCTTCCTAAAACTAAGGTAGGACGAAAGGCCAACTAATAATCTAAATTTGAAACATGAGTTTCGAGTTATTACAAAAGCAACTTTTTAAAAATCTAGAAAAAACACTAAATTGTCATTTTGAGGGCCAAGATGAAAGTTTCAAGCCCCCAAAAAGTGCCAAGATGAAGTCCAACCCACTAGAGTAGATTGAAAAACCACTGGCCACCTCATAATGCATCCACCTATAAAATTTCGTAGAAAACCCACATCTGAGTCAAAAGTTATGACCTCTGGAAGTCCCTGCATCAGAAATGGGAAATAAAAGAACAATGCAAAATAAGGCTATGTGATCATATTCAACAAAAAAGGAACAAAAATTAAATGAAGAAAGGGCACAAAAATATTTCAAAAAAGAGAAGATATGTATTTTTTAAATTTGTATAAAAAATGTTTCAAAAATTTTAGATTTCAAATTCTTTATAGGTTCCAAATAAATTATATACCTATTAAATTCACTAGTTCCTCTCCTAGATGTTTTGTATCTCTTTTCCCTTCTTCCTCAACTCTAGGATTTCAATATAGTTTCTAGTTTTAGATTTAATATTAAACTAGAATTATATTCCTACATGTGTTCTACATCTATCTAAATTGTCTAAGTTAAATTCACTATATTCCCTAGTTTGGATCTCTAGGGTTTGTATCTCTTTCCACTACTTCCTCAACTCTAGGGTTTGAGTATAGTTTCTAATTTTGTATTTAATTTAATACAAATTAGATTCCTAAATGTTCTACATTCATCTAAATTTTTAAACATATCAACCACCACAAAGAGATATCCATGCACATTCTTGTCATAGGTAAATCACCTATAAAATCTATCACTATATTTTCACATGATAGTGTTTGGATAATTTGAAGTGGTTAATATAGTCCTAGTTTTCAATTACTTTCCTTAATAACATGTCACCTCAAGTACAATGTTAAACATAATTAGCATCATCAAGTTTAATCAATGTAATACTACAAATTAGATATGGTTTAGTGTCTCCAATGTTCCCATCCACCTTAGGGGTACATGCACCTCAATAAGACTAATCTCCTCTTTTAGAATGCACAACAAACCCAACTTGAAGAGAAAACCATTCTTCACATGAAAATTAGTCTTATGAACAAATTCATCTTTCTTACCTTCTTCAAGATCTACTATTACAGGACTCTCCAAAATCCTTTTTATAGACATGATTTCCCTCACATATAGTTTTATGACTAAGTAGAATTGTTCAAGAAAAAATATCCCCTTGTAACACATGGTGTGATTTCCCAACCTTATATTGATCTTGTAAGCAATGTAATGGTAAATGGTCCATTTAAGCAATGGTATGTTTTAGGTGAACAAATAGTGCTTCCAATTTTAACACCACTTGCACCAAAGCATAAATCTATTTATCATAGGTGAAATGCCCAAGGATAAAACCATGAAACATTTCTAAATTTCACCTACCTTGGTTCTCTTTCCATGAATAAGTTTAATTGCATTTAACTTGGTGTAGCTATAATTTAGAAAATACTTAACAATTTTCCTTAACTATTAAGATACGCATACAAAGCTCCTTATTTCGATGATGCTTGTAGTCCATAAGGCCAATTCATTTGGCCTCTAATTTTGATGGCTCTATATGATCCAATCCATTCCAAACAACATTAATGTTAAGACTAACCATTGAACTTTTCAAATCTTCCCAAAGCTTAATTGTTTGAAAATTGTGTGTAATAATTTTTAAGGTTCCCTAGATGTTTGTAACATAGTTCTATAATTTAATCCTAGAGATCACATACACTTTTTAGATTCTATTATGCACTTGTATATATATCTACATGAGGAAAATGATGTTATAATTTTACATGTTTAATTTTATAGTGATTTGAGAGTAAATGGAAAAATAATGCTATACATTTTTAAGCCTATATTTAATATTATATAATATAGAGAATGATAAAATATTAAAATGTGAAAACTTAGATAGTTTTTCTGAAAATGAGTTTATATATCCATCCCTTAATATATTTTATTTAAGTTTTCTCTCTTTTATATCATATGTGTAGGGGCTCAACATATAGAAACTGGAGTAGAAGTTGAGCATAATTTAGATACTAGAACAGAGGAGGCCCAACCACATATAGTTCATGTCAAGGAGGAGGCCCAACCACACATAGTTGATGTCAAAGAGGAGGCCCAACCAAACTTTGATGTAGGAGAGGGGTCAAGATCACTTCCTTCTACAAATATGCATATGAATTTAATTAAAGAGACTTTAAGACAAAAATTTCTTATAGAAGTATAGATCATTTACTTGAAATGGATATAGGGAAACTAAAATTTTATGTTGAACAACCTTCTCATGTTAGTAAGAGGTATTTTAATAGAACTTCAAAGGAAATATTTTAGAAGCATTTCAAACATAATGATACACTTGGTCAATACCAACTATTATCAAGTATACTTCTTTGTGATGTGTTAAAAGGGCCATTAAAATTGTTAGGTATAGATTTCACAAAAAAGAGGAAAAGACACCTAGAAAAAGATATTGTTCAAAATGTTACAAAAGGTTTGAGTTCAATTGAAAAAAAATTCTTGATCAGTTGATAAGAGCATTTCAATAAGAGTGATTTTGACATCTATTGTAAGTCCACAAATGCCAAGAAAACATTAGATCTCTTCACTTTCAAGTGAAATTAGCTTAAGTAGAAAGACACTAACAAGATATGTGAAAAGGAAAAAGCTTTTGGATGATAGTACTGGAAAAGGCAATTGGGCATTGATGTGTAGGGCTCCCTGTTCTAACAAGATTGAAGATGGTGTTAGGAAGTTGATCTCAAATTTTGGCACAATCATACCCGTCCTTCATCAAATAGTAGAGATGTTCTCAAACACAGGATTAGGCCAAATCATTATGAATTGCATACAAAACATTGGTTAGACATAACACAATGTGAGATGTATGTGACATTTTGTGATTCAAATCCTTATATAAAGATTGGGCAAACAATGTTTAAAATGTTAAGACCATGGTATGTGAAGGAAAACAATTTTTTTGAAACTTGTTGTTGTTACCATATTGAATTTGATCTTTATTATCAGGTGTTTTGAAAGATCAAAGAAGAAAGTGATGGTGTTGAAAATGTACCCCCTAAATGATTAATTCAATTCATAGCATCCATCTTATGTGATAATTTGATGATGATGTAGATGGTCCAATGAAATCCATAAAAGGACTATGTGAAACATGTCAAAATTTGGCTACTATTCCTTTGAGAAATGAAGATACTGACATGATGAAGATAGTAAATTGCAAGAGTTACAAGTACATCAAGTTTGAAACAAAATTTAGGAAAGAATCCACACAATTAGATTATGTAGAAGAGGAATTACCTATTGGACATTTAAGGATTTTTTTTGTAAATTGATACAACCATACATACATCATGTATTTTTTGCTAAGTGGCAAGCAAAATAATTTTAGTTGTTGAGAGATACTTTCCCACTTGGAACAGTTTTATCACTAGTGGAACTTGTAGAAAATTACTCTTTTACTAATTAAAAGGAGATTCAAACACATTATTATTATTTAGAGCAGGTTGCTATTATGGTGCATGTGTGTTATTGACATGCACAATTGGATATGGATGGTGTTGAGCATAAATATCTAGAACGAGTCATTAAAAAAGAATATCACTTTTATATTGGTGACGATAAAGATCATGACATAGATTTTACAACTTACACCATTGCTTTAAGAAGTTTCTTGAAGATTTGGCAAGAAGCAATGTCAAAATTGAAAAACATTTTGTATGGTCAGATGGGTGTGCATCACAATTCAAATCATCAAGGCCATTTTATGCACTTTGTAGATGTTGTCACAAAGGATTGCACCCTTGTTAAAAAATAAGCCTAACAATCCCATGACACATTGGATCACTTTTAGACTATGGGTTGTCTATAGCGAAAGTGAGCCTCTGGAAGAGTCGGCTCCCTTTAAAAGCCTCCTGGATCTGATGTATTTTCAAGGAAAAGTGATAGAAAGATAACTAATGAAACTAAAATTTCATCCTAAGAGGTGATGCACCAATGATTATACTTTAATATGTAACTTGATTCACAACTATCTCTCAATAGATCTATTCACACAACTTAGTTTGGGCAATTTTAACACAAATATTTCATAGAAAGGCCTAAAAACTTGTATCTTCTTTGAAGGAAAACTAGTGTTTTCACAACTTGGAAAGATAAGAAAATCACTTGCACAACCTACAACCTGTGATAATAAATTTCTTTTCTGTATATATGCTTTAATGAATGAGACAAAAATTTAAAGGTTTGATGTTTAAAACATAATAAACTTTCATCAAAATCACTCAATAGAACACAACACCTAAATCTGAGAAGGAAAACACCTAATTTTATAGAGAATAGTAGGAATCTCCCTACAATAATTGTAAAATATTCTGAAAATAAGCCGCTATTGTATAAAAATCTGTAAAAAATATTGAGTTACAATAATGAAATCTCTCTCTACAATGTGCAAAGGAAAGAATAAAAGCAAGAACTGAGAAAAAAACACAATCTTTTTCTCCAATAATACAAAAAATCTCCCCAAAAAGCTAAGAGAAGTCATCTCCAATCTAATTGAACTCCATCTGATGCATGAGCATGTTGGAAAGAGATCCTCAACCCCAAAAATAGTCAACTCCTAGTTGTTGGGTGAGCAAGAGAAGAAGGTCTAAATTAGAAGGCTCATAACTGCTCCAAATTGAGCTATTTTAGCTCTGAACTCCTCTTCTCAAGGTGGTTGACTGAATAGACTTCCAAAAATAGTCCTTTTTGACCAAAAGTAAAAAATAGAAGCAAAAAATCCCCTTGCATGACTTTCCAACTTCTATTTGACTCCTCTTCTCTTTTTGCATGTTTGGAAGGCAAAAATAAATTATTTTAACAAGTATTAACGGAAATCAGTGTTTATGATTTACCTTAATAGGTGTTATATAATTATCTTCTTTGTTTTTATGTAATAAATATTAAGGTAAATTGTAAAATATTATCTGTAATAAGTGTTAAAATACAATATATTTGGTTACTAACCATGCAAAAAAGAAAAAGGGCCACATGATCTATGTCTATATTTTCCACTCCTTATAAAAGATCACAAGGTTTATCATAATATTTTCATATCCTAGCTTATGTAAAATCTCCTAACAATGGCCTTATGATGTAGAAATTGACCTAAAAGGTTATAATGGATTTCTCTTATTTCAAACCTTAATTATATTTTCATCTTTGATGTCCAAGGTTGACAAGTAAACCTAAAAAGGTTAAAAAATACCATTATCACCTTATATCTCCCATGGGCTCATGATGCATTCTAGCCCTTCAACACTTACAATTCTTGATCATGACCTGATTATTGCTTGTCATGATTTTTTCCTTTTCAAAAGTAAAAAAGACTTATGTCTTGGGCTAGGGCATTGGCATCAATCAACAAAAGATCTACTAAACTCTAAAGGCATCATTTTTTAATTCTTCTATATTGTATTGAGGCCCTCTACTTTCATGAGGGGTTTAAGCTCTTGTTTCAAATGGATTTTGAAGGGCTCCATGTTGTTTAAGGGTCTTATTGTTGCTTACATTAGTAAGCAACACTCTATACTTGTTGTAGCTACACCTGTTGTTTCTCTGATGCAAAAATATGGTATATTGTTGTTCTTTTCATAGTTCTGTGCATGAAACAAAGGGAAAAACACTACTTTCCTTTCTTTGATGAACACTTATGGAAATATTTTTCTTTCTCTGGTGAACATATACTGTGATAAGCAAGAGAAAAAGGCTACTTTTATGTGTATGAAAAATGAAAACCTTGCTTCATTTTATGGGCTTTTGCTAGGGTTTTCATTTTTTGTATCTGATGTTTTTGAAAACTCTCCACTTGTTTCATGATAATGGTGAACTCTCTCTCTCTTTCTCTCTCTCTCTCTCTCTCTCTCTCTATATATATATATATATATATATATGGAAACTAAAAGCACTTTTATTTTACTCCCTTCTGGCTCTTTGTATTTTTTTGTACCATGAGATATATGAGCACAACTTATGAACATATCTTTTTCTTGCCTTTGTTGTGTTGTGACAACAATGGGAGACTATTTTATACCTTTGTATCTCTTCATGTAAATCTTCATGTAGCTCTGATTTATTTCATGAAAGTAGTGAGAACTTGCTTTGTTTATGATAAAACCCTACTAAGGTTTTTTCGAAAACTATGAGTATTTTATTCCTCCTTTTGTGAAACTGTTGGGGTTTCATTTTCTTGTGCTTGGTGATAGAATTTCATGGCTCCTATATTTATGAATCTCTTTCTATATACTTTTCATGATAGACCTTTGCATAGTGGGTCTAGGCCCTCTGATTTTTTATAGTCATCAGCCAACCCTTGTTACACTTTTACATCTTTGTGTAAAATCTCTTTTGTTTGGTCTTTTAAAGAGTCATTGTCTCTGATTCTATATTTTGTGGAAACAAAACAATGGAAGAAAAGGTTGTCTTGATAATTCCCTGCTAGTTTTGTCTAAAAATTGTGAGAAATCTTGTTGTTTTTGCACCTTTCTTGTGAAGAGGGACTGCAATCTATTTGTATTTCTTGTAAAATGATCTTTGGTGAACAAAAAATAACGGTTCTTCTCTATCTTGATATGAATATATTGCTCTATGCACTGTACCTATAGCCTTTTCCCCTAGTAAGCAAAACTCCTCACACATCTTTGCATGGCTATCAATGTTGTGACTCCATGTTCACAGTCCTACTGCTCATGTTAGCAGTCACACTGCCCCTTTTGTTTGCTATCCCTTTGCTGGATTATTATCAGGTATACATGACTACTTGTCAAAATCCATAAAAGTGTCTTCAAACTATGAACCTCAATAACCATGTCTCATAGTAAAAGTGAAGGCATTTCATTGAATGTAGTACTTAGCAATAACCATGACCAAATCCAAATGCCATACTAGGTTGAAGAGAAACTCCACATAATTTTTTTATAGCTATTTTAGAGGAAAATATAGTCTCCTTTGATGTTATACAGTCATTTTGACTGACTATTATACCTATTTTTTATCAGTCCCTTGTGCTCATTAATGTTTGTTCATTCATTGTATGATCATGGTACAAACCTGCTTCATGATGATTATGTTCTCTCTTTATTGTAGACCTTATTGATGGTAGGGATTCAAGTCACAAGAGTGGTGACTATTTCATACTTCTAAGGTGATTGTATAATCCCCTAGCACATCTCCCTACTATCCTGGTAGTGTCTATAGACCCTTGTATGTTGTTCACTCCTCTTGGTTATTGACTACTTCTTCACTGTGTTTTGATTATCCCTTAAGGTTGTGAGATGACATATTAAATGATTCCTCTTATTGATAGGCCTACATACTACCACCTCCATATGATTGTTTTGATGTTCCTATGTTTCATTCATGTGATGTCTTCATGTCCCTGTACCTACACACTTAGAAAACTAGTTAGAAAAGAATAGAGGCTCATAGCCTCTCTTTTAATCATATGATGTTCATCTTCTTGCATCCTCTTATGATTGTATATCTGCATCTGAGGATTACTTATCTCTTTCATTTTTTAGCTTAGATGCTTGTGAAAGATAATAGGCTCATTTGATGTTGTTTCATTATAGAAGTGAAAAACAATCCTGAGCTCTAACATGCTTCCTCTTTCTCTCTTGCAGGTGCCTGTGAAGACATCAATGGAGGATCTGAAGATGGGTCAGCTACCAGTGGGGTTAATCATTCAATTAATGATGAATCCCCTCTCTCTCTTATATGTTTCCTTTTTGCTTCAGATGTACATGTTTTCTTTCATTTCATCTTGTACAGTATAGTCAATTTCCACGACTTGTGTGGGAACTTTGAATAGATTCTCTTTATGAATATAAATAATTATTTCATGCAATGATTTGTATATTGTTTCTTCTTTTATAAATCATTCAATTGCATAAGGGAAAATCTAAAATCTATTTCATGGTACAGTTGTTTCTAATCATGAGTAGATTTAACAAATTTTGTGTACCTTTCTCACTTGATAATTGGATCAACTGTAATGAATAGACCATGAAAACAATCTAAAACTTGGCCTAGTTTTTATTTCCTCTTGTCTTCTTTGGGATGCCTCCTACTCTAGTGCGATGCCCTTCCCATTTTATCTGGCTTGTGTATCAACTCTTATTGAGTTGCCACATGACTCTGGTAAAAGTGGTCATAGGAATGGCCTTCTACTTGATGTTGGCAAGAGACATAGCATGGATTCATGAGTGTTGTCATTGATGGTAACAAAGTCCATCCCACACATCTGCAGGACATGGTATGACTATACCGGAAGACAGACTGAAGTGTATCTTGGTCTGGTAAGCAAGAACAGAGCATGCAACAAGGTTCAACAATTAGGTCTAGATCTCTTAGAGGAAGTATTTTAGTAAAGCGCAGACTTGGGGAAGTCAAGAGGAGTACCATCACTAACACATTCTAGAGATTGAGCCTTCAATGATGAAAGAGTGAGAAGATATGAACACCTAAGTGTTGGGTTCCTGTTTGGCAGAGTAGATTGAGGAAGAACTAACCGGTAGAGGTTCAGACCTTAATACGGATAAGATATTGATGGTGATCAAGTTTCTTAAAGGATCATTCATGATTGGATGACATGATTGATGACTTCTATAAGTATCTCTTTGATACGCATCTCTTGATAAGAAAGGATTCAGCCGACAGACCTAAGTTTGGGAAAATAATGAGTATTCTGGATGCTAACTAGAAAGATGTTAAAACCCTTTGTGCATATATATATGCTAGATTGATTTTGGTATGAAGGTGTGTGTGGAGTATTGTGAAGTGCAAAGAAAAGCAGAAAGCAGAGTGGAAGCAGTAATACAGGTTCAGTATGTGACAGGACAGCATCACTAAAGAAGAGGAAGAATGAAGTGTAGTAGATCAATGTATTGAGCCTAACTGGAATTGAACCTCAGCATATGTGGATGCTTTTCATTAGTTCAAGTATCTTGTTACTTTCTTTGTACCTTGTAGACAGTGAGTCTCTTATAGGCAGTAAGCCTCTTATGAGCAATGTGCTCGGGTAGTGAGCCCTAATTGGCAAGTGCCATTTTGTATTTCTATTCTTCTAATAGAGAATACAATCTTGGGTTAATCAGCCCATGGTTTTTCCCTTAACAGGGTTTTCCACGTCAAAATCATTGTGTTATGTGTATTGATTTTGTTTCTTCTTTCATGGTTATGGATGCTTATTTGTTTTGATACTGCACTAGTTGTTAAGAAGAATAGAAAGTTAAATCAATTAAATAACTGATTCACCCCCCCTCTTAGTTATCAACAATTGGTATCAGAGCCAAGTTCCTCCAAACAAAGCCTAACAGCTTGAGGAAGATCTGGGAATCTCAAAAGATATGTATGGTATGAGGGAACAACTTCAGTCTGCCTTAGATGATCTTGAGCAATCACACTCCGAAGTTAATAACTTGAAGCAAAGACTCAAACAAGTTGATGATTTCATAAATGAACTAAAAGAGAAACTAAGTATCTCTATGAAAAAGAGAAAGGAACTACTTCAACAATTAGAAAGTCAAAGTGAAGGCAATAATACTGATGAAGATCTAAAAGAGAAGAACAAGTTATGTGAGAAGATATCAAAAGAGGTCATTATGGTAAGACATGAAATGGAATCAAGGGTTATGAAATTCACCCAAGAAATTGAAGAGAAAAGAAAAATTGAAGATGATCTAAGACAATCTCTCAAGGAGAAGTCAGAAGACTGCCACAAGATGGATAGAATAATCAGGCATCTGAAATCTAATCTTGAAGAAGCAAAAGATAATAAAGAACAACTTGAGAATCAAATTGACACTCTTAAAAGGGATCTTCAAACAACAAATGAATACAAAGAGAAATTCAAGATAAGCTCTGCTCAACTTGAAGTTCTTCTTCAAAGCCAAAAGAGGGTAGATGACAAGCAAGGCTTAGGGTATGAGAAAGGTGAAAGCTCTGGATCCAGTCAGAAGAACTTTGGATTAGGAAATCCAAGGAACATGCCTAGAAGACCTCTGGTAAGGCAACCAAATGCTCAAAGATATCCATCCTTCAATGGATATTGCCATAATTACAATAACTTTGGTCATAAAGCAAATTAGTGCAGAAGAAGAATGAATCAGACTAATCCATCCTTCTCTGGACAGTGTTTTAACTGCAAAAGGTATGGTCAAAAATCTCATGAGTGTAGAAATATGCAAATGAATAATTCATTCAATGGTAGATGCTTTGCATGCAATAGAATGGGACATATGGCTAATCAGTGTAGATCAAGAGGATATTAGTCAAATATATAAAGAAATGTTATTTGCTACAATTACAATAGATCTGGTCATATTGCTAAATTCTACAGAAGTAAGAATCAGGACAAAAAGGGTCCGGTGCATCATAATCAAAACCAAGATAAAGGAAAAGGAAAGGTGAATGTGGATGCAATTCAAAGGGAGATGAACAAGATTTGGGTGAAGAGGAATACAGAAAATGCTGAGGATGGGCTGCATTAGAGTTTGGTGCTGATATTCCTTCTGGAAACTAAATAGATGAGCTATGGCTCAGGGGAAGTCACAAAAGAAAACAAGTTCCCCCAGCCAGTCGATTGGTGCCTGAAATTGGCACATGGAAAGTTAAAAATTGAAAGAGCTCTCAAAGAAACATCTAAATAACTCTTGGTAAAAATATGAAAGATCCGCAAGGAATTTAAAGAGGCAAATCTTCAAAGATTGATCCGGTTTAACAGTCATCTGGTAAGAACAGGATTTTCATAGTTAGATCCAGTGTGATTCAAATTTGAGGCATCTTGATCTATGGATAAATGGGATGATTGGAGAAAGGTAGATAGATTGCTAATATTCACCAAGAATAGCTCTGAGTACATCTCAGTGATCCGGAAAAATCTCTCAGGACAAGGGAAACAAAGCAACCGAAACAACTTAAGTTGTGCATTTATTACAATGTGAAATTAGGGTTTGTGCATAAATATAAGGGTTCTTTTGTTCATCATTTGTACATTTGCATTCGAGAAAAAGAGAAAAGGAGCTCTACAACAAAATTGTCTCAAGCCTCTTAAAGATCAATTGTAGAAGTTGATTCTTCCGGCAATCTGATCTGTCTTATATTGTGAACCCTAGAAGCGTAAAAGGTATTTTTCTCTCTTGAAAACCTCTCTCTGATTCTTTTGGAAGATGGCTACTCTAAATTTTGTGAAGATTACTAATATCCCACGCTCTAAATTCAAGAAACATCCCTACAAATCCCTAGAAGTTGATCCCCTAGGTGCATTTTCTAGCATTCCGCATGGGGTTTTGCATGTAGAAGATGTTAGGGCATACATTCATGGGAACATTGAAGAATTTGGGGAACCCAAGATGATGGATATCTACCAGAAGCAGTTAATAGATGAATCATTTGAACTCAAACCTCAATACAAAGCCATCCGGAATAAGCATTTCAGACAGTGTACCCATTTCCCCTATTTCGTAGAAGATGAGTGGGTCTAGTATATTTTGATCACAGTGCATGACAAATTTAGGTGGTTGAATAGACCATTTAAGATCACAAAAGATGATATTAAAGTGGTAACTAGTTTGCACTCATCCGGAGGGTTGCCTATTCTCAAATCTGTCAAAAACCAAACTGTGAGTGAGGCTACCAGATCAAAATTTGACAAGAGAGCAATGCCAATAGAAGATATCACTGATCTAGATATCATGTTTGCCTCCATGATAATAGGTTACAAGATATATCACTCCAACAGGGAAAATTTAGTACCTAGAACTGTAATTTACAGTGCTTATCAGATGCTAAGAGAAAATGTTGACTATGATCTTTGTGAGCTTCTCCTAAACCAACTGTTAGAGAATTTGTAGAAAATAAATAAGGATAAAAAGAATTCATTTAAGTATGGTGGGATAATATTGTGTTTGTTCTTCTACTATATGAATGAGCTACCCAGAACTAGTGGCTGGATATGGCAAAATGACAGACCTATTGCCATACAAATCAGGGATTATTTATATGGGCTTGAAGATTCCACGGAAGAAAATACAACACTGTGGGGTTACTTCAAAAAATTCCAAAGCATTATGCAAGACAGAGAGAGAATTCCCCAATCTCTAGTTGAAAAATACAAAGCTATAGTGTGCTTTATGGTAGACACTAATCAA
The DNA here is from genome assembly GCA_027924645.1 of Cunninghamia lanceolata. NCBI lineage: Eukaryota > Viridiplantae > Streptophyta > Pinopsida > Cupressales > Cupressaceae > Cunninghamia > Cunninghamia lanceolata. Next base: position 2,214,665 of record BSBN01001051.1, on the reverse strand, counting down.
TGCCTGATGGAGGTAGTGGAACCAAGAATAGTGTGGATCATACCAATGGGATATGAAGCTGATGAGAAAATCCTAGAGCTACATATCCAACACCTGCTAAGTTAGCCCAAGGACCCTAAGGAAGAAAGGTATGGAACATTCCAACAGCTGAGTATAAAAGTTCATGTTGAACTAAGACAACTTGAAATCAAAAGCAAATTAAGAAGAGAAGTGGAAGAATTTGCCAAGAGATGTGGAATTTCAAAGGAGGTAGTTGAATCCAATAGAGAGAAGATGGAAAGGGTAGAGAAAGAAAGGAAAGAAACTGAGAAAGAAAGTGCTCTGGTGCAAGCCTCCTCCCAAACCAGATCCTCCAAGAGCTTTGCACCTACCACCTCTAAGAGCCAAAAAGCATCAAAATTGGAAGTCAGAACATCTGAAAAGGGAGAGAAGAAAACCAAGACGAAGGCCACAAGGTCTTACACCAGTCAAAAGGATGATGAAGAGACTGAGTCAGATGAGGAGGTCAAGAAACTTAAGAAGAAGAAGAAAGCATTCGGTGAACCCTCTACCAGTCATAACAAGGAAGAAGAGGTAGAAGAATTTGTTGAAAGGCCTACTCTCTACATTGATGATATCATCAAATCAGTCACTGTGGATGGGAACTTGAAACCAATGACTAAATTTTATGATGATTATAGTGAAGTTGATCAGAAGATCCTGCAAGAAGCTATAGTTAGGTATTTAAACATCTACAACAAAGCATTCATTGAAATTATATCTTTGATTCCTAAAAGTCTAGAAAAGGAACTTGAAATAAGAAAGAACAATGCCATGGCAAAAGACCTAGAAATCCGGGAGCAGATTGCTATCCAACTCTATCCCTCCGTCATTCCAAAGAAAATAAACATGATCTTCAAAGATTGCAAGGATGAGTTCTAGAGCAAAGATAGAATGAATAAACTTATGCTAGGAGAGACTGATCAGGTGGCTAAAGAGACTGAAGAGATCCTCTGAAATGCCTATAAAAGATTTAATATTCCTATTATAGAAGACTTAGGTGATGAACCCTCTACCATGGATGACAAAGGAGAATCTACTGAAATAGTTGTAGAAGAGACAAAGGAGACAAGTAAAGAGAAAGCTTAGGACTTAGATTCCTATGTTCTGGAAGAGGAAGTCCATGAAGAAGTAAATATCAGTCATCCAGATTCCCTTGCAGATTCCAGATCTAAAGGAGAAGATAAGATAGAGGAAATCAGTCAAGAAGAAGAAGTGAAGGGAAGAGAAGAAGGTCAAATAGAAAAGACCACAAGTGATAGTGCTGAGGCCACAGAAGGAAAGGAAACTCTATCTCCAGCCAGAGACACTGTAGAAGCTGTTAAGGACTTCCTGACAAAAGAAATGATGGAATTGGATGAACCAGAGCTACTTCAAGGACCATTCAATTTTGATTCTCTATCCTCGGTTCAAATGATGAAGATAGCATCCTTTGCTCAAGTAAAGGTAAAAGAAAAACTTTTGAAGTCTCACATGGAAGACTGTGAGCTAATAGAGATCGCATCTGGTGCATTGGAGAAAATCATGCCATCCTTCTAGAAGGATCTTTCAGCCTCTTCATCCAATAACTTAAAATCTCTTGTTAATTCAATTAGCACACATTTTGATTCTTTGGAGAAGTCAGTTGAAGATAAAGTCTGGAAAGAATTTTTGGGAAAGAGACTCTTTGAAGTACAAGGGCTAATAACAAATGATAGGAGAAATATGGATATTGGGATAAAGAGCTTAGAAAATGTTCTTAAAGATGGCAGAGAAATATATAAATTTTGTTTATCCTAGTCTAAAGTGATAGAGGATATTGAGAAGAAAGTGAAAGAACAAGAGGATAAACTGTCAAGTCTATCTCAAAGTTTTGATCCTCTCACCTCTTCCATAGTAAATCAAGAGTGTCAAACTATTGTAGTCATAAATGAAATAAACAAGCTTGAGAAGGAGAAGAAAAATAGAATAAGCAGGTTAAGTGAACTTAGAGGGATAATTATCCCTAAGTTAGAGGCCATGCATGAGGCCCTAACTAATGCTCAGACCACAATGCGGACCAGTGATCTAGCAGATCTAAAGAGGGCAAAAGCTTTTACATTCCTGTTGAGTGGTGACATCTCAATTTTGGACAGGATGAAGCAGAGTTGGGCAATAAAATTTGTCCAGTTGAAGACAACTTTTGTAGATATACTTCAGTATATGTGAGTATAACATGTATATATATTTTTTTACAGTTAAGTATAGAGTGTTTTTGGAAATTTTGGTGTATAGATCCTACCCTTTGCCATTGATGTCAAAGGGGGAGTGAGGAGTAGTGAAAAATGTGGAACCTAGCTAAGGGGGAACTCCAAAAAAGTGTATACAAGAACAGAGCATCAGGCAAGGGGGAGTCTGCTAACACTTAGTCATTTTTCACTAAGTGTTGCCATCAATGCCAAAGGGGGAGATTGTTGGCAAGAGACACAGTGTGGCTTCATGAGTGTTGTCATTGATGGCAACAAAGTCTATCCCACACATCTATAGGACATGGTATGACTATACCGGAAGACAGACTGAAGTGTATCTTGGTCTGGTAAGAAAGAACAAAGCATGCAACAAGGTTTGATAGTCAGGTCCAGATCTCTCAGAGGAAGTATTTCAATAAAGTGTAGACTTGGGGAAGTCAAGATGAGTACCATCACTAACACATTCCAAAGATTGAGCCTCCAGTGATGAAAGAGTGAGAAGATATGAACACCTAAGTGTTGAGTTCCTATTTAGCAGAGTAGACTGAGGAAGAACTGACCGACAGAGCTTCAGACCTTAATTCGGATAAGATATTGATGGTGATCAAGTTTATTAAAGGATCATTGATGATTGGCCGACATGATTGATGACTTCTATAAGTATCTCTTTGATACACATCTCTTGATAAGCAAGGATTTAGCTGACAAACCTGAGTTTCAGAAAATAATGGGTATTCTGGATGCCGACTAGAAAGATGTTGAAAACCTTTGTGCAGATATATATACCAGATCAATTTTGGTATGAAGGTGTGTGTGGTGTATTGTGAAGTGTGAAGAAAAGTAGAAAGCAGAGTGGAAGGGTATGTGCAGGATCATCGTGGGCCAAACAGTTGCAATAGGAAAAAAATCATGTTTTTACTTAGCCAAATTCGCGACTTGGCAAAGTTTGACTTTGAAACGGATATCCATTTCCAAAATGGATATCCGTTTCCAAAACGGATATCCATTTTCAAAACGGATATCCATTTTCAAAACGGATATCCATTCTCAAAACGGATATCCATTTTCTAGAAAAATTTCAGAAAAAGGCTTTTTAGTCTTTTTGAAAATATACCTCTTAAATCTTGGATCTTCCATCAATATATGAACCTCCTTAAAGACTGTTTCTAGTGAAGGAGGAGGGCAAATTAACATTGGTAGCTTCTTTACACATTAATCCATAAGGATTTGTTAAACATTAAGAATCATCACTAATGAATTACTCAAATAATCAATAATAAAATATTCAGTTTTGTTCATCATGTGAAATAATCACTTTTAGACTATGTTCCAATATTTCAGGTATAGGAATAGTGGGGCAGCAGGGGATGTGTTTCGAGGCATTTTGGATTTCATGCCCTAAATTGCTTTACCCAATCCTTCATATGATTTGATTCATGATACATGGTTTGAGAAGGATACACATGATATACCCTTACCCTCTAGTGATAAAATTATGAATGATACTTTATGTGGTGAAGCTACACCTTTGTTAATCCTTCATGACATTGTTATTCCTTGTGATGATGATGTCCTTCATGTGATATGTTAGGACATAATGCAAAGTTAACATGGCATGAACTCTCTTGGAAGGGTAAGCATGGACTATAAGAACATTGAACTAGTTGGATCTGTTAAGCTTGCCATTTATGAAAAAACCTTAAAGGTTAACCTTAATTAGGTAAGGTTATGTTTCAGTGTGGTTGTTTGTGCAACAATGTGTAAATTAATGTTACCGAAGGATAAATCTAACTATACTAACATTTTAATAACCATGAGAGCTGGGACTAACAATTAGACTAAAAACTTGACAAACAATACAACTTGGACACATGTAGGACTTGGAAAATGGAAAAGAATATAATTAAATGTGGAAAACAATAAACAAGTGGTATTAGTTGCACCTATATAGAGAAGTGGTTTAGAGGTTGGTTAGCGGAATTATTTAGGGTTTAGAGGTTTAGGGTTGCTCAGGTTTAGGGGTATAGGGTTTACAGTTTAAAGAGAGATAGAGGGGATTGAAAGAGTTTGGGAGAAATAGAGGAGACAAAGGGGAGAGATAGGGAGATAGAGAGTGAGAGACATGTCCAAAGACATAGAGAGAGAGAGAGAGATTGAGAGATAGGGAGATAGAGGTTTAGGGTTGCTTGGGTTTAGGGGCATTATTTAGGGTTTAGGGTTTAGGGTCTTGGGGTTAGGGGTTAAGGTTTAGAGGTCTAGGATTTAGGGTTTAGAGAGAGATAAAGGACCAATAGGGAGATATAGAGGAGTCCGATGGGAGAGATAGGGAGAAAAAGAGTGAGGGACATGGCCAGAGACATAGGGAGAGAGATTGAGAGGTAGAGGGACAAAAGTGGTAGGGAAATAGGGGAGAGATAGGGAGATAGTGGTTTAGGGTTACTTGGGTTTAGGGTTTAGGGGTTTAGGGTTTCTCAGGTTTAGGGGTTAGGGGTTAGGGGCATTATTTACGGTTTAGGATTTAAATTATTTAGGGGTTAGGGGTTAGGTTTAGAGGTTTAGGGCTTTGGATTTAGGGTTTATAGAGAGAGAGGAATGATAGGGAGATAGAGAGAGGAGATTGAGGAGAGAGATAAGGAGATAGAGAGTGAGGCACATGGCCAAGGACATAGGGAGAGAGATCAAGAGAGGTAGAGGGATGATAGAGATAGGGAGATAGGGGAGAGATAGGGAGATATAGGTTTAGAGTTGATTGGATTTAGGGTGTACCTGGGTTTAGGGTTTCTCAGTTTTGTAGATAGCTAGATAGAAAGAGAGAGGAGATAGATAGGGAGAGATGGAGGTGACAAAGGGGAGAGATAAGGAGATAGAGAGTGAGCAAGATCTCCAGAGAAATAGGGAGAAGGATTGAGAGGTAGAGCTCGATGATAGAGATAGGGAGATAAGGGAGAGATAGGAGATAGGGTTTAGGGTTGCTCGCGTTTAGGGTTTAGGGTTTAGGGGTTCAGGGTTAAGGTTTAGGGGCATTATTTAGGGTTTAGGGTTTAGGGTTTAGGGGTTAAGGTTTAGAGGTTTAGGGTTTAGTGTTTAGAGAGAGGACAATTAGGGAGATATAGAGTGAGGGACATGGCCAAAGCATAGGGAGAGAGATTGAGAGGTAGAGGAATGATAGTGATGGGGAGATAGTGAGATAGGGAGATAGAGAGATAGAGGTTTAGGGTTTCTTGGGTTTAGTGTTTAGGATTTAGGGATTTATGGTTTCTCAAGTTTAGGGTTTAGGGGTTAGGAAATAGGGGTTAGGGGTTAGGGTTTAGGGGTTAGGTTTAATCATGTGTTAATACAGGTTGTGGAGTGAGAAATGCGTGGTATGGGAGATCGGAAGACTAGTTTAAAGTTGGACTGATGGATATATGTCACAGCGAAAGGTTCAAAGGCTTGTCAAAAGTGGAGTGATTGGAGCATCGGTATAAGAATTTTTGAGTTGGCCGATAGTGTTTATCTTGTCGATAGGAAGAATGTATATGATTTGATGTTATTTGAGACTTTGAGAAGGTTTCTTAAAGCTCATTAAGCTTTAATCTATTTGAACTATGGGTTTTGATGGGTATTTCACCGTGTTTTGAGAGCTTCCACTGTGTGCTCTGCATTAGACCAATAGGGAGATATAGAGGAGTCCAAGGGGAGAGATAGGGAGATAAAGAGTGAGGGACGTGGCAAGAGACATAGCAAGAGAGATTGAGAGGTAGAGGGACAAAGGTGATAGGGAGATAGGGGAGAGATAGGGAGATAGTGGTTTATGGTTACTTGGGTTTAGGGTTTAGGGGTTTGGGGTTTAGGGTTTCTCAGGTTTAGGGGTTAGGGGTTAGGGTTTAGGGGCATTATAATTTAGGGTTTAGGATTTATTGTTTAGGGTTTAGGTTTAGAGGTTTAGGGTTTTGGATTTAGGGTTTATAGAGAGAGAGGAATGATAGGGAGATATAGAGGAGTCTGAGGGGAGAGATAGGGAGATAAAGAGTGAGGGACATGGCCAGAGACATAGGGAGAGAGATTGAGGTAGAGGGACAAAGGTGGTAGGGAAATAGGGGAGAGATAGGGAGATAGTGGTTTAGGGTTACTTGGGTTTAGGGTTTAGGGGTTTGGGGTTTAGGGTTTAGGGGTTTAGGGTTTCTCAGGTTTAGGGGTTAGGGTTTAGGGGTATTATTTAGGGTTTAGGATTTAAATTGTTTAGGGGTTAGGGGTTAGGTTTAGAGGTTTAGGGTTTTGGATTTAGTGTTTATAGAGAGAGAGGAATGATAGGGAGATAGAGAGAGGACACCGAGGAGAGAGATAAGGACATAGAGAGTGAGGCACATGGCCAGGGACATAGGGAGAGAGATCAAGAGAGGTAGAGGGATGATAGAGATAGGGAGATATGGGAGAGATAGGGAGATATAGGTTTAGAGTTGATTAGATTTAGGGTGTACCTGGGTTTAGGGTTTCTTAGTTTTGGAGATAGCTAGATAGAAAGAGAGAGGAGACAGATAGGGAGAGATAGAGGTGACAAAGGGGAGAGATAAGGAGATAGAGAGTGAGTGAGATGTCTAGAGAAATAGGGAGAAGGATTGAGAGGTAGAGCCCGATGATAGAGATAGGGAGATAAGGGAGAGATAGGAGATAGGGTTTAGGGTTGCTCATGTTTAGGGTTTAGGGTTTAGGGGTTAGGGGTTAAGGTTTAGGGGCATTATTTATGGTTTAGGGTTTATGGTTTAGGGGTTAAGGTTTAGAGGTTTAGGGTTTAGTGTTTAGAGAGAGAGGACCAATAAACATTTTGAAGATGAATTGAAGACAAGTTTGAATGAAATTAATGTCAAGAAACTCTATTTTTGTAGATTTTACTATTTTCCTACAATTTCTTTGTTTAGTATAGCCCTGTATGGATGTGTTAGGGCCTAAGAGAAATTATAATTGAAAGCTATTAGAATCTACTTTCTTGTGTTTTAGGTGCCAATAAGGCTAATAAGGACACTAGGGGCACATTATAAACATAAAAAACTTACATCTTGGGGGGGAGGTGCCAATAAGGCCAATAAGGATACTATTTCAGTTGGGTGTGTGTGTATGCAAATCCCATTTATGGCCGAAAAGCTCTCTATTTACTATTATTCAACTCTCGTTGATAGGAGGTTGGCTCTACAACTATTGCAATTTGTGTATGAAACCTAGATGCCTACGAGATCATATATATATGTATGTATGTATGTATGTAAATCCTATTTATGGTCAAGTAGCTCTCTATTTACTATCATTGAACTATCATTGATAGGAGGTTGGCTCTGACTATTGCAATTCAATCCATTTGTAATGATGCCTCTATCATGTTGAGTTAGAGCCTATCTCTGCATCAAGTTAAAATCATGAATATGACAACACCATACAATCCTCATTGGCCTATTAAAATGCACAAAACAATCATACAAGATAGTCATTCATGAAATTAGTATACAAAGAGGGTTTATAAGTTGCATTAGGGTTTGTATAAATGATCTAATGGATTTATAAGGTTGTCAAACACCAAAATGGATGATTTATATGAGTTTTGGGACTCTCACAATCCATGTACAACTTGCCCTTTATGATTGTTAAAAAGATACATATGGCTATCCAAAAACTACCCTTTATGACTATCCTAAAACAACATCATGTATATGCTCATAAAAGCCATCAAACTCTGTGAATAAACTCGTCATTGGATAAGGAGTGGAAGGATAAAGTCACATTCCCAAAACCTCTTAAAATCACATCTCCCCTTATGAAAACTAGGGTCTTTGCCGATACATTGTTCTGTAACAGCAAAAACCTTGCTACTTGCCATATTTTTTGTTTTGCTCATCATGGGGTCAAATGAACTACGCCAACATGTCAGGGTGGGTGGGTAAATGCCAGTGGAGGTCTTGTTTCATGCGCCAAGTGTCCCAGTCATTCCGAGCAAGAGGCTACCGGCAAAGTCCCTTAAGATCCCTGAGACCAAAAATGTGCCAAACTTTGACGGAGCAATTCTCAGAATTTGTGATAGCTGGGAATGTTGTGTTTGGACCTACAAGTTCACGTGGGGTCTGTCGATAATAACCTATCTCATTTTTGGTCAACTCCATTCTGTTTGACCATGCCAAAATCAAACACATTGTTGCAAAATGCTTCAATTTGATGCAGTGGAAAGGTGCTAGGTGTGAAATTTTTCATTCCATAGCTCGTGGGGTCGAATAGACTATGCCAACGCATCAGGGTGGGTGGGTAAATGCCAATGGAGGTCTTATTTCATGCGCCAACTGTCCCAGTCGTTCCGGGCAAGAGGCTACCAACAAAGTCCCTTAAGATCCCTAAGACCAAAAATGTGCCAAACTTTGACAGAGTAGTTCTTGGAATTCGTGATAGCTGGGAATGTTGTGTTTGGACCTACAGGTGCACATGGGGTCTGTTGACAATAACCTCTCTCATTTTTGGTCAACTCCATTCTGTTTGACCATGCCGAAATCAAACGCATTGTTGCAAAATGCTTCAATTTGATGCAATGGAAAGGTGCTAGGTGTGACATTTTTCATTCCATAGCTCATGGGGTTGAACGGACTACACCAATGTGTCAGGGTGGGTGGGTAAATGCTATTGGAGGTCTCATTCCATTTGCCAAGCATCCTTGTCCTTCCAGGCAAGAGGCTACCGACAAAGTCCCTTAAGATCCCTGAGACCAAAAATGCGCCAAACTTTGACGAAGCAGTTCTTAGAATTTGTGATAGTTGGGAATGTTGTGTTTAGACCTACAGGTGCACGTGGGGTTCGTCGACAATAACCTCTCTCATTTTTGGTCAACTCCATTCTGTTTGACCGTGCCGAAATCAAACGCATTATTGCAAAATGCTTCAATTTGATGCAGTGGATAGGTGCTAGGTGTGACATTTTTCATTCCATAGCTCATGGGGTCAAACAAACTGTGCCAACACATCGAGGTGAGTGGGTAAATGCTAGTGGAGGTCTCGTTTCATGCACCAAGCTTCCCAGTCATTTCGAGCAAGAGGCTACCGACAAAGTCAAAAGTTGCTAGGATTGAAATTTTGCATTCCCCAGGTCCTAGGGTCTAACGGATTATGCCAACACATCGGGGTGGGCAGGTAAATGCTAGGGGAGGTCTCATTTTGTGTGCAAAGCATCGCGGTCATTCCAAGCTATAAGCTACCGGTAAAGTCACGTTGCTGGTAGCTTACAGCTCAGAAGGACTGGGAGCCTTGGCACATAAAATGAGACCTCCCCTAGCATTTACTCACCCACCCCGACATGTTGGCACAATCTGTTTAGACCCAGGACCTGTAGAATGCAAAATTTCAATCCTAGCAACTTTTGACTTTGTCGGTAGCTTACAGCTCAGAACGACTAGGACGCTTGGCGCACAAAACGAGACCTCCATTGGCATTTACCTGCCCACCCCGACTCGTTGGCGTAGTCTGTTCCACCCCACGAGCTATGGAATGAAAAATGTCACACCTAGCACCTTTCTGCTGCATCAAATTGAAGCATTTTGCAACAATGCATTTGATTTCGGCACAGTCAAATGGAATAGAGTTGACCAAAAATGAGAGAGGTTATTGTCGATGGACCTCACGTGCACCTGTAGGTCCAAACACAACATTCCCAACTATCATGAATTTTGAGAACTGCTCTGTCAAAGTTTGGCGCATTTTTGGTCTCAGGGATCTTAAGGGACTTTGCCGGTAGCCTCTTGCCCAGAATGACTGGGACGCTTGGTGCATGAAATGAGACCTCCACTGGCATTTACCTGCCCACCCTGACACGTTGGTGTAGTCCATTCAACTCCACGAGCTATGGAATGAAAAATGTCACACCTAGCACCTTTCCACTGCATCAAATTGAAGCATTTTGCAACAATGCGTTTGATTTCGGCACAGTCAAACAGAATGGAGTTGACCAAAAATGAGAGAGGTTATTATTGACAGACCCCACGTGCACCTGTAGGTCCAAACACAACATTCCCAGCTATCACGAATTCTAAGAACTGCTCCGTCAAAGTTTGGCACATTTTTGGTCTCAGGGATCTTAAGGGACTTTGCCGGTAGCCTCTTGCCTAGAACGACTGGAATGCTTGGCGCACAAAACGAGACCTCCATTGGCATTTACCCACCAACCCCGACGCGTTGGCATAGTCCGTTCAACCCCATGAGCTATGGAATGAACAATGTCACACCTACCACCTTTCCACTACATCAAATTGAAGCATTTTGCAAGAATGCGTTTGATTTCGGCACGGTCAAACAGAATGGAGTTGACCAAAAATGAGAGAGGTTATTGTCGATGGACCCCATGTGCACCTGTAGGTCCAAACACAACATTCCCAGTTGTCACAAATTTTGAGAACTCCGTCAAAGTTTGGCGCATTTTTGGTCTCAGAGATCTTAAGGGACTTTGCCGGTAGCCTCTTGCCTGGAATGACTGGGATGCTTGGCGGACAAAACGAGACCTCCACTGGCATTTACTCGCCCACCCCGACGCGTTGGCACAGTCTGTTCGACCCCACGAGCTATGGAATGAAAAATGTCACACCTAGCACCTTTCCACTGCATCAAATTGAAGCATTTTGCAACAATGCGTTTGATTTCAGCATGGTCAAACGAAATGGAGTTGACCAAAAATGAGAGAGGTTATTGTCAACGGACCCCACGTGCAGCTATCATGAATTTTGAGAACTGCTCTGTCAAAGTTTGGCACATTTTTGGTCTCAGGGATCTTAAGGGACTTTGCGGGTAGCCTCTTGCCTGAAATGACTGGGACGCTTGGCACACAAAATGAGACCTCTACTGGCATTTACCCACCCACCCCAACGCATTGGCGCAGTCAGTTCGACCCCACGATGAGAAAAACAAAAATATTGTTCTAGTTGACACATTCTCAATCATTGACATGGATGTTATCTTAGTACCATTCCTTTAGGCACAATATGAGCTTCCAAGGGAAGGCGCAATTGTGAGGTTGGAGATAATGAAAAGTGCACCTCATTCACAATCATGTTTTACTTGTCTTCAATGATGATTCCTTGATTCAACTTAATCCTTTGATAATATATTTTAACCTCCTTGTCAAAGTGAACTTTCAAGGTTGCTTGAGCAAGAGCTAGCGCCTCAACATCTAGGCGCACTTTTGGTGTTCTAGAAGCATGAACTAGCAACTCAAATAGTAAGGCACTCATTCTAGGTTGTTTGTTCAATAATTGGCGCCTTGTATTCTTTGGACATTCTTTCAACTTGTGGAGACAACCTCAACTTGCAAGATCAATTCATTATCAAGGTGCATATCCAAAGTCATAGAGATATGAAGTGGTGCCTCACTAATCTAGGTGCACATTTGATGGTGTAGAGAGGTAGATGTGCGCCCAAGTCATCATTTGATGCCTTCAATAACTATAAACTCCTTTGATGATGTATTTTATCCTTCCAATTCAATATCTAGCCTTAGGTGCACATTTTAGGTTGATCAATCATAATCTAGCGCCCTAAGTACCAAGGCACACTTTAAGGTTAGTTTGATCAAGGATTAGCGCCTTCACTTCTAGGCGCAAGTTTGGAGTTGAAATACATCAAAATAACAAGTTTCTTCATCACTTCATATTGTCACATGTTGTAAGCCATGTATGTGAAGATGTAAACATAGTATTGGTGACATGAGCAACACTACTACATATTCTTAAGTGTTGTTAATATGCATCTTCTTATTTAATCATGTGTTGTAAATGAAGGAATGCAATGATTGCAATGTGTGCACAAAACGGAATTTTTGATAAGGATTGAAAGGAAATGTTAAGAAAATGCAATTGGCGGGTGTAAATCCAAAGTGTGGAAGCATAGACAAGGCATGTGAATAGTTTGGCATGACACCTCAAAGAGATGCTATCTCATGGAATGCAATGATTGCAGGATATGCACAAAATGGATTTTTTGAAAAGGCTTTAGAATCTTTGAAGCAAATACAATTGGAACGTTTAAAACCAAATTCTATAACCTTTGCAAGCATTCTCCCTACTTGTGCCAAATTAGGATCTTATATATACATAGATGCATAATGTCATGAAAATAATTTGTATAGTGTATATATCAAGCCATATAGGCATGTACAAATAAAACCATATGGGTATATACAACGATATACATCGATAACATACAAAAGTATGTTTACAAAGCCAAATAGGCATATGTAACAAAATGTCCCAAAATCAAATCTCCTATGGATTGCTATCAAATAATCTGTGGCTCTTGCTAGGCCATGAAGATGGTGAACCAGTCAATGACTCATCCTCTATCGCTCATCGACTAGACCTCCTCGATAGAGATTTTTGAATTTCCACCTATTAATACAATCAAACAACGTGCACATTAATATAGAATTTAATATTCAAAATATATAACATGACATAAGTAATCAATCACTTACCGCTAATTGGTGATCCCTCTTGATCATTTGTTGTCTCTCTTCTTCTGTAGAGCTGGATGGGTAGGGGAGGTGACGTCCTGTGAGAAGCATGAACAAGCAAATTTAAGTAAATCCCAATTCTTTGCCAACGGACACTCTGCAACGTCCATATCGCTACTACAAAATAGATATCCATTTTATTATGTACATTTGGATTCTAGACTAGGGATTCATTTTATTATTCTATAAACTTGTGAATTACCATCTAATTTGAATGTTTACACACTAATCCACCTAGGTATCAACTTAATAAAGCTGTGGATATAAGCCATTATTTGATTTGAGTAATCTTACTTTGGACACATTTGTGAATAGGATGAACTAAATGCTGAATGTACTGCTCTAAGGCTTGGCATCTTTGCTCAGCTCTGATTCTACCTTCTGTCTCTTGTCTTATAATAGCTCGAGCATTATCAATTGAATCCTGAAGCTCTTCTTCTACTTGCATTCCAGTTAAAGGACCCAGATTGATTGTATTTAATGCATTTAATAAATTTTCCAAAATTTTAAATTAAAAACAAACTCTTCATATATATAGATAGGCGCTTAAATTGGGGGACGAAGGCATGAATATGTGCCTTGTATCTAAGACATCTAGGTGCTGAAATCAAACTGTCTTGGTGGCAAAATGCGCCTAGGTCTTTGGACTGATCTTTAACATTTTTATAGTTCTATCTCACATTCAACCCCTCAACTCAAGAAGTCTCCTTATTTATATGCATTCACCCTATGACTTCAAGCTGCTTTGATGGTTATGTGCCAAGGGTCTTTGTCTTTCTTGCGAGATTCTAATACTTCCAAACACCTGCTAATAACTTCAAGAGTCTTATTATCCCTTAGGCGCTTATGTTGACTTCAAAGCAGCTTACTTACCCTCAACTCAAGGTGCCATTTAAGATAGACTTAGACCCCATCTCACCTCAAGGCGCTACTTTGGAGATCACTCAGGAGTTTGAAAATTGTGCCTTGATCTTACATAGGTGTTCACTTCCTTTTTACATCCATGCTTCTTTAAAAGATTGATGAATTACTTCTTCAATGTTAAGCACCCACCTTTTTTTTTGACATGCATTGAGGGGTTTTCTTCAAGGCACCTACTTGAGTGTATCCATAGTTGAATGGGTGCCTAACACATTTTGAGTTATTTTAAGCATTATGATGATTTCAATCCAAGGTATGATGATCATACTACATCATTATCATGTCCCTTTTGTAAGGCGCTCATTAGAGAGCTTCAAGTATGTTATAGCGCCTTAATGCACTTAGCTCATTTCTTATTCCTCAAATGATTTTCTTTTCATGTCAAACCTTCATTCTCTCCTCCAAGATGTATTAAGATAACAATCCTCCAAACAAGGGAATGCCATGCTCATTGTATTAAGGGCGCCCAAACTCATTATATTCATCAATACCTTCCTTGGGTGGTATCAAGGCCACTCTTGGCATACTTGAGCGAAGCGAAGTGTTCATTCCAAATTGTATAGGAAGAATCCCAACATGTTCTCTTCAAGGCACAAAAACTCATCTCTGGCCTTAAATTTGGTCATTTTGTTGGTTTAAATCAATTGGAAGTCTTCTATCATCCAAGTGCCTATGTTATGATGCCAATTGTCCCTTGGGTGCTAAAATTGAATTCCTACCTCACCATGTACTTCAAGGCGCAAAGTGGAGGTCACTCCGGAGGAAATTGGTGCCCATATAACAAATTCATTTTAGGCGCTAAAAATGAGTAGTTTAGATGCAAAAATGCATCTTACCTCTTTCTTTCTAATTTTGTCATCTTGTTCCTCCTTACTCAGTGAATGAGTGTATAGAGGACTTCTTGATCAATAGCCCTTTAATATTAGGCACCCACCTTAGATTTGTTTACAACAAAATTACCATAGGTGCCAAATTAGGTGAAGGCTTATACATTGGGCGCTAAGGATGGTAGGCACTAAGGATGGAGCTTCAAGTACCAATAGGCACTATATCTTCAACTTATAGCAAATACCATCTCACCTAAGGCACACTTCCCTCATTTTTGGATTGATGTCTCCAGGGCGCTTATGAAGTTCCCTTCAAATACTTTTCATCCATTATCACTCAGAGGATCCTTCACAGTGCTTGGTCAAGGCGCCAACTTGGAGTGCTCTGAATAGGACATGCCACTCAAGATAAATAGGTGTGAAATGGCACCTTGACTTGCATAGTTTCTTACTCCACAATTTTGTCCCTAACATTATTGACCAACTTGTTTCATGCCTACTTGATGTTGGGCGCTTTACTTGGGACATGCTAGATTTCCACATTTTGTATTCTCATCACCTAGGCACTAGCATTAGATGGAAGGGTCAAGAAAATGCGCCTTACATGTTTGAGTGAAGGGCACCTAACACATTTTGTTCTTTTCCTTATTCAATTTTCATTTCTTGAGGTCCTTAATCAACTTTCCAATCAAGGCGCAATTTGATGCTCAAAGTGATTAACATTCTTTCTACAACATAGATCATCCTTCTTATGGCGCCATCAAAACTATATGGATGAGACTTAACTCTAACTCAAGCACCCCCTAAAGACTTGTGAGTCTAGGCACCAATTTGAGTTTGATTTGATGACTAAGGGCGCCAAATTCATTGATCAAGGTACACCACTTCCTAGGCGCTCATTCTATGCTAAGAATATCATCCTCCACTCCATACACCTCTTAGGTGCTACTTTGGATGATTTCAATCCCTTCCACAAGGCAATCTTCTTTCACAGGGCACTATATTCTAGGGTTTAAAACATCCATTCTATGTTTAAGGTGCAAATTTGGGATCTAACAGATGATAGAATATGCCTTGATTCCTTTTGATGCTTTTCAAACATTTCCAAGCTTATTGTTAGGCACAAAAGGGGACCTCTGAATATTTGTTATGTCCTCCGTTAAGCCAGGTGCCCTTTGGTGATTCTACGAGTGCAAAACAACGCCTAACACTACTGAGCCATTTGCTCGCAAAACTTTCCCAGTTCAAGTCATTCAAAGGTCAAAGCATTCATTCCTAACAGAGGGCCATTTGAAAAAACATCATCCAGATCCCAATGCAAAGCATTGGAATTCAAAAAAAGGGGGGTCCCTATTCCTAATGGGGTGATGTGTGATTTGGTCACAACACGTACTTGATAAGAGCCCATACTTTTTACAAGGAGCCACCAATTTTCAACTAAATATTCCATTAGAAATGGATAAAAAAATGTTCCCCCAAATGAGGAAACTAGATTGTTAATTAGAATTCTATGTGTAATGTGATATGAAACAATAGATACACCTATAAATGACCAACTAACTTTAACTTCTTGTATTATTGCCTCGATGTTTCAAATATGTTGCTTCTCTTCATCCAAAACCAATGGTACAAAATTTTTCATAGATCAAGGAAACAAATATCCGTTTTGAAAATGGATATCCATTTTGAAAACGGATATCCGTTTTGGAAATGGATATCCGTTTTGAGAACGGATATCCATTTTGGAAACGGATATCCGTTTTGAGAACGGATATCTGTTTTGAGTTGCTTTTACCAAAGCAAAACGGATATCTGTCTTGCTTTGGTACAAAGCAAAACAGATATCCGTCTTGCTTTGGTACAAAGCAAAATGGATATCCGTCTTGCTTTGGTACAAAGCAAGACGGATATCCATTTTGGTTGTTGACTTTTTATGGATTCTAACGTGTTTTCATGTTTCAGTCTCTTCTTCGAACTTCACCCTTCGTGCTGACGACTTTTTTTTAATGCAAAATTGATAAAACAAAAAGGGTTTATAGAAAAAATTGTTAGCTTTCTAAAAATATAAGATTTGTTTGGTTATCATTTTATTAAATAATTATTAATAATTTTCTATATACCGTGTGTCTGAAATCCTGATGGACACACTGATTGAAAAACATCCATAACTTTCAAACCATTTCACCTTTTTGAGATCCGAAACCTGCGTCACACTCTATGCTTTTCTGGCTATAGGTAAAAAAAAAAATTTTGAATTTCAATTTTTTTTAATCGAGTTAGGTTGGCTGGAAAATTACTTTTTATTTTTTTTTTAAAAGTCACAGTAAAAAAATCATAACTAATTATTTTATTGGAAAAAAATTTCAAATAAATATGCGTCACATCCGGACATGAGTCCTCTACTTATTTTGAAAGTTTCAAAAAAATATATATATTTTTACTCATAGTTAGGTTGGCTGGACAGACACCCACTTTTTATTTTTTCTAAAAAATTTAATAGCTGTTCTTTGAAATATTCAATTTTCACTAAGTAAATTTAGTTTTTTTTTTTTAAAAAATAGTAGCCTATAAACTAGATTCAATTCTCTACAAATTTTGTTCTTACATCTTTTTCAAATTGTGTAGATAATCCATTCAAATTTTCACATGAACTTGATAAATTTTGATTTTCTGTATTTTCATTGCCACTTAGAGGTAAGTTTGGCCCATCATGATCCTGCACATACCCGGAAGCAATAATACAGGTCCGGTATGTGACAGGACAACAGCACCAAAGAAGAGGAAGAATGAAGTGTAGTAGATCAGTTAATTGAGCCTAACCAGAACTAAACCTCAGCATATGTGGATGCTTCTCATCAATTCAAGTATCTTGTTACTTTCTTTGTACCTTGTAGATAGTGAGTCTCTTGTAGGCAGTGAGCCTATTGTGAGCAGTGTGCTCAAGCAATGAGCCCTAATTGGCAAGTGTTATTTTGTATTTCTATTCTTCTAACAGAGAATACAATCTTGGGTTAATCACCCCATGGTTTTTCCCTTAACAAGGTTTTCCACATCAAAATCATTGTGTTATGTGTATTGATTTTGTTTATGCTTTCATGGTTATAGATGCTTATTTGTTTTGATACTGCACTAGTTGTTAAGAAGAACAAAAAGTTAAATCAATTAAGATAACTGATTCACCCCCCCTCTCAGTTATCAACATTTGAGTAGTAGGCCTTCCACAACAAGCTATAAGCTTTCATCTTCCCCGCTCTTCCTCTTTTCCTCCTGCTTTAGACAACATAGCATAAGTTTCCATTGAACCTATCTCCTTCTTCAAAGCAGAAAACATTAGTGCTGTCGTAGCCTGACCTTATTGAGTTGAAGTGCATAATTAGTAACAATAGATATTATAGACATGACAATATACCACATGTTTGGAGTTTCTTTGAGAGTGGGCATCAAAAGGGTGAGCATGACAGTGTAGGATCTTGCATCAAACATGCTCTAATAAAACATCAAATGAATTATGAGGGAGATTGTATAAATGATGCACATGATGTTGTTCAATGATATAAGAAACACTTCACATGTGATGTTGGCACATATTCAAGGAGGAATCCATGTCCAAATAGAGTGTTCTAGGAGAGATCAGGTATGTATCATTTGAAAACGTTTGCCTTGTTTAATATTTACTTAAAAATTTATTTATTTTATTTGATTGTGATTATAGTTTTATAATATCAACAAAATTATTTAATTGCAAATCGTATTTGATGTATATATAAAATGTGTAGGTGTGAATAGAAGAACAATGCATGGATGTAAGAGGATAGAAAAAACAAGATCTTTCGATTATGTCATGAGTACAGATAGCCACACATGGACGTTGTGCACTAGCGATTACTCATGTTTTTGTTATGATTGCATGTTGGGAGATTGTGAGAATTGGAGGAACCAACAATGTGGATATGTCAGTGAACAGAATTTGGTGCCACTAGTTGTTATATACCCATATGATGTAAATGAAGATAGAAGCTTTGAAGAAATTCCTTTGATTGCAAATGATTATGTAAGCATTTCAAGATTGATTAAAAAAGGTATATATATATATATATATATATATATATATATATATATATATATATATAGATTGTGCAACTTGTAGTTTAATTTTTTATATGTTGATAAAATTTAATTTTAATTTCATTCATAAATATTATAATTCATCACAAGATCTTATATTTTTTACATTTCATTGTGGTATAGGAGATGTTTTTACAGTCATAGCAAAGGTTGGAAACATAGAAGGTGTTATTTATTATTTATTATTTATTGCATTGTACTGAAGAGAGGAAGAAGTCAACAAAACCAAAAACAAGCAATGAAATGTTATTTCCCACAGGTTTAGTTGTAGTGCAAGGGACATATCTCAAACAAATCAAAATTGTTGAAAGTGGGATTCATTTTATTGATTACCAAACTCACAACATGGTGTATCAGTATATCCACCTAGTAATTTCTATTGTCCTATCTCTTCGTCAAATTCCATGTGCATGTGGACCTCATAAGTGAAGACTAGATACAAATGATCATAAAAAAATATTAGATGTTATTGAAGAGTGACCTAAACCAATGAATGTGGTATGAAAAATGTGAACAATGTCTTTCATTTCATTTTAGGTATTCACTAGACCTGCTATGGTAGAATATTACCTTACGTAGATGTAGTAGGTGTCTTACGTCTACTAAATATCAAGCATGTCTTATAGTTCACTTTTAAATTATTTTAATTTATGCTTCAATAGTTTTTTTATGTTTAATTTTAATTTTAGTAGTTCTTAAAATGTTTAGAATTCATGATCACTAGGTTCTAATTTCTTTTACATTTCATCATGGGAGGAGATTTGATTTTGTAATCATGTAGCTCAAAGGATTTGAAGTTATTGTTTCATTTTAGGTACATGATCTCTACACTATCCAGCATAATATTTTCTTACATGATGTATGCAGGCTTTAAATTAGGCATGTCTTAGACATGTCTTAGAATGATATATATCTAATAGGTGTCTTATATATAAAATAGGTGTCTTAGATATGTCTTAGGTCTAGATTGGAATAAGGTATAAAATCTAGGCATCTTAGGTCTACTACATCTACCAAAAAATCTAAATTTGTCTTAGATATGTTTTAGGTCTAGACAAGAATAACCTGTATAAAATCTAGGTGTCTTAGGTCTACTACATCTACTGGAATATCTAAATATGTCTTAGATATGTTTTAGTTCTAGACTAGAATAAGGTATAAAATCTAGATGTCTTAGGTGAGGCCACCTGAGCTTCCATGTTCACGTGGTTGGCCTTGTTATTACAAAATAAATATTTCTTGAAGCTAAGGGAAACTATTTTTTTTGTATCTAGAAGGTATGAAACCCTAGTAAAGTTTCTTGTTACTCATGTGAGTTTGGTATCATTAGAAATTTATATAACTTAACTTTTTAGTTCATTGTATTTAGAAATTTGTATGCGAGTTTAAATATCATTCAGGTCTCAAACATAACAAACCTCTTCTATTTAGTTCATTTACATTCATATCAGATGAACTTGTATAGATTCAATCTTTGGTATATATTATGAAATCAACATTGGAGGATACCTCTTCACATGGTCTAGGAGTACAAATATTCTAGTTTTGACTAATTATATATGAGTTCATGACCTTAACTATAATTATGTTAAATTACCTAATTGACTTCCTACTCACTACAGCTATAAGTGAAGGGAAAGATAGTCTTTAATCCTATAGGTACCATCAAATTTTTACAACATATGACAACAAGACCTCTTGACTTGAGATAGATTATCTTGAAATTATTGTTCCAATTCTAGGAGATATGAAGGTTGTTCTAAGGAACAACTCCTTAAAATTTTATGGACTACTATGATGTGTAGATAAGGATAGCCTTGATTGAATTGAATTCATTTCATTAAATAAGCTATGTTCTTGAATTAGGGCCTCTTATAGGAATTGACTGACAATGGGCATGGAATGGATTCTAGTTTTTTCTATGCATTAAACAAGTTTGAGTTGAGGTTATGAATGAGTTCTTTTCTCGCAATCCATGGTCATTTAAATGGATATTGCAAAGACAATCCTTGTTGCTAATGTTTTGCTATTCCAATGTAGTGTTATTATGTTCATGGTGTGTTAAGTGGTTAAGGTTAATTGATTAGATATTTGACTTAGATTCTAATTCATGATTTGAGTGTAAAAGTATTTTTCTAGTAGTGGTGAAAATCAAATTATCTAGAGGTCTAATTTTAGTTTTGAATAAAAAATATTCCAAGTTTTATTTATATTTGTTATATATATTGTGTTCGTATGCTACTTATGTGGGACTAACTTATGTTATTTCATCATATAGCTACCATTCTTGTTCTTTATCTCCATTTGAATGGTGTATCTATGAGGGGGAAAATAGGTTAATCAATCAATGATAAAAATACCCAAACATCTACAGAATATGAAGATAAAAGGAGGATTCAAAACAATAAAAAACAATAATACCTTCACCTTTTACCTTTCGCCTTCTGTAGTTCGCCTATCTTTCTTTGATCTTGATTGTGAAGCCCTCAGAAGCTTTTGCTTGGTTACTTGCTTGTTGAAGATGACAAAGGAAGAATGGCTATGATACTGATGTATTTGAAGATGAGCTTCAAATATAGAAATGGATTATGAATGAGGATGCTCAAATGGGAGTAGGGGTGCCAAAGGCGTGCCGGTATCTCTGCAGCATAAGTTTACACAAAATCTAGATAGGAAATGAAGAGAAGAAAGTTGTATTTATAGAAGAGAGTGAGGGAAGATCAATGGTTGAGAAGAAAAGAAGAAATCAATGGAGGAGGATTGTTGAGGAACGTGCATCCAATAGAAGAAAGACACATGTCATTTCAAAAGCAATTTAGTTGAGTTAACTCTTCTCTTGATGAGGATGAGATTTGATTTTCTCTATTTTAAGAAAAGATTTGCTTTAAAGATGCTTTAAAACTGATTTTTCTTTTGCAACTCAGAGTTTTGCTTTTGTGTGACAAGAGGAAAGTTATTTTTGGAAGATAAGAATGATTTTTCAAAGAGATAGAAAAGCATAATTAAATAAATGAATTTATTTAATTATTTTATAGTTAATTGAGAGGAATAAATAAAATATAGAAATATATTTTATTTTGTGGAGATTTTAGATTTTATTTAAATTTGGAGGAATAAAAGATTTTAATTAAATAATTAAAATTATTTAATTATTTTAGAAGAATGAAGTTGGTGAATTTGATTTTAATTAATTAAATAAATGTGTGTATTTAATTAAATGAGAGGAAGTGAATCAAATAAATAAATGAATTTATTTATTTAATGATAGAAGAATACTAAGGATGAAATAAATATTTAAAATATTTATTTAAGCAGTCATGTCAATTTTAGGTGTATACATTTTGCCCCTCTTTGAAGCAATGTGTTTTATCACGTTGTTTCAAAGAATAAGGATTTTTGACAGTGATACATGCCCCAGTTTGCCCCTAGTACAAGTTTAACGACAGGATGCCCCCTTGGGAGATTGGACAGGAAGAAGACAAGAGGGCGTGAGACGGACAATCTCATGAAGAAGAAGGTGAACAACGGGTTAGGTCAGAGAAAAATGGGATATGGTTCTGAGAAACAGACATGGGAAGTAGCCATAGTGTTATGCAGTCAGATATGGGTCACTTTATATATAGGAGCTGGGTCCACATATTCTATTCATTTGTACACTTGTCCATAGTTGATTTGTCCTCTGGAGAGCTTAGGAGAGCATGGCAGCTAGACAAATGGATATTCCGTACGAGGAGCATCAGTTTGAGAGGATTCGATGGTTCGATCGGCCAGCAGAGGCAGGACCCCCGGTATGTGTTTCTTCAAAACTTGCTAAAAGTGAATTTTTTAGCGTATTAATGACTAGGAAACCCAACTGAGATAGATGCGCAAAAACACCCGTTTGGCACATATGCACGCCGAAATGGCGCATGTGTTGCAGAATGGCGCATTTACACTATGAAGTGGCGCATGTGTTTATTTTGTACATTTGAGTCATGAATGTGCGCATTTGACACTCTTGCACATTTGAGCAATGAACGGGCGCATATATCTGGAAGTTGCGCATTTGACTCCTGAATAGGCACTTTTGACAGAGTTGCGCATGTGAGTCATGAAATGGCGCATTTGTCGGGAAGCTGCACATTTGAGCCATGAATGTGCGCATTTGAGTACTTTTGCACTTTTGATCTATTAAGTGGCGCATACATCTAGAAATTGCGCATATGTGCTTTGAATGGGCGCATATGCTAGTGTTGCGCATGTGATCCATGAAATGGCGCATTTGTTGGGAAGCTGTGCATTTGAGCCATGAATGTGTGCATTTGAGTACTTTTGCGCTTTTGATTTATTAAGTGGCGCATACATCTGAAAATTATGCATATGTGCTTTGAATGGGTGCATATGCTAGTGTTATGCATGTGATCCATGAAATGACGCATTTGTTGGGAAATTACGCATTTTATATAGGAAGTGGCACATGTGCCAGAATGGCGCATACACGTCAAGAAGTGGCACATTCACAGTGAAGTGGTGCTTTTGGTATGAAACGGCACATTTTCTACCTGGATTGGCGCATTTGCACTTAGGAAATTCAGTTGACTTTTTGAAATTAACCCAATTGGTATCCTAATCGATGCGTCAATTGATTAGCGATCTCTGAGATTACCAGGAATCTAGTCAAGAGATGATATGTTGTTTTGATTAATTTGATATGTTAAGCCAATGATAGGATAGATTGATTACTTTGAGTAGGTCGGACATGGATATGGATTTCACTGACGGTATGCATTACTTGGTTGCAGGAGGATATTCGAGACGTTCTTACATTGCGTGAGCAGTTTTCGTTGTCATTGTTGCAGTGATACATGATGACTGAGATGGATCGTGAGACCTTAGCCGCTATGGGTCTGTACCATGTTTGCTTTATGCCCGAGGTTTGCATGAACCGGGTGATGGTGACTACAGCTGTGGAGCGATTTCACAGTAAGGATGGGACCTTCCATTTTCCGAAAGGAGAGATGGCCATTACTCTGGAGGATGTCTATCAGATTCTACACCTCTGTATTTAGGGAGAGTTGGTGGAGTACGAGTCACAGTGTGATGTTGGGCTAGAGGAGTGTAGGCATGTTTTTGATGACCTCAAGCTAGTGGGGTAGGTGATTCCATGGTATGACATACATGACTGCTATGACTACTTCCCGGGCATAGTGGCAGGATTGATCGGTGGCGTAGTGTGCCCCGATAAGAGATCACGCAGCTTCCCCATTGGCTGGGGATGGGTACTAGAGAGGATGTTGATAGATGGGATGTGCTATGCTTGGGGTGTGTGTGTGCTTGCACACCTATATAGAGACCTGCATCAGGCAGTGTACCACCGAGGTTCTGGTTTATCAGCCGGTGCATCTCCTTTACAGTTTTGGTTGTGGGAGCATATTGCTATCACACGACTGAGATGTGTATTTCATAGGCAAAGGGGTGAGTCTTATAGTTATGGCTATGCAGGCGTGATTTCCCAGCACAAGCTGGGGAGGCTTGAGTACTGGAGGCACGCATTTGATGGCTTGGATGCAGTTGTTTGGCGGCCGTATATTGACTGTGAGGTATGGGACAATGAGGCAGACGAGCTCCCATATTATTTTCAGATGAGATGGCTCATTGGCAGGACTCGGTTCATTTTGGAGTGGCAGATTGTTAGCCGAGTTTAGAGACAGTTTGGCCGTGTACAGGGCAGACCTCAGGGACAGGCACACTTTGCCAGGACCCATGCTGAGAGGTACAGGTGGGGTCTCGTGGCATCCTATGAGGAGGCATTGGCTGATTTTTAGAAGATTCCCTATGCAGCTTGGCCCATGAGGAGAGACATAGTGGACACTGGCATGACGCCAGACTATGAGGAGTGGTTTGTAGCACATCCATTCCCTAGATATTTTGGTCCTGGAGAGCTAACTCCTTGTATTGATGAGGAGGATTCAGACGGGGAGGGTGTAATGGGCAGGGGGAGGGGAGGATGGAGGAGGAGGAGGAGAGATCAGGGAGATGATGGGAGATTGAGACAGAGGCAGAGGGTCGGAGAGGGACTTGTGGGTCAGCAAGTAGTTGGATAGGCACAGGTGCATGTGCCAGTGCAGCCAGAGGTAGCACAGAGACAAATGCCGCCGCCATAGCAGGTGGTATAGCCGATACAGGGATAGGTGCCAGCGCAGTAGGTGGCACATGCCGAGCAGGCTCCATAGCCTGATGTGCAGCAGCAGGTTATGGTTTCACTACAGAGCCAGATTAGGCAGCTAAGGGCTCATCTAAGAGCAGCAGAGTCACGAAGAGAGTCAAATGCGACTCAGTTATCCAAGTCGACCAGAGAGAGATGCAACCTTAGCCAGTATGCGGGCTATGAGGGCAGAGTGGGATACAACCATGATGGCCCTGGGCACAGATGGGACCTCTAGTTTCTTGGTGGCACAGGTACAACAGGCACAGGCACAGGTGGCCCAGGTGTAGAGTGAGCTGACTAGAGCCTAGGCATAGGCTTAGTATTAGAGGGGACTATACCACAGAGCTGTGCCAGTGAGACAGAGAGCTAGGAGCTTTAGGAGCCAGTCAGAGGCATCTCAAAGAGCAGGTGGGTCTTAGTCTGTAGCCTCAGTGAGGGGCCCATAGCCGACAGGGGGGATAGAGGAGTAGCCAATGCAGGGAGCAATATGCCCCTGTAGCAGGGTTAGACAGACCCAGATACTTGTATCAGTTTTGATTGTACCATAACACATTTTTGATAGATGGCTAAGATGGCCAATGTACTTTTATTTTTGAGACATGTATCACTATGGGTTGTATACATTTATGACATGACTCTAAGATTGGACAGAGATTGTGATATATTGTACATTTGGACATGTGTTTGATGTTTATATGATGATGTTGTTGTTCATGATCTACATGCATGTGCTTTTACACTTTTATTATGCTATGGATGCAATTTGATCTTATGATATGTTGTATATGTTATGCAGACTATATGGATGTTTAGAATGATTTTGATTTATGCAAATGCTAATGTGGATGGATATGAGTATGTAGTTCTATATGTATGTGACCTATGTTTTTGATTTTCTTTTGATATGATGTATGGATGCAAATGTATGCGGATGACCAAAAAATCTATGGAAACTGATCTAATGGACTTAAGATGTATGCAAATGATGTAATTATGTGAATGACTATCTTATGTGATGTGATATGCAACTTATATGCTATGTTTTTGATATGTCCAGATGTACTCAATCGACACAGAGATGATATAGATGAGTGGAATAGAAGAAGATGAAGAAATACTGACTTTTGTTTGGTATACTGCAGGATTTGCTTTATTGCATGGATGATATGTATTTGTTGGATATAAGACAGATACGGATGTGGATATGTCATCTTGGGATTGCAAGTCTTTTGCTTTCATCATTGGGCATTTTTTGGTATTTTGCATTTTTTGAAATGTTGTAAGGGAATACAAGCATCTAGGTATAATTAGACCGAGATGACCTGAGTATTCCTTACATGGATTTTGATATAGCAAGTTGATACAAGCATCTAGTCAAACTTGAATCTAGATGACTTGAGTACTTCTTGCATTTCAACAGACAAGGATTGCCCCTTTTCATGTTTAGGCTTCAGAGTCCTCGATGATTGTTTTGATGATCACGTTGTTAGACAGAAGTCGTCACATTACTAAAGTTTAATCCACAAGCAGCAGACAAAGAAAAATTATGCCCCCATCATAGCATCTCTAGCTTTTGGCATCCTTGAGTAGCATTGGAAGACATAATGACAAAAATTCAAGACCTTGTAAGTTAACCTGTTGAAAAAACATTCTTGTATTAGATGTGTCTTGTGCGATAATTGAGATAGAATTGTTTGAAGTGTTTTGATATGATACTTTGCTTTGTTTAGGATAGGTTGATGTCCTTGCATCAAGAACTTCAATTTGGGTAGCTTGTTTTGTTGTGCTTGCTTGTCTAGTGAAAGATATCGCAATCCTTTATCAGTATCCTCTTTAGAATAGTGGCATTCAAGAATCCAAATCCATTACTAGGTCGAGGAGTTGCCCCCAGTTTAAACAAGGATCGACTTATTATGGATGAGATGACAACAGACATGGAGAGACGAACCCTAAGGGACTGACCTAGTGCCTTAGGGGCTCATTGTTAAATGGCCTTGCCTACGTGACGATGTAGAGGCAACATAGTTCAGGGAGAACCCTGATGGACCTAAGACCTAGGCGACGGCGAAGATGCAGAAGTGGTATGGACCCAGATAGATAGAAAGACCAGATATGGGACTGATAGGACAGCGGAGCCTCGAGGGTACATTGAGAATGGCCTTGCCTACGTGATAACTCAGAGGCGACATAGTTTGGGAGCGATATAGAGAACTGGTTCGAGGTAAACGATATGATAGACACAAGAGATATGAAGTCGAAACAGATGGAGGAAATGGTTTATCACAGAATAGCACCTGTTTACCAGGTTTTCACCACTTGCTTTTATTTGCATGGAAGTAAGAGTACGCATGACGCCTGTTTGCCAAGTTTTCACCATGGTACCTATCCTAGGCACCTGTTTGCCAGGTTTTCACCATAGGACAATTTTTTGTTACTTTTCCAATTTTTTTGATTTTTTTGTTCTATTTTTTATCACTTTTTCAATTTTTTTAGATTTTTTCAGGACTCCCTTACATTGGGGTTTTTAGGTATAGAACTTGCAGAGGTGCATGCTGTTGATAGGATCATCGAACAGTTCACCTTAAGATGTAGCCAATTGATATGCCCCCGATCCATAAGCTGTGATGATGACATAGGGACCCAGCCAGTTAGGTTCAAATTTTCCTTTCTTTTCTTGGTCTTGCTGATTTCTTGGATTTTCTCTTAGGACTAGGTCACCCACTTGGAATACTTAGGGCTTTACTCAGTGATTGTAGCTTCTGGACATGCGTTGCTGATATGCTTTCAGGTGGTTAAAGGCCTGTTGCCTTCTTTCTTCGAGTAGCTCTAGTTCTTGGAGTCTAGTTACTCTGTATTCTTCATCTGATATGAGGCCTTTTAGTGAAACACACAAGGATGGGATCTCAACTTCAATGGGTAAGATTGATTTAGATCCATAGACTAAGGAGTATGGTGTTATGCCTATGGGTGTGTGGATGCTTGTGCCGTAGGCCCACAGTGCATGATTCAGTTAGACATGCTAATCACGGCCAGCATCATTGACAGTTTTCTTTAGGATTTTTGGAATGGTTTTATTTGATCCCTCAACTTGGTTGTTACCTGGGTAGTAAGGAGTTGAGAAGCGGTGCTGGATATGGAATTTGTTGCATAGTTCCTTGACATCTTGATTTTTGAAGGGTCATCCATTATCAGTGATGATGGACGAAGGGACACCATAACAACAAATGATATAGTTAAGGATAAATGAGCCAATCTATTTGCCTGTGATGTTGGCTAAGGGTACGGCTTCAATCCACTTCGTGAAGTACTCAGTGGCAGTGATAATGAATTTATGGCCGCTTGAGGAAGGAGGGTGGATCTTGCCCACTAAGTCAAGTCCCCATTGACAAAAAGGCCAAGGAGTTGTTAACAGTTGTAGCTCTTGCGCTAGTGCGTGTATCAGGTTCCCATGGATTTGGCATTTCTTGCACTTCTTTACAAACTGATATGAGTCTTGTTCCATAGTTGGCCAGTAGTACTATTGGCATTTCAATTTGCACCTCTGGTATGCGATTTGGAAACGGACAGCTATGCACAGATAAATTGCTCTCCTATTGGAAGGGGGAGTTCCCTTTCTTGCTCATGTTCGCTGAAAAGATAACTTGAATGAAACTTCGCCTATCTTCTTTTTGATTCTCAGCTGTAGAGCAGAAGGTTATAAAACTCTAAATGCCGCAGAAGAGGTTTTTCCTTTTTAATAAAACTTCTACTACAACTAGCATAGACTAATGACGCTTTCAACCTCCTGAGTAAATTCAGAGCAAAGGAAGTTGAAAGTGAATGGAGAATGATTGTTAACACAAAAACTCAAGTAGTTTTCCTCCAGATTTTTACCACAAGACTAAGAGTACTTTAATGATGAAAGCTAAAAATGAAAGCCACAGAAGCTACACATCTGACGATGAAAACTTAATGAATCGATATAGAATATCAGAGCAAAGTAGGCATGAGATTTCTATTCAATATCAGAAAGTTTAATACAACTCTAGGACAGCAAGACTACAGCAAAAGGTAGGCATACAGTAAGTGATCAAACACCAGAGAACACTGAACACAAAGTGAACAAACACCTAAAATAAAAATGTTTGCAGGCTAGAATAGCCACAGCAAATTTGTTATCACAAAAGTCATTCCTTACAATGAACACAGATTGAACAGACACTGGGAATAATAATGTTTGCAGGCTAGAATAAGCACAATGAATTTGCTATCACAACTACCATTACCAACAATGGGCAAGGATGCCCTTATTTATACTAAAATCAAAGGAGTAGGGAACCCTAAAATCTCCTTGATTAACCCTAACTTGCCAACTTGCAAGCTTTATTACTATTCTAAGACAAAGATACAATAAACAAATGCTTTAAAGCAATCTGCTTTAAAGCAAAAAGATTCCAACTATTACAAGGTACTTTCTTTCTAAATATAGAATGGATGAGCTTAGGATGAAAGCACATGCTTTAAAATAAAAAGCATATGTTTTAAAGCTACTTTATTTTGGAATGCATCCTCATCAACATTCTAGCTTTTTGGTGATGTCATCCGTCGATATTCTGGGAAACAATATCTTCTAAAAAGTGAGTGACCACATCTCTTCCAGGAACACTGATACTCTCTAGAAAAATATTCTGATTCTCTAACATTTCTTCACCATTGGCAACCATCTGAAGAAATTCGTGAACTTCACCCGTAGCCTTGTCAAATTTCACTGACATTGCGGCAAGACGACTCATCTTGCCGGCATTGATATCATCATTAAAGTTGTTGCGGATGAGAGTCTGGAACTCTACTTGCACTTCCCTGAGGTCATACAGGGTACCATCTTCTTTCTCATATGAACACGGGATCTGAGAGACAAAGGATCTGACGAACTTGAGGATGCCGATTACCTTTTCTTTCCATTCTGTCGAATCTGAAATCATACTGTCATAAGTTTTTACTGTGAAAAGATATTGTGCGTTCCAAGTAGAAACTGTCTTCTTATCTTCAGCTAAATCAACAGTATCAAGTGCAATCTTCAAGTCGGAGATAATGATCTCAAACACCGGTCTATTTTCTACCATGATCTGCTGCGACCCCTGTATGCCTTCGCATAAATCATGAGTGTTGTACTTCAACTGATAAAGCTCTGCAAGTACAACTCTCCCTTTGGTCACAAATTCTTCTACCCAACTGTCCATGTGCCTCCCATAGAGGACCAACTTACTGAAATGCCGCTAATCGGCTGGTGATCCAAGACTCGGTGGAAGAAACAAATCAACCTGTGAAGTGCCATGGAAAAGGTTGGAAATATATTGCCGCAACTGTCAAACTTCAGCTTTGAGAGCTGCCTTGTCTTCTCCATCTCTCAACACCCTTTCCTTCAAGCTATCCGCTGCAACCTCAAAGAGATTGACATCTGTATGGCGAGTACTTCTGCCAAGGTTAGCTTTGACAACTATGAAGTCATCAACCTCGACATCATTAGCACTTCTATTTTCTGGAGGTGTTGCAGTTTCAAGAATGATTTCTCCATCCGCATTATTCTCAATGCGAATCTGCTTCTTCAGCTGCTTGTCTGGTGTGTCTTGATAGACGCTTTTTAGCTCTATTAAATCCAGCTGATATGAGGGCTTTCTTCTCTTCCTTCCCAGAATGTTTTCAAGCCAGGATGAGCCATCCTCTCTTGGAAACCTGGTTCTCACCTCATCAGCTCCTGATGAATCAATGCTTGCATCAAAGTTACGAACCGGTGAATCTGGCTTTGAATCTATGTGAATAGGAGAAGGGATCAGTGAAGAAGGTGGAGATACATGATCTGAAGGTAACACTTCAACATGCAGTGTTGTTTCAACAGGAGCTTCTGGTTCAACTGGTGGATGTTCCTGTTGGACATGAGCAGTAGACTCGTCTTTCTTCCTCTTTAACTTTGCCATTTTTGTTCCCTCTGGGAGAACACTCATAGCCTTAACTCTTTGTTTTTGCTTGGAAGTGGAAGGTTCTGATGGTTGCACAACTAGCGGCTCTGCTACTGGAATATCATCCTTCTGCTTAGTCTTCAAGAATATCAAACTATTTTTAACCACTCGACTTGTTCTCTCCTCAATGGAAGTACTCTCTTTTACTGACCAATTAACTGGCGGCAACGGTTGTTGCTCAATTTGGTCCCTGAAATACGTGGGAAGTAGAACTTCACCACTCTCTATCAAACCCTCTATGTCTTCTGATAAGATATCAGACATTTGCTGAAGAGTGAACCTGCTGTAACTGCGTCTTCGCACTTCATACTCATCAGCACAATTGACCCAGAAGTCTTCAACTACAAACTTGTGTGTACAATTCTGACCAAGATGTGATACATAAACACCACGGGGATCATATGAAGATCTCCTGTCAAAAAACTTAACACCATATCTGGATGATTCATTACCAATTGCCTTGGCATCTGCTCCAGATCTACATCTATAAATACTCATCCCAAGTGGAAAATTGAAGGCAGTCTTGCGTCTGCTACGCAAAAATGTATGCACTTGATAAGCTTGCCTCAAAAATTCCATAAATGTTATTTCATCTATAGGATATCGCGGCAACATGGCTGGCTCTCCTGAGAAGCCATATACTTTGATGTAGGAAAAAGTAGGAAATTGGATAAACCAATCAGCCCATTCTGCCATTGCTATTCTAGCCTCTACAGAAAACCATATATGCAACTCCTTGTCCATGTCTCGCACTGCATGCATCAAGAATGCATCATTCACCCGCCTGTAATGTCGTTCAGCTTGAGAGATCTCTAACTGCGGGAAATGATGATACATATGCTTAGTACCCAGAGTTCCAACAACATTCAAACCTCTGAATTGACCTTGAAAAGCCATCAAATACACAAGGTATGATATCATATGGAATTCATGAGCCCTTTGAAAATCAATTATTTGTTGGTGGAGACAATCACTGATTAGTGCTGACCAATCATAGAATTCAGTTCCGTCAATAATCTGGGACATGATGTAAAACATCCAAGGCTGAAATTTGTTTGCATCTGCTTGACCCGTGATACAACTTAGCAGAGTAATCATTATTGCATGCTCCTCCTTGAATTCTCCATGTCCAACGTTCTTTGGCATAATATTCTACTTTTCTTTCAACCACCTCTGACCAATCTTTTTTCTGTATTTTTCCTTATCATTATTCCAAACCCTCTTGCATTCTTCAAGTGAAACAGTTAAGTTCTCTCTCCAAATAGGTATTATAAAGCACTTTTCAATGTCGTTTGGCCTCAAGCTGCAGAGCACACGTCCATCACCTGATTGAATTTCTCTTGTGACCGAGTTGTAATGCGTCACACAAGCAATCACAAACTCGATACTTTGCACGGTGATAGGAAAGGATGCCACTACAAGCAAACTAGAGTGTCCAAGATTCCTGATGGCATTATTTCCTTCATCCTCTAAAGAGTGTAAATTAATTACTGGAAGTACTTTATGCAAGTCTGTTTCACAAGTTTTCAGGTAATCATGAACCAATGTTGTTTTGTGCCTGAATTGTGTTTGAGAGTACTACATATTGGAAGATTTGAAAATCAACTATGAACACGCCTATGTTGGAAAAAGTATTGAACAGATGGCTGAAAATATTTGCTGATTTTTAGAAAAAGTAGAGTGTGAGCTAAAAAAGCTGGCACATGGGTTTTGTAGATAATTCCGTTTCTAAGCAATCCAGATTGTTAGATTTTGAAAAAGCGAAGATTTTCTCGAAAAAGAAGGAAAAAAGTAGTTTCCCAAAAAAAAAGCACAACTCCTAATTTTCAAGAGAATGATAATCTGGATGGACCCATCTCGATGAAAACTGAAAAAGCTCTGGTCGGATTTCTGTAAAATGATCTCCTTGAAACAAGGACCCTGAAAAAGCAAGCCTCTCTTCTTCCTCAACCCGAATCTATGAAGAAAATTAAAAAGTACTTGGTTTGGGTCTTTGAATCTTCGTTGAAAGAAAAATAAAATCTTTCCTCTGGATGCAACCTGCAGAAGATAATGAAATAAAAAAGCCCAAAGCTTGTCTTTATAAATCTTTGGTCGAAAAAGCAGCTTTACTTGTGTGAGAAGAAAACTTCATCCTCATCCAAGAAGAAAGCATCTTTTAAAACATAAATCCAAGTGGATGTCTTCAAATAGGAAGAATCCCTATTTTGTAGGAGCCTATGGCTTCATGTGCAAGATGACAAAAAATATCTTCTTTGATGATGTCATCGAATGCGCGAGTTGGAAGAAGTGTTAACAAAATTTCTTCATTTTCGACACTTCAACACTCGTTTTTACTCAAATATGGCCTGTCTCCAACTTGACAAGGTGGAAAAATGTCATCATGAACTGAAAAAGCTAACTGATCCTGACATTTTGGAGATTGATCAGCTGAGATTCCATCCCTTTGTTGATAACTGAGAGGGGGGGGTGAATCAGTTATCCTAATTATTTCCCTTATTGAACTTTCCTTTTAATTGATGCAGCATAGAATCAAACACAAAAACATTAATCATTAAATAAGAAACACATGACATAGTATTTTTGACGTGGAAACCCTGTTAAGGGAGAAAACCACGGGGTGATTAACCCAAAATTATTCTCTGTTAGAAGAATAGGAAATTACAAAATGGCACTTGCCAATTAGGGCTCACTGCCCGAGCACACTGCTCACAAGAGGCCCACTGCCTACAAGAAGACACACTGTCTACAAAGTGATAAGAATCACAGTCTTGAACTGATTGGAAGCATCTACATATGCTGGAGTTCAGTTCCGGTTAGGCTCAGTATACTGATCTGCTGCACTTCATCTTTCCTCTATTCTTTATTCTGTTATCTTTCACATACCGGATTCTTTTTGCTACCTCTGCTCTGTTCTGGACTTATTCGCATATCTCTTCACACCATCACACACTTCACAACTAAATCCATCCTCTATATATATCCGCACAAGTAATTTCATCACCTTTCTAGTCGGCATCCGGAACAGTCTAGTTTCTTACAAACTCTTGTTCTGTCGGCTGAATCCTTCCTCACCAAGCAATGCGGATCAAGCATATACTTGTAGATATCATTAATCATGTCGGCCAAACATGATTCATGCCTTCACAACCTCTGTCATCAACAGTAACGCATCTGGAAAGTAGTCTGATACTCTGTCAGTCAGTTCTTCCTCTGTTTTCACTGTCTCTCAGGAATCCGGTACTCAACCATTCATATCTTTTTCCTTGTCCATCACCGGAGGCTAAATCCTTGGAATATACCACTCAAGGTAGTCCTCTTGACTTTCCCAAATCCGCACTGCACCAAGACACTTCCTCTGAGAGATCCAGACCAATCTATCGGACCTTGCCACATGCTCTGTTCTTGTTCACCGGACCATAACATTCTTTATTCTGACTTCCGGTAGAGACACATTATGACTTGCGGATATGTGGGATGACCTTTGTTGCCATCAATGACAACAACCATGAATCCATATAGTGTCTCTTGCCAACACCCTTGTCTCCGTTTGACGATCTGACATTGTTTGACCAAGTTTGACCTCCCGAAAACTACCAACGGGCGAAGATTGGTAACAAGGCATGTCAGAAAACACTAAAAACACAAAAATATTCTAACACTACTCAAGATGGGCACCCCAAGCCTCCTGGGGCACCCAGTTTCCCAACACTTAGCCATTTTTTCAAATTTTTCAACTTTTTCAATTTCTTGGTTTGCGTGCGCGTTCCGGAGGCACAGGACCCCTGTTTGGTTGTTAATTTCTAACAACAGGGATGAAAATGAGTCTGATGATCTGGCAAATATGCAAGCCTGATGAAAATTGAGCTGATTGTACCTTCTGTTTGCCTCAAAAAACGTGCCAAACTGATCAACACTGAACCAGAGTGGGCTGACGGAAGGAGATTTGTGTTTTTCAAGAAAAACATGAAAAATAAATCAACACTGGTGAGGATGGGTGCCCTAAGTCTCCAAGGGCACCCAGTTTGTCAACACTTAGCCATTTTTTCAAAAATTGTCAATTTTGTACCTTTTCTCGATTTCCGTGCCGATTGCTCATGTTCGATCTTCGATTTCGGTCGTTCTAACGACTGTTAAGGTAGGACGGAGGGTGATCTAAGTAGGTTGAACATATCTATGATGAAATCCTGGCTTTGACTAACTTTTGACCAAGTTTGACCAACCGGAAAGGAGCTGATGGAAGCATTTTCGACGTTTCTCGAAAAACGTGAAAAAAAACTAACATAGGAGAGGATGGGTGTCCCAAGCCTCCTGGGGCACCTAGTTTCACCAGACTTAGCCCTTTTTGTGATTTTCCAACTTTTCCATTCGCCTTGAATCCATCTTGCATCATTTTGCGTGCATCGTCGAGTCGACGGTCGTTTGTCAGTTTTGCATCGTTGAAACAGCAATGGAAACTCGTCGAAGAGATTTGGCAGGTGAACTTTTCTATGTTGATGACTTTCAAGCTCATGCTTCACCTTATGAAAAAGCAAAAATGACCTAGTAGAGAAAACTTGGTCATTTGAAGATTCCGTCTGAACCGTGCCGATCGTGAAGGAAAATTGACCAATGAGAATCGAGCGCGACACCTGATTTGGAGATTCTATTTTTAGAAAGTTTTGCCAACATCCATATCTCAAGAAACCCAGAAAACCTAACTCAACGTCTATTTTTAGAAATTTCTAAAAATAGAAATTTCTATTTTTAGAAATTTTGCTTTTTTGACTTTTTGACGAAAAATTTTCTAGACTTGTTTCAAAATGCCTTGATGAAGCAAAAAATTTGGTTGGGTACAACAATTGGCTCTGTCTGGGGACCATGGCGGATACTTATGGCATAGGAGAACCAAGAATATTTGGACTTTTGCAAGTTGGACCAGTGTCTTATCCATTGGGTAATAGAGTCAGGTTACATTCCTAATCACCTAGAACAAGACATTTCTCCTACATCACCTAAAACTGGACTTCCTAAAATCACCTAAGAAGTTGGAACTTCTCAGAACACACAAGAAACACAACTGTCACATTACAGAAAGGGCAAAACATTACGACATAACAGTCACGTCACAGAAAGGGGAAACACATTATGAGGACAAAAAGTGTTTCACGTGCTCTTTCTCCTGAGCGAGGATGAGAAGAGTTTAGAACTATCACATGAAACCGTCAATCGACTCAGAAAAGTAAGAACCATCTCTCTTTAGCTATGAAGATTGCCTTGGTAGCACAAAACTTTTCTTTCTCTGCAACATCCTCTCAAAGAGCCATGATCCAGGAGGGTATTCACGTTCAGGCCGTGAGAAGTTCCTGAGAAACTAATTGATATGCCAGTGATCAGGTGGAGCATCTTCCTCCAATGCAAGCAACCTCTGCAATATATGGAGATACAGAACTTCTTTCTGATATAGGAAAATCTTGTGGCCAAAGTACATCTGTTGGAATGGTCATCACCACATATTGAATATGAGTTTCATTTATATCTTGTACACACGCAACTTTGTATTCAGTCAATGCATCATCTTCTGGAAAAGGTGCAAGCTGCTCATACATGACTCTCATCATTGATTCCTGGCTTATAGGGTCCACAATTATCGTTGCCCACTTTTCAAGTGCTGCAGGGACTTCTTCATTGGTTGTGTTTTCGTCCATCCACTCTCCAAAATCCGATGAATCGTCAAGATCTGAATGCTTAAACTCTGGAACATCTTCACCTGATAGCTCACTTTCCCATTCGTTACCTGGAATCTCATCACCCTCTGTAGAGTACTCTTCTTCAATGCAGATATCCATCATCACTTCTTCTTCAGCATTCATGTATCTTTCTTGCTCTATAAAAGGAGTAGAATCAAAGATAGCTTCATCTGAATCATATGTTTCCTCTTCTTCTTCTTGATCAATCTCACACACGGTGTATCTCACAAGACATTTGTCAATAATCTCTGATTTTTCAATATCATCCTCTTTAGTGACCAAAACTGAATATTCCATGAACTCTTCACCATCAACCTCTTCATATGTTGTATTCCATACCGGTTGCATAGTATCGGTGAAGTATTTTTCTTGTACAGGTTCATAGATGGATTCAACATCATCCTCTTCACTAGTATGTATGAAAGATTCTCGAGATGCAGGTGAAGATGGGCTATATTGTAAAGGAAAGTCTCTAGTATCTTCCATTGAAGAATCACTTTCCCACTGATGTTGAAAACAATTTAGATCTGATAATGGAACTTCTATATGATCTCCCGTTCTAAAAAATTCTTCCAGGAAGAAATCATCTTCAAAAAGAAGGTCATGCTCTTGTTTTGCTTGTAGAACTTTTTGAGTCTCTCCCTTGGATATATTTGACATAGGTTCTTCAAACCAGCCTTCAAAAGACGAGAAAAATAGATCTAATTCATCATTGTTGCGTTCTTGAGAAGATTGTCGCACTTCTTCTTCACCAAAGAAGGTTTGTAAGTTGAACATTTCTTCAGATTCCTCCTCTGATTTGTCAACCGCACAGACAACTTCCTGATTTTCTTTATTTATTTCAGACAGCATAACATATGTACCAGGACCCGTTTCTTGGTATAGCACTTGTGCTTGAGGATCCTGAGATTTCACCACCGTGAACCGTGACTTGGTTTCTGGTTCAAATTTGAAATTACCTTTCTTTAAAGGAATGGTTGCAGATGACCAATCCAATTGTATTTCCCCTCCAAGACCTTTGCAGAAACTTCTACTTAGCAGCATCCCATAGCTGGCTGGAATGTCAGCTACCAAGATAGTCATCATTATTTTCTTCTTTAGGCAAGCCGCTAATCAAACTTGAGCATCCTTCAATTGTCCAACCAATGGCACTGATTTAGACTCAAGCGAATAACACTTGTTATGTGTTTTGGTAAACGAGAGTCCCAAAGCATTCATTACCTGCAAAAGCATGACGTTGTCTGAGGCTCCTGAATCAATGATACAATTGCTCAATTTATAACCTCCTATATACAGAGAAATATAGAAGGGCTTTGGCTTCTCTCCTGCTGGAACAGAAGATTCTAGCAATGTGGGCTGCATGACAGTATCTTTCTTAACATACTTGACAATTCTATCCAGCTGATCTGGATGGTCTTGAAGATAATCTAGCTAAGAAATCTGCACCTTTGTTTTCATCATGGAATCTACTATATCAAAATTTGTTGAAGATGAATTTTGAGTAGTTTAAACACTTTCACGTGATGGCTGAGCATTGGAAGTGGAAGCCACTTCCTTTTCCTTTTCTTTTGGTCTTTGTCTATCCTCTCCTTCCTTCTGTGCCTTAAAATGTCGAGTACATGTAAACATAGGAGTTGAAAGATTTTCATGATTCACTGCAAGAGAATATTGATGAAAATCATCTTGTTCTTCCTTCATTATAACGGGTTCATTCTGGAAGT
Source organism: Cunninghamia lanceolata (assembly GCA_027924645.1). Lineage (NCBI taxonomy): Eukaryota > Viridiplantae > Streptophyta > Pinopsida > Cupressales > Cupressaceae > Cunninghamia > Cunninghamia lanceolata. The sequence goes on along the minus strand of BSBN01001051.1, from coordinate 2,176,410 downwards.
ATCCCATGGTAGAGTCGCCATCGAAGTTGTCTGTCTGTGGTAAGACAACATTCGCACTTGGGGAAGGAACAATGTTTGAAATAGGTGCAGCATCAGCATATCCCATGATTTGATTCATCCTTAAATTTTTAGGACACGTGGCTCCAGTATGTGCATCAATCTCATGAAAGGAACAAAACACTGCATTTTGAGCAGCATCGACTGCTTGCCTTGGTGGTGGTGCTGGCAACCTGGGCCTATAGTTATTGAAAGGCTAAAAATTGTTCCTCTTAGGCTGATATAGTTGCTGAGGCTGATACTGTTTCTGTGGTTGGTATTGTTGTTGCGCGGGTTGCCCCTGAGTAGGCAACTGTCTCTTCATGATAGTCACGTCATTTGCTACCTTATACAGCAGTGGATCTGCAGAGCTCTGAACTAGAGGCCTGATTGAATCCATTTTCATCTTGCCAGAGATAATCATGTTGTCCTCTAACTTGATGGCATTTTCTTGTGCATTAGATAATTTTGTTTCATTAGCCGATCTCAAAAAGAAGGCTATCTCAGAAGGAAGAGCGTTAATGAAACTGCTCAACAAAATTTGCAGAGATGGATTAAGAGTATGAGAAAGACGTGTAACTAGGTGATTAAACCTTGCCACAAACTCCCTCATTGGTTCATTGTTTTCCATCTTTGAATTTGAGAGTTGGGCAAACAATCTGTGACCATCTTCGGCAGGCTTGAACCTTGCCAAGAATTTCTTGCTCATAGTTGCCCAACTGGTAATGATTCCTGGTTCCAGATGATCGAACCAATTAGCAGCATTTCACATGAGAGTCTCAACGAAGAGACGCACGGCAACATCTTCATGTGATACATGCAAAACAGCACAAGCTGTTATGAATGTAGAGATGTGTTCATCAGGATGTTGAGTTCCATCACCATGGAACCGAGGAAAGTGCTTCCTTGACCCCTTTGGTAAATCATGATGTGCTTGTAGGGCCAAAGGTCCAATGTTATTACCCCAAGGCAATGGTGGTGGTCACCTTTGATTTGGATCATTGTGATTGTTGTTATTTGCATCACCCATTGCTCTAGGTTGGATTATTGGTTCTTCTTGTAATTCTTCCTGCTTGACTTCAGGAACTATCTAAATTTCTCGAGCTATGTTGGATGCTTCTCCAACTTTTGTAGAATCAAGATCTTGAAAGAAAGGATGCGTAGCACCGCCTTTTCCTTTTCTTGAATAAACCCTGTGAGCCAGGATTATCTATTGCCACGCGGGAGGTGGTAGTACTGGTCTTCCTGCTGCAAGATCTGCTTTGTGTTCTTCTTCGTCAAGGATAGCAGCTGCATTTCTCCATTGATCAGGACTTTCCTTTTGCACAAATATGAAACTTCTAATGCTGCTAATGATGTCCATTTGCTCTCCTTCTACTCATACAAGATTTGGTTGAATAACAAGTGGTGTAAGATTTGGTTGTTGAACTAGAGTAGAAGGACGCCAGGGAGTCATTACCGTGTCATAAGCCTAAGCTTGCTTGAAGTTTTATGCCTCGTGCCCCATGGTGGGCACCAGAAAACTGTTGGTGTTTCAATTTGCACCTCTGGTATGTGATTTGGAAACGGACAGCTATGCACAGATAAACTGCTCTCCTATTGGAAGTGGGAGTTCCCTTTCTTGCTGATGTTCGATGAAAAGATAACTTGAATGAAACTTTGCCTATCTTCTTTTTGATTCTCAGCTGCAGAGCACAAGGTTATAAAACTCTAAACGCTGCAGAAGAGGTTTTTCCTTTTCAATAAAACTTCTACTACAACTAGCATACACTAATGACGCTTTCAACCTCCTGAGTAAATTCAGAGCAAAGGAAGTTGAAAGTGAACGGGGAATGATTGTTAACACAAAAACTCAAGTAGTTTTCCTCCAGATTTACACCACAAGACTAAGAGTACTTTAATGATGAAAGCTGAAAATGAAAGCCACAAAAGCTACACATCTGATGACGAAAACTTGATGAATCGATATAGAATATCAGAGCAAAGTAGGCATGAGATTTCTATTCAATATCAGAAAGTTTAATACAACTCCAAGACAGCAAGACTGCAGCAAAAGGTAGGCATACAATAAGCGATCAAACACCAGAGAACACTAAACACAAAGTGAACAAACACCTGAAATAACAATGTTTGCAGGCTAGAATAGGCACAGCAAATTTGTTATCACAAAAGTCATTCCTTACAATGAACACAGATTGAACAGACACTGGGAATAACAATGTTTGCAGGCTAGAATAGGCACAGTGAATTTGCTATCACAACTACCATTACCAACAATGGGCAAGGATGCCCTTATTTATACTAAAATCAAAGGAGTAGGGAACCCTAAAATCTCCTTGATTAACCCTAACTTGCCAACTCGCAAGATTTATTACTATTCTAAGACAAAGATACAATAAATAAATGCTTTAAAGCAATTTTCTTTAAAGCAAAAAGATTCCAACTATCACAAGGTGCTTTATTTCTAAATATAGAATGGATGAGCTTGGGATGAATGCACATGCTTTAAAACAAAAAGCATATGTTTTAAAGCTGCTTTATTTTGGAATGCATCCTCATCAACATTCTAGCTTTTTGGTGATGTCATCTGTCGATATTCTGGGAAAGAATATCTTCTAAAAAGTCAGTGACCGCATCTCTGTCAGGAACACTGATACTCTCTAGAAAAATATTCTGATTCTCTAACATTTCTTCACCATTGGCAACCATCTGAAGAAATTCATGAACTTCACCCGTAGCCTTGTCAAATTTCAATGACATTGCAGCAAGACGACTCATCTTGCCGGCATTGATATCATCATTAAAGTTGTTGCGGACGAGAGTCTGGAACTCTACTTGCACTTCCCCGAGGTCATACAGGGTACCATCTTCTTTCTCATATGAACACGGGATCTGAGAGACAAAGGATCTGACGAACTTGAGGATGCCGATTACCTTTTCTTTCCATTCTATCAAATCTGAAATCATACTATCATAAGTTTTTACTGTGAAAAGATATTGTGCTTTCCAAGTAGAAACTATCTTCTTATCTTCAGTTGAATCAACAGTATCAAGTGCAATCTTCAAGTCGGAGATAATGATCTCAAACACTGGTCTATTTTCTGCCATGATCTGCTGCGACCCCTGTATGCCTTGGCGTAAATCATGAGCGTTGTACTTCAACTGATAAAGCTCTGCAAGTACAACTCTCCCTTTGGTCACAAATTCTTCTACCCAACTGTCCATGTGCCTCCCATAGAGGACCAACTTACTAAAATGCCACTGATCAGCTGGTGATCCAAGACTCGGTGGAAGAAACAAATCAACCTATGAAGTGTCATGGAAAAGGTTCGAAATATATTGCCGCAACTGTCGAACTTCAGCTTTGAGAGCTGCCTTGTCTTCTCCATCTCTCAACACCCTTTCCTTCAAGCTATCCACTGCAACTTCAAAGAGATTGACATCTATATGGCGAGTACTTCTGCCAAGGTTAGCTTTGACAACTGTGAAGTCATCAACCTCGACATTATTAGAACTTCTATTTTCTGGAGTTGTTGCAGTCTCAAGAATGATTTCTCCATCCGCATTCTTCTCAATGCGAATTTGCTTCTTCAGCTGCTTGTCTGGTGTGTCTTGATAGATGCTTTTTAGCTCTGTTAAGTCCAGCAGATATGAGGGCTTTCTTCTCTTCCTTCCCAGAATGTTTTCAAGCCAGGATGAGCCATCCTCTCTTGGAAACTCGGTTCTCGCCTCATCAGCTCCTGATGAATCAATGCTTGCATCAAAGTTGCGAACCGGTGAATCTGGCTCTGAATCTATGTGAATAGGAGAAGGGATCGGTGAAGAAGGTGGAGATACATGATCTGAAGGTAACACTTCAACATGCAGCATTGTTTCAACAGGAGCTTCTGGTTCAACTGGTGGATGTTCCTATTGGACATGAGCTGTAGACTTGTCTTTCTTCCTCTTTAACTTTGCCATTTTTGTTCCCTCTGGGAGAACACTCATAGCCTTAACTCTTTGTTTTGGCTTGGAAGTGGAAGGTTCTGATGGTTGCACAACTAGCGGCTCTGCTACTGGAATATCATCCTTCCGCTTAGTCTTCAAGAATATCAAACTGTTTTTAACCACTTGACTTGTTCTCTCCTCAATGGAAGTACTCTCTTTTACTGACCAATTAACTGGTGGCAACGGTTGTTGCTCAATTTGGCCCCTAAAATACGTGGGAAGTAGAACTTCACCACTCTCTGTCAAACCCTCTATGTCTTCTGATAAGATATCAGACATTTGCTGAAGAGTGAACCTGCTGTAACTGCATCTTCGCACTTCATACTCATCAGTACAATTGGCCCAGAAGTCTTCAACTGCAAACTTGTGTGTACAATTCTGACCAAGATGTGATACATAAACACCATGGGGATCATATGAAGATCTCCCGTCGAAAAACTTAACACCATATCTGGATGATTCATTACCGATTGCCCTGGCATCTACTCCAGATCTACATCTATAAATACTCATCCCAAGTGGAAAATTGAAGGCAGTCTTGCGTCTGCTATGCAAAAATGTATGCACTTGATAAGCTTGCCTCAAAAATTCCATAAATGTTATTTCATTTGTAGGATATCGCGGCAACATGGCTGGCTCTCCTGAGAAGCCATATACTCTAATGTAGGAAAAAGTAGGAAATTGGATAAACCAATCAGCCCATTCTGCCATTGCTATTCTAGCCTCTACAGAAAACCGTATATGCAACTCCTTGTCCATGTCTCGCACTGCATGCATCAAGAATGCATCATTCACCCGCCTGTAATGTTGTTCAGCTTGAGAGATCTCTAACTGCGGGAAATGATGATACACATGCTGAGTACCCAGAGTTCCAACAACATTCAAACCTCTGAATTGACCTTGAAAAGCCATCAAATACACAAGGTATGATATCATAAAGAATTCATGAGCCCTTTGAAAATCAATTATTTGTTGGTGGAGACAATCACTGATTAGTGCCGACCAATCATAGAATTCGGTTCCGTCAATAATCTGGGACATGATGTAAAACATCTAAGGCTGAAATTTGTTTGCATCTGCTTGACCCGTGATACGACTTAGCAGAGTAATCATTATTGCATGCTCCTCCTTGAATTCTCCATGTCCAACGTTCTTTAGCATAATATTCTGCTTTTCTTTCAACCACCTCTGACCAATCTTTTTTCTATATTTTTTCTTATCATTATTCCAAACCCTCTTGCATTCTTCAAGTGAAATAGTTAAGTTCTCTCTCCAAATAGGTATTATAAAGCACTTTTCAATGTCATTTGGCCTCAAGCTGTAGAGCACACATCCATCACCCGATTGAATTTCTCTTGTGACCGAGTTGTAATGCGTCACACAAGCAATCACAAACTCGATACTTTGCACGGTGATAGGAAAGGATGCCGCTGCAAGCAAACTGGAGTGTCCAAGATTCCTGATGGCATTATTTCCTGCATCCTCCAAGGAGTGTAAATTAATTACTGGAAGTACTTTATGCAAGTCTATTTCACAAGTTTTCAGGTAATCATGAACCAATGCTGTTTTATGCCTGAATTGTGTTTGAGAGTACTACATATTGGAAGATTTGAAAATCAACTGTGAACACGCCTATGTTGGAAAAAGTATTGAACAGATGGCTGAAAATTGTTTGCTGATTTTTAGAAAAGGTAGAGTGTGAGCTAAAAAAGCTGGCACATGGGTTTTGTAGATAATTCCGTTTCTAAGCAACCCAGATTGTTAGAGTTTGAAAAAGCGAAGATTTTCTCAAAAAAGTAGGAAAAAAGCAGTTTCCTAAAAAAAAGCACAACTCCTAATCTTCAAGAGAATGATAATCTAGATGGACCCATCTCGACAAAAACTAAAAAAGCTCTGGTCAGATTTCTGAAAAATGATCTCCTTGAAACAAGGACCCTGAAAAAGCAAGCCTCTCTTCTTCCTCAACTCGAATCTATGAAGAAAATTGAAAAAGCACCTAGTTTGGGTCTTCGAATCTTCATTGAAAGAAAAATAAAATCTTTCCTCTGGATGCAACCTGCAAAAGATAATGAAATAAAGAAGCCCAAAGCTTGTCTTTATAAATCTTTGGTCGAAAAAATAGCTTTACTTGTGTGAGAAGAAAACTTCATCCTCATCTAAGAAGAAAGCATCTTTTAAAACATAAATCCAAGTGGATGTCTTCGAATAGGAAGAATCCCTATTTTGTAGGAACCTATGGCTTCATGTGCAAGATGACAAAAATTATCTTCTTTGATGATGTCATCGAATGCGCGAGTTGGAAGAAGTGTTAACAAAATTTCTTCATTTTCGACACTTCAACACTCATTTTTACTCAAATATGGCATGTCTCCAACTTTGACAAGGTGGAAAAATGTCATCATGAACTGAAAGAGCTAACTGATCCTGACATTTTGGAGATTGATCAGCTGAGATTCCATCCCTTGTCTCCGTTCGACGATCTGACATCGTTTGACCAAGTTTGACCTCCCAAAAACTGCCAACGGGCGAAGATTGGTAACAAGGCATGTCGGAAAACACTAAAAAAACAAAAATATTCTAACATTGCTCAAGATGGGCATCCCAAGCCTCCTGGGGCGCCCAGTTTCCCAACACTTAGCCATTTTTTCAATTTTTTCAACTTTTTCAATTTCTTGGTTTGCGTGCGCATTCCAGAGGCACAGGACCCCTGTTTGGTTGTCAATTTCTAACAACTGGGATGAAAATGAGTCTGTTGATTTGGCAAATATGCAAGCCTGATGAAAACTGAGTCGATTGTACCTTATGTTTGCCTCGAAAAATGTGCCAAACTGATCAACACTGAACCAGAGCGGGCTGACGAAAGGAGATTTGTGTTTTTCAAGAAAAACATGAAAAATAAACTAACACTGGTGAGGATGGGCACCCCAAGCCTCCAGGGGCGCCGAGTTTGTCAACACTTAGCCATTTTTTCAAAAATTGTCAATTTTGTACCTTTTCTCGATTTCCGTGTGGATTGCTCATGTTCGATCTTTGATTTCGGTCGTTCTGACGACTGTCAAGGCGGGACGGAGGGTGATCTAAGTAGTCTAAACATATCTATGATGAAATCCTTGCTTTGACTAACTTTTGACCAAGTTTGACCAACCGGAAAGGAGCTGATGGAAGCATTTTCGACGTTTCTCAAAAAACGTGCAAAAAAACTAACATAGGAGAGGATGGGCGCCCCAAGCCTCCTGGGGCACCCAGTTTCACCAGACTTAGCCCTTTTTGTGATTTTCCAACTTTTCCATTCACCTTGGATCCATCTTGCATCGTTTTGCATGCATCGTCGAGTCGACGGCTGTTTGTCAGTTTTGCGTCGTTGAAACAACATTGGAAACTCGTCAAAGAGATTTGGCAGGTGAACTTTTCTGTGTTGATGACTTTCGAGCTCATGCTTCACCTTGTGAAAAAGGAAAAATGACCTAGTAGAGAAAACTTGGTCGTTTGAAGATTCCGTTTGAACCGTGCCGATCGTGAAGGAAAATCGACCAATGAGAATCGAGCGTGACACCTGATTTGGAGATTCTATTTTTAGAAAGTTTAGCCAACATCCATATCTCAAGAAACCCAGAAAACCTAACTCGATGTCTATTTTTAGAAATTTCTAAAAATAGAAATTTCTATTTTTAAGAAATTTTGCTTTTTTGACTTTTTGACGAAAAATTTTCTAGACTTGTTTCAAAATGCCTTGAAGCAAAAAATTTGGTTGGGTACAACAAGTACCCCATGCGTATGAGTTTCTTGGCTAGAATAGGACCACTAGAGTGGGTCCCGCATATTCGGTCGTGTATTTTGCTTAGAGCAGTTTGATATTCCTCTCTATCTAGACACCTAAGGAGAGTACCATCGAGACCTCGGCGATATAGGGTGTTTGCGACAATGGTATACTGGGATGCCTGTCAGATGAAGGTTCTTTTTTGGTTGCTGGAAAGGTCGGGTGGGAGGGTATTCTCTTTTAGGTAGGCAAATATTTTACCATAGAGTGGGGAATTGGTTCCTACGATGTGGCATATGATATGGGACTCTGGGGTGTCATAAGCAGGATAGGAGACTGGTTCTACTAAGAACTCATATCGTGTTTGATTGCCTGGAATGTCGAGGAGAGATATGATTGTTGCCATTGCATGTGTAGCTTTATTCTAAATCCTTGGTATCTGTTCGAAAGATATCTTGACGAAATATTCCTTGAAGTCATCTACCATTCATTTGTAAGGAATCAGTTTCTCATCCTTTGTTTGGTAGTCATCATTTACTTGATTGATAACTAGTTGTGAGTCACCATAGGCTTGGAGTTCTTTGATGTTCCACTCAACTGCCTGCTTGATACCGATAACCAGGGCCTCATATTCTGCTACGTTGTTAGTGCAAGGGAACATTAACCTATATGACTTTGGAATAGTGTCACCATTAAGTGTTATCAATAAGATACCTGCCCCTAATCCATGCTGTGTGTATGAGCCATCGAAATACATTTTCCAGTTTGCTACGTTGACATGGAAGATAGATTCATTTGGAAATTCAAAACTTAGGGGGTTGTCATCCGTTAAAGGTGCATCTACTAGTTGATTTGCAAGCATTTGTCCTTTTATCACTTTTCTATCCACATATTCGATGTCGAACTCACTGAGAAGCATGACCCATTTTGATAATCTACCTATTAAGGTAGCCTTGTTAAGTAAGTATTTCAGTGGATCAATCTTTGCCACCAGTTTAATAGAGTGTGATAGCATGTAATGTCTCCATTTTTGCGAGGCAAATACAACAGCTAGACATGCTCTTTCTATTGGTGTGTATTACAATTCGTATTTGACAAGTGTTTGACTAATGCAGTAGATAGCCTATTCTTTTCCATCATAGTTCTGTTGTGCCAGGAGAGCTCCTAGAGAAGTTGGTGTAGCTGAGATATACAGTAATAGAGGCTTGCCTTGAATTGGTGGCATTAACATAGGTGGTTTCATGAGATATTCCTTTAGTTGCTGAAATACCTGTTCACATGACTCATTCCATTTGAAGGGTACATTTTTGTGTAGCAGATGAGAGAATGGGTGGCACTTGTCTACCAGTTGGGAAATGAACCATCTAATAGACTATAGTTTGCCCTGTAGGGATCTCAATTGAGTCAAATTTTTAGGAGGTGGCATTTCCATGATGGCTTTTACCTTAGCAGGATCAACTTCAATACCATTTTCCAACACTATGTATCCCAGTAGTTTACCTGACGTAACTCTGAATACACACTTCTTTGGGTTAAGGCACACATTGAACTATTCCAGTCTGTTGAAGATCTTGTCTAGTACTGCTAGATGCCCTTCTCTTGTAAGAGACTTTGCTAGAATGTCATCGACATAGTCTTCCATCATAGTATACATCATATCATGGAAGATTGTTGTCATGGCTCTCTGATATGTTGCCCCAGCATTTTTTAGACCAAACGACATAACACACCAATAGTAGGTGCCCCAAGGACATGTGAAGGCAATTTTGTGTTGGTCGTCGGGTGCGATCTTTATCTAGTTATATCCCAAGAAACCGTCCATGAGTGATAGCATAGTGTGTCCTACTGTAAGATCGACAATCATGTCTATGTTGGGCAAGGGGAAGTCATCTTTGGGACAAGCCTTGTTCAAGTCTCTGAAATCATTGCATATTCTGACCCTGCCATCTGGTTTAGCCACCGGTACTATATTCGAAACCCATTCAGGATAGTCTATAGGCCTAATAAATCTGACGTCTAACAACTTTTTTAGTTCCTCTTTTACCATGAGGGCCACATGTAGATGCATCTTTCTGAGCTTTTGTTTGATCGGTTTAGCTCCTGGAGCTAGAGATAAATGATGGATGATAAGATTTGGATCGAGCCCTGGCATGTCAGCGTATGCCCATGTGAAGTTGATTTGTATTCTTTTGAAGAAATCTGTAAATGCTAGTTTTTCATGTTCTATTAGAGCCTTTGCCATGTGGACCATTCTGGGATTATCCCCTATGTTGACATTGATTGCTTCGGCTGGTTCTATCAAGATCAGCGATCTCTCCTGATATGTAAGATTGGGGAGAGGGTCAAGCCTTCCATCCTTCGGTGCCTCAGAGAGGTTTTCACCGTTGGATATGTCTTTATTTTTACTATTTTGATGATCTAGCACTACCATGGAGCAGTTTTCATCGTTACATCATTCTTTTAATTTGATGTTGTTATGACTGAAAGGCTTGGCCCTCTCTCCAAAATAGGCCTTCTCATTGTGTTCAATAGCATAGCTTGCTTTGTGGTCTCCTACAGGTATGTGATTTCTAAGCTCAAGGTAATCGATGATGGCTTCGTCATTTTCAAAGGTATCAAGCTCAGGGGTAGTACCTTCTAGGTCCTAGTCTATAAGTTCAGGGTGTACCAAAGGTAAGGGATCATTAGGTTGGTCTGTTTCAACAGTGTTGATGGTTAGGACAGAATTATTGATAGAACGGACAAAGTCTGTGATGGTACTCTCTATCAGTGGATCCGTTAAGGGGGGAAACATTCCTTCCTCATGATTTTCACTATTGTTGCTATGCGGGTCAGACTCTAATGGCCTAGCCCTTGGACCTTGTCTCTCGTTGGCATGGGTCGGGTCGTACTCGTGGACAACGTCAATATCCTTTTCGTTACAAGACATCTCAGAGAGGCTATCCCATTCATACTCGTTAGAATCAGTTTCGCTCCCCATTTGCATTCTCTGAATTTGCTCAACCAGATTGCTAGTGGATGCTTCTAGTTGTTTTCCTTTGTTCTTATTGGTTTGTTGCTTCTTGATGCTCCAGTGTACCCTAGCCCTGTAGTGTCTCGGGCTGTTAAGGTATGAGGTTGGATGGGTTTAGTGATGCTATCCTTTCTTGAACCAAGTGGACCATGTCCTTCATACCCCATTCTCTGTAGCATTTGAAAGCCTTGACCATATTGTGTCGTTTGTATAATGGGATGGTCATGTTGTGTTGAGGAACTACCCTCATCTTTGTATAGCCATAGTAGGACATCTTTTTCATCGCTTTCATCTTCTAGGCTTCCCCATTTCACAAATGGTCCTTTGGTGGTTCTCTCTACTTTAGATGTTTTTAAGATGGGTCTCCCATAGGATCTAGGAGATATAGGTAGTTGAGATAAATAGAGGGACTGAGATACCATGTATTCACCCAAGCCCTTATCTTTGAGTTGGAGTTTAGGTTGAGACGTCCCTGAAGAGAAGGCTAGTGTAGCCGGATCTATACGAGATGAAGAGGCGGCAGAAGCACGGTTGGTGGGGATTATAACTTCTAGTTTTGGCTTAATCGAATTGCAGTATTGAAAGGGGTTAGGGTCACCTTGGATGGTGATCTCTTGACCTTCATGTGGGAATTTGATACATTGATGATATGTGGAAGGTACGGCTTTCAAGGCATGTATCCATGGTCGTCCAAGGAGAATGTTGTAAGCTAGCTCCATGTCAAGGACTTGACAAGCTACATCTTTCACTACAAGGCCCACTCTAATTAGTAGGGTAACAATTCCTTTGGACATCCTTTCTTCCTCATCATACGCTTTTATGGTGATTTTTCTTTTCGGATCTATAGCCTTCTCTAAAAACCCCAATGTAAGGATTAACTTCAATGTGCAGATATTCAAACTAGCCCCTCCATCTATTAGGACTCTTTTGATCTTGTGTTTATGTATGAAAGATTCGATGTGAAGGGAGGCATTATGGGGTTGAGTGATAGACGTATCATCCTTCTTAGTGAATGATAGGGAGTGCGGTGAGGTGATGTGACCGACCATAGTTTGGAATTGCTCTTCAACTAGGTTCGTGGGAACGGAGGCTTCTGCTAAGGCTTTGTCAAGTATGGACCTATGAGAAGGAGATAGACACAGGAGTTCCAATATGGAGATGTGTGCAGGTGTTTTGTGGAGTTGATCCATGATACTGTAATGACTAGACAGAGGAGCAGAAGCTCCTCTAAGGGTGACCCTATTACTACAGGTAGTAACGTTGCAATCTGAATCCTTGTTGATAGTGATCACATTGATGTGTGAATCACCTTCTAAGATATGGTTAACAACATAGTTGAAGCTGACATTTATGTAGTTTATGTTGTTAGAGCCACTGTTATTTCTGTTGGAAGGTCCCCCCTGTTCATAGTTAGGAAGAGGATCCTTGAATGCTTGATGATCGTTGTTGGAAGTATGTCCATGAGATTGTCCATTAATGGATATTTTGTTTTGCTCTATTAAGTCTTGGATTATATGATTGAGTGCAATACAATCATTTGTCTTGTGCCCCCTATTTCAGTGATATTCACAGAAGTCATTGTTGTTCCACCAATGGGGTTTGACCTTTGGTTCGTACTCTCATGCTGAGGGAAGTGTTATGAGATTGTTGGTGATTAGCTTCCGCAAGGCAGTTTCTAGTGGCTCATCCAAATGTGTGAACTTTCTTTTAGGTCGAAAGTTGTTAAACCTAGATTCGGTATTTCTTGGTTTGTTTTGCAAGGGGTTATTTTGTGGTGTTGATAGGTTAAAAATTGGTTGCTTAGGTGCCACGTTCTTGGCATCCACCACCCCGTCATTCACAACATTCTTATTTTTAGTCTAGAATCTAGGTTTGTCATTGTTGGTGTTGGTATTGGGAGAGTCTTTATAGAGCTTGATTTGACCTTTTACGATGAGGGCTCTTTCTATGATGAGGCCCATCTCAATGACCTTGCTAAAAGAAGTAGGACATTGGATTTGGATTTGGTAGCTTAGGTCCATTTGCAAGTTGTGGACAAACATCTCTAGCATCTGTTTCTCTGGTATTTGGTGTGGGCACTTGCTTGCCAGTTGTCTCCATCTCTGTAAGAAGGTAGCAAAAGATTCTCCTCCTTTCTGTTTGGTGTTATAGAGATCCAATATTGAGATGTCATGCTCAATATTGTATGAGAAGTGGGTGACAAATTTGTTGACAAGTTCATTGAATGTTTTAATACTAGGTGGCAGTCTAGAGAACCAATCCATGGGTTGTCCTCCCAAGCTCCGTGGAAATAGTCGCATAAGGTAAGTGTCGTTATGTGCGACCTCTAGACAAGCAGCATTGAACTCTCTGATATGATCTCTTGGATCGCCCTTCCCTCGATACTTATAGAATTTAGGCACCTCAAATCTTTAGGGGAAGGGAATCATGATTAAGGACCTATCAAAAGGATATGGTGAAATATCCTCTAGGGTGTAGTTTTTAGTCGATGTTCCCATTTTCATGTCTGAAATTTGTTGTTCGAGAGCTTCATATTTTTGGTTCATTAGACTTATGGCATCCAAGGAGTCAATTGTTGTTTTGCTCTTATCCATGGGTATTTCATCATGTCTACTTCCTTCAGGGATTCTCTCTTCATCAGTTTCTTTGAGAGCCTCCACGTCATAATCCTTAGGGAGTTTGACTCCTAGATTTGCTAGATGTCAAAAGAATTTTGTTGGGTCTTGGGCCAGCACCTCTTCTAATAGGCGTTGAAATTTTGGGTCATGCTGTGTGTGGAGGATCTTGTCCATGGAAGGTTCTTCATCACTTTCGTGACTGTTGAGGACACTTTTCTCTGCCATTTCTAACTGTTTTTATTTTTGTAATCTTGTCAAGACCATGCAAGATAGTAAAGAGATGGGATGAGGTGAGATTGGAAGATTTTGAGCAAGGTGCTAGGATGAAACAAGGTTTTAGCAAGGTTCCTCTTAGATCTAGGTGGTGTCAAACAAGGTGGGTATACAAAAGCGATAGTCAAAAGCTAGGATGTTAGGAATCCATTACTTGACGTTGACTAGCCTTTACATAATCCACTAGTGGAGTTCCGATAGAGAAGGATAAGTAATCCTTGATACTTGGAGGCTCACTAGGTCTTGTTTGAGTTTTGATTTTGATCAAGAAAAATTTGACTATAACCTTGTTGGAAACTTGGAAGAAAGTGGTGAAAGTTTGGATGTACAAATAGTTATGGTGTGGATAAGGGAGAAATGGTTGATTTTACAAGGTCTTTAATCAGATTTTGAAAGCTAGAACAGGTTTGAACTAGTTTTTGAAAAGTATTGATAAATTTTTCTCTTTCGAAGATATGGTTTTTGCTCTCTAGTTTAAATGCGCAACAACATGAGTCAAATGCGCAAAAAGTCGATGTATATGCGCAACACTGGTGAAGTTGCGCAATACTAGTAGATGCGCAGAAAGTTGACTCAAATGCGCAAAAAGTCAGTGTGGATGTGCAACTCTGGCTATTTGTTTGTTTTCTCTAAATTTTGGAAATTTTGGATCGTTTCCTAGATTTTTCAGTGTTTTTGGTTTGAAAAATTTGGTGTTTCTGTTGAGGTTGATGTTCAATTATGGAAAAATCACAACAAACACATAGAAGTTTTCCATGATCTTTATCTTTTTATATTTTTTTATGTTTTTGGACTATTATGAGTCAAAACAAGTACAACCTAGGCTGGATGAGACAATATTCGTTGAATCCTCTAGCTGTGCCACTCAAAGCATGTAGCTCCAGGATCTGGTAGCACCGGCTCCCCTCCACGGCACTCACTTCTCACGCATACTAGATCCAAGTTTCCTTAGACTCGTACCCACACCGAACCTTAGGATTGTCCCTGCTACCTCTACTAAGAGTCACTTGAATTGAGGCCGCTTCAAGAGCTCTGCCCTTTGCATCAACGAATAGGGGTTTTTGGCTTACTACACTATTGGTTCTTAGTTAGGGCAACCATTTGAGTGGTTACACGTGCGGTGGCACTACTCTCCATTATGGAGTCTCCTAGCCTCAAAGGGTTACGCCGATGCAGGTTTTGGTGGAGGTTGGCTGTCGGTGTAACACAGCAGCACTCGTTGCTTGAGGTTTTCACCCCAAGCACAATTTATTTTAAGTGACTTGATAGGGCTTGGCTTTAGCCTGTTACCACTCAGAGTCATTCCCACTTGGACAAGCGTGCATCCAAGGGTAGGCCCCCCTAAAGGTTTGATAAAAAGAATGACAAGTCTGGCACTTTGATCACCTAGTTAAGGGGAGAGCATAAGCTTATTGTCATTCACAAGCACAAAGTAAGGTGGTTAATCCAACCTAGTTAAAAATAGAAAAACTAAATGAGTTAATCTACTTGTGCACTCACACGATTGTTAACTTGGAGGTGATTAAAACATAGCATTGTTCATTTTTCTGATTGTTAACTTTGAAAGTGATTAAGACATAGCATTGTTCATTTTCCATTTGCAAAAGATAGAAGTGATTAAACTAGAAAATAAATCAACAATGCACCGATAGTAATAAGGTTCAGTTACTTCTTTCCTAGTTAGAAAACTAAGTGAAGTTTGTTATGAAATGCACTTGTTACTTTCACCCCTAGTTATTCTAAGTGAACTAGTCAAATTATGTAGATGACCTAATCCAACCACTACTCTTGCAAAACCGACGTTAGCTCAACATGCAAAGATAAAAAATTGTACAGCAAAAAAGCATAAGACAGATGCGCAACACTGTAGCCTGAATGTGCAGAAACAGGGAGTGTATGCTTCTTTGTACAGAAGCGCAATATCACAAGGTATATGCGCAATAAAACAAATGCGTCGTTTGACAGAATGTATGCATTGAAAGATAAGGTAAATGCACAACTTAGACAGATGCACAGTTAGATAGAATATATGTGCAAATAGAACTCCATGCCAAATCCCAGGATGAATGCGCAACTGCAGAGGTTGAATGCGCAATTACAGATGTCAAATGCGCCAGACTATCGTATGCGCAAAAGCAGAATGTAAATGCATCACTTGGAAGGTCAGCTGCACCAAAAAAACAAATGCACCAACTCAGAAGGTAAATGCATCATTTGGGATGTTGTATGCGCAAGACTGGCTCTGTCAAAAACCTGTTCGTCACCTGTACGGACCTGTCACTTAAAAACACTTAGTTTTTTATTAGTAAAGGGGCAAGAGCCCCATGGTGGGCACCAAAAATGTGAGGGGGAAAATAGGTTAATCAATCAATGATAAAAATACCCAAACATCTACAGAATATGAAGATAAAAGGAGGATTCAAAACAATAAAAAACAATAATACCTCCACCTTTTACCTTTCGCCTTCTATAGTTCACCTATCTTTTTTTGATCTTGATTGTGAAGCCCTCAGAAGCTTTTGCTTGCTTGCTCGTTGAAGATGACAAAGGAAGAATGGGTATGATACTGATGTATTTGGAGATGAGCTTCAAATACATAAATGGATTATGAATGAGGATGCTCAAATGGGAATAGGGGTGCCAAAGGCGCACCGATATCTCTGCAGCTTAAGTTTACACAAAATCCAGATATGAAATGAAGAGAAGAAGGTTGTATTTATAGAAGAGAGTGAGGGAAGATCAATGGTTGAGAAGAAAAGAAGAAATCAACAGAGGAGGATTGTTGAGGAACGTGCATCCAATAGAAGAAAGACACATGTCATTCCAAAAGTAGTTTAGTTGAGTTAACTCTTCTCTTGATGAGGATGAGATTTGATTTTATCTATTTTAAGAAAAGATTTGCTTTAAAGATGCTTTAAAACTGATTTTGCTTTTGCAACTCAGAATTTTGCTTTTGTGTGACAAGAGGAAAGTTATTTTTGGAAGATAAGAATGATTTTTCGAAGAGATAGAAAAGCATAATTAAATAAATGAATTTCTTTAATTATTTTATAGATAATTGAGAGGAATAAATAAAATATAGAAATATATTTTATTTTGTGGAGATTTTAGATTTTATTTAAATAAAATTTGCATTTTATTTAAATTTGGAGGAATAAAAGATTTTAATTAAATAATTAAAATTATTTAATTGTTTTAGAAGAATGAAGTTGGTGAATTTGATTTTAATTAATTAAATAAATGTGTGTATTTAATTAAATGAGAGGAAGTGAATCAAATAAATAAATGAATTTATTTATTTAATGATAGAAGAATACTAAGGATGAAATAAATATTTAAAATATTTATTTAAGTAGAGTCATGTCAATTTTAGGTGTATACAGTATCATTACAGAGCTATAAAGTTTATTTTAAACTTCAAACTTGAGATATGTACAAAAACTTAATAGAATCTATAGCTTACGTCTAGCATGTGGAGGTTGAAATACACATTGTGTATTTCAACCTATAATTTTCTTCATATCAAGAATCATATATATATATATATATATATATATATATATATATATATATATATATATATATATATATATATATATTTAAAACCAATTGTCTTGCTATTCAAGTTATCATATGCATATTTTCATGGTTGATTGGTTTATATTGAATAATGTTATATAAATCAACTTGAGGATAATATTAATAGTGATTAATAAGTAAATGACATGATGGAGATAAGCATAATACTTTTTAAGCTAATATTTTATTATTGAAACTTGTATTACAGGTCTTAATACACACATGTGTAAATATCAAATAGATCCATTGTAAATATCAAGAAGCATTTATATGAAAACTTTATTAAATAACTCAAACATAAATTTGTCCATGTCAAATATATACATATTTATGTCCATCTGAAACATAAACATGTCCATACATGTTGAAAATATATAAACATAAATGTTCATACATGTTTGAAAATATAAACATAAACATCTCCATACATATATGCATAAATGTGCATACATGTCAAATATATAAACATAAGCATCCATACATGCCAAATATAAACATAAACATATAAATGTCCATATTTCAAACATGAGTATACACTCAAATGTCAATAACTCAAACATAATCATAAACACAAATGTCCATGTCCATATCTCAAACATAAACATAAACACAAATGTCCACATGTCCATATCCCAAACATAAACATAAACACAAACATGTACATGTTCATATCTCAAACATAAGTTCATAAACAAAAATGTCCATATCTCAAACATTTCAACTAACTAGTTTGATCATGTCAACTCATAGTTGAGTGAGCCTCATAGTGAGAATCCTGCTTTGATAGATGCAATGAGCCCTAAAAAAGATTAATTAAATTAGAATATATATACACATGTTTCCTACATACATACATACATGCAAATATGAGATATTTTTATATACATGAATTTAAATTTGATAATCAACTCACCTATCCACTATGGTCAAGTGAATCACAGATGCGTACATGCTCTACCCTCAAACAAGGAGTAACACCTACATCCTTGAGCTACACATGCACGTAGAAAAGAAAAAATAATTTCAAATATATTTTATGTGAGGACTACAAGCATATGTTTAAATTTTATAGTATAAATTAACCTAAAAATTTAAAAATTATATACCTATGTCATACCAAGACCCTGAATATCACCATCCTCAGTTGGAATGATGGAATCCATTAACTCTTATGTTTTTATCTCATCTAGTAGTTGTAGAAGTGACGTGTGTAATAGATTGCGAATGTGAGATGACATCTATCTTATAGAAAGCATCTCTCCAAAACCCATACCCCCTACAACCTACTCAAGTGAATCAGGTCCCATATGTTGAGCCTGTGGAGTGGTAGAATGATCAGTAGATGCATGCGCTCCTCTAGTATGTGGCTCCTTTAGCCCACCAGAGGATATAACTATATGATCTGCATCATAATGCAGCATGTTAGCTATTAGACTCTCAAAATCTGCAAGGATGTGACCCACCTATGAACTAACACTTTCTAGAGGGATCCCTAATTGTGATGATATCGCCTGGTATGCTCTCATCAAGTCCTTAGATAAATAACATGTCACCCACTGCATCTGGCCCTCGACTATAATATGCTCCAAATCCTTTGGTGATGGAATTCCTATAAGATGATAAGGATCTACGTAAGTAGGTGACATGTACAAATGCCTTATCAAGTATTACCCTATGTAATCTATAGATATCATCTGATTTTGCATAACAATCTCAGTTCAATACTCTTAATTGCTTCCTGTTGGGAAGAAATGACCACATTATCACCAATACCACTGAGGGACAGTGAGACTGCAAGCATCCTATCACCAACTAAGCTCCTATAAACATGAGTCTCTTGATTTGGACAATGATATGTATCTCTATCACATACTCTACCATGCCTCTTCCCCAAATGTGGTGGTAAATCCAAATAGTTAACGTGGAGGCCTAAATGGACCTCAACATATAACTATTATGCAAAATATAGTGGAATTTGGTTGTTATTTAGATAACAACCATAGGAAACAAGAAATCTAGGATAAATCAATGGTGCCATCGAAGGGCATACACACTTGGTCACTTGATATGCCCTAACACTAGTTTTTGGCACATAGTGAGGAAAACCGTATGCCTTAAGAGTTTCTTTTGGTGTTCTTATTTGGACTTCACTCAATGGAACATCACCAGAAACCTATGCCCACATTTGGGCAAGAATAATTGCTAGCATATCACTAGAATATACACTAACACCCCCTAACGAACTTGTAATACAAACTAAACTATCCAAAGTCTTCTCACAATTAGATCTATAAACCCCCATGATTTGATGATCCTCTAAAATTAACCTCAATCTACCAATCTCTCTATCCGTATGGCCAAAAATTGGATCCATATCTCCCTATCACATTTACATGTAAATATACTTGAGAAAAAGAACATAACATGATATAGTTCCTAAACTATAAGATAATATAAGACATAAATTCTAATGGACCCCAATCATCTTCTTGTAAGATACTATGATCATTGACTAGGAACCATTCATTTTGTATAACACAATTGTTAGATGTATCAATTGTACATGACCTAATAGTCTAATGGTTTTCCTTTACATTTATTGGTGAACTTGACATTCCGTCATGACCTAGGATTTTATAGTAGGGGTTGACCTTTATTTTAATTATAGTTCTTAGATCTAATTTCTCACTTTTATATTTTTATTTTTAGATTTACCTAGGGTTTGTATTCATCCAAGTGTTTGTCTTTTCCTATCATATCTTGATTAGTATTTGAGCATTTAAATAGTGATATACCTATTTGATTGCACCTATCCAACCTTGGATAATATTTTGTGACACATGATCCTTCCATCCTTGATACTCTCATGATATATTTTATTTGATGGACCCATGAGTATGTGTTTTCTAGGGAGGTGTAATTCTAGATCATATACTTGTTTTTACCTCCTTCCCTTGAGGGTAGTGTTTATCCAACATGTTGGATGCACTATGACCATAAGAGTTTATGCATGGATTTAAATGGTACATTTAATCAGTTGTGGTAAACTTGTCCATAAGTTTCATGTAAGAAATGAAAAATAAAGTTTTAGTACTATGGTTTGAAATAATTTCACTACAACCTTAAACTTGCAATAATAGAGGTTAGCATCAAAAGAATTTTTAAGATGTTCTCTACTCCAGTGGGAAAAAACAAGTATTCTATGCCTTTTTAAGTAGGGAAATAGTCAATTTTAACTTAAAGCAAGGTGTTGTGGTGAGCATGCCGAATGGAGTGAACAACATTAGTAATTCCCCTCTATTAAAAGCCAAATTCAACATCTACTCTATATTATTCTAGGTTATGTATAATATAGTCTTGAAATCCTCGATGCCACCACTTGTCTTGGAACATAGTTAAAGATTAAATCAAGATTTTTGATTATCAAACTCCAATAACTAATTTGCATCTATATATTACTTCAATAAATAATTTTCTCCTCTCTTGTTTTAGTTGTGATTAAATATGATTTAGGTAACATAAATGTTTTAACTAACTTGCAATGGTGACATTTGCAGACCCGTGCCAATTCTCATTTAGTTTTGGGTCCATTTTGGTAGATGGATTAATACAATTACATATCAACATATGGCATGCAATATTATATGAAGTTGGGATCATTCCTTGATCCTTCACCTACCCTTAGTTCAAAAAAATGTTGAGGAAAACATTGTTTACCCTTGAGATACACATTTTATGGTATCAAATTTACAACTTAGGGTTTGACATCCATAATTTAGGGTTTCAAATAAATGTTTTAGGGTTACAAAATAGATGTTTAGGGTTTCAATTTTCATATTTTAGGCTTTCAAAATGATGTAAAAAGGTTTGAAAATTCACATAATAGGGTTTCAAAATGATGTTAAATAAGGTTTCAAATTCTCATACATTAGGGTTTGGAAATTAACATAATAGGGTTTCAAAATGATATTTTAGGGTTTTAAATTCTTGTTTAGGGTTTGTAAATTCACATAAAAGGGTTTCAATTTTTTTTATAAAAAACATTTAAACCATATTATGATTCTAAAAAAAAATATTGAAGTCAAAAACTGAAATATTCATTGTTGGCATTGTTTTGTCATTGATGCCAGAGGTATTCAGGTTTTTATCTTCTATAGATACAAGATGATCCATTAGAGCTTGTTAGGATGGATTTATGCCTAAAGTGCATTAGGGTTTCTCCTACTGTAGTGCCCCTCATTTTGGCTTTCTGACAGTTTGTTAGTGTTTCCTTTATATTTAGACATTTTGACACATGTGGATGATGGATTACTTATTTATGCCATTTATGCTCATTATGGATTATGGATTTATTGATGTAGTTGTTGATACTCATTTATGCTCATTATGATGACATTGTTGATGTTATATGATGCTTTTTTATGATCAGTTAATGGTTAATTGATTATGTAGATTAGTGTTATTATGCTTTATGTGATCATTAGATGATATGGTATCTAATTATTTAGTTAGTGATGTATTTGTTGACTTTGGATATTGATGGGGAGGCCTATGGGTTTAGGAAACCTATCTTGACACAATAGGTCAAGACCTATATCATACCCCAAGTCTCCCTACCAATTCATGTGCTCATAGACATTTTCTATTCAAACTAAGCAATCTATTACAAAGGTGAAAGACCTATTTGTCTGTTGTTGCCAATACAGACTCTACTTCCTTGGTGTGAGGTATTCTTCCTTATCCTCACTGCTTCCAAGATTCCCAATTTGTAAGGCCTATAGCCTTCTTGCGCCCATTATCAACCCTACTCTCTGGTGCAGGGTTCTGATTGCTTGGTGCTCAATTCTTTCTACTCTATTTTTTTTTTCACCCCTGTCTTTTAGACTACAACTTGCTTACTAGTAGGGCTATAGCACAGCTCGCCTAGCACAAGTTCACATAGCCTCTCTCTAGCATTCCATGCACTATAACAGAAACAAAAATAAAAAAAGAGACTCTGTTTGATGTCCTTCCCATGACTATACAAAGGATATGCGAGGACATCAAACCAGAGCCATTATGTACAAACAGAAACAAAACAAAAATATACAGGAAAGAAAATTAACTATTTTGTTTTAGGCTGAGTTATGCACTCACTCTACAGAATTTCAAAAGCAAATCAAATAGTCCAAGTTTTCTTTAGTGCTATGAAAGTGCTTATTACATTTGCAGCATCTTAGGCTTCCAACCCCTTCACAAAAATGGATCTGGCCTTTTATAAATTTTACCCTTGTCCGTTATCAGACAGTTAGGGTTTCTTCCATTTGTATTGCTCCTTCACATATACATTCATTTATATCATACAATACTGAAATATGCATTCACTTTATCATCGGCAAGATAATCTCTTGTCTTATCGACATATACATTTGCTTTACCTTCGGTAAGACATTTTCTATCGGTGGTGCCTTCTTATTTCTGGCCGATACCCATCTTCTCCTCAATGAGTCTTCCCTTCACACTTGTTAGTGTGACTTTCAACATCGGCCAACGTTCAACTTCTCCCGCCGATATACTTAGTCACTCCGATGAGCCTTGGCTCTATTCCATCAGCCAGACTCTTTCCCATCGGCGACACCTTTAACTTCTCCACCGATGTCATATCTCACACCGATGTGCCTATCATTAACTAGCCATCAGTAAGACTTCTTACATTGGCCTAACTAGCCGTCGGTAAGACTTCTTACATCGGCCTAACTAGCCAACGGTAAGACTTCTTACATCGGCCTAACATTCTCTCCATCTCCTGATATGCACCTCACGCTGATATGCATTATCTTTTCTTATACTTCGGTGAGACCTACTTTGTCGTCCACCGATATATCTTTTTATCAGTCTTTTTATTAGTGGGACACTAGCTATCAACATACCTTCATAAAGCTTCGTCAATGATCTCTCTCACTCCAATGGATCCACTTTGTATATGCATAAATTACTTGATATGCTATCAAATGAACCTACGCTTGCATCAGTTCCATGCCTTCCTAATTTAAAAACAAAAGCATTACACCAAAAATGCGTTATATACATATGGGCTCACTCTAAGCCCCTTGGGGCTCCTGCATCATACTCCCCATGTGCAGAAGAAGTCAAGTCACCTCCGATGACAACAAGGCAAAATCAATGCCCCACTTCTTGAACTCAAATTCTGCAACCCAGGTAGCCTCTACTTCAGGCAAATTGTGCCATTTGATCAGATGCTCCACGTACACCCCATGTCTGGTATGTTTTTGCATGCGAGAATCCAAAATTTTCTCAGCTTGTGGTTTGAGTGTGGGGGGCAAGGTTACATCACTTATTGTCTATGCAGTCTCTGAACTAGATCCTTCTGGCACTGGATGAGGACCTTTATAATGTACTAGGTTCTGAACATTGAACACTGGTGAGATTGCCAAGTCTGCTGGCAAATCAATCTTATAGGCATTTTTGCCATACTTGTTCAAAATTCTGCAAGGACCAATCTGTCTCATCTGTAGTTTAGTTGGTATTCCTTTCTGCAACCAGGCTTTGTTCAAATGAACCATGACTAAATCACCAACTTCAAACTGAACATCCTTCCTGTGTGCATCTACCCTATCCTTGATTTTCTAAGTATTCTCCATCAATGTCTTATGTACCTGTTCATGTATCTCCGTCATAGAATATGCAAAATCCTCTACATGAGCACTTCTATACTCCATGTCTCCAAGATGTCAGAGTTCACATACACCTTGAGGGTGCATTCCATACACTATCTCAAATGGACTTTTGCTAGTAGTCCTGTTCACACTATCATTATAGGCAAATTTTGCTGATGAATGACTTGATCCCAACTCTGTCCATATTCTTTTGTCAGACACCTTAACAAGTTGCCCAACGTTCTATTCACCACTTCTGTTTGGCCATCTGTCTGTGGATGATATGTTGATCCAAAAGATAGATTTGTTCCTAACCTCTGCCATAAAGATTTCTAGAAATGTCCCATGAACTTAGCATCTTTATCAGACACGATGCTTGCTGGTAGTCCATGAATCCTTATGACCTCTTTGAAAAACAAATGAGCTATATGACTGGCATCATGAGTCACCTTATAGGGAATGAAATGACTCATCTTGCTGAATCTATCAACAACTACAAAAATACTATCAAAACCAGTCTTAGTCTTTGGTAGACCAACTACAAAATCCATACTTACACAATCCCATGGTCTGGAAGGAATGAGTAATGGTTGATACAGTCCAGCATTTGAAGAAGTTCCCTTGGCCTTCTGACAGATGATACATTGCTCCACATACTTTCTAACATCTTTGTGCATCTTCAGCCAATAGTAGAACCTCTGGACTAACTCCAATGTTTTATTCAGACCAAAATGTCCACTCAAACTACCATTATGCTTCTTCTGTATGAGATTTTCTCTCATGGATCCTTTTGGTACACATAACTGTCCACCTTTGAATAGTAATCCCTGCTGCAATGTGTAATCTACAAATTCACTATGAAAGTGATTTTCAAAATCTTGACAGACCTTGTATGCTTCAGCAAAATCTTCATCCTCTTTGTAGAGAACTGTGAACTCTTCCATCCCTATGCTTCTTAAATGCATATCTTGTACTATAAGCAACCTTTTCCTTAAAGCATCTGCTACCTTGTTGAGTTGTCCCTTCTTATGCTTAATTGTGAATGTGTAAGACTGCAAGTACTCCATCCACTTAATATGCCTATGGCTCAACTTTTCTTGCGAGTTCAGAAAACTCAAAGCTTGATTGTCTATATACACAACAAATTCCTTAGGTAGGAGATAATGCCTCCATTTTCTAAGTGCTTGGACTAGATCATAGAGCTCTAAGTCATATGAAGAGTATCTACTCTTTGCTTCATTTAGCCTCTCACTAAAAAAGGCTACTGGTCTATTCTCTTGGCTGATTACTGCCCCTACTACAATATTGCTAGCATCACATTCTAAAGTAAATAACTTATCAAAACTAGGCAGCACTAACACTGGCTATGTGGCTATTGCTTTTTTCAACATTTCAAAACTCTTAGCAACTGCTTGGGTCCACTGAAATTTTGTTTTTATTCCACCTTTGATTGTATCCAGCATGGGTGCACAAATAGCACTGAAATTCTTTATGAACTTTCTATAAAACTGAGCTAAGCCATGAAAACTTCTCACCTCAGTTGCTACTCTGGGAGTAGGCCAGTTCAATATGGCTTCTACCTTTGACTTGTCCATCTTCAAGTTTTCTTTGGACAACACAAAACCAAGGTATACCAATTCCTGCTTCATAAATTCACACTTCTCCAAATTTATGGTTAGTTGTTCATCATGTAACTTTTTCAAAACAGTATTTACATGTTTAAGATGCTCTTCTTTAGCTTGACTAAAAATCAAGATGTCATCTAGATAAACAACTACAAATTTACCCGTATAGTCCTTGAGGACTTCATTCATGAGCTTCATGAATGTGCTAGGAACATTTGATAAACCAAATGGCATAACAAGCCATTCATACAGTCCTTCTGTGGTCTTGAAGGTTGTTTTCCATTCATCACCTTCCTTGATTCTGATCTGGTGATAACCACTTTTTAGAGCTATCTTGGTAAAGTATTTAGCCCCTCCTAAACAGTCCATAAGATCTTCAATTCTGGGAATTGAAAATCTGTACCTTATGGTGATCTTATTGACAGCTCTGGAGTTTGTGCATAGTCTTCATGTCCCTCCTTTCTTTAGTGCCAACACTGTAGGCACTGCACAAGGACTAATGTTTTTCCTAATCAATCCTTGGTCAAGTAACTCTTGCACTTGTCTGGCTATTTCCTTATGTTGTTCTGGAGTCATCTTGTAAGGAGCTTTGTTAGGCAAAGATGCTCCTAGAATCAGATCTATCTGATGGCTACTAGTTCTTTGTGGAGGTAGTGTTGCTAGTGGTCCATCACTAATGATATCCTTATACTATTCTAGTAAAGTCTGTACCTCTTTTGGGACCACTACCTTTTTGTCTTTTTGCTCCTCCTTAGGCTTTAGTATGATAGCATAACCAATACTATCCTCTGTAAGAGTATTCAAAAATTCTTTTCCACTCACAATTAAGACATTATGACTTTTTGTCTTATTTGTTTCTTCATCTTCCAATGATTGAATTTTATAGGTGACACCATCTTTTTGAAAAGAATATGCATTCTTCTCACCATCATGTATGGCCTTTCGGTCATACTGCCACAGTCTGCCCAACAAGAGATGACATGCATCCATGGGTAGGATATCACAGAGTACCTTGTCTTTATATCCACCTATACCAAACTCTAACCAAGTTTGCTCATTGACTATCACATGCTGACCTTCATTTAACCATGTGACTCTATATGGATTTGAATGAGGTATTATTTGCAAATTTAATTTTCTAACTGCTTCATCTAATACTATGTTATCAGTAGACCCTGAGTCAATGATTACTTGACATACCTTGTTCATAATCTTGCATCTGATTCTGAATAAAGATCTCCCTTGGCTTGGTTCAGATTTCACCGATTCTTTGATCAAAGTTCTCCTTACCATGATGTTCTCTCCCACTTTTGAGGCTAGACTAACTTCAGGTGATTTGCTACTTGAAGCTTCATCTTGTACATAATGATTTCTTTTATCAACTCCTTGAAAAGAAGGTGTGCCCTTATCAGAACACCTATATGCTGGATGGCCTAATTGACCACAATTGTAGCATTTCATAGTGGCAAAATAGGATCCTCTACCTGATCCTCCTAATCTTCCTCTGTTAGATCCCCTTCCTCTATAGTTTCCTCTACTACTAGTCTCCCCACTCTGCTCTGTGAGTTTGGATTCTCCTTGGGGTCTTTGATTAGTGTTCCTACCACCATAATTTCATCTTCCTCTACCGTCTCTACCTCTTCCTTTTGATCTGCTATTTGACTCTTGCTTCTTCTTACTCTTCTCCTCTACCTTGAGTGCTAGCTGATAGCATTGATGCACTGTTGTAGGACTGAACAAGCTGATATCCTCTTGAATACTCCACCTCAAACCATTGAGGTATCTTGTTGTTTTCACATTTTCATCTTCCATCACCTTAGACCTCAAGCATAGTTTTTGAAACTCCTCAGTGTATGCATTGACATCTAATTTTGTTGTGTATGCATGAATACTTCTTTGATTTTAGCCACCATACCCTTCCAAGTAGCTATAGGTTTCTTGCCTTCTTTTTCTCTTTCTGTTTGAACAAATTTCCACCATGTCAAGGCAACTCCTCTGAGTCTTGATTTGGCCACCTTCACCTTTTGAGCTTGACTCACTCCATCACATTCAAAGTGATTTTCTAAACTTTATATCCATTCCATGACCAAATCAGATTCCATCTTTCCACTAAAAAGAGGAACTCCCTCCAATGTCTTACCACTCATGGCTTTCAAGGCCTTCAAGAAAGGTTCTTCTTCCATCTTAGGATCAGGGGTGGGCCCTTCATCTTCTACAAACACACCTTTTTCCTTATCTTCAGAATCTTTCATTTTCTGACTGACTTCTTCAGTCTTTATTATCATGGCACCCAGTTTACTTTCCATTTCTGCCAATCTTTCCTGTAGGAGCCTATTCTCCTCTTCTTGTTCATCAACCTTCTTTGCCAATTCTGCATTAGTCACCATCTTCTTGGATGAACCTTCAGTCTCACTCAAACTTGGTGATGACATACAACTTCCTCTATTCTAAACTAAGAATAGACCAAATCTTTAACTTGCTCTGATACGAATTTGATGGGGAGGCCTATGCGTTTAGGAAACCTATCTTGACACAACAGGTCAAGACCTATATCATACCCCAAGTCTCCCTACCAATTCATGTGCTCATAGACATTTTCTATTCAAACTAAGCAATCTATTACAGAGGTGAAAGACCTATTTGTCTGTTGTTGCCAATACAGACTCTCCTTCCTTGGTGTGAGGTATTCTTCCTTATCCTCACTACTTCCAAGATTCCTAATTTGTAAGGCATATAGCCTTCTTGTGCCCGTTATCAACCCTATTCTCTGGTCCATGGTTTTGATTGCTTGGTGCTCAATTCTTTCTACTCTATTTTTTTTCAC
Organism: Cunninghamia lanceolata; assembly: GCA_027924645.1. Lineage (NCBI taxonomy): Eukaryota > Viridiplantae > Streptophyta > Pinopsida > Cupressales > Cupressaceae > Cunninghamia > Cunninghamia lanceolata. The sequence continues at coordinate 2,148,042 of BSBN01001051.1, read as the reverse complement.
CCCTATCTTTTAGACTGCAACTTGCTTACTAGCCAGGCTATAGCACAGCTCGCCTAGCACAAGTTCACATGGCCTCTCTCTAGCATTCCATGCACTACAATAGAAAGAAAAATAAAAAAAGAGACTCTATTTGACATCCTTCCCATGACTGTACAGAGGATATGCGAGGACATCAAACTAGAGCCATTATGTACAAACAGAAACAAAACAAAAATATACAAGAAAGAAAATTAACTATTTTGTTTTAGGCTGAGTTATGTACTCACTCTACAGAATTTCAAAAGCAAATCAAATAGTCCAAGTTTTCTTTATTGCTATGAAAGTGCTTATTACATTCGCAGCATCTCAGGCTTCCAACCCCTTCACAAAAATGGATCTGGCCTTTTATAAATTTTACCCTTGTCCATTATCAGACAGTTAGGGTTTCTTCCATTCGTATTGCTCCTTCGCATATACATTCATTTGTATCATACAATACTGAAATATGCATTCACTTTATCATCGGCAAGATAATCTCTTATCTTATCGACATATACATTTGCTTTACCTTCGGTAAGACATTTTCTATCGGTGGTGCCTTCTTATTTCTGGCTGATACCCATCTTCTCCCCGATGAGTCTTCCCTTCACAGTTGTCAGTGTGACTTTCAACATTGGCCAATGTTCAACTTCTCCCGCCGATATCCTTAGTCACTCCGATGAGCCTTGGCTCTATTCTATTGGCCAAACTCTTTCCCATCGGCGACACCTTTAACTTCTCCACCGATGTCATATCTCACACCGATGTGCCTATCATTAACTAGCCATCGGTAAGACTTCTTACATTGACCTAACATTCTCTCCATCTCCCGATATGCACCTCATGCTGATATGCATTATCTTTTCTTATACTTCGGTGAGACCTACTTTGTCCTCCACCGATATATCTTTTTATCAGTCTTTTTATCAGTGGGACACTAGCTATCAACATAACTTCATAAAGCTTCGCTGATGAGCTCTCTCACTCTGATGGATCCACTTTGTATATGCATAATTACTTGATATGCTATCAAATGAACCTACGCTTGCATCAGTTCCGCGCCTTCCTAATTTAAAAACAAAAGCATTACACCAAAAATGCGTTATATACATATGGGCTCACTCCAAGCCCCTTGGGGCTCCTACACTAGATATTTGTGATGTGTATTGTGAAAGGACAGTGTAGTATTACTCATTTTGAGCACCCTACTACACTATGATTCCCTGTCATAGTGTGTTTGATTATATATATATACATGTTCGTATAAAACACTTTAGTTTGATACAGGTTGCAGGTACCAGGCATCGACTCCACCTAAATTAGCATGTCTAAGCATGCCTTTATACCAATGGAGACTGTGGAAGGGAGATAACATGAGGTTTTCCTCTATCTGTCAAATTCCTTTAGTTTGTCAACATCCATGTATTCTCGGTCATGGGTGTAGTTGTTGATCAGCTCGATCTTGTCTTGAGATTCGGTCATCCTTTGGTATGTTGTCATTATTTGTTGGATTTGTAGTCTCAAGTTGTCTATTGTAGTCTAATGGTTCATTCTATAGGAATTAGTAATCTATGTGTAAGGTAGTTTTGATATTTGATTATTCTTGATTAAATAATTAATGTGTATATGTAAAATATTAATTAATTGATTAAAGTATTAATAATATTAATATTAATATTAATTAATTTGATAATTTGATCTGGTAAGGAATCTGGGCTTTCTTTTTGTCTATGATGATCATTTTCCTGTGGATATTTTTAATGAAGTCATAGAGGATTACAATTTGTATACGGGTTCTGCTCTTGTGGGTGGTTGGTTTGATCGTAGGGATCTCTTCTACTGACCTGCACTTCGTTGCCTCTTCAATGCTATGTTGCATGGTCTTCAAAACAATTGTGTTATGTCTTTTAACAATTCTATTCACTATCATAGGAGAGAACTGGGAAGACAGTTGGTAGATGAGGCTACAAAGGTCTTTAATGCACTATCTTTTCTTCTGCATTACATTCCTCCTCCACCACCTCCTCCCCCTCAGCCGACAGAAGAGGAGGTTCTTTGTCAGCAGGGTTTTATTGCTGAAGGATTGCAAAATGATAACTAATTGTTATGTTCTTTTTTGGGATTTTTTTTATTTCATTATAATTTGTCTGTATTAGTTGTAAATTTTGTAATAGCATCTTATTGACAAATAAGTCAACCATGTAATATTCACAGACATGGACTTTTCTTGATTGACTCATCTTTTTGAGTCATTCTTGTATTAGCTATGTTTTAAAAAGGCTACAACCAGTGGTTTTCTTTGCCTGATTCTTTCCTACTGGTATGTCTTATTGAATTAGGCTTTCTGTAAATTTCCTTTTATAATTAATATATTTTCAGTGGCTATGCCACTTTTTCAAATAAAACTAATAATCATAATAATAATTGTAGAAAATAAATTATGAGTGTCAAATATTATTTGAGGTGAATAAAATATTTATTTTGATTAAATGATATTATTCTTTATCATTTATTAATTTGTCTGAGTGGGTTGTCGGGAAAGATCTGAGAATCTCCTATAGATGAAGAAATTGATAAATTTAAGTTTCTATATGGGGTTGTTGGTAACGGCATGGATGTAGTGGGAATTTATTACTGTGTCTATTTTTGTGTTGAAAAGTTTATTTGAAGGGGGAATTTTGTAGCTTGGGGGGGACAATTAGATTTTGAAAAAAAAAATAGTTTGCAGTGAAGAGGATTCGGGGGAAAGAAAAAAGGAGGCAGAAACAGTCTGAGAGATAAGGGAAGCAAGGAAAAGAGGAGTATTGGAATTAGCTTAAATCTGGTATGTTTTATTTCCATTGATTATGAGAATGAAATTATTTTCGGATTGTGTTTCAAATTAGATTTTATCCTGGATGATTTATTTCTGAGTACTTTGTATAGCTTATTGATATCTTTGTTTCTGATTCTGTTATGATGCATGCTTCTACATTATGTATGCATGTGCTCCAAGACACCTATAACTATTGCATTTGTTGAAATTTGTTTCTCTTCATGCTTTGAAGATTACCCATGCCAGGTTCATCGCTTCCAATGTCACTCGCCATTGCATTGTTTGTATGCATTAAGAGTCTTTCCAATTCTTTTTATTCTCTGTCTTTCCTTCAATCATCTTAAACCATATAACTCAATAGTTTGAGACATTTAAGAGAACCTTTTAAACAAATCTATTTACCTTGCATCTGCTTTTGATGCACTTGAATGTATCTAATACCATTCTATTTATTCATTTTGTGCATGTCTTGAATATCTCTCTTTGAATCTAGTGAGAGCGAATCTTTTGATCCTATTCACCCACTCTTTTTAGCTCTCCTCAAAACTTGCAATTTGATTTGCACATCTATGTTAGTACTAGATGCTGATTTCAATTTTTGATATACTCGGCTGAGTTATTTGCTTATACTAGATCGCAATTTGAAATGCTCAACTAAGATATTTAATATCCGCTCTCAATCTGAATCAGTCACCTAAAAATTGACTTTTAAATTTGGCATGTTCGCCTAAGTTGGTTGCTTTGAGCCTTTTGATATCCTGAGACATCCTTTTATAAACTCTATACCAATCTTTGAAATCTGTTAGTCAGTCTTCTTACCAGAGTTGGATGTTTTGATATATTCATCTGGTTTGGACTCGGTGTTGAATCTTTGTGTAGCTAAGACTCTTAATTCCTGATTGTTTCCTTGTCCTCAACCAAAAATTTATTTAACTAATCTACTGTTATCCCCTTCAATTCCCATGCGCCAATATATATACACAAAACTTCAATATTATTTGACTCGGTTAAAATAATCAATTCATGGTTAGCAGATTTATAATAAAATTTTATTCATTAAAATAAAATGTGATTCTTGGCACCCCAAAATGTAGTGATCTGGGTAGTGCTCTTTCAAATACAATACCTTTCATTATGACTGAGCCTCTGCAACAAGATAAATCAACTCTTAATATATTTGCAAATTCAATACTATCTCTTTATGATGATTCTGATTATCGTTACCAATCGACCCCCACAAAACTCAACCGTGCCCTTAGTAAATCTTTCTACGATTCCATTGTCTCACATTTTCATTATTGTTGTCAGCCATATTTCTCATTCTGATATATGATAACTAAAATAAAAATAATGATTTCATTCCTTTTAGTAGATATTATTTCTTCTGGAAGTAATAAATCTTTATTACGTTATCCTCATAGTATTAAAAAGAAACTTGCCTCAAGAAAAATAGCTCCACTAGATAGAGTATTCTATTAACTATTAGATTTAGTTCGATTGTTAGGTTATAGTTATTCACTCTTATAAATTAACCCAACGTGGAACCATCCATATATAAAATATGTACGCGTATGAATTTAGTGAATATTCTTAGTTTTGAATAGTAACACTAGATAGTGATTTTAGTTAGAATCTGGATAAATGGTTTATGTTAGTTGTAAATAGAAGATTATATATATATATAAGTTCAAATTCTAGTAACATAAGAACTAGTGGTAGCACCAATATTATCTTATGTATTATATTATTTTGATGATCATGATGGATTGGTAGCTTCTTAGGGAATTGTTAGTTTAGTTATGATGGATTAGTATTATGAAAGTTAAAATTCATAGTATAGTTCGATGAATTTAGATAAGTTATTAACTTAATATAACCAATATTAATACTATATTGTCAAGTAGTATAATGACTTAAGTTAGCATTATTGTTATACCAATTGACTCATTCTTTCTTATAAAGAAATATGATTTAGCATGTTTAGCAAAATTAAATTAAAATATTGAATTATTATGTTGTTAATGAAATTAATCTAGTAAGTTAGTAGCTAGGATAGTAATGACACTGTGTTACGAGTTGTATGCATTTAATGTTATTTTCAATTTTTGTAGTCTTATTTTATTAAGTTCTAGTATAAAGTGTTGTAGTATTTTAGTGTAATAATTATAGTGTCAATTGAATATTTTATCGATGTATAGATGCTTTCTTATTTGTAGTTATGTCATTTACCCATGGTATTTGATTATTTTTCTCTAGTAGATATTAGAATTAATTTAATTTGGGTTGCTAGCATTGTTGGCTCTAGAGACTTAATTGGTGTGTCTCAGGGTTGTCTTGTGATTAAGAAGTGTCCTTGTTGCATGTGTTTGTATGAGGTTAAAGTTGCTCACATGAATGATTGTTTGAACCCTGGACTTTTTATAGTGATTCTGAGTTGTTATTTCTTTGCAAGAGGAGTAGATGCCTTGCTTAATCAGTATATGTATGTCAATAGGGAAAATTCATGTCTGGTTGTAGGGTTACTAGTTACATGTAGGAGGGTGGCTTTCATAGAGGGTTTGGTGCCCAAAGTGGCTACCTGGATAACCCTACGGAAGATGTAATTAAGTGAAAACATAATAAATTATCTAGGAGGGATTGGGTAGTTAAATCATTTAATAAGATAATTTGAGTGCCTCACCCATACCTATAGCACTCTCTCAGGCTAAGGATGGGATGAGAAGGCCTGGTTGGCATGATCAACTTCCTTGTCTTCATGAAAGGATAGTCGATTACACATGGGTCACCCAATGGGGCCAGTGCTTAGAGAGAGGCTGCCAGGATAACCATAAATGGGGGTCGATGTCTAGTGAAAGACAACCAGGATAACCCATGATAGGACCATGCAATGACATTCTTCCTACTGCAGCATAGTTATCCCTCTTATGTTATACTTATTTCCTTTGGGAGTATTGTTGAGTCATTATTTCATTCTTGAATCAGTGTGTTCATTGTTGGTCATTGTATCTATATATCTGTGCCATCTTGACCTTTATCTTAAGGAACCTCATTGTTGTCTCCTAGCTCAGGGGGTGGGCCTTAGGGTTCCACATGGTCAGTGGATGATCTGTAATCCATTGGTCTTTTGGGCATCTTGGTTCGTGCTTTGGGTAGATGTGTCTCTCCAATTTCCAATATTGTATCTGCATCTGAAGTCATACATTGTATCTTAAGGATCCAAATTTTTGTTACTATATTATTCATTTTGTAATTTTTATGTAAACAAACATGAAAGCCTTGTATCTATAGAATTATGTATCATGATCTCCTCTTTACTTGTAAACATTATGGTAGAAGAATGATGTAAGTTTCTGTAATGTAACAAATGATGTTAGTGAATTCTATGACCATTCAAGATGAGTTATGTTTGTTATTAATCTTTGTTTAATTTTCTTAATGTAGTTATGTTTCCCTAGAGATGTTAGTTTTGATAGATAGTTAATTTATTGTAACTAGTTGATATTATATTTGGTGATCATTACTTTTACTTGTTAAATTTTTTTTTTGCATTTTATTGCATAGTTAAACCTAACTCTCTAGGGTTGCATGGAGGGGAATTACACCTACAACATAAGGATGTTTTTATTACTCTACAACTTATCTTGAATTCATTCTCTGCATAAGAATTTAAGTTACAAGTCTCTGCAACACATGGTTTTGTTTGAGTTGTTGAGAAAACTATTAGATATCTAATTCATGTGACTAGGGTTCCTTGTTTCAAGAGAAAAAGAATTTCTTTATCTTATCAACACTATGATATCATCTAGTTTATTCTCTGCAACAAAGATTGTTTGTAGTAATTAAGGATTAGAATTCAAGTCAAGGATCCTTGATGGCATATTAGGGTTTGACAATTTGAAGAATTAAATCCCAAAGTCCTAAAACCCTAAGAACCTAAAAGAAAAGTTTCTTTTTTGACAAGCTCCTTTATGTTCTAATTGAACGGTGACTTGTTATCACCGATCACTTGTCACTTAAGTGACAACATTGAGCCTTTGCCTTCATTCGGTGATTGGCCCCTCGACCTAGTTGGGACTAGCTTCTCCCTTCAATGCTTTGTGAAAAGGCACCACCACATAAATCAAAGATGCACATTTAATTTTTCAATGGCATGAAACACAAGATCAATAGTGGCTTTTCAAATACATAATGAATACTCCTCGATGAATGATGTTTGACAAGTAGTGACCTGTATCACCTAATTGTTAGCAGTTTGAGCAGTTTGTTTAATTATTTTCTTGTGCGATGGTTAGGGAGTTACAAAAGGAGTAACAATTTTGTGTTCCCATGGATCTTTAGGTTAGATGGGGTTATAAATCAAGTATTTTTTTTGTGTTGTGTGGTTGATGGAATTATGAAGAAATATTCTTTGAATAGTTGGTAAAAGAAAAGTGCTATTGATGTATGCATATAGACTAAAGGGAGAAGAGTGGTGAGTGAGTAATTGTATTCGCAGAAGTTACATTTGGGTCCTTAATGACATTGTAAATAGAGTGGCACTCTATATATTTTCCTTCACTTGTGATTGGAGATGGTGCTCCTAAGTGAATTGAAGTTGGTGCTCCTAATATGATAAGGAGTTGTTGCTCCTAATATGATAAGGAGTTGGTTCTCCTAAACAAATTGTAATCAGTGAGACCCAAGAATGATTTCCTTGTGAAGTTGGATTGGTTAAGCAAACCCAACCAACATTTCACTTAGTGGTTTTTCCCTTTTTAGGGTTTTCCACATACATACATGTGTCATGGTGCAATTTGTATGATCCTATTATTCTCTAAGTACTTTGGTATGTTTGAATGAATTGATTTTACAAGTATTAGATTATTGAATGAACAAGTTTTATTGTACCACTGATTCACCCCCCCTCTTAGTGGTCTAGTGTATTCCAACAATTGGTATCAGAGTAGCAGGTTCCTTGTAAAAGTTTAATAAACTTAGGTTGATTTTGGTAGTGGAATCTTCTGGCTAATCAGGAAGGATCTTCTATTGCTAGAGAACCTCTCTTTGATTGCATAGATTTTCCTTTTTGGTGTATTAGGATGGAGTGTTACTTATCCTCTTTAGGATTTGATGTCTAGTATTGGTTCCTCCAACTGATTGTCTGGAACCCCCTAAAGATTAGCCAAGTTCTTATACTTAGGGATTCTAGGTCAGTGGCCAATGAACATGATTACAACAGCTAAGAGTTGAAAAACCCTCTGCACTTTTGACTCTGCAAGACCAAGTGTTGTAGTCATGGTAGGAGGGTTCACAGAATGAACTGTTCAGACCATGCAGTAAGAGTAGACACAATAGAAACAACTCAAGGAAATGGAACAAATGTTGATTCATTCATTTATTATATCATATAATTCAAATACAATCTAGTTAGCAACATGCGAGCTTAGAATTAGGGCTCACATGCCTGATTACATACATGCGCAAGATAAAGCTTTGAAGCCCCTTCACACAAAATCTAAACTATCAGATCTTTCTTATGTGAATAGCTACTTTCTTAAGGATCTATTACATCTTTATATACCATTTCCGAACCAATAGATTCTTCTGCTTCAGCCAAAGAAGGTCACAAACTCCAATGAAGAGTTGTAACGTGTTCACATATAGGTTAGACCTAAATGCATAGAACACTTCCTCAAATGAATGAAACAATGTGAGGACCCTTGGGGAAGGTTGGCCACAAACCAAAGTATGTTGAATGATGTGTCATTGAGATCCGCAAGTCAAGGAATGATCCACAAGCCTTCTCCTTTATTTGATTGTCAGGAACTGTTAGAATGCTTTGCTCTGAGAAAATAGTCAACTTCTGATAGTGATATCTTTCCAGTAACTGATCCAAATTCTTTGAATTCTTGATATGATGTAGATGCTAAGTCTAGATCCGCAAGATGTGAATTGCCAAAACTAGACCACAAGATGAAACTGCTTCTGACTAAACTGCCTAAATTGAACTAGGAAAATGAAAGAACTAAAATGCAAACAAACTGAAATGTAAATATTTTTGGTTGATGCAAGATTACTCTTGAACCAGGGATGCTCCTGCATCAGGCATCTGGGGTTATTGAAAAAGTGAGTCCCTCACTTTGCTGGGGCTAGGGGAGAACTAAAACGGTCTACCTCAGCCTGATAAATCCATGATGAATCTTCTTCTGGTCTGCCTTTCTACATCACAAGGTATTCTTTGTATTGTCTTCCTCTAGTGCTGCATCCAACTCTACTATCCAAAATGTCTTCGATCTGTTCCAGTGCTTGTTGTGGTAACTTCTTCTTGAAGTCTTCTTCCATGTTGTCACTGAACTCTACTTCATAATAATGATATAGGTCTGCATTGTTGAAAATAGGTGAAATACCTAGTGTCTCTGGTAACTCCACTTCATATGCATTTCCTGAATCAAATTTCCTAAGTATCCTACAAGGTCCAAACTTCTTCATCTTCAATTTGTTATATGTCCTAATTAGATATCTTTCTTTTCTCAAGTACACCATTACTTCATCTACCACTTCAAATTTTGTATGCCTTCTCATCATCCTTCTCTTTGTACTTACTATTCATATCCTCCAAATGTTTCTTCATCTGATTATGCACTATCTTCATATGGTCTACAAATTCTTCTACTTCTGAACTCCTCTTTTCTTCTGTATTGATATCTCTTAATTCTACAACTCCTCTAGGATTCACTTCGGGAACAATCTCAAAAGGTGTTCTTCTAGTACTCCTATTTACTGAATTATTGTACGCTAACTCTTCTTATGAAAGAATCAAATCCCAACTTCTATCTTTGTCTCCAACCAAACATCTCAACAAGTTTCCCAAACTCCTATTCACTATCTCTATTTGTCCATTTATCTGTGGATGAAAAGTTGAATTGAACTTCAAATCTATCTCCATCTTCTTCCAAAGTGTCTTCCAAAAATATCCAACAAACTTTGTATCTATGTCTGAAACTATACTCTTAGGTAATCCATGCAATCTCACAATCTCTTTGAAAAATAAGTTAGCTACATGCACTGCATCAGTTGTCTTCTTACAAGGTATGAAATGAACTATCTTTGAAAATCTGTCAACCACTACAAATATTGAATCATGTCCTCTTTGTGTCTTAGGTAATCCCATTACAAAATCCATGCTTATGTGTTCCCAAGGTCTCTCTGATACTGTCAAAGGTTTATACAATCCAGTGTTCTGACTACTCCCTTTTGTAACTTGACAAACTCTACAACTCTACACAAATCTCTAAACGTCCTTATGTATTTGAGGCCAAAATTAATTTTCACTTACCAAAGCCACTGTCTTGTCAATGCCAAAGTATCCTGCCAATCCACCACTTTGCTTCTCCTTGATCAAATTTTCTCTCATTAAACTTCTAGGTATGCACAACTGACTTCCTTTGAATAACATATCTTCTTGAATGAAATAATCCAACCACTTACTCCTATCTGTCGCAACAGGTTCCTTATAGGCTTTCCAAGGTTTTACAAAATTAGTGTCTCCCTCATACATGTACTTTAATTCATCAAAACCTAATACTTCAACTCTCATCTCTGTCAACAAGTTTCTTCTCCTACTCAAGGCATCAACAACTTTGTTTGATTTTCCACTCCTATGCTTCAACACAAAAGTATAACTCTACATGAACTCTACCCATCTCATATGTCTCTGATTCAACTTACCTTAATTGTTCAAATATTGCAAGGCTTAATGATTTGTATACAACACAAACTCCTTAGGCAACAAGTAATGTCTCCACTTCTTCAAAGCTTGAATTAGGGCATAGAACTCTTGATCATAAACTGAATATATTTTCTTTGCATCATTCAACTTCTCACTGAAATATGCTACAGGTCTACCTTCTTGACTTAATACTACTCCAATTGCATTTCCACTTGCATCACAATTAACTTGAAATACCTTATTGAAATCCAGTAATGCCAAAATAGGTTGCTCTGTCACTTTCCACTTCAACAACTCAAAACTTTTGTCTACTTTCGATGTCCACTTCAAATCCTTTTTGTCACCTTTCATTGTCTTTGTCATAGGGTTATAAATTGAACTAAAATTTCTAATGAACTTTGGGTAGAAAATAGCCAATCCATGAAATGATCTAACCTCTCCAATGCTATCTAGTGTAGGCCATTCAACAATTGCTTTCACTTTCTTAGGGTCCATCTTCAATCCTTTCGTAGAAATCACAAATCCCAAATATACCAACTCTTCCTTTATGAAACTACATTTCCTGATGTTTATCAGCAATTTCTCTTCTCTCAACCTCTACAAAACTTGTCTAATATGCCACAAATGTTCATCTTTTGTCTTACTGAAAATCAGAATATCATCCAAGTACACGATCACAAGCTTACCCAAGAATTTCTTCAAGACTTCATTCATCAACCTCATGTAAGTACTCGATACATTTGTCAATCCAAAGGGCATCACTAACCACTCATACAAACCTTCATATTTTTAAAAATAGTCTTTCATTCATCACCTTCTCTGATTTTGATCTGATGGTATCCACTCTTCAAGTCTATCTTTGTGAAATATTTTTCTCCACTCAAACAATCCATGATATTATCCATCCTAGGTAAAGGAAATCTATACTTAACTGTGATCTTGTTTATTGCTCTAGAGTTAGTACATATTCTCCATTCTCCATCCTTCTTCAGTGCAAGCACTGCAGGTACTACACAAGGACTCAAGCTTTCTCTAATTGAACCTTTCCTCAACAACTCTTGTATCTATCTATTTAGTTCTTCATTCTCAGTCGGTGTCATCCAGTGTGCTGCTTTGTTAGGCAAACTTGCTCCCGATATAAGATCCATGTGATGACTGATACTCCTTATAGGTGGTAATCCTTTAGGTACATTATCTGATATGATGTCTTCATACTCTGTCAGCAACTCTCTTATCTCCTCTGGTTCATTTTCTTTCTTCATTACTTTAAGCATTTTAGGAATCAAGGCATAACACATAATCTCCTATTTCAAACCATCCAGAAATTTCCTTCCATCTACCAAATAGATTCTAGCATTTCCACATACCACATCTTTAGGATCATCCTCTAAAGGAATCAAAGTAATTCTTTTAGCATTTTCTATTATAGTATATGTGTTCTTTCTCCCATCATGTATATCTTTTCTATCGTATTGCCAAGGTCTACCCAACAAGATATGACAAACATCCATAGGCATAAAATCACACAAGACTTCATCATGATAAGACCCAATATGAAATTTCACCAAACATTGTTCACTCACCAGTACCTTATGATCATCCTGAATCCATGTTATCTAATAGGGCTTAGGGTGTTTCAATCTTTCCAACTTCAGCTTAGTCACCATCTCCTCTAAAACTAGGTTATCTGAACTACCACTATCAATTACAACTTTACAACACTTACCTCTGGATTTGCATCTAGTTTTGATTAGACTTTTCCTCTGTGATGGTTCCTCATTTGTTTATGTTTGAAATAGTGCTCTCCTCATTACTAATGATTCTCATTTCTCAAGTTTACCAATAGAACTAGGTGATTCAAGAGGTTCTTCAACATAGGCTGCTCTTCCACTATTTTATGTAATCTTGCTTGTACTACCCTAATTACACTCAAATGCTCTATGTCCTTCACATCCACACTTGAAACATGTACCTCTAAATGTTCTCTTATCCAATCCTCTTCCTTCTCTTCTATATCCTTCATTCCGGTATGCACTAGGGTTTCCTCTCTGGTAAAAAAATTTGTCATCTCTTCAGTAAGCATTGTTATCTCTATCATCCTTCTTAAATGGGTTGTCAAACTTGTTCTTCTCCACAAATGATCTATCATATCTAGAAAATGTTCTACCTCTCTGAAATTTACCTCCTCTACCTCTGTCTCTAATCATGTCTCTTATTCAGCTTCTCTTCAACTTTTAGGGCAAACTTATATGCTTCTTCCAAAGATGTCATCCTTACCAAACTTAGTTCTTCTTGAATGTTCAATCTCAGTCCATTGATGTATCTTACCACTTTCTCCTTGTTTGCTTCACTATGTCCTATCCTTCTGATCATTTTATGAAATTCTTCAATGTACTCCTTCACAGATTTCTCCTTTTGTCTTAAGTTTTGCAATCTTTTCAACAACTCCAACTCATAGTTAGCAGGTATAAACTGATTCTTCAACTTTGTCAACATTCTATCCCATTTTGTAATCTTTTATTTCCCTCTTTTATTTCTTTCCAACTAAACTTATTTCCACCATATAGCAGCATGTCCTTTCAACTTTGTCTTTACAAATTTCACCTTCTCTGAATCTTCAATTTCTTCATCTTCAAAGTATTCTTCCATATCATTTATTCAGTCAATCAATTCTTCAGGATTCAAATTACTAGTATAGTTTGGTACATCAACTCTAGGTCTCTTTCGAATCTTTGAAATAGCTCGCAACATTTTTATCTAATTTGATTCTTCTTTTTCATTACCTTCTAGGGTTTCACCAGTTTGTCCAGTAGATTGAAATTCCTTTTCATCATCACTTTCAACATTAGGTCTCGGTGTCAATCCTCTTCACCTATCTTCTTCAATAACTTCCAAATGAATTTGCATTGTTCTCATCAATTCCATCATCTCATCTATTCTATTAGCCATTGTACCAACAAGAGAAACTCTCCACGACAGCATCTTCCTAGGATCAAGTGCAAACTCCCTCAGGTTCAGTGATTGGGCTACAAGTGACAACTGCTTCTAAATCAGTGATTGGTTGTGCACAAGTAACCTACCTCAGATCAGCAATCTACTTACAACAAGATCTTACAGGATCCCCTTTGCTAATTTGCTCCAAAGAATCAAACTTTTTCTCTGATACCACTTGGTGTAGTCACGGTAGGAGGGTTCAGAAAATGAACTGTCTGGACCATGCAACAAGAGTAAACACAATAGAAATAACTCAAGAAAATGGAATAAATGTAGATTCAGTCATTCAATATATCATAGAATTCAAATACAATCTGGCTGGCAACATACAGGCTTAGAATTAGGGCTCACAGTCTTGATTACATACATGCGCAAGATAAAGCTTTGAAGCCCCTTCGCACAAAATCTAAACTATCAGATCTTTCTTATGTGAATAACTACTTTCCTAAGGATCTATTACATATTTATATATCATTTCCAAACCAATAGATTCTTTCACATCGGCCAAAGAAGGTCACAAACTCCAATGAAGAGCTATAACGTGTTCACAGATAGGTCAAACCTAAATGAATAAAACACTTCCTCAAATGAATGAAACAATGTGTAGACCCTTGGGGAAGGTCAACCACAAATCAAACGATGTTGAATGATGTGTTATTGAGGTCTGCAAGTCAAGGAATGATCCACAAACCTTCTCCTTTATCTGATTGTCAAGAACTATTAGAATGCTCTGCTATGAGAAAATAGTCAACTTCTAATAGTGATATCTTTCCAGTAACGGATCCAAATGCTCTGAATTCTTGATATGATGTAGATGAATGAATGTAGATATGTAAGATGTGAATTGCCAAAACTGGACCACAAACTGAAACTACTTCTCACTGAACTTCCTCAACTGAACTGGGAAAATGAAAGAACTGAAATTCAAATGTTTTTGGTTGACTAAAGATTACTCTTAAACTAGGGATGCTCCTACACCACCAAGGTGGGTGTACCTATACAACATCAACCAAGGGGTATATTTTAACTAATTCTAGATGTTTCATTAAAACAAAAGGCTCTCAATAACATTTTACCATGGAAATGACTGACTTCACTTAGATTGGCATAATCCTATGACAACACAGTTCAGACCATGATTGAGAATAGGTATTTATCCAAATATACATTTATAGAGATAAATATGATATTAGTTTGTTTTGGGGTGGATCTAAATCAACAAATTAGCCTAGTGAAAGACCAGTGATTGATCCAGTGGGCCACAGAGTCGAAGTTATGCAAAACAAGTGTATCATTCATGCAATAATTACTTCATTATTGAGAGGCTAATGGTACTAGTACCCTACAATAATACCCCTCTCACTTGGAAGTATAGAGTTAACTTTTAAACCATAATGTAGATAATAGTTAACTGAATGTCTTCCAAGCACTTATTCCTCTCCTTGAGACAAAGTAAGAGAAAACATACACATTGCAGAAAATTGCAAAGAAGAACTGAAATATCCTTGATATTTTAGTTCAAATTAACTCCATCAAATGCAATACAGAAAAGATTCTATAACTAGTATAAGAATTATATTAAAATTTAAATATAACATTGCTCT
This sequence comes from Cunninghamia lanceolata, assembly GCA_027924645.1. Taxonomy (NCBI): domain Eukaryota; kingdom Viridiplantae; phylum Streptophyta; class Pinopsida; order Cupressales; family Cupressaceae; genus Cunninghamia; species Cunninghamia lanceolata. Next base: position 2,132,903 of record BSBN01001051.1, on the reverse strand, counting down.
ATAGATTTGAATACAAGTTGAGTAGTAATTTCTTCTTTATTTCATTGAATCAAAATACAAAGTACAGCACTACCTAAAACTAAGATTCAAATACTGTGAAAGAATGGCCTTGAATTCCCATTTATAGAAGCATGGGAGCAAAGAAGCCACAAGCCATATATATATGTCACAATTTCATTTTAAAACAAGATGCCAAAACACCTATCTCCAACCAATAAGGCATGCTTCTATATATAATCATCACCTCAAGTAGACTGGAACAACAGATTTTATCGTATATGCTTTCCTACTACTAGCATGGAAATAATCCATGTTTTTGAAGGAATGGAGACTGCAAGGTACTTTATGGCTCCACCCCTCCTAACATAAGGAAATTTATTTCCCATGTGAGAACCCTTCTCCAAACTTCACCTGCCACGCAAGCAAACAAGGGAGTGCCTGCAAGGATCAACAGAGAAGAAGAGCACAAGAAGGTGGGGTCTCACCTATTATGACCACTCACAGGTATAGGCAGGCCAATCCTCTCCTATGATAAGGGAGTTTCCAACCAACTCACCCAAATAAGAACCAAAGGATGCCTCTAATAGCTATCCCTGGCTGAGCTAGGCATCCAGCTAGGAAGGGAATAGCAATAATCATGACCAGATTCTCCATCACCACTAGCTTCATGCAGGGGGACAATGCTCCCTCAATTATCTCCCAAGCCTCACCAAAACTTAGGGCGCTCATGCAGGGGAAGAGAGAGAAATAAAAACCCTCTTCCTGTACGCTTAGTCTAAGACTCACAAGAACAGGACGTTACCAAAACTAGCAAACCAGAACATAAAGCCCTCAAGCGGATAAAAAGACAAGAAAGAGAAAAGCCCACAGGAGTTTAATGGATGTTGTTGAACTTCCCCAATTTTTCTAGAACCACCCATTCCTTAGAAAAACCACTCTAATCCCTTAATCTTGAAAGGACAAATCATTAGCCATAAGAATAGAGAGGAAAATTTTGAGGAATAGGATGGTGACCATAGCGTACTCAAAAGATAATGACCCATACTACATACGCAAGAGGAGATAGTGCCTAAAACAACATCAGAAGCATCAATTTATCGTGGGATTGTGGAAACTCCCATCACCCTAATAATCACATTCTATCCACCAATCTTACACATTTATTTTAGATAGTATCCTAGAAATGCTGGCCCTTAAATAGAAATCTCACAAAAATCTGCCAGCCTCACTAGAAAAGGGAAGGAAGTGACACGTAGTTCATGACTCGAGGCTTTCACATGCATGAAATTCAATCACAACCTCTATTTCCATAATGAGATGGCCAAAGCAAGTTTCTCTATCTCAACACTATCCCAATTCAGAACATTAAGAAAATACTTTTCTCAACTCCAACATTAGGTAACCATCCTGACAAATCCATGCAAGCATGTCATTGTATTTGAATAGAAACATCATTTTGCATAGTGGCAATAGAAAGTGAGGCACTAAGATCCTCTCAATGCAAAAAAATTTCTTCTTGATTATGTCTACCACATACCAATGACAGGACATAACTTGAATGAACAAACCAACTTATGATCATCAATAGGATAAGACTCAACACACGCTCAATCCCTAGCTTCCCATGCTTGAAGCTAGCAACTCTATACTGTGCTTCTCCGTTCCACTGACCCCTTTGATCTCAACCATTAGATCCATCACGTGAATCACATAAATGGTCACCTAGAATAGTTGGCATGCCTAGAGGATGGTGTCTATCAGTTTTGAATCCTAGTCGTGGATTAATACCAATCAATAGTCTTTACAAAGATTTGAAATTTCTCTAGCGAAGACTAGCTATCATGAAAATGTAGTGATCTCATCTGCCATGGTAGTGCCTTGCATCCTCGTGCAGAGTCCCCCAGGACCACAACAAAAACCGTAGCTCTAGCAGAATGTACATACCTTGTATTACAACAGGAGATAGGCATGCCAGGGCCCACAACATACCCTTCATAGTCTTGCTGGGAGCCCCTAATATTTTTCGTGAAGGCAAAAACCCTAGTGAAAAGCCAAGTCAGTAGTCAAAGTCCACCATGTAAATGTACATCGCCCATGCGGGCCTCACCAAGATGGAAGATGGTCCGAGCTTTCATGATCCCATGGGAACCTTAGAATAGTCATAGCAGGAATACATCTTCCTTGTGAAATGCCTGTGCCGATGCCACATGACCACCACATCAGACCCTGCGACATCACCGAAGCCCCAGAGAAAGTCTAGCAAAGAGGAAAGTCCTAGCAAAAGGAAGGATCTCATTGACATGATCGTGACTTAACGCTCAATTACAACACATGCATAAAAAATTTTTTTAAAGGAGGGGCTGTGCTAGGTTGAATACTAAAGGGGGACATGAGAAATTTTTACTATCTAATGTGAGGGTAAAAAATTTTTTCAAAGCATTGGATATTACAAGGCCACAAAGTAAATGGTAATCCTAGGTGCAGGGGCCAGTAATCCAATGGCAAAGGGGGATTTGAAAGACAACTTAAATGACTGAGAACATACCACAAGTAGTCAACACCAAATTAAAATGGGAGGTGACCAAGGCAAAGCGACAGGACACTAGGCTTCAAGGTTTTACAAGGGTTTTATCAAGCCTAGAAGAGAAACACAAATGCAGGTCCAAATGGTGGCTCTAGTTGGGGACAAATGACTACAAGGCCATCATGAGGATCCAAATCTTTGGTTTCATAGGCTAGGTGCCAATTTTGCCCTATGACCGCCCAACTCAAAGGACCCATTCCCAAAAGAAGAGAAAAGATATTCCTGTCATATACCTTATTTTCTATTAAGCACTTGAAAGAAAGACCAAAAACATAACCACAAATCAGATGATCACAACCATATCATATATTAGTATTACAGAATCCCTGATCATGTTATGATCCAAGTGTCTTGTGCTCTTCTAATTTTCACAAACAATTTCTAACTCAAGCATCTCTCCACATATCACACAAGCAACACATGTATCCATCACATCTTGCGATACATTGCAATGACTTGTATCTGCTAGATCACTACCTTGTGTCAATAAAATTTTATCAAGCTGAACTAAGAACTGAAAATGTTCATAATCCATCAGATAATTGGCATTACAAACATTAACCTTATCATCCACTGTCAGATCAAACATGAAAACTTCATGGTGCAGTCACGGTTAGGAGGGTCCTCAAAGAGAATAGTCCAGACCATGTAGCTAGAGTAAACACAATGGGAACAACTCAAAGACATAAAGCAAATGTAGATTCAACCATTTAGTATATCATAGGATTCAAATACAAATTGGCGGCAACAGGTGGGCTTACAATTAGGGCTCACAGGCCTGATTACAAAATATCAGAATATGCACAAGATATAGCTTTAAAGCTCCTTCACAAGAATTCAAACTATCAACTATCTCTCTAAATTTCACTACTTTCCTAGGCATCTATTACATCAATATATATCATCTCCAGAACCTAAGATTCCTCTACATTGGCCAAGGAAGATCACAAACTCCAATGAAGAGCTGTAACATGTGTACACGGATAGGTCAAACCTAAATGAATAGAACTCCTTTGTAAATGAATTGAATGATGCACAGATTCTAGGGAAGGTTGGCCATGAACCAAAGAACATTGAATGATATGTCTTTGAACTTCGCAAGTCATGAAATGCTCTAAAAGTCTTCTCCTTCAATTGATTATCTAAGACTGTTAAGATGCTCTATTCTAAGAAAATAGTTGATCTTCTGATAGTGATATCTTACTGGTACTTAATCTAAATGATATAAAATTTGGATATGATGTGCATGAATGAATCTAGATGCTAAGTCAAGCTCCATAGGGTCTGAAATGCAACTATGATAGGATGCAAGCCAAAATATAGAAATTGTTACTAATTGGACTGACTGTACTGAATTAGAAACTAAAAAGAAACAAACTACAAATAAACTAAAATGTAAATGTTTTTGGTTGATGAAATATTGCTCTTGAACCAAGGATGCTCCTACATCAGACATTCGGGGTTATTGAAAAGGTGAGTCCCTCACTTTGGTGGGGCTAGAGGAAAACCAAGACAGTCCATCTTAGCCTAAGAAATCCATGATGAATCTTCTACCGGTCTGCCTTTCCACTTCACAATGTATTCTTTGTATTGTCTTCCTTTGGTACTGTGTCCAACTCTACTATCCAAAATGTCTTCAATCTGCTCTGGTGCTTGTTGTGGTAACTACTTCTTCTATGGTGCCATTGAACTCTGCTTCATGATACTGATATAGGTCTACAATGTTGAAAATAGGTGATATACCCAATGTCTCTAATAGCTCCACTTCATATGCATTGTGTAATGCCCCTCGCTTTTGGCTTGTGATAGATGTTATTTTCATATTCCTTATGATAGTTCTGTTATAGTTGATAATCTTTTATTGCACATTTCAGCTTCGAGACATCAGATTTACATGTTTTGGGTTTATGATCTCTTTGATTTGATAGACTATGTTCGACGGATATATTTAGACATCTGTTATGAGTTATGATGACATTATGAGTACTTTAGTTATGATGTGTTGAATGAGTTTAGTGATGGATTATTATTTACATGTTTTATTAGATTCGTAGATATCTATTTTCAAATGTTATGATTATAATCTTATCCAAGAGCAGGGATGGTGTAGCATTACTCATTTCGAGTACCCTGCTGCACTGTGATTCTCTGACTCTCTATGTGTTGACATATACGTACTTGATCGTTTTTAATCAGTTGTTTGGATGCAGGCTGTAGGTACTGAAACTCGACTCCACCTGACATAGCAGGTTTGATCGGGTTCTTTCACCAATGGATATTAGTAATGGGAGATAACACGAGGTCTATTCCACTAGGTCAGTCGTTGTCTTCTGTTGTGGTCTCGAGTCATGTTGTGTCTCTTAGTTTGTGCCATTTATGCTTGGTAATCTCGTGTTGGGGCATGTAGTTGAGTTATGTTATTAGGCCTATGTGTGTGGTTGGAAAATACTTTAGTGATTTATTATTAATTAATAATGCTCCTAATATGATTATTGCATAATATTTGTTTGGATTAGAACTGGGATTGATACCTTGGCTAATTTTATAATAGTCTAGAATTAAATTATCTGCTTCCAAGACTAATTTTGTCATAATTGGAGTTAAGGGTAGTTAGTGGATATTTGGCAGAGAATATTTTGGGGATCTGCAAAATTAATGTCATGTGTTGTCAATTTCAAAATTGGAGGATTTGGGAACCTCATGATATAGTAAATTTTGAATCTCACAAGAGAGTGGGTTGTTGGGAAGAGAGGCATGTCTTCTATATTTACTCAAGGAGTTGAATCCTTGTTTTGAGAGAGAGTGGGTTGTTGGGAAGAGAGGCATGTCTTTTGCATTTATTCGAGGAGTTGAATCCTTGTTTTAAAAAAGAAGAAGAACGGAGAAGTTGGGAGGCAAGAATTGGAGAAATTTGGGGTGGAACTGAAATCCGGATTGGAATTTCTATATCTCTGTACTCTTCTGGTGTGATCAAACCCTCTCGTCGCCACTTGGTTTTGGAGGATTAGGTAACATTTTCTTATCTTTTGGTTATGTTTTTATTTGAGCTCATCTCACAGAAATTCTGCTATCTTTTGATCATTATATCTTTGATACCTTTGAGTATAGGCTTAAATTCCAGGAAATGAGTCAATAATGTAATCTTCTATCTTTTCTTCATCGGCTCTTGGGTCCTACGTCAAGTTTCAGGAGAGAAAACAAATACTATCCTCCTGAGTTTACTCTTACTTTGGACTTTTGAATCTCCAGAAACCATCTCTCAAAGCTCCTCTAGCCTCGTGCCTTCCATGAAATGATTACCTATTCAACTCTTCCAGTGTTTTGCTTTGTCCCCTATTAATCACTTTGGAATGGGCGATCTGTCAGTAACCCGTAAGAGACAGAATGATTTAACTACTGCCGAGTTCAACCTTTTCTCTTAGCAAACTGGTCCAGACTACCAGTCATTCTCTTGCATACCTAGGAGTGATGAAGGTGTTCTTCAATGCTAAATCTACTTGTTGTAGCTTCATTGACCCTAAACCAGTCTTTTCCTAATGGTCTTCTAAGTGTGAAGCCTTTCTCAGTTTGCTGCCCTTCATCAGCGACGACCCTTATCCTCCTCAACACACTTCTTTTCCTAGCAATCTAACCTAATGCCGAACCTCATGCCCTTCCTTGGCCTAGAAGTTACAATGTTACTTATGGAAACCAGACATTTCCTTTCTTTTAGACATTTCTGTTTTGGAAAGTTTCCCACAAATGCTATTAGCTGGTAGAAAACTGTCCTTTCTGCCATCCTTTTAGTGCTAACAGAGAGTCCACTTCCTACTATCAGCAGCCTTAGAAGTGTCTCCATATTGATTTTAGTAGTTCTCAAGTCTTTCGATATAGGAAACCTTATTGTCTATGTTGTTTGCTTTAGATTATGTTGTACTCCTTATTGCATCTTTCTTTTTAGAATAGAATTGTTAGCCAATATTTTGTAGCGTGCTTGTAATACCTCGAACTCTTTGAGAAAGGGAGTATATTCATAGATGTCTGTTTTAAGGATAGAGTGTAGGGTCTTAATGTTTTTTTTTAAGTGATGTGCATTATCATACGAGTGGATCTACATATGGTTTCCAACAACTTGTCTTTGCATTTTAAAAGAACATGCATTATAGAGAAACCTCTTCATTATTTGGCCCAGATCCATTTTTTTAATTAGTTTATATTTTGTGTCCTATGTATATTTTTGTGGTTATGCACTTCTTCAGACAAAGTGGGGCATACCAATGGACAATAATAAATCCTCCTCGGTCTACCTAGAGAACGCTTTGTATGCACGCCAACTGTATTTTTCCAAGATATAAATAGTCTCCACACCATTTATCCTTTTGTTTTCTTGCTCAGCATCGTGTAGAATCAAAATTTGTATCTGTAAAGCAAAGAATAATTACAGAATCAAAATGTATCATGAGTTATCCCTTGGATCCTTGCACTATACCATGATTGGACAAAATTTTCTGTTGATAAGATATAGCACAAAAAGAAAATTATGTTTTTAGCCCACTTGAGATATTGATCTTATACACACCATTGTCAGGCACTTGCATTGGGAACTGTATCTTTCCATATCATAATGGTGTTCGCTCATGGAGCCCATTTAACAGAACTGTGTAAGAGTTATTCCCGATAGCTCCCATCACTTAACATAAACTGCTAGCACGTTGTTGTGTCAACTATAAAGTTTTCGACCTAACAGGTTTCTGATTCGTGTGTTCTACATTTTTGACCTATTATGATCAACTACATGATTTATTCTATCCATGTCGTCAACCTTCCATTCATATGTTATAACATAATTGGAGTAAGAATGTTTTAGATCTCTGATCAGGTATCGCTAGATTAGCGTTTCCGTGGTTACCTTGTAATTCTGTATGTTCTATTTGTTGGTTCTTTATAGCTATGACAGTAGGTAGTCAGCAACCATTCCAATGAGATGTGTATCAAGTGTCCTTGTTAAGTCTCTTAGTTAATGGGATCGATGGAGTGTCTCATGCAAATAAAGAAAGAAATACATTTTATATTTATGTCTTTGGTGGTAGCCGACAATGATGACCCTGCGAATAGGAAAACACGTATGCCTTGTGCTGAATTTTATACGCGGTATAATGTTAGGATAATATAGTTATGGTTGTAGGGTTTGATTCGAAATGAAAGTTGGTAAGATATTAGTTGGAACTTCTTGCTCAATGGGAAAATATGTAGGTTTCAATGTTTGATTGGAACTTGTAAGATGCTAAAGAAATAGTTGCTTAGTTAGAACTTGTAGTTGTTTCTTCAAAAAAACTGTAATTAGTAAGATGTTGTGTTATTATTCTAAATTTCCTTGCGGAAACAATATTGTGATAATCTAGTATCATTTACCTTGTTAGTGAGAGAAAATTTAAACATATTAATCTAGATGCTTTTAATTAAATAAATCAAGGAATTGTGTTTCGAATTCATATGTTGGTATTTATGTGGTTGTATTGGCGATTGGTAAATGGTTTTAGGGAAATGTATTTGCATATCGTTGAAATTATAAGAAGTATATGTTAGGAGAATGTGCTTATAGAGTCTCAAAGATGTCACATTTGGAAATTGTAAAATGTTTGATAATTATGTTATGTTTAAAGGAAACTATATGTATTTAAAATAGCTGTGATCACTGGAAGTTTTTTTTTTACTTATTAAATTTGTCTTAGTGGGAAGCATTACTAATGAAGCTTAGGAGGAAAATTCTTGTTGGCTTTTAGACTATGGTTTGTTAGGAGAGGGTAGTCATTAAGAAATGAGTTAGGAGGTTGATTTTGAACTAGAAGGGAAATTATTTTCCCTCAAACTTGTATGTTATCTGAAATAGGTTAAATTCTCTTAAGTTGTTTTCATGATTGAATTAGGAGCTCATTGAATTTCGTATGCGTGATTTGCCTCCTTGTCGTATCTTTATGTTGTTTTGGATCATTATGTTACTTTGGTCTATGATTTGGATTATTTGTGAAGTGGGAATCTTGAGGGGTGTCATGGGTACTTTGTGTGAAGGCGCGAAAGTGTTGTCCTTGTCGGTTAATGGTCACCTCATAATTTACCTAACTCCAGAGGTGTAGTTCATGGTTTTGGTTCAAATTTATGGCATATGATTGTTTTGGGATCACTAGATTTTCATGACTTGTAATGAAAGGGGATATGGTCTCTTGGTTGTAGTCATGGTTTCTTGATTGTATTGCTCAAATTTTGATGAGACTCTATGGACTTATTATTATGGCCTTGTGAATGGTGTAAGTTACGGGTCGGAACTGATTATGACTTTTTACCTGTATGTTGTGGTATGTATGTTTGACCAGAGAACGCTAAGGGAGTGGCTTCCATGGTGGGGCCGGTGCCTAGTGAGAGGCTGCCTGGGTAACCCCATGGAAGTTGTAAGCAAGTGGAAACTTAATAACTTAATCAAGAGGGTTGGGGTATTAAAACACTTAACAAGTTAAGTAAGACACCTCACCCATGCCTTGAGTGCTCTCACAGGCTAAGGATGGGATGAGAAGGCCTGGTTGGCAAGGCCGACCTCCTTATCTCCATGAGAGGACCTGTCGGCTCTGCATGTGTCACCCTATGGGGCCGGTACTTAAAGAGAGGCTGCCAGGGTAACCATAGATGGGGGCTAGCTTCTGGTGATAGATAGCCTGGTTAACCCATGTTAGGACCATGTGATGACACTCTCCTTACGCAGTTCTGTTGTTTCTTGGTAGTGCCTCTGGAGTGATGTCTTGTCTCATGCAGCTTGATGATATGGTCGGTTGTGTCAAGTCAGTTGTCGTTCTTTTATTTTTGGATGTTGTTTCTTGGCTTAGTGGAATTCTCGTCATTATCTCCTAGCTCGGGGGGGTGGGCCTCAGGGTTCCACATGGTTGGGTGGCAGAGCTATCCATTGGTCCTTTTGGAGATATGGTTTGAGTTCTGCACAGAGGTGTTCCAGATCTAGTTTGCGTCCCTCCTTCAGAGTTGTATGCCTTCTTATTTATTCAGTTGTAAACTGACACGAGCGGTCTTGTAATCTTGCATTGTAATTTTGTAAATAAACTATCTTGCAATGATAAGTTGATCTTTCTATAGCAGTAGTAATTGATTATCTCTTATGTGGTTTTTACTTTATATTCTCTAATGCAGTTATGTTTCCCTAGAGGAGTTAGAAGTGCATTTTTCTTTATGTTGTGATATCCTTGGTTACTGCTATCGCATTTACTTGCTTTTAAAAAAAAAAATTATTCCTGAAATTTTGCTTTTGTCAGCCTAACTGTCTAGGGTTACATGACAGGGCATTACACATTGCCTGAATCAAACTTTCTAATTATCCTGTAAGGCCCAAACTTCTTCATCTTTAATTTATTATATGTCCCAACTGAAAATCTTTCTTTTCTCAGGTACACCATCACTTCATCTCCAACTACAAATTATTTGTGTCTCTTCTTCTCATCTCCCTTCTCCTTATACTTGTTGTTCATCTCCTCCAAATGCTTCTTTATTTGATCATGTACTATCTCCATATGTTCTACAAATTCTTCTGCTTCTACACTCCTCTTGTCCTCCATGCTGATGTCTCTCAACTCTACTACTCCTCTAGGGTTTACTCTAGTAACAATCTCAAAAGGTATTCTTCCAATACTCTTGTTCACTAAATTATTATATGCAAACTTTGCTTGTGAAAGAATCAAATCCCAACTTCTTGCCTTCTCTCCAGCCAAATATCTCAACAAGTTTCTCAAACTCCTATTCACTACTTCTGTCTACCCATCAGTCTGAGGATGAAATGCTAAACTAAACTTCAAAACTATCTTCATCTTCTTCCAAAGTGTCTTCTGAAAGTATCCAAGAAATCGCGTGTCTCTATCTGAAATTATGCTTTTAGGTAGCAAAATGTTTTAGTTTCATGCAGTGGAAAGGTGCTAGGAGTGAGATTTTGCATTCCATAGCTCGTGGCACTAAACTGACTATACCAATACATTAGGGTGGGCAGGTAAATGATAGAGGAGGTCTCATTTCATGTTCCAAGCATCCCAATCATTCGAGGTAGCAGGCTACCAATAAAATCCCTTAAGATCCCTAAGACCAAAAAACTGTCAAACTATGATAGAGCAGTTCTCAGAATTCGTGGTAGCTAGAAATTTTTTGTATTGACCTATAGGTGCATGTGAGGTCCATCCACAATAACCTCTCTCAATTTTGGTTAACTCAAATCCCTTTGACTATGCCAAAATCAAATGCATTCTTGCAAAATGCTTTAGTTTCATGTAGCACAACCTTGCCAAGTGCCATATTTTTGTTCTGCTCATCGTGGGGCCAAAAATATTGGCAAGAGACACTACTTTGCATGATAGATGTTGTTATTGATGATAACTAAGAATATTCCACTCATCCACATAACTTAATTCGTTCATATTGGAAGTCAGAATCAGAATTTATCTAAGTCCGAATAGCCAAAAATAGAGCATGTGATAGGGTCTGGTATCTTGGTCTAGATCTCTCCAGTGGAAAATTAGAGTATGCTACAGATCTAAAGGAGTCATAAGGATTGTTAGGGAAATCTAAATCCAGAATTATATCCTCTGGTGAAAAATGGAGTTAAAGTTATGAGCTTCTGAGTACCAGGTCATAATATGAGAGAATAGTTTAGTAAAGAACATGCCGACTTGTGTCAGATCCTTATACAGATCTGATAGAAGTATTTTGATGAGTTGCGTATGGGATATAATGTGAGTGGTTGACATGAATGATGACCTTCAAGAGTTATTTCTAGTACTCATTATCACTGGTGCATGGATTTAGCCGACAAAGCAGAGTCTTTAACAAAGTTCTAAGTATTCTTGAAGCTGACTAAAAAGTGATTGAAAATTATGATGTGGATATATATAGCTAATAGATTCAAGTGATTTGTGTGTGTACATTGTGAATATGGAGTAAGTGTGAAAAAGGCAGATAAGAGTGCAAAAATGAAGAGATCTAAGATCTAAATTATGACACAACATTAAACAGGGCAGGATAAAGATGAAGTGTATCAAGTTGGTATTTTGTACTTAATTGGAACTGAATCCTTGCATTGGTTGATGATAATTATCAGTTTAAATTCATTGTAATCCTCTTGCTATAGGCAGTGAGCCTTCTTTTGAGTAGTGAGCTCTGGGCAGCGAGGCCGAATGCATGTGCATTCCCAATTGTAATACTTTTAACAAAGTATAATCTTTGTGGGTTAACCCCCACCATGGTTTTTCCCTTAACCGGGTTTCCACATCAAAAATCATTGTGTCATGTGTTGTTGACTCATGCTTTAAATGTTTTAATCAGTTCTAAGTGATATTGTTGTAAATGATAAAGTTTTTGGATGACTAATTCACCCCCCGTCTTAGTTGTTCTACCTAATTCTAACAATTGGTATCAGAGCCTGGTTCCTTTGAAAATGTTTAATAGCGTAAGGAAGATCTGGGAATGCAGTAAAATAGATGAATATAACCTTCAAAGGCAACTTAATCTTGCTCTAAAATATCTTGAGCATGTCATGCCCACATTTCCCATGCAGTCACGACACACAACACATGTGTCATGTCCACATTTGAGATGTGGTCATGACACAAAATACAAAAAAAAATTCTACCTATCACTAGGAAACCCCTCGCACGCATCTGTGTACTCAGTGGCAATACACATGAAGTGTAAACATGTCAAACATAATTCAAGGAAGTGTGTTGTCCTACACCATCCCCTGCATGATGAAAGTCATCTAAGGGGTATGCGATGCGAAGCGTGCCACTTTCAGGGTTAGAACGATTTTAATCCGAACCTAAGTTTTCTAGGTGAGAAGGTGATTTGGTTAGATTCGAAACCAACTCCTAAATCTAATACAAGGATGGAAATCGAATAAATAAAATATGAAAATAAATGGCATGATGGACGCATGATAAGATGGAGTGATAAAATGAAAACCAATAAAAATAAAACCCTAAATTCTAGGAAAAATTTGATAGCATAACATGTTTTCAATAATCGAATTAAAATTTTAAAATAAAAACTCCAACAAGAATTCAAAGCAAAATTTAAAATTAATAATTAAACTTAAGGAGAAATTAAATATTGTGCCAAGGCCAATTAAATCGACCCTACAATTAAATATTAAAATTCAAAAATAATTAAATGACACAAAAATAAATTTCAAATTTAAGTCCGTTATTAAATATAATTTCGACATTATATTTATTAACTAACTTGAAAATAATAGAAAAAGGGGAGGATTAAAATACCCTTCCCCGTAAAATAATCAAACCAAATTAAAATTTAAAAAAAAAAAAGATAACATCCAAAGAGATTTCTAACATAATAAAAATTAAACCGACAATAATTAAAATGGAAGTCCAATTTAAATATCTCAAAAGGGATAACACATCCCAAATATAAAACATTTCAATGCTCATTCAAAAACACTAAATGAAAACAAATATTAAACCAATTCCCACAAGAAAATAAATAATTTAAAAGGTCTTTGAAAAGCAAAAGAGAGGGAGGCACAATCTCCCATGCACATGGAAAAAAAAAGGGAAATAATTAAATTAGTAAAACTAATTTCCATCTCACCCATGAAATGCCCTAAGTTAATATTTTATTGTTTTCCTACACAAGAAAACCCTAATCTTTATTTTATTGGTTTCCTTATGGAAACCCTATTTTAACTCTTGTTTGCTCATCTTTGTTTTGTTTTCTCTTTCCTAGTTGTCTCCATTATTTTTTTTACTGCAGGTTGGAGGATGGCTTCTATAATGATTGGGCAGCCATGAATGCATCTCTCAGAGGTATATTTTCGTTGGTTACAAACAGGGTTTCATTTTTTTTGGTAATAAATATATCTTTATATATTTATATATATACATCGCATGTATATATATAAATATATATATAAATATATATATAAATACTATAGTTTATAACTAACAAGAGCTTATTTCTCTGATATATATATATATATATATTACATATTTGAAACTATTAAACATTATTGGCAGAAGAGATTCTGTAGGTCACAAAATAAATGAGGGCATCATAAGGTTTAAAGGCCATTAGACCACACCGTACCACCGCAACCATTGCTATATATATATCATTAAACTATTTTTAGAGAAATGAAGTCTATGTTTTAAAAAAAAAGAAAGAGAAGAGATCAAAATTTGTGGCGGACTGTAGTTAGCTTATGCTAGGTTTTAGTTTTTTTTGGTTTAAAGCAAGTTTTTAGACAATGGGCGGTGGACTTGGCCGCTGCCCATTGTTCCCTTCATAGTAGTCTGGGGTGTGGGTGGGAGCATTGCCCCCTCCCTACACCCCCAAACCCCTCTCTCCAGCAGCAATGGTCGCGATGGTATGGCGTCGTCTAACGGCCTTTAAACCTTATGATGCCCTCGTTTATTCTGTGACCTACAGAATCTCTTCTGCCAATAATGTTTAACAGTTTCAAATATGTAATATATATATATATATATATATATTCTTTAGACACAGTGGTATATACATTATTTTTCTAGTCACAACAGTAGGTAAAAAAAATTATTAACCAAATATATATATATATATATATGATCATTTTGTGAAACAAAATAGTATAGACTTGCAACTTATAAGGATTATTTATATGCACATTTTTTTTTTTCAAACAAAATGGATAGGTTACTAGCTCCTTTTTTTTTTAAACAAAATATAAAACTATCCCTTTTGTTGAGCAATTAATTTTGTCTAAATCTTTTTTTTGACAGTAACTAAAATGATCAGTGATGTTATTTTTCTTTAAACAACAAGCATAAATATAATAGATTCTTTACTTCTATTCTCTTCTTATTATGAATATGCAATAATATTTAAACTACATTATCCATTTTCTTTTCTTTATGTTTAAATACAACATTTAATATAAAATAGTAATATATTTTATTTCTGCCCAAACTTTCAACAAAACACATATGCACAAATAGTCATGTAATAGACATACATTTTCTTTGAAATATATAACAGTAATTTTATATGATTTTTGAAATCTTTCCATATACACAAGATTACAACAACATAACATAATAAACCTATTTTTGAATATAAAATAAAGAGTATCTCACATACAAATTTCTTTTCACACCCAAACAATAAGGAGTACAAATTTTACAACTCCAACGTAAGGGTCTCCAAGGCCATGGCTCACAACAACCATCTAAAAATAATATTGTAAAAGAGGTGAAAATGAGCTTCTCCAAGCTCCATTTCTCCCACTACAAACCTGCAAGAAGCAAAACAACAAAAAGGGGAACCAAGCTACTACAAAATGCCCTCCTCCCTATCGTAGACCCGCAAGTGGGTCAGCCCTGAGCTAGGGAGGTAGGAATCACAATGTTGCACACACACACTACAACAAGCAATACAAAAACAACTCAGCAATTAACCATGGATTAAGACATAATAAAACTCACGAAAATGAGTTTGATGGGGGTAGGGAATGGACCCTCTACTCAAAAGGCCACACCAAGATCTCAAAACACCAAGTCTTAAGGCCTCAAGCCAAAACCTCCAAAACACATATCTCCAAATAACTCAAAAACTATCATGGCACTCTTGCCATCAAAATGATCTCAATACCAAGAAAAAGCCCTCAAGGCTATAAGTAGCACAAATATGGAGATGACCTTGAGAAGGTTCACTCTCCCCTACCCCAAACAAGTTGAGCCTTACCTCCAAATGGAGGTGATATCACCAAACTCCCAACCCACATAAAAATGAAAACAACAACAAAAATCTACAAACACAACATAAAATAAATATGCAAGGGTAAATGGCCATAGCCATAGAGCTTACCTTCAAAAGCCCTAAAAATGGAAGCACGTTTGGTGAAGAGCTCTAAGCTTCTCCAAATCTTCCAATCTCCAAATTTTCTCTAACTCCCCAAAAGAAACTCCAAGAATAGAAGAAAATCCTAAAATGCAAGAACCCCACACTCCTCAACAAGAGGAGGTAATATAGGCCTTCTAAATTGCCCTTGAGTAATGAGAAGGTGACACTTGTCACCTTCTCCTTCCTCTTCCCATGCCACTTACAAGGGAGAGGAAGTGTGAGAGTGACAAGTGTCACCCTCTAATTCCATCCCAAACCTCACCTTATCCACTTGTGCTCTCATACATGTGTGAGAGACCAAGTGGTGAGGTGGCAATCCCCTTCAAGCCTCCATGAGGATAAGGGATGCCATATGGCATCCTCTTATTCTCCAAGAGATCCATCTCCCTCCAAGATGCTCTCACACGTGTGTGAGAGTCTTGGAGGGAGATCCCACACACTTGGGAGTCTTGGAGACCTCCCAAGTTTTCTTGGTGAAGGGATCCCCAAACTTTGGGAAGGGAGATGAGTCTTCCCAAAGCATGACTCATCTCCCACCCTTAGCCATTTCAAAATTCGCCACTTTGACTAAACCTTAGTTTAAAGTGACCAAAAGTGAGTTACCCCAAGGTTTAGTTAGTCAAAATTGACCCTAGACCCATGGGTAACCACCTAGGGTAAGTATTGGGACACTAAGGTTCACTTAGGGAGTCATAAATTCAATTTAAATGGCCCCAAAAAAATAGAAACAATACCAAGTGGTGTAAAAAAAATAAAAATATATAACACATGGTATAATTTAATTTTACAAAGGGGTACTAGGCCAAAATAATAAACAATCAAGTACTTAAAAAACATTCGAATCAAACGTGATCCTCATCCCTCTTGGGAATGAATGGGTTTCATAGGGAATAACATATGTGTGAATACTATCTCTAATTTCCTGTGGCCTGGGAATATAATCCTACACAACTAGATCAAGTGTCAATCATATCATGAATAATCATAGCCGAAGCAACTGGAATTAAATTTATGCCATTGAATACAACATTAATTATCTACAACATAATTCAAGATTAAACTACATTTTCTATCTAATATCAAGTAATCATCATCACATAAAGAACTAGAAATCGCATCAATAAACATCATCTAATATATCTCACCTATCTAGTCTCATCATAGCATCACAATATGATCAAATTGAATCACCATATGTCTAATCAATGTCAAATGAAAATCAAGAGATATAATCAAAGCTGCATAATGGAACAATAATATCTAAAAGTATGATAATGTCATCAACTAAAATGTAAAATGATCAAAATAAGGAAGGAAAAATAATTGACCTCACATCCTCCCCCTAAGACTAAACTTCTTCCTGGAAGTCATCAAAAAGGTGAGGATAGAGTGCCCTCAAACTAGCTACATCCTCCCAAGTCATTGTGACCTCATCATAACGATCCCACTGGACCCTAACATGGTCCAGCTTTCGACTTCAAATGCCCAGCATCTGATGAGCCAATATGTGAATTGGCTCCAAAGACAACTGCTCATCAACCTCTACCTATAGAGCACTCCAATCCAATACATGAGATAAATCAGATATATATCACCTCAATACAGAAATATGAAAGACATCGTGGATACGTGACAGGCTAGGTGGTAATGCTAGACGGTAGGCAATAGGTCCTATCTGCTCCAAGATCTCAAAAGGTCCTACAAACTATGGTGCGAGCTTAGAGCCCTTTCCATAATGAATTAGACTCTTGTGTGGCCACACTGTGAGGAATACCCTATCACCCACTGAGAAGCTTCGATCAATTCTCTTAGCATCGGCATACTTCTTTTGTCTATCCTATGCCTCCTGAAGTCTCTGCCTAATTAGTGTGACCTACTACTCCATATCCTGAACTAACTCTAGACCAATGGCAAGCCTGTCCTCTATCTAATCCCAACTCAATGGTGTCATGCATGGTCTACCGTATAAAGCCTGAAAAGGAGGCATACCCAACAAGTTGTTGTAGGCAAACTCAACCAGATACAGATACTCCTCCCATCTAGATTGATGGTCCATAACATACATACAAAGCATGTCCTCCAATCCATCTGTCTTGAAATGATAAGCAGAGCTAAAGTTGAGTTGTGTACCCAATGCTTGCTGCAAGGCTCTCTAAAAGGCTGAAGTGAACACTGAATCCCTGTTAGAAATGATGCGGCGAGGTACTCCATGCAATCTCACAATATCGTCCAAGAATACTCTTGCTACTGCTGGTGCATTGTACATCATGCGTACAGGTGAGAAATGCGCCACATTGGTCAACTTTTTTATTATCACCATGATGGCATCATGGTGACGCGAAGACATAGGAAGACCAACAATGAAATCCAAGGAAATGGTGTCCCATTTCCACTCAGGTATCTTGTGAGGGTGTAAAAGACCCGCTAGATGTTGATGCTCGACCTTGACCCTCTGGCACTCAAGGCATCGAGCAGCAAACTCTGCAATATCCCGTCTCATACCCACCCAATGGTACAATTGTCATAGGTCAACATGCATCTTCTTCACTCCTGGATGTATTGCATATGGTGCTCTGTGAGCCTCTGATAACACTACAGTACATAGGTCACCTACGTGAGGTACATAGATGCGTTGTTGATGATGAAGTAACCCAACTACCTCAAGTGAATAACTTGCAAACTTGCCCACAAGGGCCCTCTATGAATGGATCTCCTACTACACCTCAAGAAACTACTCATCCTCAGGCAGATGTTGAATAGTGCGTCCTCTCAAGTCCACACTCAGAGTCAAGGTGAAGAGCTCGTGGTGCCTCTGACTCAATGCATCAGCAACCACATTCTCCTTCCCTTTGATATAGTGGACATCAAAGTCATACTCACAAAGAAACTCCATCCAACGCTGCTAACGGGCATTCAAATTCAGCTGCGTAAATATATACTGGAGACTGTGGTGATCTGAATGAAGCTCAAAGTGATGACCCAATAAGAAATGTCTCTAATGAACTAGAGCATGAAGCATTGTTGCTAACTCCAAATCATGAGTGGGGTAGTTCAACTCATGGTTCTTGAGATTTCCCAGCTCATACATGATTGATCTACCACCCTACATAAATATAGCTCCCAAACCCTCAAGTGATGCATCCATACAAACCATAAAATCTGTTGTAGGATCAGGAACTACTAAAATGGGAGCATTGGTAAGATGCTCCTTGAGGACCCCAAAGGTCCTCTCACACTGCTCAGTCCATAGAAAAATCTTCCCTTTCCACTAAAGGGAAGTGATGGGTGCACCATCCGAGAAAAACCCTCAACAAATCTACAGTAATAACTAGCTAACCCCATAAAACTCTTGACCTCTGTCACACTGGTGGGTACTGGCCAATCTCTGATAGCCCTGATCTTTGATGGATCTACTGAGATTCTATCACCAGATAGGATATGCCCCAAATACTGTACCTCTATCCTAAAAAATGCACACTTCGCCAAGTTCCCATAAGATTCTGCTCCCTCAAACACTGTAGAACCTAACGTAGGTGCTCCTCATGCTCCTCCTTGGTCTGAGAATAGATCAAAATGTCATCGAGAAAAATAATCACAAACCAATCCAAGTAGGTACGGAACACCCCATTCATGAGACTCATGAACACTATAGGGGCGTTCGTCAAACTGAAGGGGACCACAGTGAACTCCTAGTGGCCATATCGAGTCCGAAAGGCGATCTTATGGATGTCTGCCTCTGTAATACACAACTGATGGTAACTAGACTTCAGGTCAATCTTAGAGAACACCCTAGCTCCCTGCATCTGATCGAAGAGATCATCAATCCTGGGCAGAGGATAACGGTTCTTCACCATCACCTTATTCAACTACCTATAATCCATGCATAATCGAAGAGACCCATCCTTCTTCTTCACAAATATGACAGGAGCACCCCAAGGTGAAACACTTGGTCAGATGTGCCCCTTCTCGAGCAAGTCTTCTAGATGCAACTTAAGCTTAGTGAGCTCATGAGTGGTCATCTTGTAGGGTGCACAAGACATGGGCTCGACACTCGGCACTAAGTCAATATGAAAGTCTACCTCACGACGGGGTGCCATCC
Source organism: Cunninghamia lanceolata (assembly GCA_027924645.1). Classification (NCBI taxonomy): domain Eukaryota; kingdom Viridiplantae; phylum Streptophyta; class Pinopsida; order Cupressales; family Cupressaceae; genus Cunninghamia; species Cunninghamia lanceolata. Next base: position 2,113,311 of record BSBN01001051.1, on the reverse strand, counting down.
CCAGTAACTCTACTGGAAACACATCGAAAAACTCATTCAGGATGGGATGATCATCCAAAGATGCCTCAGGCTCGTCATCTGATCTGTCACTCACTGTAATAGTGGACATCTAGAATCCTTTCCGCACGCAGCACTTAATCTACTGAGTGAATATCATACGCACTGCTATGGGCTTCTAAATGCCCACTATCTCAACTGATGTACCATGTCATCTAAGTAGCTAATCACCTTTCAGTGACAATCTAGCTTGTCTCAATGAGCCACAAGCCAATCCATACCCAAAACCACATCGTAGGATCCTAATGTCATAACTCTAAGGTCACAAACTGTGGCAAAGGGTCCCAAAGAAATCTCACAGTCATGGACTAAGGCATCTACTATCATCTTGGCCCCTGAGGCCAACTCAACCACCCACCTATCACCCTACCTAAAGGCCACCAGCCTGCAATGCTCCACTAACGATGGAGATATGAAAGAGTCAGTAGCACCAGAGTTAATGAGAATAGAAATGGGGACACCCCCTATCATACCTAATGTCTCAATCACTAATGCCTAAAAATTAGCCTAGCTGTTATCAACCGCTGCAAACATACGGTGGGACCTACCCACATCTCCAACCGTCTGCTCTGATCCTCCTAAATGAGGTTGTCCCCCTGCTGTAAAGTCCTATAGACACTCTCTAGCTAGATGTCCTACTCCACCACACACATAACATGGGCCCCTAGCCTGCACCTGTCCAGTCTAAGTCCTACTTGACTGTTATTATCCAGATCTACCTGTGGACCCCTATGAACCCCTGTATGACTGCTACGGCCTCATGGGTCCCGCAAGTGGTCTCTACTGCCTCTGATCTCTGTGTGGGCCCTGCTACTATCAACCTTGATTATGCCCCACATGTGCCCTCTGTTGTGTCCTAGCTCTCTGCTGCTGTTTTGAGGGCCTAGGAGGTAAGCATGTGAAACTAAATCCTCCTCTCTGAGGTGGCAGTGGTGGTCTGTGGTAACTTTGTTGATGTTGTTGCTGCCCACAATCCTGAAACTGAGGGTGTGAACTCTACCGTCATCCCTATATCTCCTCAGCTATGTATACCTTTTCGGCAGCATCACTAAATGTCTAGGGGTCTGCCATGCGTACAGGCCCTGCTATGCTATGGTTCAATCCTCTGATAAGCTTATGAACCAGGAGTTTCTCATCATGGAGATACTCTGCATATCGAGACAACTTGGTAAATCTACCCTCATACTGGGCAACCGTAAGTCCTCTCTGTTGAAGGTCATGAAAATCATCTATGAGACACTGCTTATAGTGATCTAATAAGTATCACGCATTGAAGCGCTCAATGAAAGTCTCCCATGTTAGTGTGTCCAATGATAGATGGCGCTTGCACTCCTTAGTGTGCCACCAAGTAGCTACTACATCTCGCAATAGGTGGACTGCCACATGAGCCTTCGTGTTGCCCTAGTAAGGATGCAACACGAAGCATCTATCTAAGCTGATGAGCCAGGCCTCTACCTCAGCTCCCTCTGTGGTCCCAATGAAAGTAGGAGGATTCAGCCTCAACAAATCCTTTATGGGGTCTCCTCGATATTTGTGCACTCTGATAGGCCCATCCGCATAATAATTGTAAGGCCTGTGAACAATATGCTCCACTCGCATTGCCTCCTCACGCCTAGCATGACATGGAGGGTTCCTGCTACGAGCCCTATCAGCTGATCCAACCTCCTCTATCATTGTATCTGGTACCTCAACATATGGCTCCACACGTGGTGCCTCTCATAGCTCAACGCGGGGCTCCACATGTGGCTCAACACGTGACTCTACCCCTGGCTCCACACATGGCTCCTCTCAAGGATCAACATGGGGCTCAACACGTGGCTCAACTACAACCGGTGGAAGCCTATCTAACATTGCCTGAAGTTCATGTAATAGCTATGGCCCAATATCTAGTATAGGTAGGGCTGATGGTGCCTACGATATCTATGGGGCTGGTGGTACCTGACCCTCAGTTGAAGAATCACTATGCACCTCAGTAGACAGTGTGGTAAGATTGTGCTTACCGAACTTGTCAGGAAGGCATCCTACAAAATGAGGTAACCACAAATTAATCAAAGTTGTGGAAATAATAATGTGCCCTAAACAAGCACAGTGTTTAAACTTGGGCTCTAATACCAAATGTCATGCCCACATTTCCCATGCAGTCATGACACACAACACATGTGTCATGTCCACATTTGACATGTGGTCATGACAAGAAATACAAAAAACTTTTCTACCTATCCCTAGGAACCCCCTTGCACGCGTCTGCATGCTAGGTGGCTATACGCATGATGTATAAACATGTCAAACATAATTTGGGGAAGTACATTGTCCTACGCCATCCCCTACATGATGAAAGCCATCTAGGGGGTATGCGACGTGAAGTGTGCCATTTTTAGGGTTAGAACAGTTTTAATCCAAACCCTATGTTTCCTAGGTGAGAAGGTGATTTCGTCAGATTCGAAACCAACTCCTAATTCTAATACAAGGATGGAAATCAAATAAATAAAATATGAAAATAAATGGCATGATGGACGCATGATAAGATGGAGTGATAAAATGAAAGCCAATAAAAATAAAACCCTAAATTCTAGGAAAAATTTGACAGCATAACATGTTTTCAATAATCGAATTAAAAAATTAAAATAAAAACTCCAACAAGAATTCAATGCAAAATTTAAAATTAATAATTAAACTTAAGGAGAAATTAAATATTTTTCCAAGGCTAATTGAATCGAACCTATAATTAAATATTAAAATTTGAAAATAATTAAATGACACACAAAAATAAATTTCAAATTTAAGTCCGGTAATAAATATAATTTTGACATTATATTTATTAACTAACTCGAAAATAATGGAAAAAGGGGAAGGATTAAAATACCCTTCCTTGTAAAATAATCAAACCAAATTAAAATTTAAAAAGAAAAGATAACATCCAAAGAGATTTCCAACATAATAAAAATTAAACTGACAATAATTAAAATGGAAGTCCAATTTAAATATCTCAAAAGGGATAACACATCCCAAATAATAAACATTTCAATGCTCATTCAAAAACACTAAATGAAAACAAATATTAAACCAATTCCCACAAGAAAATAAATAATTTAAAAGGTCTTTAAAAAGTGAAAGAGAGGGAGGCACAATATCTCGTGCACATGGGAAAAAAAAGGGAAATAATTAAATTAGTAAAACTAATTTCCCTCTCACCCATGAAATGCCCTAAGTTAATATTTTATTGTTTTCCTACACAAGAAAACCCTAATCTTTATTTTATTATTTCCTTATGGAAACCCTATCTTAACTCTTGTTTGCTCATCTTTGTTTTGTTTTCTCTTTCCTGGTTGTCACCATTAATTTTTTTGCTGCAAGTTAGAGGATGGCTTCTATAATGGCTGGGCAACGATAAATGCATCTCTCAGAGGTATATTTTCGTTGGTTACAAACAGGGTTTCATTTTTTATTTTTTTGTAATAAATATAAATATATATAAATTGTTGGGATAAGGTGTCATCAACCTTGTAAATCCCAATATTGTATTTATTCCATTTATTATTTGTAATTTGTAATTACCCATAAGGGATGTACAAGTTTCACCAGCAGTGGTAAAAATCATTTACTGTCCACGGTAATTATGGAGTTACTGCACGGTAAGTCCGCGGTAGTTACGGGATGTCATTTACTATGGTAAATGGTAATTGGTCAAAGTGGGGTGCACATGTGGAGGAATAATCTATTTTTAATGTTATGACACATCATAGATGTTGTAAGAGGGTGTAAGAGATTCTATGACAACTGTAAGTTGTCATAAGAATCTATGACACTAATAATAGCATATGGCATGTCATAAGATGTTGTAAGTGGCTATTTTTGGCCCCAAGTAGTTCAAGCTTGCATGGGAATATTTTTCCAAGTGTAGGATACATGTATGACAACATTTATGACCCCGTAAGAGCCTATTCTTGGCTATGGACGCTCAAGGTTGTATTGTTGACTCTTGACAAATGTTATGGGCTTGTAAGAAGTCATTTAATGTCTTGAGGTTGTGTAAATTCTATAAAAACCATAGCATAGTAGATGAGAGAATAATAACAGTTTATAGGTACCCAAGTTCTGCCAGAGTGAAGGTTGGAGGACAGAGGAAGTGAATGTATTTGTAATCTCCGTTTGTGAAGATAATACAACTTGGCCTCTTTTCTTGGTGGAGTTTTTTACCCGAAAGGGTTTTTTCCATGTTAAACACTTGTGTTATGTGCTTCATTCTGCTTCTGGTATATTTCTGTATTGTGGGTTTATGTTTTGATTACAATCTCCATTAATAACACATAGTTAAAGTTTGCTGAAATTTATTCAAATCAGATTTCTATTGAAGTAGTGTTGCTTTCATTTCTAACATTTGGTATCAGAGCCTGGCCAACTTTGACTGTTGGGTAGTAGTGTGGAAGCTGTAGCTGTAGTGGGAGATTTGGTTGCATTTGTTTTGCAGATCTTGTGTTGTTATTATGGCTGCATCTGCCATTGCATCAACCTCTTGAATGGACATTGAGAAGTTCAACGGAACGGGGTATGAGTTGAGGAAGTTGAAAATGGAAGATTTTTTGGAAGAAAGAAACCAATGGTTGGTTGTCTAAAAAGAGAAGAAACCTGACGATGTCTCTCAAGATGAGTGGGATAGATTGGATAAGAAGGCACAGGGAACCATCTGGTTGTGTCTTTCAAACTCTATCCTGTTGAATGTCGCGAAGGAAGAGACTGGATACAAGTTGTGGGAATGGTTGGGTGAGATCTATCAAGCCAAGAGTATGGTAAATAAACTTTATTTTAAAAGAAAATTATTTTCCATGAAAATGTGAGAAGCTGAATCAGTTGCAGAGCATTTAAATTCTTTTAATTTGTTAGTGAGTCAGCTTGATTCAGTAGATGTTGAGGTTAGTGAGGAAGATAAATGTATCATACTTCTTTGTTCTTTACCTAAGTCTTGGGAGAATGTTATCCTTGCTATCAATGCAAACCTCATGGATCTGAAGTTGGATGCTCTTGTTTCAGTGCTACTGTCATAGGAATTGGGGAAGAAGAGTTTAGATAGTTTAGGGGATGCTCTCAGTGTCAGGGGAAAGTATAAGGAAAGAGGACCTAAGGGAGACCAGAAAGGGGCTAAGGACAAGTCTAAGGGCTGGTCTAAAACTCTTGGTAAAAAGAACAGATTTAAGTGTTGGAACTGTGGTAAAAGGGGACATGTGAAGGAGTACAGAAATCCCAAGAAACAGTGGGAGAGTGCTTTGGATAAGTCCTTGAATGCAGGTGAAGAAGTTTTACTTTCTACATGTAATCTTGTTTCTAATGATCACTGGTTGATTGACTCAGGATTCTCATTTTGAATGACCCCACATAAGGAATGGTTCTCCACATATGAAGAATATGATGGAGGTAATATCTACCTTGGTGATAACTCTACCTATCCGATTGTCAAGAAAGGCAAGGTATTGTTGTGTTTCAGTGATGGGAGGTTTAAAACCCTCCCTGGTGTTTTGTACGTTCCTGGATTAGCTAGAAATTTGATTTTAGTTTCGAAGTTGAATGATTTGGGAATGCATGTGACATTTGACAAGCATGGTTGCAGATTGGTGAGAGGGAACTTGGTGGTAGCAAAAGGGAAGAGATTCAAGAACTTGTTTAAACTTGAAGCCACTATAGTTTGTAATGCTTCCTATGTATCTGAGGCCACTACTAAAAATACATGTATGTTGTGGCACCATAGATTGAGCCACACAAGCAATAATGTATTAAAAACTATTAAGAATAAAAATTTGTTGGATAGTTTCTCTTATTCTAATGAGCACCTTGATTTCTGTGAGCATTGTGTGTTTGGTAAACAAAACAAAAAAATATTTCCTTCAGGGAGTAATAGAGCAAAAGAGAAGTTATAAATTATTCATACGGATGTGTTTGGACCTGCGGATAATGAATCTATTAGAAAATATCATTATTTTGTAACCTTCATTAATGATGTATCCAGATTTACATGGATTTATTTTATGAAGCATAAATCTAAAGTTTTCACTAAGTTTAAGGAATTCAAAGTCTTAGTAGAGAACCGATCAGGTTTAAAGATAAAAATATTAAGATCTGACAATAGAGGGGAATATTTCTCTAAGGAATTTGATGAGTTTTGCAAGCATGCAAGTATAATCAGACAAAAGACAACTCCGTATACACCACAACAGAATGGTGTTGTAGGAAGGATGAACTGAACAATTATGGAAAGGGCTAGAAGTATGCTTAGTGATGCACAGTTGGATAAATGCTTTTGGACAGTGGCTATGTGTATTGCTTGCTACTTGATAAACAGATCTCCTTGTAAGGCTCTTGATTCAACACCTTATGAAGTGTGAATAGGTAAGAAACCTTCTGTTTCACATTTAAGGGTTTTTTGTTGTGAGGCTTTTGTTCATGTGCCTAAGGAAAAATGATCTAAGTTGGATCCAAAGGCTAAAAAGTGTACATTCATTGGATATGGTGATAATGTCAAAGGTTATAAGCTTTGGAATCCACTAACCCGCAAGATTATCTTTTCTAAAGATACTATTTTTAGGGAACTTAGAGCTATTTCTGAACCTGAGCAACCAAAAGAAAAAGATGAGAAAGTAAAGAGAGTGCACTTTGAGTTAGAGCAGCAAGATGCACCTCAGGAAGAACAAAATGATGGATTGGGGGGTGAAGAAGAAGAAGAAGATTTAAGTAGTTCTGATGAAGATGAATCTATTGTGACAAAAGAAGTTGGTACAGATGATCATGTAGAAGAACAAGTAAAGTCTCTTACTCCACCCTTGAGGAGATCCACAAGACAATGGAATCCAGTTGACAGGTACAGCCCACCAGATTTATGTTGTGTATGTGCTTTATTGAGTACTAACGATGAACCTAGATCCTACAGGGAAGCTATTTCTATAGATAATAGTGAGTCTTGGTAGCTAGCCATGCAGGAGGAGATGATGGCATTGGACTCTAATAACACCTGGGATCTTGTTCATTTTCCCAAAGGAAGAAAGGCCATAGGATGTAAGTGCGTCTTCAAGAAGAAGTTTGGAGTAGATGGGTCATTGGAGAAGTACAAGGCTAGACTGGTAGCCAAGGGCTACTCCCAGAGAGATGGAGTTGATTTTGGTGAGATATTCTCTCCTGTTCCTAAATTGACTTCTATTAGATTTCTCTTATCCATTACTACAGCTTATGATTGGGAGATTGAGCAAATGGATGTTAAGACTGCGTTCTTGCATGGAGATCTTGAAGAAGAAATTTATATGCAACAGCGTACAGGTTTTGAGGTAAAAGGAAAAGAACATTAGGTTTGCAGGTTAAAGAGGTTTCTTTATAGTCTGAAATAGTCCCACAGAATGTGGTATCAAAAGTTTGATTCATTTGTTTTGAAATTGGGTTTTGTTAGAAGCGAGGAGGATCATTGTGTTTACATTCATTGTGTTCATGATTCTATACTGGTTATTGCTTTGTATGTTGATAACAGGTTGTTTTTCAGCAATACTAAGGGTATGGCCAGTGAGCTTAAAGCCCAACTTTTAGGTGCATTTGAGATGAAGGATCTTGGTGCTGCAAGGTATATCTTGGGAATGGAGATTAGGAGGGATAGAGTTAACAGAAAGATTTGGTTGTCACAAAGTAAGTATGTGAATACTATTTTACAGAGGTTTAGTTTGCAGGACTGTAATCTAGTTAGAATTCCTTTATCCATTGGTACTAAGATTTTATTAGATATGTGTCCAAAGACTGAGGATGATCTTGAGGATATGTCTAATGTACCATATGCTAGTGTTGTAGGGAGTTTGATGTATTCAATGGTTTGCACTAGACCAGATATTGCCCAAGCAGTGGGAGTTTTGAGCAGATTTATGTCTAACCCTGGTAGACAACATTAGAACTATGTGAAGAGGGTGTTTAAATATCTTGCAGGTACTCCTGATCATTGTTTAGTTTATTCTGGTACTGATAGTGCTGATAAATCTTTTGACATAAAGGGTTTTGTTGATGCAAATTGGGCAGGTGACTTAGACAATCGAAGGTCCACTACTGGCTATGAGTTTACTCTATTTGGAGGTGCAGTGAGTTGGATGAGTAAGAGGTAGCCCACAGTTGCTTTGTCCACCACAGAAGTAGAGTATATGGCTGCAACTCATGTCTCTAAGGAGGCAGTTTGGTTGAGGAGACTTTGTACAGGTATTAGTTTTGATTGTAGGAATATTCAGATTGGTGGTGATAGCTAGAGTGCTATTTGTTTGGCTAAGAATCCCATGTATCATGCTCGGACTAAGCATGTTGATGTTCAATATCACTTTGTTCGAGAGTTGGTTGCAAATTGAGAGATTTAGCTGAAGAAGATAGACAATCAGGAGAATGTTGCAAATTCATTGACCAAGCCTGTGAGCACAGAGAATTTGGTATTGTGTACAGAGGTCATTGGGCCTTGTTTCTAGTGCCTGATTATTTTTCATTTGATTTCCTATTGGTTGATTTACAATGTATAATGTCAAGTGGGAGAATTTTGGAATAAGGTGCCATTAACCTTGTAAATCCCAATATTGTATTTATTCCATTTATTATTTGTAATTTGTAATTACCCATAAGGGATGTACAAGTTTCACCGGTAGTGGTAAAAATTATTTACTCTCCACGGTAATTACGGAGTTACTGCACGATAAGTCCTAGAGTTACTGGCGGTAGTTACGGGATCTCATTTACTATGGTAAATGGTAATTGGTCAAAGTGGGGTGCACATGTGGAGGAATAATCTATTTTTAGTGTTATGACGCACGTCATAGATGTTGTAAGAGGGTGTAAGAGATTCTATGACAATTGTCAGTTGTCATAAGAATCTATGACACTAATAATAGCATATGATGCGTCATAAGATGTTGTAAGTGGCTATTTTTAGCCCCAAGTAGTTCAAGCTTGCATGGGAACATTTTTCCAAGTGTAGGATGCATGTATGACAACATTTATGACCTCGTAAGAGCCTATTCTTGGCTATGGACACCCAAGGTTGTATTGTTGACTCTTGACAAGTGTTATGGGCTTGTAAGAAGTTCTTTAATGTCTTAAGGTTGTGTAAATTCTATAAAAACCATAGCATAGTAGATGAGAGAATAATAACAGTTTATAGGTATCTAGGTTCTGTCAGAGTGAATGTTGGAGGAAAGAGGAAGTGAATGTATTTGTAATCCCCTTTTGTGAAGATAATACAACTTGGCCTCTTTTCTTGGTAGAGTTTTTTACCCAAAAGGGTTTTCTCCACGTTAAACACTTGTGTTATGTGTTTCATTCTGCTTCTGGTATATTTCTGTATTGTGGGTTTATGTTTTGATTACAATCTCGATTAATAACACACAGTTAACGTTTGCTGAAATTTATTCAAATCAGATTTCCATTGAAGTAGTGTTGCTTTCATTTCTAACATAAATATATATATAAACACTATGATTTATAACTAACAAGAGCTTACTTCTCTGATACACAAATATATATATATATATATATATATATATATATATATATATTTTAAACTGTTAAACATTATTGGCAGAAGAGATTATGCAGGTCACAGAATAAACAAGGGCATCTCAAGGTTTAAAGGCCATACGTCGTACCGCCATAGCCATCGCTACTGGAGAGAGGGGTTTGGAGGTGTGGAGAGGAGGTTGTGCCTCTAGCCACACCCTTGGGTGTGGATGGGGGCAGGGCCCCCTCCCCACACCCCACACTGCTACGAAGGGAATAATGGGCAGCAGGCATGGCAGCCATCCATTGTCTAAAACTTTTCTTTAAACAAAAAAAAAAGAAAAACCTAGCATAAGCTAACTACAATCCACCAAAAAATTTGATCTCTTCTCTTTCTTTTTTTTTAAAACACAAACTTCATTTCTCTAAAAATAGTTTATATATATATATATATATATTCCTTACATAGTGGTATATACATTATTTTGCCAGTCAAAACAGTAGGTAAAAAAAATTATTAACCAGAAATCTATATATATATGATCATTTAGTGAAATAAAATAGTATAGACTTGCAACTTATAAGGATTATTTATATGCACTTTTTTTTTTTGCAAACAAAATGGATAGGTTACTAGCTCCTTTTTTTAAACAAAATATAAAACTATCTCTTTTGTTGAGCAATTAATTTTCTCTAAATCTTTTTTTTATAGTAACTAAAATGATCAGCAATGTTATTTTTCTTTAAACAACAAGCATAAATATAACAAATTTTTTACTTCTATTCTCTTCTTATTATGAATATGCAATAAGATTTAAACTACATTATTCCTTTTCTTTTCTTTATGTTTAAATACAACATACTACAAAATCAACTATAACATTTAATATAAAATAGCAGTATGTTTTATTTCTGCCCGAACTTTCAACAAAACACATATGCACAAATAGTCATGTAATAGATATACATTTTCTTTGAAATATATAACAGTAATTTTATATGATTTTTGGAATCTTTCCATATACACAAGAGCATAACAACATAACCTAATAAACCTATTTTTGAATATACAATAAAGAGTATCTCACATACAAATTTCCTTTCATACCCAAACAATAAGGAGTACAAATTTTACAACTCCAACACAAGGGCCTCCAAGGCCATGGCTCACAATAACGATCTAAAAATAATATTGCTAAAGAGGTGAAAATGAGCTTCTCCAAGCTCCATTTCTCCTACTACAAACCTGCAAGAAGCAAAACAACAAAAATGGGAACCAAGCCACTACGAAATGCACTCCTCCCTACTGTAGACCCGCAAGTGGGTCACCCCCAAGCTAGGGAGGTAGGAATCACACTGTTGCACACACACACACTACAACAAGAAATACAAAAATAACTCAGAAATTACCCATGGATTAACAGATAACAAAACTCATGAAAATGAGTTTGATGGGGGTAGGGAATGGACCCCTCTACTCAAAAGGCCACACCAAGATCTCAAAACACCAAGTCTCAAGGCCTCAAGCCAAAACCTCCAATACACATATCTCCAAATAACTCAAAACCTATCATGGAACTCTTGCCATCAAAATGATCTCAACACCAAGAAAAAGCCCTCAAGGCTATAAGTAGCACAAATATGGAGATGACCTCGAGGAGTTTCACTCTCCCCTACCCCAAACAAGTTGAGCCTTACCTCCAAATGGAGGTGCTCTTACCAAACTCCCAACTCACATAAAAATGAAAACAACAACAACAACAAAAATCCACAAACACAATATAAAAGAAATATACAAGGGTAAATGGCCATAGCCATAGAGCTTACCTTCAAAAGCCCTAAAAATGGAAGTGCATTTGATGAAGAGCTCCAAGCTTCTCCAAATCTTCCAATCTCCAAATTTTCTCTAACTCCCCAAAAGAAACTCCAAGAATAGAAGAAAATCCCAAAATGTAAGAACCCCACACTCCTCAACAAGAGGAGGTAATATAGGCCTTCTAAATTGGCCTTGAGGAATGAGAAGGTGACACTTGTCACCTTCTCCTTCCTCTTCCCATGCCACTTGCAAGGGAGAGAAAGTGTGAGGTTGACAAGTGTCACCCTCCAATTCCATCCCAAAGGTCACCTTATCCACTTGTGCTCTCACACATGTGTGAGATGCCAAGTGGTGAGGTGGCAATCCCCTTCAAGCCTCCATGAGGATAAGGGATGCCATATGGCATCCTCTTATTCTCTAACAGAGCCATCTCCCTCCAAGATGCTCTCACACGTGTGTGAGAGTCTTGGAGGGAGATCCCACACACTTGGGAGTCTTGGAGACCTCCCAGGTCTTCTTGGTGAAGGGATCCCCAAACATTGGGAAGGGAGATGAGTCTTTCCCAAAGCATGACTCATCTCCCACCCTTAGCCATTTCAAAATTCATTACTTTGACTAAACCTCAGTTTAGAGTGACCAAAAGTGAGTTACCATAAGGTTTAGTTAGTCAAAATTGACCCTAGACCCATGGGTAACCACCTAGGGTAAGTTTTGGGACACTAAGGTTCACCTAGGGAGTCATAAATTCACTTTAAATTGCCCAAAAAAAAAAAAACAATACCAAGTGGTGTAAAACAATAAAAATATACAATACAGGGTATATTTTAATTTTACAAAGGGGTACTAGGCCAAAATAATAAACAATCAAGTACTTAAACAACATTTGAATCAAACGTGATCCTCATACCTCTTGGGAATGGATTGGTTTCATAGGGAATAACATATGTGTGAATACTACCTCCAATTTCCCATGGCCTGGGAATGTAATCCTGCACAGTTAGATCAAGTGTCAATCATATCATGAATAATCATAGCTGAAGCAACTGGAATTAAATTCATGCCATTGAATACAACATTAATCATCTACAACATAATTCAAGATTAAACTACATTTTCTATCTAATGTCACATAATCATCATCACATAAAGAACTAGAAATCACATCAATAAACATTATCTAATATATCTTGTCTGTCTAGTCTCATCATAGCATCACAATATGATAAAATTGAGTCACCATATGTCTAATCAATGTCAAATCAAAACCAGGAGATATAATCAAATATGCATAATGGAACAACAGTCTCTAAAAGTATTATAATGTCATCAACTGAAATGTAAAATGATCAAAATAAGGAGGGAAAAATAATCGGCCTCATAGAGCAGTCCAGAGTAGAAGTCCAAGAGCTGCAAGAGAACCTCAAAAATGCCGAAGACTTCATTGAGATTTTGAAAGAAAAATTGAGCAAATCCAATGAGAAGAGGAAGGAACAAGCTCTTTAACTGGGAAATCATTATGAGAACAACAACAAGGATGAGGTTCTGAAAGAGAAGACAAAGGAATGTGAGAAGTTAGCCAAAGAAGTTGTTGTCCTAAAACATGAGTTGGAATCTAGGGTGATGAGGCTAACCAAAAAAATTGAAGATAGAAAGAAAACTGAAGAAGACCTAAATCAAAATCTAAAAGAAAGATTTTAAGAATGTTGTAGATTAGACAGAATCGCTTGCCTCCTAGAGTCTAATCTACAAGAAAGCAGAGACAATGAGAGAAAACTTGAAAGGCTAATTGCCATTCTCAGACATGACCTAGAAGTTGCAAATGAATACAAGGAGAAGTTCAAGATAAGCTTGGCTAAACTTGAAGCACTACTTGAAGGATAGAAAAAGGTTGATGATAAACATGGTCTTGGATATGAGAAAGGTGAAAGGTCCGGATCCAGACAAAGAAATTTTCAACCAAGGAATGGGGCAAACATACCTAGATGACCTCCAGTAAGACAACCTAATGCTCAAAGATATCTATCATTTAATGGAAATTTCTTTAATTGCAATAAATTTGGTCATAGAGCTACTCAGTGCAGAAGTAGAGTAAATCAAAATGGTCCATCCTTCTCCAATCAATACTTCAAGTGTAAGAGGTATGGTCATAGATCAAATGAACTCTAGAGAAAATGGAAACTCTTTCAATGGTTACTGCTTTACTTGCAATGGATATGGACACATGGCTTATTAGTGTAGATCAAGAGGAAATCAAGCATATAAGAAAAGAATTGTTGTTTTCTTTAATTGCAATAGATCTGGTCATACTACAAGATTCTGCAGAAGTAGGAATAATGAAAGAAGAGGTCTAGCAAATAGAAAATTGAATGAGCAAAGACAAGACAAAGGCAAAAGAAAATTTGATGTGAATGAGATTCAGAATGAAATGAGCAAGACATGGGTTAAGAAAACAAGTGAGAACAATAGTAATGAGTCAGCCCCAAAATCTGGTGCTGATAATTCCTCTGGGAATTGAATTTGGAGTTCTGGCTCAGGGGGAGCTGCATTAAAAATTAAATTCCCCCAGCCAGCAAGTGGGTTCCTAGATCTGGTACAATGAGAGAAGATAGTTTGAATTGTTTTAGAACTTTTACAAGGATTTTTGGAAGAAAAGATGGTGATATGGAAATTTGTAGAGTAACTCATGAAGAATTGTTCAAGAAACTGAATAACTAGATGAAGTTAGGGTAAAGAATTTATTACAAAGGCAGATTAGGTTTTGCGGAGCATAAAAAGGTGTTCACTCCTCATTTGAAGTACTTTGCACTTGAAAAAAGCAAGAAGAATAGTGTCTGAGATAAGATTACAAGGAATTGAAGTGCAATTGACAAATTTATCTATCAACCCTAATCTCATGAAAAAGGTATTTATCTGCGAAGCTTTGAACTTATAATCTTTTTGCAATGGCTACACCTTTGGTCATTGACATTACTGAAAGGTCTTGACCCAAATTTAAGAAACATCTACACAAATCTATAGAAGTCGACCCATTAGGTGCATTTTCAAGTATTCTGTATAGTGTGTTGTATATTGAAGATATTAGGGTTTATATTCATGCAAACATAGATGAATTTGAGGACCCAAGGTATGTAGATTTCTTTGAGAGTCATCTCAGGGATGAAAATCATGACCTTAAACTAGAGTATAAGGCACTACTTGATAAACATTTTATTCAGATTATAAGGTTTCCAACATTTGATGAAGATGAGTTGAATCAGTATGTATTGAGTCAGATGCATGATGAATTCATATGGCTATTAAAATCATTGATGATTACCAAGGATGTTATTAGAATTGTGATTGGGTTAAACTCAACTGGTGGATTACCCATGTTGAAATCTGTGAAAAACCAAATTGTTACTGATGCAATCGGTGCAAAGTTTGACAAAAGGGCAATGACCATAAATGACATTATAGAACCGGATGTGAAGTTTTCTTCCATGGTGATTGGCTACAAGATCTATCACTCTAGCAGAGAGAATTCAGTCTCTGGAACTGCCATATATGCAGCATATCAAATGTTAAGAAGAATGCAGATTATGACCTATGTGAGCTATTATAGAACCAACTAATTGAAAACCTAAACAAAATCAAGAAAGATAAGAAAAACACTTTTAAATATGGTACATTGGCTCTATGCCTATTTTTCTACTATATGAATGAAGTACCTGGAGTAAAGGGTGTTCACTGGACTAATGATGAGCCAGTTCCCATTCAAATCAAAAATCATCTTCACAACATTGGTGATTATTAAGCTCAGAAAACTGTAATCTAGGGATACTTCAAGAACTTTCAGAGTATGATGCATTCAAGGAAAAGAATCCCTAAATTAATTGTTGAGAAGTACAAGAATGAAATATGTTTTATAGTTTACACTAATCAGTGCCTATGGAAGCAATGGAACCCAAAACTGTTTGGATCATGCCCATGGGGTATGAAGTAGATGGAAAAATCTTGAATATGTATGCTCAACATCTTCTAAGCAAACCAAAAGACACAATAGTTGAAAGATTTGGGACATACGAGGAGCTAAGTTTAAAACTACATATTGAGCTCAGAGAACCTGAAACCAATAGAAAAGTAAGAAAAGAAGTTGAGAAGTTGGTCGAGAATCTAGGTCTCACAAAGGAAGTCGTGAGGCAATTCCAGGAGAGAACTGAAAACGCTGAGAAGGAGAAGTAGGATAAGAAACAAGGAAGTGCTCCGGTATGATCCTACTTCACATCAAGGACCACTTGAAGATCTACTGCTACCCCTGCTCATCTGAAACCTGCCAATCCTGAGATACCAAAAGGCAAATCATCCAGAAAAGAAGGAAAAAGAGTGAAAACAAAGGCCACAAGAACCTATAAGAGCACAAAAATTGATGAAGAAAGAACAGATTTTAATGTTGAGGTAAAGGAGTTGAAAGCGTCTCAAAAAAAATCTACCAAAGTGACTAAGGAGAAGCCCTCCAAAAGAAAAAAGACAAACAAAAGGCAAAAGACATATACATATGTTGAGAAGCCCACAATCTCCATGGAAGATGTAATAAAATTAGTCGCTGTGGATGGAAATTTGAAACCCATGACTGAATTTCCTGATGAATACAATGACATAGATAAGAGGGTGTTGGAGGAAGCAACTATTAGATATCTGAATATCTATAATAAGGTCCTGATTGTAATAACTTCTAAGAGCCCTCAAAGTCTTGCAAACACTTTGGAGTTGAGGAAAGAAAATGCAAAAAGAAAGGATATGGAGCTTAGAGTGCATGTACTAATAAAACTATGCCCTCAGATCACTCAAGTTCAAATGAGTATGATATTCAAAGATGTGAAGGATAAATTCAGGAGCAAGAAGAGAATGAACAAGCTAATGCTTGGAGAATTGGACCAAATAGTTAAAGAAACACAAGAAATACTTCTAAGTGCATTAAAGAGACATAATCTTCCATTTGTTGAGGAGGATACTAATGATGAGATTGATTTATCAATCCCGTATGTTGAAAAGATGGAAAATGATGAGAAGCAAACCAAGGTTGATGACTCCTATGTTCCAGAAGAGGAACAAATAAACAAAGAAGATACAAAGATGGTAGACCAAATTGATGATGTAAGAGATACTCCAACTTCTCTTGATCAATCCAGAAAAGAAGACAATGTTGAGATTACTGCGCTACACAAAATCCTTCTAAACAGATTTTAGATGGTAAGGACATGGGAAAGAATTCCCCTACAGATGGCACAATGAAAGGTAAAATAGAGGAAGAGAGAGAAGAAAGTAAGGAAGATAAAACAGAAGAAGATGGTGCAAATGTTAATGCATCTAAACAAATCAATTCTGATACTGACATTGACAAATCTCAAGGAAAGGAAGGTGGTTCAGGAATTGTGGCAAGAGATACTACAAATGCAGTAAAAGGTCTCCTGAGTAAAGAAATGCTTGAGTTTGATGAACCAGAGTTGTTTCAAGGACTGATCAATCTAGATGCTCTCTCTAGTTCAATTAATGAAAATAGCATCCTTCACACAAGCCAAGGCAAGAGAAAAGATGTTGAAATATCACATTGAAGACAGTGAGCTGCTAGGCCTTGCAACCGGAGTATTGGAGAAGATAATACCAAACCTCCAAAAGAACCCATCTGACTCTCCCTCCGGACATCTGAAGAATCTTGTAAATTTTGTAAGTACACATTTTGAGTCTTTTGAGAAGTTTGTAGAAACTAAAGTCAGAAGTGAATTTTTAGATAAGAAATTTAGTTAAATAAAGAGTCAAATAAGGAATGATAGGATGATACTTGGTATCCATATAAAAAGTATTCAAAATGATCTAAGTGATGGAGGTGATATATACAAATTTTCTCTATCCTAGCCTAAAGTCAATAAGGATATTGAGAAGAAGATAAAGGAGCAAGAACAAAAATTGTCAAATATATCTCAAAATTTTGATCCTCTAACAGTTTCTCCTACAAGTCAGGAATGTCAAGTAATCAGCTTGATCGATGAAATAAAGAAGCTTATTAAATAAAAAGGGAATATTATGAAGAGAATGTGTGAGCTCCGAGAATTATTTGCCCCCAAGTTAGAAACAATGTTTAATGCATTTTCAGAAGCTCAAACTGCAGTTCACACAAGTGATCCTTCAGATCTAACAAAGGCAGAAGCATATGCATTTCTTATGAGTGGACACATCTCAATTTTGGATGGTATGAAAAGAAGTTGTGCCTCTGAACTTGAGCAATTGAAAAATAGTTTTGCAGATATTCTCAAGTTCATGTAAATATAACTTAATGATTGGGTGTACATATGTGGCACTGTATTTTTAAGAATTTTGGCTTGCGGACCCCATCATTTTCCATTGATGTTAAAGGGGGAGTGAAGAACAGTGAAAAATGAGGAATCCAATAGAGGGGAAGCTCCAAAATTAGTGGAGAACATATGAGTATAGAGAAAGGGGGAGTAACACTTAGTCATTTTTCACTAAGTGTTGCCATCAATGCCAAAGGAGGAGATTGTTGGCAAGAGACACTACTTCTCATGATAGGTGTTATCATTGATGGTAACTAAGACTATTCCACTCACCCACATAACTTAATTTGTTCATACTGAAAGTCAAAATTAGAATTTATCTAAGTTCGGGTAGCCAGAAACAGAGCATGTGACAAGGTCCAGTATTTTGGTCTAGATCTCTCCAGTGGGAAATCAAAGTATACTTCAGATCTAAAGGAGTCACAAGGATTGTCAGGGCAATCTAAATCTAGAATTTTATCCTCTGGTGACAAAGGGAGTAAAAGTTATGAGCATCTGAGTATCGAGTCATAATATGACAAAACAGTTCAGTAAAGAATAGGACGACTTGTGTTAGATCCTTATGCGGATCTAATAGAAGTGTTTTGATGAGTTACATATGGGATATAATGTGAGTGCTTGATATGAATGATGACCTTCAAGTGTTATTTCTGGTACGCATCATCACTAGTGCATGGATTTAGTCAACAGAGCAGAGTCTTCAAAAAAGTTCTAAGTGTTCTTGAAGGCAACTGAAAAGTGATTAATATTATGATGCAGATATATATAGCCAATGGATTCAAGTGATTTGTGTGTGTATGTTGCGAAGATGGAGTAAGTACGAAAAGGGCAGATAGGAGTGTAAAAAGGAAGAGATCTAACATTTGAATTATGGCAAAGTAGTAAACATGATAGAACAAAGATGAAGTGTATCAAGTCAGTATTCTATACTTAACTAGAACTGAATCCTTGCATTGGTTGATGCTAATTATCAGTTCAAATTCATTGTAATCTTCTTACTATAGACAGTGAGCCTTATTTTGAGCAATTAGCTCTGGGCAGGGAGCCTGAATGCATGTGCATTCCCAATTGTAATACTTTTAACAAAGTATAATCTTTGTGGGTTAATCCCCACCATGGTTTTTCCCTTAACCGGGTTTCCATGTCAAAAATCATTGTGTCATGTGTTGTTGACTCATGCTTTAAATGTTTTAATCAGTTCTAAGTGATATTGTTGTAAATGATAAAGTTTTTGGACAACTGATTAACACCCCCTCTCAGTTGTTCTACCTAATTCTAACAAAAATGACTGCACCAATATGTCAGAGTAGGTGGGTAAATGTCAAGGAAGGTCTCATTTCATGTGCCAAGGGTCCCAGTCATTTGAGGCAGCAGGCTACCGGTAAAGTCACTTAAGATCCTAAGAGCAAAAACTACCAAAATTTGACAAAGCAGTTCTCAGAATTTGTGGTAGCTGGGAACATTCTATTTGGACCTATAGGTGCATGTGGGGTCCATCCATAATAACCTATCTTAGTTTTAGTCAACTCAAATCCATTTGACCATGCCGAAATTAAATGCATTCTTTCAAAATTCTTCAGTTTCATGCACTACAACCTTGCCAAGTGCCAATTTTTTTGTTCTACTCATCATGGGGCTGAACCAACTATGTCAACACATCAAGATGCGTGGGTAAATGTTAGGAGAGGTCTTGTTTCATGTGTCAAGTGTCTTAGTTGTTTGGGGTAGCATGCTACCAACAAAGCCCCTTAAAATCCCTAAGACCAAAAAACTACCAAACTATGACGGAGCAGTTCTTAGACTTTGTGGTAGTTCAGAGTGCTTCATTTGGACCTATAGGTGCATGTGGGGTCCATCCATAATAAACTCTCTCATTTTTTATCAACTCCAGTATGTTTGACCATGTCAAAATCAAATGCGTTCTTGCCAAATGTTAGAGTTTTAGGCTACAGTTTCAGGCACTAGAAAGGTGCTAGAAGTGAGATTTTGCATTCCATAGCTTGTGGGGCTGAACCAACTACACCAATGCATCGGGGTGGGAAGGTAAATGCTAGGGGAGGTCTCATTTTGTATGCCAAGTGTCCCAGTCATTCGAGGCAGCAAGCTACAGGCAAAGTCACTTAAGATCTTAAAAGCAAAAACTACCAAAATTTGACCGAGTAGTTCTCAGAATTTGTGGCAGCTGAGAACTTTTCATTTAGACCTATAGGTGCAAGTGGGGTCCATCTAGAATAACCTCTCTTAGTTTTGGTTAACTCAAATCCATTTGGATGTGCTGAAATCAAGTGCATTCTTGCAAAATGTTTTAGTTTCATACAGTGAAAAGGTGCTAGGAGTGAGATTTTGCATTCCATAGCTTGTGGGGCTGAACCAACTACACCAATGAGTTGAGGTGGGTAGTTAAATGCTATGGGAGGTCTTGTTTCATGCACCAAGTGTCCTAGTTGTTCAAGGCAATAGGCTACTGACAAAGTTACTTAAAATCCTAAGAGCAAAAACTACCAAACTTTGACAGAGCAGTTCTTAGAATTCATAATAGTTGGGAATGTTCCATTTGGACCTACAGGTGCATGTGGGGTCCATCCACAATAACCTCTATAAGTTTTGGTCAAATCAAATCCATTTGACCATGTTGAAATCAAATGTATTCTTGCGAAATGCTTCAGTTTCATGCAACACAGCCTTGTCGGGAGCCATATTTTTCATTTTGCTTGTCGTGGGGCTGAACTACCTATGCCAACACATCGGGGTGGGTGGCTAAATGCTAGTGGATGTCTCATTTTTTGTGCCAAGCATCTTAGTCATTCTAGGTTGTAAACTACTGATAAAGTCACTTTACCGATAGCTTGCAACCTGGAATGACTGGGACACTTGGCACATGAAATGAGACCTCCCCTACTATTTACCCACACACCCCAATGCATTGGCACAATCAATTTGGCCCCATGAGCTATGGAATACAAAATTTCACTTCTAGCATCTTTCAACTTTGTTGGTAGCTTACAGCCTAGAATGACTGGGATGCTTGGCACATGAAATGAGACCTCCCATAGTATTTACCTACACACCTTGATGCATTGGTGCAATCAGTTCATCCCCACGAGCCATGGAATGCAAAATCTCACTCCTAGCACCTTTCAACTTTGTTGGTAGCTTACAGCCTAGAATGACTAGGATGCTTGGCACATGAAACGAGACCTCCCATAGTATTTACCCGCACACCCTGATGCATTGGTGTAGCCAGTTCAGCCCCATGAGCTGTGGAATGCAAAATCTCACTCCTAGCACCTTTTGACTTTGTTGGTAGCTTATAGCCTAGAATGACTGATACACTTGGCACACAAAATGAGACCTCCCCTAGCATTTACCTGCCCACCCAAATGTGCTAGCACAGCTGATTCGACCCCACGACCTATGGAATGTAAAATTTTAGTCCCAGCACCTTTCGACTTTATTAGTAGCTGTAGATGGGAATGTGAGATTTAATCAAATGAACAATATCAAAACCCAAACATCAACAGAATAATGAAAACAAGAAAGATAGAAGGAAATGAAGCAAATGAATAACAATGCAAACCTTCCCTGTTTCAAAGCTTCTGTTGTTTGCCTATTACAACCATCCTTTGCTGATGAAGTAGGCCATCAGTGAGTGCACTCTCTTAGCTGTGTTGTAGGATGTCACTAGTAAATGGCTACATTGATAGATATTGCTGTGAAGTAGAGCTTCAAAGCAAGAGGGTGATCTCAAGCAAATAGTATTGGGGTGCCAAAGGTGTGTGAGTAGAATCCTGCAGAGTAACAATACAAATAACCTGGATGAATAGAATGGAGGGATGAAGCTTCTTTTATAGACTTGGAAGAATGAGGATCAACAGTTGAGAGAAGATATGAAGATCAATGGCTAGGAATAAAAGTGAATCTTTTATTCATAGTGGATTATGACATTTGAATTAAAAATTCAGAGTGGGGAACAATGGGTTATGACAATTGAATTAAAAATTCAGAGTGGGGGACAATGGGTTATGACAATTGAATTAAAAATTCAGAGTGGGGGACAATGGGTTATGACAATTGAATTAAAAATTCAGAGTGGGGGACAATGGGTTATGACAATTGAATTAAAAATTCAAAGTGGAGGATAATGGGGAACATTGAATTAAAAATTCAATTTGTGGAGGATAATTGATTTAAAGATTTATTTTGGAAAATGGAGGATATTAGCTAATTAAATATTAAGAATATTTAATTATATGTGCAACATGGTGAGGTGGAAGAGATGAGGTGGATTGGTGAGGTGGATTGATGAGGTGGATTTTGGACTTTAGAGCTTTAGAGATTTTAATTAAATAAAATGATTTTATTTAATTGTAGGATAGTGAATCGATTAAATAAATTTAGAATATTTATTTAATATATAGAAGAATGGAATAAATATTTAGAATATTTATTTAGGATGAATCGTGTCATTTTTAGGTGTATACATTTTGCCCCTATTTGATGCAATGTTGTTTACAGCGTTGTTTCAAAGAAATCGATAGTCTGACGGTGATACATGCCCCAGTTTGCCCCTGGTACAAGTTTAATGACGATAAGATGCCCCCTCGGGAGGTTGGACGAGGAAAGGGTGACAGATTTTGAGACAGACAATCTCACAAAGATGAAGGGGTTAGGTTAGGTTAGAGGAAAAAGGACTCGTTTCAGGGAAACGGGAAGAAAACTGGAGAAAAAATGGGCGAGGGAAGTAGTCACAGTCATCACCTAGCCAGAATTAGGGTTTATAGGCTATAAATAGGAGCTGGGTCCACAAGATTATTCATTTGTACACTTGTTTGATCTGGATTGGATATAGAGAGCTTAGAGCAAACTTGGAGCAGCATGGCAGCGAGAGCAGCAGACATTCCACGCGAGGAGCACCGATTCGAGCGAGTCCGTCGATTTGAGCGGCCAGCAGAAGCAGGACCCCCAGTATGTGCTTCGAAAAAATTCCCCTAGGGTCGAATTAGGGTGTCATAAATGCATGTAGAAAATAGGTCAAACATATGTATCGAATTGCAGAACGGTGCATATGTTGCGCGAAACAGCGCTTTTGTAATTTTGCAGCGCATATGCTTCGTTTGGCAGCGCATGCATTAAAACTGTGCATTTGTGCATTTTAGCGGTGCTTTTGTAGTTAGGCGGTGCTTTGGTAATTTTGCGGCACATCTGCCCATCATGGCTGTGCTTCTATGGAAGTTGCGCATATGTTGATTTTAGCGGTGCTTTCATAATTGCACAGCGCATATGTGGAATGTAGCGGCGCATACGCTAAAGTGGTGCATATGTGCAATGTAGCGGTGCATCTGTGTTTTGGCGGCACTTATGCTCATTGTAGTGGCGCATTTGCTTTTGGATAGCCAATGACTTAGCCAAATTGAATCAATTAGCATCTTGTTTGATGTAGGAATCGATGAGCTATGTCTGAGATTGCAGGAATCTAGTCAAGAGATGTAGTGTGCTGTTTGGATCAATTTGGAATGCTAAGTTTAGTTGATATAGTTCAGTAGATATGTTGAGTATGGTATATGCCACTTTAGACTGATGCCTTGCCTTGCTTTCTTGCAGGAGGATATTCGAGACACATTGCAGTCGAGGGAGACGTTTCCCATGCCCCTATTGCAGAGGTACATGCTTACAGAGATTGACCAGGAGGCACTTGGTGCCATGGGTTTGTATTACGTTTTCTTCATGCCCGAGGTGTGGGCAAACTGGGGATTGCTGACAGCTGTCGTGGAGAGATTCCATAGTGAGGATGGGACCTTCCACTTTCCTACTGGAGAGATGACTGTGACATTAGAGGATGTCTACCGGATACTGCACTTACCCATTATGGGTGAGTTGGTAGAGTACGATGCACAGTGGGATACAGGACTTGCCGATTGCAGGTGAGTGTTCGATGACCCTGAGTTGGTTGGATAGGTCATCCCCTGGCACGATATACATGACTACTAAGACTACTTCCCTGGGATCGTGGCTGGATTGATCGAAGGCGTTGTATGCCCCGACGGGAGATCGCATGGGTTCCCCATTGGATGGGGCAGGATCATGGAGCAGATGCTGACTGAGGGCACCCGGTATGCATGGGGAGTCTACGTATTGGCCCACCTGTAACATGACATGTACCAGGTGGTGTATCACCGCAGCACGAGTCTGTCAGCTAGAGTGCTACTACTACAGTTTTGGCTATGGGAGCACATAGCGGTGACAAGGCCGATATGTGTTTTCGCGAGACAGCAAGGAGAGCCATACAGTTATGGCTATGTAGGAGTGATTTCCCGGCACAGGCTAGGGAAGTTAGAGTACTGGAGGCACACCTTGGATGGAGTAGATGTGGTCGTCTGGCGACCATATCTAGATTGCGAGCCCTGGGACGACGAGGGAGATGAGATGCCATATTATTTTCAAACGAGGTGGCTGATAGGCCAGACACGGTATATACTGGAGAGACAGATGGTGGGCTGGGTGCTGAGACAGTTTGGCAAGAGGCAGGGTATGCCGCAAGGACAGGCATTGTTCGCACGGACACATGTAGAGAGGGTCCAATGGGGGCTGATGGCTTCGTATGAGGAGGCCCTGGCAAAGTTTCGGCAAACTCCGTATGTGGCATGGGACATGAGGACAGAGATAGTTGATGTCAGGGTGACACAGGACTATGAGGATTGGCTGATGGCACACCCCTTTCTGAGATACTCAGGACCTGGCATGTTGGTGCCTCGTATTGATGAGGCCGATTCAGAGGAGGAGGGACATGTTGGCCGGGGGCGGAGGGGAGGTAGGGGAGGATGGGGTTGAGGAGGACGAGGGGGTTTAGAGAGACTGAGACAATGGCGGAGGGTAGCTCAGGCCGAGCAAGTAGTGCCAGTGCAGGTTGCACAATAGTAGATACCGCAGCAGGCGCAGATGCTGCCACCCCAGCAAGTACCACAGCAGCAGGGCCCCAGCCACAGGGGCCAGTGTAGGTAGAGGTGCATGAGAGAGCCATAGCCAGCCTGAGGGGATAGGTGCGAGAGATGCAGGCACAACTTAGGAAGGCCGACGGTCGGCGAGAGACAGATAGAGCAGTGATAGCTGGTCTGACCCGCAAGAGAGACATGGTAGATGCGCGGGTATGTATTATCCGTGTAGAGCAGGACACAGCTATGGCCACCATGGGGACTGATGCAGCTAGCTCCTTTTTGGTTGGGTAGGTGCAGTAGGCACAGGCATAGGTAGGCTAGTTGCAGACACAGTTGGCACAAGTGCAGGCAGAGCTTGCTAGGGCACAGTCACAGGCACAGTACTAACGGGGTTTATACCATGGGGTAGTGTTAGCGAGTCAGAGGGCTATGAGTTTTAGGAGTCAGTCTGGGGCTACTCATAGAGCAGGTCCGTCACGGTCAGGGGCTTTCGTGATGGGTCCTTAGTAGTCAGGAGCTGGCAGTGGTGGTTCACAGCAGCAAGGATAGACTTGCACCAGATTTTGTACTTTTTGGGACATGTATCACCATCCTTTTAGATGTATATTGTATATGACATTTTTTATTAGGAGAGAGAGATGATGATATTGTACACTTGGATGTCTTTTTATGACTGTATATACGATGATGCAGCCTTATGATCTATTGCATATGCTATGAGATGATGATCTACTTCTATTGTATGATGCGATGTATGTGTAGATTTAGTAGTTCTATCTGATGTTATATGAGATGCTTTTGATATGATGCTATGTGATGTCTATATGATCTAATGTTTTGAATGTTCGTAAATGTAACATGATTTTTATGGGATGATGTAGCTTTGTATATGATGCTATGTGATGTCTATATGATCTAATGTTTCAAATGTATGCAAATGCAACATGATTTCTATGTGATGATGCAGCTTTGTATATGATGCACTTAGCTATATTTTGAATTTCTTTGCTATTTGATGCGATATGATGATGACATTTGGATGACCTAATGCATTATATTATGTATGCCATTGATTTAATCATGTTCATGACTAACTCTAAATGTGATATGAGATGCTCCTATATGCTTTGTTTTTGTGATGTCCAAATGTACGCTATCGACACAAGAAAGATAGGACGACAGATAGAAGAATGGGTTTGACAGAATGACTAGAGTATAGATAGACTTAGAAATCTCATTTGATATTGTTACTCTGTATAGTTGGGGTACTGATGATTGTATGGGATATGGATGCATGGATGCGTATATGGATATAGGATGGATGTTTTTCTTTTAGAGTGCTTTATTTAATCATTGGGCGATTTATTTTTGGTACTTTTTCTAAAATGTTGTAAGTGAATACAAGCATCTAGGTATAATTGAATTGAGATGACCTGAGTACTGTTTACATGGGCTTTGCTTTAGCAAGCTAATACAAGCATCTAGTCAAAATTGAATCTAGATGACCTGAGTACTTCTTGCATTTCAACAAACAAGGATTTCCCCCGTTCATGTTAGACCTTTGATGTCCTCGATGATCTTTTGCCAATCATGTCCTTAGATAAGGTGTTACATTATTAAAGCATAATCCACAGATAGCAACCAAAGGAAATGATCACGCCTTCATCATAGCATCTCTAGCTTTTGGCATCCTTGAGTAGCATAGGAGGACATGATAATAAATATTAAGACTCTGTAACTTAACCATGATTTCAATCCACAAAACATTCTTGCATTTAGATGTGTTCATTTCCTGCTGTAATTTGAGTAAAATCATTTAGAAGGCCTTGGGTACTTTGCCTTGCGTTTGAATAGGTTAAGCTACGTAAAGTCAGGGTTCTAGCTTGGAGCTTGGGTTCTGTTTGCACCTGCTTGCTTGGTGAGAAGAGATTCTTGCAATCTTTATTGGTGAGATGGACCTTAAGGGACTAACCTAGTGCCTCGGGGGTGCATTGCTAAATGGCCTTGCCTATGTGACGACGCAGAGGCAATGTAGTTTGGGGTAAACCCTAATGGACCTAAGACCTAGGCGAGAGAGAGTGGAGGTGGACTCAGCTAGATAGAATGACAAGATATGGAATGGATGGGACAATGGAAAGCCTCAGGGGCACATTGGGATAATGGCCTTGCCTACGTGACAACGCAGAGGCAACGTAGTTCATGGACCCAGACCATGGAAACAGACGAGAGACACTTATGCTAGGCTCACATTGAAGAGACGGTATGGAACAAAACCTTGGCTGACAAGGCCACAATGAAAGTATCAAGCCATGATCGGTAACTGCCAAGTGTTTATTATGGGATAGATATGGGTCGAATGAGATGTGAGTGAAGAAAGACTGGACTCAAAGTGAATGGGCTCTCAGAGATGGAGAGGGCGGTTTATCACAAGTAATCCATGTTTACCAGGTTTTTGTCACTTGTTTTCATTTGCACAAGAAGCTAGAAAGTAAACCTGACACCTGTTTGCCAAGTTCTTATCATGATACCTATCCAAGGTGCCTGTTTGCGAGGTTTTCACCAAAGGATGATTCTTTTGTACTTTTTTGACTTTTTTGCTTTTTTGTATTTTTGTGCCCCCCTTGCACTGGGATTCTCCTAGGTATAAAACCGGCGAAGGTGCATGCTGTTGATTGGATCATCGAACAACTCACCCTCTGATGTGGCCAACTGATATGCCCCGATCCGTAAGCAGCTACAATCACATAGGGCCCCAGCCAATTGGGTTCAAACTTTCCCTTCTTTTCCCTGTCCTGTTGATTGCAGGGATTTTCCTTAAGGACTAGATCTCCAACTTTAAAGATTCTTGGACGAACTCTGTGGTTATAGCTTCTTGACATCATCTGTTGATAGGCTTTGAGATGATCGAAGGTTTTCTGTCACCTTTCCTCTAGTAGCTCTAGTTCTTGTAACCTGGAGACCCTATATTCTTCGTCTGATATAAGACCTTTCAACGACACCCTGAGAGAGGGTAGTTTCACCTCAATGGGAAGGATGGCTTCTGAACCATAGACCAGGGCATAGGGTGTAGCACCTATGGGAGTGCGTATATTGGTTCTGTAGGCCCACAGAGCGGGATTGAGTTAGACATGCCAATCACGGCCAGCCTCATTGACGATTTTCTTTAGGATTTTCAGAATGGTTTTATTCGATGCCTTGGCTTGGCCATTTCCTTGGGGGTAGTATGGAGAGGAGAAACGATGTTGAATTTTGAAATGCTCACAGAGTTCTTAGACATCCTAATTTTTGAATGGTCTTCCGTTATCCATTATGATGGATGAAGGAATGCCATATCTGCAGATAATGTAATTCAGAATGAAAGAGGAAATTTGCTTGCCTATGACAGTGGTTAGGGGAACGGCCTCAATCCACTTTGTGAAATACTCAGTGGCAGTTATGATGAGTTTGTGGCCGTTGGTAGAGGGTGGATGGATCTTTCCCACAAGGTCAAGTCCCCACTGGCAAAAGGGCCAGGGTGTCGTTAAAGGTCTCAACTCTTGAGCAGGTGCATGAATCAGGTTCCCATGTATTTGGCACTACTTGCACTTCTTGACAAACTGATATGAATCCATTTCCATGTTTGGCTAGTAATAACCCAGGTGCATGAGTTTCTTGGCCAAGGAAGGACCACTAGAGTGTGTTCCACAAATCCCTTTGTGTACGTCCTGCAAAGCAGTTATGGATTCTTCTCATTCTAAACAATGGAGTAAAGTACCATCTAGACCACGTCGGTATAAGGTATCGACAATAATGGTATAGCGAGAGGTTTGGTGTATAAAGGTCCATTGTTGGTTTGAAGATAGGTCAGGTGGGAAGGTGTTGTCCTTGAGATAAGTATAAATCTTACCGTACCAAGGTGAATTAGATCCAACTAAAAGGCATATGGTATGGTTCTCTGGAAGATCATAAGCTAGTTGTCGAATAGTTTCTACTAAGAACTCATACCATGATTCATTCTCTGGAATCTCAAGAAGGGATGCAATGGTTTCCATGGCATCTGCAACTTTGTTCTCAATTCGAGGTATCTGCTCAAAAGAAATGATCACAAAGTATTCCTTAAATTCGTCGATCATTCGCTTGTAAGGGACAAGCTTTTCATCTTTGGTTTGGTAATCATTATTGACCTAATTTATCACTAGTTGAGAATTACCATAGACATGTAGCTCTCTAATTTTCCATTCGGTTGCCATCTTGATACCAATGACCAAGGCTTCATATTCAACTATGTTGTTGGTGCATGGGAATAGCAAATGGTAAGACTTCAAAATAGTGTTTCCATAAGGGGTTACAAACAAGATTCATGCCCCCGATCCATGGTGTGTGTAGGACCCATCAAAGTAGAGCTTCCAGGAATGTGTTGACATGTTGAATAAGGATTCATCTGGAAAGTCAAATTGCATTGGGGTGGTGTCCTGTAGCAATGCATCTGCTAACTGATCAGCAATGACTTTCCCTTTGATAGCTTTTCTATCTACATATTCAATGTCGTACTCACTTAAGAGCATTACCCATTTGGCTAGGCGACCTATGAGAGCTATTTTGCTTAGTAGGTATTTTAGTGGATCTATTTTTGCAATGAGTTTTACTGGATGTGCAAGCATGTAATGTCAGAATTTTTGTGAAGCAAAAACTACCGCGAGACATGACCTTTCTACTTGTGAGTATTGCAACTCGTAGCCCACTAAGGTTTGATTGATGTAGTATACAACTCTTTCCTTGTTCTCGTAATCTTGTTGCACTAGAAGAGCTCCAAGAGCAGTAGGTGTAGCTGATATGTAGAGAATTAGAGGTTTTCCTTGGATAGGAGGCATGAGAATGGGTAGATTCATAAGGTACTCCTTTAGCCTGTTGAATGCCTCGTCACATTTCTCATCCCATCTGAATGGGATGTTCTTGTGCAGGAGATGACTGAATGGATGGCACTTGTCTGCCAGCTGTGATATGAATCTGCGGATTGCTTGCAGCTTGCCTTGTAGCGATCTTAGTTGTGTAAGAGTCTTAGGCGGTGGCATGTCCATTATAGCTCTGACCTTGGCAGGGTCTACCTCTATTCCGTTTGCTAACACAATGAAGCCTAGCAGCTTGCCTGAGGTTACCCCAAACACACATTTCTTTGGGTTCAACTTGACTTTGAATTGGTCTAATCTCTGAAAGACTTTTTCTAACACATCCAGGTGTGATTCTCTTGTGAGTGACTTTGCTAGGATGTCATCGACATAGTCCTCCATTGTTACATTTTTTAGCCCAAATGGCATGACGTTCCAACAAAAAGTGCCCGATGGACAAGTGTAAGTTGTCTTGTGTTGGTCTTCTGGTGCTATCCTGATCTGATTATACCCTGAGAAACCATCCATGAGAGATAACATGGTATGCCCTACTGTCAAGTTGACTATGATATCTATATTTGGCAATGGAAAATCATCCTTGCAGCAAGCTTTGTTTAGGTCTCTGAAATCATTACATAGTCAGACTCGGCCATCTGGTTTTGATACTAGCACAATGTTGGATATCCACTCCAGGTAGTCTATAGCTCTGATGAACCCTACATCCAGTAATTTCTTGAGTTCTTCTTTGACCAATAGTGCTATGTGTGGATGCATCTTTCTAAGCTTTTGTTTCACGGGTTTTACTTCTGGGTCTAATGGAAGTTGGTGTAGAATCAAGTTTGGGTCTAGACCTGGCATGTCTGCATATGACCAAGCGAAGCTGCCCCTCTTTTTCTTGAAGAACGGTACAAACCTAGTCTTTTCTGATGGAGTAAGAGATTTAGCAAAATGAATGATCTTAGGCTATTCCTTTGTACCAATGTTGATTGGCTCTGTAGGTTCCACAACAGTCTGAGACTTCTCCTGATGCATGTCATCAGGGAGAGTGTCAAGCCTTCCATCATCAGGTGCCACAGTTGGGTTTTCACCTTCAGATGCGTCCTTTCTTTTTACTGTTTTGGGATTTGACACTACCGCAGAGTGGGTTTCACTGTCAGATCTAGTTTTTATCTTGACATTTTTGTGATTGGAAGGCTTGGCACCCTCTCTGAAGTAAGCCACGGTATTAAGTTCAATAGTAAAACCATCTTTATGATCTCCCTTGGGTAGGTGGTCCCTAAGTTCCATGTAGTCAATGTAAGCATCATCATTTTGGAATATATCTAGTTGGGGCATTCCTCGCAGATCCCAGTCAATAAGCTCAGGATGCACAAGGGGGAGGGAGTCGGATGATAGACCTGATTCATTGATGGTATGAATGGAAATGTTGGGAGCATTGGTGGGGATTGTGGTCGGGATGCTACTTTCTTCCAAGTTGTTTATTGCGATGGAATTTGAACCTTCCTCGAAAGGCATAATCTCAGAGATGGGCAAATCATACTCTAGTGGTATGTTCTGTTGTGTTTGTCCCTCATGGCGGGGGCTAAAAGTTTGGATGGTATTGACCTCTTTGTCATCATAGGAATGCTCTGTTAGCTCATCCCACTCATATTCATTGGAACTTGTGTCACTGTCTTCTTGGAGTGCTTGGATCATTTCTACAAGACAGGCATTTTCCTTGGCTTTACCTTTGCTTTTATATCCTAGGCCACTTGTGTTTCTAGCCGATGAGGATGAAGAAGGTTGAATAGGTTCAATGATTCCTTCTTTTCTGAGGCCGATGGGGCCTTGTCCTTCATATCCCATCTTGTGCAGAATAGTCTCACCTCGCCCATAGAGTTCTGTTGGGAGTCTAGGCGGATCTTGGGGTGTGTTTTCTTCTTTAGCATAAAGCCATCGCAGGAGATCTCGCTCCTTTGTTTCATCAGACAAGGTCCCCCATTTTACAAAGGGAGTTGTGGGAGCTACAGGAGGAGTAGATGGCTTTGGAAAATGTCTAGGTTGGCCAAAAGATCTAGGAGACAAAGGTAGCTTGGCAAGATTGAGACTGTGCTCAATTGAGTATTCTCCCACCCCAGTTTCTCTTATGGTAATCTTTTGCTCTTTTGGTTTTGAGGAGGAAGCTTCAGCGGTATGGTCCTGTCGCGGGGTAGCGGACATGTATGCTCTGTTGTTGGGTATGACACATTTAGGTTTTGCACGAAAAGAATTGCAGTGTTGGTAGGGGTCAGGGTCGCCTTGAATGGTGACTTGCTTGCCATTGTGCAGGAACTTAATGCATTGATGATAGGTTGAGGGGACAGCCTTCATGGCATGAATCCATGGTCTGCCTAGTAAGATATTGTAAGTGAGCTCCCGATCAAGGACTTGACACACTACATCTTTTATTATCGGTCCCACTTGAATGGGTAGGACAACTATTCCCTTTGTGGTTCTTTCTTCCTCGTCATATGCTTTGATGGTAATTTTCCTCCTTGGATCAACCACCTGTTTGGAGAACCCCAGTGCAAGGACTAGCTTTAATGTGCAAATATTTAAACCAACACCCCCATCAATGAGAACCCTCTTGATGCGGTGCTTGTGTATGAATGCGACAATGTGTAGGGGGTGTTATGAGGTTGGGATACAGAGAGGTCATCTTGTTCAGTGAATGATATGGAGTTGGAGGATGTCAGATTGCCTACCATGGTCTAGAACTTTTCTTGGGCCAGATTAGTGGGGACAGTGGTTTCCACTAAGGCTTTCTCAAGAATCTCCTTATGAGAAGGAGATAGACGCAATAGCTCCAATATAGAAATGTGAGCCAGAGTTTTTTGTAACTGGTCGATGACATTGTACTGACGGAAATTGGATGGAGATGGTGATGACCTTGGAGGGGCGGTATTGAGCGTGACTTTACCACTACGGGTAATTATGCTACAACCAGTTTTGTTAGGTCCTGGTTGTTGGTTGGGTGAGATGACATTGACTTGTGGAATTTGCTTAGAAATGCAGTTTATGGTGTAGTCAAATGGCACACTTGCATAGTTGGCATTACTAGTCCCATTGTTCTGATTTGGCCGGTGCGATTATTGTTGTTGTCGTTACTATTGTTGCCGTTGTTATTGTAACTGTTATTGTTGTTGTTGTTATATGGCCTGTTGTGATTCATAAGTGGATCCTTGTAGGCCACATGCAATTCATTGGAGGTATGCTGTTGTGTCCCTCCCTGATTCTGATCTAGTATATCTTGTATGACATTTTTGAGGCAAATGCAGTTGTTAGTTGTATGCCCCCTTCCTCGATGATATTCACAATATTCTATGTCCTTCCAATAGGGAGGTTTGACTATAGGCTCATAATCACTTGTTGGCGGTAGAGAAATTTCGTTGTTAGCCAACAACTTCCTTAATGCGGACTCTTGGGACTCACCTAATGGTGTGAATTTTCTCCTTCGATTTGAATTGAACCAAGGTCTGGGCTCCCTTGAGGGTGGTTTGTTGAGTGTACCATTGTTTGTTTCTCCCTTGAGAGTGAAAATGGGTTGTTGCTTGGGAGCTGCCGCCTTGGCATCCACTACCCCATCATTAACCACATTCTTGTTCTTGGTCCAAAACTTTGACCTATCCATTGTGTAATTGGATGTAGGTGTGTATTTGTATAGCTTGATAGTTCCTTTAGTGATCATAGCCTTTTCGATGAATAAGCCCATTTCAATGACCTTTGTGAATGATTTAGGGCATTGTATCTGTA
This sequence comes from Cunninghamia lanceolata, assembly GCA_027924645.1. Classification (NCBI taxonomy): domain Eukaryota; kingdom Viridiplantae; phylum Streptophyta; class Pinopsida; order Cupressales; family Cupressaceae; genus Cunninghamia; species Cunninghamia lanceolata. The sequence continues at coordinate 2,080,052 of BSBN01001051.1, read as the reverse complement.
TTTGATAGCTAAGATCAGTATTTAGGTTGTGGACAAACATCTCCAATAGCTGCTTCTCAGGCATATCATAAGAACATTTACTAGCTAGTTGTCTCCATCGTTGTAAGAAGGTGGCAAATGACTCACAACTCTTTTGTTTGGTGCTACATAGATCTAGCATAGATACCTCGTGTTCGATGTTGTATGAGAAGTGTGTTATAAATTTATTGACAATTTCATCAAAAGTTCTAATTCCAGGTGGGAGACGTGAGAACCACTCCATAGCTTAACCACCTAAAGATCTTGGGAATAGTCTCATTAAATAGGTCTCATTGTGAGCTACTTCTAAGCATGCTGCATTGAATTCCTGGATATGATCTCTAGGGTCCCCCTTCCCTTTATATTTATCGAACTTTGGCACCTCGAACCTGTAGGGGAATGGTCTCATGTCCAGACTTTTGTCAAAAGGATAAGGAGCTATGTCTTCCAAGGAGTAGTTCTTGGTACTTGTACCTGTCTTAAGATCTGATATTTGTTGTGTGAGGTTTTCGAGTTGTTTTCGCATTTCTTCCATAGGAGCGTTTTGATCCATGGGTTTCTTTCCTCTATAATTTGCATGTGGGACTGTGTCATTTGTACTCCTCTCATGATTATTGTCTACAGTCTCCATGATTGTATTTATATCAAAGTCTGCAGGGAGTTTGATTCCAAGGCTAGCAAGATGATGGAAATACTTATGAGGGTCTTCTTGGAGCACCTTCTCTATTAGGCGTTGGAATTTTCTATCTTGGATGTGTGCTTCATATTCTTCACAAGAAATTTCTTCATCACCATCCTCAGTTGGAAAGATGTGATTGGATGGGCCAGCCATTTCTATTTACTTTTTGTACTGGGATCGAGTAAAGACCATGCAAGGTGACATGGGATGGAGTGGACTAAGATTAGAAATTATGGCAAGGTGCTGACTGAGACTGTTGTGAATGGGATACCTAGGGCAGGATTTGGACAAAGGATTTTCTCACTCAATGGCTTCAAGTAAGATGGTTGACACATGACGGTAGCCACTAGTAAGGTTAGCCGGTACCTGTCTTACTGTGTAGGGACTAGTCATTGCAACAAGACTACTAGCAAAGGTACTATGACCTACTAGGCTTATGTGAATTCACTAATGATACGAAAAAAAGGACCTATGTCGAACCGGTATGGAATAGATTGACTTACACTTTGACAGGAGGTGAATGGGTGATTGACGAGAGAGGGACACTTTGGGTGAAACGGATGAAGACTGACTGCAAGGTTGAATCTGATCTCAGAAAGTGAAGCTAGGCTGAAATGGGTGCTCCAAATAGGTAAAAATATTTCCTCAAAAATAGTGTATGTGCTCACTGTCGTTTATGCGCAGGAACAAATGCGCAGCAGAAATAAACATATGCGTTGTAAGTCACAGTATATGCGCAACACTGGTGAAATATAAATGCGCAGCAATAGTCTGTATATGCGCAGCAAGTCTACATGTATGCGCAGAGAGTCGATACAAATGCGCAGCAGAAATGGGTATATGCACAGCTCTGTTTTTGGGCAAATTTTTGGATTTTTCTGGTGTTTTTTTGGGTTTTTTTTTTTGGCTGAAAAAAAGGCCTTCTTGATCTGATTTTATGAATTAACAGCAAGAAAACATAGCAATCTCAAAGAATATTTTATGGTTTTTTTCATTATTTTTTGTGGTTTTTTTTTTCGACTCTATTTTGGACTAAACTGAACAAACGCAAGCACACAGATCATAGGCTAGAAATGGATTATAAGAGATTTTGGCCACTAGAACAAGAGGTATTTAATGCGGGCAACCATTCAAGTGGTTACACATGCGGAGGCACTACTCTCTATTATGGAGTCTCCCAGCCTCAAAGGGTTACGCCTGTGAGGGTTTTGGGGGAGGTTGGCCATCGGTGTAACATAGCAGCACTTGTTGCAGGAAGTTTTCACCTCAAGCACAATTTATTTTAAGTGGCTTGGTAGGGCTTGGCTTTAGCCTATTACCACTCAAGGTCGTTCCCACTTGGACAAGTGTGCATCCAAGGGCAGGCCCCTCCTAAAAGGTTAAATAGATAGAATGACAAGTCTGGCACTCTGATCACCCAGTAAGGGGAGAGCATAAGCCTATTGTCATTCGTCAAGCACAAAAGACACTGATTAATCCAACCTATTTAAAAGTAGAAAAACTAAATGGGCTAATCTACTCAAGCTCAGAACTTTGAAGTAATTTTAGCAAGATAGCATTGGTTCAGTTTTATCCTCAGAAAGAAATGGTGGGTTCAATTTTAATCCTCGTAGAATGAAATAGTTAACTTTGAAGTTTTGGTCCAACGAGATAGCAGTAGTTCAATTTTAATCCTCGTAGCACGAAATAGTTAACTTTAAAGTTTTTGGTCCAACAAGATAGCAGTAGTTCAATTTTAACCCCAAAATCAATGGTGAGTTCAGTTTTAATCCCAGATAGCAATAACTTGGAAAATGTTGCAATGCAAGAAACAAATGATCTAGTTACTTTCTTTCCCGATTAGAGCTAGGTGAGGATTTGAATGAACATCAATTTTACTATCCCTTAGAGAGTGAAGTGTGAGCTATTTAGATGCAACTATATGGAACTAAACCCGAGCCTATCCTGCAAAACAGCTCCAGAGAACACCTACGAAAAAGTTAGCGTTAGCAAACTTTCCTAGAAAAGCACTAAACCCTTACTTATCACAAATACACAGCTTTAGTGACTGAATGTGCAAAGACAGTCAACAGAAGCGCAACAAAGACAAATGCGCTGCAAAAGTATGTATAAGCACAGCAAGGATAAATAGAAGCACCGAATGGACAAATGCGCTGTAACAGTACTCAAATGCACAGTGTAAATAAACATATGCGCAGTAATTATGAATGCGCAGTAACAGTGGATATATGTGCAGTGAAAAAGCACAGATGCGCAGGAATAATGGAAGCACCGTAACAGTGAGAAAAAGCACAGTGAAAAAGAACAGATGTGTAGGAAGAATGGAAGCATTGTAACAGTGGGTATATGCGCAGAAATAATGAATGTATGTGCAATAATGGAAAAAACACCATAACAGTGAGCAAAAATGCAGTGAGAAAGCACAGATGTGTAGGAAGAATGGAAGCGCCATAACAGAGGGTAAATGCACCGTAGAAATGCTCAAATGCACCGAAGTAGCCTGTGCGTGACTGTGTGTGACCTGTACGGAACCTGCCTTCAAAAATGCTCAGAAAATGATGAGATAAAGGGGCAAGGCACCACGGTGGGTGCCAAAATGTAGATGGGAATGTGAGATTTAATCAAATGAACAATATCAAAACCCAAACATCAACAAAATAATGAAAACAAGAAAGATAGAAGGAAATGAAGCAAATGAATAACAATGCAAACCTTCCCTATTTCAAAGCTTCTGTTGTTTGCCTATTACAACCGTCCTTTGCTGATGAAGTAGGCCCTCAGTGAGTGCACTCTTTTAGCTGTGTTGTAGGATGTCGATAGTAAATGGCTACATTGATATATATTGTTATGAAGTAGAGCTTCAAAGCAAGAGGGTGATCTCAAGCAAATAGTATTGGGGTGCCAAAGGTGTGTGAGTAGAATCCTGTAGAGTAACAATACAAATAACCTGGATGAATAGAATGGAGGAATGGAGCTTCTTTTATAGACTTGGAAGAATGAGGATCAACAGTTGAGAGAAGATATGAAGATCAATGGCTAGGAATAAAAGTGAATCTTTTATTCATAGTGGATTATGACATTTGAATTAAAAATTCAGAGTGGGGGACAATGGGTTATGACAATTGAATTAAAAATTCAGAGTGGGGGACAATGGGTTAAGACAATTGAATTAAAAATTCAGAGTGGGGGACAATGGGTTATGACAATTGAATTACAAATTCAAAGTGGAGGATAATGGGGAACATTGAATTAAAAATTCAATTTGTGGAGGATAATTGATTTAAAGATTTATTTTGGAAAATGAAGGATATTAGCTAATTAAATATTAAGAATATTTAATTATATGTGCAACATGGTGAGGTGGAAGAGATGAGGTGGATTGATGAGGTGGATTTTATGAGGTGGATTTTGGACTTTAAAGCTTTAGAGATTTTAATTAAATAAAATGATTTTATTTAATTGTAGGATAGTGAATCAATTAAATAAGTTTAGAATATTTATTTAATTGATAGAAGAGTGGAATAAATATTTAGAATATTTATTTAGGATGAATCGTGTCATTTTTAGGCGTATACAGTAGCTTACAACTCAAAATGACTGTGATGTTTCGCACATGAAATGAGACCTCCCCTAGCATTTACCCACCCACCCTAATGCATTGGTACAATTGGTTCAGTCCCACGAGCAATGGAATGCAAAATGTCACTCCTAGCACCTTTCCACTACATGAAACTGAAACATTTTACAAGAATGCATTTAATTTTGGCAAAGTCAAATGGACTAGAGTTGACCAAAATTGAGAGAGATTATTATGGATGGACCCCACATGCACTTGTAAGTCCAAATCAAATGTTCTCAGCTACCATGAATTATGAGAACTACTCCATCATAGTTTAGCAGTTTTTTGGTATTAGGGATCCTAAGGGACTTTACCAATAGTCTACTGCCCTAAATAACTAGGATGCTTGGCACATGTAACGAGACCTCCCCTAGAATTTACCCACCCACCCCGACACATTGGCATAGTCAGTTCGGTCCCATGATGAGAAAAATAAAAAATATGGCACCTGGCAAGGTTATGCTGCATGAAATTGAAGCATTTTGCAAGAATGCATTTGATTTTGGCATGGTCAAATGGATTTGAGTTGACCAAAACTAAGAGATTTTATTGTGGATGGACCCCACATGCACTTGTAGGTCCAAGCAGAACATTCCCAGCTGCCACAAATTCTAAGAACTGCTCCATTATAGTTTGGTAGTTTTTGCTCTTAGGATCTTAAGTGACTTTGTTGATAGCCTACTGCCTTGAATGACTGGGACCCTTGGCACATGAAATGAGACCTTCTGTAGCATTTACCCACCCACCCTGACACATTGGAACAATTGGTTCAGCCCCATCAGCTATGGAATGCAAAATCTCATTCCTAGCACCTTTCCACTACATGAAAAAGCATTTTACAGGAATGCATTTGATTTTGGCATGGTCAAATGGACTAGAGTTGACCAAAACTAAGAGAGGTTATTTTGGATAGACTCCATGGGCACTTGTAGGTCCAAACAGAATGTTCCCAGCTACCACTAATTTTGAGAATTACTCCGTCATAGTTCGGCAATTTTTTGGTCATAGGGATCTTAAGGGACTTTGTCAGTAGCTTACTACCTTAAACAACTGAGATCCTTGGCACATGAAATGCGACCTCCCCTAGCATTTACCCACCCACCTTGATGCATTGGTGTAGCAGGTTTAGCCCCATGAGCTATGGAATGCAAAATGTCACTCCTAGCACCTTTCCACTACATGAAACTGAAGCATTTTGCAAGAATGCATTTGATTTCAGCACGGTCAAATAGACTGGAGTTGACCAAAAATGAGAGAGGTTATTGTGGATAGATGCCATGTGCACTTGTAGGTCCAAACGAAACATTCCTAGCTGCTACAAATTCTGATAATTGCTCTGTCATAGTTTGGCAATTTTTTGGTCTTAGGGATCTTAAGGGACTTTATCGGTAGCCTGATGCCCTGAATGACTAGCATGCTTAGCACACAAAATGAGACCTCCCCTAGCATTTATCTACCCATCCCAATGCCTTGACATATTCAGTTTGGCCCCACGAGCTATGGAATGCAAAATTTTACTCCTAGCACCTTTCCACTGTAAGACACATGTAATGAAACTTCTATACACATGTATGGACAAGGTGTTGAGGACACATATTTCATCCATTTGCTTTATAAATGTTAGCCAACTTACCCTTCAAAAGCTTGTGCATAGATTTTTTGAACATCATAAGATTTTTGGCAAATTTTTGAGGGTTATGAGCATTGGAAAATGTGATTTTTTTTTTTCATATTGAGCACCAACCTACCTTCCTTATGGGTCCATAAGTGGGAATGTGCATTTGGGGTTTTTGATAATCTTTAACAAGTTTAAAAACCTTATTTCTTTTATCAAAAGGTGGCATTTTTTCCTTAAAAGTAGTTGGACATCATCACCATGTTTACACCTATAATTTCTAATTTGAACGCATATTTCAATGCTTGCCCCTCCACACTTGCCTTAGTACAGATACAAAGTCTTAACATTTTCTTCTTTGATCAAAATGTAGTAGTTTTGCATATTGAAGGCATTCTTATAGAGAAAAATTAGAAATTCCTTGTCTATATTAGCATTTTCAGCCTAGGGCTTGATAGTTTATGGTAGTGGAAAGAGTTTGGAGGCCCTCATGGTGTTGGATGTTCATCTTTTCTAGATCTTGTATGATTTAAATGAAGAATTTCAATTGGGAGTTAGATCTAATTGCATAAACTAATGGCTAGGAATTTGATTTGATTCATTTGTATGTGTACAATCTAGTTTGATCATTGTACTTATGTAATAGGGCTCGTATTTTGATCTTATTTGGGATGCAGGAGTATGGAGATCAAGGTCTTATTACATTCAAGGAATTGTCTACAAGGCTATATACAAGTTCATCACATGATTCACATATCTAGAGTCATTATTGGTAATCAATTATTCATATGCAAGGCACTATCTTTGACTAGACTGTCATATTCCCCTGTTGTTACAACCTATTAAGATTATCACAAAACTCATTAGGAACCCAAAGAATTCACTATTCCATCTAAGGTGATCATGGCTAAAATAGGGGTTGTAATTTTACATGAATAGTAGGTTAAGAAAACCCCATACATATTATATCAAAGGGAGAATGTTACAACAATCTTGAATGTAGAAATGTAGTTATCTTGAGGTAGCCATCTCATAACACTATTGCAACATGTTACAAAAGGGTTTAATTCGTTAATTGTGTATATTATTTAATTCATTAATTGTGTCTATTCTTTGTTGTGAAGCAAATACAACTGACATTTGTAAAGACAAATTCCACAACCTTTCCCAGCATCCTCCATATCTCTACCAAAATAGGATCTTTGGAATAGCATATGGACAACCATCAAAGCATAAAGGATATATGAGTTTTGTCACATGTTGTAATTGCAGCTACCCTTGTAGACATGTATGCAAACTGTGGAAGCATAGACAAGGGACGTGGACTATTTGATAGAACACATGATTTTTGGCTTTCATTATGGTTTATCGTACTACTCATTCTTAGTGTGTACTTCACTTGAAATTATCATGAATATGTTTGAGGGCTTGTATTCTTCATCGTGAAGACTTGGTTGTGGTGAATTTTGTGTAATATTGAGTCTTCTAGTTATTTCTTCTCTTTGGGTACTATGACCCTATTACATGGTTGGATTCAAGTGGGTTCTCAAGTGTCACTTCTTTCGGTTGATTGTGTTTTACAATAGTGGTAAGGGTTTGTGAAGGTGTTTGTGAAGTTGACTACGATGAATATTATCTAGGTTTTATTTTGAATGGTGGAAAAGGGTTTAGTTTCTTGAGAAGTATTATACATTTGGACTTTATCTTATGAGCATTATGGTGAAGGTCAATGGCATTGTGTTAGTCATAGTGACAAACCCTAGAGGCTTGTGCAGTGTAATATACCTATACTCAACTTCTCTCTCTTGTGTGGAGTATAAAGTTGGAATAGAAATATAAAATTCCAATATTGGGTTAAAAACCTCATGGTGGGATCAACTTGTCCCTACACCCTTTATTAATGTTCTCGGAATGAATTTGTAGATGATGGTAAAGAAAAAAGTAGAGTGCCTTCAAAAATGACTAGTTTTCTCTTAAATATTGTTGTGGTTGTTAGTTCCATGTGTATAGTCTCATTGATAAGATGTATTGTTGTTAGCCCTTAAGAACAAAGTGAAAATGCCTTACTTTGATTAGCAATTATGTATGTGCATATGAGAAAAATATTACCTTAAAAGAATTTGAAATATTTGCAAGGGCTATAGGATTGACCTATGGCTTTATTGTAACTCTAAAATGATTTTTTAAGGAAATCCTTATTTATGGAATTGTTATTGTGTATATTTTTGCAATAATTAAGCTCAAAGTATATATGTTGCAATAATTGCAAGATATGCACAAAATGGATTTGTCGATAAGGATTTACAAACTTTCAAGCAAATGCAATTGGCAGGTGTAAATCCAAATTCCACAACCTTAACCAACATCCTCCCTCCTATGCCAAAATGGGATTTGTAGAACCTGGTATAGACATCCATCAAAGCATAAAGGATATGCGAATTTTGTCAAATCTGTTGTAGTTGCAACTACCCTAGTAGACATGTATGCAATGTGTGGAAGCATAGACAAGGCACGTGAACTGTTTGACAGAACACCTCAAAGAGTGCCATCTCATGGAATGCAATAATTGCAAGATATGCACAAAATGGATTTGTTAATAAGGATTTAGAAACTTTCAAGAAAATGCGATTGAGAGGTGTAAAGCCAAAATGCCATCTTTTGAACATGGTATGGACATCCATCAAATCATAAAGGATATGGGAATTTTGTCAAATCTTGTAGTTACAACTATCCTAGTAGACATGTATGCAAAGTGTGGAAGCTAGACAAGACACATGAACTGTTTGACATGATGCCTCGATGGAATGCCATCTCATGGAATGCAGTAAATGCAAGATATGCAAAAAATGGATTTTTTTGATAATGCTTTATAAACTTTCAAGAAAATACAATTGGCAGGTGTAAAGTGAAATTCCATAACCTTAGCCAATATCCTCCTTGCCTATGCCAAAATGGGATCTTTGGAACACGATATGGACATCCATCAAAGCATAAAAGATATAGAAATTTTGCTAGATGTTGTAGTTGCAACTGCCCTCAGAGACATGTAAGAAAAGTGTGGAAGCATAGACAATGCATGTGAACTATTTGGCATGATGCCCCAGAGAAATGTCGTCACATGGAATGCAATGATTGCAAGATATGAAAAAATGGATTTTTTGATAAGGCTTTAGAAACTTTCAAGCAAATGCAATTGGTGGGTATAAAGATAAATTCCACAACCTTAGACAACATCCTCCCTTCATATGCCAAAATAGGATCTTTGGAACATGGTATGGACATCCATCATTTAGCATAAAGGATATGTGAATTTTGTCAAATCTTGTAGTTGCAACTACCCTAGTAGACATGTATGCAAAGTGTGGAAACATAGACAAGGTACATGAACTGTTTGACATGATGTCTCAATGAAATGTCATCACATGGAATGCAATGATTACAAGATATGAAAAAATGGATTTTTTTATAAGGCTTTAGAAACTTTCAAGAAAGTGCAATTGGTGGGTGTAAAGACAAATTCCACAACCTTAGCCAACATACTCCCTTCATATGCCAAAATGGGATCTTTGGAACATGGTATTGACATCCATCAAAGCATAAAGGATATGGGAATTTTATTAGATCTTGTAGTTGCAAATACCCTAGTAGACATGTATGCAAAGTGTGGAAGCATAGACAAGGTATGTGAACTGTTTGACATGATGCCTCAATGAAATGCCATTTCATGGAATGCAATGATTGCAAGATATGAAAAAAATGGATTTTTTTTATAAGGCTTTATAAACTTTCAAGAAAATACAATTGGCAGGTGTAAAGCCAAATTCCACAACCCTAGCCAGTATCCTCCTTGCCTATGCCAAAATGGACATCCATCAAAGGATAAAAGATATGGGAATTTTCTTAGATGTTGTAGATGCAACTACCCTTGGAGACATGTATGCAAAGTGTGGAAGCATAGACAAGGCATGTGAACTATTTGGCATGATGCCTCAAAGAAATGTCACCTCATGGAATACAATGATTGCAAGATATGAACAAAATGGATTTTTTGATAAGGCTTTGGAAACTTTCAAGAAAATGCAATTGGTGGGTGTAAATCCAAATTCTAAAACCTTAGAAATGGTATCTTTGGAACATGGTATAGACATCCATCAAAGCATAAAGGATATAGGAATTTTGTCAAATGTTGTACTTGCAACTAACCCACAAGACATGTATGCAAAGTGTGGAAGCGTATACAAGGAACGTGAACTGTTTGACACAATGCCTCAATGAAATGTTGTCTCATGGAATGCAATGATTGTAAGATATGCATGAAATGGATCATTCATAAGGCTTTAGAAACTTTCAAGTAAATGCACAAAAGAAACTTTAAACCAAATGCAAATTTTGGCATGTCTAAAACCAAATTACACAACCTTATCCAACATCCTCCTTATCTATGCCAAAATGGGATATGGGGAACATGGTGTGGACAACCATCAAAGAATAAAGGATATAGGAATTTTGTCACATATTATATTTGTAGTTACCCTTGTAGACATGTATGGAAAGTGTGGAAGCATAGACAAGGCGCATGGACTATTTGACATGATGCCTCAAAGAAATGCAAAGTCTCATTGAATACAATGATTACAAGATATGCACAAAATGGATTATTTGAAAACAATTTATAAACTTTCAAGCAAGTGCAATTGCCACGTGTAAAACCAAATTCCTATAACGATAATTGATCATCATATTAAATATTTAATATAAATTGTCATATACATAATGTCATGAACATAACATCTAATCTATATATAAAGCCATATAGGCATTTCCAAACAAATCCATATAGGCATATACAAAAATATACATCAGTAACATACAAAAGTATGTATACAAATCCATCTAGGAATACAAAAAATGTCCCAAAATCTAGTTTCCTATGGACTTTCATCAAATAAATGGTAGCCCTTGCTTGGCCGTGAAGATGGAGAGCCAATTAGTGACTCATCCTCTTTCTCCCATCAAGTAGACCTCCTCGACAGAGCTTTTTGTAGTTCCACCTATTAATACAATCAAACAATATGCACATTAATATAAAAAACATGAAATATATAACATCACATATGTAATTGATCACTTACTGCTACCCGATGATCACTAACAATCATCCTTTCTCTCTTTTCATCCGTACTTGGATAGGTTGGAGTTGTGACCTCTTGTGAGAAGCATCAAGAAGAAAAATTGACTAAACATAAATATCATTTATGTACATCAAATGACATCAAATAAAAATAAGTAATACAAAATGATATTTTCATGTTATTGGCTCATACCTTGGTCAAAGGATTTGAAGCAAACATGGCTGTAGCAATGCCTACCTGTGCTGACTCATGAAAATAAGGAGGAGTCTCCATATTCAACATCTGAAAATAGAGTTCAAGGTTATTTGACCAAAATAGATACATAACTTTATTTAAATGCATAATGATTACAAATGGTTAAATTTACCTCCGTATAAGTGGTTTTGCATTCAGGGGACCAAGGAAACTGTGGAGGTGCTATGAAGCTCCCTGTTGAGATCATCAAATTGTCACTAAATAATATTACCATTAATATAAGTACAATATTTATGATCATGTGATAAATTACATACCTACGAACTTGACCTCCTCTCATAACCCACCAATGGATGGCTAATAGAGGCGGGATGAAGACTTTGACCCTGGAATTTCATTACGCTGATAATTACATACATTAATCTTGACTTATAATATAGATAGTCATATAAAATTAATTACAAATTTCAAATAACAATATGTTAAATCAAGATGAAACTTGTAAAAAATTACCTGAGAGTCAACACCAAATGTACGTATGAGAACAATATCATCCAATATGAATATGTCTATCATTGGATGTTGCCCCTGCATCACAACATCATACAGAGAGTCTTGTCGTGAATCCTCTATCCCATAATCACACATGTTCCCACATGAACTACACAAATATGGGGACAAATGACGCCTACTTCTCTCACCCTCATCGGCCTGGGTGAGATCATCATCATGTTATGCTAGAGAGTACATGAGAGTACTCAATTAATGTAGTGTCTCAACCTCAACACTCTCCTTCAAATTCAAAGGGAGTGACACACGTTCTGGCCTCAATAGGGGTCTAGGTACATGGTTTTGGTCTCACTGAGTCCCCTCTCTATCTTGGATAGAGCCAGCACCTCTACCCTGGAACTCTTGAATGTAAAAAAAATAGGAATCTTCTTGAGGATGAACTCACAATGGAGTTTCCTCAAGAAATATTGTGGCACCTCATTGTTGTTGCATGGACGCTCATCAAACACCATCTACCATCTATCCCAAAAGTTTTTGGATATATCTTGATTCCTACACCAATGAATATGGAAGCATTTCTAATTCTCTTCTAATCTTTGACCAGTTTTAGGATTAATAAAGTGTGAACATAATGTAGATTTTGGAATTTTTTCATTCTTCACTTGTTCATAAGACAATTTGTCAGCATTACCAACACTTATCCCTATAATCATGAAATTCAGTGATTTATTTTGTTACTGATTCAGTGTGAGAAACAATAATCTCTAATGACTTTGCAAGCACTCTCCTATGATCAGTGCTTGTACTTGGATTGTTTAACATTTCAATTAGGGTTTGAAGATGTTTTTTATTTTCTTTTGTTTGCCCTAAATAGTTTTATTGAGTATCTCTTTCATGGTGAGGACATGAAGGTGGGGGGTTTTCAAGGTTTTCAGGGTTGTTTTGACCCTCCTCAACTAGATTTGTGTTTTGTCCTGCCTCATTAACTATAAATTCAATAGAAAAAACTAATCAAACATTGCAAAAGTCAAAAATTCTTTACAAACTTACAAAAATTAATAAAACCCTACCTTCTTCGGCTACCAGACCCTCTACATTTGCTTCACGACGTCTTCAGGAGTGGGTTTGGCGAGGTCGCATCGCGAAAATGTTGATCTCTCTCTGCACTTGGTTGATTTGCCTTTCTTTGAATGTGCTCATGATATGTCACTAGTTTTTTTCCCTCCAAACTCTATTTTTAGCCACGAATATGAGAAAATGTGTTTTTTTTTACTTTTATGCAGAGAAAAATGTGAGTGCATTATAATGTGCTTGCGTTTTGCTTTGCATGGGACCAAAAAGTCATGTGGCAAATTTTTGGTCCCACAACTCCATTCATACACTCTTTTATAAATTTAGATTTATTATTATATTAGAAATGCTTAAAGTGTATGATTTAATTATGTCGAGAGGCATTCCTATAGTCATAGCAGGGATGGATAACAATAGCTGAAAGATTCACAAACTTTAAAGATTCCAGATTCTATGGAATTTTATATGATTCTGATAAAAAAATATACATGTGAATCACTGCCACCACCACCATAGAGTAGTGTGCATAGCAGGGCATAAGAAATGACTATGTCAGTTTGAATTTAGTGAAGTTGTGGTTATTTATAAAGAATGTGGTTGTATTGAAATTGTTTTTTCTATTTTCAAGACTCATCCATAGTGGTACAGTAGCATCTCTATATATGTTGCACCTTGTGTTCAATTCTATATATAATCTAAATTGATTCATGTTGTTGCATTAAAGAATCTCCATTCTCACAGTGTTCCTACCAAGTGTTGAGGAGGAAAACGTAGTTAAAGGCCAAGGGTGTGGAAGACATAATTCTCATTAGTGGTATGTATGATTTTGCTAGCCTTATATGATAATCCCAGGCGAATATATATGAAATTCAAAGGACTCTAATTTTGTAAAAATGGATCCACAATGTAGGGAAAGAATGCTTGTCTGTCACATAAACAATTCACAATATGAGGTGTTAATTTGAAATTATAATTGGAGATAATAACATTGGATATAGATTTGCATGAAAAAGTTTAATCTATTTTATCTTTTTTAGATTTTTCTCTTGTGAAATACTCTCTCTCTCTTGCTCTCTCTCTCTCTCTCTCTCTCTCTCTCTCTCTCTCTCTCTCTCTCTCTCTCTCTCTCTCTCTCTCTCTCTCTCTATATATATATATATATATATATATATACAGAGAGAGATAATGATTTCTCAATTTCAAGGAATATATATTGATTTCTCAATTTCTAGTAAATATTCTAAGCATTTGCAATATGGATAACAATTTGTAGCATTGGTTTTGCACCTGATATTTCTTGATCCATTTTGGTTACTGCATCGTGCTCTTCCATTTTCTCTGAAGAAATGGGTTGTTCTAATAATGAATCATCAATGGGTTTTTCTTGCATTGCCTTCTGATGGTTCTTATAGAATAAAAAGTCATATTGAAATGGTTTTCATAGAATAGAAAGCCAACAATAATAGTTGTCATTTTTTACATATGATCCATCCTTTCCATTAAGAACATAAATGTTGCCTAAAATAGTTGGAACTACCACATCTATAACTCCATCACCATCAACATCACCCATAATCGGTCCCTGTGCAATAATACTTTGAAGATGTTTCTCCCAAATTTCTTTTCCTTGAGCAATCCATGCAGCCACATTCCCTTGTGTATTAGTTGTGACCATTTCAATTTTGCCATCATCATTAATATCAGTAGCTAAAACATGTCCTTGAATCTCACCCATTTGTAGGGGAAAGTTTTCCCTATTCTTTCCATGGTGATCTAAAACATAAAAGAAGCCAAATGTAGTGCTAATAGGAATGTCCAAATAGCCATCACCATCCAGATCAACCATTGTAGGAGAAGAATAGATATGGGCATGAAATTTTCTAGAGTTTGTGATAAGATCCAATTGATTGGTCCATTTTACTTGTTTGGTATCGAGATTAAAGACCACAATTACACCTGCAACATATTCACCAATATTTATACCTCCCAACTCTACTAAGTGTGCATGGTTGTCATAGTATTCCTAATCAATAAATAAGACACTACAATGATCATCAAGAATAGTTGTCTTGGATATGTAATAATAATTTAATGTATCATTAGAGTTATATTGCTATTGTGTATATTATCATTAGGGAAAAGAAACCACCAATTAAAGTAATCTGACTCTACAAAAAGTATACCTATTACTAGGTCATAAGTGAATCATATCATATCAAAAACCAAAAACAAAGTGAATCATATGAGCAACTATCAAGATCCCAAACTATAGTTATAATTATCCTCCACTACAAAGGGATTATAACCCAATAATCACATCAAACTTGTGGACCCCATGATCAAGGTAGAGATCAAACAAGTGTTGTATGTAACGCCCGCCTTGAACGCCTTAAAGAATACACATGTATGCAATATGAAACAGGAAATTTTTTTTTTTTAAGAACTGATAAAGTAAAGATAACACAACTAATTACAACATATTCTCTAAGGAACCAAGGCTGCATCACTTAACCAATCAACTAACATAAATTAACATACATCAGTAATTGATACTAATTCCTTTTCAAATAAATAACTCATTTACATTCATTGCAAACATCAGATAACGGAATCAGCATGATAAGATACATAACTGAAATGCTTTCATATAAGTACATCAAAACATCATTACAATGCCACTTTTAGTCTACGTCTAAAGTCACATACATAAAGAATATTCTGTTACACAAATCTGGTACAAGGTTGTACACTTGCATCATCATCATTGAAACAAGTACAACTGAAACAAATCCTTTTCTGCATAAGATCCTGACAAGAGAACCAATGGATAAAATAAAGCTCTTCCACCCGACCATGTGGAACCCTAAGGTCCACCCCCCGAGCTAGGAGTTAACATGAGGTCCCAACACTGACAGTCAGGTAGACGAAAGACAAACAAGAACAAAGGACGACCAAACGCCAATACAACACAATATAACTTAACTTAACTTAACTTCCACTTTCACTTCCAGAGGCGACACAAAACAAATGAGGAGAGACCGAACAAGGGATGCTAGATTGTAGTAGAGAGAGTGTCATCGCATGGTCCTAACATGGGTTATCCTGACAGCCTCTCACTAGGCGCCGGCCCCCATCTATGGTTATCCTGACAGCCTCTCACTAGGCGCCGGCCCCATAGGGTGACACATGCGGAATCGACCTTCCTTTCTTGAGGACAAGGAAGTCAATCATGCCGACCAGGCCTTCTCTACCCATCCTTAGTCTAAACAAGCACTACAGGCCATGGGAGAGGAATCCATTAATCTTATTAATGTGAGATCTACCCTTAACCCCCTAGTTCATTTTAGGTTATCACTTGATTAATCTACTTTCAACGGGTTATCCTGACTGCCACTTTGGGCGCCGGCCCCACGTTGAAAGCCACTCTCCTTCCTAACACCTAGCAAACCCTACCATCACACCATGCATAATAACATTACACTTACATGAACACTGCAAGGTAAAAATCTCTCTTGCATTACAAATGGAATCAAACACTAGTTGCAATCCATTCCCTGTATCATTACACACTTTCCTCTTTTACAGATTTCCCGGTCTTTCCATAAAACAATTACGACAAAATGGACACAAGATAGTCCCAAGTGGCTAAATAACACAATCAGAGAGTATTACTTTACAAAACATATGAACAACTTAACCCAAGACTTCATTATACCTTGTACCCAACTCGAGCCACATAATTGTTACAACAACACAAAACCAGAACACCTATCCACATGTTCAAAAATACGGGTAACTAAGCCTCTGGAAATAGAACTTGACCATTTGCAATTCGCACTACACGACTACTGTACCATTTCACATCAAGTCAACTTGAACCAATTTATTCTTTTAGAACATCAAATGGTTTGACCAAATAAATTTCAACAATTTAACTTAATTGTATCACTCAACTAAATTATAAGGTTTGACACATTTTTGCCTTAAAAGATAATCTATTTAAGATACAAAACAAATTGTCTTCACATATAATCTAACCACCTCTGCAATAGATTTATAGTAATAATAACATTACTATTAAGTTTAACATTTGACATCAACTCTTCAATTTGAATAATAATAATAATACCAATAATAATATCATTATTATTATTTTACCAACATATAATTCCCATTCCGTGAACAACCTTAAGGTTAACGTTATATCTATAGCCGTATTAAAGAAGTTTTCTAAAGTAACTGAGAACTGAGAACTGAGAACTGAGAACTGAGAACTGAGAGAGGCTTTTTGTATGCCCAACATAAGTTTAAACAGGGTATCATTTCATTTTATTTTATTTTGTGTGGATGAGACGTAAAAATGACTTCTGGCTGTATAACCATTGAAGTGAATGATATTAAAACAGTCTAATGGCTGAGTAACGCCATTCAACCCTCTCTCACTTGCAACTGTGATCAGACAACAGTAATGTGTTAACTGTGTTCACATTTCCGTCAACAAGAACAGCCACACCGGAACAATTCAAATTTGATGAGAATATGGAAATGACAGGATAATATGGCAGTTAGATTCCCTGTTTTACACTCCGTTAACCTAATACGAAAGTGCAAACACAGTGAGGAATTCACTCAGATGTTACAGTAAATAAATCAGTTGCAATTTACCAGTCATGAGAAAATGGTAAGTTTCCAATGATGTAACAAGGTCGCTGAGTTTTGGGCTAACATAAGAGATTGAATCATGCGATACAAGGTATAGCTAACTGACAGAAACCGCACTCTAAAATCATTGCAAGATTGCAGGATGAGTGTGAGGCGGAATAGCTTCTGAGGCAACGTTTTATACCACTTATTCCTCTCAGAGGTGCGCCCAACCCTATGGTGCGACCTCCCCATTAAATTTTGCCTAAATTAGATTTTAACTCTGGCAATCTACAGAAACCTAAGTGCATCAGTTATTCCCTAGACAAATTCGCTGTGGGTGCAACTACGGACAGGACAGCGATCCACACACCTAGAGATGATTACGAAAACTGAAATGGATTCTTTTTCAAAAGAGCGCCAGCCTAACAGGCGATCCACATTTTAAATTGAATACATTTTGGGTCTTAACACCGGAACCCTAATACATCATTCCAGCCAAGTGCGCTGTGCAGATCGAAATCATTGCAGGACAAATACACCAACACTTAGATAATGAAACTCGTATTAGGCCCCGCAACTCGCTTAACTGTTGAGGAGGACATTATTCGCTCAGTTAATAATGATGGTTTATTTGTTGGCTAGCGGGGATCACAATAACCCAACTAAACAGTGGACTGGTCAAGGAAGCATCGTCCATGATCTGATGAATGACGATGACCACCAAAGATATGTTGAACAGGCTTCAGACGCTTTCAATGAAAGCAAGGTCACGACACCAACGGCAGCGAACTGTCTGAATATCACGCCCTAAAGTTTACAAATCTTTAGCGATCCAAGCCATTATTTATTATTAGCAATAATGCAAGGATAAATATATATATATATAAGTCCTCAAACCAAATTGCAGACGAGGGTTTAAAACTCACGATTGGACAATAATCTGAGCAGATTGTACGGCGTATCCCTTGGGCAAACGAATCCAGTTCGAGAATAGTTGCAGCGCTGTTGCCCCAGATTAAAACCCTAATCCTAGTGCACTTCATTTGTGCTACTCTTAGACAGCTATATAGTGATGTTCCTAGGGTTCAATCTTCTGCTCAACAACATCTGGTATGTCCAACCGGAGTGGAAAATACAGCTAATGCCATTCTATATCAAACGCTAGATACAACCCGAAATAAGGTGACAAAAGAGCTCAATGCATTATCGCAAGAACATAAAATATTGAAATTTCTTATAGATCTTAAACGAAATACAGTTTATAAAATAAATGTGGAGAGTCTACTAAACTATCATCTTTTGATGATTGATCAAGGAGGCAATGTTAGCCAACCAAAGGGCGAAGTTAAAGAGGTTAGGAAGTTTTGTGGAATCTAAGTATAAAATTGCCTTGAGAGAAAACAGATCAGGGAAAAGAGATTGGTGTTGCTTAAATCTTCGAATAACAATAAGAGATCGGAAGAGTGGAATGATGAAAGGATGAAAAATAATCGGAGCTAGACTGATTAAAGATTTACCTGAAGATGAAAACAGTCTTTTTTTTTTTGTTGTTTTTAAGTATCTATACAACGATTTCCAGGATTGATTGAGATGGCCGCATTCAAGGGTGGGCGAGATGTTTTGCTGTCATCTTCTGTTTATCGTCAACTCCAAATAAATTTCTTCTTAAAGAACAAATTCTGGAAATATGAACTATGTTTCATTGGACAAATCTATTTTCATGCCTTGACCGTGAAGCTATTTTCTTTACACGGCTGTTGGAACACACTTTGCATCTACGGTCACAGGAAACCACACACTGGCGAAGAAAAATTTATAATCATAGATTAAACACAGGATGGACTTAATCCCACATCAGACATTCAACAAACACATTCATCACATGCAAATTTAGAGATTTAGATAATTCGTGGAACCTGGAATCCCACGCTTGCCGATGGAAGATTGCAGCTACCTCCTCTCTGTCCTGGAATCTGCAATTTTCTCCTCCTCAATCCTGCTTCCTTCTTGCCCCTGTGATGCCCTCCTTATGCACCAACAGCCCTTTTATAACTCAGCCTCTCTCCTCTCCAAGGGCTTGGCACGTGATCCCGCACAAACTCCCTTAAAAGAATATGTATTTTTATTTAATATAATGATTCCCAATTATTAGATACTTTATTTTATTATTATTTTCTTTATAACCGACCCCAAAATATTATCATTAATAGAATAGTACTACTTCAACTATCTATAATTTTGTACTATCCTATAATTTATTTTATTAATCCAGTTGTGAAACACAATTTACAAGCGTGGCTATAACTATTTATTTATTTAAATATTTATTATAAATAGTATTATATCGAATAATACAAACTTCTTACAACTTATTTATCAACAACACTTCTATTAAAACAATAATTTATTTATAACTAAAATCGACAACTAACGACAATATGCCTATTTAACAACACTAAACTCTTCCGTAGAATAATTCTAATTAAAGCACAACATTTCCACACATACCTAAACACCTTTGAACTTGGTTTGACTCCAAAATACAATATTACCTGACAGTGAGACATGGGCGAATGACAACCAATAACCACAAGGGTAAACTGACGACGAAGGAACACTGACTAGGGGACCTCATGTTAACTCCAACCAACTAATCCATTGGCGAAGGCACGCTCAGACCTGTAATCAGGTGGAGTCGATGCCAAGTACCTGCATCCTGCAGCAACGCACAGTTAACCGTAACAAGATATACATATACATCACATGCAGTCCTATCGTGAATGGAAATCGCAGTGAGGTAGGGTACTCGAGAACGAGTAATACAACACTGTTCCATTCACGTTTTAAAATAATAATCAACTAAATTGAACAAGATATCAGATTACTAATCTACAACATAAAATGATCAGCTAACTTCCAATCCCATATAATGAATAATATCAAAGCATTTAAAACATCAGTTCATTTATCAAATTGCAAAGCATAATGACATAATCCAACATCAACATCTGTTATCATAACAATTAGGTTCATACTGAAATAGCAAAATAGTTAGAAATCCATCATCAACAACCTAAAAATACTGTCAAAATGTCCAGTGCTACTAAGCAACATCAGTCCAAAAGACGATAAGTTAAGGGGCACTACATCCTCCCCCCCTAGGATCAGGCTTACTCCTGGAAGCCTGCGAACAAATATGGATATAGCTCTCGCATACGGGAAGTATCCTCCCAGGTCACTGAAGTCTCGTCATTAGGATCCCATTGGACCCTTACCTGCTCTATGACTCTGCCCCTGAGAGCGAGTCGCCTGTGCTCTAAAATGCCTACGGGCTCCAAAGCTAGCTGCCCGTCCTCTACCTGTAAAGCATTCCAATCAAGGACATGAGAAATATCTGGATGATAAGGTCTAAGAACAGAAACATGAAATACGTCATGGACGCGCGACAAGCTAGGCGGCAAAGCAAGACGGTATGCAACAGGACCGATTCTCTCCAAAACCTCGAATGGCCCCACAAAGCGTGGCGCAAGCTTAGAGCCTTTTCCGTAACGGATCGGACTCTTCCGCGGACGCACCCGCAAGAACACCCGATCACCAACTGAAAACTGACGATCAAGTCTGTGAGCATCTGCATATTTCTTCTGTCTATCCTGAGCTGCTACCAGATGCTCTCTGATACGATCAACCTGCTGCTCCATCTCTTGGAGCATCTGTGGACCTAGGAGAACTCTATCCTCAAGGCGATCCCAACTCAATGGGGTACGACAACGACGACCATACAGGGCCTGAAAAGGAGACATGCCAATGGAACTGTGGTACCCATTATTGTACGCAAACTCCACCAAATATAAATAATCTTCCCATCGGTTTTGCTGATCCATTACATACATACGGAGCATATCCTCGAGGACCTGATTGACCCTCTCAGTTTGCCCATCAGTCTCTGGATGATAAGCTGAACTGAAGTTCAATTGAGTCCCCAAAGCGTGCTGAAGAGATGTCCAAAGAGCTGAAGTAAAAACTGGATCACGATCGGAGATAATCTTGCGAGGAATCCCGTGCAATCGGACTATATCCTCCATGAAAATTTTGGCCACAGATGAGGCATTATATGAAGATCGGACAGGAGAAAAGTGTGCTACTTTCGTAAGCCTGTCTACAGTGACCATTATCGCATCGTGGCGACGAGAAGACATGGGTAAACCAACTATAAAGTCTATTGAAATGATGTCCCATTTCCATTCCGGAATAAGATGTGGCTGAAGAAGACCTGCGGGATGCTGATGTTCCGCCTTAACCCTCTGACATTCTAAGCATCTCGAAACAAAATCAGCAATATCCCTCTTCATTCCAGCCCAAAAATATATCTGACGAAGGTCTGCATACATCTTCTTGACACCTGGATGCGCAGAATAAGGTGCCCGATGAGCCTCAGTCATGATTAGGGTGCGGAGACCCTCTGTAGAAGGCACATAAATGCGATCTAAATGTCGCAAGAGACCATCCGACTCGATAGAATACCCTGCATATCTACCCTCCAAGGCTCTACCAGACTCCACTTCAGCTTTCACTTCCTGATACCATCTATCTGCAGGGAGTGCTGCAAGAACCTGCCCTCTCAAATCCACTCCAAGAGTGATAGATGAAAGTTCATGTCTTCGACGACTAAGGGCATCCGCCACCACATTCTCCTTACCTTGGATATATTTTACCTCAAAATCATACTCACATAGAAACTCCATCCACCGCCTCTGTCTCGCATTCAGGTTTGGCTGAGTAAAGATATACTGTAAACTTCGGTGATCACTGTGCAGCTCAAACCGATGCCCCAGTAAGAAGTGTCTCCATCTTACCAATGCATGAACAACTGCAGCTAACTCTAGGTCATGTGTAGGATAATTCAACTCATGATCTTTGAGTTTACGGGACTCGTAAGCTATCACACGACCCTCCTGCATTAAAACTGCTCCTAAACCTTCCAAAGATGCATCAGTACAAACCACAAAATCTCCGGCAGGATCCGGCACTGCTAGAATAGGTGCACTGGTTAACCGCTCCTTAAGTCTCTGAAAGGCTTCTTGACACTGCTCTGACCAAATGAACTTCTTTCCTTTTCTCTGAAGAGAAGTTATAGGGTGAGCTATCTTTGAAAATCCTTCCACAAATCGCCGATAATAGCCTGCTAAACCCATGAAACTACGAACCTCTGAAACATTGGTAGGAGCCGGCCAATCCATGATGGCTTGAATCTTTGAAGGATCCACTGCAATACCCTTGTCTGAAATAACATGTCCCAAATATTTTACTTCAGTTTGAAAGAAATCACATTTAGCCAAATTTGCATACAACCGATTTTCTCTTAAGCACTGTAAAACCTGCCGCAAATGCTCTTCATGCTCCTCCATAGACCTTGAATAAATCAATATATCATCTAAGAAGACAAGAACAAATCTATCCAGATAGGTACGGAACACACCATTCATCAGGCTCATGAATACTGATGGCGCATTTGTCAGTCCAAAAGGTACAACAGTGAACTCATAATGCCCATAGCGAGTGCGAAATGCTGTCTTGTGGATGTCAGTCTCAAAGATGCGCAACTGATGATATCCCGATTTTAGGTCTATCTTCGAAAATACCTTAGCTCCCTTGATCTGATCAAAAAGGTCATCAATACGCGGCAATGGGTACCTGTTCTTTACAGTCACCTTATTAAGCTGCCGATAGTCGATGCACAAACGCAGAGATCCATCCTTCTTCTTCACAAAAATCACAGGTGCTCCCCATGGAGAGACACTTGGACGAATGAATCCCTTCGCTAATAACTCTTCTAGCTGCAAGTGAAGCTCCTTAAGCTCCTGAGTAGTCATCCGATATGGAGCTCGTGAAATAGGTTCTGCTCCAGGAACAAGGTCTATCTTGAAATCAATGTCTCGCTTCGGTGGCAAACCTGGAATCTCGCTAGGAAAGACATCTTCATACTCCTTGAGAATAGGATGATCTTCAAGGGATGTCCCCCTATTTTCTCCAAAATCTAAGTCATTAACTGTTACAGCAAACAACTTGCATCCTTGACGCAGACATCTCTTTAATTGCATAGCAGAAATCATGCGCAAGGAGATGGGTCTCTGAATCCCAACCACTTCTACTTCTTTGCCCGAATCGTCAACACACCTTACTAATTTGTGGCGACAATCTATCACTGCTCGATGAGCATCCAACCAATCCATTCCCAACACTATGTCATAGGATCCTAATGGTATAATACGAAGATCCGCTGTGGTAGATAAAGGTCCTATCCTCAACTCGCAATCATGCACAAGAGAGTCTACTGATACTCTAGATCCTGAGGCCAATTCCACCTGCCACTTAACATCTTGCTTTGCTGCCACTAATTTGCAACGTTCCACTATAGAAGGGGAAATAAAAGAATCTGAAGCACCAGAGTCAAAAAGAACAGAAATGGTAATACCTCTCAAGACACCTGCAGTCTCCACAACGGTACCTTGGTGCTCCGCTTGGCGATTATCCACCGCCGCAAACACTCTATGTGACCTGCCTGCATCACCAACAGTGGGCTCTGAAGCTGCGGGTCTCTGACCAAATCCTGAAGTATTCTTATGCGGGCACTGTCTAGCAATGTGGCCCTGCTGACCGCAAGAAAAACATCCTGTTCCCCTGCCAAAACCTCCACCGCCTACAGGAGCATTAGATTGCTGAAAACTACCTCTACTTGCTGCAGAATGTGTACTCTGTGCGGGTTGACTGGCACGATCACGTTTAACTCTCTGCCAACCTCGATCCTTTCTGGAATGAAATCTGTTGCTTTGCTGATACTGAGAGTTTCTTGATTTCGTCTGAGAAAACTGTTGTTGTTGCTGTCCACCCTTAGAAGGTACCTGAAGACTCCTCGAGTTACCTGCTGCATGAGACTGACCACCTCGGAAACCTGAACCTGCTCGAGATGAGCTACCAATCTGTACACCTGTATGACCCCCTAGGGCCATGGTCAAGTTCTCTTCCACCAATCTAGCCTTCTCAACTGCTACCTCCATGGTCTTCGGCTCGAACACCCGAACTCCTCCGCTGATGCGTGCATTCAGACCTCTGATAAAATGCTGAACTAACATGGCCTCGTCGTTTCCAATCCCTGCATATTGCTTGAGTTCATAAAACCTGCGCTCATACTGTTCCACTGTCATGGCCATCTGTCTCAACCCATGGAATTCATCCGCTCGTCGTTGCCTCCAGTGATCAGATAAAAATCGAGCGCTGAACCTATCCAGAAATAGTTCCCATGAAATTGTCGCAATATCTAGATGCAACTTTTGCTCCTCAAGACGCCACCAAGTAGAGGCGAATCCTCTTAGATGCATGATGGCGCATCTTGCCTTAGTGTTGCTGCCATATGGATGCATAGCAAAGCATCTCTCCAAATCGATTAGCCATGTTTCCGCTTCCAAACCGCTACCGGAGCCATCGAATGTAGGAGGGCGGGCTCTCATCAGGTCTCTCATGTGGCCCGCAAGGATGGCTTCTTGTTCAGCTGTGACCTCTCTCCTTCTAGGAGATCTCTCTCTTTCTCTTTCTTCTGGTTGCACCACCTCCTGCCTCGGGCCAAGACGAGCAAGCACCTCCTCAAGGAGCTGGCGTAGTTGAGCACCCTCGGGCTGAACCTGATTCTCCTGATTCTCACTTCCACCTTCTTGTGTACTTCCATGAGGGGGACTAGGAGGAGGGCTGATCTCAACACCTCTCCCACGACCCCTACCACGACCACGTCCTCGGCCTCGTACCCTAGGCATCTTCCTGGACAACACATCCAAGAACAACTTCAGGTTGTTAGGCAAGGACTATGAATGAATATGTCTTTCAGAGTTTAAGCAACTAGCATAGCTTAATGGGCTAATTATAAAACCAGAGTACCCAGTGTTAGTAACTTGGCTCTGATACCAGATGTAACGCCCGCCTTGAACGCCTTAAAGAATACACATGTATGCAATATGAAACAGGAAATTTTTTTTTTTTAAGAACTGATAAAGTAAAGATAACACAACTAATTACAACATATTCTCTAAGGAACCAAGGCTGCATCACTTAACCAATCAACTAACATAAATTAACATACATCAGTAATTGATACTAATTCCTTTTCAAATAAATAACTCATTTACATTCATTGCAAACATCAGATAACGGAATCAGCATGATAAGATACATAACTGAAATGCTTTCATATAAGTACATCAAAACATCATTACAATGCCACTTTTAGTCTACGTCTAAAGTCACATACATAAAGAATATTCTGTTACACAAATCTGGTACAAGGTTGTACACTTGCATCATCATCATTGAAACAAGTACAACTGAAACAAATCCTTTTCTGCATAAGATCCTGACAAGAGAACCAATGGATAAAATAAAGCTCTTCCACCCGACCATGTGGAACCCTAAGGTCCACCCCCCGAGCTAGGAGTTAACATGAGGTCCCAACACTGACAGTCAGGTAGACGAAAGACAAACAAGAACAAAGGACGACCAAACGCCAATACAACACAATATAACTTAACTTAACTTAACTTCCACTTTCACTTCCAGAGGCGACACAAAACAAATGAGGAGAGACCGAACAAGGGATGCTAGATTGTAGTAGAGAGAGTGTCATCGCATGGTCCTAACATGGGTTATCCTGACAGCCTCTCACTAGGCGCCGGCCCCCATCTATGGTTATCCTGACAGCCTCTCACTAGGCGCCGGCCCCATAGGGTGACACATGCGGAATCGACCTTCCTTTCTTGAGGACAAGGAAGTCAATCATGCCGACCAGGCCTTCTCTACCCATCCTTAGTCTAAACAAGCACTACAGGCCATGGGAGAGGAATCCATTAATCTTATTAATGTGAGATCTACCCTTAACCCCCTAGTTCATTTTAGGTTATCACTTGATTAATCTACTTTCAACGGGTTATCCTGACTGCCACTTTGGGCGCCGGCCCCACGTTGAAAGCCACTCTCCTTCCTAACACCTAGCAAACCCTACCATCACACCATGCATAATAACATTACACTTACATGAACACTGCAAGGTAAAAATCTCTCTTGCATTACAAATGGAATCAAACACTAGTTGCAATCCATTCCCTGTATCATTACACACTTTCCTCTTTTACAGATTTCCCGGTCTTTCCATAAAACAATTACGACAAAATGGACACAAGATAGTCCCAAGTGGCTAAATAACACAATCAGAGAGTATTACTTTACAAAACATATGAACAACTTAACCCAAGACTTCATTATACCTTGTACCCAACTCGAGCCACATAATTGTTACAACAACACAAAACCAGAACACCTATCCACATGTTCAAAAATACGGGTAACTAAGCCTCTGGAAATAGAACTTGACCATTTGCAATTCGCACTACACGACTACTGTACCATTTCACATCAAGTCAACTTGAACCAATTTATTCTTTTAGAACATCAAATGGTTTGACCAAATAAATTTCAACAATTTAACTTAATTGTATCACTCAACTAAATTATAAGGTTTGACACATTTTTGCCTTAAAAGATAATCTATTTAAGATACAAAACAAATTGTCTTCACATATAATCTAACCACCTCTGCAATAGATTTATAGTAATAATAACATTACTATTAAGTTTAACATTTGACATCAACTCTTCAATTTGAATAATAATAATAATACCAATAATAATATCATTATTATTATTTTACCAACATATAATTCCCATTCCGTGAACAACCTTAAGGTTAACGTTATATCTATAGCCGTATTAAAGAAGTTTTCTAAAGTAACTGAGAACTGAGAACTGAGAACTGAGAACTGAGAACTGAGAGAGGCTTTTTGTATGCCCAACATAAGTTTAAACAGGGTATCATTTCATTTTATTTTATTTTGTGTGGATGAGACGTAAAAATGACTTCTGGCTGTATAACCATTGAAGTGAATGATATTAAAACAGTCTAATGGCTGAGTAACGCCATTCAACCCTCTCTCACTTGCAACTGTGATCAGACAACAGTAATGTGTTAACTGTGTTCACATTTCCGTCAACAAGAACAGCCACACCGGAACAATTCAAATTTGATGAGAATATGGAAATGACAGGATAATATGGCAGTTAGATTCCCTGTTTTACACTCCGTTAACCTAATACGAAAGTGCAAACACAGTGAGGAATTCACTCAGATGTTACAGTAAATAAATCAGTTGCAATTTACCAGTCATGAGAAAATGGTAAGTTTCCAATGATGTAACAAGGTCGCTGAGTTTTGGGCTAACATAAGAGATTGAATCATGCGATACAAGGTATAGCTAACTGACAGAAACCGCACTCTAAAATCATTGCAAGATTGCAGGATGAGTGTGAGGCGGAATAGCTTCTGAGGCAACGTTTTATACCACTTATTCCTCTCAGAGGTGCGCCCAACCCTATGGTGCGACCTCCCCATTAAATTTTGCCTAAATTAGATTTTAACTCTGGCAATCTACAGAAACCTAAGTGCATCAGTTATTCCCTAGACAAATTCGCTGTGGGTGCAACTACGGACAGGACAGCGATCCACACACCTAGAGATGATTACGAAAACTGAAATGGATTCTTTTTCAAAAGAGCGCCAGCCTAACAGGCGATCCACATTTTAAATTGAATACATTTTGGGTCTTAACACCGGAACCCTAATACATCATTCCAGCCAAGTGCGCTGTGCAGATCGAAATCATTGCAGGACAAATACACCAACACTTAGATAATGAAACTCGTATTAGGCCCCGCAACTCGCTTAACTGTTGAGGAGGACATTATTCGCTCAGTTAATAATGATGGTTTATTTGTTGGCTAGCGGGGATCACAATAACCCAACTAAACAGTGGACTGGTCAAGGAAGCATCGTCCATGATCTGATGAATGACGATGACCACCAAAGATATGTTGAACAGGCTTCAGACGCTTTCAATGAAAGCAAGGTCACGACACCAACGGCAGCGAACTGTCTGAATATCACGCCCTAAAGTTTACAAATCTTTAGCGATCCAAGCCATTATTTATTATTAGCAATAATGCAAGGATAAATATATATATATATAAGTCCTCAAACCAAATTGCAGACGAGGGTTTAAAACTCACGATTGGACAATAATCTGAGCAGATTGTACGGCGTATCCCTTGGGCAAACGAATCCAGTTCGAGAATAGTTGCAGCGCTGTTGCCCCAGATTAAAACCCTAATCCTAGTGCACTTCATTTGTGCTACTCTTAGACAGCTATATAGTGATGTTCCTAGGGTTCAATCTTCTGCTCAACAACATCTGGTATGTCCAACCGGAGTGGAAAATACAGCTAATGCCATTCTATATCAAACGCTAGATACAACCCGAAATAAGGTGACAAAAGAGCTCAATGCATTATCGCAAGAACATAAAATATTGAAATTTCTTATAGATCTTAAACGAAATACAGTTTATAAAATAAATGTGGAGAGTCTACTAAACTATCATCTTTTGATGATTGATCAAGGAGGCAATGTTAGCCAACCAAAGGGCGAAGTTAAAGAGGTTAGGAAGTTTTGTGGAATCTAAGTATAAAATTGCCTTGAGAGAAAACAGATCAGGGAAAAGAGATTGGTGTTGCTTAAATCTTCGAATAACAATAAGAGATCGGAAGAGTGGAATGATGAAAGGATGAAAAATAATCGGAGCTAGACTGATTAAAGATTTACCTGAAGATGAAAACAGTCTTTTTTTTTTTGTTGTTTTTAAGTATCTATACAACGATTTCCAGGATTGATTGAGATGGCCGCATTCAAGGGTGGGCGAGATGTTTTGCTGTCATCTTCTGTTTATCGTCAACTCCAAATAAATTTCTTCTTAAAGAACAAATTCTGGAAATATGAACTATGTTTCATTGGACAAATCTATTTTCATGCCTTGACCGTGAAGCTATTTTCTTTACACGGCTGTTGGAACACACTTTGCATCTACGGTCACAGGAAACCACACACTGGCGAAGAAAAATTTATAATCATAGATTAAACACAGGATGGACTTAATCCCACATCAGACATTCAACAAACACATTCATCACATGCAAATTTAGAGATTTAGATAATTCGTGGAACCTGGAATCCCACGCTTGCCGATGGAAGATTGCAGCTACCTCCTCTCTGTCCTGGAATCTGCAATTTTCTCCTCCTCAATCCTGCTTCCTTCTTGCCCCTGTGATGCCCTCCTTATGCACCAACAGCCCTTTTATAACTCAGCCTCTCTCCTCTCCAAGGGCTTGGCACGTGATCCCGCACAAACTCCCTTAAAAGAATATGTATTTTTATTTAATATAATGATTCCCAATTATTAGATACTTTATTTTATTATTATTTTCTTTATAACCGACCCCAAAATATTATCATTAATAGAATAGTACTACTTCAACTATCTATAATTTTGTACTATCCTATAATTTATTTTATTAATCCAGTTGTGAAACACAATTTACAAGCGTGGCTATAACTATTTATTTATTTAAATATTTATTATAAATAGTATTATATCGAATAATACAAACTTCTTACAACTTATTTATCAACAACACTTCTATTAAAACAATAATTTATTTATAACTAAAATCGACAACTAACGACAATATGCCTATTTAACAACACTAAACTCTTCCGTAGAATAATTCTAATTAAAGCACAACATTTCCACACATACCTAAACACCTTTGAACTTGGTTTGACTCCAAAATACAATATTACCTGACAGTGAGACATGGGCGAATGACAACCAATAACCACAAGGGTAAACTGACGACGAAGGAACACTGACTAGGGGACCTCATGTTAACTCCAACCAACTAATCCATTGGCGAAGGCACGCTCAGACCTGTAATCAGGTGGAGTCGATGCCAAGTACCTGCATCCTGCAGCAACGCACAGTTAACCGTAACAAGATATACATATACATCACATGCAGTCCTATCGTGAATGGAAATCGCAGTGAGGTAGGGTACTCGAGAACGAGTAATACAACACTGTTCCATTCACGTTTTAAAATAATAATCAACTAAATTGAACAAGATATCAGATTACTAATCTACAACATAAAATGATCAGCTAACTTCCAATCCCATATAATGAATAATATCAAAGCATTTAAAACATCAGTTCATTTATCAAATTGCAAAGCATAATGACATAATCCAACATCAACATCTGTTATCATAACAATTAGGTTCATACTGAAATAGCAAAATAGTTAGAAATCCATCATCAACAACCTAAAAATACTGTCAAAATGTCCAGTGCTACTAAGCAACATCAGTCCAAAAGACGATAAGTTGAGGGGCACTACATTGTAGGTAAAGAATGCCAAGCAACCTAGAAAAAATAAAAATTAGAAAGATTATTAAAATTGATAAATAAAAATTTTGGGTGTGCAGGATTGCAGAGCCCTGGATCAGATACGTGTGGATGTAAGAACAAGAAATTTGAAAGGCATGTAACTACCTACACATGATATAGAAGTATTTCTATTTAATATTTCATTAAGACTAGTAGATAAACTCTTAGTAAATGCTACAAATAACTTGTGTAGTTTTTGAAATGCTAAGATGACTCCGAATTAGTTTTTTACTGTTGAAAAAAGACTACATTACTAATAGTATTGTAGACAACAGAAATCTAATGTCTCTTAAGATAAAAATAAAAATTTAGTATTTTGTCAAGGTTGGTAGAAATGATATTGATATTTTCTGGATGTTGAGATCTAAACAGACAAGTTTAGTTAAGTTGTTTCCACTTAATCTATATAAAACTATATACCTTGTACTTTTACACATGTAATTATTGTAATTAATATTTCATCAAAAAAGGTAAGAAGGATAATAAAGGATTTCTACCTGTCATTTAATGGACAATGAGATTGGAACATGATAAGTGTTACCATTTTGTTTGTACTTTATCTGCATACAATTCTATACTCTATACTCTATACTTTTACACTTTTATTTTACATTATTTAGGTCATTGTTGTAAATGTATTATGGAAGTGTTTAACTTAATTTGTATTTATTATTTAGAATTGATTTATTTATTGTTTTAATTAGGATTAATCTAATTCAATAAGATTTTTGTTTACATGAACGAGGTTGTATATGTGGTCCTACTTTTGAAATAGGCCATGTAATAGTATAATCTATTTAATTTGAACATGTCCCACTTGTAATGCTAACTTTCCTTGATCTTGATTGTTACATGTGGGCTCATGTGTCAAATACCTCCGGTTAAGCTATTTTGATTATATATTATATTTATACACAATGCTAAGTCATTAGTTGTCATGAAAAATATTGAAAAATCATACTCCATAATATCAAAAAGAATTTGAGTTTCAGATTAGAAAGCACCACATTAATTTTTTATTTACATTTTATAAAAATTTAAATTTAAATTTAAGTTTTCCTATTTATTTATAAAATTTAAATTAAAATTTTTAGAGTTTTGTAATGACTCTTAATTTTATTTTTAGTTTAAATTTAAATTTGGTTTCTAATTTGGTTCTATGATTTTTGTATTTCTTATTCATGGAAAAAAAGATAAATAAGAGGCCCATGAGAGAGAAAAATGTCATGATTGAAAAATCTACAGAAGAAAAAGAAGTTTGATAAGGTTAAAAACAAGGTTCCTAAAAAAGATGAAAAAAATAACAAGCAGGTCTTTAAGATCTACTTGTTTAAAATTCTCAAGCAAGTGCACCCTGATATCAACATTTCTAGCAAGGCTATGGTAATTATGGACAAGTTTATCAATGACATGTTTGAGAAAATTGTCACTAAGGCTACCAAACTTTTCTCGCTACAACAAAAAAAACATCAATTTATGAAAGATTCAAACAAATTTGAGGGTTTGTCTTCCTCAGGAGCTTGGAAACCGTGCAGTCTCTCATTGTTCATAGATTGTTACCGAGTTCATGAATGCTTGATTGTATTCTCTCCATTTTGTCATTTGGAGTCTAATCTCTCTTTGTATTGAAATTTTTTATTACTCTACTTATACGCTTAGTAATCATATTTTTTATTGTATATTCTGAGCATATATTAATATAGTTTCTTGAGCCTTTGAATAAAAATACCACATATTAATATAGTTTCTCTTTCTATTCATTTAGTATTTTGTCAAGGTTGGTAGAAATGATATTGATGTTTTATGGATGGTGAGATCTAAATAGACAAGTTGTGTTAAGTTGATTCCACTTAATCTATATAAAACTATATACCTTGTACTTTTAAACATGTAATTGTTGTAATTAATATTTCATCGAAAAAGGTAAGAAGGATAATAAAGGATTTCTACCTATCATTTAATGGACAATGAGAGTGGAACATAATACCATTTTGTTTGTACTTTTACACTTTTATTTTACATTATTTAGGTCATTGTTGTAAATGTATTATCAAAGTGTTTAACTTAATATATATTTTAATTTTGAATTTATTATTCAGAATTGATTTATTTATTGTTTTAATTAGGATTAATCTAATTCAATAAGATTTTTTTACATGAACAAGGTTGTATATGTGGTCCTAATTTTGAATTGGGCCATGTAATAGTCTAATCTAGATTGAATTTGAACTTTCCCACTTGTAATGCCACCTTTCCTCGATCTTCATTGTTACATGTGGGCTCATGTGCCAAATACCTCGAGTTAAGCTATTTTGATCATATATTTATGCACAATTCTAAGTCATTAGTTGTCATGAAAAAATATTGAAAAATCATACTCCATAATATCAAAAAGAATTTGAGTTTCGCATTAGAAAGCACCACATTAATTTAAAATACTATATTCTTTATCTTTCAATAAAAACCTTAAAATAGGCAACTCAATTTCACCCTATTATTAATATAAATAGGAATGATTGAATCATGGTAAATATAGTTTCACCATTGGTATATTGGCATTTACAAGATGATTGACAATTTGGATGTCTTATATTCAAAAAGCAATTATTTTAATTTTTAAGTTTTCTTTTACTTTGTTCTTTTGTTAAAATTTCAATCTATTTATTAAATAAAATGTGAATTACTTTGCCATCCAATTAGAATATAAGATGTAGTGATAGAAATTTAAAGAAAAATATAAAAAAGAGTTACACTCACAACATAATAATGCCATTTTAACCAAGATACATACAACATACTAGAATTTGTTATTAATGATTTGTTATATTAAATATTTATTTTTAGTTATTATGTAGGTATGGCTCCAACTAGGTAGAATTTTGAATTTAATGAGTAACAAATACAATACCAAAGGGAATATCGAAGACAATATTTATCAAAGGGAATATCAAAGATGACAACACAAACTAATGATAGATGCAAAAAGAGAAGAAAAAAGGATACGACAAAATGAGGTTGAGAGAGAAAGATATCGTAGACGTAGAGATGAAATAGTAGTTGAACAATTAGAATTACAAAATTGACAACCAAATATGAAGAGAATAAGTCATGCACAAACATCTCAACAACTCAATTTCCCTGAAATAGAAGAAAGACAAGAACTTAGTCAATCAAATGCTAATATTGATTTTAATGTTGAAGATGAAAATTCAAGATCAATAGATTAGGTACTTCAAAAACCACAAAATGCACCTCAACATGAGCATACAGAGAAGAGTATAGAGAGAAAACTAGAGCATATAGAACATAATATAGAGAGAAGACCGAGGCATACAGAGCAAAGCATATAGCGAAAAGATGTGAGGGTTTGTCTTCATAAGGAGCTTGGAAAGTGTGCAGTCTCTCATTGTTTAAAGATTGTTACTGAGTTCACGAATGCTTGATTGTCTTCTCTATTTTGTCATTTGGAATTCTAATCTCTCTTTGTATTCAATTTTTTTATTACACTACTTATACTCTTAGGAATCATATTTTTGATTGTATATTTTAAGCATATATTAATATAGTTTCTTGAGCGTTTGAATAAAAATACCACATATTAATATAGTTCTCTTTATATTGTATATTTTGATTAAAATACTATTAAGATAGAATATTAATATTTTGATTAAAATATACAATATTAAAATACTATATTGTGATTGTATATTGTAGATTATATATTTTAATTAAAATACTCCATTTTTTTAAGCCTTTCAATAAAACCCTAAAAATAGGCAACTCAATTTCACCCTGTTATTAATATAAATATGCATAATTGAATCATATAGAACAAACCATAGCATAAGAACATAGTAGAGCATATAGAATATATTTGTAATCCTATTTGTAAAGATGAATATACAGTTGGTGCTCTCTTTTGCTAATCCTATTTGTATTACTAATAACTAAACATTAAGTTATACTTCACTAAACTATATAATTAAAAAGTAAAATAAAATAACTCTTAATTCTAAAATTACAAGATTTATTTACATTAATGCCACAACACATAATTGGATTTAGGGTTAGGGTTAAAATTACGATTATAATTAGGTTCAGGGTTATAGTTACAATTAGTGTTAGATTTAGGGTTAGGTTTAAGGTTTAGGTTAGAATTAGAGTTAGCATTGGGTTGAGCATTATGGTTATAGTTAGTGCTGGGTTAATCAAATGTAGGGTAGAATTAGGGTTAGGGTTAGAACTAGGGTTTCAAATAGAATTAGGGTTATCCTTTAGGTTATAATTATGGTTAGGGTTACAATTAGAGTTAGGATTAGGGTCAGGGTTATAGTTAGGATTAAGGTTAGGGTTATAGTTATGATTATGTTTAAGATTATTGTCAGGATTGAGGTTAGGGTTAGGGTTATAATTACAATTTGGGTTCAAATTACAAGTAGGGTTGGAGTTACAATTAGTGTTTGGTTTAGGGATACAATTGCGATCATGATTAAAATTAGTTTTACAAATATAATTAGGGTAAGGGTTAGAGTTTTACTTAGGGTTAGGCTTATAGTTATAATTAGGATTAGGGTTAGTGTTAGGGTCATATTTAGGGTTAGGGTTATAATTGTGGTTAGGGTTAGAGTTAGGTATGTAATTAGGGTTATGGGATTTGTTTTAATTAGGGTTAGGATTAAAATTATAGTTAGGATTAAAATTAGTGTCAAGATTAGTAGTATTATGGTTAGATGTAGGGTTAGAGTTAGAGTTACAATTAGGGTTCAGTTTAGGGATACAATTACGATTAGGTTAAAATTAGGTTTACAAATATAATTAGGGTAAGGGTTAGAATTTTACTTAGGGTTAGGGTTTCAATTAGGGTTTAGTTTAAGGTTAGGGTTAAGAGTATAATTATGGTTAGGGTTTGGGTTATAGTTAGAATTAGGATAATGGGTTTGGTTATAATTAGGGTTTCAATTAATGCAATATATGACCAAAAAATATTATAATTACAATAAAGGTTAGGGTTAAAATAAGGCTTAGAATTAGAATTAGGGTGGATATATGATCCAAGGGTTGGCCTTACAATCAAAGTTATGGATGGAATTACAGTTACAACTATAATTAGGTTTAATGTTACAATTAGGGTTAGGGTTACTATTATTAGGGTTTCAATTAGGATCAAGCTTAGGGTTAAAATAAGGGTAAGGGTTAACATTAGGGTTAGAATTAGGGTTATTGTTAGAATTAGGTTTAGGATTCAACATTGAGATTGAAATATTACTTAAAAATAGGTACCCTAATTCTAACCTAAACATTAAGCCTAACCCTAATTTTAACCCCTAACTCTAATCCTAAATATAATATATAATATAATTCTAATTATAATATTGTATAATATAATATATAATTATAATTATTATATAATATTATATATAATTATTATATAATATATTATCATAATATGTCTAATCTATATTATAATATTATATTATATAATTAAAATAATTCATATAATTATATAATATAGTTAGAATTAGGCTTGTTGTTGTGGATACTACTAGTATACCTATAATATATCTAAAGTACGCTGAGAGATGGCATGTACTTTAGATATATTTTCTAAATATAGGTATGCTAGTATATTTATGATTTTATAACTTAGATTAATGATGTTATAGGTTTAGATTTATTATTTTATATATGTTTAAAACATTCTATGATTTTATATACTTTAATTTTATGATTTAATATATACTTAGATTTATAATTTTATTGATTTAAATTTATGATTTTATATATATTTACATTTTATGATTTTATGATTTAGATTTATGATTTTATATATGTTTACAAAATTAAGGGTTTTAAATACAAAATTGTAGTTACCATAAATAAAAATTAAAATACAACCAACACATATTTAAAAAATAAAGCTATAAATTGTAAAATTTAAAACTAGTGTATTTATATTTTAAAATATATCTACACCAAGAGGTATCTTCTTGAGGTTATGTCCTTTTGCGTTTTCCATAGTTTTTGTGATTTTCTCCACTTTTTCTCCTTCAATCGTTTCTATTTTTTGGTTTTTATTTTTATTTTTTCCAATTTCTTTTTTTGATTTTTTTAATTTTTATTTTTTAAATTTGTGTTTTTTGAGTTTTCCATAGTTTTTGTGATTTTCTCCACCTTGTTTTCTTCAACCTTTTCCAATTTCTTTATTGGTTTTTTTTTGCTATATATTTACATGGAAATGCCCTTGCCTCTACAACTATTAAGAAAGTAAATCATTTTTATGACTGTTAATGTTTATTAAGGAAGAAAAGAGTATTTTTATTATGAAAAGTATTTTTAATTATTTTTTAGATTTGTAGAATTAGATTTTTTTAAATGTAAGTACTTTTTAGAAAACACAATAATTTCTATAATGGAACTTAAGAATGAAAAATCTAAAACACAAAAAAAATCTTTATTTTTTTAGAAAGATAAATAAGATGGAAGAAGACATGTAGAGTTAAATTAACCTTCATGAGTTAATTCATAGGGCTTTAGAAACTTTAACATAATAAAATAAATAATTTTATTTTTATTTTGGATGATGTCACCATAACAGCTCATGTCACCTTTTAATTGATTTTTGTTAGTTCTGTTGAAAGAACACTAATACACTGAGGGGGGGGTAAATTAGTGTATGTTAAAACTTTAAATTCAAATCAGTAGTCAAGAATTAAAAGCACCCATAAATCACACACACACAAGGAGACACCAGATTTACATGGAAAACCCAAAAGGGAAAAACTATGGTGAGAATGTTGCTTGTGTCTACTACTCAAATCCAACCTCACAATAAAAGATTTTATAGATGTTTTGTAAGCACCAACTTACAAATACACTGACATCCAAGACAATGTTTTGAGGCTCCAACCTTTAGGTACACTGTAAACCTATTGAGCAATAACCCAATACAATGAGGCACCAACTCCTAAATCGTTACAAATTATGATGTGCAAACACTAGTTCTTCACTAACCTAAAATGCACCCTTCAATTCATATACAATCTCATTCATACTTCTGCACTCTATGTTTTCGTTAACACGATATACTCCTCACTACGCTCTCTGCATTCTCCTTTCACTTTAATAGAGCCTCTCTTCTATAATACAATATGCCTATGAACATCTGCATGTTCATGCAATCTCTGCCTTCTATACCTGTGATAAAAGATATATGATTAAGTGTATGTAACCTATTCACCACAGATTCAATGTGTATAAAAATACATATGCCCAATCATTTGAGCCACAATCAACCACTCACAAACCGGACATCGACAGTTTCAAGTTGTTAATTGTTGTGTAACTAATCTAGATCGAGCTTAGAATTGTTTATTGGTGAATATCCCATCATTCTATTTACTTCAGAGTCAGAAAGATCATACCAACATACTGTTGCTTATGTGGTCTTTTCGTCCATGTAATATGTCATTTATGTGGCCAATTTAATTTTTGCAAGTATTACATTAGACAAAGAACATATACTTTTATTGGCAAAAATGCAATATTGCAAACTTGGGTCTTTGTCACTTTTATCGGTAGAAGTTGATTTTTCAAAACTAGCTTTTATCGCCTTTTGTCAGTGAAATATAAACTTTCCAAACTTTTTCCTTTAAATTCTTTATGCCTCTTATCAAAAAAAATACATTTCTCAAAACTATCTCTTTTGACACACATTATCAGTAAAGAGTTGTTTTTACAAACTTTGTCCTTTGTCCTTTCTAACAGCCACTTCTCCCTTTTTCAAACCTTAGCCATCTCCATCACACAATGCTTTATCAGAAAAAATCCAACATTACAAACTTGGCCTTGGTTCCTCCATTATCAATGAATTCTCAAGTTTAAGAATCTCAACATTATCTCCTTATGCCTTTATCGGCTAATATAGATTTTTTTTAACTTTGGCCTTTAGCACACTTTGTTAGCAAAGTGGCCATCATACAAAATTTATACTTTGATTCATTATAATAGCTTATCGACAAAAATGAAAAATCTTGAACTTACACTTTGTTACCAACTTCTCTTTGTCAGTGATTGTCAATGATCACGAACTAGCTTCACACATTGCAATTCTTGGCCAAGTATCGCCTAGTCGGCGAATCAAATAACATACTAACTTTTAAACTAGTTAGTCATAGTTCCACTTTCCCAATAATAGAAACAAATACATGAAACACTTTGTTTCTCTTCAAAACTCCTAAAGACTTAACCTATTCAAAATACATTGTATGCCTACCTTCATAAGCCACTATCAGCTGGTCAGCAAATCTGCTAAAAGCCAAACTTACAAACTAGTCCGGCAAAATAGTGCTTTTATTCAAACACTTCAAACATTTGCTTTGCTTAGTCGATAAATCAACTAAAATCCAAACTAGCGTACAAGTTAGAAAAATGATAACTTTGCCGATAGAAGTCATTTGACTTCTTTTTTTTCATCAAAGTCTTTTCTTATATAAAACAAGTTCGAATGTGGAACATTTTGCTGACAGTTGTCGATGAACATTTGTTGCTGATATAAGTGTTGAAGGCAGAAGACAACTGAGAGGGGGGGTGGATCAGTTTTATCAAAAACTTTAACTTTTCTTAAACAATATCACATTCACATTCACTTACTTTAATCCCTTAATCTATTATGAAGATTAAACATGAAGTGCATAAACAAAACTTAAACACATGAACACTAGATTTTTACATGGAAAACCCAAAAAGGGAAAAACCATGGTGAGTGTTAGCCCAAAATATAATGTAGTAACAATACCAAATAACAAAAGAGGCTCACTGCCAAAGCTCACTGCCTAAGGACTCACTATCCAAAAAAGTGCTCACTGCAAATAGGGTTCACTGCTAATAGGGTGGCTCACTGCCACGGGTTGGTTCACTACCATGGGTTGGCTCACTGCTAGGAGGAGTGGTTCACTGCCATGAACTAATATAATAGCATCTACAACATGTCTGAGTTCCATTCCATTAAAGAACAATATAAATCACCTTTGTTGCCCTTACTACACAAACACTCTCATCTTCGCATCTTCACATCCGCACACCAAACACATGAATCCATTACATTTATTTATACCAATCATCAACCTTGTAACACACATCAAGGTCATCAATACAATCTACAACCTTTGGAACAATCTCCAAGGTCAACAAACATACATAATTCAAATTAGGTCTAGACCTAGACAAATTTGCTAATCGAATGAATGAAAGAAAAACACTTCATGGCTTAGCTCAGACCCAAATACATCTTCACATGCTTCTACAATCCATGAAACACATCCGAAAAGAGTGTTTACACCCAAGTCGGCCAAACTCGTGTAAACACCAAGAATACTTAGGCACATACTTCCAAGAACTCAATCATAGCTTATAGACCAAGCACGAGCCTTTTAAATGATTTGGAGACACCCAAGAACAACATAAAATCACATGGGAGCTGACAAATCCAGCCGGAATAGATCTCAGTTGAAAACATCAAATATCACTTGAAGATAGATCACAGACTGCTCACAACAAATACCGTCGAACTCTGCTAAACAATAACTTGTTTTTTGGAGCACCAAATCACAAATCCCTTGGAATGAAGATAGATAAGGACCTTATAAACATATGTCCAAAACTACAAGACCAAAAATCTAAACTGTAGAGAAATGTGCAACAAAATACTTTCTTGCTATCACACTGCAAATGCTGCCAGGCATAGTCTTCATACTGGTGGATTGAAATTCTCCTGCACAATGATCCGGACCACCAAATTCTAGATTTAGCATCTTCAAA
Organism: Cunninghamia lanceolata; assembly: GCA_027924645.1. NCBI lineage: Eukaryota > Viridiplantae > Streptophyta > Pinopsida > Cupressales > Cupressaceae > Cunninghamia > Cunninghamia lanceolata. The sequence continues at coordinate 2,039,322 of BSBN01001051.1, read as the reverse complement.
CACTTCTATAAAACACATCCAAAACTCATACTTTGGTCTTCAAGAGAGAAGAAATGTGGAGAAAAAACTAAGAGAGTATCTTGTAAGCCAGAATACATCTTCACAACTCTGTCTTTAGTATGAACCAAATTTCCTCAAAAGTGCTTGGTCAGTATCAGGAACATATTCTTATCATCTTCAACACTTATACAACACAATACAAAGAAACAAAACAAGAGCATAATTGACACTAAGGACAACACAAACATGTTGACATCAATGACAACACCAATTAGCACATACTTGCAACAATCTCCCTCTTTGTCATTGATGGCAACATATGATGTGAAAAACTAAACATGTTCCACCATCAAGACACAACTCTAGATCAAAACTTCCCCTTTCTTTTTACACATCTAAACTCTTTTTGATTACTGAATGCTTTTTTTTTCTAAGTTTTTCACATGAACTCTCTCCCCCTTTGAGATCAATGGAAAAGGGAAACACATACTTGCAATTATTCTTAACTACCCTGAATGCTTCCTTCAGACTGCAACATTTTTTAGTATCACTACCTACTCCCCCTGAGAGGTAGACTCCATCATCAGTCTAGAAAAGAATGACTTTTGAACCATACTGGATTGATGCATTTCCTTATGCATCTAGTTCCTGGAGGAAACATCTGTACTAGAGGCTAACATAGGCTTATTCTTGACTTCATTTATATGCTTTTGTATCCATCTCTTATTCATCTCCTTCTTGGTTTCCACCAGATCATCCTTTTGCACTATTTTCTTCTTTTCTACCAAGTTATCCTTCTTCATGATCCTACTTCTACAGAACTTTGCAATATGTCTAGGCCTATTGCAATCATAGGACACAACATTTCTTTGACTGTTGTTCCTTCCATTCATTTTGGACCTACATTGCTTAGCCTTGTGTCCAAATCTATTGCATGTAAAGAAATTGCCACTAAAGAATTGAGCATCACTATAACCCTTCCTTTTCTGACTTCTACATTCACTTGTTTTATGACCAACTCTCTTGCAATTAAAGCACTAACTAGAGAGAGATGGAACATTTTGATTCATTTTACTCCTACATTAAGTAGCCTTATGACCAAATTTATTGTATGAATGACAATAACCATTGAAAGACAGATACCTTTGAGCATTTGGTTGTCTGATCGGTGCTATTGATCGTCGTCCATTCCTTTGATTCTGGATCTACTTGCATTTGTCCTTCTTGTTCTCAGCATTCACTATTTGACCTAATTTGGAGCATTCACTTTTCTCAAATCCCAAGCCTTCTTTGTTATCAGAGCTCTTCTGACTGTCAATCGTCTCATCAAGTTTTGTTGAACTTATCTTTGTTTTCTTCCCAAACTGACATTCTTTACAGATGGCATTAGCAGGCTTCAAAATCTTAGGTAGGCCCCTTATAGCTTAAGATGAGCTTATTCTTACCAGATTATCAAAGTTAATATGATACATTCTCCCATGCCATATCCAGCATTCATTTGTCTGAGCTAACAAACAACAATTATTAGTACCTTTCAAATGATAAACACTACCATGAGTCTTCTTACCAACAACAATTAATGTTCCAGAGCTTTTCCTTAGCTCACACCAATTGTCTTTAAATATCAGATTATATCCTTTGTCGCACATATGTCCAACACTTAGAAGATTATGATTTAGGCCTTTGACATAAAGAACATCATTTGTATTATTCTTTCCATCAAAAGTAATTGACCCTTTTCCAGAGATCTTACCAACTGCATCATCACCAAATCTAACTAGTCCTCCATCATAACTTTCCAATTTGACAAACTTACTCTTATCTCCAATCATGTGATTTGAACATCCACTTTCAATGACCTATTCATCCTTTTCCTCTTTAGCATGAAATGCAGATATCTCATTTTCTTCTTTCGGACTTCCTTCCTTCACACCGCTTGCAAGATTAGAAGAAATAGGTTCTTCTCTTAGGGCAATAAACAAGCATTCACTACCATTGCCATCTTCAGAATCAGGTTCATCATTAGTTACACCATCATCATCTCCAACATGGTAACTCTTTCTTACCATCTTACCTTTACTTTCATGGTTTTTGATCTTCAAATTTTTGTCAACACATCTTGAAGCATAGTGACCAGTTTTTTCCACAATTGAAATGTTTGAAAGGTAACTTACCTTTGAACTTTCCACTACCTCTTTTCATTCTACTTGAAAATTTTGCCTCAAGCTCATCAAGGCTTTCTTTATCTGATTCCACAACATATTTATCTGATCTAGCAGACTTTTCTTCCTTGGCCTTAAAGGCAGTCTTAGCTTTCACAGGGCCATCAATAGTACCAAATTATCTCATTTCAAAAGCAGTTAGTTTACCAATAAATTGATCTTTTGAAAGATTATTCATATAAAAAAATTCTTCAATGGCAGATACCTTTGTGACTATAAAATTTGGGAAGAGTTCTGATTACCTTATCTACAACATCCATATCATCTATCTTTCCATGAAGACCCTTGATGCTGCTAACAACCTCATCAATCTTCTATATGTAACTTGTTATGTTCGCATCTTCAGACATCCACATAGTTTCATATCTGGTCTTCAAGTTTTGTAACTTGGCCTTCTCGACAGATGCATCACCTTCATAGATACTTTTCAACTTTTCCCAAATCTCATGAGTAGTTTCCAGATCCACAACTTTCACCATTTCAGTGTTAGATAAAGCATTTAGTAGAGAATTTTTAGATTTTCCATTAATCTCAAAGGCCCTAATCTCACTTACAATCCTTAGACCAGCATTAGGTATTTTGTATTCATCTTCAACTATTTTCTAGACATTAAGACCAATGGAGACAATATAACTTTGCATTCATACCTTCTAGAAGGCATAGTCAGATCCATCAAACCAAGGAATGTCTTTGTGCACCATCCTGTTGATGAGTGTTTTAGCACGCAACAACGTAGGTGTGATTGCTAGTATCACACCTCTCTTGAAAAGCATCCTACCCTAGGTAAGACTACTCCAAGGATAATACAGCTAGGTCTTAGCTTGCTTGGAATCTCTTAGTTGGTATGTCTAGTTGTGCCAACAAGGAGTCTTACACGAAATGTAGGGTTTATGGAAGATGGCAACAATGCAAGTGTAGAAACCCTAGGTGGTTCAGACTACGAAGTCTAAAATTTCAGCAGATGATCAATGTAATGCTGCTTAAACCCTAAATATACCAAACTTAATATAAATAAAATGCAAAAGAAAAATGAGAGAGAGAAGGGATAAGAGATCCTATAGACAATCGTAGAAATGATCAATAACCAGATAGACAGATTCCCAACAATAAACAATTCTCTGCTTAACCAGGCAGCCCACAATGCCACAGAGAATGTGCAATCTTCTAAGGAGATGTAATGATTTTTAAATTGTAGAGAGTTTATCAAACACCCAATCCTTGGCGCAGCTCAATGAAATCATATAATTGAACTTATCTCATAAACAATGCCTAGACTAACCATGCACAATGACATACAATCAGCAAACCATTAATGGTATGGACAAGAAATCCATCAAATATTTGAATAATTAATCACAAATGCAATTGAATATCAACTAATTTTAGATTGACATGAACCGTGAAGACCAAAATAAGACAACACATAATAACAAATTCTAAGCAACCTACAAAACTTGCTTTGTATTGATTGTATTTTGGTAGAGTCTTAGCAATTCATTATCAAATCTTACTTGTTACAATGAGAGAATGATGGCCCTTTTATAGACAAGGCACCATATCGAGTTTTTCAATGGACAGTGGAGATTAACTCTACACCAATGGTCCAGATTACATGGCATTTAATGAGATATATCAGTTTGTTACATTTTCGGATTTCCCTTTGTCTTGTAGGAAAAAGATAAAAGATAGCATGCAATTACATTGAATCTGGAGAAAATAGATACCCATTTGGTTGTACATGATGATAAGTCAACTTTCAAGGCCTAATAAAGCCAAAATAGAGTCACATGACACTTGAAAACTTGAGCTGATATGGATTCATGAGATTCCAAGTGCTGACTGGATCAAAAGGAGTATTTTTGTGAGGGTATATGCAACTAGATGCTTGTTGGACTGATTCTTAATTATTGGACTGATGGGACAACTGTATGTATGTCTTGGTGATCCAATCTGGGGTCATTTGAGTGGTATTTTTGGGAAAATATCAAAAATATAATTTTTTGATATTTTCTACATCATAGTAAATTGCATTTTTAGAGGTCTTCGAAGTGGAATGGAATCTCAAAACTAAAGGTAGCTCAAACTAGATAATCAGTTTATCTTTCCAACAAGTTCAAGAAGTTTAAATTCTAATAAAATAGCTAGGAGTTATGACCCCCAGACTGGATCACTAGGACATTGGACTGGATCTGCAAGAATAACAATCATGTAGGCATGATCTTTAGTGTCTTCAACCTGTGGGGACTTATTTCCATCATCTCAGACATCATACTAACATCCTCTTGCAGGTGCAGTAGCAATTTAGTTGATAAAATGTCAATTATGCATTTCTGGGTTAGCACTGCATATCTGTGTGTGCATCCTTTTAAGACAGATCCAACAAGCTCCTATGCCCTCCAAGACCTGCAATTCACAATGCAAAGCATCAATTTCATCTTAAAAAGTTATTTTCCATCATTTTAAATCAAAACTTGTCCATTTGTAGTCATGGATTAGTCAAAATAGCTCATTGTCAATGTCACTTTCTTATAACCAACCTCTTAAATCTAATGATTTTTGCATGATTTTCTATATTTTGTACCATTTTCAAGCACCCATTTGGCCAATATGATGATTAGGAAAGTTTTTGTGGTTATTTGAATCCATTTGGGGACTTTTATTTCATGTTTTTCTAGCCTTTTTTGTAAAAAGCAAGATTTTTGGGGGTCACGAACTTTTCATGTGTAGTGGCATTAATTGTCATAAAACATGCCAAAAATCCATACAAACTTGGTAAAATGTTCATCATGATATGGCAAATAGATATGCAATTAAAATCAATCAAGAAAAGCTAATTTTCTCCTCGAAAAACTCAATTTTTGGCCCAAAATACCAAAAAGTGTTGATTTTGGGGGTCACTGACTTAGCGCGGATTTTGGGTCCATTCGACCTTAGCGCGGATTTTGGGTCCGACCGACTAAAATGATGCTTCATGAGGTCAGTCAGTTCCATTTTTAGTGTAGGTCCGTTGGGTCTATTTTTAGTGCAAAGTTTGTTTGGCAGGGTTTTTCAAAGTGACCAACCTACGCGAGTTTTAGCACCGACCGACCAAAGGCAGTAGAAGCAAGTTTTAGCGCAAGTCGGTAGGAGGTCGTTTTAGTGCAAGTTTGCGAAGTGGGTTTTTAGTGCAAAATTTGGAAGAGGTTGTTTTTAGTGTAAAAGTCGGTAGGAGGTAGTTTTAGCGCTTTTTGCAGTTGGGGTCATCTTTGGCGCCAGATTTGGAAATGTCCAAGGTGAAAGTATATTTAAAAATATATTTAAGTATAAGTTTAGATATTTTTAAATATACTTTCAGGATGTTTGAGATATGTTCCAGATCCATAGGATTTCATATGCAGTTTCTAAGATTTTGAGGTTCCACCAGATTTCAGATTGTCATTTTTTCAAGATTTTCAGGTTTTCGGACTTAGCCAAATCAGGGCTCCAGAACCATGTATCAGGGTGAAAGCATATGGACCCCTTAGTGAAATCTAGTGGAATTTGACATGATTTTGCAACTCTAAGACCTGGAAACTAGGAATTTCAACATGAAACATCCTGTAGAAGCACTTTCAAGGGCAATATCCAGTGACATGGGATTTTGGAGCAAATTACAGTAACACCTAATTTCAACATAAAAGGCAACAAATGGCAATCTTTTAAGGAATTTCTTATACTTTAAATAGTTTTAAATATACTTTCAGGATGTTTGAGATAGGTTCCATATCCATAGGATTTCATATGTAGATTCTAGAATTTTGAGGTTCCACCAGATTTCAGACTTAGTCATTTTTCAAGATTTTTAGGGTTTTAGACTTAGCCAAATCAGGGCTCCAGGACCATGTATCAGAGTGAAAGCATATGGACCTCTTAGTGAAATCTAGTGGAATTTGACATGATTTTGCAACTCTAAGACCTGAAACTAGGAATTTCAACATGAAACATCCTGCAGAAGAACTTCCAAGGGCAATATCCAGTGACATGGGATTTTGGAGCAAAATACAGTAACACCCAATTTCAGTGCAAAAAGGCAACAAATGACAATCTTTTAAGTACAAGACCACTCAAGACTTCCAAATCAATTGTGAAAGACATCAACTGACTCCACACATGTAAAATACCCAAATCTGTAACAAATCATGCATTCTAAGCACAAATTCACATTCTCATCATCATAAGGAAGAGAAGTCGAGACTCCAAGCCAAAGCAAAAGAGGGGGTCTCTATTTGACAAAATGGGGCGTGTGTGCAAGGCACAACAAATGGTGACTCTACTAGGAAATGCTCTAGAGCATTTCAAAGATAAAATTTTAGTTTGAAGCTAGAATCTCTGTGTTTCCCACATGTTAGACAATAAAACATGATATCCTATCAAAGAATCAAAGACCACTAACCAGTGCAACCATCCATATCCTAAAAACCTAAGTGTGTGCAATTGTATTCATTCCCATCCTTTGGTAACTAAGTTTATCCAAGATCTCTTGTGACAAGTTAGGAAGATGAGATCATTCTACGACCAAGAAATGCTCAAATTTTGGAATGTGATGAGCTTTGAGAAGAACAAATGACATATAATGTTTTTTGGCATGATGGCATTTGATGGAAATTATTTCTGGATAGTACCTTTTGTGAGAATTTTTGATTTGTAGTCTCTTTTATTTGCACTATAACAAGTCTGGTGTCGAAAAAATCTTTTATTTTCACCCAATATAGGATAGTAACACTTAGTGTCACCTGCCTTCTTTCTTGATTGATAGTGCATGTGGTAGAAGAAGGAGTCAACTCTTTCACTTGACACAAGATCACTCAGACTCACCTAGCTACTTTAGGATCATTTAAAGTGTGAGAGATATATGGTTAGAAAATACTTTAGGTGCACCAACTAATGACTCCTTTCCAATGAACAGATATCATACTCCTTGGTATAACAGTGGAACCCACAGGAAGACCTAAGAGGAAACCTTGGCTTCTCAAAGAAATATTCCAAATTACTTACCCAACAAAGAAGCACTTGTAGGTCTGCACAACTACCACCACATTTGATAAATAGAGAACCCAAGCAAAGCAAGCACAAAAGCAAAAAGCAAAGCAAACTAATCTAACCAAAGAAAAACATGCAGAAAGCAATAACTAACAACTAACTACCTACAGCCAAGGAAAAGCAAAAGTAGAAAGCAGAAACTAAACTAGAACAATAAGAAACTACCAAACCCTAATTAAAAACAAGCAAGACTATGTACAAAGACCTTGGACAACAGGTATTTACACTACCCCATGACTTATTTCTTAGGACATGCGCGGGTAACAGGGTGCAGGTCAATGTCCTAAGTTTGGCAAATTCATCTTCATACTCTGAAAAGTAGGATATGGGAAAGCTAGGCTCATGTTCAAGGTGTCAGTCACATAAGATATGTAATTGGGGCAATTCATTAGGGCCATGATCAATCCAAATGTAAGTTGTCTTACCTAAATCACCATAATCAAATTGATAATTGGAACTGAGTGGAGAAAGGGAAGATACAACCTGATTTGCATTACTGATGATCGGAGATGTGAGTTTAACACCTTCTTACATTGCACCCAATACCTTTTCATCTTTAGGGGAACTCAGCTCGTGGTGGATCATGTCTTGTACATCAGGTACCTCCAAATCACTGAATGCCGCAGTAACTTCCCAAGCAAATAGGAAGTTTGGACAACCTTCCTCAGGATGTGGATCATCTAGATGAATTCTGCACGAATTAGCTAAAGCAAAGTCTATAATGTGCGGTGAGTTTCCATGCAGTAACGTATCCTTTCTCATTGTTAACACCAACTCAATGATGTGATCAAGTGATTGACATGAAAATACTTCCAAGCCATCAATTTGCATGACAGTTTGCTTTTTATTATCAGACTGCAGACTTATACTTTCATTTCATTGGATCAACATCAACCATGTAGAGATCTTCTTCATTGCATGTGTAAATAGGAGCAGCATGGGGAACATGTGTTATACTTGAATCTACTTCATCAAAATCAGTCACATACTCTGATAAAACTTCTTCTGCACTAATCAGTAATATTCCTGTTTGAATTAAGGGTTGGCATTGGGTTGGCAATTCACTGTCTACAGTAGCAATAAGGTCTCTTTCTTCTTGCATAGTTAGATTTATCATGTCAATGTTGCCTTGAAGTGATGCACTATCCTAATTTTGTTCATTTAACTCAACTAGAGACCCTTCTACAACAATTATATCAAATTGATATGGCTTATCATGATGATTTACTGGGCTGATACAGTCAAGAACTTGATCACTTTTCTCTGAATAATTTGATTTGTGCTCAAATATGTTGACTGGAATGACTTCTTGCTTTGTTGTCTGTGAATGTTCTTTATCTAGAGGACTGATTTCTTCTTGTTCATGCATATTTTTGATTTGAACAACCTATTGTTCTAACTCTGAACTATCAGCAGTCTAAAATAGACTACTATTCTCCACCTCTACAGCAGCAAATTTAGTCTTAGAACTTGATATTTTTGAAGCACTTGATTGCTGATCCTTTTCCCCAACATGATTGTTCATTAAATCTGATTTATCATCTACCTCATCCACTTCCTTAACAGCAGAAAATTGACCTTGTACATTGTTCTATTCATTGTCTTGTGACTGAGAATCAGATTTTTGCCATGCTAGGACAACATATTTTGTGACTGAATAGTCTAGATCTAGTGGTTGAAAACCAAGATTTATCCAGGCAGGGACCTCATCTTCATTAGTTGAGTGACCTACAGACCACATGCATTGCATGCTCTCATCATCTCGACATGTATTTTGATGAACAACTTGAGGGACTTCAATTTCTCTAATGTATAGATTGCTCTGTTGACCGTGATCATTTATGAATGGAAGATTTCCAGCTCCTCGCAAGGTCTTTATCTGAATATGAATATGTCTGTTATGCCTATATCCCACTTCACGCTTGTAAATCTCAAAGATAGGGTGCAATCCTTTTAAATGCAGATACAACCTTTGGAGGAAGGTCAAACAATCTATTTTGTCATGCAGCTCTCTGGGATGTACAATACAAACCTGAGGTGAACTAAAATCAAGCAATGTAAATGGAGGATACTTCAGTCTTATTTGCCTATCTAACACTTCTTTGAAAAGTGGGATATCAACTTGGAAGTTCTCTTCATAATATGATAGCTAAGATGGTCCTCTGAAGAATGAAAGGATTTCATGACTGAAACCCTTATGTGTACCCATTGGATAAGAATTTTCTACACATTCATTTCATTTCAGCATGTACAGTGAACTAGTAAACTAAAACCCTGCATAACATCTTTGTCCAGCCCTCCTTCTAGTGCCAATTCTATTGATGTGTGTTTTAGCACGCAACAACGCAGGTGTGATTGCTAGTATCACATCTCTCTTGAAAAGTATCCTACCCTAGGTAAGACTACTCCAAGGATAATACAGCTAGGTCCTAGCTTACTTGGAATCTCTTAGTTAGTATGTCTAGCTGTGCCAACAACTAGTCTTACAAGAAATACAGGGTTTATAGAATATGGCAACAATGCAAGTGCAGAATCCCTAGGTGGTTCAGACTACGAAGTCTAAAATTTCAGCAGATGATCAATGTAATGTTGCTTAAACCCTAAATCTACCAAACTTAATATAAATAAAATGTAAAAGAAAAAGGAGAGAGAAGGGATAAGAGATCCTATAGACAATTACAGAAATGATCAATAACCAGATAGACAGATTCCCAATAATAAAAAAATCTCTACTTAACCAAGCAGCCCAGAATGCCACAGAGAATGTGCAATCTTCTAAGGAGATGTAATGATTTTAAAATTGTAGAGGGTTCATCAAACACCCAATCCTTGGCGCAGCTCAATGAAATCATACAATCGAACTTATCTCATAAACTATGCCTAGACTAACCATGCATAATGACATACAATCAGAAAGCCATTAATGGTATGGACAAGAAATCCATCAAATATCTGAATAATTAATCACAAGTACAACTGAATGTCAATTAATTTCAGATTGACATGAACCATGAAGACCAAAATAAGACAACACATAATCACAAATTCCCAACAACCTGCAAAACTTACTTTGTATTGACTGTATTTTGGCAGTCTCAGCAATTCATTATCAAATCTTAGTTGTTACAATGAGAAAATGATGGCCCTTTTATAGACAAGGCACCATACCAAGTTTTTCAATGGATGGTGGAGATTAACTCTACACCAATGGTCCAGATTACATGGCATTTAATGAGATATATCAGTTTGTTACATTTTCATATTTGCCTTTGTCTTGTAGGAAAAAGACAAAATACAGCTTGCAAATACATTGAATCTAGACAAAATGGATACCCATTTGGTTGGACATGATGATAAGTCAACTTTTAAGGCCTAATAAAATTAAAATAGTCACATGACACTCGAAAACTTGAGCTGATGTGGATTCACAAGATTCCAAGTGCTAAATGGATCAAAAGGAGTATTTTGGTGAAGGTATATGCAACTAGATGCTTGCTGGACTGATTCTTGATATGAGGCCTACTTTTTACACTACTGTTCATGACACTATTTGCAGTGATATTGCTATTATTTATATGTTGAGAGACTATTGATCTTGAATCTTGTTTATTAAACCTAATTGATTTTTAAGGAAATAATTGTGCAATGATAATTAGATGTTGCTTTTAAGGAAATGATGAATGGATATGGAACTTCAATGCGATTTCAATAGGATTATATGGTAGAATGTTTAGGATGCATGTATTTAGATTTACTTCGGCTATGATATCTCTATGTGATATTGACTTCGAGTTTGAGTGTGCAGGTATTGCTAACAAAACCACAAATACAGGAGATCATCCCATACCCTATGTTGTATCCCTTGTGAGCTGATCTAGTTCTATGAGGAACTAAGATCAACCTCGTGTTTGGAGGAATGTTGTAATGTGTTAATGTTGCATGAGGTCAAGGGAATAAGGGCTATCTTCTGATTTACTTTGATTATGATAAGTGTTGTAAGAAATGTTGTTTTAAATCTTGTTTAAACTTTATTTCACTTAAACCCTTTTCTTGTGTTTTTAGTTGACTCTGGGAGTTCTAACTAGGCAAAAATCAACCCTGGGTTATACCCCATGGGTCTAGGGACCTTTTTGACTAGGATAACCTTGGGTTAACCTCCTTATGGTCACTTAAACTTCATAGTGAAGTTAAGTGACGAATTTGGAAGCATGGGGACAATGGGATGAGTGGAATCCACACTCAGGCCCACTTCCAAGTCATGGAACAACTCCAGGATCCCCTAATATTGGAGTGTTTGTCTCTTTGTGTCTCTCTTTTGGTGGGGCTCCCCTTAATAAGGGTAGTGTGTCATCCACTCCCTTTGTATTTTTATTTTACTTATTGTATTTTAATTCTCCATGTGTTGTAAAAAGGACTATAGTGGGGAACCTATTAAGTGGGGTTAATTGTTTTAGGTCCAGTAGGATAATGGATGAGTTGTGGTTTAGTTGTTTAATGCCACTTGGGAAATTAGGAAAAATGGAGGGAATTAATTTTTAAAAGAGGGAGGAGAAGGAGAGGAAGGGGGTTGGATTATTGTGGAAAGAAGGAGATTTTTGGAGGAGGCTAGAGAGGAGCTCTTCATCAAATTTCATCCATAATTAGGCTTTGAAAGGTTGGTGAACAAGACTACTCTCTTGTGTGATCTGTTGCTTGTTATGTATGTTTGTTCTTGCTTGATGAATGAGTTTGGAAATGTCTTCTATGAGTTTTCTGTTATTTTTGGGGTTTGTTTTGGGTGTTGAAAGAGCTCCTTCCAGTTGGAAGGCAATGCTCATCTTGTATAGGGAAGGGGAGGTGTGACCCTCCTTGGGTGTTATCTTGTTTTCTTGTTATCAAAAATGCCTTGAGGGCATGTTGATACTTTAGCCAAGAGGGCTTTAAGGCTTTGAGAGCCTATTGGGATATCCCTGGTAATTTGAATTAACTGGAAGGCTTGAGGCCTTGAGGAAGAGTATTTTGTTGGCTAGAGGCCTTGTGATAAAATATGATAAAATGTGAAAGGATGACACCTAGAGTGAGAGATGTCTACATCCCTACCCTCCCTAAACTCACCTAAGCTGAGTCTTTGTACTGTGAGTCAAACCATGGGAGTGTGTGTGTTATTTGGCTTGTTGTTGTTATTCAATGTTGTGAAGTGTTGATTTGTCTATTCTACCCTAGGTATGTGGATGGTCTCCCTAACTCAGGGGTAACCCTCTTGCGGGTCTAAGGTAGGGAGGAGAGCTAGTTGGTTGTTGTTTTCCCCCTTGTTGTTATGTAGGTCACTATTGGAGCATGTCAAAAGGATTGAAGAAATTTTACCTTGTTAAAGAAAATGTTCTATCTCCTATTTGCAATGAGGGCTTGGTCTTTATAAGTTTCATTATGTAAGAGTTTTAGAGGAGAGAACTTCTCTCTTAAAATTGTTGTAAAAGTTGTTACCTTGGGAGTGGAGAGATAATCCTCCCTTATTATGTTATTAGATGTGACATTATTTGGTTATTACATTACCTCATTTGTGTGAGCTGGGAGAAGAAAGTAAATTACTCCCTTAGAATGTTTGTGAGTTGTGGGAACTTATAGTTGTTTGCTCTTATTTATCAAAATAGTAGATTGTTAGATTGGTTGTTGATTTGAATCAATTGATAAATATATCCCTTGTATTATCTAGTGAGAAATTTACTTTTATAGTTTTATGAATGATGCATTTTGCTCTTGAATACAAAACTAAAACTTGAGTTAAGTTTGCAATGGGAAATAATCTAAATCAAATTTTTACTGGACTATTGTGTGTTATTGGAATAGAAAGATTCAATAGTTACATGTATTTACTTCTGATCTTTAAATGTAATTGAAATGGAAAATTTACTTGATAGATTGCAAATAGCAAATACAGATTTAAATGGTTAATGTTCTTTTTCATTTGACTAAGTGGTATATTGAAATTTAAATGTTAAAAGGTAGTGAGAAATGAATTTACCATGTACTTCGTTATATATATATGTGTGTGTATATATGTATATATATGTGTATATATATATAATATATATAGATATATATACATTTATATATATATGTATATAAATGTATATATATATTATATATATGTATGTATATGTATGTATATATGTATGTATGTATATATACATACATATATATATATATATACATATATATATATATACATATATATACATACATATATATATATATATAATATATATATATATATATATATATTATATATATATATGTATGTATATGTATGTATGTATATGTGTATATATATGTATGTATGTATATATATATATGTATATGTATATATATGTATATATATACATATATATGTATATATATACATATATATGTATACATATATATGTATACATATATATGTATATATATATATGTATATATATATATATGTATATTTTATATATATATTTACATATATATATATTTACACACATATATATATATACATATTTATTTTTAAATTTAGTTGTGAAAATTTGATATATCTGTATTTATATTTTTATAATTAAGGAAATTGTGAAACATAAATATATATATATAGTTTATTTTAAACGAAATTGTGAAAATGAAAATATTGTTACACTTATAAATATATATATATATATATATATATATATATTTAAATCAATTTTAAATTAAATGTATTTGTGAAAATGAGATATACACATAAATATATATATACATATATATATACAATATATATATATACATATATATATATATACAATATATATATATACATATATATAGAACGACATATTCTTAATTAATATTATATGGAAATTTGGAAATTTCCAATAAACTAAACTGAGAGGTTCGCTGTTTTCTTTTTAACACAGTCGAAGTTTGAATGTATGATGGTGGGGGTTTAAACCCCCACCGAAACTATTTAAAATGGGTGTGGGGAGGGGCGGAGCCCCACCCACACCCCAAGAGGTGGGATGTGGGTGGGGCGGAGCCCCTCCCCACATCCCCGCTCCTTATGACCCCGCGGCCTGCCACAAGCCACACCCCGCCATGGCCTTAAAACCTACCACTACGCCTGCCAACCGCCGCCCTCCGCAGCCCCTACACTGCCCTTCACCACCGCTCTCCGCCTCTCCACCCTCCATTCACCCCTGTGCCTCCGCCCACCACCGATGCCTTCGGCCCCTGCGACCACCATCACCTCCGCCCTCCGCCCCAACTCAGGTTTGCCGCTCCATACCCTGCAACAAACACTTCAAACACAATAAGAGCTTAGGGTTATTTAACCCTAATCTTTGAGTTGGAAAAATTCATAAATAAATGGTATTAAAATATTTTAAGTGGAGTTTCCACTATCATTAAACAATAAACAATTTTATATATAAATATATATATATATAACTATATATATGTATATTTATATATATAAAAATTGTAAACGAATGAGCTTGCACTAAAACGATATTTTTAAAAATATATATATAATATATATATATATATACATAAATATATATATATATACATATATCTATTTGAGTGGAGTTTCCACAACAAGTTTTAAAAAAAAGAAATTATATATATATATATATATATATATATATGAATATATATATATGGGCAATTATAATGGGACTATGGTAATTTGCTCTAATAGCAAATTACATTAAATTCGTTTACAAGAAAATTGGATTTTTTTGTTAGACTTGTAAATTCTTTTTACCAATGAATTATCAAGGTATGGAAGATGATTTAACGTAAATTAAATTTAAATGCAAGTACAAAAAGTAAATTAAGTAATACGTAAATGGTGAAATAAGCAACGTTTTAAAACAAATCGATAGAGGAATAAACAAGGAATGCGAGGCAGCATTTAATAGATTGAGATAACCAATCCAAGTTCAACCACCTACCAAGGGAACCCTAAACGAAGCAAAATGAATCCGACTCAAACATAGTGATCGATATCAACATGCACATGTGTGTGGAATATTCCGTAGCAACAATCACTTAGACAACTTAAACATACGCAACCGAGCTCGCTTATGCATGCGAGGGAAAGATTTCAAGTAATAAAAGAAAATTTTTGATAGTTCATATCATGTCTACATGTCATGTGTGGACATATCATGCGTGTATTGCGTGTTGTGAATGCATGTGAAATGTGGGCATGACATTTGGTATCAGAGCCCAGATGTTTTAAAACATTGGGCTTGTATGAGCACATTATCACTTCTGTGACCAAACTGATTAGAGGTTACCTCGTTTTGTAGGATGCCTCCCAGACGAGTTCGGCAACCACTATCCCGCCACACTCCAGCCACCAAGGTGCACACTGATTCTTCAGCTGTGGGACCGGATCAGCCAGCCCCACCAGAATAGCCAATTCCACAAGTTCAACTAGTTATACAGGCACAATCAGTTCCTTAGGTACCACAAGCATCACCAGCCCCACCTGATATGGGACCACAGATATTACAGGCCTTACAGGCTATCTTGGATAGCTTCCACCGGCTGTAGTTGAGCCGTGCATAGAGTCACATGACGAGCCCCGCGATGTTCCACGAGAGGAGCCACGCGTGGAGGCACGTAATGAGTCTCATGTCGAGCCACGTGAGGAGCCCCACGTAGAGCTACAGGGGGTACCACATGGGGATCCTTATGTCGAGCTGCCTGATACAGAGTAGGTTGACTCAGCTGGCAGGGCCCGTAGCAGGAGCCCCACACATCATGCCAGGCATGACGAGAAAGTGAGAGTAGAGCATTTTGGTCCCAGGCCTTATGAGTATCATACAGATGAGCCTTACAGGGGGCATAGTGATAGAGGAGATCCCATTAGGGATATATTGAGGTTAAACCCTCCTACCTTCATTGCAACTATAGAGGGAGCTGAGGCCAAGGCCTGGCTTATCAGTTTGGACAGGTGCTTCACGTTGCTTCCATACGCAGGCAACACGAAGGCTCGTGTGGCAGTACACTTATTACGGGATGCAACAGCTACCTGGTGGCGCACTAAGGAGTGCAAGCACCACCTTTCCTTAGATACCCTCTCATGGGAGACTTTTATTGAGTGCTTCAATGTGTGATATCTATCTGATCATTACAAACAACGTCGTATAGATGAGTTTCATGACCTACAGCAGAGGGGACTCTCAGTGGCACAGTATGAGAGCAAGTTTACAGAGTTATCCAGATATGCAGAGTATCTCCATGATGAGAAACTCTTGGTGCATAAGTTCATCAGAGGTCTAAACCATAGTATAGCAGGACCTGTTCGGATGGCAGATCCCCAAACTCTGAGTGATGCTGCCGAGAAGACTTATATTGCTGAGGAGATTCAAGGATAGGGGCAGAGTTCTCACCCTCAGTTCCAAGATCGGGGACAATAGCAGCATCAATAGAATTTTAATGGGCCAACACAGCCACCCCCTAGAGGAGGATACAGCTTAGCACCATTACCTCCTAGGCCTCCACAACAACAGCAGTCACAGTAGCAACAGAAAGCTAAAACGCAATAGAAGTCATATGGGGGAAATAATAGAGGTTGCTAGCAGCAGGGCCCACGCAAAGATCAGAGACAGCAGGGACCACCTGTGGGACCTGCGAGACCGCAGCAATTGTATAAGGGTTCACAGGGGTCTACTGGTAGAACAGGACAGCAACAATCGAGTAGGACTCAGACTGTACAGGTACAGGTTAGAGGCCCTTATTATACTTGTGGTGAAGCAGGACACATAGCTAGAGAGTGCCCACAGGGTTATACAGCTAGGGGATAGCATCATGGAGGAGGTTCTGAGCAGACTGTGGGTGACATGGGAAAAACCCACCGTATGTTTGCAGCAGTTGACAACTGCCATGCCGATTTTTAGGCTTCGGTTATTGAGACAGCAGGTATGATTGTAGAATCTCCCATCTCTATCCTTTTTGACTCCAGAGTTACCAACTCCTTTATATATACATCATTAGTGGAACATTGCAAGCTGGTGGCTTTTAGGCAGGACATTAGGTGGGAGGTTGAGTTGGCCTCTTGAGCCAGGATGTCAGTTGATACTATTGTCTGAAATTGTGAAGTTTCCTTGGGTTCTTTCACTACAACATGGGATCTTAGGGTGATGCCATTAAGAACCTACGGCATAGTCCTTGGCATGGATTGGCTTGCAACTCACAGAGCCAAGCTGGATTGCCGACAGAAGACGATTAGTTGCACAGATGATCATGGCACACCGGTCAAGATAGTGGGCATACAGAAGCCCACAACTGCTCGAACGATATCCGCTCAGCAACTTAAGTGTTGCATGCGGAAGGGTTGTCAGATGTTTGCTATCACAATCAATGATAGATCAGAAGATGAAACTAAGACTACATTGGATGATCACCCCATCCTAAGGGAATTTGCAGATGTTTTTCCACCAGAGTTACGTAGTATGCCTCCATGTAGAGAAGTTGATTTCCACATCGATTTAGTACCAATGGTAGAACCAGTATCTCATGCACCTTATAGAATGACTACACATGAGCTTACTGAGCTGAAACTGCAATTAGAAGAATTATTAGAGAAGGGACACATCTGACCTAGCATTTCACCATGGGGCACACCAGTTATCTTCGTAAAGAAGAAGGATGGATCTCTTCAGTTATGCATGGACTACAGGCAGTTGAACAAAGTAACGGTGAGGAACCAATATCCTCTGCTGAGGATTGATGATCTCTTTGACCAAATGCAAGGACCCAAAGTGTTTTCAAAGATTGATCTAAAATCTGGGTATCACCAATTGAGAATTACAGAGGCAGATATTCACAAAACTACTTTCTGAACCAGATACGACCATTATGAATTTACAGTGGTACCTTTTGGTTTGACGAATGCCCCTGCGGTGTTCATGAGTCTCATGAACGAGGTGTTTCGTACTTAACTAGATTGGTTCGTGATCATAGTTCTAGACGACATCTTGATCTATTCACGGACCGAGGAGGAACATGTGGACCATTTGCGTCAGGTAATGCAGTCTTTACGTGAGCATCAGTTGTATGGCAATCTGGCAAAATGTGCCTTCTTTAGGACAAAGGTGCAGTATTTGGGACATATATTATCAGGTGATGGTATCTCTGTAGATCCATCGAAGATTAGGGCAATTCAGGACTGGCCAGCACCCACCAGTGTAATAAAAGTGAGGAGCATTATGGGACTAGCCAGTTACTACCATAGGTTTGTCGAAGGTTTCTCCAAAATAGCTCATCCTATCACTTCCCTTCAGCGAAAAGGGAAGGGATTCACTTGGACTGAGCAGTGTGAAAAGGCCTTTGGGATCCTTAAGGAACGTCTTACCAGTGCTCCCATATTAGTTGTTCCTGATCCGGCAGAAGATTTTGTTGTCTGCACGGATGCATCTTTAGACAGATTTGGTGCTGTGCTTATGCAGGGTGGTAGAGCGATTACTTATGAATCACGAAAGCTTAAAACACATGAGTTGAACTACCCTACACACGATTTAGAACTAGCAGCTGTTATTCATGCTCTTGTTCGTTGGAGACACTTTCTCTTAGCCTGACGTTTTGAGCTCCATTCGGACCATCATAGCTTGTAGTATATTTTGACTCAGCCGAATTTGAATGCCTACCAACGGCGTTGGATGGATTTCTTATGTGAGTACGACTTTGATGTCCACTACATCAAGGGAAAGGAGAATGTGGTCACCGATGCTTTGAGTTAAAGGTGCCACGAGATCCTAACTCTAACTTTGAAAGTGGATTTGAGAGAATGTATTTTACAGCATCTGCCTGACAACGAGTGGTTTCTTGAGGTGCAGCAGAAAATTCAGAATCAGAGGGTCCTAAAGGGTAAATTTGTAGAATATTCTCTAGAGTCAGATGGATTACTTAGACATAAGCAACGCATCTATGTACCTCGTGCGGGTGATCTGCATGCAATGATACTCTCTGAGGCTCATAGAGCACCCTATGCAGCTCATCCAGGAGTGAAGAAGATGGATGCGGATTTGCGGCAGTTATACCATTGGGCTGGGATGAGACGTGATATTGCAGAGTTTGTTGCTCGATGCCTTGAGTGTCAGAGGGTCAAGGCTAAGCATCAGCATCCAGCAAGACTCTTATACCCACATGAGATACATGAATGGAAATGGGACACCATTTCCATGGACTTCATTGTTGGTCTACCTATGTCATCATGACGCCATGATGCCATCATGGTGACAGTTGACAAGTTGACCAAGGTGGCACATTTCTCACCGGTACGCACAACGTACAGTGCACCATCAGTGGCGAGGGTGTTTTTAGATCAGATTGTCAGACTGCATGGAGTACCTCACTGTATCATATCTAATAAAGACTCCATTTTCACATCTTCATTTTGGAGAGCTTTACATCAGGCGTTAGGCACACATCTCAACTTCAGTTCTGCTTATCATCCTGAGACCGACGGCCAGACAGAAAGAGTTAATCAAGTGTTAGAGGATATGCTGTGCATGTATGTTATGGATCATCAGTCTAAATGGGAGGAGTACCTGTATCTGGTTGAGTTCACCTACAATAATGGGCATCACAACTCATTGGGTATGCCTCCTTACCAAGCTTTATACGGCAGACCTTGCAGAACACCTTTGAGTTGGGATCGGTTAGAGGACCGAGTTGCCATTGGTCCCGAAATAATCCAGGATATGGAACAGCAGGTTACTTTGATCAGGTAGAGACTGCAGGAAGCTTAGGATAGACAGAAGAAGTATGCAGATGCGAAGAGGACAAATCGAAGCTTCTCAGTAGGTGACAGAGTATTCTTGAGAGTGCGGCCACATAAGAGTCCAATCCATTATGGAAAAGGCTCTAAGCTCGCACCCTGATTTGTAGGACCTTTTGAGATCCTAGAGAGGATAGGACCTGTAGCCTACTGTTTGGCCTTGGCACCTAGCCTGTCTCGTATCCATGATGTTTTTCATGTTTCAGTCTTACGTCGTTATATATCTGACTTGTCTCACGTATTGGATTAGAGTGCTCTTCAGGTAGAGGCAGACGAACAGCTGGCTTCAGAGCCAATACGCATATTGGCTCGTCGAACGCTGGGCCTTCGAGGTCGAGAGTTGGACCAGGTTAGGGTCCAGTGGGATATGTACGATGAGGTAACTGTAAAATGGGAAGATGCTATGAGACTGAAGACACTTTACCCTCACCTCTTTGATGACTTCCAGGAGGAATTACAATCTTAGGGGGAGAGGATGTGAGGCCTACTTTTTACCCTACTATTCATGAGACTATTTGCAGTGATATTGCTATTATTTATATGTTGAGAGACTATTGATCTTGAATCTTATTTATTAAACCTAATTGATTTTTAAGGAAACAATTGTGCAATGATAATTAGATGTTGCTTTTAAGGAAATGATGAATGGATATGGAACTTCAATGTGATTTCAGTAGGATTATATGGTAGAATGTTTAGGATGCATGTATTTAGATTTGCTTCGGCTATGACATCTCTATGTGATATTGACTTCGAGTTTGAGTGTGCAAGGATTGCTAACAAAACTACAAATACAGGAGATCATCCCATACCCTATGTTGTATCCCTTGTGAGCCGATCTAGTTCTATGAGGAACTAAGATCAACCTCGTGTTTGGTGGAATGTTGTAATGTTGTAATGTGTTAATGTTGCATGAATTCAAGGGAATAAGGGCTATCTTTTGATTTACTTTTATTATGATAAGTGTTGTAAGAAATGTTGTTTTAAATCTTGTTTAAACTTTATTTCTCTTAGACCCGTTTCTTGTGTTTTTAGTTGACTCTGGGAGTTCTAACTAGGCAAAAATCAACCATGGGTTATACCCCATGGGTCTAAGGATCTTTTTGACTAGGATAACCTTGGGTTAACCTCCTTATGGTCACTTAAACTTCACAGTGAAGTTAAGTGACGAATTTGGAAGCATGGGGACAATGGGATGAGTGGAATCCACACTCAGGCCCACTTCCAAGTCATGGAACAACTCCAGGATCCCCTAATAATGGAGTGTTTGTCTCCTTGTGCCTCTCTTTTGGTGGGGTTCCCCTTAATAAGGGTAGTGTGTCATCCACTCCCTTTGTATTTTTATTTTACTTATTGTATTTTAATTCTCCATGTGTTGTAAAAAGGACTATAGTGGGGAACCTATTGAATGGGGTTAATTGTTTTAGGTCCAGTAGGATAGTGGATGAGTTGTGGTTTAGTTGTTTAATGCCACTTGGGAAATTACGAAAAATGGAGGGAATTAGTTTTTAAAAGAAGGAGGAGGAGGAGAGGAAGGGGGTTGGATTATTGTGGAAAGAAGGAGATTTTTGGAGAAGGAGGCTAGAGAGGAACTCTTCATTAAATTTCATCCATAATTGGGCTTTGAAAGGTTGGTGAACAAGACTACTCTCTTGTGTGATCTGTTGCTTGTTATGTATGTTTGTTCTTGCTTGATGAATGAGTTTGGAAATGTCTTCTATGAGTTTTCTATTATTTTTGGGGTTTGTTTTGGGTGTTGAAAGAGCTCCTTCCAGTTGGAAGGCAATGCTCATCTTGTATAGGGAAGGGGAGGTGTGACCCTCCTCGGGTGTCATTTTGTTTTCTTGTTATAAGAAATGCCTTGAGGGCATGTTGATACTTTAGCCAAGAGGGCTTTAAGGCTTTGAGAGCCTATTGGGATATCCCTGGTAATTTAAATTAACTGGAAGGCTTGAGGCCTTGAGGAAGAGTATTTTTTTGGCTCGAGGCCTTGTGATAAAATGTGATAAAATGTGAAAGGATGACACCTAGAGTGAGAGATGTCTACTTCCCTACCCTCCCTAAACTCACCTAAGCTGAGTCTTTGTACTGTGAGTCAAACCATGGGAGTGTGTGTATTATTTGGCTTCTTGTTGTTATTCAATGTTGTGAAGTGTTGATTTGTCTATTCCACCCTGGGTATGTGGATGGTCTCCCTATCTCGGGGGTGACCCTCTTGCAGGTCTAAGGTAGGGAGGAGAGCTAGTTGGTTGTTATTTTCCCCTTGTTGTTATGCAGGTCACTATTGGAGCATGTCAAAAGGATTGAAGAAATTTTACCTTGTTAAAGAAAATGTTCTATCTCCTATTTGCAATGAGGGCTTGGTCTTTATAAGTTTCATTATGTAAGAGTTTTAGAGGAGAGAACTTCTCTCTTAAAATTGTTGTAAAAGTTGTTACCTTGGGAGTGGAGAGATAATCCTCCCTTATTATGATATTAGATGTGACTTTAATTGGTTATTACATTACCTCATTTGTGTGAGCTCGGAGAAGAAAGTAAATTACTCCCTTAGAATGTTTGTGAGTTGTGGGAACTTATAGTTGTTTGCTCTTATTTATCAAAATAGTAGATTGTTAGATTGGTTGTTGATTTGAATCAATTGATAAATATATCCCTTGTATTATCTAGTGAGAAAATTACTTTTATAGTTTTATGAATGATGCATTTTGCTCTTGAATACAAAAGTAAAACTTGAGTTAAATTTGCAATGGGAAATAATCTAAATCAAATTTTTACTAGACTATTGTGTGTTATTGGAATAGAAATATTCAATAGTTACATGTATTTACTTCTGATCTTTAAATGTAATTGAAATGGAAAATTTACTTGATAGATTGCAAATAGCAAATACAGATTTAAATGGTTAATGTTCTTTTTCATTTGACTAAGTGCTATATTGAAATTAAAATGTTAAAAGGTAGTGAGAAATGAATTTACCATGTACTTCGCTATATATATATATATATATATATATATATATATATATATATATATATATATATATATATATATATATATATATATATATATATTTATTTATTTATTTATTTATTTATTTATTTTTAAATTTAGTTGTGAAAATTTGATATATCTATATTTATATTTTTATAATTAAATAAAATTGTGAAATATATATATATATATATATATTAATAGTTTATTTTAAACGAAATTGTGAAAATGAAAATATTGTTACACTTGTGAACATATATATATATATATATTTAAATCAGTTTTAAATTAAATGTATTTGTGAAAATGAGATATACACATAAATATATATATATATACATATATATATACAATATATATATATGGACATATTCTTAATTAATATTATATGAAAATTTTAAAATTTCTAATAAACTGAACTGAGAGGTTTGTTGTTTTCTTTTTAACACAGTCGAAGTTTGAATGTATGATGGTGGGGGTTTAAACCCCCACCAAAACCATTTACAATGGGTGTGGGGAGGGGCGGAGCCCCACCCACAGCCCACGAGGTGGGATGTGGGTGGGGCTCTGCCCCTCCCCACATCCCCGCTCCTTATGACCTCGCGGCCTACCACAGGCCACACCCCGCTGTGGCCTTAAAACCTGCCACCACACCTGCCAACCGCCACCCTCCACAGGCCCTACACTGCCCTTCGACGCCGCTCTCTACCTCTCCACCCTCTAATTGCCCCTGTGCCTCCGCCCACTGCCGATGCCTTCGGCCCCTGCGACCACCATCACCTCCGCCCTCCACCCCAACTCAAATCCGCCGCTCCATACCCTGCAACAAACACTTCAAACACAATAAGAACTTAGGGTTATTTAACCCTAATCTTTGAGTTGGAAAAATTCATAAATAAATGGTATTAAATATTTTAAGTGGAGTTTCCACTATCATTAAACAATAAACAATTATATATATGTGTATATTTATATATATAAAAATTGTAAATGAATGAGCTTGCACTAAAAGGATATTTTTAAAAATATATATATAATATATATATATATATACATAAATATATATATATCTATTTGAGTGGAGTTTCCACAAGAAGTTTTAAAAAAAGAAATTATATATATATATATATATATATATATATATATATATATATATATATATAAATGGGCAATTATAATGGGACTATGGTAATTTGCCCTAATAGCAAATTACATTAAATTCGTTTACAAGAAAATTGGATTTTTTTGTTAGAGTTGTAAATTCTTTTTACCAATGAATTATCAAGGTATGGAAGATGATTTAACATAAACTAAATTTAAATGCAAGTACAAAAAGTAAATTAAGTAATACGTAAACGGTGAAATAAGCAACGTTTTAAAACAAATCGATAGAGGAATAAATAAGGAATGCGAGGCAGCATTTAATAGATTGAGATAACCAATCCAAGTTCAACCACCTACCAAGGGAACCCTAAACGAAGCAAAATAAATCTGACTCAAACATAGTGATCGATATCAACATGCACATGTGTGTGGAATATTCCGTAGCAACAATCACTTAGACAACTTAAACATACGCAACTGAGCTCGCTTACGCGTGCGAGGGAAAGATTTCAAGTAATAAAGAAAAAAATTTGATAGTTCGTATCATGTCTACATGTCATGTGTGGACATATCATGCGTGTATTGCATGTTGTGAACGCATGTGAAATGTGGGCATGACACTTGATGACTGGACTAATGGGACAGCTGTATGCATGTCTTGGTGATCCAATCTAGGGTCATTTGAGTGGTATTTTTGAGAAAATATCGAAAATATAATTTTTTGGTATTTTCTACATCATAGTAAATTACATTTTCAGAGGCCTTTGGAGTAGAATGAGGGCCCAAAACTTCAGGTAGCTCAAACTAGATAATCAGTTTATCTTTCCAACTAGTCCAAGAAGTTTAAATTCTGATAAAAAGCTAGGAGTTATGACCCCCGGACTAGATCACTAGGACATCAGACTGGATCTACAGGAATAACAGTGATGTAGGCATGATCTTCAGTGTCTTCAACCTCCGAAGACTTATTTCCATCATCTTGGACATCATACTAACATCCTCTTGCATGTGTAGTAGCAATTTGGTTGATAAAATGTCAATTCTGCATTTTTGGGTCAGCACTGCATATCTATGTGTGCATCCTTTCAAGACGGCTCCAACAAGCTCCTATGCCCTCCAAGACTTGTAATTCACAATATAAAGCATCAATTTCATCTTAACAAATTATTTTCCATCATTTTAAATTAAAACATGTCCATTTGTAGTCATGGATCAGTCAAAACAGCTCATTGTCATTGTCACTTTCTTATAACCAACCTCTTAAATCTAGTGATTTTTGCATGATTTTCTCCATTTTTACCATTTTCAAGCACCCATTTGGCCAATTTTTAGGGGTCAGACTTTTTATGTGCAGTGGCATTAATTATTGTAAAACGTGCCAAAAATCCATACAAACTTGGTAAAATATTCATCATGATATGACAAATAGTTATGCAATTCAAATCCATTAAGAAAATCTAATTTGCTCCTCGAAAAACTCAATTTTTGGCCCAAAATACCAAAAAGCGCTGATTTTGGGGGTCACTGACTTAGCGTGGATTTTGGGTCCATTCGACCTTAGCACAGATTTTGGGTCCGACCAACTAAAATGATGCTTCATGAGGTCAGTTAGTTCTATTTTTAGCGTAGGTCCATTGGGTCTATTTTTAGTGCAAAGTTTGTTTGGCAGGGTTTTTCAGAGTGACCGACCTGCACGAGTTTTAGCACCGACCGACCAAAGGTTGTAGAAGTGAGTTTTAGCGCAAGTCAGTAGGAGGTCTTTTTAGCGCAAGTCTATGAAGTGAGTTTTTAGCGCAAAAGTCGGCAGAGGCTGTTTTTAGTGCAAAAGTTGGCATGAGGTAGTTTTAGCACTTTTTGCAGTTGGGGCCATTTTTGGCGCTAGATTTAGAAATGTCCAGGGTGAAAGTATATTTAAAAATATATTTAAGTATAAGAAATTGAATTTCTTATACTTTAAATATTTTTAAATATACTTTCAGGATGTTTGAGAAAGGTTCCAGATCCATAGGATTTCATATGCAAATTCGTGAATTTTGAGGTTCCACCAGATTTCAGACTTAGTCATTTTTCAGGATTTTCAGGGTTTCAAATTTAGCCAAATCAGGGCTCCAGGACCATGTATCAGGGTGAAAGCATATGGATCCCTTAATAAAATCTAGTGGAATTTGACATGATTTTGCAACTCTAAGACCTAGAAACTAGGAATTTCAACATTAAACATCCTGCAAAAATACTTTCAAGGGCAATATCTAATGACATGGGATTTTGGAACAAAATATAGTAACACCCAATTTCAGCGTAAAAGGCAACAAATGGCAATATTTTTAGCACAAGACCACTCAATACACTTCCAAATCAATCGTGAAAGACATCAACTGACTCCACACATGTGAAATACCCAAATCTGTAACAAATCATGCATTCTAAGCACAAATTCACCTTCTCATCATTATAAGCAAGAGAGGTTTAGACTCCAAGCCAAAGCAAAAGAGGGGGTCTCCATTTGGTAAAATGGGGTGTGTGTGCAAGGCACAACACATCCTAGATCTACCTTAAGTTGTTAGGCTTTCTTCCAAGGAACCAAGCTCTGATACCAATTGTTGAAGACACAAGACAACTGAGAGGGGGCATGAATTAGTTGATTCAAAAAAATTAACTTTTCTTAAACAATATCACATTCACATTCACTTACTTTAATCCATTAATTTATTATGAAGATTAAACATGAAGTGCAGAAACAAAACTTAAACACATCTACACTATACACGCATGAACACCAGATTTTTACATGGAAAACTCAAAAAAGGAAAAACCATGGTGAGTGTTAGCTCACAATTTAATGTAGTAACAATACTGAATAATAAAAGAGGCTCACTGCAAGGGCTCACTACCCAAGGACTCACTATCCAAAAAAATGCTCACTGTAAATAGGGCTCACTACCAATAGGGTGGCTCACTGTCGAAGGGTGGCTCTCTACCGAGGACTGGCTCACTGCCAGGAGGGGTGGCTCACTGCCATGAATAGATATAATAGCATCTACAACATGCCTGATTTCAATTCCATTGAAGCACAATACAAATCACCTTCGCTGCCCTTACTTCAAAAACACTCTCATCTCACATCTTCGCATCCCCACACCAAACACATGAATCCATTACACTTATTTATACCAATCATTAACCTTGGAACATACATCAAGTTCGGCAATACAATCTACAACATTCGGAACAATCTCCAAGGTTGGAAAACATACATAATTCAAATTAGGTCCAGACCTAAACAAATTTATGAATGAAAGAACACTTTGTGGCTTAGCTTGGACCCAAATACATCTTCACACGCTTCTACAATCCATGAAACACATCCACAAAGAGTGTTAACACCCAAGTTGGCCAAACTAGTGCAAACACCAAGAATACTTAGGCACACACTTTGAAGAACTCAATCATAGCTTGCAGACCAAGAATAGGCCTTTAAAATCACCTGGGATCTGACAAATCTAGCTGCAATAGATCTCACTTGAAGACAGATCATAAACTACTCACAACAAACACTGTCGAACTTTGCTAAATAGTAACTTATTTTTTGGAGCACCAAATCACAAATCCTATGGAATGAAGATAGATAAGGACCTTATAAACATATGTCTAAAACTATAAGACCAAAAACCAAACTACAGAGAAATACAAAGAAAAATACTTTCTTGTTGTCACAATGCAAATGCTACCAGGCACAGTCTTCATACTGGTGAATAGAACTTCTACTATACAACAATCCAGATGACCAAATTCTGTATTTAGCATCTTCAAACACTTTTATAAAACATATCCAAAACTCATACTCTGGTCTTCAACACAAAAGAAATGCGGAGCAAAAACTTAGACAATATCTTATAAGCCAAAATACATCTTCACAACTTTGTCTTCAGTATGAACCAAATTTTCTCAAAAGCACTTGGAAACTCAATATTAGGAAAATATTCTTATCATCTTCAGCACTTATACAACACAATACAAAGCAACTAACTCATCACAATTAAGTAACAAAACAAGAGCATAATTGACACTAAGGACAACACAAACATGTTGACATCAATGACAACACCGGTTAGCACATACTTGCAACAATAAGACATTTACTTGTCTTTTCTTCCAAATAAAATGGTTTGTCTTAATTTGTATTTGTTGACTGACAACTCTTCAACTTAGTTTCAACAAAGATTTCACAAACTCCACAAAATGTAAATGTCGATTGCTTCTTATTATGTTGATTACTCTTTTCCTTTCGTTAACATCAATGAAACAATTCAAAAAGTTCCTTATTTTGATGATGTCATCCTTAGGAGACACATTTTATATGTAAATTTTCCCTAATGTTTTTCTTCCTCTCCTCTTATACTCCTCAATCAAGTTTCTCTACCCTATCCCTCCTATGTGTATCTTTCCTTGGTCTCCCATGGCCCCCCTTGTTTAGTAGCAGTTTTATTTTCCTTCATTGGGGACGTGCTTGTTTGCTTTTTCTCTAATTACATACTTGTTATATATATTTATTTATATTTAGTATATGCATATGCTTTTAATACCTACATACCTACATACATTCAAATATATATGTTGCTTGTACATAAATGTGTGTATAGGTTTATATGTATACTTGTAATTGTTTGCATGTATATATAGATAGATTATACATTTTTATGTATTTGTAATGTTTATATGTGTTAGGATTAAGGTGCCATCAACCTTGTAAATCCTATGTAATTTATTCATATTATTGTTTGTAAATTACCCATAAGGGATGAAAGGTTTTACCACCAACAATCTTATTTTCGTCATATGTTTATATCCAGTTACCGATGCTAATCCACAATGGAGTGTCGCAGGGGGGTTTCCCCCTGCGAGGGGTCTAGGGGATCATCCCCCCATTGGGGGTTCTGGAGGCCATGTGCCCTGACAAGAGTTTAGGGGCAATGCCTCCAAAACCTTATTTTATTTATATTTATCATTATAAATTTGGATTGTTCGTCATTAGGTCACAGATCTAACGGTCGATATTTTGTCAATTTTCTTGCCCTAGAAGGCAACCCCCTTTTTATAAGGATATTTGTACTATATTTTTAGAAGAGTTGAGAGTAATAGGCATCAATGGATTGAAGACTAAAGAAGGAGAGGAAGTGCATGTATTGTAATCTCATATTTGAAGATAATACAACTTGGAGCCTCTTTTCTTGGTGGAATTTTTTACCCAAAAGGGTTTTCTCCATGTTACTATGTTATATGTTCAGTTCTGAATGCATGTTATTTATGTGTAGTGGGTTTTATTTCTATTGCAATTTCCATTAATTCTACATTATTTAGAGGACATAAATAATGCTTGAATTAGATTTTCATTGTGTGCTTTGCACCTTCTTTTCTAACAATATGTATATTTTTATATAGATACAATTACATATATATAAATATTATATATATGCTTTTGTAATTAAATATATATATAGATTATGTTCTATTTATTAAATAGAACTTAAATATATTATATATATATATATTATGTTCTATTATATATATTATTGGAATTAGACCGGACAACTGAGAGAGGGGTGAATCAGTTGTCACAAAAAATAAACTTTTTCTGCTTTTAACCTTCTTTATTAACTTATTATCAGATTAAAGATATAAACATTAGAGCATAGATCAACAACATATGAGCAAAAACATAATCAACACACTTGACACCAAGATTTTGATGTGGAAACCCGGTTAAGGGAAAAACCACAGTGGGGGTTAACCCACAAAGATTTGTACCTTGTTAAAAGTACTTTAGAAAAGTAGAAGGCACATGCCTTTGGGTGCACTACCCAGAGCTCACTGCTCAAAAGAGAGGCTCACTACCTACATAATTTATTTAGAACAAAAAGGATTAACTGAGAAATAGCATCTACTTCATACCTGATTTAGTTTCAATGAATGCTCACAAAACTTCTGCTTTGTCCCAAATTCTTCTTTATTTACTTTTTCACTCTACACTGTTCTCATTCATTTTCTTCTCTACTCTACTTCTAATCCTTTATACAGATTTAATCTATTTTACTCAAGGATGATTTTTAACAATTCTTCAATAAGTATTTATACACGTCATCAACCTTGGAATGATCAACAAGGTCGGCTAAACTTAACGTGGGTCTTTACACTATTAGCCAAACATAGCTGAGACTTAAATCTTCCTCTACTAACATGCCACACTTCATAAAATGATCTTTAGATCATCCGCAACATGCTAGGAACACCCGATCGGCCAAGACTGGGAAGAACATCAACTTCAAAGAGAAAATCTTCAATAACAAGATCAAACTCCAATGCAGACCTCCAACATAGTAGCCACATGATTCAAAGACCTCCACAAGCACATTAGATTCACCAATAATATCCACTCTAAACCAAATTACCAGAATCATTTGTATCTTCCTCCAGAACCTCAAGAACAATGTCTGTCATGACTGTCAAACTAGAAGGATGGCTTGCGGACCTCCAAACCATGAACAACTAGAGTTGATGATACACACTGACTTCCCAAACATGCCTTCAGATCCACAAATCATAATATTTCACTGTGGAGCAATCCGGACCAACTTATTATCACTCTGTCTCTTCTGAATACTGCAAGATCCAGTTCTACTCAGATGGCCATAACTTATTCAAATCTTCATGCGGACTTCTCAAATCTTAACTAGAACAATATTTGACAATCCTCTACATAGCCATAAGGTCCACAAACATTGAGTCTTCATTAATTTTCTCAATATCCTCAACATTCTAGTCTCCTGAACAGGCAACAAAATAAGGCACAGTTAACACCAATGACAACAAGAATATGTTGACATCAATGACAACACCACTTAGGCACATATTTGCAACAATCTCCCCCTTTGTCATTGATGGAAACATATGTTGTGAAAAATTAATTCAACCATCATGACAAGAACTTCTCCCCCTGACTTCTGCAACCACTTCCTTCATTGTTCCCCCTATTATCAGCAATTAGTTTTTCACATGTCTTCTCTCCCCCTTTGACATCAATGGCAAAGGGCACATATTTGCAATCTTTACTCCCCCTTTTTATTTCAGACTAATCTCCAACATTTGCATATTGACTACTTCTTAGAGTAGTATTTTCTCAACATCAATCTGGATCTCAAGATATGATTGAGAATTCCACCGAACTGATGCACCTCAGTGCATCTTAGTTCTAATTTGGAGGGGTAATAACCCCTAACTTCTCTCTAAGATACTCAAAGGTGTCCTTGGGAAGAGGCTTAGTGAAGATATCTACAATCTGATCTTTGGAAGACACGAACTCCAACTTGACTTCATTCTCATTTACCTTCTCTCTCAAGAAATGATACTTGATAGATATATGTTTTGTCTTTGAATGCAACATTGGATTCTTTGAGATGCTTATTGCACTAGAATTATCACAAAAGATTGTGATTGGCTCCTCAAACACAATTCTAATGTCCTTCAACATTTGCTTTATCCACATAACCTGAGTACAATTATTTTCTACTGCTATATATTCTACTTCTACAGTAGATAGAGATATTGTCTCTTTCTTTTTACTTGTCCAAGAGACCAATCTTCTTCCCAAGAAAAATGTACCACCACTAGTACTTTTTATGTTATCCACATCTCCTGCCTAATCAGCATTTGTATATGCATGAAGAGTGAAATCATTATCCTTTGGATACCACAATCCATAATCAATTGTCCCCTTGAGATATCTAAAAATTCTTTTGACTGCCACAATATGGGATTCTTTTGGGTTAGCTTGAAATCTAGCAACAAGTCCAATGACATTCATGATGTCAAGTTTGGTCTGAGTCAGATAGATCAATCCTCCAATCATTGATCTATACCTTTTCTGATTGGCCTTGGGGAAGTCATCATCTTTACTTAACTTGCATCCGATTACCATAGGTGTACCTACTAGCTTTGAATCTTCCATTCCAAACTTCTTCAATAATTCTTTCACATACTTGGATTGAGATATAAAGATACCTTTACCTATTTGAACAATTTGTAGACCTAGGAAGAAATTCATTTCTCCAAACATTGACATCTCAAATTCACTTTTCATCTGATGAGCAAATGCTTTGCACATACATTCATTTCCACCAAAAATGATATCATCAACAAAGACCTCAACAATCAAGATGTCCTCATGATTAATCTTGAAGCAAAGATTACTATCAATAGTACCTTTACTAAAACCTATCTTAAGCAAATATTTATCTAATCTTGCATACCAGGCTCTTGGAGCTTGCTTGAGTCCATACAAGGCTTTTGTCAGTCTACAAACCATATCTCCCTGATCAGACAACTGAAATCCTTTTGGTTGCTTAATGTAGACTTCTTCCTCCAAATCTCCATTCAGGAATGCTGATTTGACATCCATTTGATACATTTTAAAATCTCAAAGCATCAAATACAAGAAACAATCTAACTGCCTCTATTCTTGCCACCAGAGTAAAAGTTTCTTCAAAATCAATTCCTTCCACTTGATTATAGCCTTTGCATACAAACCTTTCTTTGTTTCTTACAACTTCACCATCTTCGATTAGTTTATTCCAAAAGACCCATTTGGTTCCAATCATATTTTTATCCTCAAGTCTAGGAACAAGATCCCAAGTGTGATTCTTTTCAATTTGCATCAATTCTTCTTCCATTGATTTTACCCAATTTTCTGAAAGGAAGTTGGCTATGCGGAAAATGCTTCCTACACTAATCTAATGAGGAGAGGGCTATGCAAATCCAACTTTATCCTAACTATTACAGCAATGTTAAACCATTAACATGAGATATTGCAGCAAAACTCAATAACCAAAAAGAAGATAGAAGAGAGAGAGACAAGATATACGTGGGGAAAACCCTTACGGGTGAAAAACCCCACACTCCAAAACACAGCTCAAATGTATTACAGTAAACAATAACAGATTACAATACAATTTCAGAGCCAATGCTCTTTCAGGAGTCTTCAAATGTCAAATCTGGAGATATTCTGGTAGCATAACAGTACTTATACCAAAGTTATGTATCTCCCATCCAAGCACCTATTTATATAGAGTTTACAAGGCAAATATGGAACTTTCTAGAGATGGGCATCCATCTTGGACTCATGCCCCAAAACCCATGCCTAAGGACACTTGTCCAACATCCCATCCTGAAGTGGGCAACTAGTCCCAAGATAGGTTACGACAGATGCTCTTACGCACCTTACAGCTATCATAGAATCTGCCATACACTTGACTAAAAATATCATATTCCTCTTACATGTCATAACCTCCCTTGACCACCCAAAGATGCCTTTCTCTCGTGCAGAGATACTCACTGACGCTTGTCATTAATTAAAAAATGTTTGAAGTTTTGGGGGCATTGCCCCCAAACCCCCGTTAATTATTCAAGGGGGAAACCGCGGCTGCCAAAGTCACCAAAATTTACCCTGCTACATATACACAAGGTGCTGACTTTGTTAACTCAACATGGGATAAATAAATACGACATTAGGAATTTGCAAAGGTTCAGACACCTTAATTCCCAACATTCTCCCACTTGTCAAATACCTTCCAAGGGCCAAAAGTAATGACAAGATTTAACTGCTAGGGGCCAAGAGGCCCATAGACTCTGAACACCATCTGAACTTCTCTGTGCCCACTGGTTTCATCAATGCATCTGCAACATTCTTCAAAGTATCTACCTTCTCCAAATTTACCTTTCCATCCTCAACCATGTCTCGCACGAAGTGACACTGAACATCAATGTGCTTTGTTCTAGCATGGAAAGTTGGATTCTTCGCAAGGCAAATTACACTCTGACTGTCACAACTGATCGTGATCTGACCTACATCAACACCAATATCTGAACACAATCTGTTAAGCCAAATGGCTTCCTTACAAGCATGAGTTGCTGCCATATACTCAGCTTCTGTCATGGACAAAGCAACAACTGGTTGTCGCTTACTCATCCAACTAATAGCACCACCAAACAGTGTAAAAACATAAGCACTGGTGGATCTCCTGCTGTCAATGTCACCTACCCAATCTGAATCCACAAATCCACGAATATCAACAGAATGCGGAGGTCCTAAAACATTACCATGATAGCAAATGGAATACTCAGAAGTACCCCTCAAATATATGAACACTCGCTTAACTGCATCCCAATGAACCCATCCAGGATTAGCCATAAATCAACTAAGGACTCCCACTGCTTGGGTAATGTCTGGTCTTGTGTAGACCATAGCATACATCAAATTGCCAATAGCACTAGCATAAGGTACTCTGCTCATGTCCTCCACCTCACTAGGAGATTTTGGACAATCCTCAACAGATAACTTTGTCCCCAAAGAAATGGGAACACACAATGGTCTACAATCTACCATGTTGAATCTGTCCAACACGGACTTCACATACTTACTCTGGCTTAACCAAATTTTTCTATTGGTTCTATCTCTTCTGATTTCCATTCCTAGAATGTACGTGGCTGCCCCTAAATCTTTCATTTCAAACTGAGCTGACAACTGAGATTTAAAATCAAAAATCATATTTTTACCCTTCCCAATGAGCAACATATCATCAACATATAGTGCAACAATGAGAATACAATCACCATCAAATTTATAATACACACAGTGATCCGATTTCAATCTCACAAATCCAATTGACAACACAAAGGCATCAAACTTCAAGTACCATCTCCTAGAGGATTGCTTCAAACCATACAAAGACTTCTTAAGTTTTCAAACTAGATTTTCTTTACCTTTCACCATGTAATGCTCTGGCTGTGACATGTAGATCTCTTCCTCCAAGTCACCATGAAGGAAAGTTGTCTTCACATCCATCTATTCTACTTCCAAGTCATAAGCTATTGCGAGTGACAACAAGAATCGAATGGATGTTAGCTTTGAAATGGGAGAGAAGATCTCACCATAATCTATACCCTCCACTTGTGAATACCCCTTTGCAACCAATATGGCCTTATACTTCTCAATACTGCCATCTGCACCAATCTTCTTCTTGAACACCCATTTGCATCCAATGGGTTTTTGACTAGGAGGCAAAGGCACCAAGTCCCAAGTTTGATTCTTTTCCAAAGAAGCCATTTCTTCCTCCATGGCCTCCTTCCAGGAACCTACATCCTTCATATCCAAAGCCTCTGATACAGTTCTAGGTTCATCACTGTTAGTGATTAAAGCATAAGCACAACTAGAATCAGGCAAGTAAAACCAAACCTTTCAGGTTGCTTTCTTATCCTTGTAGACCTCCTCAAGAGCTAAGGTTGAGGTTCAGCTTCTTCCTTTGAGCTTTCAGAGCTGCTAAAGCTCTCCTCATCATCAGGTCCAACATTGTCTTTCTGTTCACTCTTCTCAAGGGTGAGAAGAAACTGAACAACATCCTCTTTCTTTTCTTTTTCTTCTGGCTGCAAAATAGTGGAAGAAGGTGTAAGCTCTCTAAAGATGACACTTCTGCTATACAACACTTTTTTAGCCATGGGGTCCCAAAGCTTGTATCCTTTCACACCAACATTGTAGCCGATGAAGATACACTTAATAGCTTTGTTCTCCAACTTTGACCGCTTCTCCTTAGGCACATGTACATATGTCTCACAACCAAAAACTTGAAGATGCCTTACTCAAGGCTTTCTACCAGACCACACCTCCATGGGTGTCTTTCCAACAAGAGCTGATGTAGGAGATCTGTTTACTAGATAGCAGGTAGTGGCAACAGCTTCAACCCAAAACTTTTGTTCTAGACCCGCTCAACTAAGCATACTCCTAGCCTTCTCCATTAGTGTCCTATTCATCCTCTCTGCAACTCCATTTTGTTGTGGTGTGTATGGAGTTGTCTTATGTCTTTCAATCCCAAGTTCCTTGCAATGCTTATCGAATTATGTAGAATAGAACTCACCACCATTGTCAGTTCTCAAACATTTAATCTTTTTACTAGTCTGATTTTCAACAAAGGTTTTAAACTCCTTAAACTTGCTATAGACTTCAGATTTGCTTCTGAGAAAATAAATCCATGTCCTTCTACTGTAATCATCTATAAAAGATACAAAGTATACAAATTTTGATAATGAAGGAACATTAATAGGACCAAACACATCAGAATGAATAAGGTCCAACACACCAGAAGACTTATGAGAACTCGAGTAAAACTGAACATGGTTTTGTTTTCCATAAATGCAATGTTCACAAAAGTTAAACTCAAGATTACAATCATCTAACCCCTCAATGAGGTTCTTATTCTTCAAGGTACGCAGACCCTT
This sequence comes from Cunninghamia lanceolata, assembly GCA_027924645.1. NCBI lineage: Eukaryota > Viridiplantae > Streptophyta > Pinopsida > Cupressales > Cupressaceae > Cunninghamia > Cunninghamia lanceolata. The sequence continues at coordinate 2,002,854 of BSBN01001051.1, read as the reverse complement.
CTCACCAATGTGGCCAAATCTCTTATGCCATGACATTGTGTTTTCTGTAGGAAGTTTAACTTCCAATGCACAATTACAACCATCAAGACTAGAAACAACAAATTTCTTCACTGCTCGTTTAGATGGTGGGGATGAAGTGACTGCTGCCCTCTTCCTTGAGTTAGAAGAACTATTGCATTGTACAATGCATGCTTCTAGCTAAAACAGAGTACCTCTCTGAGTACCCTTAGCAAGCACCATCGATCCTCTAGTCATCTTGCATCCTTCTTTTGAAAAGACAACCTGCACACCTGCATCATTCAAACTACTTATAGAAAGCAGGTTTCGTGCTAAGCCTGGGATGTGCATAACCCCAGAGATCCCCTTCACTCGACCATCAGGGAATCGAATAGAGACTCTTCCATGACCAACAATCTTCAAATGAGAGTCATCACCCAGATACACCTTTGCACCATTGAACTCCTCATACTTAGTGAACCAATCTCGATGTGAGATCATGTGGAATGATGCACCAGAGTTGATTAGCCACACATCATCATATGCATGGGTTGCCAAGGTTGCGATGAAAGCATCACCGTCATCTTGTGATTTGTTAGAATTTGAATTAGGAGCTTTCTTCTTTTTTTTTCTTCTCCTCTTTGCATTCCTTTTGGAAATGCTCGGTCTTGCCACAGTTCCAACAAAGAGCCTTGGACTTTCCAGGAGATTTGGATCTACCCTTATCATCTTTCTTGTCCTTCTTCTTCCCTTTCTCCTTGGGTCTTCCACGAACTGCAAGGGCTTCTTTGGCTACCTTAGAAGACTTTCTCTGCATCTCTTTAGATAACAGCGAAGAAACCACCTCTTCCATTTTGAATGTTGATGTGGTGCTTCTGATTGCCATGATAGGATGATCCCATGAGTCCGGTAGAGAACAAAGTAGGGTCATACACCGATACTCCTCCTCCATCTTTACACCAATAGATGTCAATTGTGCAACCAGCATATTAAAGGCATTCATATGTTCAGCCACAGATGTCAATTAAAGATACAGACCTCAGACGCATTGACATTGAGAATTTTAGACTAAGGGTTTTAAGTCCCAATCCCACACCTAAAGCTAAGAATATTAGAGACAATAGGATTGCACAGGTAGTTGCATTCCCTACATCAGTGCAATGTCCCAAACTCATTGTGGCATATGCCAACAGCTATGATCAGGTGACTACAATCATATAGAAACAAGGAGGTCAAATATTGGCAGATCTTAGTGCCTTAGCGTTGGTAGAAACTTTTGAAATTCCCCCATTTCCTATCCTAACCATGATGGATAAAGAAGATGAAAAACTGTACAAGCATGATCCAAAGACGTATAGGAGGAAAATAAATGAGGGTTGGATGAAGAATAAGAGGTCAGCTATGTCAAATGTTCTTCAAGTTTTATATAGGAGTGATTTCAAAGAAGAGATAGGAGACCTAGTAACCCTTTTGAGTAGGATCATGGGGCTACCTTCAGTCTCTACATTTGAAGGATGAATGTTCCCAGACATAGTGGAGATATTACACAGGAAGAAGAAAATACACTGGGCCCAAATAATAAGTAACAATATTCATGAGGCCTTTGTTTCCTTTAGTTGTGCCTTGTACACATGCCCCATTTTGACAAATGGAGACCCCCACTTTTGCTTTGGCTTGGAGTCACAACATTTATTACTTATGATGATGAGAAAGTGAATTTGTGCTTAGAGTGCATGATTTGTTACAGATTTGAGTCTTTTACATGTTTGGAGTCATTTAATGTTGTGCATGATTGATTTGGAAGTGTATTGAGTGGTCTTGTGCTTGAAAGATAGCCATTTGTTGCCTTTTGCACTTAAATTGGGTGTTACTACATTTTGCTCTAAAATCCTATGTCACTGGATATTGCCCTTGAGATTGCTTTTACAGGATGTGTCATCTTGAAATTCTTAGTTTCCAGATCTTATAGTTGTAAAATCATGTCAAATTCCACTAGATTTCACTAAGGGGTCCATATACTTTCATCTTTTCACATGGTCCTGAAGCCTTGATTTGGCTAACTCTGAAACCCTAAAAATCCTAAAAAATGGCTAAGTCTGAAATCTGGTAGACCCAACAAATTCTAGAATCTGCATATGAAATCCTATAGATCTAGAACCCATCTCAAACATCCTGAAAGTATATTTAAAAATATTTAAAGTATAAAAAATTCAATTGCTTATACTTAAATGTATTTTAAAATATACTTTCACCCTGGCCAATTTAAAATCTAGCACTAAAAATGACCCCAACAACAAAAAGTGCTAAAAATGTCTCCTACTGACTTTTGCGCTGAAAATAGCCTCTACCGACCTTTGCACTAAAAACCCACTTCGCAAACTTGCGCTAAAATGACTTCCTATTAACTTGCACTAAAACTCACATCTACTGCCTTTGGTCAGTCGGTGCTAAAACTCACACAAGTCAGTCACTTTGGAAAACCCTGCCAACAAACATTATGCTAAAAATAGACCCAACGGACCTGCCCTAAAAATGGAACCAACTGACCCCATGAAGCATCATTTTAGTCGATCAGACCCAAAATCTGCACTAAGGTCAGCTGAACCTAAAATCTATGCTAAGGTCATTTGGACCCCAAATCAGCACCAAAACCATTTTGTACTAGAATTGTACCTCACGGACCTACACTAAATTTGACCTCCATCGACTTTTAGTCTGTGACACCCAAAACCTGCGTTTTTTTGACATTTTGGCCTAGAAATTAAGTTTTTCAAGGTGCAAATTAGATTTTCTTGATGGATTTGAGTTGCACAACTAGTTGTCACATCATGATGAATGTTTTATCAAGTTTATGTGAAATTTTGGCATCTTTTACGACAATTAATGTCACTGCGCATGAAAAGTCCGTGACCCCCAAAAATCTCAATTTTTATAGAAAAGGCTAGAAAAACATGAAATAAAAGTCTACAAATTGATTTTAATGACCACAAAAACTTTCCTAATCATCATATTGACCAAATGGATACTTAAAAATGATGAAAAATGCATAAAATCATGTTAAAATCACTAGATTTAAGAGGTTGTTTCTAAGAAGCTGACATTGACAATGAGCTATCCTAGACTAATCCGTGACTGCAAATGGGCCTATTTTGAGTCAAAATGATGAAAAATGACTTGTTAAGATGAAATTGATGCTTTTCATTGTGAATTACAGATCTTGGAGGACACAAGAGCTTGTCGAAGCCATCTTGGAAGGATGTACACACACATATGCAGTGCTGACCTAGAAATGCATAGACTTCATTTTATCAACCAAATTGCTACTGCACCTACAAGAGAAGATCAATATGATGTCCAAGGTGATGGGGATAGACCTTAGGAGCTAGAAGACATTGAAGATCATGTTTCTTTCACTGTTGTACCTACAGTTCCAGTCCAATGTCCATGACATACATATAGCTATCCCAGTAGTCCAGTCATGCAATGATGATCCAGCAAGCATCCAATTGGATATGTCTTCATCCAAGAATGTGCCACATACTCCCCTTGGTCCACTCAGCACTTGGAATCCCATGAATTCACATCAGCTCAATTTTTCAAGTGTCATGTGAATCTATTTTGGCTTTATTAGGCCTTGAAAATTGACTTTTCACCATGTACAACCAAATGTGTATCCATTTTGTCTAGATTCAATGTATTTGCAAACTACATTTTGTCTTTTCCCTACAAGACAAATGCAAATCCAAAAATGTAACTAACTGATGTATCTCATTAAATGTCATGTAATCTAGACCATTGGTGTTGAGTTAATCTCCACCGTCCATTGAAAAACTCGGTATGGTGCCTTGTCTATAAAAGGGAAATCCTCTTCTCTCATTTGTAAGTAAGATAAGATATTGAATTGTTGAGACTCTTCCAAATTGTGATAAATACAAAGCAAGTTTTGCAGGTTGCTGGGAATTTGTATTCTTGTGTTATTCTCTTTGGTTTTCATGGTTCATATCAATTTGAATTTAATTAGTTGTGCATTTGCAATGATGGGTAAATGTTCAGATATCTGATGAATGCTTTGGTCCATACTATTAGTGATTGCTGATGGTAAGTTGTTGTGTATAGTTAGCTTGGGCCCTGTCATTGAATATAGTTTGGTTGCATTTCACTATTTACGTTCTACCATTGTTCAGGTGTTTAATGAGTGAATGCAATCTGAAAATCAAAGGATCCTTTGAAGATTGCATCATTTCTTGCAACATTGTGGGTTTCTTACCCTGGTGAAATAGGAAATGGTTTATTGAAAGTATTTATCTATCTGCATCATTTTACCCCATTCTGACTATCACTTAGGATCTCTTATCCCTTCTCTCTCTCCTTTTCCTTTTGCATTTTATTTATATTAAGTTTGTTAGGTTAGGTTATAAGCAGCATTATATTGATCATCTACTAAAATTTTAGACTTCACAGTCTAAACCACCTAGCGTTTCTACACTTACATTACTGCCATCTCTTCATAAACCCTGCATTTCATGTAAGACCCCTTGTTGGCATAGCTAGACATACCACTGAGTCATTCCAAGCAAGCTAAGACCTAGTTGTAGAAACCCTGGAGTAGCCTTACCTAGGGAGGTGTGATACCAACAATCATACCTGCATTGTTGTGTGCTAAAACCACCATCAACAGAATTAGTGCTAGAAGGAGGGCTGACAAAAGCTATTGCTGACCAAAGCCATTGCTGAAACAAAACGTTGCTCCATTCACTAAAGATCTTCTATTTGGTTGATTTGATCTGCATGCCCCTCTCTTCTAATGCAATCAATAGATTGGTGCTAGAAGGAGGGCATGGACAAAGATTTTATGTAGGTTTTCAGTTTACTAGTTCACTGCACATGTTGAAATGAAATGGATGTATAGAAAATTTTGATCCAATGGGTACACATAAGGGCTTTAGTCATGAAATCCCTTCATACTTCAGAGGACCATCTCAGCAGTCATATCATGAAGAGAATTTCAAAGTGGACATTCCATTTTTCAAAGAAGTGTTAGATAGGCAGATTAGAGTGAAGTATCCTCCACTAATACTGCTCAATTTTAGTTCACCTCAGGTCTGCACTATACATCCTGGAGAGCTGCATGACAAAATTGAATGTTTGATTTTTCTCTAAAGATTGGATTTACATTTGAAGGGATTGCTTCCTATTCTTGAAGTTTACAAGCCTGAAGCAAGATGTGGGTATGACAGACATATTAAGAATAAGACCTCACAAGGAGTTGCAAAATAGATGGACACATGTGCATGTGATCATGTCTCAGTTAAGAACATACAAAGAACTAAGGCTGCAGAGGCTATAAATCCACCATTCAAAGTTGATCATAGTAAAGAAGACAATCTACAAATGGAAAAAATTCAAGTTGTTCATCAAAGTACATATCCAGATGATGATGGTAGTCAATGCTTGTGGTCTATAGGTTAGCCAACTAAGGAGTATACAGTCTCTAACTGGTTAAAACCTAGTTTTCATCTATTGGACTTTAAAAATATAGTCCCAGCATGGTTGAAGCCTAGTTCTCTGTCACAGGATAATGAATAGAGCAATGCACAAGATTAGATTTTTGCTGCTAAAAATATTAACAAGATAAATGATAAATATGACTTAATGAGCAATCATGTTAAGGATGCAGATCAACAATCACATGCTTCGAAAATATCAAGTTCTAAGACTAAATTTTCTACTACAGAGGTGGAGAACTACAGTCCATTTCATACTGCTAATAATTCAGAGTTAGAACAGTAGGTTATTCAGATCAGAAATATGCAAGAACAAGAAGAAATCAATCCTCTAGATGAAGAATAGTCATGGACAACAATGCAGAAAATTGCTCCAATTGACACACTTGAGCCACAATCAGATTGTTTGATGAAAAGTGATCAAGCTCTTGAGTATATAAGCACAGTGCATCTCAAAGATCATTCATATCAGCCCAATGTATTTGCTGCAATTACTCCCACAAAGTTTTCAGCTGAGTCTAATGGACAAAATCTAGATGATACATCATTACAAGGTGACATTGACATTAAGGATCCAATTATAGAGGATGGAAGAGACTTTATTGTTATTGCATACAATGGATATATAGTCCACAGAGGAGGATTGTTGATTAACACTGTCAAATTTTTTTCAGAGCATATGACTGATTTTTGTGAAATGGATTCAAGTATATCATATGTTCATCAGACTAATCCTATTCATACTTGCATAAAGGAATAGCTCCACATGGTTGATGCTGACCTACTGATGACAACTGAAAGCAAAAAATTGCAATCAGGGAATAAAAATTAGACAGTCATGCAAGATGATGGCTTGGAGGTTTTTTCATGTCAATCACTTGATCACATCATTGAGTTGGTGTCAACAATTAGCAAAAATATGTTGTTGCATGGGAATTCACCACATATGATAGACTTTGCCTTGACTGATTCATGTAGAATTCATCCAGATGATCCACACTCTGAAGGAAGTTGTCCAGACTTTCTGTTGCTTGGGAAGTTGCTGCAACATCCAGTGCTCCAGAGGTATTTGATGAACAAGATATGGCCAAATACAAGTTGAGACCTCCAGAAGATGAGAAGGCATTTGGTACAATGCAGCAAGGTCATGAACTTACATACCTGACTAATGGTACTACAAATCAGGTTATATCTTCCTCTTTTTCACTTAGTTTTGAGAGTTATCAATTTGAGTATGGTGATTTAGGAAAGACAACTTGGATATGGATTGATCATGGCCCTAATGAACTGCCCCAATTGCTGATTTTATGTGACCGATACCCTGAACATGAGCCTAACCTACCCATACCTTACTGTTTAGAGTACAAAGATGAATTTACCAGACTTAGGACATTGACTTGCACCCTATTACTCCTGCATGTCCTAGAAATAAATCACAGGGAGATGTAAATACTTGCTATCTGAAGCTTTTGTACATAGTCTTGCTTGTTTCTAGTTAGGTTTTAGTTAGTTGTTTGTTGTTTCATTTTAGTTGCTACTTTTTGTTTTTGCTTTTCCTTGGTTGTTGGTAGTTGTTAGTTGTTAGTTGTTGCTTTCTACCTATTTTCCTTTGGTTAGTTTCTTGTTTTCTTTGCTTTTCAATTTCGTGCTTGCTTTGCTTGGGTTTTCCATTTCTCGAATGTGGTGGCAGTTATGCAAACCTACAAATGCTTCTTTGTTGGGTAAGTAATTTGGAATATTTCTTTGAGAAGCCAAGGCTTCCGCTTAGGTCTTACTGTGGGTTCTTCTATTATACCATGGAGTATGATTTTTGTTTGTGGGAAACGAGTCTTTAGTTGGTGCACCTCAAATATTTTCTAACCATATATCTTTTACACTTTAAATGATCCTGAAGTAGCGAGTCTAGGTGATCTTGTGTTAAGTGAAAAGGTTGGATTCCCATTTTACCACCAGTACTATGGATCGAGATGAAGATGGCAAGTGGCACTAAGTGTTGCTAGCCTATATTGGGTAAAAATAAAAGGTGTTTTTAAACACCAGACCCACTACAAACTATTAATATGAAAGATTGTAATTTGAAGACTCTCACATGAAGAATATTGTCTAAAGATTATCAACATCAAATACCATTGCATCAGCAATATTACTAGAAGAATCACTATTTCATTCCCTCAAGGCTCATCACATCTCCACATTAAGAACATTCTCTTAGTGGTAAAATGATCCCAACTTCATAGCTTAGCTCGAAGGGTCTTGGATGAACTTAGTTGCTGAAGGATGGGAATGAATGCAATTGCACACACTCAGGTTTTCAAGATATGGATGGTTGCACCGGTTAGTAGTCTTTGATTCTTTGATAGGATATCATAATTTTTTTGTTTAATATGTGGGAAACACAGAGATTCTGGGTTCAAACTGAAAGTTTATCTTTGAAATTCTCTAGAGCATTTCCCCAGCAGAGTCGCCAATTGGTGTGCCTTGCACACACGCCCCATTTTGACAAATGGAGACCCCCACTTTTGCTTTGGCTTAGAGTCTCAACCTTTATTACTTATGATGATGAGAAAGTGAATTTGTGCTTAGAGTGCATGATTTGTTACAGATTTGAGTCTTTTACATGTTTGGAGTCATTTAATGTTGTGCATGATTGATTTGGAAGTGTATTGAGTGGTCTTGTGCTTGAAAGATAGTCATTTGTTGCATTTTACACTCAAATTGGGTGTTACTGCATTTTGCTCCAAAATCCTATGTCACTAGATATTGCCCTTGAGATTGCTTTTGCAAGATGTGTCATGTTGAAATTCTTAGTTTCTAGATCTTACAGTTGTAAAATCATGTCAAATTCCACTAGATTTCAGTAAAGGGTCCATATACTTTCATCTTGTCACATGGTCCTGAAGCCCTGATTTGGCTAAGTTTAAAACCCTAAAAAATCCTAAAAAATGGCTAAGTCTAAAATCTAATGGAACCACAAAATTCTAGAATCTACATATGAAATCCTATAGATCTGGAACCCATCTCAAACATCATGAAAGTATATTTAAAAATATTTAAAGTATAAGAAATTCAATTGCTTATACTTAAATATATTTTTAAATATACTTTCACCCTAGCTAATTCAAAATCTAGCACTAAAAATAACCCCAACTGCAAAAAGTACTAAAAATGCCTCCTACCAACTTTTGCGCTAAAAATAGCCTCTACCGACCTTTGCTCTAAAAATAGCCTCTACCGACCTTTGCGCTAAAAACCCACTTCGCAAACTTGCGCTAAAACAACTTCCTATTGACTTGGGCTAAAACTCGCTTCTACTGCCTTTGGTCAGTCGGTGCTAAAACTCATATAGGTTGATCACTTTAAAAAACCCTACCAACAAACTTTGCACTAAAAATAGACCCAACGGACTTGCGCTAAAAATAGAACCGACTGACCCCATGAAGCATCATTTTAGTTGGTCGGACCCAAAATCTATGCTAAGGTCGGATGGACCTAAAATCTGCGCTAAGGTTGGTTAGACCCCAAATCAGTGCCAAAACCATTTTTCTCTAGAATTGCACCTCACAGACCTGCGCTAAATTTGAACTCCACCGACTTTTAGTCTGTGACACCCAAAACCCATGCTTCTTGACATTTTGGCCTAGAAATTGAGTTTTTCAAGGAGCAAATTGGATTTTCTTGATGGATTTGAATTGCACAACTAGTTGTCACATCATGATGAACATTTTATCAAGTTTGTGTAGATTTTTGGCATGTTTTACGACAATTAATATCACTACACATGAACAGTCTGTGACCCCCATAAATCTTGCATTTTACAGAAAAGACTAGAAAAACATGAAATAAAAGTCTACAAATGGATTTTAATGACCACAAAAACTTCCCTAATAATCATATTGGCCAAATGGATAATCAAAAAAGAAGAAAAATGTAGAAAATCATGTGAAAATCACTAGATTTAAGAGGTTTATAAGAAGGTGGCATTGACAATGAGTTGTCCTAGACTAATCTGTGACTGTAAATGGGCATATTTTGATTCAAAATAATGAAAAATGACTTGTTAAGATGAAATTGATGCTTTTCATTGTAAATTACAGGTCTTGGAGGACACAAGAGCTTGTCAGAACCGTCTTGGAAGGATGTACACACACATATGCAGTGCTAACCTAGAAATGTAGAGACTTCATTTTATCAACTAAATTGCTACTGCACCTATAAGAGAAGATCAATATGATGTCCAAGGTGATTGGGATAGGCCTTAGGAGCTAGAAGACATTGAATATCATGCTTCTTTTATTGTTGTTAACGAAAGTTCTAGTCCAATGTCCAAGACATACATATAGCTATCCCAGTAGTCCAGTCATGCAATGATGATCCATAAGCATCCAATTGGATATGTCTTCATCCAAGAATGTGCCACATACTCCCCTTGGTCCACTTAGCACTTGGAATCCTGTGAATTCATGTCAGCTCAAGTTTTTAATTGTCATGTGACTCTATTTCAGCTTTATTAGGCCTTGAAACTTGACTTTTCATCATGTACAACCAAATGGGTATCTATTTTGTCTAGATTCAATGTATTTGTAAACTGTATTTTGTATTTTTCCTACAAGACAAATGCAAATCCAAAAATGTAACTAACTGATGTATCTCATTAAATTTCGTGTAATCTAGACCATTGGTGTTGTGTTAATCTCCACTGTCCATTGAAAAACTCGGTATGGTGCCTTGCCTATAAAAGGGCCATCCTTTTCTCTCATTTGTAAGTAAGATTAGATATTGAATTGCAGAGACTATGCCAAATTGTGATAAATACAAAGCAAGTTTTGCAGGTTACTGGGAATTTGTGTTCTTGTGTTATCCTCTTTGGTTTTCATGGTTCATATCAATCTAAATTTAATTAGTTGTGCTTTTGCAATGATGGGTAAATGCTAAGATATCTAATGAATGCTTTGGTCCATACTATTAGTGCTTGCCAATGGTAAGTTGATGTGTATAGTTATCCTGGGCCCTATCATTGAATATAGTTCTGTTGCATTCCACTAGTTAAGTTGTGCCATTATTCAGGTGTTTAATGAGTGAATGCAATTTAAAAATCATAAGGATCCTTTGAAGATTGCATCATTTCTTGCAACATTGTGGGTTTCCAATCCTAGTGAAATAGGGAATGGTTTATTGAAAGTATTTGTCTATCTACATCATTTTACCCCATTGTGACTATCACTTAGGATCTCTTATCCCTTCTCTCTCTCCTTTTCATTTTGCAATTTATTTATATTAAGTTTGTTAGGTTAGGTTATAAGCAGCATTACATTGATCATCTGCTGAAATTTTAGACTTTACAGTCTGAACCACCTAGGGTTTGTACACTTAAATTGTTGCCATCTCTTCATAAACCCTACATTTCATGTAAGACCCCTTGTTGGCACAGCTAGACATACCATTGAGTCATTCCAAGCAAGCTAAGACCTAGCTGTAGAAACCTTATAGTAGTCTCACCTAGGGTAGAATACTTTTCAAGAGAGGTGTGATACTAGAAATCATACCTACGTTGTTGTCTGCTAAAACCACCATCAATAGAATTGGCGCTAGAAGGAGGGCTTACCAAAGCCATTGCTGACCAAAGCCATTGTTGATCAAAGCCATTACTAAAACAAGACATTGCTCCATTCACTAAAGATCTTCTGTTTGGTTGATTTCATCTGCATGCCCCTCTCTTATAACACAATCAATAGAATTGGCACTAGAAGGGGGCATGGAAAAAGATTTTATGCAAGTTTTCAGTTTGCTGGTTCACTACACATGCTGAAATGAAATGAATTTATAGAAAATTTTGATCCAATGGGTACACATAAGGGTTTCAGTCATGAAATCCCTTCATTCTTCAGAGCACCATCTCAACCGTCATATCATGACCATAATTTCAAAGTGGATATTCCACTTTTGAAAGAAGTGTTAGATAGGCAAATTAGAGTGAAGTATCCTCCACTAACACTGCTCAATTTTAGTTCACCTCAGGTCTACACTGTACATCCTAGAGAGCTGCATGACAAAATTGAATTTTTGACTTTTCTCCAAAGATTGGATTTACATTTGAAGGGATTGTTTCCTATTCTTGAAGTTTACAAGCCTGAAGAAAGATGTTGGTATGACAGACATATTCAAAATAAGACCTCACAAGGAGTTGTAAAACAGATGGACACATGTGCATGTGATCATGTCTCAGTTAAGAACATAAAAAGAACTGAGGCTGCAGAGGCTATAAATCCACCATTCAAAGTTGATCATAGTAAAGAAGACAATCTACATATGGAAAGAATTTAAGTTGTTCATCAAAGTACATATCCATATGATGATGGTAGTCAATGCTTATGGTCTGTAGGTCAGCCAACTAAGGAGTATACAGTCTGACTGGTTAAAACCTAGTTTTCATCTATTGGACTTTGAAAATATAGTTCCAGCATGGTTGAAGCCTAGTTCTCAGTAATAGGACAATGAATAGAGCAATGCACAAGATCAGATTTCTGCTGCTAAAAATATTCACAAGATAAATGATAAATGAGCAGTCATGTTAAGGATGCAGATCAGCAATCACATGCTTCAAAAATATCAAGTTCTAAGACTATATTTGGTGCTACAGAGGTGGAGAATAGCAGTCCATTTTAGACTGCTGATAATTTAGAGTTAGAACAGTAGGTTATTTAGATCAGAAATATGCAAGAACAAGAAAAAATCAATCCTCTAGATGAAGAACAGTCATCAACAGCAATGTAGAAAATTGTTCCAATTGACACACTTGAGCCACAATCAGATTGTTTGATGAAAAGTGATCAAGCTCTTGAGTATATCAGCACAGTGCATCTCAAAGATTAGTCATATCAGCCCAATACATTTGCTACAATTACTCTAACAGATTTTTCAACCAAGTCTAATGGACAAAATCTGGATGATACATCATCATAAGGTGACATTAACATTAAGGATCCAATCATAGAGGATGCAAGAGACTTTATTGTTGCTGCATAAAATGGATACACAGTCCACACAAGAGGATTGCTGATTAACACAGTGGAAATTTTTTCAGAGCATATGACTGATTTTGGTGAAATGGATTCAAGTATATCATATGTTCATCAGACTGATCCTATTCATACATGTATAAAGGAAGAGCTCCACATGGTTGATGCTGACCTACTGATGACAATTGAAAGCAGACATCTACAATCCAGGAATGAAAATCAGACAGTCATGCAAGATGACGGCTTGGAGGTTTTTTCATGTCAATCACTTGATCACATCATTGAGTTGGTGTCAATAATTAGCAAACATATGATGCTGCATGGGAATTCACCACATATGATACACTTTGCAATGACTGATTCATGTAGAATTCATCCAGATGATCCACACTCTGAAGGAAGTTGTCTAGACTTTCTATTTGCTTGGGAAGTTGCTGCAACATTCAATGCTCCAGAGGTATTTGATGAATGAGATATGGCCAAATATGAGTTGAGACCTCCTGAAGATGAGAAGGTATTTGGTACAATGCAGCAAGGTCATGAATTTACATACCCAACTGATGGTACTACAAATCAGGTTGTATCTTCCCCTTTTTCACTCAGTTTTGATAGTTATCAATTTGATTATGGTGATTTGGGTAAGACAACTTGCATATAGATTGATCATGGCCCTAATGAACTGCCCCAATTGCTGATTTTATGTGACGGATACCCTGAACATGAGCCTATCCTACCCATACCTTACTGTTAAGAGTACAAAGATGAATTTTCTAGACTTAGGACATTGACTTACACCCTATTACTCCTACATGTCCTGAGAAATAAATCACAGGGAGCTATAAATACTTGTTGTCTAAAGCTTTTGTACATAGTCTTGCTTGTTTCTAGTTAGGTTTTAGTTATTTGTTTGTTGTTTCAGTTTAGTTGTTGCTTTCTATTTTTTCTTTTCCTTGCCTGTTGGTAGTTGTTAGTTGTTAGTTGTTGCTTTCTTCCTGATTTTCTTTGGTTAGTTGCTTGTTTGATTTTCTTTTCACTTCCGCGTTTGCTTTGATTGGGTTCTCCATTTATCGAATGTGGTGGCAGTTATGCAAACCTACAAATGCTTCTTTGTTGGGTAAGTAATTTGGAATATTTCTTTAAGAAGCCAAGGCTTCCACTTAGGACTTGTTGTGGGTTTAGCTATTATACCAGGGAGTATGATGTCTGTTCATGGGAACTAAGTCATTAGTTGATGCACCTAAAATATTTTCTAACCATATATCTTTTACACTTTAAATGATCCTGAAGTAGCTAAGCAAGTCTAGGTGATCTTGTATTAAGTGAAAAGGTTGGATTCCCATTTTACCACCAATACTATGGATCTAGATGAAGATGGCAGGTGGCACTAAGTGCTTCTAGCCTATATTGGGTAAAAATAAAAGGTATTTTTCAACACCAGACCCACTACAAAGTATCAATATGAAAGATTGTCATTCGAAGACTCTCACATGAAGAATATTGTCTAAAGATTATCAGCATCAAATACCATTACATCAACAATATTACTGGAAGAGTCACTATTTGCTTCCCTCAAGGCTCATCACATCTCCACATTAAGAGCATTCTCTTGGTAGTAAAATGATCCCAACTTTATAGATTAGCTTGAAGGATCTTGGATGAACTTAGTTGCTGAAGGATGGGAATGAATGCAATTGCACACACTCAGGTTTTTAAGATATTGATGGTTGCACCGGTTAGTAGTCTTTGATTCTTTGATAGGATATCATGATTTTTTGCATTTAATATGTGGGAAACACAGAGATTCTAGGTTCAAACTGAAAGTTTATCTTTGAAATTCTCTAGAGCATTTCCCTAGCAGAGTCGCCATTTGTTGTGCCTTACACACATGCCCCATTTTGACAAATGGAGACCCCCACTTTTGGTTTGGCATGGAGTCTCAACCTTTATTACTAATGATGATGAGAAAGTGAACTTGTGCTTAGAGTGGATGATTTGTTACAGATTTGAATCTTTTGCATGTTTGGAGTCATTTGATGTTGTGCATGATAGATTTTGAAGTGTATTGAGTGGTCTTGTGCTTGAAAGATAGCCATTTGTTGCCTTTTGCACTTAAATTGGGTGTTACTACTTTTTGCTCAAAACTCTTATGTCACTGGATATTGCCTTTGAGATTGCTTTTGCAGGATGTGTCATGTTGAAATTCTTAGTTTCCAGATCTTACAGTTGTAAAATCATGTCAAATTCCACTAGATTTCCCTAAGGGGTCCATATACTTTCATCTTGTCACATGGTCCTAAAATCCTGATTTGGCTAAGTCTGAAACCTTAAAAATCCTAATAAATGGCTAAGTCTAAAGTCTGGTGGAACCACAAAATTTTAGAATCTGCATATGAAATCCTATAGATCTGGAACCCATCTCAAACATCTTGAAAGTATATTTAAAAATATTTAAAGTATAAAAAATTCAATTGCTTATACTTAAATATATTTTTAAATATACTTTCACCCTGGCCAATTCAAAATCTAGCACTAAAAATAACGCCAACTGTAGAAAGTGCTAAAACTGCCTCCTATCGACTTTTGTGCTAAAAATATCCTCTATCGACCTTTGCGCTAAAAACCCACTTTGCAGACTTGCATTAAAATGACTTCCTACTGACTTGAGCTAAAACTTCTACTACCTTAGGTCGGTCAGTGCTAAAACTCATGCAGGTCGGTCACTTTGAAAAACCTCGCCAACAAAATTTATACTAAAAATAGACCCAATACACTTGCGCTAAAATGGAACCGACTAACCCCATGAAGCATCATTTTAGTCGGTTAGACCCAAAATCCATGCTAAGGTCAGATGGACCTAAAATCCATGCTAAGATCAGTTGGACCGTAAATTCTACCGCAAAATAGTTTGGCACTAAAATCCGTGCTAAGATCAGTTGGCCTGTGCTAAATCTGACCTCCACCGACTTTTAGTCCGTGACACCCAAAACTCACACTTTTTGACATTTTGGCCTACAAATTGAGTTTTTCAAGGAGAAAATTAGATTTTCTTGATAGATTTGAATTGTACAACTAGTTGTCACATCATGATGAACATTTTATCAAGTTTGTTTAGATTTTTGGCATGTTTTACGACAATTAATGCCACTATACATGAAAAGTCTGTGGCCCCCAAAAATCTTGCTTTTTGTAGAAAAGGCTAGAGAAACATGAAATAAAAGTCTACAAATAGATTCTAATGACCACAAAAATTTCCCTAATCATCATATTGGTGAAATGGGTACTCAAAAATGATGAAAAATGTAGAAAATCATGTGAAAATCACTAGATTTAAGAGGTTGTTTATAAGAAGATGGCATTGACAATGAGCTATCCTAGACTAATCCGTGACTGCAAATCAGCATATTTTGATTCAAAATGATGAAAAATGACTTGTTAAGATGAAATTGATGATTTGCATTGTGAATTGTAGGTCTTGGAGGACACAGGAGCTTGTTCGAGCCGTCTTGGAAGGATGTACACACACATATGCAGTGCTGACCTAGAAATGTAGAGACTTCATTTTATCAACGAAATTGCTACTGCACCTATAAGAGAATATCAATATGATGTCCAAGGTGATGGGGATAGGCCTTAGGAGCTTAAATACATTGAAGATCATGCTTCTTTCATTGTTGTTCCTACAGTTCCTCTCCAATGTCCCAGCAGTCCAATCATGCAATGATGATCCAACAAGCATCCAATTAGATATTTCTTCATCCAAGAATGTGTCACATACTCCCCTTGGTCCACTCAGCACTTGGAATCCCAAGAATTTATATCAGCTCAAGTTTTCAAGTGTCATGTGACTCTATTTTGGCTTTATTAGGCCTTGAAAATTGACTTTTCATCATGTACAGCCAAATAGGTATCCATTTTGTCTAGATTCAATGTATTTGCAAGCTGTATTTTGTCTTTTTCCTACAAGACAAATGCAAATCCAAAAATGTAACTAACTGATGTATCTCATTAAATGTTGTGTAATCTGGACAATTGGTGTTGAGTTAATCTCCATCGTCCATTAAAAAACTCGGTATGGTGCCTTGCCTATAAAAGGCCATCCTTTTCTCTCATTTGTAAGTAAGATAAGATATTGAATTGTTGAGACTCTACCTAATTGTGATCAATACAAAGCAAGTTTTGCAGGTTACTCAAAGTTTGTGTTCTTGTGTTATCCTCTTTGGTTTTCATGGTTCATATCAATCTGAATTTAATTAGTTGTGCTTTTGCAATGATGGGTAAATGTTAAGATATCTGATGAATGCTTTGGTCCATACTATTAGTGCTTGCCGATGGTAAGTTGCTATGTATAGTTAGCCTAGGCCCTGTCATTGAATATAGTTTAATTGTATTCCACTAGTCAAGTTGCGCCATTATTTTGGTGTTTAATGAGTGAATGTAATTTGAAAATCATAAGGATCCTTTGAAGATTGCATCATTTCTTGCAACATTGCGGGTTTCCTATCCTAGTGAAACAGGGAATAGTTTATTGAAAGTATTTATCTATCTACATCATTTTACCCCATTGTGACTATCACTTAGGATCTCTTATCCCTTCTCTCTCTCCTTTTCCTTTTGCATTTTATTTATATTAAGTTTGTTAGGTTAGGTTATAAGCAGCATTACATTGATCATCTGCTGAAATTTTAGACTTCATAGTCTTAACCACCTAGGGTTTCTACACTTACATTGCTACCATCTTTTCATAAACCTTGCATTTCATGTAAGACCCCTTGTTGGCACAGCTAGACATACCACTGAGTCATTCCAAGCAAGCTAAGATCTAGTTGTAGAAACCTTGGAGTAGTCTTACCTAGGGTAGGATACTTTTCAAGAGAGGTGTGATACCAACAATCATACATGTGTTGTTGTGTGCTAAAACCACCATCAACACCTTCCAAACTAATGAGACCTTTAGGTGGACTTCTTATGTGGTTTATGCCTTGGCTAGAACTATTGAATACCTTGGCTTGTCAAGATTAGGAGTGGTTGGAAATGAACAAGATCAATACAAAGTATATGAGTGTTACACTCAACTGGATATATCACAATCACTAGTTCATTACAAGAGGTTTAATGATGCATTTACTATGCCTAATACCAAGATCCTACAGAATGATATGGCTAGGAGACTATCCCCTAAAGTAGCTAATGTTGTACAAATGTATGGGAGATGGTACATTCAATTTTAGAAGTTTACATATGTGAGGGTCCAAGGTTTCACTGGAACCCCCTACAAGCTCCCTCGGTATCCAACCGATAGAGTGGAGATTCTAGAGCTTACTAGGCAAGTTCTTACTTGTGCAGAGAGATTTAATCATTGCATAGAGATTCTATTAAGTTTCCTATATTTTGGGGGAGGGGAAACTATTCTTGTACCACCATGGGAGCAACAGAGCATTCAGACATAAAACTGCAATTGTTGAATTTGCATTTCTATCATAAGAGGACCCATTTTGACCCGTTTGGCATAATGGAAATACATGTGAGAAAAAAGAATTTTCATAGGGACCACCTTGAGGACTTCTGGGCCAATTGTATGGATGATTATGAAGTGTTGAGGAGAGGCTATTCTAGACTATCTCTGGATTTTATTAAAAGGTTCAATATCATAGAGGTCCTGGACTAAGTGACAGAAGACAATAATGTGATTCAAAGATGACCTTAGGAGGATTTATTCAATTAGCCAATTCCATTCCCCAACAGGGTAGATTTAGAGGAAAGTTATTTGGATGTAGTAATAAGGGACCCCATCAAATTCAGTAAGGGTTGGATAAGAGCACAAATTGCAACTTTGATTCAAATAGGAGTACCTCTTACTCAAATAGGAGTACCTCTTACTTACACAGAGCAAGGACAAGATAGAACTAGTAGTGATGAGGAAGATCAGACCAAAGAAATAGAAGAGAATACAGGGCAAGAGGCTACTCAAGGAGATGCATCAAAAGGAGATAGTGAAGAAGACATTCCTCTAGCTGATAAGGGAAAAACCAAAAAGGGCCTTCCAAAACAACAGAAGAAGGATAATCCCCCAGCATCCAAAACAAGGAGCACAAAGAGAAAAGATATGTCTGGTGGGAAAGATGTAACATCAAAGTCTAAGAAGACCAAGACACAACCTGTTGTAGCTGCACCTCTCATCACATTTTCTACTCTCTAGCAAAATGTAGGTGTTGTTGTCTCATCTTTTGTTGCAACTAATACCTTATTACTTGCTTCCTCCTCTATTGTCACAATCATGACCTCCTTAGCCATCATTGCAAGTATATCTATCCCTCTTTCCCCTACCACTTCCTCAATCACTCCTTCCATCTCTTCTTTGCCATCTATCTCTATCATTCCCATCTCATCTATTGTTCCCTCTACTGTCCCTACCATTGCATCCATGAGTCTTCTCATTCTTGCTTCCTCTTCACTATCCATTTCTTTTGTGTCATCATCCCTACCTCCCATCTCAACCATCCTTTCACCACCACCTTTCACCTTGCCATCCTTAAGTCTCTCCACCCTACTTTCCATTTCATCTGTACTTTCATCTCCTCTTTCCTCCCCTTTCATACGTTTTGCCACATTTGCAAATCTGTCTAGATTATATTTACCTTTAGCTACTACTAATTCTTTGGTTGCTATAAATGATTCTTTAGCCAGACCTTTTAATGACTCTTCACAAGTATCAATGCCTGCACCCCTTCCAGTCTCTTCACTACCTAGCATCAAGAAGGTATGTGTTGAATTAGATTCACAGGGAGAGGCAATCATTCAGGATGCAATGCAAGAGCTTCTGATAAATCCCTACATAATTGAAGTAGTAAATATAGAAGATAGCCCATCAGAGGAGCTAGACACTAACTCACTACTAGAGATTGCTAAGAAAGTTATGTCTAAAAATCTACAATATATAGAGTAATCAAAGTCCCCTCCAAAGAACATAGAGACAGAAGAGTAGGATCCACTACATGATAAAGGAACAAGTCAAGGCCCAGAAATAGAAAACATGCATATTGATGTTTCTTTGAATAAGGAGAATACTCACATTGACCCTCCAGAACATTCTTCTACAGCTCCTAATTGGTTACAGCAAAGGTTAAATAATCAGCCTCCCCAAGTAGAAGTCATGTCTCTAGACTTGGACATGTAATGTCAGAAAATGTCCCCTTCGGGGTTTTCCCTCATAAGGTTTAGTTCTCAGGTCTTTTGCATGCATTTAGAACATCTTACTTCATAATTCAGCATCTTGATGGAATGAGCTCTAGCTAACATGACAAATGGGACCTAGGAGGACCCCTTGAGCTTGACCCTACCCAAAATAGGGAGGAGGACTTGGGCGCTCATGCCCTAGTCCTACCTTATTTTGGGGTAGTCCTAATTTTTGGGTGTCAGTTTATGACTATTATTTCGGTCCTATGCCAACATGGTAAGTTTCAATTATGAAAATCTTGGCGGGAGTGTTTGTAGTTGCATATATAAGCATGTTTAGGCATTCATTTGTAAACTAGATGATTACTAGCAAGCTATTGTGTTCCCAAGGTGATTCAAGGCTTTCATTGTGTTGCAAAAGCAGATTTGTGTGGTTTATGTGCTTGTGTTTGCAGATTTGAGCATCCATTTCATCATGGAATGAAGAGCATCTTTCTCCCATTATATCTTCACTACAAGGTGACATTATATTGTGTTTTCATCATCATTTCCTTTGGTTTTTGCCTCTTCCTCACAAGGGCATGCACTGTTTATCTGACAAGTTCAAAGACTTAAGTGTCCTCTAGGGCTTGACTGAGGCAAGCGTCTAAACACCACAACCCCCTCCCAAAGTTTCCATGGTTGCAGGTTACAGGTTGTGGAGCTGGGAAAAGTGAAGTTGTAGGAAGGCTGTTGATAACTGAGAGGGGGGGGTGAATCAGTTATCCTAATTATTTCCCTTATTGAACTTTCCTTTTAATTGATGCAGCATAAAATCAAACACAAAAACATTAACCATGAAATAAGAAACACATGACACAGTAATTTTTGACGTGGAAACCCTGTTAAGGGAGAAAACCACGGGGTGATTAACCCAAAATTATTCTCTGTTAGAAGAATAGGAAATTACAAAAATGGCACTTGCCAATTAGGGCTCACTGCCCGAGCACACTGCTCACAAGAGGCCCACTGCCTACAAGAAGACACACTGTCTACAAAGTGATGAGAATCACAGTCTTGAACTGATTGGAAGCATCTACATATGCTAGAGTTCAGTTCCGGTTAGGCTCAGTACACTGATCTGCTGCACTTCATCTTTCCTCTGTTCTTTATTCTGCTATCTTTCACATACCGGATCCTTTTTGCTACCTCTGCTCTTATCTGGACTTATTCGCATATATTTCCACAACAACAACACACTTCACAACTAAATCCATCCTCTATATATATCCGCACAAGTAATTTCATCACCTTTCTAGTCGGCATCCGGAACAGTCTAGTTTCTTATAAACTTTCATTCTGTCGGCTGAATCCTTCCTCACCAAGCAATGCGGATCAAGCATATACTTGTAGATATCATTAATCATGTCGGCCAAACATGATTCATGCCTTCACAACCTCTGTCATCAATAGTAACCCATCCGGAAAGCAGTCTGATACTCTGCCAGTCAGTTCTTCCTCTGTTTTCACTGTCTCTCAGGAATCCGGTACTCAACCATTCATATCTTTTTCTTTGTCCATCACCGGAGGCTAAATCCTTGGAATATACCACTCAAGGTAGTCCTCTTGACTTCCCCAAATCCGCACTGCACCAAGACACTTCCTCTGAGAGATCCGGACCAATCTGTCGGACCTTGCCACATGCTCTGTTCTTCTTCACCGGACCACAACATCTTTTATTCTGACTTCCGGTAGAGACACATTATGACTTGCGGATATGTGGGATGACCTTTGTTGCCATCAATGACAACAACCATGAATCCATATAGTGTCTCTTGCCAACAATCTCCCCCTTTGGCATTGATGGCAACACTTAGTGAAAAATGACTAAGTGTTTTCACTATGCTCCCCCTTTGCTGATGCTCTGTCCTTATATACAATTTCCGGAACTCCCCCTTAGTTGGATCCCTCATTTTTCACTGCTCCTCACTCCCCCTTTGACATCAATGGCAAAGGGTAGGGTCCGCACACCAAAATTTTCAAAAATTTTCTATACATAGCCGCATATTTACATACTCACATATACTGAAGAATGTCTGCAAAGGATGTCTGCAATTGAATCATTTCTGTAGCCCAACTTTGCTTCATTCTGTCCAAAATTGAAATGTGACCACTTAACAAAAATGCAAACGCTTCTGCCCGCTTGAGATCTGTCGGATCTTTTGTTTGGGCGGTGGTCTGAGCATCACTGATGGCCTCATGCATAGTTTCCAACTTAGGGATTATAATCCTTCTAAGTTCTCCCATCCGGTTAGTGATGTTCTTTCTTTCCTTCTCAAGATTCTTTATTTCATTCAAGACTGCAATAGTCTGACATTCTTGATTTATTATAGAAGAAGAGAGAGGATCAAAACTTTGAGATAAGCTTTGTAGCTTATCCTGTTCCTGTTTTATTTTCTTGTCAAATGCTGCTGTTGCCTTTGACCAGGATATACAAAATTTATAGATGTCACCGCCATCCTTCAGAGCATTCTCTAAGCTCTTTATTCCAATGCTTACAATTTTCCTATCTTTAGAGATTAATTCTAATATTTCTGAAAATCTCTTATCCAAAAATTCTTTCCGGACCTTTTCTTCAGCTGATTTTTCTAGAGAATCAAAATGTGTATCAACACTGCTGACTAAGGTTTTTAGATTACCGGAAGAGGAGGCTGTCGGATCTATCTGGATTGATGGCATGATTTTTACAAGTACTCCGGAAGCAGCCTCTATCAACTCACAGTCTTCCATATGAGACTTCAGGAGCTTTTCATTTGCCTTGGCATTTGCAAATGAAGCTATCTTCATTGTTTGTACCGGAGAGAGAGAGTCAAAATCAAATGGACCTTTTAGAAGCTCCGGTTCATCAATCTCTAGAGTTTCTTTGCTCAAAAATTGTTGAACAGTTTGTGCAGTGTCTCTTGCCGGAGACAGATGTTTCTTTTCTTCTGCAGTCTTAGAACTGTCAACCTCTTTGTCTTTCACCACTGCTTCCTTCTCCTGTAATTGCTCTTCTTCTTTGGATCCGGAGACTGTAGGGGAAACCGGAGGAGAGATGCTAGTTTGTTCATGGGCCACTTCTTCTGGAGCAGAGGGTCCCAAGTCCTCAGCTGTTTCTGTACCTAAATCCTCTACAACCGGAAGATTGAACCTTTTGAAGGCCTTCTGGAGGATCTCTTCTGTTTCTTGGGCCACTTTGTCAGTCTCGCCAAGCATGAGTTGATTCATCCTGGCTTTGCTTCTGAACTCATCTTTGCAGTCTTTGAAGATAATGTTCATTGTCTTGGGATCAATTTGAGGATATAGCTGAATAGCTATCTGCTCCCGGATCTCAAGATCTTTAGCATGAGCATTATTCTTTCTTACTTCCATTTCCTTTTCTAGGCTTTTAGGAATAAGAGATATTATTTCAATGAAAGCCTTATTATATATATTAAGATATTTTACTGTGGCCTCCTGCAGAGTCTTTTGGTCGGCCTCACTGAAGTCATCATATGATTCAGTCATTGGTTGAAGGTTTCCATCCACCGTGACCGACTTGATTATGCTCTCTAGTGACAGAGTGGGCTTTTCAACAGTTACCTCTGCCATTTCATCCTTGTCTTGGCCTGTGGAGGGCTTACCGGATCCTTTCTTCTTCTGTTTCTTTACTTCTCTTACTCCCTCATCTGATTCTGTTTCCTCTTCATCCTTTTGGCTTCCATAAGCCCTTGTGGCTTTTGTCTTGGATCTTTTACCGGATGCCTGGACTTCCGGTTTTGAACTTTTGGTTGAGGGAGGTGCAGATCTCTTTGATGATCTGGTCCGGGTGGGAGATCCAACCGGAGCACTTTCTTTACTTTTCTCTTCTTCCTCGGCCTTCCTCCTCTTTTCCCAGCTGGCATCAAGTGCCTCCTTTGAGATGCCTAGGCCTTGAGCAATGTGCTCTACTTCTTTTCTCACTTTTCTTTTAATCTCAGGTTCCCTGAGTTCTACATGTATTTTTACACTTAGCTCCTCAAAGGTTCCAAACCTTTCTGCCTTAGGATCTTTGGGCTGACTTAGCATGTGTTGAACATGTAGCTCCACTATCTGTTCATCTACTTCATACCCCATGGGCATGATCCAGACAGTCCTTGGCTCTACTGCCTCCATTAGGCACTGATCAGTGTCAACCATAAAGCACACTGAGTCTTTGTATTTTTCAACAAGAGACTGGGGAATTCTCTCTCTTGCTTGCATCATGCTCTGAAAGTTTTTGAAGTATCCCCATAGAGCTGAATTTCTCGCTTTTGCATCCCCAAGTCCATGCAAGTAGTCTCTTATCTGGACTGCAACAGGTTTGTCATTCTGCCATACCCATCCACTTGTTCCGGGTAGCTCATTCATGAAGTAGAAGAATAGACATACAATAAGAGTACCATACTTGAAGGAATTCTTCTTATCCTTCTTGATTTTCTGTATATTTTCCATCAATTGGCTTAGCAGTAGTTCGCAGAGGTCATATTCTGCATTCTTTCTTAGCATTTCAAAGGCAGTGTATACTGCAGTTCCGGATACAGAATTCTCCCTGCTGGAGTGATAGATCTTGTATCCTATTATCATTGATGCATATTTGATATCCGGATCCGAAATATCTTCAATGGTCATTGCCCTCTTATCAAATTTTGATCCGGTGGCCTCAGTTACAATGTTGTTCTTGACAGATTTGAGGATAGGTACCCCTCCGGAAGAGTATAGACCAGTTACTGCTCTAATTGCCTCTTTTGTAATCTTGCAGGGTCTATCTAGCCATAGAAAGTTGTCATGCATCCTGCTCAGTACATACCGGACCCATTCATCTTCTTCAAAACAGGGGAAATGAATAAATTGCTCAAATTGTTTCTTCTGGATATCCTTATACTCTGGTTTAAGCTCAAAAGCATTGTCTATCAGCTGCTTGTGATAGAGGTCTCTTAATTTGAATTCCCCAAATTCCTCAATGTTTGCATGTATGTAAACCCTAATGTCTTCGGTATGTAAAACTCCGTGAGGAACACTAGAGAAGGCTCCTAGTGGATCTACCTCCAATGATTTGTAAGGATGTTTCTTGAATGAGGGGCGAGGTCTATCAGAGATCTTAACTATGTTTGGAGTAGCCATTCTTCAAAGATTTGCAGTGAGGTAATGAAAAACGGAGAATACCTTATGCGCCTTCGGTTTGCACGGAGTGGTTGGATTGATTTCTTTATGCAATAGCTTCGGCAGGAGATCCTTAGTGTGCTTGATGAACCTTGTTGCAGAGCTCCACTTTTCGCTTCTTCTCGAGTGCAGAATGAGCAAATGACCTTTGAGAAATCCCTTAAATTGCTCCGCGAACCCTAATATCTGTCTGCAATAAATGCTTCACCTACATCATTCTGGTTTGCCTTGTCTGGATAGTTTGGAGTATCCCGGATTAGTCCTGATCTGTGGATATCATCCGGATCTTTCAATCATGAATGAATCGAGGTAACATATTGCAAGAACATCCCAAACACTCTGTCCAATCCGCAGAACAAGATAGTGCATTTCTGGATCTTTCCGGACCTTTTTGTAATCCTTTATCATACCGGAGCATCTCCCTGAACAGGTCTTATTTGATCGATTACAGCTTCTTCATAACTCCATGCGGACCTCTGAAAACTTGACTGAAGTATCTCAAGACTCATATCTACAAACCCTGTGATCCGCATCTTGTGCCACATCCGGCACCACTTGTTTGGCTGGGGGAACAAGATTTTCTTTGAGTCTCCCCCTGAGCCTGAGCTCACTTTTTAATTTTCGGAAGAGATATCAGCACCAGAGTCTAGTGCGGATCCAACCTCTACGTTCTCTGAACTTTTCTTCACCCAAATCTTGCTCATCTGATTCCTAACCTCATCCGCATTCATCTTTTGTTTACCCTTGTCTTGATTCTGATTATACACCAGACCTCTTTTGTCCTGATTCTTGTTTCTGTAGACTTTAGCATTATGACCGGACCTATTGCAGATTTGGCAAATAACATTTCTTTGCATATTTGACTGATATCCTCTTGATCTGCATTGATTAGCAATATGACCTATTCTATTACATGTGAAGCATCTACCTTTGAATGATTTGTTTACTTGCATACTTCTGCATTCATGGGATTTGTGTCCATACCTTTTGCAGTTGAAGCACTGTCCGGAGAAGGATGAATTAATCTGATTCATTCTCATTCTGCACTGATTAGCTTTGTGACCAAAGTGGTTGCAGTTGTGGCAGTATCCATTGAAGGATGGATATCTTTGAGCATTTGGCTGTCTTACCGGAGGTCTTCTAGGCCTGTTCCTTGGATTTTCTGATCCAAGATTCTTCTGACCGGATCCGGAGCTTTCTCCTTTCTCATATCCCAAGCCATACTTGTCATCTGTCCTCTTTTGACTTCCAAGAAGAACTTCAAGTTGAGCAGAACTTATCTTGAATTTCTCTTTATATTCATTTGCTGTTTGAAGGTCTCTTTTGAGAGAGGCAATTTGATCCTCAAGTTTTCCTTCATTATCTTTGGCATCTTCAAGATCAGATTCAAGATGTCTGATAATCCTGTCCATCTGGTGGCATTCTTCTGATTTTTCTTTAAGAGATTGTCTTAGATTGTCTTCAGCCTTTCTTTTTTCTTCAATCTCTTGAGTAAACTTTATAGTTCCTGATTCCATTTCATGTCTTAACATAATGACTTCTTTTGATAACTTTTCACATAACTTGGTTTGCTCAGTCAATTCTTCATTTGTATTGCTTTCTTCACTTTGTCTTGCCAATTGTTGAAGCAGCTCCTTTCTCTTTTTCATAGAGAGACTTAATTTGTCTTTTAATTCTCTCATGAATTCATCAGCCTGTTTGAGTCTTTCCTTTAATTCACTGACTTCAGAATTTGACTGTTCAAGATCCTCAAGAGCAGTCTTGAGTTGCTCCCTTAAACCATATGCATCCATTTGAAATCCCAGATCTTCCTCAAGCTGTTAGGCTCTATTAGGAGGAACTTAGCTCTGATACCAATTGTTGATAACTGAGAGGGGGGGGTGAATCAGTTATCCTAATTATTTCCCTTATTGAACTTTCCTTTTAATTGATGCAGCATAAAATCAAACACAAAAACATTAACCATGAAATAAGAAACACATGACACAGTAATTTTTGACGTGGAAACCCTGTTAAGGGAGAAAACCACGGGGTGATTAACCCAAAATTATTCTCTGTTAGAAGAATAGGAAATTACAAAAATGGCACTTGCCAATTAGGGCTCACTGCCCGAGCACACTGCTCACAAGAGGCCCACTGCCTACAAGAAGACACACTGTCTACAAAGTGATGAGAATCACAGTCTTGAACTGATTGGAAGCATCTGCATATGCTGGAGTTCAGTTCCGGTTAGGCTCAGTACACTGATCTGCTGCACTTCATCTTTCCTCTGTTCTTTATTCTGCTATCTTTCACATACCGGATCCTTTTTGCTACCTCTGCTCTTATCTGGACTTATTCGCATATATTTCCACAACAACAACACACTTCACAACTAAATCCATCCTCTATATATATCCGCACAAGTAATTTCATCACCTATCTAGTCGGCATCCGGAACAGTCTAGTTTCTTATAAACTTTCATTCTGTCGGCTGAATCCTTCCTCACCAAGCAATGCGGATCAAGCATATACTTGTAGATATCATTAATCATGTCGGCCAAACATGATTCATGCCTTCACAACCTCTGTCATCAATAGTAACCCATCCGGAAAGCAGTCTGATACTCTGCCAGTCAGTTCTTCCTCTGTTTTCACTGTCTCTCAGGAATCCGGTACTCAACCATTCATATCTTTTTCTTTGTCCATCACCGGAGGCTAAATCCTTGGAATATACCACTCAAGGTAGTCCTCTTGACTTCCCCAAATCCGCACTGCACTAAGACACTTCCTCTGAGAGATCCGGACCAATCTGTCGGACCTTGCCACATGCTCTGTTCTTCTTCACTGGACCACAACATCTTTTATTCTGACTTCCGGTAGAGACACATTATGACTTGCGGATATGTGGGATGACCTTTGTTGCCATCAATGACAACAACCATGAATCCATATAGTGTCTCTTGCCAACAAAGGCATCTTGAAGTGTCAGAATTATAGAATAGAAGGAAAAATTGCCACCTGGACTCAGGTGCCTGCTCATTAGTCCTCCAACTTCCGTGACGGGAAAATATCCAGGTCAGCAGGGAAGAGTTGCAAACTGAGTTTCCAAATCTAGACAAAAAGCAGGGAATTAGACTTGTGCACCTGCTCTTTTGTTCCCAAATTTTCCACCTCAAAACCCCAAAAATAGGTACTCTATGATTTGATATTTTTCTTCCATCTGCTACAGCTTTTTTTGTTATTCTTCCGTTTACATTCATATTTGCAAAATTAGCATTTAATGGTCAATTAAGCATAACAGAAGGAAATTTGATAATTAGACACCCTACTCCAATTTTCCCTATATTTCATAGTGACTTAGGGTATGATAGTGAATTGCCACTCAACCCTAGATCCTTGAATGTATAGGGTGAAAGGAGGATTCAAACATCTAAACACTTAAAAACTAAACAATCCCAATTTTACCCTAAACATTTTGGTGAACCCGTGTTTTTGGACTTAAATTACAACTTGTTGAGTTTTTGTCTTCATATTTGTATTGATTTCATTCATTCATATAGTCTTTCATTTTATTGCATTGAGAAAATTTCAAAAAAAATAGAAAATTTTGGAAAAATTCAAAAAAATTGTATTGTTTGGCTTACTAAATTGCATCAATTCTTTCTAAATTTTCTTAATTCATGATTTTTGCATCAGATCTGATATAAACTACAGAAAAACACAAAGAGTCAGAAATTTGCATTGCATTTTCATCATTAATTTGCTAGGTTTTTGTAGAAATTTTGACAATTTTCATATAACCAAGTAATTCCAAAATCTAGGGTTAGTAGACAAAAATCTTCTTTCAGATTTTTCTACTGATTTTAGAGGCTCATTAAAATTATAATTTGTCTTTACTCTTGCATTTTATTGTAAATTTGCATTTAGATTCAAAATATTTGCATTTTTGCATAGAAAATTTCAACAAAAAGCTAGCAATTTTCATTAGATTTGCATTGGAATTTTGCATATAAGGGCTTGAAAATCATTTTTAGATCTAATTACACTTCATTTTCATCATCAATCAGAATTAAAAACATTCACATAGCATTTTGTGTCAACATCTCAAACCTATGGCTTCAAAAACAATGATTTTCACTAAAATTAGCCTTATTGACTCTATAAACTTGCACCATAGACATGTTGTGAATGGTATTTTTGCATTAATTGGATGTTATCAAGGTAATCATTTTATTCTCCTCATAAAAATCTTTACAACACCCTTTTAACGGGCTCTTGTATTGAAAATTTGGTGAAAAACTACATATTCTAGCTATTTTTTGCCCTAGGGTTTGGCCTAGTTTGCACTCTAAGCATGTTGTGACAAAGTTTATGGATTGAGGTGACTAATATCATTGATTTTATTTTCTTCACCCCCTAAAATTAATTACAACACCCATTTTCCTAGGTCTTGGAGTTGAAAAAACTATGTAAATTTGCATATTTTGCTATATTTTCACTAAGGTTTGACCTTAAGTGGCACTAAAAGTGTGTTGTGTTTTAATTGGCTATTATTACTGATATAATTTACTTTCCATCATCACTGTCCTCACAACACCCTTCGTTATGCTCTTTTGGATTAAGTTTTGGTGAAAAAAGTGCATATTTCGACATATTGTCACTATAGTTTGACTTGGCATTATCTTAGATTTGCATCAAGAGTGTGTTGTGAAGGATAATATTGTTGTTTTGGACTGATATTAGACATATAATTTTCTTACCTTGACTAAAATCCTTACAACACCCTTTGTTTCACTTATTTGCATTAGAAAAAGTACAAAAATCAAACATTTGAGGCTATTTTGGGGCATATCACTTTGCACTTGCCTTTGATATACTTTTGGAAAAACTTTCAAATCTTATTTAAGCATAAAAATATGGAATCTAATCACAACAACAAGAATAGGTTCCCTCCTACACCTTACATGAAAAGAAAGGCTCCTAAACCTAAAATTGTGTTTACACCTCATGATAGAACAATTAGAGACTCCAATGGACCTCTTTACATCACTGTGAAAATAATGGGAAACCCTATGGATGGAACCCTTATTGATCCTAATTGCATGAATAATGTTTCCACTAAGGAGTTCCTCTTTTCACATCAACTAATGCAAGGTTCTTATGACCCCTCCAGCATGATGATTAAGATGCATAAGGGAACCTTTATCAAGCCTTTGGGTAAGATATCATTGTTGGTAACACTATCTAGAAAACATGTTGAACAATGGTTTGATGTTGTCCCCATTTCTGACCTCTTTCGCATTAAATTGGGACATCCTTGGCTAAAAGAAATGAAATCTATCCCTTCAACAATACACCATTGTCTAAAATTCCTTTTTGATGGATGCATGATTACCATCCCCCGCAACAAATATAAAACTTTGGTTGAGAAAAAGCATTACAGATTGAATTATTTTTGGGATAAAACTAAAATACCGAGTCCTTCTATATACAGGAAACGACAAAAGATAAACAACCCGCATGTGAAGAGAACTTTAGACCATAAGGACAAAGTCCCTATGCTAAGGTTCCTCCCTCAAAATCTTCTAAATTGCACAAGCCTATGAAAGAGGATAGCCCTATCTTACAGGAGATAAGTGGTAAAAGAAAATGAAATAGAAAAGCAAGAGAAAGAAGAAAAAGAAGACAAGCTTATGCTATAAACCTTGCCTCTCAACAATAAAACATTAGTCCCAACATTCAACCAAACATTGCAGTTGGTCACTTGGGGGCACCCTCCTACGTGACTGTCCCTAAGACACTTGTTTCTCCTCTCTTATTTATTGTTTGCCTTCCTCTAGTGTTTCTATCTAGCAGGCGGATAATGACAAACATTTATACTGATGCGGACCTAGTGTCCCTTTCGAGAGCAATCAAAAAATGGACTTAGTTCCTAATATGATGATGGGGTTGTATATTTTATCCGACTCTTGGCTAGTGGAAGCACTCGTGCTTTCCGCATAGTGAACTTGATGATATTTTTATCATATTTACAAACCTTAACAATACTACTGCTCTATGCACCTATGTTTGTCTTTAAATCTAGCCTTAGCGGTACTCGATTCAGAGAGCTTTGTGATATCGCCCCACAGTTATCCTCAAACTCTAAATTCATTGTATAACCTTAGCTCTTTGTGTGGTTAATCATATGCATTGATGTTGTTGTTTATCATGATGTTGTAGAACTAACATGTTTCTTGCAAGGATGTCTTTTTGGGAACATTTGGTGATCGTAAAGTACATGTCACCTCCGGGGGGCAAGGGCTTTGCAAAAGTCTATGTTCCCTTGTGTGTTTTATTCCTACCTTAACATGTTTGATATCGATACTTGATATCAACCACCTTAAGGTGGGGGCATATAAGGTAAGTTGTCTATTGTAGATGTTAGCAATGTGTTTATCCTCAGATGCAAAGACCTTCGTGATGAGTGCATCATGCATCCTGAATTTGTTTGCAATCAATCAATCAATCATGTAAGCCCTCTATGGAGGTAGGATATCACATATATCTTTTTTATCTTAAGCCCTCTGTAGAGGCAGGGATGGTGTATTTCTCAGAGCAGATTGCAGATCATCCTATCATTTTCAAAAGTCCTCTGCAAAGGCGGGGAGTGGTTCTATGAGTAATTCAACCCTTAAGCATGTCTTCAGCTATTGTTGTGGTGAAGCCCAATCATTAATGTGTTCCTATAATGTGCCTGAGATGGTGATGAGCCTAGAAATAGGGAACACACCATCACTTGTCTATCGTGTTTTCTCCGTGTCTTCAAGTGTGTGTGTTTTGGCATGCTTGTTTTGTGTAGCATTTTTTTTGCCCCATATGCAGTATAAGGACCAACGCCTTAGGGTTGTGCTTCTTGCATTTTGGGAGGTTTTGAGTGTCTTGCATGTGTGTTGGCCCATATATACAAAGACCTGTGTGATGAGTGCATCATTTATTATGGGAGGTTTATTTAATTTCTAGTACTTGCATTTGCATTTCATATATATGAGAAAAAGAAAAAGAAAAGAAATTGTGTCTTATATGCATTGATTGTCTTTTCCATGTTCTACATGACTGTAACTATCTTCTTCATGTTTTGCATGCCTATTACTATCTTCTATGTGATTGGTGTGTCTTCTTCGTGCTTGGTGTGTTTGTTGTGTTTGTGACCTTACTTTAATGCATGTAATGGCCTCGCATTTATACATACATTAAAGTGGGGGCTAAATGTAACGTAAGAAAATGTCCCCTTGGGGGCTTTTCCCTCATAAGGTTTAGCTCCTGGGTCTTTTACATGCATTTAGAACATCTTACTTCATAATTTGGCATCCGATGGAATGAGCCCTAGGTAACATGACAAATGGGACCTAGGAGGACCCCTTGAGCTTGACCCTGCCCAAAATAGGGGGGAGGACTTGGGCACCCGTACCCTAGTCCTGCCCTATTTTGGGGCAGTTCCAATTTTTGGGTGTCAGTTTATGACTGTTATTTGGGTCCTATGCTGACACGGTAAGTTTGAATTATGAAAATCTTTGTGGGAGTGTTTGTAGTTGCATATATTAGCATGTTTAGGCATTCATTTGTAAACTAGATGATTACTAGCAAGCTATTGTGTTCTCAAGATGATTCAAGGCTTTCATTGTGTTGCAAGAGTAGATTTGTTTGATTTATGTACTTGTGTTTACAGATTTGAGCATCCATTTCATCATGGATTGAAGAGCATCTTCCTCCCATGATATCTTTACTACAAGGTGACATTATATTGTGTTTTCGTCATCATTTCCTTTGGTTTTTGCCTTTGCCTCACAAGGGCAGGCACTTTTTATCTGACAATGTTGTTCGGAGACTTAAGTGTCCTCTGAGGCTTGACTAACGTAAGCCTTTAAACACCACAACCCCCTCCCAAAGTTTTCATGGTTGCAGGTTACAGGTTGCAGAGCTGGGAAAAGTGAAGTTGCAGGAAGGCATCTTGAAGTGTTGGAATTGTAGAACAGAAGGAAAAATAGCCACCTAGACTTGGGCACTCTCTCATTAGTCCTCCAACTTCTATGATAGGAAAATCTCCAGGACATTAGGGAAGAGTTGCAAACTAGGTTTCTAGATCTGGACAAAAAGCAGGGCATTGGACTTGGGCACCCGCTCTTTTGTCCCTGACTTTTCTACCTTAGAACCCTAAAAATAGGTGCTCTATGATTTGATATTTTGCTTCCATCTGCTAGAGCTTTTTCTGTTATTCTTCCATTTATAGTTGTATTTGTGAAATTAGGGTTTTAACGGTCAATTAAGCATAAGAGAAGGAAATTTGATAATTAGACACCCTAATCCAAGCTTCCCTACATTTCACAGTGACCTAGGGTATGATAGAAAATTTCCACTCAACCCTAGATCCTTGAATGTATAGGGTGAAAGGAGGATTCAAACATCTAAACACTTAAAAACTAGACAATCCCAATTTTACCCTAAACAGGATAGTTTCTTAGCTAGATTGGAGAAACCAAAGAAGCAAAAAAAGGCCAAAGTCTAGTCTAGGATCTATAAGGATGCTACAAGATCCTATATTGTATAGGTAGTAGTCCCTCCTAAGCATACTACACTATTACAACAATCAATTTAGGGCCAACTTCCAAAGTGCAGGAGATTAAGGAGTTCAAAGGCTCTATATCTAATATCCTGCATAGATTAAACAAAGATGAGCTGACAAAACAACTCAAGAAGACAAATGACGAACTGAGATCTTGTATAAAATATTTGATAAAACCTATGTCCTCCAATGGTGAGCCAGAGACTACACCTTCCCTTCTTTCTAAAGAGGAGCTAGAGAATTTTGATAGCATTAAAACCACTACAGTTGCTATAGAAGAATGGTTCCACAAAGTATATGCAAAGGGCTATGAGATAATAGATGTAGCATCAGAGCTGCATAAAGATTTTTGGCTTTTGAAGTCTGAATGGGATGAAGTGGTCAATGATTGTACGAATTATGATGATTATTATGCTCAAATTCACCCTCAAGTTTTTGCTATGACTAATCTTTCAAATGAGGTTTTCTTGGTAGAAAATATTTTGACTCAGGATAGATTGGACAAGCCAATACAATGGTTGGAATTGATAGGGTTGAGAAGAGAATTCTTTGATAGAGATAGGAACTCCTCGAAATCGGCCAGAGCTCAAATTTTGGATGTAATATATTGGTCGAATGATGTACTGCGGGCCTACACTGACATGGATCTAGATGATACAACTCCAGTGGATGCCTAGGAGTGTAAACATAAACTACATCATATAATTCATGGGGATTCACCTCTTAACATGATTAGGAAGCTGGAGAGATTAAGTGACCTCAGAGCTAAATTTAGAGAATTCAACAAAAATAATCCTCAACCGGCAGATATCAACCCAGCCTTGGAAGCTTACATAGCATACAACAATAGGGAGGCTGAAAAGAATAAAGTCAACATGGATGATGAGAAGCAATGAAATATTCCAGCCAACATTTGAAATCATGTCATTCCACATCAGCTCCAATTCTCGAGGGTCAAATGGCTTCATATTGACTTTTCTTTATCTTGTAAATTGGCTCTTTGTCATATACAACCAAATGGGTACTCATTTTGTCTAGATTCAATGTATTTAGAGATTGTATTTTGTCTTTTTCTATCAAGACAAAATTAAATCTAAAAAATGTAACAAACTATTGTATTTCATTCAATGTTGTATAAATATGGACCATAGGTGTTGAGTTAATCTCCACCATCCATGAAAAACTTGATATGGTGCCTTGTTTATAAAAAGGCCATCATTTTCTCTCGTTGTAACTAAGACTTGATACTAAATTGTTGAAACTCTACCAAATTGTGATCAATACAATGCAAGTTTTGCAAGTTGCTGGGAATTTGCTTTCTTGTGTTATCTCTTTTGGATTTCATGGTTCATATCAATCTGAAGTTAATTAGATGTGCTTTTTCAATGATGGGTAAATGCTAAGATATCTAATGAATGCTTTGGTCCATACTATTAGTGCTTGCTTATTGTAAGTTTCTATGTATAGTTAGCCTGGGCCTTGTTATTGAATCTAGTTTTATTGCATTTCAATAGTTAAACTATGCCATTATCTAGGTATTTAATGAATGAATTTGATTTGAAAATCATAAGATTTCCATTGAAGATAGCATCATTTTTGTAGCATTGTGCTCTACTAGCCTAGTTAAACAAGGATGGTTTATTGAAGGTGTTTGTCTATTTACAGCATTTTATCTAGTTGTGATTGTCACTTAGGTTTCAATGCTTCTCTTTAACCCTATACCTTTTGCATTTTCTTTATAAACATCTGTTAGAATTGTTGCAAGTATGTGCCTAATTGATGTTGTCATTGATGTCAACATATCTTTGTTGTCATTGGTGTCAGTTCTATGTCCTACTTTATTACTTGTTTAGAAGCTTTGTATGTTGAGGATATTAAGAAAATTGGCCTCTCCAAAAGAAACAAGTGAGTTACAATGAAGTGCAGTATAGACAGTCAGTTGTATGTTGAAGAACAGTCTAGTAGATTACTCCGCATTTCTTTCTTCTTGAAGACCTTGGTCTGCGGATTGGAAGTTATTTAAAGGGATGTTTGAAGATGCTAAATCCTGAGTATGAGCCTCCGGTGTGAAGAATTGAGAGAGTTGCATTCACTAGAGTAAAACCTGCTTTCTCTGATTATTATCTGGTGACAGAGAAAGTATTTTTCTCTGCATTCCTTTGCATTAAATTATTTTTCTCTATGGTTCTAAAGGGAAGTCTAGGATGACGATTAGTGCCTATAATTGTAATGGTTCATGTTTTGGTGGTTCGCAAGCTATCTTTCTTTTATGACAATTGATGACAGTGAAGTTCATGTGCTCTAGTGTGAAGAATCTCATGAATAAAGTGGTCTGAGTTTGTGTGGTTGCTCCTAATGATTTCAACATGCTTGTAGATTCCTCTTGATCATGTTCCTTATCTTTACATTGGTCCGCGTTAAGGAAATGAGATCGCATTTGAAGATTATTCCCAGCTAACATAGTGTGTAACTAGTCTTAGCTGACTTGGTTGATTCCAGTAATTGCGGAGATTTCTTGAAGATTATGGAAGCGTTTTGTGGCATGGAAGATCATGTTTGAGTCCTAGCTAAGGTGTGGCATGGTTCGCATACATTTATATTATAATTCCTTAGAATAATTTGTATTAGGTCAAGACCTATTTTGTAAATGTTTGTAATATCGCCCTTGGAGATTGTTCCAATGGTTGATGATTGTAATGCCGACCTTGATGATCATTCCAAGGTTGATGAAGTGTATAAATACTTGTAATTGAGTTGTGGAAAATATGTCCTTGAATGAAAATGGGAAGATAAGAAAATGGGCGAGTAGATAAGGTAGAGCAGGGCAGAATAGAGTAGATGAACCATTGTATTTCAATGTATTAATCTCAAACTTGAAGAAGATGGTGATTTTGGTAGTGAGTTGCCAGTAGGGTTCAACAGCCCTTATTGTAATCTTTCTAGGTTTAGGGTTGAGATAGTGAGCCTCCTAGACCTAGTTGTACTTCATGGCAGTGAGCCAGTATATTCTAGGCCCGTGGAGTGACCAAGCCTAAACATCATTTTTCAAAGATTGCAATATATTTTGAGAGCTAATCCTCTCCATGGTTTTTCCCCACCTTGGGGTATTCCACGTAAAAAATTAGGTGTCTCTTGTGTTTAATGTTGCATCTATGTTTAAGTTTCTGATTTCATGCATTCCTTGTTTAATCATGCTAAGTGTGGACAAGTGATTAATGTTGAAGTGCAGAAGTGTTTAAGTTTTTGGGACAACTGATTCACCCCCCTCTCAATTGTCCAGTGCATTTCAATAAGAATTAGGTTGTAAGTAGCATTCACATTCACAAATCTGCTAAGAGTATCATAGGGTTTTGCACACTTTGTTGTCATAGTTTCATCAAACCCTACCCATTGCATGTAAGTCCCCTTTGTTGGTACAACTGATACATTCCACTAAAGTTATTCTTGCAAGCTAAGACCTAGTTGTATAAACCTTGGAGAAGTCTTATCTAGAATAGGATACCTTTTCAAGAGAGGTGGGATAACCTACATTTCAGCTGCGTTGATGTGTGCTAAAACCACCATCAATAGAATTAGCTCTAGAAGCAGGACATGGACAAGCTTAAATCTCATATAAACCCTTCTATTCTAGGAAAGTAAGGCAAGGGACTAGACAGAGGCATACTAGATCTAGTTCAGCTGGAGAGGATCTGTTGTTCCTAACCCAATTTAGGAGAACAAGGAGAGACCAGGGGATAGCCAAGACCCCTAGGGCTAGGTCTATACCACGAAACCTGTCTATAGTTCAAGTTAACTTTCTCAATATGGATTTCTTTGCTGCCAATAACCCCTCTCTGATCAATTTTTCCAACTAGCATGACTTACCCAAAAACCCTGACAAATGTTGCACTAAGTTTTTTCCCAATGATCCTGAGAGGACTGCTAATGAACACATAAAGATTTTTGAAAGTAGCATGTACATGCAATAGGTGTAGTATGAGGATGTGGTTTGCAGGTTTTTCCCTTATTTTCTATAGGATGAGGCATATTACTAGTTTCTCAATCTTCCTACAGCTTCCATTGGTTCGTGGCAGGCTTTGAAGGATGCATTTTTTAATCAATTTCAGACGGCTACCACCCCTATAGACCTTTACAGGTCTTTTGTGGAGATTAACATAGTTGAAGGGGAGTTAATAAGTTCCTTTAACAACTGATTTCACAAGGCTTATAGTCACCTCTAGGCTTCTTTCACTCTGACCCAAGCAGCTGCTCTCCCAATTTATTATGCGGCCTTAGATAGGCTTACCTCCATGTTTGTCAGGAGGGTTAACCTAGTCCCAACATCTCTAGCAGAAGCATACACTAAAGTTGTTACAGTCAATTCACAGTTAGGATAGGTTGTTGTAGGGCCTTTGAATCATATGGCTCCTATGGCCATGCCAAACCAAATACCTCTGATTAACCATGGTTTAACCAACCAAACCCTAGTGTTGAACCCTATTCCAATTCTTGTAACAACACAAGCCTTGGTTGTTCACCCTGGGGCACCAATCATAGAGTTTCCACCTACATAAATTCCTTTCCTCTAATCAGCTGAAGTTGCCAAAGCTAGGGATGATAAAGATTATATCAGGGAATTAGTAGAACAAATGAAGAAACTTACAGCTGAGGTAACTCACTTAAGGAACCAAATTGCTTATCTATAGCAAAGAAATTAGGGACAAAATTAGTACCAAAACTAGAATTATCAGTGACATAATAGAACATGGAATACCCAGCCAAACAATGGAGGAGTCCCCTCACCATTGGAGACTTAGAATATAGAAAATCACCCACTAGGCTAAGTAATGTTAGCAGAAGCGGCATTGTCTTCATGGTGTAGGATTCACAACACGGATGTTCATTTTGAATTGGACTATCACAAGTTCCAGATTTCATCCAGTATTTTCCAAAGAGAAGTTCAGAATGCTGAAGCACACGAGACTCGCCCCACAAGATATGAACTAGTACCCACTCCAAGGTACGACACTACCTTAGTGCTAGATAGTTATATCTTTCCTTTCTAAGATGAAAATTAGCCTAAGGAAGAGGAAGCTGATGAGGTGCATGCCTATCAGCAATAAAATTGATGCAGTACAGGGATTCACTTTACTCAAATGGAGGCATATTTCACAACAATGGGCTCAAAGACAAAATTCCTCAACTTTCAAAGGCAAACAATTCAAGGCAACTTACTTCACAAGGCACATTTTTCTTGGCTCCTCAGGTATACAAGCTCAAACAAGGTTACATACACTCTTTATTCACCTCAATTATTCTAACTCACTCAACCAACCCCTCACAAGAACCTTCTTACAACAATCATTGTTCCTTTTCTCACAGACTATTCGCAATGCTAGTAGCCCTCCAAAATGGACTGTCAAAACTTTTCTCTCAAGGTATGCATTGAAACCCAAAACTGTTGACACTTTTGGATACCCTTTAAGCTCATCTAAAACATATCCTAAAATGGGTATAGGTCACTTTGCAACACAAGCACCAAAAACTGATTGTTTTGTTTCCTAAAAGGACTAATTAGCCCACTTTTCCAAAGCAACGACCAACAAAACACCTTCTCAATTACAAATTTCAACTTCTTGATCTTAACTAGGTCTCAAATAGCTAGATTCAATAATTTATATCCTCTAAATCACTTCCTGATTCAACAAATCATTAAACCCTCATTTAAGCCATTCTAGGCATGCTTAAGGTGGGTTTATTCGAACTCAATACTTTAGCCTTTGTTTCACCTTACCAATGCTTCCTACACATCAAAATATGTCTTCCTATGCTTCCTAAACCATCATCCACACTTTAACAATCCTCTTTTATCAAAAACCTACTTGAAAGCATCACTTTTCACCAAAACAAGACAATGTGCAACTAGGGTATCACTCCAAAATGCCACCAAAACTTGCTCTCTGCTCAGGAATCCTTTTCTAACATCTTACCCTACTTAAAATTACCCATTCCACCAAGTCTCAAACAATCCTCTAATGGAATGGGTCAATATTACATTTTGACTACTCTAAAAACCCTTAAACAAGGTTACAGACCAGTCCTCATAAAAATGCTAATAGAATTCTTAAAACTCCATGAAATCCTTCCAAACCAAAGCCAAATTGATTTTAACACATATATCTACCAATTCCAATGCATTTTAGACTAAAAACACGCAGTACGGGGCTATACAGATCTCTGTAACAGTAGAAAAATAGTCAAAACTCAGAAAGCAGAGATTTCTTTATTATTTTTTCATTCAAAATATCCTCTCCAGCCTTTGTTCGAAGTTTACCAAGCATTTACAAAGAATTTTTCCCCTTCAACAATCACAACCAACTAGAAACCAATGCCCACAACCAACATTTGAACTACTTGACTCTTCAACTTCCACTTTTTACACTTTTCCCCATTTTACATATGACAACTTTTGACACTATTACAAAACATGACAATATGAAGACTAGTTACATGATAAAATGGTCTATCATGACCTTATTGGACTCACAAGACTCAAAACACTTCAAAACCTAGCATAAGATCATATTTACAAAACTTGCAAATTTGAACTCTCATGGTGCACCTACACCATACACTTGGACTGAAAAAGATTTGAAGTCCCTTGGAAATTGAATTGTAGATTGTCCACATTTGAACACTTCATGTCTCTGACCTACAAAAGCTCTTTCATCTGGTTTTCCTTTCCAATGTGTTAAGTATTGAAACTTTGCATTGTTCTTTGCTTTGATAGACTCCTTGAAATAGTTTAATATTTGCTTCATCTTCACCTTAGGCTTCCCCAACTATTTGCTAAGATGTTTAGGCCTGTCAAATGGCATGAGCTTCTTCCTGTCTGCCTTTCTAGATACCTGCACTTGAAAAATAATAGTGACAACTTCATTCACCAAAACAACTTGGTTAATGCCATTACCACCCATGCATTCTTTACTCTGCTTCTCACATTCCCTTAGTAAGGTTTGCAATATGACATCTAGCTGAAGCATCTTAGTCTGCAACTCTTTATTAACAACTTGAGTATCAACACCAACTTTTTCAACATCCTTCTCTACCTGGTCATCTTGCTCATTAGACTCAAACAACTGAAAATGGTATGAAGACTCATCCATAACAAAGTTTACCTTGTCCTTCTGAACTTCTTCAATGCTTGATGTCAAAATAGTACTCAATATTTCATTGCTCACCTCTTCCTCTATCTAAGATTGCTTTTGCTCTTTCTCTATTGTTGTTGTCCTTGTTTGTCTCATTCTTCTTTGGATAATTTTGATGGACCATGTAACCTTCCTCTTCACTAATAAGTGCCAACTAAGTGCTCTTTTGAGCAACTACTCCATCTCATCTTCCATTCTTCTTCTCTTCTCTTCCATAGCTTGACCCAACTTTTGTACCTCTTTCTTAAGAATTTCTAGTTCTACCTTGTCATCTTTTTCCTTCTTCACACTTGTCTCTTTTCTCTTCTCTTGCTTCTTCTTTTGTGAACCCCCAACCTGCAAATACCTTTTAAACAAATCCATCTTTCCTCTCGAAAGTCTCTCCTTGCTTCTCCTTATTTTTGCCTCACCTAGGTCTCTTCTCTTTTCCTCTACCTAGTCTTTT
The DNA here is from genome assembly GCA_027924645.1 of Cunninghamia lanceolata. Lineage (NCBI taxonomy): Eukaryota > Viridiplantae > Streptophyta > Pinopsida > Cupressales > Cupressaceae > Cunninghamia > Cunninghamia lanceolata. The sequence goes on along the minus strand of BSBN01001051.1, from coordinate 1,961,770 downwards.
GGCACTCAGGTTCTCTCTTCAACCTGCACAAACACAAACACCAAACTCTCTTGCCCAGACCTTGTGAGATCTGATATTAATTGATGTAGTATAGGGATTCACTTTAGTCAAATGGAGGCATATTTCACAACAATGGGCTTAAAGACAAATTCATCAACTTTCAAAGGCAAACAATTCAGGGCAACTTACTTCACAAGGCACATTTTTCTTTGTTCCTCAGGTCTACAAGCTCAAACAAGGTTACATACACACTTTATTCACCTCAATGATTCTAACTCACTCAACCAACCCCTCACAAAAACCTTCCTGCAACAATCATTGTTCCTTTTCTCACAAACTATTCCCAATGCTAGTAGCCCTCCAAAATGGATTGTAAGAACTTTTCTCTCAGGATAGGAATTGAAACCCAAAACTGTTAACACTTTTGGATACCCTTTAAGCTCATCTAAAACATATCCTAAAATGAGTATAGGTCACTTTGCAACACAAGCACCAAAAACTGACTATTCTATTTTCTAGAAGACCTAATTAGCCCACTTTTCCAAAGCAATACCAACAAAACACCTTCTCAATTACAAATTTTAACTTCTTGATCTCAACCAGATCTCAAATAGCTAGAATCAACAATTTTTATCCTCTAAATCACTTCCCTATTCACCAAATCATTAAACCCTCATTTAGGCCATTCTAGGCATGCTTAAGGTGGGTTTATTGGAACTCAATACTTTAGGCTCTATTTCACCTTACTAATGCTTCCTAAACATCAAAATATGTCTACCTATGCTTCCTAAACCATCATCCACACTTTAATAATGCTCTTTTATAAAAACCCTACTTGAAAGCATCACTTTTCACCAAAACAAGATAATGTGTAACTAGGGTATCACTCCAAAATGCCACCAAAACCTGCTCTCTGCTTAGGAATCCTTTTCTAACATCTTACCCTACTTAGAATTACCCAATCCACCAAGTCTCAAACAATCCTACTGATGGAATTGGTCAATATTACATTTTGAGTACTCTCAAAACCCTTAAACAGGGTTACAGACTAGTCCTCATAAAAATGCTAATAGAATTCTTAAAACTCCATGAAATCCTTACAAACCAAAGCCAAATTTATGTTAACACATATATATACCAATTCCAATGCACTTTAGACTAAAAAACATAGTACGGGGCCGTACAAGTCTCTGTAACAGTAGAAAAATAGTCAAAACTTGGAAAACAAAGATTTCTTTATTGTTTTTTCATTCAAAATATCCTCTCTAGCCTTTGTTCAAAGTTTGCCAAGCATTTACAAAGAATTTTTCCCCTTCAACAATCACAACCAACTAGAAACCAACTGCCACAACCAACATTTGAACTACTTGACCCTTTAGCTTCCACTTTTTACACTTTTTCCCCATTTTACATATGACAACTTTTGACACTATTACAAAATATGACAATATGAAGACTAATTACATGATAAAATGGTCTATCATGACCTTATTAGACTCATAAGACTCAAAACACCTCAAAACCTAGCATAAGACCATATTTACAAAATTTGCAAATTTGAACTCTCATGGTGCCCCTGCACCAACAATAGGACCATAGACAATCTCAAAAGTAATAAACCAAAAGGCCCATTTACTACCTCCATTCCTCCAAATAGCTATCAAGTCCCACCTGATCTTAAGGCTTCTAATAATCTCAAGCCTCCCAAGGCTATACCCCAAGCTGTAAACCAAAACCAACTAGTTGAATCTTCCCAAAAATCTGAAGTGGCTAAATTGGGACAGTATGTGGTGGATGAGCTTAAGAAGATGAAGGTCAATCTATCAATATTCAAGCTAACGAAAGTCCTAGAGGTTAGGACAGCCTTCCTTCAAGATATTGGAATGCACACTAGGACTAATCCTGGCCCCAAAGAAATCCCACAAAGGGGTAGTCTTGATAAAGGGAAAGACAGAGTTCATGTTATGGACGCATAGCAACAAGTGACTTTGTACATGGAAAAGAGAGAGACCCCCCTTTTGCTAACCCTCAAGATATTTGGTAGAAATCTTCACAACTGTCTGGTAGACTCAAGGGCCTCCACTAATGTAATGCCTCTATCAATTTGTAAGGCACTGGGTCTAACTCCTGCTAAGTCCTCTAGGAAGGTTACTCAAGTAGACAAGATAGAGGTCAATGTGATGGGGGAGATAAACTGAATTAACATACAATTAGCATCAGACCTGTGAGTGCAGCAGTACATAGATATATAGGTGTTTGATATTCTTGAAACCTATGGCATGTTGCTTAGTAGAGACTAGTCCAAAACGTTGAATGGTTACATGGCTACCAACTTCTCTCATATGTGGCTGCTGTGGAAAGGACTTTCTAACCAAATTCATATTGAGAGAACCTAAGATGAAACATATGATCAAAGAGTGCAACCAAATGAATGAAACCTTATACTCAGAATTGGATTTGGGAGTTTATCTTCCTCAGATAAACCAAGTGGAATAAGTTATTATGTTGAATTGCAATTAGTACCCTAACCCGCCACTTACTAAGAGTCAAGAAAGTACTGAGGCATGTGTCCAATCTAATTAGGGGTCTTCCTCTAATGAACTAGGGATTTTTGAAGGATTTAGGAGCTTTATAGCTAAGTTCATGTGCGATCAGCTAGTAGTTGGGAAAAAGATACAAATGGAGGAGCTATTGCTGCCAAGTTGGTGTCGTATTCACAATGCATCACATTCAAAGTTTACATGTTCCTTGTGTCAGCAGGTAGTATATCAAGTCCAGAAACATTTGATGTTGTCCTCTGTTCAAGATGAGAAGAAAACTAGACCTACTCCTGCAGTTACTCACAAGGCTACATCAAAAGTTAGACAGGGAGCCACTTCTGGGAAAAATATTGTAAACCCCCAAATTTGGACATTAAGATTTGACAGGTCAAGATCTAAGTAAGGGTCTGGTGTAGGTTTCAAACTAATCAGTCTTATAGGGGATTCCTATTTGGATGCATATAGGCTACAGTTCCCCTGTACCAATAGTGTTGCAGAGTATGAGTCATTAGTGCATGGTCTATTGATGGCACTCCAGAAAAAGGTTAAAGTAATTCAAGTGTTTGGTGATTCAGAGTTTTGGTCAAGCAAGTTAGATGACAATATTCTTGCCATGATAAAAGGTTAAATTGGTATCGGAATCATGTCTAGGATCTTGTTGAGTGTTTCAATGGTTTTAATATCCAGTTGATCCCAAGGACGCAAAATCATGTTGCTAATGCCTTAGTGTGGGATGCATGTTCCTTAGAACCACTTGCCATGTCAAAACCTAAAGAAATTCACTGTTGAGCTAGTCTCAACCCCCTCTATACCTAACAATATTACTCACTTTTAAGTCTTCGAAGATGACAAACATATCATTGATTTTATTACATATTCAGACATGCTCATTGCATAGATAATTAATGAAGAAGATGCAAAACCAATTGAGATAGACCTAGAAGGACTTTTAAATCTAAAGACCAAACTATCCCTCAAGGTATGGTAGAGATAGAAAGGTTATTTGACTCAAATCAGTTTGGAACTCACAAGAAACAAGTTGATTCTACTAGAGGAAAGTGTGAACCATACAACTTGGGAACAAAAGAAGAATTTAGAACTGCATTTATTGGGAAGGTATGTACCCTTGAGGAAAGGGAACGAATTATTCAGGCATTAAGAGATTATCATGATGTCATTGCTTGCAGCTATGAAGACCTGAAGACATATGATTCTTATATCATAACTCATACCATACCTCTCAATCTAGGAGTCAAGCCATTTAGGCAAAGGCAGTGACTAATGAAAGCTCTCTTAGAACCATTGATTTTCCAATAAGTTTAGAAATTGCTATCAACAAGGATTATCTTTCCTATGAGGCATTCCACATGGGTGGCTAATCTAGTCCTAGTGTGCAAAAAGAATTGTGAAATATGACTCTGTGTGGACTTTAAAAATTTGAACAGAGCTTTGGAAAAGGACAACTATCCACTGCCATCCCTTGATGAAGTACTACAAGTAGTCAATGGGTCACATATGATGTCATTCTTGGATGTTATTCAAGTTATAATCAAGTGATGGTTGAATAAATCGACAAACTCAAAACTTTTTTCACGTGAAAATGGGGTATTTATGCATATTGAAGGATGCCATTTGGGCTGATAAACGCAAGAGCAACATTTCAACATGCAATGGGCATTGCTTTCAAAGGATTAGTAGGTAAATACATTATCATTCATATGGATGATCTAACCATATTCTCCAAGAAGAGGGGTGACCATATTTCTAATTTGAGGAAAGTACTACAATGCTATAGAGACTATGGAATTTCATTAAATCCCAAGAAGTGTATCTTTGGCGTCACTGAAGGTAAGATGCTAGGACATGTCATTTCAGGTGAATGCATATCAATAGACCTTGATAGAGTCCAGGACATACTCAGGATTCAACCTCCAGTGAGTAAGAAAGAGTTAAAATCTTATTTTGGGAAGATCAACTTTATTCAAAAGTTTATTACTGGGTTTGCTGAGATTGTCTAGCCCTTTAATGTAATGTTAAAACAAGATGCTAAGATTGAGTGGATACCAGAGACCAAATTTGCCTTTGTAGAAATCAAGCAAGCGATAGATAATGCTCTAGTTTGAGTAAGTTTAGATTATACTTTACTCTTTTGCATATACTCATTTGCTTCGAAACACACTTGTGCAGCTATGCTGACACAAAGAAGGGGAATTGATGATGAATGTCCTACTGCTTTTATGAGCACCCCATTAAAAGATGTTGAACTTAGATATCCAAATGTGGAGAAATAAGTCTATGCTCTAGTCAAAGCAGTCAAGAAATTATGTCATTATATCCTAAGAAGTAGAGTGACTGTTGTAGTTCCTGATGTTGTGGTTAAAGCATTAATTATGCAGAATGGGCTAGGTAAAAGAAGAGGAAAATGGGTCACGATACTATAGGAATTTGATCTAGAAATACAACCTATGAAACTGGTGAGAGGATAGGTGCTTACTAATACCATGGTAGAAACAAACCCTAGGTTGGTGTCTCAACAATATGTATTGGAGGATATCTCAAAAGATGAATGGTATGGTGATATCTTGTTCTATCTCCTTAACCAATGATGTCCACCTCACTTGAGTTTAGTTCAGAGAAGAGATTTAAGGCTTAAAAATAGTAGTTTCATGGTCAAGGGATCAATTTTATACAAGAAGAATCATGAACGGATTTACTTGAGGTGTTTAGACAAAATAGAAGTGGCACAAGTTTTAACCAATTTTCATGAGAAGTTTGGGACAGGCCACGATTCAGTGCATTCCACTGCAAATCAAATTCTTCAAGTAGAATATTATCAGCCCATGTTATTCAAAGATGCCCATGTGTATACTTGAACTTTCCATATTTGCCAAACTACAACTTCAAGAGAAAGAAATGTCGCTATGTCATTACAACTAGTGGTGTAGGTACGTCCGTTTGCACAGTGGGGGCTTGATTTCATTGGTATGATCAATCCACTTTCTGCGGAACACAAGTATATTCTAACCACTACTAACTATTGCACCAAATGGTCTAAATCTCAAGCTTGTAAATAATGCACAACTGAGGTGGTAATTGAATTCATTGAAAAACATATCATTACAAGGTTTGGCTATCCCTTTTCTCTTGTGTGTGATCATAATGGTCCAGCATTTTCCTCTTTGCGCTACTTAAATTGGGCCTTTGATTATGGTATTGTGCTAAAATTTTCATCTAATTATTATCCCCAAGGGAATGGAGTTGTTGAATCCACTAATAAAAACTTGCTTGAGGTCATCAAAAGATTGCTTGATAAAAACCCCAAAGACTGGCACACCCAACTTAGATTTGCCTTATGGGCAGATAGGATCAAACATAAGGATGCTCTAGGAACATCACCGTATCACTTGGTTTATGGTTTGGAGCCTATTTTCTAGACCATAAATGAGGCCTGACTAAATCACTTACTAAATATAACCTTCGAAAAAAAAAACATTTCGATCCAAAAATGTTAAAATAGAATAAATTATTTATAAAATGGAGTGGAAAAAAAGAGACATAATTAAGTAACTTTCATCATTATATCCAAATAGGATTACTTACATTAATGAGTCAATAAGTATATTAAACAAGGCCATGCCTTTACAAGATTTAGCCATGTAGGCTTATACATGAATAACATAATAGAAATATATAATATCTTCCTGCATGTGCACCGAGGAACCCGAGAGAGAGTATCATCGTGGTGATATCCAACCTGCCACAAAGCATAAAGCTTCCCCATGCTTCCCTACTAGGAAGCCCGATCCATCACGAGGGATCTAGCAAACTGGAACCGACTTAGGTGAAGGAATCTGGTGCTCTTCTTAAACTTATTACAAATATATGCAAGAATGAAAATGCACCCACAACTCATACATACTTCTCAAGAAAGGTAATATACATAAGCAAAGAGGTGTTATCCTTATTAAAGAATAGTCATTCATTCTTAATATCAAGATCATAAATCATGGACACAATCAATGAATTAGAAGTTGAAATCATTTATCTAACAAGATCAATTTAGGTCTCTTTCCCAACAACATAGAAAAAGGAGTGCATACATAACACCAAATCACAGGACATCATTTTGTGAGACATAACACACATCAATTACAATGATGGACTTACAAGTAGGACTCAAGCATGTGCCATAGTCTGAGAGTCTACATCCTCTTGTATACTACCAAAGCTTTAGTGAACAACCAATACTTGTGCATTTTACTTAATCCAAGGTTAGGTATATCAAAACCACAATCTTCTTAATCGTATGACCATTCTACGATAAATCAATCTCCTAGATTATAGTTTACAAATAAAAATAGGAAGATCCTCCCTCTTTCCTCCTTTCAGTATATTGACAAATTACCTCCACTGGTTCTTCTCAAGGATACCATTTCTCATAAATAAAAAAGAATAGTTTGTTAAGATTTTATAATCATTACTAATAATGTGCCCATTTGGGTTATGAAAAGATAGAATTTACTCAAAAGTTACATTATTGGGTTTATATAATCCTACAAGTACAGTATTAACAGTTTCACCATTGTTCCACTAATGATTTTGGAATTGCTCTAGTCATGGTAAAATAACACAATGAGTGCGATCACATCATTCTTGTTTGCATGTTAAAGTCTAAGAAACTAAGTTTACTTAGATAACTACAATTTCAGTGATATGTTATAATCTATCAAAAGAGAAATTGTTTTCTAGTTAGGTCCTATGAAATAATTGTTTGAAAATCAATGTACTAGTTTTTTTCCTATTACTTCGTGCTCATGAGATCATACTTTTCCAATTCATGGTGAGGTATTTATCTACAGGTATCTAAATCAATTATATTACTATCATTAAAACTAGATCAATTTCAAACTAAGTGATATGATTTCTACAGGTAAATACTTATTATGTCAATATGAAAGTACAATGATTATATATATATCCTTTCCTATTGTAAATCGTTTAAATGGAAAGATTAAATACAAAAATCACAGCCATTAAATTTTTCCACTAAATCTAATTATGCTAGTAAATATATATATATTCCTCTATAACCGTGAAACAACGTCATATATATATATATTCAAATAATCATATAACAGTCACTGTTACAGCGAAATAAAATCACAAAATTCATATTACAAAAGAGATTATAATATTTTAGCGACTGTCATAAAATAAATGATAAGTTTAATGTTTAAATTTATTTATAGGACTGGTGCTAAGAGAGGTGACGACCTCATGTGGAAGGATGCAGCCTTTAAGGCAACGACCTCCATAAGAGGTTGTTGTGGAAGGCATTGCGACCCCTCACAGTAGTCGTAAAGCCTATGGGGAGTGCTATAGCACTCCCACGGCCCCCTCTCATGGGATGCCGCTGGGGCTACAGGCCCCCAAACATTTCATTTCATATATATATTTTACAGTATGTTAATCAATGTATCTAATAATTGAAAACTGTTTTAATTATTATATCCGAAATCAAAATATATATTGGTATTAATATAGTAAATAAAATATCATCAGAAATAAAATATATTAACATCAAAATGAAAATATTAATGGGTATACATAATAATCAATAATAAAATTCACAATAATGATGTAGAAGCACTAGCTTTGATTGTTGGGATTAAATTGGCATTAAGAAATGGTGTCAAAAATCTAATCATTGAAGGTGATTCTTTGAGCATCATAAATGCAATTAAAAAAATTTCCTTACAATGTTGGAAAATTGGATATCTCTTGCAAGAGATAGATGATTTACTAAATTCTTTTGACTCGTTCCAAATCATGCATACTTATAGAGAGGGGAATTCCTTGGCAGATTCCTTGGCTAATCTAGCTTGTGACTATAAACTAGCTTTAAAAGAATGGGATGCCTCTTCGATTTGAAATTTAACTAGAGTATTGGATATTTTGAAAAATGAATCTTGGGCATCTAGTGGGAGCTCCACGGTGGCACCTTAATAGTACATTAAGGACATTAACGGTGGCAGAGATCAATCTTTTATGCGATGATTATAATACTTCATCTATTTTAGAGGAATTTTTTTTTCTGCTATATTTTTGTTTCTTGGCAGGTTTCATTGTCATCATTTAGCATGATGAGGTATATTTTTTGTGCATGTGATTTGGATGTGGAAGTACTAATGGGTACCTTTTGCATTAATGAGAATTAGTTGCTTGTGCATTTGAGAGATGGTTATTCATTGCATCTATAGATATTATGAGCTAGTCTCCCATGTGATCGGCCTATTTCATCTTGCTTTGAGAGTTATTTGTTCATTCTTTGCATTATTATCTCCTCTCTACTTTGGTGTGTTTTATTTCTGTGAATTATGGGGTTGGTTCAAAGAAACAAGAGGCTCTTTTTACTAGTGCAGAAATGGGAGGTGTTGAGCCAGGGTATGTTACATTCTAATCATTTGGTAGAGATTTTTAAATTCTACAATGGGGATGTAGAAAATGTAATTATTGTGCTCTATGGAAGGAATGCCCTGCAATTCCCAAGGACTTTTTACCCCTCTCAATTGGTTACTCATTTTCTTTTGAATACTATGGACCTTTTGCAAAATTTGGATTTGCTGAGGGGGATTGCAGTTAACTTTGTGCAGGATGCTTTGTTTTCTGAGAATCAGTTTATTGAAGGTGTAGAGAACTATGATCTGCATACAGGGACTATGCTAGTGGGGGGTCTGTTTCACCATGATCTTTTGAGCACTTGGCCTACAATTCATTGTGTTTATAGTGCATTCTTGCACGGTATTCAAAATGGTTGCATTCGTTCTCTTGATAACTTTCTTCATTGCCATCAAGGAGAAATTGGTGAAGAGTTGGACGATGTAGTTAGAAGCATTTTTCAATGCTCTCCATTTTCTGCTCCATTTCAATCCTCCTCCTCCTCCAGTGGTTGCACTAGCTGACCCTCCTGTGCAAAATCTTCATGGCTTTTTTATTGAAGATTTAAATGATCAGGATTATTTTTGTTTTATGTGCTTAGTTTGATTTTGTAAATAGTTCAAAAGGTTTTTTGTTAAAAGTCTGTTAGCAAGGTGTCTTCTCCCCTGTATTTTGTAAACCTTTTGATCTTTTGAGACTTTGTGTAATTTTTAGTCTCCTATAGTCTTGAATCTTAAAAATGATCATACTATAGCTATTGTAAATCATGTTTTAGTTCCCTCTTTGGGACTTTTTTTATAAGAAATCTGCTGAGCTATACCCAGAGGTTTTCTTCCTGGTTCTTTCTTGTTGGTATGCTCTTTGAACCAGGCTTTTCTGTAATTTTATTTATAAACATAATATATTTTAGTGGCTTGCCACTTTTGTTTTAAAAAATAATAATAAAATTCACAATACTGGTAATAATAAAGCAATAACATTAATAATACCATTAATATGAAAATTAATAATACTAAATATATATAATATCAAATATAAAGATGATAATGGTGTTTCACAATTGTCAGTTTATATTGTATGACGATTAAGAACAGAAATATATATATACAATATCGCATAATAGTAACAATAATAATTATAGTAAAATTAAAATAATAATGATCAATCCCTTGCTATAAAAATAATAACAAAACTATGGCAAAGAAATCCAATCAGTCACACAGATTAAAAAATAACATTATGATGTTATAGATTTAAATAAAAAACCTATTTAATACGCTTCCCGGTGACTTGAATCCTTTTTGGTTCCTCTCTCCTTCTGCCCATTCCTCTTTGCTTCCTTTGTTAAGTCTGAAATTTTCTCTTGCCTATGTTCTTGTTTTAAGAAGAATATGAATGAATATGGTGGTTGAGAATGAGAAGGGTTTTTCCTTTTTAATGAATTATTTTCCTTCTTTCTATCTTTTTTTTTCACTTTTTCTTTTTTATGTTTTTTTCTTTTATTCTAATTTTGTGTCTTTTTCTATTGTTTTCTTTATTTCTATCTTTTGTTTTATTTCTCTTCCTTTTTGCTTTATTTCTAAGTTTTGTTTTCCTTTTTCTATGAATTATCTCTACTGTTTTCAAAATAGAATAAAATACATATTCTATTTTTGAAACTTGTATAAATTTAATAACTAAAACAATTTTATTATTTAATTTGCCACACCATTATCTCTAAAATAATAAATAAAAATCAATATATGATTAATTTAAAACTACTTTTATTTCATTAAGAGCACTTTAATACTTAACTAACTATTAATTAAATGGTAACTATAAAACATAAAAATGATTTTCTTTTCTACAAAAAAATAAGAAAGTGATTTATCAATCATAATTTATTTATGTAATGACAATGCAACTATAATTCAAACTAGGTGTTTGTGTGTGCAGATTCCTTTCACCACAATTGGCTAGACACCCCCTCCTCAATGATACTCTCTCTCTATCAAGAGTGTATTCCTGTCACGCACATGAGTCAAAATTAGTCAGTGATCATTAAAATAGTAATATTAATTTGAAAATTAATTATTGAGAATAGGGGTTATGAAAGATTTGCCTTATGGGCAGATAGGATCAGACATAAGGTTTCTCTAGGAACATCACCTTATCACCTGGTTAATGGTCTAGAGTATGTTTTCCCTATCAATTTGTGAATCCTTGTATTACAATTCATACAAGATTACCTAGAACTAAATGACAAAATCTCAGACCACTTAACCCAGCTGTTGCATCTAGAAGAGAAATGTGATGCTACTATTGAAAACTTTGCTAAACACCAAGGTGTTGTTTAATGCTGGTTTGATAAAAGGGCCAAAGTGAAGGCCTTCTGCATTTTTGATTTGGTCCTATATTGGGACAAAGCTCATGAGAGAAAGGGTGAACACAGGAAGTTTGATAAGCTCTGGATAGGTCCCTACCAAATAGCTAAAATCCTAGGGGACAGTACGTACCAATTGAAAACTCTTACTGGTGAGGAACTCCCACTGCCTATTAATAAGCAGTTACTAAAGCACTATTTTCAGGCTTAGGAGGCATTTATGCCTTTTTTTTGTGTACATAGTGTGTCTTTTCTATTTGTCTTCCTTTCATTTTCTTTGGTTAAAGTAGTTTACTTTGTTAGAGTGGTTTAGTTAGGTGTTAGTTGGTTGTTGGTTATTTTAGTTTAGTTTTGCTCCCTATTTTTGCTTTTCCTTAGTTGTTAGTTGTTGTTTTCATTTGCTTCGGTTAGTTGTTTTGCTTTGTTTCTTATGCTTGATTTGCCGAGGTTCTCCATTTATTGAACGTGGTAGCAGCTATGTAGCCCTATAAAAGGTCCTCTTTGGGTAAGTAGTTTGGAGGATTTCCTTGAGAAACTTTGGTTTTCCACTTAGGTCTTCTTGTGGGTTCTATTGTTACTCTTAGATGGTATGATGCTTGTTCATAGGAAAGGAGTCATTAGTTTGGTTCACTTGAATATTTTCTAGTCCAATATCTCTCACACTTTAAATAATCCTAAAGCTTCTGAAGAAATCTTAGTGATCTTGGGTTAAGTGAAAAATCTATAGGCTCACCTTTTCTTCCACTATGATTCCTAGTGCAGGGAAGTTGAATCATATCGTAGCCCATCTAATATTTATCATGTGCTGCAAGGGTATGTGGTGCTTTCTAGTATTCATATCAAGAGCTAACCTCAATGCATTATCAAATAAATACTCTGTTAAATTAGTACTTCTTAATTTCCTTGTCCAAATGTTCGATCAGCTGGAGGAGTCAAGTAACTCTATCAGGGGCTATGGATGCCTAATGAGTAGTAGAGCAATGCTTGAGGGAATCATAGAGGCAACTCCATCAGGGCTATAGACACTTGCTAGAAGTGGGGCAATGTCCAAGGTAGTTCAAAAGGTGTGTATCTTTATGTAGCTTAATGCAAGTAAACCTTGATGATCTTGGTTGTGGAAGGATGGGAATGAATGCAATTGTACACACTTAGACTTTCAAGATATGAAGGCCTGTACTAAGTTAGTGGTCTCTACTTTTGCAATATTGTATCATGCTACCTAGTTTGATGAGTGGGAAATACAGAGATTCTAGGTTCCAACTAAAGTTTATCTTTGAAATGCTCTAGAGCATTTCCCTAGTAGAGTCACCATTTGTTGTGCCTTGCACACATGCCCCATTTTACCAAATGGAGATCCCCTTTCTTTTTCTTCGCTTTTGGTTTAGTTTGGTCTTAATTAGTTTCTTGAGAGAATTGATGTCTTGATGTCCTGATTGCAAGGTCAATTTGCACATATTTGGGTCTGATTGCATAAGTTTGGTATGATCCCCTTATTGAGTTTACTTGTAAGTTGGGTCTAAGTGGTTTTAGTACAATGAGTCAAGTCTTTGAAGACCTTAAGTTGCTTTGCACTAAAAATGTAGTTCACTACATTTGCGTTGATATCCTTCACTACCAAATATCAGCGCTAGGGCCTTTGTAAATGAGTTTATGCTAAAATTCCTTTGTACCAGACTTGTGTTGAATATCAACCTCACCGGACATGTCCAGTTATAGCATAAATCTCCATTGATCTTGTAGACACTCAAAATTGACTCATTATCATTAACATTCAAATATCACATTATCACACATCTGTATTTGTCTAACACACTTGAGCAATTTCCCTAACACATATATTTCTTCTATTAATTAAAAAATAATAATTTATTTAATTAATTCATTAGCTATTTCTTCTAAGCTATAATTAAACAATCTTAAATTATTTAATTATCTTCATTCTATCTATTTTTAATTAAATAAATCTTATTTATTTAATTAAAGATTCCTTTCATAAACTCACTTTCCAATTAATTAAATAAATTTTATTTAATTAATTAATTTATCTTATCATTTATTTCATGAGCCGACATGTGTGCCTCTTTCATTTAAAAAAGATAAGTGGTACTACATCCTTTTATTTAATATCTTTCATATGTAGTATTTTTTACGTACACAAGCACACATGAGCCCTATCTTCCCGCCACTTGTCATCTTCACATTCACCTATGATTATTATTCAATCTTAGACATTCACATAGCCATCGAATCTCCACTGTTGATTGATTTTGGTTGAGTTCTATATAAACACCCTCTCATTCCATACTACATCTATCCAACATTATCATAGCGTCTACATCATCATCTTGAGCATATTGAGCATTCGAGCATCCATAACATCCATTGAGCTATTATCATTATCATCTATCATGGTAGCTTTTATCTTCATAATTGTTCATTGTTGAAGAAGCAATCCACATCATAAACAAGGAATCACACAATCTAGGTGATGTTGTGCTTGAATTGCATTACTTTTGGTTTCATTTAGATTAGATTCTTTGATGATGGTAGGGTTAGGTTTTCATAGCTATGCTTGATCTTATTAACCTAATTTTTTATCTAGCATATTTTGGCATGCCCAGTGGGACTCACATCCTTGATTAACTTTGTTGTTTGAAGTTGTTTTTATGAAGATCAGATTTTTTGAACACTTACGGCAAGTTCCAGTTGCTTTTGATCAAAAAATTATCGTTGTCTGCATATCTGCATCACTTCTACGTTGAAATCTGCCGCCTACAGCATTTTCTAGATCACTTTTATACTAACAGTGATCGCATTTTGTTTGTTCTGCATCACTTTTATCCTAACAGTGATCACTTTTGCATTTAATTGAATCGCCTTTGATCTGATAGTGATCGCTTTTAGCTAACTACGTTGCTTACTGTAAAACTAGGGTTTTTGTTGCGTATTATCTATTTTGTAGATTTAGGTCACTTATGAGCTGAAACCATATCACTTCATGCTTTTCTGCATCGCTTCTGAGCCAAAACAATTCACATATGGCACTCTCCGCATCGCTTGTGATCTGTAAGGTTTCACCTGTGACAGAAACAGAGATCGCTTCTGACAGACAGTGAATCGCCTCTGGTAAATTATGCGCTTTTAGCCTATATAATTTGTAGTTTATTTTCTTAGCTACTAATTGAGTATTTGTGTAGCATCTTATCGATTTGTCCAAGAAAAGGAGGTTATCAAACTACTAACATATCTGTTGCAGCTTCGATCGGTCCAAGACTTGTGGTTTTTCACTAAATTAGGAACATTTGGGCTTGGTACTTAAAATCAATTATTTCTTGCTCCGTGCTTGATTTATCTTTTTTGATTGCTTGCATGTGATTGATTGTAACCCAAATCTAATAACAAAAGTATCCTCTCCCCTTTCCTATCAAATGGATCTTGGGTATATGAGAACTTGTTATTATCTTTAGAGGGCCTGTCTTCCCAGTGTGAGAAGGGATACGACCCAAGAAGTAACGGGCTAAAGCCAAGTCCTTCTGAACCGCTATATAAGAAAAGTGTTTGTGTCAAAAGCCACAAACAATGGGTGTTGTTGCATTATACCGAAATCCAACCTCCCCCAAAACCCTCCAAGGCGTAACCCTTGAAGGCTGGGAGACTCCACAATAAAGAGTAGCGCTGCCACATGTATAGCCACCTGAACAGATGCCCTTATTAGAAACCTTGTGTAACCAAAAACCCTCTATTTGTTGACACAAAAGGTGGGACCTCTGAAGCCGCCCTGATTCACGTGGTTCTTAGAAGAGATAGCAGGGACAATCCTAAGGTTTGGTGATGGACAGGCCTAACAGGAAACCTAGATCTTGGTATGTGTGAGAATTGTGTGCTATGGAGGGGAGCCGGTGCTACCAAGATCCTGAAGCTATCCGCTTTGAATAAGCACGACCAAGGGTTCAACAAATACAATCCTTTCCTAGCCTAGGTTGTACAAGTTTGTGATTGTTGTGAGTGTGAGTGACTACAATTACTATTTTCTTGTCAAAAAATCACAAATCAGACATCTTTTCTAATAGACACTGTCACTTTTAAGCCTAAATTTCCCGCATACAGACAACATAATCACTTTTAAACCACAATTATTCACCTTTTGCCTAATTTGAATCACCTTTGAACAGTAGTTAATCGCCTTTTGCATAAATAGAGTCACATCTAAATAGTAGTCAGTTGCCTCTTATCTAAATTAGCTCACATTTAAGCAATAATCAGTCACCTCTTATCTGAATTAGGTCACCCTTAAACAATAGTCTGTCACCTTTAGCCTAACTTAAATCAGTTCCTATCAGTAGTACATCACTTTTGAGCCAACAGTTATTGCCTATGAACAATCTGATCGCCTCTGGTCAACACTGTAACCTACTTCAAAACCTAAACCAATTTGCATTTGAGCTATTACTAGTCGCCTTTAGCATTCTCTGAGTCGCATATGAGCTATCACTTGTCACCTATGGTCTAATACTAGCAAATCTTAGTGACTCAGTTGAATTAGCCACAAATCTAGTTTGCTCAGCTTCAGCATTAGTTTTCAGACCTGTCTTTGATCATTAGCAGATTCCTAGACTTTGTCTCTTGTTTTGAGCTTACCAATCAATCGCATTTCATGAGCTTTTCATCTTTTTGAGATCGCAAACTAGCAAACCAAACATCAAATCAGTCATTTTGATCCATCAGCAAAACATCAGCTTTAGCTTCAGCAAACATCAGCAACATAGCAACCTTTAGCAAACAACTTTTCCCTTGAGTGTGTGAGCTATTTTCTAGGGAAAACCAGCCAACAACAAATCAACCAACCAAACAAATCAACAAACCAACCAAAGCAAATCAACCAACCAATCAGCAAACCATCATCTTTTGGGTCTCAAAACTTTGGTAAGCTAAACTTCAATTTTCAACAACATCATGCCTCAAACTAGGAGTCAATATAGAGCTGAAATGGAAGCCAAATATAGACCTGGAATGGAAGCCAAATTGCAAGCTGAGATGCAACAACTTAGATCGACACCTCTTAAGGATGCAACTCAATTCACGACTGGTATGCCTCCTCATATGTTTACACCTCATGGGTATACCATTGGTGAGTCATCTTCACAATAAGTTCAACCTCCAACATCTTTTAAGACTTTTTAAGAACAATCCCAAGAAGACTTATCAGAATTTCATGACACCCATGTGTCAAATCAAGTCAAGAGACTTGTTTTATCTTAGCCTAATCACTACTTCTTGCAACTTTCTTGCATGGGTGCTAAATTACCAAGAGATTTTGACATATCCGCTATTAGAGAGCACGATCCAAACACTCCTGCTATTGTTGCAAAGGGACCATCCACTATAGTTACACCATCCCCCACCATATTACAAGCTCCATCTTCTACCACATCTCTTTCATTGCCTATTGTTACTTCATTTGATCTACCATGCTCGGAGCACACTTTAGAACCTTTGATCATACCAACCAATGTGTTCCCTCTTATGTCACAGAATTTGAACATTCCACCCTTCCATGTTCCTCAACATACTCCTCCTCCTACCATGACTGTTTACATGCCTCAAGTAACACAAGCTGTTCATGTGGCCCAAGCGCAAATACTCCAAACATCACAAGCTATCCCCATATCCCATAGTGTGCAAGCCTCCCAAACTATTCCAACAACATCCATAGTCCAAGCTTCACGACCATCACAACCTACCATATCTCATATGAATACCACATCCCATATACCAACTTCTAATACACTTTCCACCATCTCTACTAATCCTTCTAATACACCATATAATCCCAATGTTAGTCTTATTGATATGAGTGACCCTCCTATCGTTTCTCAAGCTAATCCTAGCTCTACGGTCACTTATGACGAGCAACTTACATCCATTCCGTCATACTCTTCCAATCCTTCACACACCATCAATACATCTTATGCTACCCAAGGCTTGCCTATTGTCACCCAACACATGACACATACCAATCCCCATGTTGTCCAAAATACAAACCCAAGTGTCCATCCTTCTTTTGCATCTATTAATTCTTCTATCCCTTACCATGTCACTAATCCAACTCCAACTTCCCAACCATTAACTAATGTCAATCCATCTTCCACTTCTCATGTGATGCAAAATCTTGGTGCCCATTCATCCCAATATACTCAACCACCACTTGTGCCTCAAGGACAACAATCCTCAACTACATATGTGTCACATCCCAATCCTTTGACATATATTGTGAGTACGCAACCTCAACAAATGGTCATGGATCCATATATCCCACAATAGCAACCTCAATATACACCATACCATGTTTCACCCCCTTTGCAACAACAACAATTATCTTCAGCGGATGTTCAACAAATGATTAACCAAGCGGTAGGACAAGGCAAGAAGACATTTTCTCTAGACAACATATGTGCTTATCCATTTGACAAGTCTCTTCATATGATACCTTTTCCACCACACTTTGAAATTCCACAATTTGACAAGTACAAAGGAAAAGGAAATCTGGAAGACCATCTTAGAGCATTCTTTGTGGCATGTCTCAATATTTCTTATGATGATACATATCTTTTGAGACTATTTCCTCGAAGCTTAGCAGGACAAGCTCTTGAATGGTTCTCTAATTTACCTTCGTGAATTAAATCTTTTTCAGAGTTAGCCAATAAGTTTTGATCTCAACTTTCAACATTGACCATGAGATAAACATGAATGACCTTGTCAACAATAAACAACATAATGGTGAAGCCTATTGTACCCAACCAAATTTTTTGCTTCATTAAGGCATTTTGAAATAAGTCTAGAAAATTTTTTGTCAAAAAGTCAAAAAAGCAAAATTTCTAAAAATAGACGTCGAGTTAGGTTTTCTGGGTTTCTTGAGATATGGATGTTGCCAAAACTTTCTAAAAATAGAAAGTTTCTAAAAATAGAATCTCCAAATCAGGTCTCGCGCTCAATTCTCATTGGTCAATTTTGCTCCACGATCGGCACGGTTCAGACGAAATCTTCAAACAACCAAGTTTTCTCTACTGGATCATTTCTGCTTTTTCAAAAGGTGAAGAGCTCGAAACTCATCAACACAAAAAAGTTCACCTGCCAAAACTCTTCGACAAGTTTCCAATGTTGTTTCAACGATGCAAAACTGACAAATGGTCGTCGACTAGATGATGCACGTAAAACGATGCAAGATGGATCCAAGGTGAAATGAAATGTTGGAAAATCATAAATTTGACTAAGTCTGGTGAAACTAGGCACCCTAGGTGGCTTGGGGCGCCCATCCTCTCATGTGTTAGTTTTTTTTCACGTTTTTTGAGAAACATCGAAAATGCTTCCGTCAGCTCATTCCCGGTTGGTCAAGCTTGGTTAAACTCAGTCAAAAGGCCCATAAAAGCAAGAGATTCATCTCAAATATGCTCAGGCTATCCAATCTACCCTCATCCTGATGTCTATCCGTGGAATCCTAAAATTAGCTAAGTCTGATGTCTTGAAATCCTAAAAAATTGACTAAGTCTGAAATCTGATGGATCCTCAAGAATCTAGAATCTGCATGTTAAATCCCATGGATCTAAGACCTATCTCAAACATCCTAAAAGTATATTTCAAAATATTTAAAGTATAGGAAATTCAATAGCTAAACATATACTTAAATATATTTTGAAATATACGTCAGGCAGGACCTTCAAATTTTGGTGAAATTCAAGATTTGCAGCAGAAATTGAAAAATTCAAAAAAAATTCTAAGGCATGGAAAGATAGGCGCCCCAAGTGGCTTGGGGTGCCCAAACTCTCCAGAGTTAGTTTATTTTTGATGATTTTCTCAAAAAACATGAATCTCCTTCCGTCAGCTCATTCCAGTTCAAATCAGATCAGTTTGGCACATTTTTTGAGGCAAATAGAAGGTACAATCAGCTCAATTTTCATTAGTCTTGCATATTTTCTAGATCATCAAACTTATTTTCATCCCAGTTGATAGAAATTGACAGCAAAATAGGGGTCCTGTGCCTCTGGAACATGCACGCAAACCAAGAAATCAGAAAAATTGAAAAAATAAAAAAAATGGCTAAGTGTTGGGAAACCAGGCGCCCCAGGAGGCTTGGGACACCCAACTTGAGTAGTGTTAGAATATTTTTATGTTTTCAATGTTTTTCGACATGCTTTGTTACCAATCTTCGCCCGTTGGCAGTTTCCGGGAGGTCAAACCTGGTCAAACGATGTTAGATCGTCGAACGGAGGCAGGGGATGGAATCTCAGTTGATCAATCTCCAAAATGTCAGGATCAGTCATCTTTTTCAATTAATGATGACATTTTTCTACCTTTTTAAAGTCGAAGACATGCCATATTAGAGTCAAAACGAGTGTTGAAGTGTCGAAAATGAAGAAAATTTTGTTAGCACTTCTTTCAACTCGCATGTTTGATGACATCATCAAAGAAGATATTTTTTGTCATCTTGCACATGAAGCCATAGGCTCCTACAAAATAGGTATTCTTCCTATTCGAAGACATCCACTTGGATTTATGCTTTAAAAGATGCTTTCTTCATGGATGAGAGTGAAGTTTTCTTCTCACACAAATAAAACTGCTTTTTCAACCAAAAGATTTATAAAGACAAGCTTTGGGCTTCTTTATTTCATTATCTTTTGCAGGTTGCATATAGAGGAAAGCTTTTATTTTTCTTTTAGTGAGGATTCAAAGACCCAAACCAGGTGCTTTTTCAGTGTTCTTCATAGATTCAGGTTGAGGAAGAAGAGAGGCTTGCTTTTTCAAGGTCCTTGTTTCAAGGGGATCATTTTTCAAAAATCTGACCAGAGCTTTTTCAGTTTTCATCAAGATGGGTCTCCAAATTATTATCCTCTTGAAGATTGGGAGTTGTGCTTTTTTTGGGGAAATTGCTTTTTCCCTACTTTTTCGAGAAAATCTCTGCTTTTTCAAAATCTGATGATCTAGGTTGCTTCAAAATAGAATTGCCTACAAAAACCCATGTGCCAGCTTTTTTCGCTCAAAATCAACTTTTTTAGAAGAAATCAGCAAAAGAATATCAACGGATGACATCACCAAAAAGCAAGAATGTTGATGAGTATGCATTTCAAAAGAAAGCAGCTTTAAAACATATGCTTTTTGTTTTAAAGCATGTGCTTTCATCCTAAGCTCATTCATCCTATATTTAGAAAGAAATCACTTTGTGATAGTTGGAATCTTCTTTGCTTTAAAGTAGATTGCTTTAAAGCATTTGTTTATTGTATCTTTGTCTTAGAATAGTAATAAAGCTTGCAAGTTGGCAAGTTAGGGTTAATCAAGGAGATTTTAGGGTTCCCTACTCCTTTGATTTTACTATAAATAAGGGCATCCTTGCCCATTGTTGGTAATGACTTTGGTAATAACGTATTTTGTTGTGCCTACTCTAGCCTGCAAACATTGTTATTCCAAGTGTTTGTTCAATCTGTGTTCATTGTAAGGGAAGGACTTTTGTGATAGCAAATTTGCTGTGCCGATTCCAGCCTACAAACATTGCTATTCTAGGTGTATGTTCACTTTGTGTTCATTGTTCTCCGGTGTTTGATCGCTTACTATATGCCTACCTTTTGCTACAATATTGATGTCCTGGAGTTGTATTAAAATGTGTGATATTGAATAGAAGTCTCATGCCTACTTTGTTCTGATATTCTATATCGATTCATTAAGTTATCGTCGTCAGATGTGTATCTTCTGCAGCTTTCATTTTCAGCGTTCATCATTAAAGTACTTTTAGTCTTGTGATTTTAATCTGGAAGAAAATTTCTTAAGTTTTTGTGTTAACAATCATTCCTCATTCACTTTCAACTTCCTTTGCTCTGAATTTACTCAGGAGGTTGAAAATGTCATTAGTCTATGCTAGTTGTAGTAGAAGTTTTATAAAAAGGAAAAAACCTCTTCTGTAGCGTTTAGAGTTTTATAACCTTGTGCTCGCAGCTGAGAATCAAAAAGAAGATAGGTGAAGTTTCATTCAAGTTATCTTTTCAGTGAGCATCAGCAAGAAAGGGAACTCCCCCTTCCAATAGGAGAGCAGTTTATCTGTGCATAGCTGTCTATTTCCAAATCACATTCCAAAGGTGCGAATTGAAACGCCAATAGTTTTCTGGTGCCCACCGTGGGGCACGAGGCATAAAACTTCAAGAAAGCTTAGGCTTATGTCACGGTAATGACTCTCTGGCATCCTGCTCCAGTTTAACAACCAAATCTTACACCACCTGCTATTCAACCAAATCTTGTACGAGTGGAAGGAAAGAAAACGAACATCATTAGCAACCTAAGCAGTTTCATATTTGCGCAAAAGGAAAGACCTGATCAGTGGAGAAACGCGGTTGCTATCCTTGACGAAGAAGAACACAAAGCAGATCTTGTAGCAGGAAGACCAGTACTACCACCTCCCATGTGGTAGTAGATAATCCTGGCTCACAGGGTTTATTCAAGAAGGGGAAAAGGCGGTGCTACAGATCCTTCCTTCCAAGATCTTGTTCCTACAGAAGTTGGAGAAGCATCCATCATAGTTCAAGAAATTCAGATAGTTCCTAAAGTCAAGTAGGAAGATTTACAAGAAGAACCAGTACCCCAGCCTAGAGCAATGGGTGACCCAAATAACAACAATCACAATGATGCAAATCAAAGGTGACCACCACCATTGCCTTGGGGTAACAACATTGGACCTTTGGCACTAGCAGAATATCATGAGCTTCCTGAAGGATCAAGAAAAAGTTTTCCAAATTTTCATGGTGATGGGAAGCAACATCCTGATGAGCACATTTCTGCCTTCACCACCACTTGTGGAATTCTTGGTGTTGCGCATGAAGATGTTACAGTGCGTTTGTTTGTGGAATCATTGCAAAGTTCAACAGCTGAATGGCTTAATCACCTCGCTGCTAGCTCTATCACAAGTTGGGAGTTGATGAGGGAGAAGTTTCTCACTCGTTTCAAGCCTGTAGAAGATAGTCATGTCTTGTTTACAAAACTCTCAAACATCAAGAAAGACAAAAGTGAGCCGATGCGAGAGTTCATGGCTAGATTCAACTGTTTGGTTGGAAAAGTCATGAACACCTTGAATCCTTCGTCAGAAATTCTATTAAGTTGTTTCACGAATGCACAATCTTTAGAAATTTCTTTCTACCTCAAGCAAAGACACGCTACAGAACTGCAAGAAGCTCAAGAGTATGCTATTGAATTAGAAGATCATATGATCACTTCCAGAAAGATCCAGAGAGATTCAATCAAACCACTGGTGCCCTTGAATGTTGTACCACTTCGGCCATCTCCTTCAAGTATACCAGATTCTTTCATTAACTTTGTGAGTGATCAACCTACTTCACCTGTGTGTCAAGTATCACCTATGTGTCAAAAGGAAGATGCGTCTTTTGCAATGCAAATCTATTGCTTGTTCCATGCAACAAACCAACACGAAGGAGAAAGTTGCTCGAAGATGAGAAGATTCATGCAAATATTAAAAGCATCAAATGAAAATCAAGGATTTTTAGATACTCCTGAACGTCTCTTTGACAAATCCAATTGCGGCTCTATGAAGGGATTTGACCAGTGTAAATCAAATATTAGAAGGGAACATTTTCCTAACTCTATTTCAAGCAACATCATGTGTTTACATATGGAACATGAATGTTCATCAAAAGCTGAAAATTTGCATAATTTCCTCGATCATGAAGAAGGATCGTTGATGGAAGACCCTAAAGAAATGCACAACTTGCATACTTTCCCTAAAGAAGAAGAAGTGCAACAATATTCACAAGAGCAAAATTACAAGGAAGAGATCAAATATGTTGCAGAGAGCAATGAAGAATCCAATTTGTTCTTCACATCTTTTGAAGGTTGGTTTGAAGAACTTGTGTCAGATACATTCAAAGGAGAAGAGACCAAAGGAATGTTGCAATTGGACAAAGAACATGATCTTCTTCATTTTGAAGATGATTCATCATTAGAGGAATTTCTCAAAAATGGAGATCATATAGAAGATTCATCATTGGATCTTGATAGCTTTCTACATCACTTAGAGAGTGATTCTTCAGTAGAGGATACTATAAATTTTCTTTTACAGTTCAGCCCATCTTCATCTTTGTCTCGAGAAGCTTTCATACACACTAATGAAGAAAATGATGCTAAACTTTTGAAGGTTATCCCTGAACTTGTTCTATATCAAGAAATGGGTCCTGGTACATATGTTATGCTGTCTGAAATAATCAAACAAAATCAGGAGGTTGTCCATGTGGTTGACAAATCAGAAGAAGAATCCAAAGAAATATACAACTTACAAACTTTATTTCAGGAAGAAGAAGAACAACAATCTTCTCAAAAAAAAAATAATGATGAATCAAGTTTGTTTTTCTTGTCTTTCGTAGGCTGGTTTGAAGAACCCGTGTCAGAATATCCAAGGGAGAGACCAAAGAAGTTTTGCAAGCAGAGCAAGAGCATGATCTTCTTTTTGAAGATGATTTCTTCCTGGAAGAATTTTTTAGAACTAGAGATCATATGGAAGTTCCATTATCAGATCTAAATTGTTTTCAACATCAATGGGAAAGTGATTCTTCAACGAAAGATACTGCAGAATTTTCTTTACAATATAGCCCATCTTCACCTGCATCTCGAGAATCTTTCATACATACTAGTGAAGAGGACTATGTTGAATCCATCTATGAACCCGTACAAGAAAAAGACTTCACTGATACTATGCAACCAGTGTGGAATGCAACATATGAAGAGGTTGATGGAAAAAAGGAGTTCATGGAATATTCAGTTTTGGTCACTAAAGAGGATGATATTGAAAAATCAGAGATTCTTGACAAATGTCTTGTGAGATACACCGTGTGTGAGATTGATCAAGAAGAAGAAGAGGAACCATATGACTCAAATGAAGCTGTCTTTGATTCCACTGCTTTTATAGAAGAAGAAAGATACATGAATGCTGAAGAAGAAGTGATGATGGATATCTGCATTGAAGAAGAGTACTCTACAAAGGATGACGAGATCCTAGGTAATGAATGGGAAAGTGAGATGTCAGGTGAAGATGTTCAAGAGTTTGAGCATTCAGATCTTGATAATTCATCAGATTTTAAAAAGTGGATGGACAAAAACACAACCGATGAAGAAGCCCCTCTAGCACTTGAAAAATGGGCAAGGATAGTTGTGGATCCTATAAGCCAAGAATTAGTAATGAGAGTTGTCTATGAGTAGCTTGCACCTTTTCCAGAAGATGATGTATTGACTGAATACAAAGTTGCGTGTGTACAAGATATAAATGAAACTCATATTCAATGTGGTGATGATCATTCCCACAGATGTACTTTGGCCACAAGACTTTCCTGTATATCTTCAGAAGGAAGTTCTATATCTTCACCTGTTGCAGAGGTTGCTTGCATTGGAGGAAGATGCTCCACCTGATCCCTGGCATATCAATTAGTTTCTCAGGAACTTCTCATGGCCTAAACATGAATACCCTCTTGAATCATGTCTCTTTGAGAGGATGTTGTAGAAAAAGAAAAGTTTTGTGCTACCTAGACAATCTTCACATCTAAAGAGAGATGGTTCTTACTGTTCTGAGTCGATTGATGGTTTTATGTGATAGTCCTAATTTCTTCTCATCCTCGCTCAGGAAAAAGAGAGCGTGAAACACTTTTTGTCCTCATAATGTGTTTCCCCTTTCTGTGATGTGACCGTTATGTCGTAATGTTTTTCCCCTTTTCGTAATGTGACAGTTGTGTTCCTTGTGTGTTCTGAAGTTCCAACTTCCTCGGTGATTTTAGGAAGTCTAGTTTTAGGTGATTTAGAGAAAAGTCTTGTTCTAGGTGATTAGGAATGTAACCTAACTCTATTGCACAATGGATAAGGCACTGGTCCAACTTGCAAAAGTCCAGAGATTCTTGGTTCTCCTATGCCGTAAGTGTCTGCCATAGTCCCCAGATAGAGCCAATTATTGTACCCAACCAAATTTTTTACTTCATTAAGGCATTTCGAAACAAGTCTAGAAAATTTTTCATCAAAAAGTCAAAAAAGCAAATTTTATAAAAATAGACGTCGAGTTAGGTTTTCTGGGATTCCTGAGATATGGATGTTGCCAAAACTTTCTAAAAATAGAAAGTTTTTAAAAATAGAATCTCCAAATCAGGTGTCACGCTCGATTCTCATTGGTCAATTTTGCTCCACGATCGGCACGATTCAGACGGAATCTTCAAACAACCAAGTTTTCTCTACTGGGTCATTTCTTCTTTTTCAAAAGGTGAAGCATGAGCTTGAAAGTCATCAACACAAAAAAGTTCACCTACCAGAACTCTTCGACGAGTTTCCAACGCTGTTTCAACGACCCAAAACTGACAAACGACTGTCGACTCGACGATGCACGCAAAACGATGCAAGATGGATCCAATGTGAAATGAAATGTTGGAAAATCAAAAATTGACTAAGTTTGGTGAAACCAGGTGCCCCAGGTGGCTTGGGGCGCCCATCCTCTCATGTGTTAGTTTTTTTTCACGTTTTTTAAGAAACGTCAAAAATGCTTCCGTCAGCTCGTTCCCGGTTGGTCAAGCTTGGTTAAACTCAGTCAAAAGGCCCATAAAAGCAAGAGATTCATCTCAAATATGCTCAAGCTATCCAATCTACCCTCATCCTGATGCCTGTCCGTGGAATCCTGAAATTGGCTAAGTCTGATGTCCTGAAATCCTGAAAAATTGACTAAGTCTGAAATCTAGTGGATCCTCAAGAATCTAGAATTTGCATGTCAAATCCCATGGATCTGAGACCTATCTCAAACATCTTGAAAGTATATTTCAAAATATTTAAAGTATAGGAAATTCAATATCTAAACATATACTTAAATATATTTTGAAATATACGTCAGGCAAGACCTTCGAATTTTGGTGAAATTCAAGATTTACAGCAGAAATTGAAAAATTCAAAAAAAATTCTAAGGCATGGAAACATAGGCACCCCAGGTGGCTTGGGGCACCCAAACTCTCCAGAGTTAGTTTATTTTTGATGATTTTCTCAAAAAACATGAATCTCCTTCCGTCAGCCCGTTCCGGTTCAAATCAGATCAGTTTGGCACATTTTTTGAGGTAAACAGAAGGTATAATCAGCTCAGTTTTCATCAGGCTTGCATATTTTCCATATCATCAAACTCATTTTCATCCCATTTGATAGAAATCGACAGCCAAATAGGAGTCCTGTGCCTCCGGAACGCGCACACAAACCAAGAAATTGAAAATTTTGAAAATTTTGAAAAAATGGCTAAGTATTGGGAAACCAGGCGCCCCAGGAGGCTTGGGGCACCCAACCTGAGTAGTGTTAGAATATTTTTATGTTTTCAATGTTTTTTGACATGCTTTGTTACCAATCTTCGCCCGTTGGCAGTTTCCAGGAGGTCAAACTTGGTCAAACGATGTTAGATCGTCGAATGGAGGCAGGGGATGGAATCTCAGTTGATCAATCTCCAAAATGTCAGGATCAGTTAGCTTTTTCAATTAATGATGACATTTTTCTGCCTTTTTAAAGTCAGAGACAGGCCATATTTGAGTCAAAACGGGTGTTGAAGTGTCGAAAATGAAGAAAATTTTGTTAGCACTTCTTTCAACTCGCGTGTTCAATGACATCATCAAAGAAGATATTTTTTGTCATCTTGCACATGAAGTCATAGGCTCCTACAAAATAGGGATTCTTCCTATTCGAAGACATCCACTTGGATTTATGCTTTAAAAGATGCTTTCTTCATGGATGAGAGTGAAGTTTTCTTCTCACACAAATAAAGCCGCTTTTTCGACCAAAAGATTTATAAAGACAAGCTTTGGGCTTCTTTATTTCATTATCTTTTGCAGGTTGCATCCAAAGGAAAGATTTTATTTTTCTTTCAACGAGGATTCGAAGACCCAAACCAAGTGTTTTTTTCAGTGTTCTTCATAGATTCGGGTTGAGGAAGAAGAGAGGCTTGCTTTTTCAGGGTCCTTGTTTCAAGGGGATCATTTTTCAGAAATCCGACCAGAGCTTTTTCAGTTTTCGTCAAGATGGGTCCATCCAGATTATTATCCTCTTGAAGATTGGGATTTGTGTTTTTTTTGGGGAAACTACTTTTTTCCTGCTTTTTCAAGAAAATCTCCGCTTTTTCAAAATCCAACAATCTGGGTTGCTTCAAAATAGAATTGCCTACAAAACCCATGTGCCAACTTTTTTCACTTAGAATCAGTGTTTTTAGAAGAAATCAGCAAAAGAATATCAACGGATGACATCACCAAAAAGCAAGAATGTTGATGAGGATGCATTTCAAAAGAAAGCAGCTTTAAAACATATGCTTTTTGTTTTAAAGCATGTGCTTTCATCCTAAGCTCATCCATCCTATATTTAGAAAGAAATTACTTTGTGATAGTTGGAATCTTCTTTGCTTTAAAGCAGATTGCTTTAAAGCATTTGTTTATTGTATCTTTGTCTTAGAATAGTAATAAAGCTTGCGAGTTGGCAAGTTAGGGTTAATCAAGGAGATTTTAGGGTTCCCTACTCCTTTGATTTTAGTATAAATAAGGGCATCCTTGCCCATTGTTGGTAATGACTTTGGTAATAACATATTTTGTTGTGCCTATTCTAGCCTACAAACATTGTTATTCCAAGTGTTTTTTCAATCTGTGTTCATTGTAAGGGAAGGACTTTTGTGATAGCAAATTTGCGGTGCCTATTCTAGCCTGCAATCATTGTTATTCTAGGTGTTTCTTCACTTTGTGTTCATTGTTCTTCGGTGTTTGATCGCTTACTGTATGCCTACCTTTTGCTACAATATTGATGTCCTGGAGTTATATTAAACTTTGTGATATTGAATAGAAGTCTCATGCCTACTTTGCTCTGATATTCTATATCGATTCATTAAGTTATCATCATCAGATGTGTATCTTCTGCAGCGTTCATTTTCAGCTTTCATCATTAAAGTACTTTTAGTCTTGTGATGTTAATCTGGAAGAAAATTGCTTAAGTTTTTGTGTTAACAATCATTCCTCATTCACTTTCAACTTCCTTTGCTCTGAATTTACTCAGGCGGGTGAAAGCGTCATTAGTCTATGCTAGTTGTAGTAGAAGTTTTATAAAAAGGAAAAAACCTCTTCTGCAGCATTTAGAGTTTTATAACCTTGTGCTCGTAGCTGAGAATCAAAAAGAAGATAGGCAAAGTTTCATTCAAGTTATCTTTTCAGCGAACATCAGCAAGAAAGGGAACTCCCCCTTCCAATAGGAGAGCAGTTTATTTGTGCATAGCTGTCCATTTCCAAATCGCATTCCAGAGGTGTGAATTGAAATGCCAACAAAGCCTTTTCTTCATTTACTCAACGATGGCATAATATGGCTAGCAAACTATCATGGGAAATCCCTAAGAAACAACAGCTCAATATCTTTGTTCAAAATCTTCATCCCAAGCTATCATTCCAATTACAATTGGAAAGTGCTAGTACCTTTGATGAACTTGTTTCCAAAGGAAGCATCATTGAATGAGCTTCAATTGCTAAAGGAACTATCAAGATCTTTCGCGATAACGAACACTATCCTCAAAACTCCAACGATAAGTCTCATTTTTGGAACAAGAATAAGAATACTGTCAACGATGGTGTTGTAGATGCAAAGAACACCCAAGCTATGAAAGCTCCTATCAACATCCAAGCTACTTCTACAACAACACAACCTTTTCAATGAATGCAACAATGCCAAACTTCCAATCCGTGTCAACAATTTACACCATTAGCAGAACCCATGGAAGTTATCTTTCGAAATCTTCTCCAAGCAAGCCATATTATCTTACCAGATGCACCACCCAATGGTGAACCACTCTTCAAAGCTCCTTGGTACAAAGAAAATGAGTATTGCAATTTTCATAGAGTTAAAGGACACAAAACAAATGGTTGTATGCACTTAAAACATGTCATCCAAGATTGCATTGATCAAGGTTTAATCAAAGTTACACCTTCAACAACTCAACCTGCACAATAATCAACATTGAACTATGATCTAGAGACTTTCAAGAATCTGCTTCCATCTCATGACAAAACAAGTAACCCTCATGTTGGGAATGCCATTCAGTACAACTATGAATCGTCTACCATTGGTTGCATTAACCATGCTCGCATTTCTACCATTACTATCCAAGGTAAAGTACATGATTGTGTTGTAACCACTCGCAGAGGTCAAGTCACTACTCAAGGAGCACTTGTTCATCCTCTTCAACCATTTCCTAATTATAATATCTTGGATCACACCTACACACATATCCATTCTTGAGTTGCTTCGCATATCCCCAGCTCACAAAGCTAGCCTTGACAAAGCTTTACAAGAATCTTCAATGCCCAATGATATTGATATCTCACAATTCCAATCTATGGTTGCTAGCATTACAGCCCCTTGTCATTTAACCTTTTCTGACAAAGATCTTCAGCTCTCCACTCATCCTTCACACAACAAAGCCCTCCACATTGAAGTTTTTGTTAAACAATGCTGTATCAAATGAATCTTGGTAGATGGTGGAACTAGTCTTAATATATGTTCTTTGAAATTAATAAAACAACTAGGATATTCTAAGAAAGATGTCGACACCTCCAAGGTCATTACTATCAGAGCATATGATGATGTCGAGAGAGATACTGAAGGAATTATTTTCTTGCCTATTCAAGTTGGGTCGATCACCACAAAAACTCGTTGTCAGGTCCTTAATATTGACCTTCCTTATAACATCATCCTTGGTCATCCATGGATACATGCCCTCAAGGCAGTTCCTTCCACATACCATCAATGTCTTAAATATCCACACAACTGTGTTGAAGTTACTATCCAAGCTAATCCCAATCCATTTGAATTTTGTCATGCTTTCCAAGCTAAATATTAGAGTCCAAACCGCATTCCTATCAACACCGAGGCATATCCATCTTCGTCCTATGTAGACCCCTATGATCTACTCAAGCCCTCACCTAGCGAAACCCCTTCCAACCTCCATATCAAGTACACCAAACATGGCCTTGGTGAATACACACTGCAAGAATCTTGTTGTGTAGGCACCCTTCCATTATCTCTTAAATCCTATAGTAAACCTTCTACATCCAAACCAACTTCCACCCCCACTATTATCAATGCTGCACCTACTATATTCCTTAAAGGTGGATTCCTAGATGATGAAGACATTGATGATATAGACTCTTGGATATTCTTTGATGAAAATGACCAGTCCAACAAGAAGTAGAGAGATACAACAATGGTTTTCGTATCATAAAGGACATGGGCTACAAAGGACATGGTGGATTGGGATCACAAGAACAAGGACCTATTGAACCTATAATTGTGTCTAAGAAGTTTAATAAGCAAGGCCTTGGTTATCAGCCAGAGGTACCGCGACTCAAGGACATTAAGTGTATTTTTGATACTGACACTGGACCTTCCTCGGTAGGAGAGACTTCTGATTCGGATACTATCGACGACTCCCCCTTTCATATTACCAACTTTTTCCAAGAACACTCCATCTTCATGATTTCTACAGCCTCCTCTAGCCATAACAATTCCTCCATTAACCTTTCACTCATATATCCTGACCTTGTCGATTGGGACCAACAGGGGGCACCGATATTAGATACATTTGAAAATGATGAAGCTATTGCAAAATTCATGGGCTTGTGACAAGGCATTCCATTGGGTGATCACAAAGCAAGTTTCATGATAGACTTACCTAAACTAGCATATTTTGGTGGAAGTATCAAATCCTTTAGTCACAAAAGTGAAATAAACAAAATCAAACAAAATAGGTCACTAGGTGAAAATTGAAAGGCACCTCTTGACCGTGAAAAAGTAAAAATAAAGGACATATCCGAAGGTGAAAACCTCTTTGAGGCACCTGAGGATGGGGGATTTGATCTTCCTATTGCCACCGATTATCGTGATAAATCAACAGTGCTAGTTGAACAATCACAAGACATGAACTTGGGTACAGAGCAGAATCCAAAGATCACTTTTTTGGCAACGTCACTATTAGAGCAAGAAAGAAGAAACTTCACATCATTTTTTCTGAGAAGAGCTATAAATTTTGAATGGACTTATGCTGACATGCCAGGTCTAGATCCATCACTTGTGGTACATCATCTAGCAGTATCTCCTAATGCAAAACCTGTCAAACAAAATTTGCGTAAAATGCATCCACAGGTAGCTTTATTTATCAAGACAGAGATTTAGAAACTGTTAGAAGCAAAGTTTATAAAGCCTATTAATTATCTAGAATGGGTTTCAAATTTGGTACCTATAGCCAAACCTGATGGACGAGTTCTTTGTTACACAGAATTTAGAGATCTTAATAAAGCATGTCCTAAGGATGACTTTCCACTACCAAGCATAGACAACATTGTAGATCTTACAGCCGGACATGAAATGCTATCTTTGATGGATGGATTTTTAGGGTATAATCAAATCAGAATAGCAGAGGAAGATCAAGATAAAACATCTTTTATTTCTCCATGGACCACATATTGTTGGTTGGTAATGCCTTTTGGTCTCAAGAATGCTGGAGCTACTTACCAACGAGCCATGACAGTCATCTTTCATGACCTTTTTCATATTATCATGGAAGACTATGTTCATGACATCCTGGGAAAATCTAAGACAAGAGAAGGACATCTATAGGTATTAGCACAAATCTTTGATCGATTAGAAAAGCATCAAGTCAAACTTAACCCAAAGAAATGTGTATTTGGTGTAACATATGGAAAACTATTGGGATACATTGTGTCTCTACAAGGAATAGAAGTGGATCCAGCTAAAGTAAAAGCTATCATGGAAATGCCTCCACCAACAAATCTCAAGTAGCTTCATAGTTTACAAGGCAGGTTACAATCTATCTGCAAATTTATCTCACAACTAGCAGATAAATGTCACCCTTTTCAGCGTCTTCTTCGTAAGGGTGAACCTTTTAAGTGGGATGAAAAGTGTCAACAAGCTTTTGATAAAATAAAGGAATATCTGGAAACACCTCCTATGTTAGTACCTCATGTGCTTGACCACCCATTATTGCTCTACATATTATCAACAATAGCAGCATTGGGTGCCCTTCTAGCTCAACATGATGATTCAGGAAAAGAACAAGCCATCTATTACATCAGCAAAACTCTTGTGGGATATGAACTCAATTATTCATCTATGGAAAAAGCATGTTTAGCATTAGTGCTTGCTTCCCAAAAGTTGTGACATTATATGTTGAATCAAAGAACTAATCTCATATCAAATGTTGATCCACTCAAATATCTTCTTTCTAAATCAATTCTCACAGGAAGATTAGCAAAATGGGTCATGATCTTAAGTGAACTTGACATACAATATGTGGATCAAAAATCCATCAAAGGACAAGTCATCATTGATCAATTAGCTGCAGTACCCATCACAGATATCCATCCAATGTATCCAGAATTCCCTGATGAAGGATTGGTCAATTTAACTTCTCCAACATGGTGGCAACTATATTTTGATGGATCATATACACACCATGGATCAGGAGAAGGCATCTTGTTTGTTACCCCTCAAGGAGATTTTATACCCAAGTCATACAGAATTGCATTTCCATGTACCAATAACATAGCAGAATATGAAGCTTTAATCATAGGATTGTGTATGGCAGTACAATGGGCTATTAAACAGTTACAAGTCTTTGGTCATTCTTAACTAGTTATCAAATAGGTCTTAGATGAATATCAAACAAAAGATGAGAAGCTTCTTCCATACAAGCTAATAGTTGATGATTTTAAAAGGTACTTTGACAATATCACTTGTGAACAAATCCCAAGACTACAAAACAGAGTAGCAAATGCTATGGCTATGATTGGGTCTCTCCTAGACATGCCATCTAATACACATAAATGTGAGTTTCTAGTCGAACAACTTTTGATTCTAGCATTTGAAGTTCCATAGTCTGAGCTTATATGTGACATTGTTGGTCCCAATTCACCATGGTATGAGGATTTATATGAGTATCTCTATAATCAAACCTTTGCACTTCAACTATCTAATAATCAATGCAAAACCTTTATCCATTGGGTCTCTCGCTATACTATTTTAGGAGACACCCTTTATCGCCGAAGTCTTGATGGTATCCTTCTTAGGTGTCTTGACTCTGAGGAAGCAAAAGTGGCCTTACGTGATGTACATGAAGGTGTCTACGACTCGCATTCTGTTGGCCTGGCATTGTTAAGAAACTTCTACAAGTAGGATACTATTGGCCAACCATGGAAAAAGATGCATAGGAATTTACAAAGAGATGTCTACAATGTCAAAAACATGGAGATTTAATACATGCGCTGGCACATGAGCTTCAGCCTATCACTACTCCATGTCCTTTTTCACAGTGGGGACTTGATCTCAAAGGCAAAATCCATCCTACTTCATCAAATGGTCATAAGTTCATTATCACCGCCACTGAATATTTCACAAAGTGGG
Organism: Cunninghamia lanceolata; assembly: GCA_027924645.1. Taxonomy (NCBI): domain Eukaryota; kingdom Viridiplantae; phylum Streptophyta; class Pinopsida; order Cupressales; family Cupressaceae; genus Cunninghamia; species Cunninghamia lanceolata. Next base: position 1,927,945 of record BSBN01001051.1, on the reverse strand, counting down.
TGGAAGCCATACCAATGACTTATATCACAAGCAAGCAAATATCTAAGTTTATTCTACACTATATCATTTTCTATTATGGAGTTTCTCAAGCTATTGTCATAGATAATGGTCATCCCTTCAAGAATCAAGAGGTCTGAGATCTTTGAAACAAGTTTCATATCCAACATCAATTCTTTACTCCCTACTATCCTTAGAGCAATGGCCCAGCTGAAGCTTTTAATAAAACAATCATCAAAATTCTCAAAAAGACGGTCAATGAGGCTGGTCAGGATTGGCATCTACAACTCCATCCTGCATTATGGGCATATAGAACAAGTATCAGAACTCCCACTGGAGCCACACCTTATGCTCTTGTGTATGCCACTGAAGCTATTTTACCTATTGAGGTTGAGATCCCCTCACTGCAAATATCTTTACAACATACCATCTCAAAGGAAGAATATCAAGTACCCAGACTCCATGATCTTGAGCTTCTAGATGAATGGAATCTTACAACACTCAACCATCTCCAAGTCTATCAGAGCCGTCTACACTGCAGCTACAACAAAAAAATCAGAGAATGCCGATTTCAAGTTAGAGATCTTTTCCTTAAAGAAAATCAAAAGAATCAGTAACATCATGAGAAATCGGGCAAGTTTGAACCAAATTGTCTTGGTCCTTTCATCATCACAATAGTTTATGGATTAGGTACATACACTCTCTCAACACCTAAAGACATTCCCTTGGATGAACCAGTTAACAGCATTCATCTCAAGAAGTTTTATCCTTGAATCTCAGCTATCCCAAAAAAAATCCATCCAACAGTGAAAACCACTTTGTGGCGCTTTGGATAACAAAAAAATAATGGTCTAAGATAAATAATCCATCCTCTGGTAAAAACCTGGTAAACAGGTGCCTTAGATAAGTACCATAGTGAAAACCTAGCAAACAGGTGCTATGTGTAGTGACCAGCTTCCATTGTCTACTTGGTTTGTTTGATCATCACTCATTCTACCATATTTCACCATCCTATCCAACATAGTCCATATCATAATCCACATATCATCACAATAAATAGCCTTTCCATCTTCACCTATGTTAGTGCTAGCTATCATCCTTGAGACATTGTTGTGATAACTATATCTTTTGGCACCTTAGCATTTTGACCGCATGCCTTCTCCATCGTCACTCCTTCATAAGAAACCTCATGTCATACTGGGGGCATTTTGTTGAGTCTTATTTGGAAGTGGGTACCACTATCTCTAGCTCATAACACATCAAACATCTTTAGCTCATAACACAACAAACTTTCAACTTCAACCATAGCGCTCATCCAACAACAAATGTGGCCAAAAATTTTGCAATTAGGCTTCATATCTTTGCAATCAATTTGTGCTCATCTGACATCCAAAAATTGCAAGCCATCACCAATGCAAACATTTAAGAAATCACGTCAATCTTTCAACATCACCTCACCAGCGTAATAAGCCAGAACTACATCTCAGCTCTATCGTTAAAGCCTTGATCCCATGGATACAGGGTATGTAGGCAATCTGAGATGCGAAGGAAGCACTCTGATTTAGGCTAAGACGATAGTCCCTTCTTTTCATCATCCATCTTTCATCTTTCTTCTAATCATCCTTTTATCTTTCATCACACATTCTTCTATCTTTCATCACTTACATCATTAATAAAACCCAGAACTACATATTCATCATGTCTCATCTTCATTGTAAATGTGCTTTGATCCCGTGGATATAGGGTATGTAGGTAGTTCAGAATATGAAGGAAGTTTCAAGTACTCAAGCATAGATGATCCACCCCCATCTTCTTCATCTTCTTTCATCTTCCATCTTCTTCTTTTTGATCAGCTCAAGTAGGAAGCAAACTATGTGTATACTGAAAGCTCAAGTACTTTACCAATCAAGAATGAGCCAGAAGCTATTTGTCCGCATGCCTTAAGCCAACATTTGTTGTAGCAGTTTATCAACATCTTTAGCCTTCAACAGGATGCAGCTTTCCTCTCAACAAGTGCCAGCTTAAATCCATCTAAGAGCACCTAAATTTGGCAAGAGAACATGATGACAGTATCTTTTGTTTTATTTTTTGATTTATCTTTTGTCCCTTTTCTATGCCTAATCAAAAATGCCTTGATCTATCTATATCTTGGTAAGTTGCAATGAAGTACGGAATGGGGCATGGTTATAGTGCTTTTGTATGCCATGTTTGCAGGATGTTCTTATTCTCTTCCTATGCATATTGGTATCTTGTACGTGTTGGGATTAGCATCTTACATATCAATATCTCTAGCATCTGAGAAGCTAAACAGTCTCTTATGCACTTGAGACTCTTCTATGTTAAGACTTGCTCCATACATATAACCAGCAAGCTATCACTATGTGTAGTGGAGATAAGCTCAAACCATTGCTTGTAGCGTCAAAGTCTATCTCACAACACTAGCTATTATTTATATCTTGTGCGTGTTGGCTCAACATCTTGACCTCATGTGTTCAGACAAGATTGTAGCATGCTAGTTCCGCATTGGATATCTCGACACCTTGGTCTTCTATACCCTGGTGCATAACATCCACATGCTATATCAAACATAAGGATTGCATTTCTTTTCATTTTGAGCAATTACTTAAAAAGCTGCCCATAACATCGTCTATCCATCTTAGTATTCGCCTATATAGTTCTCAACCAAGCTCAATCATTTCCATTGTCCTTTGTTCACATCTCATATCCTGCAAAACAAGTGTGTTAGACATACATGAGTTCATCACATATCATCTCATTACTATCTATCTATATGTATAAGTCCATATCATATCATTACCATTTGCATATTTGCATTATCATACCATTTCCATACATATCATTTGCATAAACATCCATACATAATCTATGGAAATATAAATACAACATGCATAACCATCATAATACCAACAATGCATCCATTGCAACATCATATAGATCACCAATACTCCATCATATATATATATGTGTGTGTGTGTGTGTGTCAATATACAAGTGTCTACATATACAAGCTGAGCCATAAAGAATGTATGTACAATCAGCTCTAGGCCTCATCATGATACAATATAAAACAAGGTAGCCATAATGACTACTGGCAGCTCCCTCGCCCTGGCCACCACCACTAGGTCCTACACCTGGCCGCCTATCTCTGTGGCCCCATCACTAAGGCTACTGATCACGATCCACTTGACCTCTGTGAACCTAAAGCTCCTGACCTACTCCTAAAGCTAGGTTGCCTCTGCTCTACTGGCACAACCCCATAATATAAGCCTATATAGCACTTCACCTCACCCTATACTCTCTGCAGCTCTACCTATACCTGTGTCAACTGTGTGGTGAAGTACATCGTAGCCCCATCAGTACCTAATGCAGCCACTACTCTATCTGCTCACTAGCCATCCCTTGTAGCTACTACATAGCCATATCTCTCTCTGCTCTCATAGCCTGCACCTGCTGTACTGTTGTATCTCACTCTATCCTCATCATCTACTCACTTTGTCTCACTGTATCTCTCTCTCTCATCACCTTAGCTAGTACACCATCATCTTGTCCATCACCAGCCTATGCTCTCAACTGTAACTGAGCCTGGTATGTCTGAGCCTGAGCTCTCACATACCGCAAGCAAATCAACACCTAATGTCTATCTATCTCCACTCTCCTCAATCTCATTTGAGCTTGCTACCTCCATCTCCTCTCCTCTCTAATCTGCCTCCGCAGATGCTGAATCCCAACATCATCACCCACCAATATCTACCCCTGAGGTTGTGCAAGTATCTGAGGATTGTCCTAGCATCTGTCCCTGCATCTGTATCCCTAGCACTGCTGGTACAATAGCCTGTGCTGGTGAAGCCTGTCATCGCCTCCTCCTAACCGGTCTCTCCCTCCCTATCTCTCTAATCTCTCCAACCCTCGTCAGCTGAGTCAATCTAGTTATCACCCAGTATGCATCATAATCTGGTAGAGTCCTTGGATCTGCACGACCATGTCCCCACTGCCATACAACTAGCTGTAGCCCATCTCTCTCCACCAAATCCATCTCAACCACAACCTTCGGCCCCCAATCAAAAACCTCCTATCGAGTCCTCCCAAAAATGGCGTCACTAACTGGTACTGCCTGTGGAAACCTGAACTATCTCAAAACCCTCTTTGGCAAATAGTGCTCTATAATATATATGTCGCATCCAAAAATATATCTCACCTACCTAGCATAGACAAGCTCTGCATCCTCCTCATCCCATCCATCACATCCAAGCCATGGTCTCCATACAAATCTATCCACCTCATCCAATCTCCTCTGCCCATACATGCAAAACTATAACTCCTACCGATATACTAGCTCCAAACATATATACACAATCATGAGTACACCACTCCTCGACACTGTTAGTATGTCAGAGCTCCTCTGTACATCCTAGCATAAGCCTCTCTTGTAGCTCTCACCACCCATCCCTCTGGTCTCGTCACTGGGATATGCTCATAAGCCCGTACATGCAAAACTATAACTCCTACCGACATACTAGCTCTGAACATATACACACAATCATGCATGTAATGATAGAGCTATCACAGCACACACTCTGCCCATGCATATCTCGTACCATAGGAGAACATCCCCTCCATCACTGTCCCCCATCTCACTAGAAAGCCTCTCTCTCATCTATCTCCCACTAGCCATCTGATGATAGCCACTACCACTCGCTGCAATCTATCACACAGCTCCTCCATCCTCGCCATTGGGATCTCTGAGCCCTCTACTCTAATGTCTAGTGTTCTAAATAATCTCCTGAACATAGTTGGACCCAAATTAGGATCATAATCTACTCGGTCCCCATCTATCAAAATCCACAGAATCTGAAACACATCCTCTAGTGTAATCATCGCCTCTCCTGTTGACAATAAGAATGAACTATGCTCACTCATCCATCACTCCACCATCACCGTCATCAGTCCTCGATGTGCTTGCACTGGCTCCAATCTTGACACATGCTCTAATCCGAGGATCTCTAACACTAGCCGCTCCTCTGCATCTAGTAATCATACCAATCACAAATCCCTAGGATGTGGCTCCTGTGATAACAAAGGTGGTAGTATGTCTTGCATCATTCCATTCATCATATCAGTCCCTTGCGCTACTTAATTGCTATCAAAATTTGACCGTTTATTATTCTCTTAGCTTCTATCTACCATAAGCGGTTCATTTTTCCGTATGCGCCTATATGTTGATCAAAAGTGACCACTTTTACCATAGGTGCTTCTATCTCGCTCATATGCAACTCATTCTGCATATGTGATCCCTATTGGACCACATGCGAGCTAAACTTCTACATGCACTGGACTTTAGCCTATAAGTGAGTCATATCTCATATGCAAGCACTTTTTATTTCTAAGCGAGCTTAACCTTTGCATGCTCTTACCGTTTGCCCATAAGTGACTTATTTCTCTCTATATGCGCATTTTTCTTATCCTATTGCTTAGCTAACTAAAAGCGACCTAGTTTTTCTCAAAGCAACCAAGTCACACCTAAATGCAATCTAAACTACTGCAAGCGCCCTATCTTCCTACGCAAGCAACCTGAACTGCCTATCCTAAGACCTAGTCACTTCTAGTGAAGTGTGTGCATTTATGATGCTTCTAGCCTATCAAAATCACGCTTTTAGCAAATGTTTCGATACATACTGGTACATCTGATCCCTCTAGTCACCCATGTGTCCTCACTCACTTGGCACGATGATATCTACGTGGAATCACCATCCTAATAGCTCTCCAACATCCGTCACACACCAACTCTAAGGAGCTCTAGATCTCTATAGTTTTCTGAGCACAAATGAGCCTCTTTACCATTGAGGAACCTACTTATAGTCCTATCCAAACTCTAATTCTTCTATGCGAAAGCCTATTTTCAGCTGCTTCCTCCCATTTGTTCTCTCCCAACCCCCATTTTCTTTGTGTCAACCTTGCATCCTAGCTTTTCTTCTATCGCGAGTCAACCCAGCCCTTCCTAATTAGCCTAGCTAACCTCTCGAGGGGGCATCACCTACTAGTTACACTGGGGCATAACCTTGTTTATCAAGTGAAATATTGTATCGTCTTTGACACAACGCTCTATCGAACATTGTATCAAAGAGGGGCAAAATGTAGACACTCAAAATTGACTCATTAACATTCAAATATCGCATTATCACATATCTGCATTTGTCTAACACAATTGAGCAATTTTCCTAACACATATATTTCTTCTATTAATTAAATAAATTCTAATTTATTTAATTAATTCATTAGCTATTTCTTCTAAGCTATAATTAAACAATCTTCAATTATTTAATTATCTTCATTCTATCTATTTTTAATTAAATAAATCTTATTTATTTAATTAAAGATTCCTTTCATAAACCCACTTTCCAATTAATTAAACAAATTTTATTTATTTAATTAATTTATCTTATCATTTATTTCATGAGCCGACATGTGTGTCTCTTTCATTTAAAAAAGATAAGTGGTACTACATCCTCTTATTTAATATCTTTCATATGTAGTACTTTTTATGTACACAAGCACACATGAGCCCTATCTTCCCACCACTTATCATCTTCACATTCACATATGATTATTATTCAATCTTAGCCATTCACATAGTCACCGAATCTCCACCGTTGATTGATTTTGGTTGAGTTCTATATAAACACCCTCTCATTCCACACTACATCTATCCAACATTATCATAGTGTCTACATTATCATCTTGAGCATATTGAGAATTTGAGCATCCATAACATCCATTGAGCTTTTATCATTATCATCTATCATGGTAGCTTTTATCTTCCTAATTGTTCATTATTGAAGAAGCAATCCACATCATAAACAAGGAATCACACAATCTAGGTGATGTTGTGCTTGAATTTCATTACTTTTGGTTTCATTTAGATTAGATTCTTTGATGATGGTAGGGTTACGTTTTCATGGCTATGCTTGATCTTATTAACCTAATTTTTTACCTATCACAAATCTGGTGCAAGGTTAATAACCTACCACATTAGTTCTCCTTTGGTTTTGCACTAAATTTCATATCAACCGGATACATCCGGTCTCTGACCAAAACTCTACAAGTCCTATCCTATGATGAAATCTTGAAGAAGTGTGTGACACCCTATTGCCCGTACCTGACATTAATGCCAATTTGTTAGGGGTTTAAATTGTTTCAAATATTTCTTTTTTGGTTTGTTTTCCATTTGAATACTTAAGAGATCTCCATTTTTTGGAGTAGACTGAGCAATCTTTGTGATTTGTGATCAATTTCAGAAGCACTTTGACGACAGCAAAACTTGACATTTAGAACTGCTTAAGTGATGCCTTGTATTCATTTCATATGGGTATGTAATGAAAAATCTTTCAAAAGATGGTTGGCTTAAAAGTTTAAATTAGGGTGTGTCAAAATGGGGATATACGCATGTGTATATATGTCGATATGGGTTTTGTTCTTGGGGGCTTAGATATTTTCATTAGTAGAGCACTGTGTATACGTTTGTTAGTTCCTCAGAGTAAAAGCCCTTAGAAATTACTGTGCTTAAAATGCTTTAAACTTGCTAGTTGTTGGAATTAGACCGGACAACTGAGAGGGGGGTGAATCAGTTGTCCCAAAAATTAACCTTTTCTTCATTTTAATCTTCTTTCACAATTTGCAAATTGATTAATGATGTAAACATTAAAGCATGAAACAACATCACATAAGCAAAAACATAATCAACACATTTAACAACAAGATTTTGACGTTGAAACCCAGGTAAGGGAAAAACCATGGTGGGTGTTAGCCCACAAGATTCGTACCCTATTAAAAGTACTTAAAAGGAATGGGAAGGCATTTGCCTTCGGGCTTACTACTCAAAAGAGAGGCTCACTACCTACAAGAAATTTTAGTTTAACACAGAAATAATTAACTAAGAAATAGCATCTACTTCATGCGTGGTTCAGTTTCATTGAATGCTCATAAAACTTTTGTTCTACTTCCAAACTCTTCTTCACTAAATTTTCACTCTATTATGCTTTTGCTCTTCTAGTCCTCCTCTTCTTTGCTCTGTTCCTGATCCTTTCTTTGGATTTATTATTTTTTTCTCAAGGATGATTTTCCACAACTTAGCTACACTCCTTTATATGCTTCATCAACCTTGGAATAAACATCAAGGTCAGCACACCAAACATCTTACTTAATGCAAATCACTAAGTTGTCAGCTAAACATTGCTAAGACTTGAATCTTCTTTCAGCAACACGCCATGTTCCAGAGAAATGCTTCTGAAAAATTTGCAATATGCTTGAATCATCCGATCAGCCAGGACTAGGAAGAACAACACCAAGAAGGAAATCTTCACCAACAAGATCAAACTTCAATGTGAACCTCCAACACAGCAGCCACATAATCTAGAGACCTCCATAAGCATAATGAATTCAATAAAACATCCACACTCCTCCAAGTCATTAGGATCACTTGCATCTTCATCTGAAACCTCAAGAATACTATCTGACATGACTGTCATCTTAGAAAGATTGCTTGTGGACCTCTAAACCACGAACCACTTGAATGGATGATACACATTGACTTCCAAAACATGCCTCTAGATCCGTAGATCATTATTTGACATATCCAGAAGGATCTGGACCACTTCTTTGTCGCTCTATCTCTTCAAAACTGGTTCTACTCATATGGCCATAGTTTCTTCAAATCTTCATGCAGACCTCTCAAATCTCGACTGGAGCTACTTCACACAATCCTCTATACTGCTGTATGATCCACATCCATTGATATTTATTAATTTTCTCAATATCCTCAACATTCCATTCTTCTAGTCAGGCAACAAGATAGGATACAGTCGACACCAATGGTAACAAGAATATGTTGACATCAATGACAACACCGATTAGACACATATTTGCAACAATGCAACATATGATGTGAAAAACTAATTCAACCATCAAGACAAGAGCTTCTCCCCCTTTCTCTTATTACTTCTGCAACCACTATCTTCACTGCTCCCCCTTTCACCACTAACTAGTTTTTCACATGACTTCTCTCCCCCTTTGACATCAATGGCAAAGGACACATATTTTTAATCTTTTCTCCTTAGTTTTGTTTCAAATCAAACTCAAAAATTGCATGTAGACTACTCCGCCTGAGTAGTGCTTCCTTAACATCAATCTGAATCACAAGATATGACTGTCAATTCCACCAGATTAATGCACTCTAGTGCATCTTAATTTTGATCAAGAGGGGTAATAACCCCTAACTTCTCTTTGAGATACTCAAAAGTACCCTTGGGAAGAGGCTTAGTGAAAATATCCACAATCTAGTCCTTTGAGGACACAAACTCCAACTTGAATTCATTCCCATTTACCTTCTCTCTCAAGAAATGAAACTTGATGGATATATGCTTTGTCTTTGAATGCAACCCCAGATTCTTTGAGATACTTATTGTAGTTGAATTATCATAGAAGATTGTGACAAGCTCCTCAAACACAATTCTGATGTCCTTCAACATTTGCTTCATCCACAAGACTTAAGTACAATTGTTTGTTGCTGCTATATACTCATCCTCTACTGTAGATAGGGATATTGCCTCCTACTTTTTACTTATCCAAGAAACCAATCAACTTCCCAAGAAGAATGCACCACCACTAGTGCTTTTTTTGTCATCCATATCTCCTACCCAATCAACATCTGTATATGCATGAAGAGTGAAGTCATTATCCTTTGGATACCATAATCCATAATCAATTGTCCCTTAGATATATTTGAAAATTATTTTGACTACTACAACATGAGATTCTTTAGGATCAGCTTGGAATCTAGCAACAAATCCAACTACATTCATGATATCAAGTTTGGTCTGAGTCAGATAGAGTAGTCCTCCAATCATTGATCTATACCTTTTTTGATTTGCCTTAGGGGAGTTATCATCTTTACTCAACTTACATCCGGTTACCATAGGCGTACCTACTAGCTTTGAATCTTCTATTCCAAACTTCTTCAACAATTCTTTTACATACTTAGACTGAGATATAAAGATACCTTTGTCTGACTGATTGATTTGTAGACCTAAGAAGAAGTTCATTTCACCAAACATGGACATCTCAAATTCACTTTGCATCTGATCAGCAAATGTTTTGCACATACTCTCATTTCCACCAAAAATGATATCATCAACAAATATCTCAACAATCAGAATATTCTCATGATCAATCTTGAAATAGATATTACTATTAGCAGTGCCTTTGCTATAACCTAGCTTTGGCAAATACTTATCTAATCTTGCATACCAGGCTCTTGGAGCTTGTTTGAGTCCATACAATGCTTTCCTTAATCTACAGACCATGTCTCCCTGATCACACAACTGAAATCCTTCTGGTTGCTCAATGTAGACTTCTTCTTTTAACTCTCCATTTAGAAATGCTGACTTGACATCAATCTAATAGACTTTAAAATCTTTATAAGTAGAAAAAGCAAGAAACAATCTAACTACCTCTATTCTTTCCACCAGAGCAAAAGTTTCTTTAAAATCAATTCCTTCTACTTGAGAATATCCTTTGCATACGAACCTTGCTTTATTTCTTACAACTTCACCTTCTTCATTTAGCTTGTTCCAAAAGACCCATTTAGTTCCAATCACATTTTTGTCCTCAAGTCTAGAAACAAGATCCCAAGTGTAATTCTTTTGAATTTTCATTAATTCTTCTTTCATTGCCTTACCCATTTTTCATATTTGTAGGCTTCACTTACTATTTTTGGTTCAATCTTTGAGATCAAAAAAATCTCTTCTTGATCTTCAGCAATTCTTCCTCTAGTTTGGAAACCTTTATTTCTATCTCCTATAATTTGATCTTCAAGATGATTCATCCTTACATACCTAGGAGTTTTGGGAATTGTTTGAGCTTCTGTTTCTTGAGCTTGTTCCTCAACTTCTACACTATTCTCTTGAATTACTGGATTTTCCAGATCAATCTAGATATGGATTTGAGTTTGCACTTGCCTTTCTTGACTTGGATTTTCATCTTGATCATCTGAATCATATCCACAAGATCTAGAATGTCCTTCTTTGCTCTCATCAACTCTAACATTAGTACTTTCAACAATCGTTTTCAACCTCTTGTTAAAGCACCGATATGCTTTGCTTTGAGTAGAGTAACCTAGAAAAATTCCTTCATCACAACTTGCTTCAAACTTGCTTAGATCCTCATCTCTTTTGATATAGCATTTACTACCAAAAATCTGAAGTATCTTATAGTAAGAGGATGACCAAACCATAGTTCATAAGGTGTCTTACTAAAATTTCCTTTGATCTGCACCTGGTTAATAGTGTAGACAGTAGTACTCACAACTTCTCTCCAATAAACTTGAGGAACATTTGTTTCCATCATCATAGTCCTGATAGCTTCTTGAATGGTCTGGTTCTTTCTTTCCACAACTCCATTTTGCTGAGGAGTCCTAGGAGTAGATAGTTGTCTTTTAATTCCATGCTTTTCACAAAATGAATCAAAATCACTGGAGGTAAATTCTTCACCTTTGTCGGATCTCAGACACTTTATCTTCACACCAATTTCATTTTCCACCATAACTTTGAATACCTTGAATTTGTCTCCTTGGACACCCCTAATTCTAGCAGGACCACAAAGATCAGTATGCACAAGTTCCAACCATTCACTTGAAAATTGTTCTTTACTTTTGAATGAAATTTTGTTCTGTTTGCCCAATTGGCATTCTCTACATATGTTATCAGGTTTCATAAGTTTTGGAAGATCTCTTACAACTTGAGTAGAACTTATCTTGACAATGTTATCAAAATTTACATGACACATCCTCCTATGCCATAACCAACTTTGATCTATCTAAGAAATCAAACAACTTTTGCTAGAACTACTTAAATGAAAGATGTTACCTCTAGTTTGAGTACCAGATGTAATTTCAGTTCCAGATCTTTCCAAGATCCTGTATTTTCTATCCTTGAATCATAAATCATAACCCTTATCAACCAACTTTCCAACACTGAGAAGATTATGCTTCAGTCCTTCCACATACAGAACATCATTAGTGTTATTCTTACCATCAAAAGAGATGGATCCTTTGCCACGAATTCGACCAGCTAAGTTGTCTCTAAATTTCACAATTTCACCTTCATATTTTTCAAAGCTTACAAACTTACTTTTATCACTAGTCATATGATGAGAACATCCACTATCAATCATCCATTCATCCTTTTCAACAACCTGACTAGCCAAGGCACTTTCTACATTTGGACAGCTAGCAGATTCAATAGACACCAAATCTTCTTCCTTGATAGCAATGAACACCCAATCATCTTCAGTGGAACCTCCATGATTAGATTCATCATCTATGACTCCTTCTCCAGCTTCTTGGAAATAGTAACATTTTTCTGACCTTTATATCTGTTAGGGTTTAGTTTTGAGAACCTCTTTGGACATCTTGAGGCAAAGTGACCAATCTTATTACAAGCAAAACATTTGAGTGACAACTTTCCTTCATATTTACCAGATCCTCTTGGTATTCTTTTGGCAATAAGAGCTTCAAGATCTGTAGTCTCAATTTCATCATTTTCAGGATCCTTCCTTGTCTTCACAAATCTATTTGATCTTCCTAAAGAACTTTCACCCAGATCATATCTTTGCTTTCCATACACACTGGCCTTAATTGCAAATTCAGACTTAGGCAGAGAATCACCAAACTCACTCATTTCAAATGCTAAAAGCTTACCAACTAACTGATCTCTTGTGATAGTTGTTACTGTCCTAATTTCTTACTTGGCTATAGCTTTATGCTTGTATGTTGCAGGTAAGGATTTGAGCACTTTGGCAACAATTTTTGATTCTTCCAATACTCCACCTACATTTTTGATACCGGTCACAAGTCCATTTACTTTCTACATGTAGGAAGTAATGTTTTCATCTTCCCTCATTACCAATCTTTCATATTTACCCTTTAGGCTTTGTAGCTTGGCACATTTGACATATTTGTGACCTTCATACAAATTTTCTATCTTTTTCCAGATTTCATGGGTGGTTTTCAAATCTAGGACATTTGCCAATTCTGTATCAGACATGGGACTTAATAAAGCTTCTTTGGCTTGAATATTGCATTTAGCTTCTTTGAGTTCATCTAGAGTAGTAGGGTCATTCTTAAGAATCTTATACTCATTCTTTGTTATTGTCCAAAAGTCATTACCAATACATTACAAATGACACTGCATGTGTACCTTCCAAAGGGAGTAATTTGTTCCATCAAATCTCGGACTTTCCTTCTTATAAGTTGACATCTTGGATCTCCTCAAGCGGTCAAGCTTCTTTTAGAGGATCTAGCTCTTATACCAATTGTTGGAATTAGACCAGACAACTGAGAGGGGGGTGAATCAGTTGTCCCAAAAATTAACCTTTTCTTCCTTTTAATCTTCTTTCACAATTTGCAAATTGATTAATGATGTAAACACTAAAGAATGAAACAACATCACATAAGTAGAAACATAATCAACACATTTAACAACAAGATTTTGATGTGGAAACCCGGTTAAGGGAAAAACTACGGTGGGTGTTAGCCCACAAGATTTGTACCCTGTTAAAAGTATTTAAAAGGAATGGGAAGGCACTTGCCTTTAGGCTCACTACCTAGATCTCACTACTCAAAAGAGAGGCTCACTGCCTATAAGATATTTTAGTTTTAACATAGAAAGAATTAACTGAGAAATAACATCTACTTCATGCCTGGTTCAATTTCATTGAATGCTCATAAAACTTTTGTTATGCTTCCAAACTCTTCTTCACTAACTTTTCACTCTATTCTACTTTTTCTCTTTTTCTCCTCCTCTTCTTTGCTCTATTCTTGATCTTTTCTTTGGATTTATTATTTTTCACTCAAGGATGATTTTCCATGACTTAGCTACACTCCTTTATAAGCTTCATCAACCTTGGAATAAACATCAAGGTCAGCACACCAAACATCTTACTTAATGCAAATCACTAAGCTATCAGCCAAACATTGCTAAGACTTGAGTTTCTTTCAGTAACACACCACACTCCAGAGAATTGCTTCTGGAACATCCACAATATGCTTTAATCATCTGGTCAGCCAGGACTGGGAAGAACAACAACTCCAAGAAGGAAATCTTCACCAACAAGCTCAAACTTCAATGCAAACCTCTAACATAGCAATCACACGATCCAGAGACCTCCAAAAGCATAATGAATTCAATAAAAACATTCGCACTCCTCCAAGTCATCAGGATCACTTGCATCTTCATCTAGAACCTCAAGAATAATATCTTCCATGACTGTCATCTTAGAAAGATTGCCTACAGACCCCCAAACCACAAACCACTTTAATGGATGATACACACTAACTTCCCAAAAATGCCTCTAGATTCACAGATCATTATTTGACATATCTAGAAGGATCTAGACCACTTCTCTGTCATTCTGTCTCTTTTGAATACTGCAAAATTGATTCTATTCAGATGGCCATAGTTTCTTCAAATCTTCATGTGGACCTCTCAAATCCTGACTAGAGCTACTTCACACAATCCTCTATACTATCATATGATCCGTATCCATTGATCTTTATTAATTTTCTCAATATCCTCAACATTCTAGTCTTCTAGTCAAGCAACAAGATAGGATACAGTTGACACCAATGGCAACAAGAATATGTTGACATCAATGAAAACACTGATTAGGCATATATTTACAAAAGTTGTAGACACTATGATTACTGTGTTAGAACCCTAAACAATGTTTGCATAAAAACTTGATGGAAATAGATATGTGCACTCTAATGAAAACTCCCCACAAAATGAAACATTTGCATAAAAATGTGCTTAGCGCTTGAACATGATGTCACTAGACTTGCGCAAAAAAATGTCCCCACTGGACATATCTAGTCCTATCCAAAATCTCTACTAGTCCTGTGAAAGCTAAAAGCTCTGCCAAGGTTGCATTAGACACTAAGATTACTTAGTGCTAGAATTATCCCTCACCAAACATGTCTGGTGGTGGGTAAAAGCTCTACAAATCTGATGATAGGTGAAACCTCCACTGGGGGCATTATATATGTTTTGTCCTAAGGCTATCCTCTGCAAGAGTTTGCACTAAAAGTGGTGCTAACCTGACATATCCTGTGACCAATAAAATTTGCGTCAGTCCGGTGAGGGCATAAAACCCCGCCACATCTAGTGACAGCTTAAATCCCTGCTAACTTCACTGATAGCTTAGAATGGAATATTTAAGGCAATTTTTCAATAGAATCTAAGATATTTGATCAGTGAATTCAATGTATTACATGGTATTTGTGGTTATTTACATGCTTCTTGATGTCATGCATTGATTAAGCCATAGAATTAAGCATTCATTGTACATGTCCAGTGAGGCCTTAAAATCTCGTTGACCTATTTTTCTCTACTTATTTATTACAATTTCATGTAATAAATGCTAAAAGATGGAATACAATGAAAATTATGTGTTCTCTTGAGTTGATTTTAAGGGATTTAAGTTGAGATAATATATTCTCAATATAAATTGGTTAAATTCCTAACTTAGGATGCAAACTAAAAAGTATTTAGTTGACTAAAAACCTAAGTATAGACCAGTAGGACAAAAAAACACCAATAGTTACTCATTAGGTCTTGTCCTGCAGATTAAATGTCTTCCTGAGCCATCAATATGAAGTATGAGTTCAAAGGCATCCCTCCAGTGACAAAAATTACCTCAGCATGGAGAATCATTAGAGATACAGACCTCAAACACATCAACATTGAGGATTTCAAACTGAGGGTTTTAGGCCCCAATCCCACACCTAAAGCTAAGAAGATCAGAGACAATGGGATTGCACAGGTAGCTACATTCCCTACCTTAATGCAATGCCGCAAACTCATTGTGGTGTGTGCTAATAGCTATGATCAAGTGACTAGAACCATACAAACACAACGAGGTCAAATACTTTTCACATTCCCCCATTTCCTGTCCTAAACATGATGGATAAAGAAGAAGCTAAAAAACTGTATAAGAAGGATCTAGATACCTGCAGGAGGAAAATAAATGAGGACTAGATGAAAAATAAGAGGTCAACTATGTCAAAGTTTCCTCAAGTTTTATATAGGAGTGATTTCAAAGAGGAGATAGGAGACCTAGTAACCCTTTTGAGCAAGATCATGGGGCTACCTTCATCCTCTACATTTGAAGGATGGATGTCCCCATACATAGAGGAGATATTATATGAGGACAAGAAGATACACTGGGCCCAAATAATAAGTAACAATATTCATGAGACCTTTGTTGCCTTCCAAACTAATGAGACTTTTAGGTGAACTTCTTATGTGATTTATGCCCTGGCTAGAACTGTTGAATACCCTAGCTTGTCAAGATTAGTAGTGGTTGGAAATGGAGAAGACCAATACAAAGTATATGAGTGTTACACTCAACTGGAGATATCACAATAACTAGTTCACTACAAGAGGGTTAATGATGCATTTACTATGCTTATTACCCGAATCCTGCAGAATAATATGGCTAGGAGATTGTCCCCTGAAGTAGCTAATGTTGTACAAATGTATGGGAGATAGTATGTTTAATTTTAGAAGTTTACATATCTAAGGGTCCAAGGTTTCACTGGAACCTCCTACAAGCTCCCTTGGTATCCAACTGATAAAGTGGTGCTTCTAGAGCTTACTAGACAACTTCTTACTTGTGTAGAGAGATTGAAGCATCTGCATAGTGCTTCTATTAAGTTTCCTATACTTTTGGGGAGGGGAAACTAGTCTTGTACCACCATGGGAGTAGAAGAACATTTAGACATAGAGTTGCAATTGTTGAATTTACATTTGTATCATAAGAGGACTCATTTTGACCCCTTTGGCATAATGGAAAGACATGTGAGCAAAAGGATGTTTCATAGGGAGCACCTTGAGGACTTCTGGGCTAATTGTCTAGATGATTATGAAGTGCTAAGGAGAAGATATTCCTAACTGTCTCTAGATTTTATTAAAAGGTTCAATATCATAGAGGTCCTAGACCAAGTTGTAGAAGATAATAATGTGATTCAAAGAGGGCCTTGGGAGGCTTTATACAATCAGGTAATTCCATTCCCCAACTAGGCAGATTTAGAGGAAAGTTCTTTGGATTTAGTAATGAGGGACCCCATCAAATTTAGTAAGGGTTAGATAAGAGCACAAATTGCAACTTTGACTCAGAAAGGAGTAGCTCTTACTTACACAAAGCAAGGACAAGATAGAACTAGTAGTGATGAGGAAGATCAGCCCATAGAAATAGAAGACAATGTAGGGCAAGAGGCTACTCAAGGAGATGCATCAAAAGGAGATAGTGAAGAAGACATTCCTCTGACTGATAAGGGAAAAGCCAAAAAGGGCCCTCTAAAACAACAGAAGGATAATCCCCAAGCATCCAGAACAAGGAACACAGAGAAAAGATATGCCTGGCAAGAAAGGTGAAACATCTAAGTCTAAAAAGACCAAGACACAACCTATTGTATTTACACCTGTCATCACATCTACTGCTCTCCAAGAAAATGTAGGTGTTGCTATCTCATCTTCTACTACAACTAATACCTCATTACCTGCTCCCTCCTCTACTGTAGCAGTCATGACCTCCTTAGACATTAGTGCAAGTATATCTATCCCTCTTTCCCCTACCACTTCCTTAGTCACTCCTTTCATCTCTTCTTTACCATCTATCTCTGCCATTCCCATCTCATCTATTTCTCCCTCTACTTTCCCTGCCATTGCATCCATGACTCTTCTCATTCTTTCTTCCTCTTAACTATCCATTTATTTCACGTCATAATCCCTACCTCCCATCTCAACCATCATTTCACCACCACCTTTTAACTTGTCATATTTAAGTCTCTCCACCCCACTTGCCATTTCCTCTGTACTTTCATCTCCTCATTCCTCTCCTTTCATAGGTTTTGCCACATTTACAAACCTATCTAGATTATATTTTCCTTCAACTACTACTGATTATTTGGTTGCTATAAATGATTCTTTAGCCAGACCTATCAATGACTCTTCACAAGTACTGATGCCCACACCTCTTCCAGTCCCTTCACTACCTGGCATCGAGAAGGTATGTGTTGAATTAGATTCATAGGGAGAGGTAGTCATTTAGGATGCAACACAAGAGCTTCTAATAAATCCCTACACAATTGAAGTAGTAAATATAGAAGATAGCCCATTAGAGGAGGTAGCCACTAACTCAGTATTAGAGATTGCTCAGAAAGATGTGTCTAAAAATTTGCAATATATAGACCAATCAAAGTCACCTCCAAAGAACATAGAGGTAGAAGAATAGGATGCACTGCATGAGAAAGGAACAGGTCAAGGCCCAGAAATAGAAAACATTCATATTGATGATTCTTTGAATAAGGAGGATAGTCACATTGACCCTCTAGAACATTCTTCTATAGCTCCTGATTGGTTACAGCAAATGTTAAATAATCCACCTCCCTGAGTAGAAGTCATGTCTCTAGACTTGGACAGTTTCTTAGCTAGATTGGAGAAACCAAAGAAGCAGAAAAAGGCCAAAATCTAGTCTAGGATCTATAAGGATGCTACAAGATCCCATATTGTAGAGGTAGCAATCCCTCTTGAGTAGGGCCATAAGCCTATACTATTACAACAATCACTTTGGGGCCAACTTCCAAAGTACAGGAGATTGAGGAGTTCAAAGGCTCTGTATCTAATATCCTTGATATATTAAACAAAGATGAGCTAACCAAACAACAACTCATGTAGTAAAATGAGAAACTAAGAGCTTCTATAAAATATTTAATAAAACCTATGTCCTCTAATGGTGAGCCATAGACTGCACCTTCCCTTATTTCTGTATACGCCTAAAAATGACACGATTCATCCTAAATAAATATTCTAAATATTTATTCCCTTCTTCTATTAATTAAATAAATATTCTAAATTTATTTAATCGATTCACTATTCCATAATTAAATAAAATCTATTTATTTAATTACAATTCTTCTAAATGTCCTACACAATTAAATAATCATAAATTATTTAATTAAACCAAATTCCTCTATCCTAAGTTCTAAATTCTAAAAATCCACATCACCTTTACACCTCACCTTTTCCACCTCACCTTGTCCACCTCATCAGGTTGCACATGTAATTAAATATATTTAATATTTAATTACCTTATTTTCCCTCACCCACATGGCCTATTTCTTCTCCAATCAGAGGTTAGTTAAGTAATCAATCAAAAGTGTTAACTAACCTGTCAATTGAGTCAAATCCTCAATCAATTCAGTCAGTTCCACAATTTATTCTTCTAACTAATCAATCAAGTCTATTAACAGACTAGTCAATGGAGTTAACTCTCCAATCAATTTTGTCACATCCCCTCTTTCATGATGGAGCTGGGACACTTGTCACATTTCTACTGGTTGCACATTCCTCAACCATCCTCAGCCGTTGATCTTCATATCTCCTCTCAACCGTTGATCCTCGTTCTTCCAAGTCTATAAATAAAGCTTCATCCCTCCATTCTAATCATCCAGGCTTTTGACATCGTTACTCTATAGAAATATCACCAGCGCGCCTTTGGCACCCTTTTGTCATCTACAAGCTTGAGATCACATACTTGCATTGAAGCTCATCTTCATTGCGTATCACCACAGCCATTCACCGTCGACTTCCTATAAACTGCTAAAAGATTGCACTCTCTGAGGGCTCACTTCATCTGCAAAAGGACGATCCGTGATAGGCGAACAATAGAAGTTTCGAAATGAGAGAGGTTTGCACTGTGTTTGTTCATTGCTTCGTTTATTGAATCCTTCTTGTTTCTCTATTCTGTTGATGTTTGGGTCTTGTTTAATTCATTTGATTGATCACCTTTTTACCCTTACATTTTTGGTGCCCACCGTGGGGCCGTTTGCCCCTTTATTTTACCGTTTCTAAGCTTTTTTGAAGGTAGGTTCCGTACAGGTCACGCAGAGTCACGCACAGATTACTTTAGCGCATCTGTTCATTTAGGCGGCGCTTTTAAAGACTGTTACGATGCTTTTATCCTTTCTACGCATTTGTGTATTTCTGCGGCACTTTTGCGCACTGTCACGGTGCTTCTGTTATTATTGTGCATCTGTTCCTTTTCACAGCACTTTTGAAGACTGTTGTCGCGCATCCATTCATACTGCGCATTTATTCATTTTAACTATGCATATGTTCAATATTACGACGCATTCATTATTGTGGTGCTTCTGTTGATCATTTCTACGCATCTGATCACTGAAGCTGCGCATTTGCAACAGGCTGAGGTTTTAGTACTTTTCTAGGGGAAGTTGCTAACACTAACCTTTTCGCAGGTGTTTGCTGGAGTGGTTTTACAGGATAGGTGCAGGTTTAGTTCCATGTAGTTGCATCTAATTAGTTCACATTTCATTTTCTGAGGGAAAGTAAAAATCAATGTTCATTCAAATCTTCATCTAGTTCTAATTAGGGAGGAAGTAACTAGATTATTTCTTGCTTGCATTGCAAACACCTTCCAAGTTATTGCTATCTAAACATTAAAATTGAACTCATCAATGATCTTGAAGTTAAAATGAACCATTGCTATATCGTGAGACCTAAATTTCAAAGTTAACAATCTCGTGCTACGCGGTTTAAAAATTGAACTCACTACTGCTTTCTGAAGTTAAAATGAACCATTGCTATATCGTGAGACCTGAATTTCAAAGTTAACAATCTCGTGCTACACGGTTTAAAAATTGAACTCACCACTGCTTTCTGGGATTTAAAACTGAACCACTGCTATATTGCTGAAATCACTTCAAAGTTCTGTTTGAGTAGATTAGCCCATTTAGTTTTTTTTCACTTTTAACTAGGGTGGATTAATCAGTGTATTCTGTGCTTGCAAATGACAATAGGCTTATGCTCTCCCCTCTTCTGGGTGATCAGAGTGCCAGACTTGTCACTCTATCTGTTTAACCTTTAGGAGGGGCCTGCCCTTGGATGCACGCTTGTCCAAGTGGGAACGACCCTGAGTGGTAACAGGCTAACACCAAGCCCTACCAAGCCACTTAAAATAAATTGTGCTTGAGGTGAAAACTTCCTGCAACAAGTGCTGTTATGTTACACCGACGGCCAACCTCCCCCAAAACCCTCTCAGGCGCAACCCCGTGAGGCTGGGAGACTCCATAACGGAGAGTAGCACTGCCGCACGTGTAACCACTTGAACGATTGCCCAAATTAAATACCTCTTATTTTAGTGGCCCAAATCCCTTATAATCCATTTCTCGCTTGGGATTTTGTGCTTGCTTTTGTCCAAAATAGAGTCAAAAAAATTACAAAAACAATGAAAAACTACAAAATATTCTTTGTGCTTGCTCTGTTTTCTTGCTATTAAATTCATAATATCAGATCAGGAAGACCTTTTCTAGCCAAAAAATACAAAAAATAGAAGAAAAACTAAAAAATTTTGCAAAAACTTCAGAGCTGCGCATTTATACATTTCTGCTGCGCATTTACAGAGACTTGCTGCGCTTTTGTAACGACTTGCTGCGCATGTACCTTTTTTGTTGCGCATATATGCACTGTTGCTGCGCATATATAATTCACCAGACCGGCGCATTTACTACGACTTGCTGCGCATTTGTCCATTTATGCTACGCATCTATTTCTGTGCATATGCGACAGTGAGCACTTGCCCTATTTTTGAGGAGATATTTTCACCTGATCAGAGCACCCATTTCAGCCTAGTTTCACTTTCTGAGATCAGAGTCAACCTTGCAGTCAACCTCCATCCATTTCACCCAACTCTTTCTCTTTCATCCATTGTCTCACTCACCTTCTGTCCAAATCACTCTTGTCCCAAAGTCAGCCTATCCCATATCGATTCGGCATAAGTCCCTTTTTCGTTTCATTAGTGAATTCACGTAAGCCTAGTAGGTCACAGTACCTTTGCTAGTAGTCTTGTTGAACGACTAAGCCCTGCACAGTAAGACTGGTATCGACTACCCTTGCTAGTGGCTAGAGTCTTGTGTCAACCGTCTTACTTGAAGTCATTGAGCGAGAGAACCCTTTGTCCAAGTCTTATCCTAGGTATCCCATTCATAACAGCCTCAGTCGGTACCTTGCCAAAATTTCTAATCCTGGTCCACTTCATCCCATCCCACCTTGCATGGTTCTTACTCGATCCTAGTACAACAAGCAAATCGAAATGGCCGACTCATCTGATCACCTTCTCCCACCACGTGATGGTGAAGAAGAGATTTCTCATGAAGAATTAGTGGCGCACATGCAAGATAGAAAATTCCAACGCGTCGTAGAGAAGATGATCCTTGAAGACCCCCATAAGTATTTCCATCATCTTGCTAGTCTTGGAATCAAACTCCCCGCAGACATTGACATTAGCTCCATCATGGAAAATGCAGACAATGATCATGAGAGGGGGACAAATGACACAGTCCCACATGCGCATGAGAGAGGCACAAATGACACGGTCCCCCATACAAATGAGAGAGGCAAGCAACCCGTAGATCCAACTGCTCCTATGGCAGACGTGAGACAACAAATCGAAAGTCTAAAGCTCGAGATATCCAACCTTAAGACCGGTACAAGTTCTAAGAACTACTTTTTGGAAGATATAGCACCGTACCCCTTTGACAGAAATTTGATCATGAAACCATTCCCCTATCAGTTCAGAGTTCCAAAATTTGACAAATATAAAGGGAAGGGGGACCCTAGAGATCATATCAGGGAATTCACTGCAGCATGTTTAGAAGTAGCTCACAATGAGACCTACTTAATGAGACTATTCCCGCGATCTTTAGGTGGTCAAGCTATGGAGTGGTTCTCGCGTCTCCCACCGGGAATCAAAACTTTTGATGAACTTGTCAATAAATTTATAATGCACTTCTCTTACAACATAGAACACAAGGTATCTATGCTAGATCTATGCAACACCAAGCAGAAGAGTGGTGAGTCATTCGCCGCCTTCCTACAACGATGGAGACAGCTAGCTAGTAAGTGTTCTTACGATATGCCTGAGAAGCAGCTATTGGAAATGTTTGTCCACAATCTAAACACTGATCTTAGCTATCAGATTCAAATACAATGCCCTACCTCGTTCGCCAAAGTCATTGAAATGGGCCTCTTCATTGAAAAAGCTATGATCACTAAAGGAACTCTCAAGCTCTACAAGGACACACCTCCTTCCAATTACACAACAGATAAATCAAAGTTTTGGACCAAGAACAAGAATGTGGTCAACGATGGCGTAGTGGACGCCAAGGCGACAGCCCCTAAGCAACAACCCATATTCACTCTTAAGGGAGAAGCAAATACCGGTGCACTCAACAAGCCACCCCCTCGGGAACCTAGACCTTGGTTCAATTCAAATCCAAGAAGAAAATTCACACTGTTGGGGGAATCTGAAGAGTCTGCCCTCAGGAAGTTGTTGGCTAACAATGAAATTTCTCTACCGCCAACAAGTGACTATGAGCCTATCGTCAAACCTCCCTATTGGAAGAACACAGACTATTGTGAGTATCATCGAGGAAGGGGGCACACAACTAACAATTGCATCCGCCTCAAGAATGTCATATAGGATATACTGGATCAGAATCAGGGAGGGACACAATAGCATACCTCCACTGAATCTCATGTGGCCTACCGGGATCCTCTTCTGAACCACAACTAGCCGTATAACAACAATCGCAACAATGGCCACAACAGCAATGATGGTCACAACGACAACAACTCCAATAGCAATAACAATAATGACAATAGTCGCAACCGGCCAAATCAGAACAGCGGGTCAAGTAATGCTAACTATGCAAGCGTTCCATTTGAGTACACCATTAACTGGATTTCTGAGCATATTCCGCAAGTCAATGTCATCTCCCCTGACCAACAACCAGGACCTAACAGAACTGGTTGTAGTATAATTACCCGCAGTGGTAAAGTCACGATCAATACCACCCCTTCAAGGTCATCACCATCTCCGTCCAACTCCCGCCCATACAATGTCATCAACCAGTTGCAGAAAACTCCGGCTCACATTTCTATATTGGAGCTCTTGCGTCTATCTCCTTCTCATAAGGAGATTCTTGAGAAAGCCTTAGTGGAAACTACTGTCCCCACTAACCTAGCCCAAGAAAAGTTTCAGACCATGGTAGGCAATCTGACATCTTCCACTTCCATCTCATTTACGGAGCAAGATGACCTTTCCATATCTCAACCCCACAACACCCCTCTACACATTGTCGCATTCGTGCACAAGCACCGCATCAAGAGGGTTCTCATTGATGGGGGTGCCGGTTTAAATATTTGTACTTTGAAGCTAGTCCTTGCACTGGGGTTCTTCGAACAAGCAGTTGATCCGCAGAGGAAAATTACCATAAAAGCCTATGACGAGGAGGAACGAACCACAAAGGGCACGGTTGTCCTACCCATTCAAGTGGGACCGGTAATCAAAGATGTGGTGTGCCAAGTCCTTGACCGAGAGCTTGCTTATAATATCCTACTAGGGAGACCATGGATCCACGCCATGAAGGCTGTCCCCTCCACCTATCATCAATGCATTAAGTTCCCACACGATGGCAAGCAGGTTACCATTCAAGGCGACCCCAACCCCTACCAACACTGCAATTCTTTCCAAGCAAAATTTGAATGTGTCATACCCAACAACCGAGCCTACATTTCCCCTACTCCACAACAAGACCATACCGTTGAAGCTTCCTCCTCAAGGCCCAAACCGCTGAAACTTACCATAAAAGAAAATGGCATGGGGGAATACTCCATTGAGCACAGCCTCAACCTTGCCAAAATGCCTTTGTCTCCTCGCTCTTTCGACCAACCCAAACATCAACCTAGGCATTTTCCAAAGTCATCTGCTCCTCCTATAATTCCCGCAAATCCCTTTGTAAAATGGGGGACCTTATCTGATGAGACAGAGGAGCGAGATCTCCTGCAATGGCTTTATGCTGAAGAAGAAAACACACCCCAAGAGCCGCCTAGACTCCCTACAGAACTCTATGGACGGGGTGAAACTATTTTGCACAGGATGGGGTACGAAGGACAAGGCCCCATAGGCCTCAGAAAAGAAGGAATCGTTGAACCTATACAACCTTCTTCATCCTCTTCGGCTAGAAACACAACTGGCCTAGGGTACAAAGGCAAAGGTAAAGCCAAGGAAAATGCCTGCCTTGTGGAGATAATTCAAACACTCCAAGTGGATGGTGACACAGATTCAGATGATTCAAATGAGTATGAGTGGGACGAGCTAACAGAGCACTCCTACGATGACAAAGAGATTGACACCATCCAAACTCTTAGCCCCTACCATGAGGGACAAACGCAACGGGACAGACCACTGGAGTCTGATTCGCCCCTCCCTGAGATTATGGCTTTCAAGGAAAGTTTAGATTCCATTGCGATAAACAACTTGGAAGAAAGTACCACCCAGAACACTACCCCCGCCAGTGCCAACAACATTTCCATTCACACCATTAATGAATCAGATCTCTCATCTGACTCCCTTCCCCTCTTACACCCTGAGCTTATTAACTGGGATTTGCAAGGAACCCCCCAATTAGATATGTTCCAGAACGATGATGCTTACATTGACTATATGGAACTTAGGGATCACTTACCAAAAGGAGATCATAAATCTGGTTTTGCTATCGAACTCAATACCGTGGCTTACTTCGGGGAGGGTGCTAAGCCTTCTAGTCGCAAAAATATCAAAATCAAAAATGGATCTGACGGTGAAAACCGTCGTGCGGCAGTGTCAGATCATAAAACAGTAAAAAGAAAGGACGTATCCGAAGGTGAAAACCCAACTGTGGCACCTGACGATGGAATGCTTGACACCCTCCCTAGTGATATGTACCAGGAACGGTCACAGATTGTGGTGGAGCCAACAGAGCCAGTGAATATTGCAACCGAAGAGCAGCCCAAGATTATCCACTTCGCAAAATCTCTCACACCACCAGAGAAAACCAGGTTTGTACCATTCTTTAAGAAGAAGAGAGGCAGCTTTGCTTGGTCATATGCTGACATGCCAGGTTTAGACCCAAACCTGATTCTGCATCATTTGCCATTGGATCCAAGGGTGAAGCCTGTAAAATAGAAACTGAGAAAGATGCATCCCCATATAGCCCTTTTGGTCAAGGAAGAACTCAAGAAATTACTAGATGTGGGGTTCATCAGAGCCATAGATTACCCCGAATGGATATCAAACATTGTGCCAGTGTCTAAACCAGATGGCAGGGTCTGACTATGCAACGATTTTCGAGACTTAAACAAAGCATGCCGCAAGGATGACTTTCCATTGCCTAACATCGATATCATAATCGACCTCACGGCAGGACATACAATGCTATCACTCATGGACGGATTCTCTGGGTATAACCAAATCAAAATAGCACCAGAGGATCAACACAAAACAGCTTTCACTTGCCCATGGGGTACCTTTTGCTGGAATGTCATGCCTTTTGGGCTGAAAAATGCAGGGGCTACATATTAGCAGGCCATGACAACTATATTCCATGACATGATGCATGTGACCATGGAGGATTATGTTGACGATATCTTAGCAAAATCTCTCACAAGGGACTCACACCTGGACATATTAGAAAAAGTCTTTCAACGGTTGGATCAATTCCAAGTCAAACTGAACCCGAAGAAGTGTGTGTTTGGGGTAACATCGGGCAAGCTGCTAGGCTTCATCGTGTCAGCAAACGGAATAGAGGTAGACCCGGCCAAGGTCAAAGCAATAATGGACATGCCACCGCCTAAGACTCTAACACAGTTGAGATCCTTACAAGGCAAGCTGCAGGCCATCCGTAGGTTCATCTCACAGTTGGCAGATAAGAGCCAACCT
This sequence comes from Cunninghamia lanceolata, assembly GCA_027924645.1. NCBI lineage: Eukaryota > Viridiplantae > Streptophyta > Pinopsida > Cupressales > Cupressaceae > Cunninghamia > Cunninghamia lanceolata. The sequence continues at coordinate 1,901,041 of BSBN01001051.1, read as the reverse complement.
TTCAGCCACCTCCTACATAAGAATATTCCATTTAAATGGGATGAGCAGTGCGAAAAGGCATTCAACAAGCTAAAGGAGTACCTTATGAACCCTCCTATACTCATGCCTCCAATCCAAGGAAAACCTTTGATTCTCTACATATCTGCTACACCTACTGCTCTTGGGGCTCTCCTAGCGCAGCAAGATTATGAGAACAAGGAAAGAGCTGTATACTACATCAGTCGAACCTTAGTGGGCTACGAGTTACAATACTCACAGGTAGAACGATCATGCCTTGTGGTGGTTTTTGCTTCACAAAAACTCTGACACTACATGTTGGCACATCCTGTCAAACTCATTGCCAAAATTGACCCACTAAAGTATCTTCTCAGCAAAGCAGCTCTCACAGGTCGACTAGCAAAGTGGGTTATGCTTCTTAGTGAATATGATATAGAATATGTGGACAGAAAAGCCATCAAAGGGCAAATCATAGCTGACCAACTGGCCGAGGCACCATTATAGGACACTTCACCAATGCAGTTTGAGTTTCCTGATGAGTCTTTATTCACTCTGTCAACATCTCCTTGGAAACTCTACTTCGACGGGTCTTACACCAACCATGGATCGGGGGCAGGTATCCTGTTTATCACTGCCCACGACGACACAATTCCAAAGTCCTACAGGTTGTTATTTCCATGCACTAACAATATAGCGGAATATGAAGCCTTGGTAATTGGTCTCAAGATGGCCACTGAGTGGAAAATCCAAGCACTATGTGTCTATGGTGATTCTCAGCATATCATAAATCAGGTCAACGATGAATATCAAACCAAAGATGAGAAGCTCATCCCATACAAACGGATGGTTGGCGACCTCAAAGAACACTTTGGGACCATCTCCTTTGAACAAATACCCAGGATCGAGAACAAAGCAGCAGATGCAATGGCTACCATAGCCTCTCTTCTTGAAATACCTGAATACGAGTCACGGTATGAGTTATTAGTAGAAACCATTCGGCAACCAGCTTATGATCTCCTCGAAACCCATTCCATTTGCCTCCTAGTAGGATCTGATTCACCTTGGTACGGTAAGACCTACACTTACCTCAAGGACAATATTCTTCCACCCGACCTCTCTTCCAACCAAAAATGGACTTTCATCCGACAAGCCTCCCGTTACACCATCATACCTAATACCCTTTACCGACGTGGTCTGGATGGTACTTTACTCCGTTGTCTAGAACAAGAAGAATCTGTAACTGCCTTGCGAGACGTACACGAAGGGATCTGCGGAACACACTCCAGTGGTGCTTCCTTAGCCAAGAAACTCATGCGTTTGGGTTATTACTGGCCAAACATGGAAATGGATTCATATCAGTTCGTCAAAAAGTGCAAACAGTGCCAGATACACGGGAACTTGATTCATGCACCTGCTCAGGAGTTGAGACCTCTAACGACACCCTGGCCCTTTTGCCAGTGGGGACTTGACCTTGTGGGAAAGATTCATCCACCTTCTTCCAACAGCCATAAATTTATCATAACCGCCACTGAGTACTTCACCAAGTGGATTGAAGCCGTTCCCCTAACCACCGTCATAGGAAAGCTAATTTTCTCGTTCATTCTGAATTACATTATCTGCTGATATGGCATCCCTTCATCCATCATAACGGATAATGGGAGACCATTCAAAAATCAGGATGTCTAGGAACTTTGTGAGCGTTTCAAAATCCAACATCATTTCTCCACTCCATACTACCCCCAAGGTAACGGCCAAGCTGAGGCATCGAATAAAACCATTCTGAAAATCCTAAAGAAAACTGTCAATGAAGCTGGTCGTGATTGGCACGTCCAACTCAATCCCGCTCTGTGGGCCTACAGAACCAGTATACACACTCCCACAGGTGCTACACCCTACGCCCTTGTCTATGGTTCCGAAGCCATCCTTCCCATTGAGGTCGAACTCCCATCCCTCAGGGTGTCGTTGAAAGGTCTCATATCAGATGAAGAATACAGAGTCTCCAGGCTACAAGAACTAGAGCTGCTAGAGGAAAGACGCCAGAAGGCTTTTGACCATCTCAAAGCCTATCAACAGATGATGTCAAGAAGCTACAACCACAAGGTTAGACCAAGATGCTTCAAGGTTGGGGACCTCGTTCTAAAAGAGAACCCTCGCAATCAGCAGGACAGAGAAAAGAAAGGTAAGTTCGAGCCTAACTAGCTTGGGCCCTATGTGATTGTAGCTACTTACGGATCGGGGGCATATCAATTGGCCACTTCAGAGGGTGAGTTGTTTGATGATCCAATCAACAGCATGCACCTTCGCCGCTTCTATACCTAGGAGAACCCCAGTGCAAGGGGGCACAATAAAATCAAAAAAATTGAAAAGAGAAAATGCAAACAAATTAACAAAAAAAAAAATTGAAAGCATACAAAAAAATCATCCTTTGGTGAAAACCTGGCAAACAGGCACCTTGGATAGGTATCGTGATGAAAACCTAGCAAACAGGCGTCATGTTACTCTCTAGCTCCTCGTGTAAATAAAAGCAAGTGATGAAAACCTGGTAAACAGGCATTACTTGTGATAAACCGCCTTCTCCATCTTTGAGAATCCAATCACCTTGAGTCCATTCTTCCTTCGCTCATTTTCCATTCGACCCATATCTACCCCACAATAAACACTTGACAGTTACCTATCATGGCTTGATACTCACCTTGTGGCCTTGTCAACCAAGGTTTTGTCCCATACCGTCTCCTCAATGTGAGCCTAGTATATTGTCTCTCGTCGATGTCCATGGTCCAAGTCCGTGAACTACGTTGCCTCTGTGTCGTCACGTAGGCAAGGCCATTATTCTAATGCGCCCCTGAGGTTTCCATTTCTCCCACGGTCCCATTCATCCCCTTTTCTTTTCTTCATTCTTGTCGTCTTTCTTCTAGTCCATCCATGGTCCATTAGGGTTTACCCCAAACTACGTTGCCTCTACGTCATCACGTAGGCAAGGCCATTTAGTAATGAGCCCCCGAGGCACTAGGGCAGTCCCTTGGGGTCCGTCTCCCCAATAAGAATTGTGCAATCTTCTCACCAAACAAGCAAATGCAAGCAGAACCCGCGCTTCAAGCAGAAATCTTGACTATGAGCATCTTAACCTATCTAAAGCAAAGCAAATACCCAAGGTCTTCTAACTGATTCTATCTAAATTATGGCAAGAAAAACACATCTAAATGCAAGAATGTTTTGTGGATTGGAACCATGGTTAAGTTACAGAGTCTGGATTTTTGTTATCATGTCTTCCTACGCTACTCAAGGATGCCAAAAGCTAGAGATGCTATGATGGGGGCATGATTATTTTCTTTGTTTGCTATTTGTGGATTAAACTTTAGTAATGTGAGGCCTTGTCTAAGGACATAATCGGCAAAAGATCATCGAGGACATCAAAGGTCTAACACGAACGGGGGCAATCCTTGCTTGTTGAAATGCAAGAAGTACTCCGGTCATCTAGATTCAATTTTGACTAGATGCTTGTATTAGCTTGCTAAATCACAATCCATGTAAGCGATGCTCAGGTCATCTCAGTTCAATTATACCTCGATGCTTGTATTCACTTACAACATTTCAGAAAATGTACCAAAAACAAACTGCCCAATGATGAAATAAAGCACTCTAAAAGCAAAGCATCCATCCTATATCCACATACACATCCATGCAATCCTCATTATCCAATCTATGCAGAGTAACAATATCAAGTAAAGTTTCTAAGTCATCTTATCACAACCATTCCTCTATCTATCTATCATGTCATTCTTGTGTCGATAAAGTACATTTGGACTTCACAAAAACAAAGCATATAGGAGCATATCATATCATTCGTAGGACTAGTCATGCACATGCTTCGGCTCGTAGAATACACCATCCAATGCATTAGGTCACCAATACATTTGCATCACATCACATCTTAAAGCACAGATAATCACATCAAACTCATATCACATATGCATACATTTGCATTAGATCATATAGACGTCGCATAACACAGTTAACATCATCACATGGAAATCATAACATATATGCATACATTTGCATTAGAACATATACACCTCCCATAACAAAGTTGCCTCTAACATAGAAATCATATTACATTTTGCATTCATTTGAAAACATTAAATCACATAGACATCATATAGCAACATATCACAAAGCGTCGCATATAGCATCAGATAGACCATCTAACTATGCACATACATCACATCATACAATAGAAGTGAATCTTCATCGCATAGCACATGCAATAGATACACAAAGCTGCATCATCATATATACTATCATACAAAAGAGGCCCAAATGTACAAAATCATCATCTATCTCTGGAATAAAAGAGTCATATACAATATACATCCAAATGGATGGTGATACATGTCCCAAAATGTACAAAATCTGGTCTATGTCTATCCCTGCTGCTGTGGGCCACCACTGCCAGCTCCTGACTACTGGGGACCCATCACGGAGGCCCCTGACTGTGATGGACCTGCTCTATGAGTCACCCCAGACTGACTCCTGAAGCTCCCTGCCCTCTGGCTCGATGCCACGGCACCATGGTATAACCCTCGGTAATACTGAGCCTGGGACTGTGCTCTGGCTAGATCTGTCTGTGCCTGTGCCAACTGCGTCTGCAACTGGCCAACCTGTGCCTGTGCCTGCTGCACCTGCCCAACCAAAAATGAACTCACTGCATCTGTCCCCATAGCGGCCACAGCAATGTCTCGCTCTACATGGATAATACGTACCCGTGCGTCTGCCATGTCTCTCTCCCGAGTCAACCCAGTGATCACCGCTATGTCTGTCTCTCACCTCCTCTCTACCCTCCTTAGCTGTGCCTGCAACTCTCGCACCTGTCCCCTCAGGCTGGCTATAGTCCTCTCATGAGCCTCTCCCTGTACTGGCCCCTGTGCTGCCTCTGCCTGTCCTGGCCCCTATGGCTGGGGCACCTGCTGCTGTGGTACTTGCTGGGATGGTGGCATCTGTGCCTGCTGAGGTATCTGCTGCTGTGCCTCTACCTGCCCTGGCACCGCCTACTCAGCCTGAAATATCCTCCTCCGCTATCTCGGCCTCTCTCCGGCTCTACCACACCGTCGTCCTCATCCTCCTCTAACTCCCCTCCGCCCTGGGCCAGCCTCTCCCTCCTCCTTTGAGTATGCCTCGTCAATACGAGGCACCAGCATGCCGGGCCCTGAATATCTCAGGAAGGGATGTGCAGTGATCCAATCCTCGTACTCCTGTGTCACCCCCGCATCTGCTATCTCCCTCCTCATGTCCCATGCCACATACGGCGTCTGCTAGAACTCTGCCAGAGCCTCCTCATACGAAGCCATCAGCCCCCATCGGACCCTCTCTGCATGCGTCCGTGCGAACATAGCCTGCCCCTGTGGCATGCCCTGCCTCCTGCCGAACTGTCTCAACACTCAGCCCACCATCTGCCTCTCCAGTATATGCCGTGTCCGGCCTATCAGCCACCTGGTCTGAAAGCAGTATCGCAGCTCGTCTCCCTCGTCGTCCCAAGGCTCACAATCTAGATATGGTCGCCAGACGACCACATCCACTCCGTCCAAAGTGTGTCTCCAGTACTCTAGCTTCCCCAACCTATGCTGGGAAATCACTCCTGCATAGCCATAACTGTATGGCTCTCCTCGCTGCCTCGCGAAGACACATATCGACCTAGTCACCGCTATGTGCTCCCACAACCAAAACTATAACAGCAACACCCCAGCCGATAGACTCGTGCTGCGGTGGTACACCACCTGATGCATGTCATGGTATAAATGGGCCAGTACGCAGACTCCCCATGCATATCAGGTGCCCTCAGTCAGCATCCGCTCCATGATCCTGCCCCATCCAATGGGGAACCCATGCGATCTCCTGTCCAGGCATACAACGCCCCCGATCAGTCCAGCCACAATCCCAGGGAAGTAGTCATAGTAGTCGTATATATCCTGCCATGGGATAACCTGTCCAGCTAGCTCAAGATCATCAAACACCCGCTGGCACTCGGCGAGTCCCACGTCCCGTTGTGCATCATACTCTACTAACTCGCCTACCACAGGCAAGTGCAGTATCCGGTAGACGTCCTCCAAGGTCACTATCATCTCTCCCATCAGAAAGTGGAAGGTCCCGTTCTCACTGTGGAATCTCTCCACGGTAGCTGTCAGCAGTCCACGGTTCACCCGCACCTCGAGCATGAAGCATACATAATCCAAACCCATGGCACCAAGGCCACTCTGTCAGTCTCTGTCAGCATATATCTCTGCAATAGGGGCATAGGAAACGTCTCCCTCGACTGCAGTGTCTCCCAAATATCCTCCTGCAAGCAAGCAAGGCAAATCGTCAGTCTCAAGCGACATATACCATACTCAACATACCTACTGAACTATATCAACTAAACTTAGCATTTCAAATTGATCAAAACAGCACACTACATCTCTTGACTAGATTTCTGCAATCTCCGAGATAGCTCATCGATTACCGCGTCAAACAGGATGCTAATCGAGTCAATTTGGCTAAGTCCTTTGCTATCCACAGCAAATGTGCCACTACAGGTGGTAAAAGTGTCATTTTTTGGTATATGCGCCGCTAAAATTAGCATATGTGCCGCCTCCCACAAATGCGCCACCACAGTGCACATATGCGCAGATCTGACAGATGCACCGCAAAATTTGGCATATGCGCCGCCATATTATGAAAGCACCGCTACAATTGACATATGCGCAGCATTAACAGATGCGCCGCTACTTTCAACCTATGCGCGGCTTAAATACACATGTGCCGCCAAATTACATAAGCGCAGCTACAGTGCACAGATGCGCAGCTTTCATGTATGCGCCGCCGAAACCGGCATATGCGCTGCGCAACGACAAAAGCGCCGCTTCGCGAGACATATGCGCCGTTCTAAGTTTTAGCGCATGCATTCGACCTATTTTCTACATGCATTTATGACACCTAAAGTCGACCCTAGGAGAAATTTTTCGAAGCACATACCAGGGGTCCTGCCTCTGCTGGCCACCTGAATCGACGGACTCACTCAAATTGATGCTCCTTGCGCGGAATGTCTGCTACTCTGGCTGCCATGCTGCTGCAAGTTTGCTCTAGGCTCTCTCAATCCAATCCAGAGTAAACAAGTGTGCAAATGACTATTCTTGTGGACCCAGCTCCTATTTATAGCCTCCAAACCCTAATTCTGGCTAGGTGATGACTGTGACTACTTCCCGTGCCCGTTTTTCTTCCCGTTTTCTTCCCGCATCCCTGACCGCGTCCCTTTTCCTCCAACCTATCCTAACCCCTTCGTCTTCGTGAGATTGTCCGTCTCCGTTTCTTTCAATCTTTTCCCGTCCAATCTCCCGAGGGGGCATCCTATCGTCATTGAACTTGTACCAGGGGCAAACTGGGGCATGTATCACTATCAGACTATCAAATTCTTTGAAGCAACGCTGTAAACTCCATTGCATCAAAGAGGGGCAAAATGTATACGCCTAAAAATGACACGATTCATCCTAAATAAATATTCTAAATATTTATTCCCTTCTTCTATTAATTAAATAAATATTCTAAATTTATTTAATCGATTCACTATTCCATAATTAAATAAAATCTATTTATTTAATTACAATTCTTCTAAATGTCCTACACAATTAAATAATCATAAATTATTTAATTAAGCCAAATTCCTCTATCCTAAGTTCTAAATTCTAAAAATCCACATCACCTTTACACCTCACCTTTTCCACCTCACCTTGTCCACCTCATCAGGTTGCACATGTAATTAAATATATTTAATATTTAATTACCTTATTTTCCCTCACCCACATGGCCTATTTCTTCTCCAATCAGAGGTTAGTTAACTAATGAATCAAAAGTGTTAACTAACCTGTCAATTGAGTCAAATCCTCAATCAATTCAGTCAGTTCCACAATTTATTCTTCTAACTGATCAATCAAGTCTGTTAACAGACTAGTCAATGGAGTTAACTCTCCAATCAATTTTGTCACATCCCCTCTTTCATGATGGAGCTGAGACACTTGTCACATTTCTACTGGTTGCACATTCCTCAACCATCCTCAGTCGTTGATCTTCATATCTCCTCTCAACCGTTGATCCCCGTTCTTCCAAGTCTATAAATGAAGCTTCATCCCTCCATTCTAATCATCCAGGCTTTTGACATCGTTACTCTGCAGAAATATCACCAGCGCACCTTTGGCACCCTTTTGTCATCTACAAGCTTGAGATCACATACTTGCATTGAAGCTCATCTTCATTGCGTATCACCACAGCCATTCACCGTCGACTTCCTATAAACTACTAAAAGATTGCACTCTCTGAGGGCTCACTTCATCTGTAAAAGGACAATCCGTGATAGGCGAACAACAGAAGTTTCGAAACATGAGAGGTTTGCACTGTGTTTGTTCATTGCTTCGTTTATTGAATCCTTCTTGTTTCTCTATTCTGTTGATGTTTGGGTCTTGTTTAATTCATTTGATTGATCACCATTTTACCCTTACAATTTCTAAAGAGGAGCTAGAGAATTTTGATAGCATTAAAACCACTGTAGTTGCTACAGAAGAATGGTTCCACAAAGTATATGTAGAGGGTTGTGAGATAATAGATGTAGCATCAGAGCTGCATAAATATTTTTATCTTTTGAAGTATAAATGGGATGAAGTGGTCAATGATTGTATGAATTATAATGATTATTATGCTCACATTCACCCTCAAGATTTTGCTATGACTAATCTTCCAAATGAGGTTTTGCTGACAAAAAATATTTTGACCTAGGATACATTAGACAAGTTAGAACAATGGTTAGAATTGATAGGGTTGAGAAGAGAAGTCTTTGATAGAGCTAGGAAATCTTGGAACTAGCCATAGCTCAAATTTTGGATGTAATATATCAGCTGAATGATGTATTATGGGCCTACACTAACATGGATCTGGATGATACAACTCTAGTAGATGCCTAGGAGTGTAAAGATAAAATGCATCATATCATTGTTGATATGCACCAGACAACTGAGAGCGGGGGGTGAATCAGTTGTCATGAAAACTTAAACACTTTCTGCAATTTAAGCATTCATCACTTATCCACAATTATTATGATTTAACCATGAGTGCATAAAATTAGAAATTTAACCACAGATATAACATCAAACACAAGAGATACCAGATTTAGGTGGAAAACCCCAAGTGGAGAAAAACCACGGAGAGGATTAACTCTCAATATATATTGCAATCTTAAAATAATGATGTTTAGGCTTGGTTACTCCACGGGCCTAAACATACTGGTCTACTGCCATGAAGAACAACTAGGTCTAGCAAGCTCACTGCCTCAACCCTAAACCTAGCAAGATTATAATAAGGGTTGTTAAACCTTTAGGGCTATTAAACCCTATTCACTACCATGATCAACACCTTTCTCTATTTGCAACTAAAGTATAATAAATTCCCTACTCTGTCTTTCCTGTACTTTGTTCTTCCTCTTTTCTTCTCTTTCTATTCTTTCATTTGCCCCTCCTTTGCTCTGCCTTTGGACCTTTCTTAATATATTCTCATTTTCACTCAAGGACACCCTTTCCATGACTCAACTACAAGTATTTATACACTACATCAATCTTGGAATGATCATCAAGGTCAGCATCACAATCATCAACCATTGGAACAATCTCCAAGGTCGGTATTACAAACATTTACAAAATAGGTCCTAACCTATTGCAACATCATGCAAAGGAAATGAAATGCAAATCATGCCATGCCTTAGCTAGGAATCAAACATGATCTTCCATGCCACAACATGCTTCCACAATCTTCAAGAGATCTCTGCAATCACTGGAATCAACCAGGTCAGCCAAGACTAGTTACACGTTACATTAACTAGGAACAATCTTCACACACCATCTCAATTTCTTAACATGGACCAAAGTCTAGATAGGAACATGATTAGGAGACATCCACAAGCATGCTATAATCATTAGGAGCAACCACATGAACCTTAACCACTTTATCCATAGGAATCTTCTCATTGAAACACATGAACTTCACTGTCTTCGACTGTCATAAAAGAAGGATAGCTTGTGGACCACTAAACCACAAACCATTACAACTATATGCACTTATCATCATCCTAGACTTCCCTCTAGAACTGTAAAGCAAAATACTTTATTGTGGAGGAATGCGGAGCCAAATACTATCTTCCTGTCTCAACTAATCTTATAGAAAAAGTAGGTTTCACTTTAGTGAACACAACTCACTCAGATCTTCATATGGATGACTCTGACCTGAACTATAGCATCCTCAGACATGCCTCTAACTTACTTCCAATCCACAGGCCATGATCTTCAAGTAGAAATGAATGCGGAGTAGTTTACCAAACTATTCTTTAGGATACAACTCACTGTCTATATTGCACTTCTATATAACTCACTTGTTTCTTTCAGAGAGGCTAATTTTCTCAATATCCTCAACATACAAGTCTTATAAACAAGTAATAGAATAAGATACAGTTCACACCAATGACAACAAGAATATGTTGACATCAATGACAACATCGATTAGGGACATACTTGCAACAATCTCTTCCTTTGTCATTGATGGCAACATATGATGTGAAAAACTGCAATAGCCATCAAGACAAGATTCTCCCCTTTCTCTTGATACACCTATATTCTTTCTTTCTCCAAAATTCTCCCCCTTTCTCTTATACTTTTGCACTCTAAGTTTTTCACATGACTTCTCTCTCCCTTTGACATCAATGGAAAAGGGCACATACTTGCACTCATCTTCTCTAATCTAATCTCTCTTCTGAACTCTCTGACTACTCCCCCTAAGAAGTAGTCCTAAAAAGCATCAATCTGGACCTCTGAGCACCTCCAGATTGATGCACTATTGTGTATCTTAGTTTGGAGCAGGTGGGGTGATAACCCCTAACTTTTCTCTGAGATACTCAAAAGTATCCTTAGGCAGAGGCTCGGTAAAGATGTCTACAATCTGATCCTTGGTAGCAACATACTCCAACTTCATTTCATTCTCTTTCACCTTTTCTCTCAAAAAATTATACCTAATGGATATGTGCTTTGTCCTTGAATGCATCACTGGATTCTTTGATATGTTGATGGCGCTTGTATTGTCACAAAAGATTGTAATTGGATCTTCATACACAATTCTAATGTCCTTCTACTTCATCCATAACACTTGAGTGCAATTACATGTTGCTACAATGTATTATGCTTCTGCAGTAGATAGGGATATTGAATCCTATTTCTTGCTTAACCAAGATACTAATCTTTTTCCCAAGAAGAATGCACCTCCACTTGTACTTTTTCTAGCATCCACATCTCTGGCCCAATCTACATCAGTATATGCACTGAGAATAAAGTCATTGTCCCTGGGGTACCACAAACCATAATCTGTTGTGCCTTTTAAATATCTTAGAATTCTCTTGACTACCATCACATGTGATTCCTTGGGTTCTGCCTAAAATCTTGCCACAAGACACACTGCATGCATTATGTTAGGTCTAGTTTGAGTCAAATAAAGTAATCCTCCAATCATAGATTTATACTTTTTCTAGTCTACCAAGGGTGAGTTATCATCTTTGCTCAACTTACAACCAATTATCATAGGTGTGCAAATTGGTTTAGAGTCTTCCATCCCAAATTTCTTTAACAACTCTTTCACATACTTAAACTGAGAAATGAAGATACCCTTATCTGATTGACTTATTTGCAAACCTAAAAAGTTCATCTCCCCAAACATAGACATTTCAAATTCACTTTACATTTCTCCAGCAAAAACTGAGCACATGCCTTCATTGCCTCCTAAATTAATGTCATCAACAAAAACTACAACAATCAGGGTTTGTTCATCATTGATCTTGAAGTAGAGATTACTATCTATCGTATCTTTACTGAACCCTATCTATATCAGGTACCTATCCAACCATGCATACCATGCCCTAGAAGCTTGTTTTAATCCATACAATGCTTTCTTCAATATGCATACCATGTCCCCTTGCTCTAATGACTAAAATCCTTTTGGTTGTTCAATCTAGACTTCCTCTTCCAACTCTCCATTTAAGAAGGTAGACTTCACATCCATTTGATAAACCTTGAAATCTGTGTATACTGCAAAAGCCAGAAACATCCTTATTGCTTCAATCCTTGCCACTGGAGCAAAAGTTTCTTCAAAGTCTATTCCTTCAACCTGAGCGTATCCTTTGCATACCAATCTTGATTTGTTTCTTACTACTTCACCATTCTCATTCATTTTTTTTAAGACCCACTTTACCAATTACATTCTTGTCTACTGGTCTTGGAACAAGATCCCAAGTCTGATTCTTCTCTATCTGCATCAGTTCTTCTTCCATGGCCTTTATCCAATTCCCATCTTTGCAAGCCTCATCCATAGTTTTAGGTTCAATCTTAGAGATCAGATAGAAATTCACTTGTTCTTCTATATCTTTTCTTCTGGTTAAGATCCCTTTGCTCTTATCTCCTATGATTTGATTTTTAGAATGACTGATTCTTACATATCTTGGAGTTTTGGTAGCACTTACCGGAGCTTGTTCTTCTTCATCTAATCTATCTTCATGTTGCACCACTTCTAAAATATCTGGATCATTTGATTCATATCCACTTAATTCTAAAGACCTTTCCTTACATTCATCAACTTTAACATTTGCACTTTCAATGATTTTATTCATCCTCTTATTATAGCACCGATAGGCCTTGCTCTTGGTGGAGTAACTAAGGAAGATTCCTTCATCACATCTAGCATCAAACTTGCCTAAATCTTCTTCTCTTTTGATATAACATCTGCTACCAAAAACTTTAAAATATTTCACAGTAGGAACTATTCCATGCCACAATTCATAGGGAGTTTTTGAACTATTACCTTTTACTTGAACTCTGTTTAGGATATATACTACGGTGTGAATTGCTTCTCTCCAATATACTTCTGGAAGATGAGATTCCTTCATCATGGTTCTAGTAACTTCTTGAATTGTTCTATTTTTCCTTTCAACAACTCTATTTTGTTGTGGAGTTCTGGGTGTAGATAGCTATCTCTTTATTCCATGCTCTTCACAAAATAAATTAAATTCATTTGATCTAAACTCTTCTCTATCAGATCTCAAACATTTGATTTTTAAATCCATCTCATTTTCAACCATTTCCTTAAATGCCTTGAATTTATCTAGAGCTTCATCTTTTTCTTTCAATAAGGTGACCCAAGTCATTCTAGAATAATCATCAATGAGAAGCATGAAATACTTGTCTCCTTGCAAACTTCTTACTCTGGTAGGTCCACACAAATTTGTATGCACTAGTTCAAGTAGTCCTCCAACTGATCGATCCTTGCTTTTGAAACTTGTTCTTATATGTTTCCCAAATTGACACTCCTTGCAAACTAGATTAGCAGGCCTCACAAGCTTAGGCAAATCTATAACAATTTGTGCAATACTTATCTTCATAATTTTATCAAAATTTATGACACAACCTTCTATGCCATTACCAACTCTCATCAATCTAATTCAACAAACAATAGTTCTCAGTTCCTTTCAAGTGATAGATATTACCTCTGGTCTTCTTTCCAGTTGCAATGACTATTCCGGAGCTTTCCCTGATCTTGCATCCATTGTCCTTAAAGCTTAAGTCATAGCCCTTTTTACACATCTAACCCACACTCAAAAGATTGTGCTTTAATCCTTTCACATACAAGACATCTTTAGTATTATGCTTGCCAACAAAATAAAAAGATCCTTTTCCACAAATCCTACTAGTTGTATCATCTCCAAACCTAACCAATCCACCATCATATCTTTCCAAACTTACAAACTTACTTTTTTCACTAGTCATGTGGTGAGAGAAACCACTATCAATAACCCATTCATCTTTGTCCTTAATGAACTGAGAAGCAAAAGCACTTTCCACTGGTTTTCTTCCTTCATATAGCTAGAACAATTAATAGACACAAGATATTCCTTAATAGCAATGAACACGAATTTCTTTACAGAAGGATTAGCATTATCTAGTTCACCATTATCTGACACTCCTTCATCATCATCAAAATCTTCAACATAATAACACTTCTTTTGGGTCCTAGGCTTGTTCTCATATCTTCTTCTATTTCTTTCAATTCTTTCAGGACATTTGGAAGCAAAATGACCTACTTTACCACAAGAAAAATATTTGAAAGGTAATTTACATTTATACTTATCAGATCCTCTTTGTAGCCTATCCACAAAGTTGGCTTCGACTTTATCTATCTCATCATCAGATTCTACCTTATACTTTTATGATTTGGAAGTACTTTTAAGAGTATTGGCTTTGAAGGCAATCTCAACTTTTGGTAGAGCATCATCTAACTCCCTTATTTCAAAAGCAATAAGCTTACCAAGCAAATGATCCATGTTAACTATTTTTAGTTGCATGAATTCTTCAATTATGGCCACCTTGTGATAGTAGGATGGCCACCTTGTGACGGTAGGACTTGGGCAGAGATCTAAGTATTTTCATAACAATTTCCTTTTCTTCAAGAGTTCCACCTATGGCTTTTATCCCTGTAACAAGTTCATCAACTCTTAGCATAAAATATGATATGTTTTCATCATTGTTCAACTTCAAGCTTTCATAGTTCACTTTCAAACTTTGTAACTTGGCTTCCTTCACATAATCATCTCCTTCATACAAATTTTTCAACTTTTCCCATACCTTATTCGCAGTTTCAAGATCCATCACTTTTGTCAATATTGAGTCAGTTAATGAGCTTGGCAGAGCATCCCTTGCCTTGATATCTATCTCTTATTCTTTGATTTCATCTTCAGTCATCGGACCATTTTGAGGTATGGTGTATTCTATTTCTGCAGCTTTCCAAACTTTGACACCAAGAGAAAGAAGATGGCTTTTCATTTGAGCCTTCCAGAGAACATAATTAGTTCCATCAAAATGCAGTGCTTCCTTCTTGTAAGACATTTTGGATCTTCCTCAAGCTGTTAAACTTTCTTTAGAGGAACCTTGCTCTAATACCAATTGTTGATATGCACTAGACAAATGAGAGTGGGGGTGACTCAGTTGTCACAAAAACTTATACACATTTTGCAATTTAAACATTCATCACTTATCCACAATTATTATGATTTAACCATGAGTGTATAAAATCATAAACTTAACCACAACTATAACATCAAACACAAGAGACACCAAATTTATGTGGAAAACCCCAAGGTGGGAGAAAACCATGAAGAGGATTAACTCTCAATATATATTGCAATCATGAAATAATGATGTTTAGGCTTGGTCACTCCATGGGCCTAAATATACTGGCTTACTGCCATGAAGAACAACTAGGTCCAGTAGACTCACTGCCTCAACCCTAAACCTAGCAAGATTACAATAAGGGTTGTTAAACCTTCAGGGCTATTAAACCTTATTCACTGCCACAATCAACACCTTTCTCTATTTGCAACTAAAGTATAATAACTTCCCTGCTCTACCTTTCCTCTGCTCTACTCTTCCTCTTTTCTTCTCTTTCTCTTCTTTCCTCTACCCCTCCTCTGCTTTGCCTTTGGATCTTTCTTAATATATTCTCATTTTCACTCAAGGACACCTTTTTCCATGACTCAACTACAAGTATTTATACACTACATCAACCTTGGAATGATCATCAAGGTCAGCATCACAATCATCAACCATTGGAACAATCTCCAAGGTCAATATTACAAACATTTACAAAATAGGTCCTGACCTATTGCAACATCATGCAAAGGAAATGAAATACGGATCATGCCATGCCTTAGCTGGAACCCAAACATGATCTTCCATGCCACAACATGCTTCCACAATCTTCCAGAGATCTCCGCAATCACTGGAATCAACTAGGTCGGCCAAGACTAGTTACACGTTACATTAACTAGGAACAATCTTCACACACCATCTTAATTTCTTAACACGGACCAAAGTCTAGATAGGAACATGATTAGGAGACATCCACAAGCATGCTATAATCATTAGGAGCAACTGTACGAACCTTAACCACTTTATCCATAGGAATCTTCTCACCGTAACACATGAACTTCACTATCTTCGACTGTCATAAAAGAAGGATAGCTTGTGGACCACCAAACCAAAAACCATTGCAACTGTAGGCACTTATCATCATCCCATACTTCCCTCTATAACCATAGAGAAAAATGCTTTATTGAAGAGGAATGCAGAGCCAAATACTATCTTCCTATCTCAATTGATGTTACAGAAAAAGCAGGTTTCACTCAAGTGAACACAACTCACTCATATCTTCATGCGGATAACTTAGACCTGAACTGTAGCATCCTCAGATATGCCTCTAACTTACTTCCAATCCGCAAGCCATGATCTTCAAGCAAAAATGAATGCAGAGTAGTTTACCAAGCTATTCTTCAGGAAACAACTCACTGTTTGTACTGTACTTCTCTGTAACTCACTTGTTTCTTCTGGAGAGGCTAATTTTCTCAACATCCTCAACATACAGGTCTTCTAAACAAGTAATAGAATAAGATACAGTTGACACCAATGACAACAAGAATATGTTGGCATCAATGACAAAACTAATTAGGCACATACTTGCAACAATCATTCATGGGGATTCACCTCTTAACATGATTGGGAAGCTGGAGAGAGCAAGTGACCTCAGAGATAAATTTAGAGAATTCAAAAGAAATAAAAGGTTCATGGAGGGAGTATACTACAAATTTTCATGGGAGGTTGACAGGATAAAGTTCAGAATAGATTATGTTTAAGATCCTCAGCCGATGGATATCAAACTAGCCTTGGAAGCCTATATAGTATACAATAGTAGGGAGGCCAAAAAGAACAAATTCAACTTGGATGACGAGGAGTAATGAAATATTCCAGCCAACATTTGAAATCCTGTCATTCCACATCAACTCTAATTCACGAGGGTCAAATGGCTTCATATTAACTTTTCTTTGTCTTGTAAATTGGCTCTTTGTGATATACAGCCAAATGGGTACTCATTTTTTCTAGATTCAATGTATTAGAAGGTTGTATTTTGTTTTTTTCTATCAAGACAAAATTAAATCCGAAAATGTAACGAACTATTGTATTTCATTCAATGCTAAGTAAATCTAGACCATTGGTGTTGAGTTAATCTCCACCATCCATGAAAAACTCGATATGGTGCCTTGTCTATAAAAAGGCCATCATTTTCTCTCATTGCAACTAAGACTTGATATTGTATTATTGAGACTCTACCAAATTGTGATAAATACAAAGCAAGTTTTGTAGGCTGCTAGGAGTTTGCATTCTTTTGTTATCTCTTTTGGATTTCATGGTTCATATCAATCTGAAGTTAATTAGATGTACTTTTGCAATGATGGGTAAATGCTAAGATATCTGATGAATGCTTTGGTCCATACTATTAGTGCTTGTTGACTGCAAGTTGTGTATAGTTAGCCTGGGCCTTGTTATTGAATCTAGTTTGATTGCATTTCAATAGTTAAACTGCACCATTATTTGGGTATTTAATGAATGAGTGTGATTTGAAAATCATAAGATTTCCATTGAAGATAGCATCATTTTTGTAGCATTGTGGTCTGCTGACCTGGTTAAATAGGGATGGTTTATTGAAGATGTTTGTCTATCTACAATATTTTATCTAGTTGTGATTGTCACTTAGGTTTCAGTGCTTCTCTTTAACCCTTTACCTTTTGCATTTTCTTTATAAATATCTATTAGAATTAGGTTGTAAGAATCATTCACATCACAAATCCACTGAGAGTATCATAGGGTTTTGCACGCTTTGCTGTCATAGTTTCATCAAACCCTACTCATTACGTGTAAGTCCCCTTTGTTGGTATAGCTAATACATTCCACTGAAGTTATTCTTGCAAGCTAAGACCTAGTTGTATAAAACTTAGGGAAGTCTTATCTAGAATAGGATACCTTTTCAAAAGAGGTGAGATAACCTACATTTCACTTGCGTTGCTATGTGCTAAAACCACCATCAACAGGAAGGAGGTTGTTGGGCATAGGGGGAAGAAGAGAATTGGTAGCGAAGAGGTGGTGGGAGGTTTCATTGATTACATTGATCAAGAGATCAAAAGTTAGAACCTATGACGCTGGAGGAGAAGGTGTGGAAGTTGTCCAAGGAATTAGATGAAAAGTCAGAGGTGGGTCTAAGAAAAGCCATGGCCAACTACATGTTGGATCTGAAGTACACTAGAAGATGATGGAATGCATTTGACGCGGCCCAATCTCTCTCTTGTGCATTGATCATGGTGATTGTGCCAATCTCCTACCTTCTCCATGATGAAGTAGGTGATGTTGTGTTGCAGGCTAACACATTTCATGATTGTATCATGGCTCATTTACATGCATTCAAGAAATGACAGGTGTGTCTCTAGTTGGCAATCAAGAAAATTGTAAAGAAGATCAAGGTGGACCTACCAATGGAGGCCATTTCAAATTTCTCTAATTGCTACTCAGGAGAAGCTGGGATGGAGAAGGATGGCATGGTGAAAGGTAGTGATCCAGTATGCAATGAATGTAATCTTAAGGGTTAGGATGTGATGCAGAGGCATCCACACTAAAACCTTGACATACAGCATGTATGTCTACAACTCATCATCATCATCATCATATTTCCCTTAACACTGTCAGCATCATCATATTTTCTCTTGCCGACCGATATCCTCCTGCAGACAAACCTTCGACCCTTCGCATGTCAGCAGCATCATCATATCCGGCTATCGGCAGCATCATCATATTTGGCAAGCGCAAACATCCTCCTGACGTTCACTGTTCACCTTACCGCCAACCTCTATCTTCATCATCATGATGTTCAACATCATGTTCATCAGCAGGATATAAAATATCCGGTTCCCTCCATATATCCTGATGACGATCCTTCACGCACCTTTCCTTCGATGCTTACGTCACCCCGATTATCCTGATGACGATGACGTCACATGCAGTGGCTTCAATATCCTGCTGTCGGCCAAACTTAACATTATCAGCCCGCGATGGTTTTATCAACCCGATCTTCTACCTTATGCCGATACGCTCCTCCTCGGCAACACCTGATGATGATCACCCCAATGCACATTCACTTTATGCAAACGATTGCATCATGCTCACCTCCATCTGCCCGAAGTAACTGCAGGATATACACAGAAATATCCTGATGATGCCGTTTTGACGAATTTCCAACCTTAGCGAATTTCGATCCGTCGAACCTCCTGAGGTGACCCGATCTACTTTCTGGACAACTTTCCAGACTCGAACTACCAGCACGACCTAGCACATACCCATGCTAGGGTTCTCAACACCTCTCGACTGCGATCCTGCAAACATACATGCGAACAAAAAGCAAACTAAATCCTAAACTACTGTACATAGCCATTCCACCGATTCGACGAATCAACCGGTGGAATGGATCAGCGAATCCATGTAACCACCAAAACAGCCACACGATTAAACAATGGAATTCAACAGAGAATGAACACAAACAGGATCTTTATTGATTTCAAAAGATGCAATACAGTACTCTGTCTCACTCTGTCTCTCCTCTTCAATGCAATACTCTATCTAAAACCAACCGATCCTAATGCATAAATAGGATCTCCTGCGAGTACTACCACTCGATTCCCAAGCGGCTGGGAGGATCCAACCGGACATACAGCATAACAGCTGTCATAACAAACTACCTAAAAATAGTAAAGTATGGTCAACATGACCTTATTACAAGCATTGGTCTTATAAGACCTTCTTGGAAACATTAACCAGACCTATAACAAACTAACTGCCTCATGGAGGCCAGCTGTCAGGTAGGTGCTCCTGCACCAGGATGGGTCAGGGCCTGAGTAATTTTCCCCACCCCTTGTCAATTGATATGATAGGATAGTTCTTGTTTTGGGATGTACATGGGTTATCTTAATGTGTAGGTAGTAATCTTCTGCAATAGTGTTGATAGTTTAAGTATTTTTTATGGCTTTGGCCATGTGGATAGGTGATGGGTGGGAAGGTTGACAATGCAAGTTTATTATGGCTATAGTGAAATTTGAACTATGGGCTAGGCCCCAATTTTGAAAGGTTCTTGGTCCTCAAAACCAGGTTATATAAACAATATATGTGTGTGTGTGTGCGTGCGTGCGTGCGCGCATGTGCATGTGTGCATGGTCGATTTAATTTAATATAATTATGTTCTATCTATTAAATAGAACATATATATGCTTGATTTAATTTAATATACTTATGTTCTATTTAATAGATAGAACATAAATATATTAAATTAAATTGAGCATATATATAATTATTGTAATGTATACATTCTAATTAATTTTATGTGTGTGTGTGTTCAATTTAATATACCTATGCTTTTGTATTTAAATATAATATATTTATAGATGATATATGTATATATTTATATTCTTTCTAATTTAATATATGTGCTTTTGTTTTTAAATATATATTTATAAATATAATATTTATTAAATATAGATTGAAATATTTTATTATATATATTTCTAGTTTATGTTGGTGTATATTAAGCTTGTTTAGGAGTGCATATTTAGGAATCTATGTTTAGCCTTGATCTATACTTGGCATGCCTAGATTAGCTTTGCCTAGATCTATATTTTTCCTATTCTTGGAGCACCACTATTTTTAGTGAAATTTTTTTAATCTTTGGCTCAACTATTCTTAGTCAATTATGTCCTATATGTACTACATCTTGGAAGCTAATTCACAATCCCATATTTTACATTCCAATTGTCCATTGTTTGCAATACTTATTTTCTTGTAGGTTGAGCATGCTCTTGTTTGTCTCAAGTGGCTCAAACTGGTACTTGCATTCACTTAATGTTCATGATTTCTCCATGGTATCAGAGCGAGATTGTTTGAATTCTATGAGTTCTTGATAGTATTGTGTGGGATCCCTCTTCCAAGCATGGCCCAAATCCAAAGAAGGTCGATCTGTATAAAATTGATCTGCATCTGGTCTAGTGCAAAGGATTAAGGTAGAAACACCTCTATTTGGGTAGAGAAAGGCATTCAAACCTGATCATGGCATAAGAAAGGAGGTCAATTTTCTATGGTATAGAAACCACACAGTTGTAGGGGTTTGACCCATCCAAAGAGGTAAATATGAAGTGGCTCAAGCTGATTCACCTTGACCAAAGGTGTTGATCCAACACATAACCAAGCAAAGGTTGATTTAGCTTTGTTTGCAGAAGAAAGCATGATCTTTTCCTACAAATTGAGAGGCGTTTCAAGGCATTTTGATGGTCCTCAGGCTAATTGAGAGGCCTTTTATGCAGATTTAGAGGTGTTTTGAAGCTACAGAGGCGTGTTTAAGGGTGGACCCACAGTACATAGTGCTAAGCCATAGTTCAATGTGTTTAAAACCTAACTAAAGGTGTTGGCTGAGGTGAGTAAAGCCTTTCCAAGGTACAATCAGGTTTGCAAAGGGCAATTTGGTCCTCCTGCATGTGAAGGTGTAAGCTAGGCAAAAGTTTATGAAGTGTTTTTCTCTTGCATCGACCCCATTTGGTGTTTACCCACATTTTTCACTGCTAAGGAGGCATTTTTACTTGAAAGGCGTGCAAGAAAGGCAATGAAATCCCTATGCAAAGTATACAAATTCATATCAATGTATGAATATTTATGTATTTATATTTCTAGTTTAATTTTTAATAAATATTATCCCCTCCCTTTTCATTTTTTGTTCCCCTTGTAACCCCCCTCCCCTAATGCTTTTAAAAAGGCCTAATCTACAATCCAATCCATAATGTTCCTCTTCCTGATGATGAACCACTGAGTGTGATCTGAAACACTAATGAAAAAAGATACACAGTTAAATCCAAAAGCACTCATCATAAATATATAAATATTTAATATATTATAATTAATGTAAAACAAGAAGAAAGTGCCAGAAAATAGAAAAATACATCCTACAAGCTTAATTGTGCATTCCTAAAAAATCAAGATTGCCTAAATGGTGTTAAATATTTAAGAAACATTTGTAAGTCTCAGTTTAAAAATAAAGATGCCTCCCTCTATTGGAATAGATTGGTAAATTCATGTAAGGTTGTCTTCCAAATTGTAGGTAAGAAATATGCCCTAGACAGAAAAAAGAAGAAAAAGAATTGTTCTTGCAAGAAGAATATCTTAGATTGGAGGAAAAAGCACAAGCCAATCCTAAAATAGAAAATCTTGTGATAAAATTAGAAGAAGTCAAGCACAAGCTAAGGAAGGTTCATATTAGAAAAGCTCAGAGAGCAAAAATTAGGGCAAAGTTGAATTGGTTGGTGGATGGGGATAAAGGCTCCAAGTAATTCTTCAATCTCCTTAAGTATAAAAGCATTAAAGAAAATATAGGAGTTGTAGTTGAAAATGGAGTCTCCTTAAACATACAAGAGGATATACTAGTTGCCTTCAAAATTTTCTATGAAAATCTTTTTAAAGCAGAAGATTCCAAAGATGGGTGCAAGGAGGCCCAAGATTTATGTGAAAGACTCTGTAAAGAAAAGGTAAATGATGAGATGAAAAAATAGCTTGACCAAGAAATATCTAAAGAAGAAATTGAAGCAAGAATTAACTCCATCAAGAATGGGAAGTCCCTTGGAGCTGATGGCCTCCCAGTGGAATTCTATAAAGAAAGTATGGAATGGGTAGTGGATGATTTGCTTAATTTGTACAAAGAATCGATAGATAAAGGATCTTTGGGAGGAGAAATTAATAAAGGTATCATCAAACTCCTACCCAAGGATAGGGATAAGACATTAATCAAAATTGGAGGCCCATAACATTATTGAATGTCTCATACAAAATTGTTGCTAAGGTGTTGGCCCTAAGAGTGAAATATTTTGCTAGAAATAATAAGCTTCACCCAAACAGGATTTATTAAAAGTAGGTATATTCTTGAGAACTTGATCACAAGTTGGGAAGCACTTCAGTGGGCAAAGGATTCTAATTAAAATGCAAGAATACTTCTTTTGGATTTTGAAAAGGCTTATGATCAAGTTGAATGGTCATTTATTTTTAAAATTCTCAAAGCAATAGGCTTTCTTGATAAATTTTGCAAAATGGTTATGATGTTGTTCAAGGATCCCTCGACCCAAGTTAAGGTGAATGGGGAATTGTCTGCTCCTTTTGTCATGGGAAGGTCTATCCATCAAGGTTGCCCCTTGCCCCTTCATTATTTTTTATTGCATCTGAAGCTCTCTAGCTTCTATTGAGAAATGAGTGTATTCAAGGTAGGCTAGCGTTGATGGTGTTTTGAGCACACAACAACACAAATGTGATAGCTGGTATCACACCTCTCTTGAAAAGTATCATACCCTAGGTAAGACTACTCCAAGGATATTACAGCTAGGTCTTAGCTTGCTTGGAATTTCTTAGTTGGGATGTCTAGTTGCACCTACAAGGGGTCCTACATGCATTTTGACAGATTGGACAGATTGAAACAACAATTCATGCAAACCCTTATAATTTCAGCTGATATGACAAAGTAAAATGCTGCTGGAAAACCTAAATCTAACAGTTGATTAAAAATAAAATACAAAAGGAGTAGGGTTTAGAAAGTTCCTAAGTGACAATCACAATGAAAGGATTGCATCAGGTAGACAAACATTCATAAATTTAACCAATTTCCTACTTTACCAAGTTACCGTGATTGTTATAGCATTATAGAAAATAGTGCTATCTTCTAATGATTTCTTATGATTATCATAATACATTCATTTATCAAATACCCAACTAATGGCGTGATTTAACTCCTAAAATGTAATTGAACTTTGCTCAAACTAAAGCCCAAGATAACTATACATATCTACTTACAATCAGCAAGCAACTAATAGTATGGACTAGAATGCTCGTCAGATACCTTTCAACAAATCATTAACATTGTGAAATCACAATTAACTAATTGTAGACCAAGAAGAAAACCATGAAACCAAATGGATAACACAAGTGAGCAAATTCTCAAAAACACTGTAGAAACTTGCTTTATATTGATCTCAAATGGCAGAACAACAACAATTCGCCATCAAGTGTCTATTTACAATGAGGGAAATGGCAACCCTTTATATAGAGGAGGCACCATACTGATTTTTGAATGAACGGTGGAGATTATCTCAACACCAATGGCCCAGATTTAACAACAATTAGAGCATTTACAACAACACTTCTCATTCCCAGATTATAATTTGTCCTATGGGAAAAGGATGAAAAATGACCTCCAAATACATTGAACTTGGACAAATTGAATACCCATTTGACTATATATAATGAAAAGACAATTTTCAAGACATAATAAAGACAAAATAGTGTCACATGACCTTCTAAATATAATAGTATATATTTGTGATAGGATTACATTTCAAAATATTCAAAAATATTCTATTCTTCCTTATCCAAATCTATTTTGTCTTCTTGTGCTTTCTTGTTGCTATAGGTGACCCAAGCTGATAGTGCTGGATTAATGTCAGTGGGGTCCAGGTTTTTGATGTGATCCACTCTGAATCTAAAAATCTCTAGCTCTTCCCTGTACTATATATACATTTTCTCCACTACCTTTTTGCTTTTCTAGAATGTGATGAAAGTAGTCTGAAGATTGCTGACTTTATCTAATCTACCCACAACATTCAATGTAGTTTTCCTAAATATTATTTGATGTAGCTTATCCTTACAACCTTGCACATCATATGGAGCCAAATTATCAAAGCTAATCACTAGGCAATCCTTCAGAGAGTCATTTATCTCATAAATTAAAGACAGTATGTGAGTATTAGCCTCCTTGTAGGTCTCTCTGACATTATCAAAGACTTATTTTCTTCACTTCATTTACTGGTACCACTCTACTGTTTTGTATAATTTATTAGTTGTTAGGATATTTTCTGACAACAATGTTTGAGTAGGTAGATCCCTTATAGCTTGTACCCATGGAAACATGTGAGAATAGTACTCATCATAAGGGTCACATTCTTTGTGGAATTCCTCCCATTGGTTCTGTAACTTAAAGAAGTCTTTGTGAAGCATTGCTGCAAAGGTGATTGCGTCACATCCTTCTTGATGCACCTTGTCAAACCATTTCTGAGTTACAACAGCCATTGTCTTGATGTCATCAAACTTTGTTAATTCATCCTTGGATAGCAAAGTTGGGACCAATCTTGGCTCACCTTTAGAATCCAAAGGCCTCATTAGGAATTGCAGACATGGTCTAAATTCTTCATTTTGATGTTTCAATTCCTTCTTAGTAAGTTCATCTTTATCCAATTGTTCCAAGATAGAAGAAACTAAGCCTTTGAAATCATCAATCTTATGACCTCTCGTAGCAGGTCCCAAATCAATAGTTGTTATCGTATAGTCTTCAGCTCTGACTTGTCTTTTGTTCACATCAGCTAGTGGAACAACTACTTCAGCTATTCTGGATCCTGTAGCATCCTTGTAGATTCTAGATTGAACTTTAGCCCTTTTTTGTTTCTTTGGCTTCTCTTTCTTGGCTAAAATGGCATCTAGATCTAGCTTCATAATTTCAACCGAAGGCTCTTGATAAGAAAATCCTATTGTTACATTTGTTTGATTTTTGATCTATCTGTGTAGTTGATTTGAAGTTTGCAGGCGAAATGGATTTATTCATCCATTCCACCGGTTGATTCTCTGAATCGGTGGAATGGACATGTATAGTAGTTTAGTTTGCAGTTTCATTTTTCTATTTTTGCATTTCATATTTTTGGGATCAATTTATAGCATGTTATGATCTATCATAGCATCCTCATGTGCTAGGGTTTGAAGGATAAAATCTAAGTTAAAATTGCCCAGGAAACAGATCAGCCTGACCTCAGCATTTTTTGTGCGAAATCTGTGAAGTTTTGCGGGTTTTGTTAAAATATACATTTGACGTATATATAGCGTTTGTATGCGACATACAGTCTATGTGTATATCGCATTTGTATCTGTGCGTATATCGCTAAACTGATCAGGTGTTAAAACATGTTAAAAATGCATGTTTTGAAGGTACCAGGGAAAAATAGTTCGGGTATCCATTTCCTGTGTATATCGCTTTTGTTTGTTGAAGACAAT
Source organism: Cunninghamia lanceolata (assembly GCA_027924645.1). Taxonomy (NCBI): domain Eukaryota; kingdom Viridiplantae; phylum Streptophyta; class Pinopsida; order Cupressales; family Cupressaceae; genus Cunninghamia; species Cunninghamia lanceolata. The sequence continues at coordinate 1,874,954 of BSBN01001051.1, read as the reverse complement.
TGATGTGTATATCGCTTTTGCATTTGAGGATACAATAGGTTTATCGGATACAATCTGTGTGTATCCCGCAGTTGCATATTAGGGTTTGCATAATTTGAAAGGAGTATCAGATCATACAAGTTCTGTGTATACACCTTTTGTATACATTTTGTGTGTATACTACAATTGCATGTTTAAAATAGTTTATGTGTATCCTGCATTTGTATTTTGGAGTTTGCATATACCGAATGTACATTTCAAATGTACATTGAGCTGATACAAGGGAAGGTCACAATCAGTAGATTGCGGAAGGAATATCCCAAGGGATATTTGTTGAATGCATGTTGAGACATATAAATTTCTGTAGATATAAGTATTGACCGGTAGGACAAGTCAAGGCTCCGAATTCACCGGCAATAAGAGGTCGAAGTTTGCATGTATCGTCGTGACAACAGTCATCGGGATAGCTCGATTTGGAGAAGCTGACAGATGAAGTCTTGCCAATAGGCACATAAGCGAATCACACATCGGGGTGAGATGGGCATCAAAGTGAATGGTGTATGGGATACCGATGGTTTCAGTCTGGCCGATAGGATATGTCAGTGTGACATATAACAACTCTTGCCGATGAAATAAGAAATATCAAATTCCACCATTCCATTGAACATTTCTGGTTGTGGCTCTGCGTCATAGTGGTATCAGATCAAAGGAGTATCTTCTGGGAAGATAAGAAGACAGTAAGATGTCAGATGAAGAAGGAACATCAGAGTTTCCAGCAAGGATGACCAACATTGAGTTGGCAGTTCTGGTAAAGAAGCAGATTGCAGAAAGTAAAGCTGTGAAGGCTCAGAATCAGGAATTGAAAGATGAGTTGGAGAAGTTGAGGGACAGAGTAGGTTCTGGTAAAGAAGAAGATAGGGATGAAGAGGAGATCCCTAGGTGGAATGAGGTAGACGTTCTTGCAGACCAGAGGCCATTGTTGGATGCCCTCAAATCCATGGAGAGGAGAACCATGGATGTGAAACTAGATTTGCCAGTGTTTATAGGAAAGATGGATCCTGATTCGATAATGGAGTGGATAGACTCCCTAAATAATTTCTTTGAGACAAAGGAGATACCAGAACACCAGAGGGTAAAGATAGCCCAATCAAAAATGAAAGAGGCTGCATTAACTTGGTGGAATTTCATCCAAGATGATAGAGTACAAGAGGGAAAGCGTAGAGTTGCTACATGGAAGAAAATGATGGCTTTAGTGAAGGAAGCCTATGTTCCGTTGGATTACAACATCCAACTACATAAGAGGAAACAAAACTTGAAGCAGAAGGAGCTAGATATCAGCTCATATACTAAAGAATTCATGAAACTTTGTGTCAAGACAAAGGTAAAGGAAAGTAAGGAAGAAAAGGTAGCTAGATACCTTAATGGATTGCGGTTCAACATTCAAAAAGATTTAAATCTGCATAACCCAGATACAGTTCAAAAATGTTTTCAGTTGGCATTGAAAGTGGAAGAGAAGTTAAAGAGAAGACAAGAACAGAACAATAGGGGAAGAGGAAAACAGAAAAGAGATGGAAGAGGTCCTTTTAGAGGCAGGGGCAACAATTTTGGATATCACGATGAATCCAATCAGGAAAATAGTAAAGGGGATAACAGTCAAAACTAGAGAGGAAGCTACAATCAACAAGGAAACTTCAGAAGCAGAAGACCACCATTCAAAGGAAGATCTCAGGGCAGAGGATCTATCAGATGTTATAACTGTAATAAAGAAGGCCATATAGCCAGGAGATGTCCAGAAAAGGCAAAAAGTTCAATAGGAGAAAGGAGAATGAATCTAATCCAAGAACCTGATAGTCAAAGTGCAACAAGCTCAAACACTTTTCAAAGCATGAATGCCCCTGACAATTATGGATACCAGAGAGTGGAGAATCTCTGATGATGAGGAGAATGATGACTACCATGAAGGTACCTGATAGAGAACCCCCACAAAGAAAGTCTCTTTTCAAAACTACTTGCAAGGCAGGAGGAAAGGTATGTAAAGTTCTAATTGATTCTGGTTCTACTGAAAATTGTGTATCTAATGAAATGGTAACAAAGCTTAAGCTTAGAAGATTGCCTCACCCATCCCCATATAAGGTCTCATGGCTTACCCAAGGTCAGCAAATAGTGGTAGAAGAGCAAGCTTGGGTAGAATTTCAGATTGGAGCATATAAGGACAAGTTGTTGTTTGATATTACTAAGATGGATGCTTGCCATATTTTATTTGGAAGACCATGGCAGTATGATTTGAAGGCACGCCATGATGGTGTTAGGAACACCTATACAATCACCAAAGATGGTACGGTGACCAAGTTACTACCATTGACAGAGAAGGAGGAGAAATCAAAAGGAAAAGACGTGAAGGTAATGTTGATTGAAGGAAAACAATTCATGAAAGAAGTAGCAGAAGAAGGTGCAATCGCATATGCCCTAATTCCATGTCTCACAGTGAACAAAGAACAGCAGCAAGAAATCAAGAAAGAGAAGAAGCAGAGGTTTATAGACCCAGTTGTCCAAGAGTTATTGGATAAGTATAAAGGCATCATCTCTGATGGAATGCCAAGATCCCTACCACCTGTAAGGGATATCAGCCATTGCATAGATCTAATCCCAGGATCTACACTTCCAAACAAAGCAGCATACAAGCTAACTCCATAACAGAATGCAGAAGTAGTGAGACAAATTGAGGAATTGCTAGACACAGGTCTGATTGGCAAAAGTTTAAGCCCATGTGCAGTACCAGCTATGCTAGCACCAAAGAAAGAAGGCACTTGGAGGCTTTACACAGATTCCAGGGCTATTGATAAGATAACACTCAGGTATAGGTTTCCAATACCTAGGATAGAGGACTTACTTGACTGTTTGGGAGGTGCTAAGTATTTTACAAAAATAGATCTAAAAAGTGATTATCATCAGATCAGAATTAGGCCAGGAGATGAATGGAAAACAACATTCAAAACCAATGAAGGGTTGTATGAGTGGAAAGTTATGCCTTTTGGTTTATCTAATGCACCTAGTACTTTAATGAGATTGATGAATGAGGTTTTGAGAGAATTCATAGGCAAGTTTGTCATAGTATATCTAGATGACATTCTGATTTTTAGTAATATAAAGGAAGAACATCTCAGACATATAGATTTGGTTCTCAAGAGGATACATGCAAAGCAGCTGATGATAAATTTGGACAAGTGTTTGTTCATGCAGGAGGAGATCACATATTTGGGTTTTGTCATTTCACAAGGAAAGCTGCAAATGGATAAGGAGAAGGTAAGTGCCATACTGTCTTGGCCAACTCCAAGGACTATGCATGATGTTAGAAGTTTTCATGGGTTAGCAACCTTCTATAGAAAGTTTATAAGAGGGTTTAGTCATATTTGTGCACCCATGCTTGATACTATAAAAGGAGGATAGAAGTGCAGATTTGCTTGGACTAAGGAAGCAGATGATTCCTTTGAAACATTGAAGAAGAAGGTGACACAGCAGCTAGTCCTTGTACTTCCAGATTTTAACAAAAATTTTCAGGTAGAATGTGATGCAAGTCACATGGCAATTGGCGTAGTACTCAGCCAAGCAAGAAGGCCAATTGCATTTTTCAGTGAGAAGCTCAATGATGCTAAAAATAGGTATTCGTCATATGATTTGGAAATGTATGCTCTCGTCCAGTCACTCAAGAAATGGAGGCATTACTTGATGCCAAAAGAATTCATAGTATTCACAGATAATCAGGCTTTAAGTTTTATAAACAGCCAGGAAAAGTTGAACCACAGGCATATGAAATGGGTAGAAACTTTACAAGCTTTTACTTTCACATTGAAGCATAAGAAAGGGGTCAAGAATAAGGTAGCAGATGCTTTGAGCAGGAGAGTTCTAACAGTCAACCAAATTCAGTTGGAAAGTGTTGGCATTGATTCTTTGAAGACCATGTATGATGCTGATGAAGATTTTGGAGAGATATATCAGTTATGTACTTCTTTTGGAGATAAATATCATGCTGAATTCTCTGAATTTCTGATCCAGGATGGATTGCTGTTCAAAGGTGGATAGTTGTGTATTCCAAGGTGTTCTATGAGGTTGAACATCATTAAAGAGAAACATTGTGGAGCTATGGCAAGCCATTTTGGTTTAGATAAGACTCTTGATCTTGTCAGAAGACATTATTATTGGCCTAAGTTACAATCAGATGTCAGAAAATTTGTGGAGACATGTGTGATATGTCAAAAAGCAAAAGGAAGATCAACTAATGCAGGTCTATATCAGCCATTACCCATTCCTTCTAGACCATGGGAAAGCATAAGTATGGATTTTGTCTTGGGTTTACCAAGGACAAGTAGAGGATTTGACAGTGTTTTTGTTGTGGTGGACAAATTCAGTAAAATGGCACATTTCTTGCCATGCAAAACCACTGCTGATGCTTCATATGTTGCAGATTTGTTTTTCAAGGAAATAGTAAGAATACATGGATTTCCATCGAGCATAGTGTCAGATAGAGATGTGAAATTCATTGGTCATTTTTGGAGGACTCTTTGGAAGAAGCTTGGAACAAATTTGTCTTTTTCATCTGCATATCATCCTCAAACGGATGGATAGACTGAAGTGGTAAATTGTTCCCTAGGGAATTTGCTCAGATGTTTGACAAGATAGCATGGAGAAAAGTGGGATAATATCCTACCACAAGCAGAATTTTCCTATAATGATATTGTCAATAGAAGCACAAGGAAATCACCTTTTTAGATAGTCTATGGTATACATCCAAGAGGTATTTTAGAGTTGAGAGATCTACCTACAGGGGATCCTGTTAGTGCAGATTGTGAAGCTTTTGCAGCAGCAATAAAAGAGGTGCATGATCAGGTCAAGATCCAACTCCAGCAAACTACTTTGAAGTATAAAGAATATGCTGATAAAAAGAAGAAAGATGTATAGTTTGATGTTGGAAGGTTGATATGGGTTCATTTGAAAAAAGAAAGACTTCCTAAAGGAAAATATACTAAACTCATGCAGAGGAAGATTGGACCATGTCAAATTTTGAAAAAGTGTGGATAGAATGCTTATGAGATCCAACTTCCTTCAGATCTTGGATTGTCACCTATATTCAATGTATGTGATTTAACTCCATACAAGCATAATCCAGATGAAGAACATGACACATTCCAGGATACAATCACTGATGACATTCCTAAACATGCTCCACCACAGTTGCAAAAGATTTTAGACACAAGAGTGATTAAGAAAACAAGGAACAAAGAATATTTAGAATATTTGGTGTCTTGGCAGGGAAAACCTCCTTCAGAAGCAGTGTGGATGACTGAAGGACAGATCAACAAACATGGCTCAGACTTACAAACTCTCATCTCAAGTGGACTTGAGATTTCTTCTCTCGGGGAGTATGGTGCAGGAGCACCCCTTCGAAATATAAATTAGGTCTAATTATAGCATGTTTTACTTTGTGATGTAATAAGGTCCATGTGACCAATTCTTATGTTTTCAGCCAATCTAGGATTGTGTGCAGTTAGTTATAGTTTGTTTTGCTAGCTGTCCTCTCCCAGCCACTGGGAATCGAGTCTATACTACTCGTGAGGAGTAGATATATTTGCCCTAGCTCAGGTTGTTGAGAGATAGTTCATAGTTAAGAGTTGATAGTTCAACGTGGCATATGAAAAATAGAGACATTGTGTTCAAAGATCAAACTGAGCATTGTGGTACAGTGGGACTGTGAAGTTAGATATTTGTATGCATTTCTGATATTGAAATAAAGAAGATCCTGTTGTTTCATTTGTCTAATTTTTGATCTATTTGTGTAGTTGATTTGGAGTTTGCAGGCAAAATAGATTCATTCATCCATTCCACTGGTTGATTCTCTAAATCGGTGGAATGGACATGTACAGTAGTTTAGTTTGCAGTTTCATTTTTCTATTTTTGCATTTCATATTTTTGGGATTGATTTATAGCATGTTATGATCTATCCTAGCATCCTCATGTGCTAGGGTTTGAAGGATAAAATCTAATTTAAAATTGCCCAGGAAACAGATCGGCCCGACCTCGATATTTTCTGTGTGAAATCTATGAAGTTTTGCGGGTTTTATTGAAATATACATTTGACGTATATACAGTGTTTGTATGCGACATATAGTCTATGTGTATATCGCATTTGTATCTGTGCATATGTCGCTAAACAGATCTGGTGTTAAAACATGTTTAAAATGCATGTTTCGAAGGTACTAGGGAAAAATAGTTCGGGTATACATTTCCTATGTATATCACTTTGTTTGTTGAAGACAATTGATGTGTATATCGCTTTTACATCCGAGTATACAATAGGTATATCAGATACAATCTATGTATCCCGCAGTTGCATATTAGGGTTTTCATAATTTGAAAGGAGTATCAGATCATACAAGTTCTGTGTATACACCTTTTGTATACATTTTGTGTGTATACTACAATTGCATGTTCGAAATAGTTTGTGTATCCTGCATTTGTATTTTGGAGTTTGCATATACCGAATGTACATTTCAAATGTACATTGAGCTGATACAAGGGAAGGTCAATGGTCAGCGGATTGCGGAAGGAATATCCCAAGGGATATTCGCTTAATGCATGTTGAGACATACAAATTTCTGCGAATATAAGTATTGACTGGTAGGACAAGTCAAGGCTCTGAATTCACCAGCGATAAGAGGTCAAAGTTTGCATGTGTTGTTGTGACAACAGTCATCGGGATAGCTTGGTTTGGAGAAGTCGACAGACGAAGTCTTATCGATAGGCACATAAGCGAATCACACATCGAGGTGAGATGGGCATCGGAGTGAATAGTGTATGGGATACCGATGGTTTCAATCTGGCCAATAGGATATGTCGGTGTGACATATAACAACTCTTGCCGATGAAATAAGAAATATCAAATTCCACCATTCCATTGAACGTTTCCGGCTGTGGCTCTGCGTCACTGTCTTGGCTAAAATGGCATCTAGATCTAGCTTCATAATTTCAACCGAAGGCTCTTGATAAGAAAATCTGCTACGCAGCCAATCGGGTGTCATGGAGGAAGAATCTTTAGGAATATCAATATTTTCATTATCTGTGTTTGATGACCCCTCGAGTAACTTTAGTTCTTGCTTAGATTCTTTATTTATATCTTCTTCTTCATCTTTGACATTCTTTATGTTTTCTAACATTCCTTCTTGAGTAGTTCTCAAGACTGTTTATGTTGTGTTCTTTTCTGTGGGACTGTCAGAGACTTCTATTACTTTAATGTTTTTTTCCTATGGAAGAGGTTCTTCAAATGTATCCTTTTCAGTTTCTGATTCCTGAAGACCCAACTCTACACATACTTTCTCTATCCCTGGTAGCAGTGGTACAGATAAAGGGACTGAATCTTATGTTGGTGTGACTAGGGAATTAGGAACTGAAGATAGTGGGATTGTGGCAAATGAGGACACGTTAACCTGTGCCAAGTTAGCAAATGAAGTAAACCCCAAGGAAGGTGGGATGGGAGAGGTTGGTAGGATAGAGGAAATGACAATAGGTGAAGTAATGGAGGAAGAAGGCATGGAGAAAGAGGATGAAAGAATAGAGGAAATAGGTGGCAAGGAAAAGGAGGTGGATAATGAAATAGAGGATATGGAAGGCATAGACATGGTGGAAATTAAAGTGAAGAAGCAGTAATGGAAGAAGTGGGGCTACTTGGGGTGATTGAGTCTATCATTAATGAGCATGAGGTAGTAGAGATGGAAACCACTGGTGGACAGGAAACAGAGGTATCTTCTTGGATGATTGCAACAGTGACAACAGGAGCAGTAGTTGAAGCAATAGGAGAAAGTGTAGTAGTATTCACAATTGGAGGAGTAGGGGGTGAAGAGGTGACTGGCAAGTTTGTACCACCAGGTGCTGCAACAGTAGAGGTTTCTATGGTTATGCCAGTGGCTTTTACTTTGGTCTTCTTTGTTTTAGAACCTTCCCCTAGTCCACTAGGCATATCCCTCTTCTTGGATGCCCTTGTTCTTGTTGCAAGAGGCATATCTTTCTTTTGTGCCTTTGGAGCAGTCTTCTTTACTTTCTTTCCTTTACCTTTCTCTACCAAAGGGATATGTTCTTCACTATCAAATTTCCTAGTAGGCTCTTGAGCTTATTTTGCTTCATCTGGTATTTCTATTAGTGCATCTTCTTCATCTCCAAGCTCCTTCTTAGATTCAAGTGTTGTGTAAGTTGGTTGCACTCCTTATCTCTTTAATGCTTCAATCTAATTTATCACCCATATTTTACTTAATCTTATTGGCTCTTTCATTACTGCATCCAAAGAGCTTTCCTATGCATTTGCCCAGTTGGATAGAGGGATAGGTTGTTGATACTGGGCTTCCCAAGACCCTTTTTGCACTACATCATCATCATCATTCAACTAATCCAGAGCCTCTATTATATGAAATTTCCTTATGAGCCCAAGGGACAGCCTTGAATGAGTTTTTTTCAACACATCATAATCATCCACACAGTTGGCCCAAAAATCTTCTAGGTGCATCTTATGGAATAGCTTTTTACTCACATATTTCTCCATTATTCTTTGAGGGTCAAAAATGGTCTCTCTTTATATAAAAATGAAGGTTAAGTAGCTACAGCTCCTTATTAGAATGTTTAATTTCTCCAAGAGAGACACATGCATAATTACCTCTTCCCAATAGGATTGGAAACTCGACATTTGTTCTGTGGAGATGTTTTAGTTTTTCTGCACAAGTAATCAATTGCCTTGATAACTCGAAGAGTACTACTTTATCTGTGGGATAACAGGGCAGTCTATATGGCATACCAGTGAATCCCTAGATCCTTAAGTAGGTAAATTTCTGAAACTGTTTATACCATTTTTCGTACTTCATAACCTCATTCATTACTTCAGGGGATATTCTGAGAGCTATAGTTCCTTGCAACAATTTGGTGATAAACATTGTGAATGCATCATTTACTCTCTTATAATGGATGAGAGATTGAGACAACACTAACTAATCATAGCATTCCTATACCTTAACCTGGTGTTCACCATTGCCTACTTCACCAATTTTGGACAGCCCAACATATTCATTCCTCCTAGCTAATGAGTATACTACATAGGAAGTCCACCTGAATGTATGTTTATCTCTAAAATTTACAAATACTTCATACATGTTATTACTCAATACTTGGGCCCATTGAAATTTAGTTCCTTTAGTAATTATCTCTTCAATCATCATAAACATCCATCCTTCAAAAGTTGATGCTGTGGCTAATCCATATATTCTGCTCAATAGGGTTACTAAGTCTCCAATCTCATCATGAAAGTCACTTCTGTATAGAGTTTGGGGAAGTTTGATGATAGCAAATCTTTTTCTCTTCATCCAATGGTCATTTATATGCTTTTTACAGGTGTCCAAATCTTTCTTAAATGTTGCCTCTGCACCTATTTTATCTAGTATAGTTAACACTGGGTACCATGGGATGCCAAAGGCCTCTGCTATGGATGGTGTACTCAAGTCTGCTAGTATTTCTCCACTAGGAGTCTGTATGGTCCTAGTCAGTGGATCATATCTCTCAACACAAGCAACTCTCAATTATGCACACTGAGTTGAAGTAGGGAAGGCACCAACCTTTGCAATCCCACTATCCTTTACCTTCTTGGCCCTTGGAGTGGCATTGGGTCCAAATAACTGGATTCTGAAGTCTTCTAAGTCAATGTGACCTAGATCGATGTCCCCTATGTTTTTTCATCCAGAGGTGATTTTGGTCTCTAGAGGGATGCCTTTAAACTCGTACTTCATGTTTTGAGCCCTTGCAGTCATCTAACCTGCATGACTAGACCTTATAAGTCTTGATAGTTTTAACAGTCTTCCTAATTCCTAACTTTTGAATGCATGACTATCAAGTTGACTACCATGTCACTATGTCATGTTATACTATATGAGATTAAAATCTATCCAAATAAGTCACAAATGCTTATCTAAGAAATGCACAAGTCTGATAATTCACTAATTACTGCATTTATTACATGATGAAATGATAAAAGCATAACAATTCATATTAAACCATACAATAAATACTTAAACGTGCCAAAATTTGAATCAAAATATGCAAAACATCACTATTCTATCAATGCAGTATTTATTTCAGTCAGACAGATCTCTTATCTTTGAAATTTTCACAAAAGAACAATCATTTTCATGTCTTGCGTTGATTTGGGGGTCATCCGACCTTTGAGGAGCAAAGCACTAAATTTGAGGGTAACTGACTTGCACGAAATTGGAGGTCATTCGACCTAGTCAAAGGAAAGACACCTTGTTGTTTGATCATTTATAACATTTGGCGCGAGTTTTGGAGGTGTTCGACCTTGTACAAATTTTAGATGTGACTAACTTAAAAGGATCTCAGAAGTCAGTTGGGAGTGTTTTTGATGCAAGTCGAAGGAGATAGTTTTTAGCACTGGATTATTCATTACACTTTGCGTAGATTATGGAGTTGTCTGATCTAGTGCAATTTTAATAGATGACTGACTCAAGTTAGTAAAGAGGCATTTTGGTGCAGGTTGGAGAAAGTAAATTCTAGCACGAGATTGTTCAAAGTGTTTTAGCGCAGATTCCAAGGTCTAACAACTTGGTGGGGTTTTAGAGGATGTCTGACCAAAGTTGGTTGAAGAAAGATTTGACACCAAGTCGAACGGTCAAATTTCTAGCGCTAAGTGTGTTTGAGTCTTAGCAAACCTTTTCAAGGTGTTCGACCAACTAGTTGATTTCAGGGTTTTATTTTGAGTCAGTCAGAAGGATTTATGGCGCTAAGTCAGATGATTTCCTTTTTAGCACAAAAAAGACCTTGTGGAAATTTAGACCAAGTTAAATCTATTGAAATTTGCCATGCCTAACTTTGGGTTTGTTAAGGAATCATGAAATCTTCTAAGGATTTTAGCAGTTTTATGAGCAGATTTCTGATATCGGGCATAATCGAGGGTTTTATAGAATTGAAATTTCTAAGTCTAATTGCCCGATTTGGTTTATGCTAGGATTTCTAAACAAAATACCTTCTGACACAGAATGCTCTCATTCTTTGCAACTTTAACCTTTTATTTAACACTAAACCCATTTGCAAACTATCTAAAAGAAATTGAATTCAAGTTGGCACACAAAAACCTTCTATCGAGATGCACTCTAGAATTAGAGACAAAGACTAGTTTAAGAATAGAAACTCAAAGATCTAGGACAGAGCACCTACCTGGTTACTACGGTTGAAAATGTCGAGAATGTGTAGGTTGAGTTACAATGTTCTTCGTCACCCAAATCCACTAGCCACTCGTCGTTAGTTTGCCTCTCAATCGATCCATACAGCTCTGTAATCGAGTTTCACAATGTAAATAAGCTCAAATGTGCGTAAAAAACCATTTTATCCTTCCTATTGAATCACCATTAATACAGGAGGTACGACAGGTGTCTTGGCATACTGCAGAGTTATTTAGGAATTTGCATGAAAAAGTGAAGTCACTGACTCTGTGCGGTTTTGGAGGCTTACCAACTTTTGTCAGTTACAATGAATCTTAGCGCAGGGTCGGACTCCTTCATTTTCAGCACTTTGCATGTGTTAAAACATTTTGGGACTTTGCGTGACTTCTGGCATCACCTGACCTTGCACGGGTTGGGTCATCCACTGACTTAAGTTGGTGAAGCAATGATTTGGTGCGAGTTGGTAGTCAAGGATTCTAGCACTAAGTTTGTAGACTTAATTTTTAGCGCTTAGTTGATTGGCGATGAATGCAGCGCTAAGTCAAATGAATGGGAATTTGGCGCAAAAGTCAGTTGGATGAAGATTTAGCACAAAAGTCTGTTGCAAGGAATTTTAGCACAAAGGAAAATTAGACTTAGTTTTTATGAAGGCAAACACTTTGACTTCGTGATTTTTTGGATGACTTAGTGACATCAGATGCAATTGATCACTTTTGACACCTTAGGAATTATTGAGTGAAACTAATACTCTTAGGACAAAATTTTGGAAGAAGGGGGGTCCCCATTTTGTGAAATGGGACATGTATGCAAGGCACAACATCTAGAGGGTATCTCTCTGCCTAATGGTGAAAAACTTCTCAATGTTCAGTTTGCAGAAGACACTGCTCTGTTTCCTAAGATTAACAAACTGGAGTTTGAAAGATTGGAACAAAGGCTTGATATTTTCTATCTGGCTTCTGGTGCTAAGATCTCCCCCTCTAAATGCATTCTTTTATCTTGGGACCTTACTGCTCTATCCTGGCTTGACCTTACAAAATGGCAATGAGGGGGGCCAGGGGTGCAGGTAAGATTTCTTGGTATATCCTTTGCTATTAACCCCTCACTAAAGCTTATGTGGGATTGGATTTTTACCAAAATTGAAAAGAAGCTTAACAATTGGAGTAGAATGCATCTCTCTTTGGTTGGTAGGGTTCAAGTCTGTCAAAAGATCCTCTCAGCATATTCAATCTATTATTCCTCCATGTGGCTCTTTGCTAATTACCAATTTGACATTATTCACAAGTTGATAAGGAAATTTTTGTGGTCAGATGGAAAGGGGAAGGAGAAAAAGCATTTGGTTTGGTGGGAGTGGTATTGCATGAGTAAAGAGGTGGGAGGGCTGAGGCTCAAAGACTTGAGAGTCCAAGGTGTTGCCTTGACAGCAAAATGGATAATCAATTCTCTATTTGGTAATGAGCCCTGGAAGGTTTTGGTGAGAACCAATCTCTTGAATGCTTTTCCAATGAAGAATAAAATTTGGGGCAAATTGCATATCCATGATACTCTATTTGGGGACTTTAATTCTAAACCTAGGGGATCTGTGGTCTTTAGAATCATTTGGAAGGCTTGGGAGCAAGTCAAGATTTTTTATCTTGGACAAGGCAGCCATTGATTATAAGAATCAATGCATTTGGGGACATAGGTCCATTTGGTGGAATGTCAAGCATAAGAATAGACCTCTGGCTTTTCTCCAAGGGTGTTCTTCCTTGAAATTCAACTCAATGGAGATTTCAAAGATTGAGGTTCTTTTTAATGATAGTTACCCAAAAAGCTGGAATCGGGTCAAAGAGGATTTTCTTTTAAATGAAAGGCAATACAGAAATTTATCATCATTATACAAAGATTTGCTTTCTACAATGGACAGATGGAAGTAATTTATTTCTTGTGAAGCCTAAATCAATTTACAATATGCTCTCTAACTCGCAGGAGATTATCCAACACATCAATGACACCTAGAGTGACACCTTAGGTCTAGATTCCTTATCTATAAACTTCAATTGGATTTGGTCCACTATTCTCAAACCAAAAAAAGCCTACTTTAGATGGTTACTTTTCCTCAAGAAACTTTGCATTGGTGTTGGTGATGTTTGGTGCCCATTGTGTAATGTCCAAGAGTCTGTTGCTCATATATTTGTTGACTATTTGTTTGCTAAAAGAGTCTAGAATTTTTTATGGGTAATATATCTTTATGGAGTCCTATTGCAATTGAAAATTGGAAAGAAATATTGTGTGCTCATGTGGATTCTTTGAATAAAAAATACAATTCTTTTTGCCTAATATTGTCTACTGAAATTATGTGGTTTATCTGGAAAAAAAGGAACGAGGAAAGATTCCATGGTAGGGAGAGACAACTCATTGGGATTTCTTTAAGTCTCACAAATTATAATATTTTTTTGAACAGGTGGTCATAACAATGGAAATGTCAATTGATAAATTTAAAGAGCTAATGGATACAAGAACTATGTTATTTAAGGATGACATTAAGGAATCTAATTTCTGTGCTAGGAATTTGAGGAAGTTTGATCAGAGATTCTATAACACATATACAGACTTTCAAGAGATGTATTGAAAAAAGAAACAGAGAGACCTAACAAAGAGTGAGATAGACAAACAATGGGAGATAGTATGTCAAAATTTCAGCACAAATTATGAGCATTGGAGAGATTTGTCAGGCAGAGACTATAGGAATATGACAGACAATAGGATGCATAGTTGGCTTCAAGACAGTGACAGGGGGACATACCAGTGGAATGAGATGAAAAAGGGTAGGGTAGAAGATTCTGATATGGACAATAGCCAAGGTTATTATTTTTAGTTTGAAGAACAAGGAGAAATGACTGCATAGTTTCATGGAGATGTAGGGTAAGACTTGGATATGAATGATGTCAACATTAACCAGGGAAGACCACCAATAGAAGAGTTGGAAAAGGATAACATGGAAGACTAAATACTATCAGATTTTCAATTGATTTATGTTGCTAATATGTAGATACCAAATAGTAGTAAAGTGATAGTAAATGCAGTAAAAACTTGAGTTTTTTTTATTTGATTTATCTCTCTAATATGTACTTAGGTTTTGATATGTAAAATTGACTCTATCTATATTAGTGAAGTAGTTAGTTTTTGGATTGATGCTAGCTGTAGAGTAGGGTTTTTGATGTGGTCCTCTTAACCACGCTGATGTAACTCTTATCTTATTTGAATATAATTGGTGCACGATTCTCAAACCAAAAAAATTAATGTAAATATATAGTTTAGATAACAACATTTGTATCCTTATGTCTATCAATTGGTCAAGCAGGCCAAAAGACCTACTTGAAAAAAACCATTATGATAAAAAAAAACCTCATAAGTTTTTGCATGACCAAGAAAATCCTAACCCTTTAGAATACTTTTCAAAAAGAGTTTTCCAATTCATGTTGGCACTCAAATTGGAAAAATCAATGTCTCCTTGCATCATATGGATTCCAAGCATTAATGTACTGAATGATTACTTCTTACTTATTACATTATTGACAAAACTCCTTGGAGATTCATATTATTCAGGTGATAGTGAACAAGAAACCACCATCAAACAAAATATTATTGTTATTGCTTCAACTGATATTCCAAAAAATGATCCATTTCTAATAACTCCTCATAATAAATGATGATTCAATACATTTAGCAATACTAAATGGTGGTTTACCCCACACTGAGAAAAAGAATTTCCTTTTCTTTTATGTAGCAAAGGGATCTACTTGAAAAAAGAGTGGGTCTCCTATGATGAATTTGGATTAACTACCAAGGTTTTACTACACGAGATCTAGCAAATCTTGCTAATTAGCATTAACCAAAATACTTCAGCTATGGACAATGATATAATTGGATTAACTTTGTATAGATCAAGTTGGGGTCCTTGCAATTATAACTTGAAATTCAGTGCCATTTATAAAGTACTTCCCTATAAGATCGGAAAAGATATTATACAAAATAAACTCACGTATTTAAATTTTTTCTAAAGCTTACTCTATATTTCCAAGGTCAAAGGGCAAACTATTTGCATCAATGGTATTTAGAACCTTCAATTGCTAAAACAACTATGAAGGAATTCACCATATTATATCATATTTTGGGTTGCTTGGTTGCATCAATAGCTCAAGATTGTTGGTTTCTATTGTAATCAAATAAAGAGAATTGGACTCCATTTGATCCTTTGATTGCAAATGACTTCATTCTAGCTTCAAGTCTTTTACAAAGTCTTTTGGAAGAGTTTCCATGGTTGGCAATATATTGAGATAATAGAGATAGAGAGGGGGAAGATTGATAGAGAGGAATATAGAAAGAGAGATAGATAAAGAGGGGGAAATAGATAATGAGAGAAAGAGAGACAGAGTGATAGAGGAAGAGAGAAGAATAGAGGGAAATTGATAGAGAGGAAGACAGAAAGAGATATAGAGCAAAAGAGAGAGATAGAGAGGTACAAAGAGAGGGGGGGGAGGAGTAGAGATATATTAAGAGAGGGAGATTGATAGAGAGATAAGTGATATATAGGGAGAGAGAGAGAGGCATATATTCATGCATGATGTCGACATATTTAATCTACTCCATTTCACCCTCACCCTTGACAAATGTGTATGCTCTCTTCCCTGGAAGTATAAAAAATGGTCATGCACTATACCACTAATTACTTCTTTTCTACATGTTATCTCAATGTACTCATTGCATACTAACGAGAGAATTAGATAGAGAGGGACAAAGAGAGAGATGGTAAGACAAACATAGAGAAAGATAGAGAGATAGAGAGAGGAGATAGAGAAAGATGGAGAGATAAAGAGGGAGAGAGAAAGAAAGAGAGTTGGTAAGAGAGAGACAGAGAAAGATAGAGAGATATAGAGAGGAATATGGGGTTTTTCAGTAAAGTCATACTTTTATGTATTTAATTTCTTATCCTCAAAAGCCTTACATGTAGTTGATACATTTATTGCATTGCCTTTAATATGTTTACTTGACTAATGCTTGTCTAACCTTACCAAAAGATTTTATGATTAGATTGTGTATGCTTAAAAATGATGTCTTTCTATCAATGAAGTGTTTCAATGTTTGCATTGGATATGTTTGTAGATTTGGGACAAAGTCACAAATACAAATTATATGTACTTTGAATTTGGACTTGTCCTTACAATAAGTGGTGTTTAGTTCTACAACTCTACATGATGGATGATACTTTGCCTTGCTCCTTTTGAATATTTGGAAACTTAGTGGTATTTGGAAATACCTTAAGCACTACAAATTCATCACAGGGAGACAAGTTCTCCTAGATCAACTCTCAAAAAGTGAACAAGTATTGAAAACAACATATAAGTAACCTAAGTATGCATATTTATTACTCCTTTTATTGCATCAAATCAAAATGTGTCAGTTTTAATTGCTTCTTCAATGCTCTAGAATGAATGAATGTTTGATTCTTCACATGATTAGGAGATGATTGAATAAATGCATTAAATATATTTAAATACTAACACATAACATCAAATTTTGCCAAATGTGTGGTTAGCCAGCTTAAGGTGGGAGGATAGATGGGGTCAATCAACCAAA
Organism: Cunninghamia lanceolata; assembly: GCA_027924645.1. Classification (NCBI taxonomy): domain Eukaryota; kingdom Viridiplantae; phylum Streptophyta; class Pinopsida; order Cupressales; family Cupressaceae; genus Cunninghamia; species Cunninghamia lanceolata. The sequence continues at coordinate 1,858,098 of BSBN01001051.1, read as the reverse complement.
TTTGGATTTTGAATTTTAAAATGAAAGAGGACAAGTCTAGAACTACAAAAATGTCTAAGTGTGGATAAAGCCATAATTTTATGTATTTAGTGTCCTATCCTCAATCCTTATTTTAGTATGATGTTGAACTAAATTTTGTGGATTCAAAGTACCTTTCAGTCTCAACTAGAGAACATGGCTACATGCATAACCTTCATATGAATAATTATTTCCAGAATTTACCTTTACCACTCATGACAATTGAAGAGACATTTCCTAAAACACAAAATCATTAGCTATCATGGAATTACAAAACTAAGCTTAATTGCATAAACATAGTGGCAAAAAGTGTTATGTTATGTGATAGACTTGGGACTGTGATCAAGCATTCCAATGGAAAATCCTACATTAAAGATCAGGATATGGTACTTTTACAATGTAAAAAATGGAGCTTGGTATGGGTTAGTCTATATCATCTAGCTCCACTAGAGCCTCGTGAAATGATACTTTTCATGCCAATGATCCAAAAATAAAGAAAAAAGAGTGACTTTCAATCAGTCATTCCATGCCAACAATCCAAAGATGACATGAGCTTTACTATAGCGATGCAAGATGATTGAAATAATCATGCTCATTCATTCTACCTTGTACCTTCATCTCTACAAGTGGAAAGCAAGGAGAACTTTTGGATTGACATTGTCCAACTCTTGGTGCCTTAGAATGAATAGCACCTAGACTTTCGAAAGCATTCACTGCCTACGTGTATCAAATGACATGTCAAGATTGAGTAGTAGAAGCCCACAATTTTTGTTAGATGAAGGAGATTGGTCACTTATGTTGTATGCAGATGGTGATACCCATGGCGAAGGTTAAGGCTGTGAATCCTTCAGCCAACAAAGACAATCCTACAAAAGTATATTTATGTGTGACTATGGACGATCACGAGTTCTAGTTTGTGGTATTTATTAAATACCACAAAGATCTCAATAGCCTTACTCTCTTCCAATGCTAAATAATGACATGGGCCATAGGGATACAAGACAATCATAATTCACTTAAAGACACAGCAATTGAACTTCCACATCTCTTTTGTGTAGCCATTACACACCAAGGTGTGATTGCTAGTTATTATTATTATTCGCCGATAGGCTTTTAGTTGTGAGCATTATAGTGCTCAAAATTGTCTCATGCCATAAAAAAAAGAATTCACGGCAGAAAAATTTCTTAACTCGTTGGTTGTTCTCTTGTCGTGAGCATTATAGTGCTTGGAATTATCTCACTTACGGGCTTTTTTCTCCCTAGTGCTCTGTAAACTGTCTAAGGCTGGGGTAATCCAATATCTTGGACTAAATGCACAAAATCTAGGTCGATCTATTCAATTGGGTTGGTAGATAGGATAGTTGTTTTGTAGTAAATGGATTTAAAGATAAAATCCAAATTCTTTTAGTAAATGCATATGTTGGCTGGCCATTTAATTTATTGCCTTTGATCACCACCAAGGTTGCGTATAAATAGCCTCCAATAGAATGACAAAATAACAAGCATTCAGTCTATTTGGATTTGCAGTATCACACTAAACATCTAAGCAATTTCGTATCTGGGTCAGGGAAAAAAGATTACAAAAGGTAGCACCATTGCCCTGGTTACTCTTGCCCAGCTTGCTATGGGTTTCTGCAAGTCATCTCCACCCTGCTGCTGTAAAACGTGTCTTGACATAATTTAAATTGTAGCATAGATGTTTTTTTCTTTTCTTCTAAATTTAATATTTTTTTAGTAATTTGTTTTGGTTTTGTTAATTTGAAAATTCAAATGGACATTTTTATTTGTTTGTTACTTGAGCACAGTAGGGCAATTTTAGAAGGTTACTTGTAATTTGATAGATTAATTTAAGATTGTGTTTCATTTGTTGGATCTGACCTTTGAAGGGTGCTTGAGGGTTCATGGAGCTGATGAGACAAAGCACTACTAGTACATCGACAGCAAGGGTGGATGCTTCAACGACATGAAAATCACTTTGCGGTGTTTTTTTGAACATGCATTAGATGCAAAGCCGTGACCCATGTTTTTGGTATTCAAAATAGGTGGGTTTGTGATTTATATTTTCGGGTATCAATAATATCCAGGGACTATAGCAATTTAGATCATTTAAAATTTAGGGAAGGCGTTAAAAAAATATGCTTTGGAATACTCCTATTTTTGAAAAAAGTGGCCATACAGTAGCTTCAGAAAATTATGCTTTCAGACACCCATCTTTGACAAAGTGGGTGTACAGAACCTTTAGATAAATTTGCTGACGAATGCCCATATGTGGAAAAGTAGGTATACACTACTTAAAGTTATCATGTACACAATGATTTGCCTCAGTGAGATTTTGAGTTGAATTTTGTTTTCTTGCGATAATTATTTCCATTGGTATAAGAACTACTTTAGCTTCAAAGTTTTCTATCTTCTTGTTTTTTTGGAGATTAGGAAGAAGATTTGTGAATTTGACTGCTTGGAGCTGATGGATTTAGGGAACTAGCATTAGTTTATATGATCTGATGCTCAGGAGGGGCATACAAATGATCTACACTGAAATTGCTAACTTTGGAAAATGTTTTATATAATTTTTTGAGATCCTATGTGCATAGCAAATTTTTAGAAAGTATTTTTGGCCTACATTTCATTTTTGGGTTAATTAGTGTTAGATTTAGTATAATGCCTGTGCTATATTCAAAGTTGTGATACATGTTTTTGGGGTTTTAATCATGTGGCATGAGATTTTGATTGGAATTCAAATGGACAAGGCGATCTAGCCCCTAGTCTCTCTGGAGTGTGGGCAATACTTTTTGCAATATTCATAGTAAACATGTGATAAGAAATATTTAAGTTAAAATATGTTTTTTACTATTGATAAGTAAGGGTTGTATGTAAGGATCCCTCTACTCATGGAAAAGGGGTAGAGTCATAAGCACACAGGTTGTCAACCACATAATTTATTCAAAAGACTAAAGTCAGAAAGTAGCCACCATGGCCATGGTCTTACCCATGGGTGCCATAGCACTTGGATCCAAATTCAGAGCAATATACAAGGTGAAGTCTATTAACAGTTCCTACTCACACATTCCAGTTGAAAATGGCACTTTCTAATCAGTATTTCATTTACTTCTTCCATTAATTGCTATAATAGCTGGGAGTCAAGTGTATGTCCTTCATTACTCTTACATGTGACATGGGAACTGCGTGTTGGTGGGCATCCTCCTTTTTATGGCTTTCCATCTCCCCATCACAAGCACAAACTAAAATGCCATCTCAAAATCAAGCACAAGCATCATGGGCATCTCAAAAGCAAGCACTAACACCATGAGCATCTCAAAATTAGATGCGAACATCATGAGCACAAGCATGAAGGAGAGAAAGAAAAGCACAGGTTCCCCCACTACCCCTATATGGATTTTGAAGCACCTCTTGGCTATAGATTCCATCACTATGGTCCTCATCACCATGGTCCTCGTCCTCATCCTTGTGGTCATTCTCATCATCATTATAAGAAGCAGAGGCACCATGGACACTGCTACTCACATGGTTACCAGCAATTGTCCACTCACCCAATGGGTGGGCCTGTACCTATGCATGTGCCTCCCCCTCATAATTAAGATTTTGCTCTTACTATAGGGTATGCTATATGCTTTATTTGGGCTTGCTAGCTGCTTAGAATAAATGGCCACCAAGTTGGTTTGCATGACCAACTATTTTCTTATCATATACATAGTAGCAACTATGATGTTTGCCTTTGGACTGTACTGATTTTATATTATGGGAATGATTACAAGTATTTTTGTCATTACAACTCTATTTGGTGTATCTCTGTTAGTTTTCAAATTTATACATTCCATATTTATTTTCAAGCTGCCAATTATTGGGCAGAGATATTTCAATTTATTTATTTACAGGTGTTCTCTCATGCTTGAAAACTGGTGCTACATGCACTACTTTAATAAAATATTAAAAATGTTTTCTCCTGAAGTACTTGAAGCAAGCCAGAGAAAGCACAAACAATTTCAGCTTTATTTGCCACTGAGATTCAGTTGAAATATTTTAGTTTAATTATGCATTTCTTTAAAATTGAAAGAGGTTATAAGATGCACAACTTTAATAAAATGTGCTCTCTTGAGAGGCATGCTTGAGTTTAAGAAAAACACCCATGTATGTGAAAATTTTAAATAAAGATGGAATTAAACATCAGACCATAAAATGGACCTCAAGAGTGGTGTCAGCATTCTTTGATTTGGCTTATCCTACTTATTTCCTTTTGACCTACAGGCTACAGGTAGAGACATTAAATATTTGTTTTCTCCAAACAAAGACTAAATTGATAAGGCTCTATTTAAAGATTAACCAAAAGATGAAAATGGTGAAAGTTTGGCAATCTCAAGAGACGAAAAAGTCCAAAAAAAGTAGGAGATAAATGAAAAATGCATGTTATTGAAAAAGAATAAAAATCTTGGGGTAAATAAATAAACTAAGAGCTACAAGGCAGTTTAGTCCCTTGTGTGAAATTGTAAAGTGAGTTGTAGAAAGAAATGCCTGTTTCAAATGTAATCAGCAATTTTTTTTGTTTGGGCATATAGCAGGTGAACTTTAATTTCAGGCAGTTTCAAATTTGTAACATTCAAAGCCCTTCAAAATGCTCTTTTGTCTTTAGATGTGGATAAAATACAAGTCAGTGATCTTTTTCCTGGCTCTATACATGTGTTAAGAAGAACAATGCAATGTTCAGGTAACCAGTTATCTAACTGCGTTGTTTACAATCAACAGTTAATAGAACACTTGAACTAGTAAGTTTGAAATATATCAGAGCTCAAGAATGGGGTTAAAATGTTAGTTAATTTAATATACCTAATGGTTGCATTTGGAAGTAATAGATCTAAGATTGAGCATAAATGGTGTTGAAATATATCAATTACCAAACAAAATTGAAATATGCCCACATCTACAATTGCTAAATTGTGAGCATATCTCTGAAATATGCAAAGGTTGATTTTATTGGCAAAATTTAGCCATCTAATTCCAAAAGGAAAAATGTGACATAAAATTTTGGAAAGGTCAGAACATAAAATCCCAAACTGTGTAGTGCAGCTATGTGTCTATACCATAACACCCATATGAATTTTTTTTTCCTATTATGATAAATGTATCCACTTGCAATGGTGCTCATGACTCCTGCGAGCATTTCAGCATGTAGACACAGTCCATGTGTATATGTTGCAAGTATACATGGGGACAAAGGCAACGTACTGGAATTATTTTCCCTCCCTTGGCAGTCGATCCTCTCAAAAACCTAAAGAATCTTGATTGCATTGTGTTCAATGTCTTTTGAAAGAAGGAATCCCCTGCCAAAGGGCTTCTTATTTGTGTAGCATAGTTAGGAAAGACTATTCCTAAATACCATCCATTTCAATAGTCAGAAGTCAATTTTGGCCAATAAAAATAGAACAAATGTTTACCACTTTTGTTGTGAATGAAGTGTAAAATTACTATGCATTGTTTCACCATTGAAGTGGATGATATTTAAGTAGAGTGGTTGGGAAATTGATGAGAGGAATTGTATTTTCTAATAATAGCAGTTGTTTGTAATTGTTTAATTTTTGTGGGAAAGGGGAAACAAGTGTCATGTGATGGATGGACTTGATATTTGGGATCTAAAAGAGTTGAATTAGTGCATTTCTATACACAGTTGTTTAGTTATATAGGGGCTCATTGTGTTAGAGTTAAGGTAGATTTTAGATGATATGTAATTTTTTTTTACTTTTCTAAATTAAAGGGACCTTGAAGGGGTAAGGGTTTTTGTTAATGTTTATATGCATTTGCACGCAAAACCCTAAACCCCCGTACCAGAGTGTACATTGGACAAGAATGGGTAAGAAGGACAAGAGCAGTAACAAGTCTCAGTTGTTGCTGCTTCCCACAGAGAAAGAGGTCGAGGTGTCTGACGAGGATTTGGAATTTATACAGAGGAATACACAATATGCTTCCTTCCTCAACTGCTTGGACACTCACACCATTACCAAGTAAATAAGCTTTGTTTTGAGTTTAGAGTTAACTATTGAGCTTGGTCATTGTCATCATTATAGAGAATAAATGAGTGTGTATAATTTTTGTATCAGAGCAGACAAAGATGGCTTAGAGAGGAGTTTCCCTAAACTAGGAAAGAAGAGGCAAGAGGAATGTAGGGCCATAGAGGAATAATGATGAAGAATGGCTTTAGAAAAAGATTATAACCCTTTAAAGATGGATTGCATCAGAAAGAAAGAAGCTCGCCTACAACTCCTCTCACAACGATAATCCCAGGTATGTACAATTACTTGCAAGATTACTCAACTAAGAAACAGTGAATTTTTTTCTAATCTTTGAATATCCTCTTTTCAAAAACATACAAATACAAAAACTAACCAATTACATTGTTTATCTTACACAAGTCAACAATTGATGACCAAAAAAAGTATAACCTCAAGAATTGTCCACCTACTAGAATTTATTTTTAATTGTTTGGTTTTCATTCATAAGAAAATGAATACGAATTGTGATTTTGGACTGACAACATTATGTTTTTGTACACAGGAATCACAACAAGTGCAAAAGAGAATTTTGTTACAAAGATGAAAAGAAACACTTATGAAATTTAGCTCGATGCAACATCGATACTAATCTTTGATCATGCAATGACATGGGACTATTTATGTTGATAGAACTATTGTACCCATTACAAATGAATCTAAAAACTTGTTGAATTACATCTTTATTTGTACTTAAAGCATGTATAAATTTATTGTTATACATCTATTTGTGTATTATTACATTCATTTACTCTTCCCATGAATATCCTATCGACATATCCCTTGAACCTCCAAAGGGTGCAAGTTCTAGTAAATAGTGTTGAAAGGCACATCCTGCATTTTTATGTCTGTATAATGTGTGTGCATATGTCATCGCACGCTGCCTATTTGTGCAACTTTAACCAATTCTCAGATTAAAGTTGCACCATTATTGTTCGACTTACAGGCACTTCATTAAAGCTCCGCCTCTTATAGTACTTCTGACGCGTCTTATTGACAGAGGTGGGGTAGTTAGAACTATATAGGAGCTGGACCAACCAATTTGATAACCGCGAACTGTACCTTCCACGGCCCTCTGTACAATCTGCCGCGTTCTTTAAGCGTCGGCTATAATGGCCGACGCTTGGTTTATATAGCCGATGGCCAAGGGTTCAATGAAGGTACTGGATGAACTCATGGCATAGATGTATACACGTATGCATTTCAGACCTGCCAATAAACATTGTTTAGATAGACAATCAACTACAATTAAGAATTTAAGTCAAAATGAAACATATGCCTAGCTTAAATTTGTGCTGCACGGTTATTCTTAAATATCAGCTACTTTAATAGTCAAATAAAATAAATATTTACCATTTTTTTTTGTTGTGAATAAGGTGGAAAATCACTATTGATTGTTTGACTATTGAAGTGGGTGATAGGGAAGCGGGGCTAGTAGTTGAACACCCTAACTTCGCGCCTCTCAAAATCATACGTGGCAATTTCAAATTATTCCAAAAATTTTACAGTTGTTTACTTGGCAAGGCCCTTATTTATAACTACAGTTTCTACTCCATGTCATCAAATATGATGCCACATCAGCTTGATTTTTGTTGAGGTGTCCAAAAAGACCAAATAAAAAGATTGGACCAATAGTTGTGCATTAAGTCATGTTTTGTTGGTGCGTCGATATGGCATCACATGATTTGTTGCTTTTTAGAAATTTCATTCAATTATAAGTACTTATGTTCAACATTTGGCCATTTTTTAATTTAAATGTGGATTAATCATTGACAATATATAATATATAGGGTGTTCAACTACTTGTGGGTATAGAAGCTAGTAGTTGAACACTCTATATATTATATATTGTCAATGATTATTCCACATGTAAATAAAAAAGTGACCAAATGTTGAACATAAGTACTTATAATTGAATGAAATTTCTAAAAAGCAACAAATCATGTGATGCCATATCGACACACCAACAAAACATGACTTAATACACAACTATTGGTCCAATTTTTTTTTTGGGTTTTTTTGGACACCTCAAGAAAAAACATGTTGATGTGGCATCATATTTGATGATGTGGACTATAAATCTTAGTTATAAATAGGTGCCTTACCAAGTAAACTACTGTAAAATTTTTGGAATAATTTGAAATTGCCACATATAATTTTGAGAGCCGTGACGTTAGGGTGTTCAACTCCTGGCCCGCTCCCCTAGACCAAATAATAATTAAAAATTATAATATAACATTATATATATATGGAATAATAAAAATTTGAATACATTTAATAGATATTATTTTTTATATTGAAAAAAATGTGAATTACAAAGAGGAAAAGGCATTTGAATACAGACAAACCAATAAAGACATAGACCCAAACATATATCCAACAAACACCAAGAACATTCAATCTTCTGTCCAGAAACCCCATTGAAACTGAAATACAACCTAAAGCCATACACACAACAGTAACAAACAATTGGAGAATAAAACTGTTGCATATCTTATTCTCATTTATTCAACAAGGATATTACAAATTTATAATTACAACTGAAGCTCAACAGCTCCCTACAAAACAAGAATCTAACATTACAACTAACTCACGCTAATTGACACCTCTACAACTCTTTGTAGCACCTCTACAGTTAGTTCACACATCTACAACAAATTTACAACATGTGGAGAAGTTATTCATTAATTTCAACGCTCCTTAATGAAGAACTTAAAATATCTCAAACTCTCACATGAGCACAACATTGCTCATTTGAGATCTCATGCACCTCTCCTCCTCCAATACACAAATACCACAAATGGAGGCATGTCGAGGAACTCATATTTCCTCTTACAACCTTTTTTAAATTGTGCTTTGATGATCCCAAGATATCTAATAGCCATTCAAATAGTTAGGATGATTTCATTTTCTTCTTCATATAGCCAGAATTATCCATGTCACAACATCCAATCAATGATCACTCAAAAATGAGCAAAGCCGATCTACAAACCATCAACTATGTTGAGGGTGTTGTCTCAAGTCATACCCATCAAACTTCCCTTCTTATCTATGCAATATTTGACAACTAGGTGTTTGTACCACACCTCGTTCAAAGGAAATGGATTGTAGGCAATAGGCCACTCAAATAGATGGCTTCAAACAGCAATGCACTACAAAGTTTTTATCCAATCATTGCAGTCCTCTTTGATTTGGTAGCATCAAATATCTCAAATCCCAATTGTTGCTTTTTGATGGATTTCTCTTTGGAGAGCCTCCTCCTAACACAACAACAACATTTGAATTTTGGTTGTTAACACCTTTTGCAACTAGCACTTCACCAATTGCAAACAACATTTCTTCACCAATAGTGAACAACACTTTACTTTTTAGACTGGCATCTAACACCCCATGCTCTAGTACCAAATTGGAGAATAGAACTACTACATATCTTGTTCTCATTTATTCAACAAAGATATTACAAATTTACAATTACATCTTAGATCTTATCAAATTTGGTTAGATTATAGTAGTTAAAGGGTGTGTGTTGTCCAATTAGATAGGTTAGGAATTGTTTTGTGTGTATGTTAGTATCTATGTCAAAAATATCTTCTAAAACAATTAATGAGATGATCTTGAGGAAGGCTATGAGATTTACATTTATGGAGAGGATAGAGAGGACTTGTGTGGAGAGAGCTCTTGAGAAAATGAACATATTAAGAGCAAGGATGAATCATATTGATAGGATGAAAGTTGGAATCAATAACAAAAGGAAAGAGAAGTTAGAACTTGTGAAGGAGAATCCATTGGATGAAGTTTTGAGAAGTACAAGCAAAGTGATGGTGGAAGATCAAGTAAAAGAAGCAAAAGGGCATATGACATCTCTTACCTCTAGAAGAAATGAGTGTGATGGAGACATTTTTATATGAGATTAAGGATAATGGAGGAGGTGTGCATCTCATGGAAGAAGAGATCATCATGATGGAGGATATAGAGAAACAATCTATTGGAGGAAATGCACAGTGATGTGTCCTTTGGGGAATATGGAGGTGGAGTTGGTATAGATTGATGCTTGCAAGAAATGTGACAACAAAGCATGATAATACACATGATTACGACTTCCTTGATATAGTATTAAGTGTGGGAGGAAGTGAGGTCATTATAGAAGAGGATTTTAGTTGGGGGGAAGGAGTGGGAAAAGACGAGCTATACATGAGAGAAAGAAGAGGAGAGATATAGTTTAGAGGAGGATGGATTGTGGTAGACATAGATCTAGACAAGGAGTATAAGATGAGAGTATAAAATAGTGTAAGATATGCACTATTCTCACAAACTATTACCTAGAATGTCTAATGTAGGAACATCTTAGGGGTCCAACTATCAACATCAACCAACAATATTTTTTGTTGCATTAGACATGTGGTTTGGATAGAAGGTATATCAGAGGTGAAGGAAGAGATGTCGATTTCTTCCAAGGTTTCTAACTCCAATGATGGGTACACCAATGTTTATGCATGTAGACAAAAAGGATGTTTCTATCACTTAGCCTTAATATGTGAGCACTATTTTCACAAACTATTACCTAGGGTGTCTAATGTAGGAACATCTCAGGCATCCAACCATCAACATCAACCAAAAAATTGCAAGTTCATATGTTTTTGGTCTAACGTTTTGTTTCTAGGTACAGGAGGCAATCTCTACACTTCAAATTATTAAAATTCAAATGGTTTCCCTCTCATTTGGTCATTCACATTTGGTTATAATTGTTGAAATATAGAGTGAACTATTGCAACAATGACATCAAACTAAGTGTACAGATTTTAAGGTGTTCATGTATTAACCAATGAAAGGGAAATGGAAAAGCATATAAAATTAATAAACCATAATAATTTAACACATAACATTGGATGTATGCAGAGAAACCCTTTAAGGAAAAATTCTAACATCAAAGAGAGCACAAGTCTGTATTAATCTTTAATCCAAGAATACATATACAAAAAAATCTCCCTTTAATTTGATAGCATTCCTACAACACTTGTGTACCTATATTAACCCATGAAACCTCTATCCAATGCATACAATTTATAGAGCTTAAAAACATTACCACCCAAAACTATGGTACAAAAAAACCAATGCCCCCATGTGACTAATCAATGCATCCATGAATAGAAAACATAACTCCTCAAGCATCTTTGATCCATGTGAAGAGTGGGCACAAATCCTCAAAAGTAGCACTCCATTATGCTCTCCATGATCCTTGTCGACCCCACATGACATGCAAAGATTCTCCACTCCACCTAGCACCTAGGATTGGGAGAGTAGTGTAAACAAAGTCAGGTCAAATTGTAACTACCACCATCATCCTCCACTTCCCTCTGTAATGCTATTACAATCAATATTTTCAAGTTACAAGTAGAATAATTAAATAATAATATCCCAAAATCACCTACATGGGTGTCCAAGTACCCATTCCAAGATGTTGGGAGATTTAACATTAGACATTAGGATTGTAATTAAATATCACACTTCCCTAAAAATAATCTTTGGAAAGATTCTATTGACACTTGGTCATGATACCTCATAGAAGTTGAAGAGTCATAACTTCTCATAAGGGCACTTGGGATGGTGGGACACTTAAATTTTGACTATTTAAATTGCATATTTTACCTCCATTTAAATTCCAATGACCTTGAATTGGGTGCTTATGTGCAAAGGAGTTATAATTTGAGGAAAATATTGCATGCCTTGTCTTAATTGTATTGACTAGGTGAAGGGGGTTATAATTTCACTTCCTAGATTCTTTCTTAGATCATATTGATGAAGTATGATGCATGTAACGGGGTTATAGTTATGGGATTTAAGTTTGATATATCCCCTCTTTATTTCTTGTTCCTCTTTAATATGGACACCATTTTTAAAAAGATTTAGTATTTTGTAAATTCCATTATTATGATAGCTTAGGTTTTGGAGATTCTTGGCACCTCATGAAGGAGTTACATTTTCCTCATTTCATGAAGTTTGCAGTTTTGGTCACACACTTGGCGAGGTGCATAACAAGCCTTATTGAGAGATAAAAATTATCTTCCAAAAGAGAGTGATATGGTGTAGGAAGGAGACGAAGAGATCTTCTTTGCTTGCAAGCTATCATGAACTCAAATGAAAGAAGTGAGGAACACATAGAATATAGGAGACCAAGGAGAAATCAACATTGAGGTTTTTTTCAAGGACTTGGTTCTTAACATTGGAGGTTGAAGAGATATTTGTTTTTGTAGGGTTGGAAAGTGTATTTATAAGGGGAAGCTCTATCAATGTTTCCCCAAGATTATCTAGAGTTGAGATTTTCATTTTTGGAATTAGGTTGTGTATTGGGATTCACTCTATTTAGGTAGATATTAAAACATATATTGTTGTAGGATTTTAGGTAGGTTTGATAAAATGAGAGTGTTTTTGGAATGGTTTTGATGTGGGAAAATAGGATGTAATGCTTCTAATTTGAGGGTAATCAAATTCATAAATTTGTGTATGTTTTGGGTTCAAACATTAGCAAGGGTTTGCAAGATATTATTTATATTTTTGTTTCTAATTTAAGATCAATAATTTACTGTTGTGATGAGTATAAGGTTTGTTATAAATCAAAAAATAATAGCCATTGATTGTCCATGAAAATTAGCCTTTAAAATTAGCTTATTTAGGTTTAGTGTGCATAGTAGTGTGCTGAGTTTTCCTTGCGTTGTTTTAATATTGGGATATTTTAAAACCAATTTGTTTACGAATCATGTATCTCATATTGTGTCTTTCAAATAGTTTTGTGTGGTCTTGCTTCAAGGATAAGATTTCCCTTCATTGGTGACCCTTATCCTTGATTGCATCAAATGGTTCTATCAAATGGTAAAGTTTCCCTTTATATCAAATGGTTGTGATGTAGCCAAGGATAGAGAGCCAACTGAATGAAGACCTTCTCCTTGCAATGAGACTTCACAACACCTCTTATACGATTTCAATATGGGGCCTAATGCACATAACCAATTAGATCAAAGTGATATTTCAATGTGATAGAAAGAGAAAATAACACAACCATACACTACACACACGAAACCTAAAGAAGCTAAACTTTTAGGGATAATTTTAATAGAAATTCAAGAGAACATTTTTTTCTAAATCAAATTATTAGCTCCACATATATTTCCTAATTTCTAACCTAAAATTTAAAAAAAAATAGCAAATTAAGATACATACTGATTTATAAACACAAAACTAGAAATCAACACACATGGAAAACATTTGATTTCATAAACCTCCTTGAAACATGTTTACATAAAGCTTCATGGGGGAATTTTGATAGTGTTTCTACTTAATATTAGAATTCTTCCTCCTCTCACCATGATTATGTTAGATTTAGGACAGACAGCTGAGAGGGGGGGTGAATCAGTTGTCTGAAACTTTCTTCCAATTAAACACTTAAATCCTTTTCTTAATTTAACAGCATAATAATGGAAACATAATACAATAATTCAAGAGTAGAAACACATTAACACATATAACACCAAGATTTTTGATGTGGAAAACCCAGTTAAGGGAAAAACCACGGGGTGACTAACCCAAGATTGTATTCTCTGTTAAAAGAATAGAAAGAACAAAATGGCACATGCTAATTAGGGCTCACTGCTTGAGCACACTTCTCACAAGAGGCCCATTGCCTACAGGAGACACATTGTCTACAGAATAATAAGTATTACATACTTGAACTAAAGAATAGCATCTTCACCATACTTGAGTCAGTTCCATTTAAGCTCAATACTTCTACTCTGCCTTTCGCTTTACTCCTCTCTACAACACTCTTATCTTCACAAGATCACTTTGAAATGACTTTACAACTCCTTATTTATACAAGACATCGACTTAGGGATAATCATCCAAGTCGGCCCACATTGCAAAGTAAATACATAAATACAACATGACTAATTACAAAAAGACTTCACACAGATCAACACACTGTCGGCCACACAGAACTGAGACTTCAACCTTCCTTTAGGAACACACCATTCTTCACAGAACATTTCCAAAATCATCCGCAGGATGTGTAACTCATCCAGTTGGCCAGACTTAGGAAGAACATCATCATCTGGAAGTAATTCTTCAATTACGAGCTCAATCTTCAATGCGGACCACCAACACGAACTGGACATGATCCAAAGACCTCCAAAAGCTTGCCTGAATCATCAAGAACATCCTCACTACTTCTGTTTACTGAAATCATTCTCTCCTTCATCCAAAACTTCAAGAACACAGTATGTCATCATTGTCATATTGGAATAGATGCTTGCGGACCTCCAGACCATGAATCAATTGAGTTGTCAATTCACATTGACTTCCTAAACACTCCACCAAATCCACAGAACAAGATGTTGCATTTCCGGATCTCACCGGACCTATCTGTGACACTCTATCACTTCTGAACATCTACCAGAACCGGTTTTACTTAAGTGGCCATAACTTCTTTAGATCTTCATGCGGACCTCTGAAATATTTACTGGATCAACTTAAGACACATATCTACAAACCCTTTGATGCGCATCCTCTGATCTTCATCTTAGCTAGGATCTTTTCCTCACTGTCTTCACTATTCTTCTCTGTTCCTGATAGGGCTAATTTTCTCAATATCCTCAGCATACAGCTCATCCAATCCTTATCATCAGTGTAATAGGAGTATGTTGACATCAATGACAACACCGGTTAGGCCCATACTTGCAACAGATTAACACAAGAACAACATTGTTACATAGCTTCTATAAGAATCTACACAACCACGAAACCATTCAACTTTAACAACGAATCTTGGGGAAGTTCACATCAATAATCCAACCATTGTAATTAGCATCTAATAATAAAAATATTCAACCCCACATCTTCAAAAATGACATTGTGATTACTTCTCAGTATCCTTAAATTTGATCTCCCAAAACCTACAAAATAGTGAAGATATTAACCTCTATCTTCAACTTGGAAGAAAAAATGGGAAGCTAACTCTTCTCATTCCAATTCATGTGTTTGTATGGGTGTATTTCTAAAATGAGGCATGAATAAATGAGAACCTTACAAGTGGAAGCTTGGGAGAGGTGAAAATGAATAAGGCAAGGATTGAGAGATATGAAGAGTGGAGATTACCTTGTTTTAAGTGTAGGGTGTGTTGGAAAAGGTGTGGTGTACACCTTGCATAAAATGAATTAATTTAAATATGTAAAATAAACATTTATTTGTGGTGCATCTTAATTGATGTGTTTAGCCACATTAGATATTTATTTGGGTGCCACTTGTAAACATTGTATGTAACATTGGGCTAGTTATTTTATGTGTGGGACACATAGAATAATTAATTGGAAAATTATTTAATATCGAGTATAAAGTGAAAACTTAGATGCAAATATTAAATGAGGGGTCAATGGTTTTGTATCCGTGGTTTTGGAAAACATGGTTTTCTCCATACTACATCTTGTATTTGTGTGAGCTCGATTATATAAAAGAAAGCATATGGTTAGTAGTTGGGGTTGGCTAGTTGGTTGTCTTGGTTGTAGGTTGTGTGAGAGGCTGTCATTGTATTGAGTTTCTCTTGTGAGTGCATTTTGTAAAGAATAGCATGGAATGTGTGGTTACATGCTTAGGCACATGGAGGGTGCATTGGAGGATCTTGATGTTTCAGAGGTGTTCATGGAGACCCATGCGAGTGTATTGTAATATCTTATTGTTGAATAATACATTTGAGTGTGAATGCTTTTGGAGGTTGGGTTTTTCCCTGTTGAGGGTTTTCTTAGGGTATACCTTGTGTTATCTTGTGGTTTGTCTATTGATCTTTGCATTATGGTAATTTTGTGTGCTTGTATGCATCATTGTCTCCTTTTGGGTTATGTGGAATTGGTTTGATCAAATTGATAATTCCTAACATTTTTTATGAGAGCCATGTTCATGCTTGAGGGAGGTGTGAGCTCCCTAGTTTGTTATAACCCTTATGTGTGTAGATTTGATGCAAAGATGGTGCCATGGCAATGCTGAAAAGGAGTTGAGACATTACAAGATAAGAGGGTTTTGTGCAGGTGTTGGTTTGTAGATTTGGTGTTTTAGGTGTTGCAGATTTGTTAGTTTTTTACATATTTGGGTGTTTAAAAATGTGTGCTTCAATGAAGGTTTTGAGGAAGAATTTCCATAGATGACCTCCTGTACAAAAGTGAACCTCACCATTGGATTTAGGAGGCCTGAGAGGAGAAGAAAAACATAATTTTCCGTATTTTGGCCACTATGACCTAAGGCAAAACTTTTTACCCCTTCCTAGTTTGAAGTACGACCATCGTCAATCTGTAGGTACGCAGAAATAACTAAAAAAATTCCTGCACAATTTCTATAGTTTGGAAAAATTATTTAAAAATTATAGAAAAATTCAAAAAGATTTAAAAAAAAAACAAAATAAAAATTGTTTGATAGGGGGAGGGTCCACAAAGCCCCTGTACCCCGTACGAGCCTGTGCCAATAAGTGTGGCAGAGGCCCGTCGGCCCTGCCACGGCTGACGCCCCAATTGTCAAAGGCCACCAACTGGCAGGCCAAGTCAGTGGGCTCTTAGGCCCTTGACCATGGCTGTTGGTTCGGCAAGGCCCATCCAGCAAGCTTGTGGGCAATGCCCATAAGGGCTTTTAAATTTTTTGACATTTAAACAACAAAATATTCATTTGAAGTCTGCCAACACACGCTAGCATATCAACCACAGACCAGTCATGCCATGTCATGACCCAGCTAGCATACACATGGTCATCTGATGATCTGTCAACACTGATGTCATGCTGACATCGGTAGGACCGTACAACAATACAGATACGGTCCATTTTTTAGCCCTTGGAGGGCATTTTTTCGGGGGCATAACTTTCATGTGTGGTATTAGATTTTTTACTTCTTATAGGCGTTGGAAAGGTCTCTTCGAGCACTATGCAATGGTGTAGGTTTGGCTATCAAATTTTTTTATGTTAGAATTTTGTGCCTGAAGCTAGACATTACTTCGGGACAATTTTATGCTCATAACTTTTGTATATGGAATCAGATTTTTGATTTCAGATAGGCATTGGAGAGCTCTTTCTATGTATTATAGTTTTGATCATGTATTTTTTCAGTTTGGTGTGTATAAAGAGATTGGAACTTGTTTGATCACTTGTGGGAGCCTGAAATTTAAGGTGTGATTGTGAGAGAATTCAGATGGATTTTTTGGCACAAACTTGTGGGAGTGCATGTTCTTATGAGACCATCATCATGGTCTAGTAGGTTTTTAAATTTGGTGCTTCCAGTTACAAGTTTATAGGTGTTTTCAGATTTTAGACTTTGATGGAGACAAGTATACAGGTTGTCTTCCAGTTTGAGGACATGGTTAATACATGTGTGAGACTAGGAGTCTCGTTTAAGTGGGAGTTGAGTATAGGTATAGCGATGGTGATGATTATAATATCATAGATATATAGGTACACTTTTACATTGACATGACATGATCATGTATGTGGTTGACAGGTATGGGCTATGATGTTTGATTCTTGATTACAGGTGGTATTGTGGTGAATTTTTAGAAGGTTGTTCTTATCTCTTGGATGCTTGATTAGCTCCTTGATTGTGGTTACTTGTTTGTGGATTTGTTTGGCAAATCGAAGTTGGCATTGATTTGGTGTTTGAGTCTTGAAGTCTACATGTTATCTTATTTGATATCTCGATTTGCATGTTACTAATGTGATGATGAGTTTGCATGTTACATTTGTTTTGGATCTTCGAGTTATGTAGTATGTGGATTAGCTACCTATTAGCTGCAATGGGATGACTCAGATGCGAATTGTCTTTATCCATGAGATTGATTTAGTGTTTACGCAAACTTTGTTAGTTGGCCTTGTCCGTGGTCATTTGTACATTGGTATGTTGCATTAGGATGAGAGGATGGATGATTAGAGTACATGGATATTTAGTTATTAGGACTTGTAACATGTTTATCACAATGTCATGGATAGCTTGGATACATGGTTTTATGTGAGATTTTGACAATGATGGTTTTATCTTCTTGGTTTGGAGATCATAGTTTTACTCTATCTTTTGGGAGTTGTTGATGTTACAATGGGATTGTTGAAATACACCAGATAACTGAGAGGGGGGGTGAATCAGTTGTCACAAAAACTTAGCTTCATATGAACATCAAGCCATCAACAATTTAATTGCTTATAATCAGATTTAATCATGAAAGCATAAAACCATAAGCTTAATCATAAACATACATCGAACACAACAGACATCAGATTTTATGTGGAAAACCCTAAAAGGGAAAAACCACGGTGGGTGTTAGCCCACATAAATATATGACTTATAACAATACCGAAAAATAGAGGCTTATTGCCCAAATTACTCACTGAAAAGAATGGCTCACTGCCAAAGAGGTGAACTAATTGAGTAGCATCTACTCCATGCCAGGATTCAGTTCCATTGAAGCACAATATAACTTAGATCTACTCTGCTCTTTCACACCTTCGCACTTATCTCTTCATATTCGCACACACACCTTTTTCGCAACTCTATTACATGCTTTTATAGATTTCATCAACCTTGGAATGTATATCAAGGTCGGCACTACATTCATCAACCATTGGAACATTCTCCAAGGTCGGCATTGCAAAACATACATAGAAATAGGTCTAGACCTATTACAAAATTTAGCTAAGGAAAGATGAAGAGAAGTATGATGAACATGCCACACCTTAGCTGGGACTCAAACGCAATCCACCACACCACAACATGCTTCTACAATATTCAATGCATCTCCACAAATAGTGAAAACAACCAAGTCGGCCAAGACTAGAGTTAACACTAGGTTTTCTAAGAAAATTCTTCTTTCACAATCCACACTTCTCTTTGCAGACCAATCCAAAGGTAGGAACATGATCAGAAGACATCCAAAAGTACATTTTAATCACCAGGAACAACCGTACAATCTCTAACCACTCTATCAAGAAGATTCTTCAAACTGGAGCATAATAACAACACTGTCAGCTACTGTCATAAAGAAAGGATAGCTTGCAGACCACCAAATCATGAACCATTGGATTTGAAGGCACTTAACATTATCTTAGACTTATCTCTAGAACCATAGATCAAAATACTTCAATGCGGGGGAATGCAGAGCATAACACTTTCTCCTTGTCTTTGCCAAACATTCAAAAAAAGTTGTTTTCACTCTGGTGAACATAACTCACTCAATTCTTCATACTAAAGGCTCAAACTTGGAACATAGCATATTCAGATGGACTTATAAATAACTTCTAATCCACAGACAAAGATATTCATCCTATAGAAAATATGTAGCATTCTTCTGGACTGTTCTTTTGTATGTAATACACTGTTTCCACTACAACTCACTGTTTATACCGGAGAGGCTAATTTTCTCAATATCCTCAACATCAAGATTACTTAGATAAGTAAATACAAAGCATCTTACTCATTACAAGAGGACAACAAGATAGGAGCACAATTGACACCAGTGACAACACAGATATGTTGACATCAATGATAACACCGATTAGGCACATACTTGCAACAGGGATTCCTTGATTGTGTTGGGGCCATGGATGATCTTCATTTAGGAGATGGATATCTTCATGTGATTGGAGATGTTGATCCTTAGTTGAGAGGTTTTTACTATTGTGTCTTGGTTTACTCTAGATACTAGTTGGAGTCTTGGCATGATATTGGTTCTCTTGAGACTAGGATGTGTGCATTGATGCATGTGATCTCCTTGGAGGAGATGTTAGATCATGATGTCATGATTAAGTTCTTGATTTTGTAGTTGGATCTTTGACAATAATCTTGATGGTTATCTTGGTATTGATTACATTGGTCATTTGTTTAGTAGCTTCATGATAATGTAGTGATTGCATTTGAAGTTTAACATGGATCGATCATGGAAGTGCTCGTGGATACTTGGAGACTTGGGTGAGGTTGGAGTTCTCTTGGGACTAGAGACATTTGTTGAGATGGTTACTCATTGGAGGTGTCAGAAGAAAGCTTGAGGATCCTACACATGCATATGGACATGAGTTCATTATGGACCTAAAGGTGATTATTCTTGGAGAGATTCATTGTGACTTGGTGTATCCTAGAGGAGCATTCTCATTCCCCACTCTTGGTCTACTCAGCGGTTTATCATCTATGAGGTATTGCCCATCCTTTTAGATGCATTTTGATTTATGTTCTATCTTCTCATGGATATGGATCTTGAGCTATGGTTATTGGTTCTAGAGGGGTCATTTGAGGGATGTTGGCATGGTTACTCCTTGTTCATATGGTTTGATTTATTATGTCCATTATGAGGAGTTTCAAAGATGTGATTGGACTTATTCTTGGTTATGTAATGATTATGAGTTTGATCTACCTTGGTTAGAGAGGCTTACATCCATGTTGGTTACATGATAAACATGTTCATTTAATCTATGGGATTGAATGGTTGGGTGTTCTTAAGGTTTTTCATTTGGGGCTCTAAAGGAGATCATACTTGACATAAATTAGTACATTGAGGTGTTGGTAGGACATTATGATTTACATGTTTTCTCTCTTTGTTTTATGGATACTTCTTGGAGGTTCATGTTTATATGGTTGGACTTAGGAGAGTTATGGTGACATGTTGTGAGAGACTATGTTGTGATTTATCTTGCATGTGTCAATCATTGTGATTGTTCTTGATACTACATTGGCTTGTTGATTAGCCACACCTTGGTTTGAGCGTTGATTGGTAGACTTGGTATGTCTTGAACTATTTTTAGATTTAAAATTTACCCATGCAGTGGGAGTTCCTCAATGTGTATGTTCTTCATTGACAGGATTTATACATGGCGCTTGTGATTGTGGTATATGGGTTGGATATGTTTCTGGCATGAGTTTACTGATGTTGTTGATACCTATGATGTATGGATGGTTGGATGTATTAGAATATGTTGTGGGTGCTATTTATAGTCATGTGAGTTTTTACCTTGGACAGTAGATTGAGATTTTGTTATCACTTGGATTTGATGCTTTTATTCTTTAGATTGGTGCATCTTCACCTTGGCATGTTCCTTTTCTTCCATAGGTGGCATGTTGGAGGATGAGAGGAGTTCTTGCTTGAGATGGTGGTTACTTCGATTTTATTGTAGGTATCTTGATGGATCATGAAAGTGTGATGAAAATTCATGTGGTTTCATGTTTTCCTATGATGATCTGTAGTTTATTAATTTACCCTTATGCAATGTATACAACAAGTGGGAGAACGTTGGAAAATGTGTATTGTACACCTTGCATAAAATGAATTAATTTAATTATGTAAAATAAATATTTGTTTGTGCTGCATCTTAATTGATGTGTTTAGCCACATTAGATATTTATTTGGGTGCCACCTGTAAATGTTGTTTGTAACATTGGGTTAGTTATTTTATGTGTGGGACACATAGAATAATTAATTGGGAAACTATTTAATATTGGGCATAAAGTGAAAACTTAGTTGCAAATATTATTTATGAGGGGTCAATGGTTTTATGTATCCATGGTTTTGAAACACATGGTTTTCTCCATACTACATCTTGTATTTTTGTGAGCTTGATTATATAAAATCAAGCACATGGTTAGTAGTTGGGGTTGGCTAGTTGCTCATTGGTTGTCTTGGCTGTAGGTTGTGAGAGAGGCTATCATTATATTCAGTTTCTCTTGTGAGTGCATTTTGTTAAGAATGGCATGTGATGTGTGATTACATGCTTGGGCCCATGGAGGATGCATTGGAGGAGCTTGATGTTTAAGAGGTGTTCATGGAGACTCGTGTGAGTGTATTGTAATATCTTATTGCTAAATAATACATTTGAGTGTGAATGCTTTTGGAGGCTTGGTTCTTCACTCTTGAGGGTTTTCCCAGGGTATATCTTGTGTTGTCTTGAGGTTTGTCTATTGTTCTTTGCATTATGTTAATTCTATATGCTTGTATGCATTATTATCTCCTTTTGGGTTATGTGGAATTGGTTTGATGAACTTGATAATTCTTAATAAGGTGGAGATTAAAAGGTGCCTTTTTGGGTTTTAGTGGATGGCAAAGATTAAAAGGTACTTTTTGGAATCTTGTGCAAGTTTGAATTTATTTTTTAAATAAAGTGTGGAGGAATGTGCAAGATTAGGACCTATTAGAACTTGTAGAATCAACTAAGAGAATGTTGATATAAAAAATGGAGTAAATTGATAATGAAAAAGCATGTACATATAGGTGTAGATTTTGAGTCACTTCGGGAGTCGACTCATGTAAGTTCAAGTAGTGGTGGCGAGAAGGTTTCCACCAAGCGGCTAATAAGTGTCAACATGTATCTTGAATGAGTTTGGTGGACTCTCCAAGTAGAAAAATAACCACCTAAGGTGGCTTAAATCCATGTGC
This sequence comes from Cunninghamia lanceolata, assembly GCA_027924645.1. NCBI lineage: Eukaryota > Viridiplantae > Streptophyta > Pinopsida > Cupressales > Cupressaceae > Cunninghamia > Cunninghamia lanceolata. The sequence goes on along the minus strand of BSBN01001051.1, from coordinate 1,835,600 downwards.
AAATATATTTCTTAGGCTAAGTAAGTAATATCAATGTTTTGCACTAACACCCTACCTTAAGCATAGCTTAGGTGGGTACATGAAGAGATGGGTCCTAGCTACTAGGCCTAGTGAGGTACCCATGTACAAAGTAATCTCTCATGAAGTTCAGATAAGATAGAAAACCCTATGGGAAAAAAACTATCCTCCAAAAGAGAGAAAAGATGCATGAAAAAGAATTATACAAGTGAAGAAGTACTACTTCTGTCACTAAGTACAATAAATGTTTCTCCCATAGGAGAGAAAATGATACAAGGTCTATGAGACCCCCCATAATATGTGTCCTACTGCAGTGAGGCTAGATGATTGACAAAGGATGCACATGTAGATCCAGGAATGTTGAACAATTTTCCTCTCCTTGAGAAGAAATGAAACCAACAAAAGATGTAGGATATCTCCCCATTCCGAATAGGAGTGTGTAGAAAGATGTATGTATGTTCCTGAATCATGCTAAAGTTGATCCAAAGATGATGATGCCCATTTTGATATCTTTGAAGACTACTCAGGTGTCCCCATGTCGATGCTAAAGGATGCCATAATATCAGGTGCATGCCTAATAAATGAAGATGATGACATTCCAGAACCATGTGTAGACAAATGTAGAGCATGAATATTTGAAGAGGATAATGTAACGCAACTTCATCAAAATTGCCATCAAATAGAAGACTAATGTCCTCAATGTGTCCTTCCAAATCAAAATTGTGCGACTCTACAAACAAACAAGCAATGTTAGGTAGGAATATGTCCCAAGCAACAATGCTAGGAAGACTGATATATTTATCCTGCTGCAAGGAAATACTGGAAGCTCTCAAAGAAGCAACTCTAAAATTTGATGAAGCAATAGTAGATGGAGTGATGATTTCCTCTATGTCAATTGGCCATTCTGTATCTGTATCATGATGTAGGATGTTATTTGTGATCATAGCAGGATCACGCAGGAATGGAGAAATATTTGAGTCTCCATATATCTCCCAAATTTTGATTCATAAGGCATGCAGACATTAAATATCCACGATGGCATACAAAGCAGCATTTGGTATATGTAAACTAATTAATCCAACAATATGATCAAAAATATTAAACTAGTTATTCTTTTGAGATTATTTACGTGGTTCAGGGATAAGTCCATATAGATATGGCATGAGATTATGGTACCTAAGATGTTTCAAGATGGCATTAGACCAGGACTTATAATTACCCTTGTTTAGGTTGATTACAGAAGAGTGAGTATCATATACTGTGATTAAGAATAGCTTAACTCCTTTAGACAATAAAAATCAACATATTATGCAACCCCATAGTTTTGGCACTTTATCATGCAGTGTTATAAGTGTAAGCATGCACCAATTAAAATCGAACCTTAATACTTAGCCTTTTTTACAAATTCTAATTTTGGTACTTTAAAAGTTGCCTTTTACAAGAAATTGCTTGATTTAGCACTAACAATTTTTAAAAGAAATCTCCCCAAATTTAAAATTACCCCCTCTATTTGTAAAAAACATAATTTTAAATGCTTTTACATTACTATTTTGTTTGAAATTGAAAGCATAATTTTAAATGCATTAAAAAATAAAATTAGGGAAAAATATTAAGGAAAAATTAGGGCAAAAATAACTCCAATATTTTTATAGGGACAGCCAGAAGTAGCAGAGGTAATGGTGGCCATGTGAGGGGAAAACATGGATTAAACAAAGGGTTTTTGGATGCCTTGTTGCCTAATTTTTGGACGCCTTGTTGTCTATAGAAACAGAAACATAGGAGACAACTCTCTGCAAATAGGGACACTTTACAAAGGAGGGTGAATCAACCAGCCCCAGTGAAACCTCGTAGGACATTGGATACCACCTAGAACAAGGGTTTCCAAATGGTTGAAACAAAGATTGGAATCCCCTCTTAGTAGTAGATAGGACACCTTGCATATAGGTGAATTGAAGGTGGTTTGACCTTCCTTCAAGATGCCTTTACACAAGCCATAGATTGACCTTCTTTAGACCTCCCTTAGGTGCCTATGCACAGTCCACAATCTGCCCTTGGCTAAGGCCAAAAATTGACCTTTTCACTGCGAATTGAGGAATGGTGGGATAAATCAACCCTCAAATCAACTGCCTAAGTTAAACACCTTGTTGGATGCATTGCAGCGCAAGCCAAGGCCTCAAATCCTCTGTACAAACACACCAAAATAGGGGTGGCCTTTTGACGCTACAACAGGAGTTTCAAACCACCCAAATTGTTGGAAAAAATGTCTTCTCGTAACAATCTTCAACCAAGGTTTGATAAGAGAAGACCACTCTTATGCACCAAATTGACCAATCCGTGGAGAGAAATAACCAAAATGTGAAGATGGACTGCCAAATGACTTAACATCTTCCTCACGTTGTCCCTCTAAGATGCCTCCCAATAGGGCCTAGATTTAAATACCCAACCAATGAAACTGGATACACCCTTCACATTTATGCCTCCAAATGAACTAGTAAACTAACTAGGAAGGCTCTGAAACCATATTAGAATTCTCAAAATCAACTAAGAGAATGTTGATATAGAAAATGGAGTAAATTGATAATGAAGAAGCATGTACATATAGGTGTAGAGTTTGAGTCACTTCAGGAGTCGACTCATGCACTCAAGTAGAGGTGGAAAGAAGGTTTCCACCAAGTGGCTAATGAGTATCAACATGTATTCTAGATGTGTTTGGTGGACTCTCCAAGTCGACACATAACCACTTAAGGTGGATTAAAGCCGTGTGCAAATATATTACTTAGGCTAAGTAAGTAATATCAATGTTTTACACTAACAGGGCCATCCTTATGTGAATGGATCGTATTAAAAGATTAAGAAAATGAAATGGATGGTGGGGATTTGAAGTTAGTTTGACTTTTAGATTTTAGTGGAGAAAGATTTTATTTACTTTTAAATAAAGTGGTGGAGGCATGTGCAAATGATTAATGAGTTGATAAACTAGATTTATTTGTTCAATTAATGCCCAGAGGAGATTTAGATTGATTAAATAAATATTATGTATTTATTTAGTTAATAGAGGAACATTAGGGAATAAATTGATTCAATTAAATAAACACAATTTATTTAATCAACATTAGAACATTAAAGAATGACTAGATTAATTAATTAAATAAATATGATTTATCTAACTAATTGGATGATGCGGCCCGAATGTGAGAGGTTATTAGTGTGATGTTAGGACATGGTAACATTTAGGTGTCTACACAAGGTACTACACATGATTGGCTTTTCTTCTTCCTTACCTTTAATGTTTTAATTCAAAATACATGTTAAAAGTACAAATATTTATATAATTCAAATCTCCACCATTTCAAAACTTCATTTGTCAACTTAATAGAGAGCTACTATACACTAAAATGTTCTAAGATTTAGTTAATACTTTATAGAAGGTCCAAATTTATATATGCATATATTGTGTATAAAATTGCAAAGGTGAAAATCATATACTCATGCCCTTTCTAATAGATAAATCAAAGATCATACACAAATATTGATCTATTATTGAGATGATGTTTAGTTGTATACATAATATGGCTTTTATAGAGCCTTTACAATATAACTTCTTGAACTACCATCTTACGAAAATGCAACTAGTTATTTTACTAACAATAATAAACTATAAGTCACTAAGGTGACTTTATTAAGTAAACCTTAATATTCTAACATACCCCGCTTTAAAGTTTACATTACACAAAGAGAACATATAGCAAAATGTTAGAGTGTTGGGTTTATCCTAACCCACACCTAGGCTTAAGTCACACTTAGTGGCTACGTCTAACTTAACCTTGACATTAAAGGTTAAGTTCATTTTTGAGGTTAGTCACTTTTTTGTCTCACCACATGTGCCCACATGAGGTTAGTCATTTTGACACTCCACCTCATTAGAGGTTGGAGATATTCTCTCCTCACCTTATGGGAGGTTGGATACATTTTTCCATTGACAGGATGTCATAAGGTCCTAACACTTTAGTTGAAAATAAGTTAGTTAGGTCATTCAGGTAGTGTCCAAGGTTGGATGCAATAGGAAATATTTTTGGACATCTCACTTAGTAACAGGTTTTTTGAATTTTTGAAAAGTTTAAAACAAAATCTAAACTAGAAAGCATAAAAACTTTAAGCTAGAAAGCATTTGAATTCTTAATCTAGAAAGCATATAAACTAACTAGGAATCAACACTTGCATTTTAATTGAGTTTTAAAAAACAAAGGCATCTAACTATTAACTGAAAACACATTTGACATTTTGAACCAATAACTAACAACAAATTAATGAATGAAGTGGATGCTCTAGAAATTTCAAATGAACAAAGTTTCAAAGATCATTAATTTAAAGACCACAACCCGCAGGAACACATAACGAAGATAAGCACGAAGTGACATTGATCTAAACAAAACATTCATGAAACAAAAATAACAACACCAATTCATAATAATAAAAATACTTATCTATTCTATAATCCCTCAAGTGGCCAGCTCTTGGGAGATCCTATATCAACTCAAATCACAGTTAGTACTTCAACAGCTCCAAAGTGAATTCCATTTATATTACTTCTATTTCTCAGAAAAGATTACTCAGAATAGAACTGGCGATATTCATTCATAAAAGTATCATAGAACATAGCCATAGATTATCACTTCAAAAGAGACTGTTTTCATCCATAACACAACATAACATATCCTTGTTTTGAGTAACTACATATATAAACTGTATGACTCCAAAATCCTAAATTTCAGATGGCAGGTAAATTCCATTGAAGAAGTCTTTAAAGAAAAATAGAATTTAAAAACTAACTGTATGTCTATGAAATTAAACACATTAAAGGCTTTGAGTGGAGCCGTAAAGTCTTAAGTATACCCAGGGTATATCTTGTGTTGTCTTGAGGTTTGTCTATTGATCTTTGCATTATGTTAATTCTATATGCTTGTATGCATTATTATCTCCTTTTGGGTTATGTGGAATTGGTTTGATCAACCTGATAATTCCTAATAGGGTGGAGATTAAAAGGTGCCTTTTTGGGTTTTAGTGGATGGTAAAGATTAAAACGTACTTTTTGGAACCTTGTGCAAGTTTGAATTTATTTTTTAAATAAAGTGTGGAGGAATGTGCAAGATTAGGACCTATTAGAATTTGTAGAATCAACTAAGAGAATGTTGATATAAAAACTGGAGTAAATTGATAATGAAAAAGCATGTACATATAGGTGTAGAGTTTGAGTCACTTCAGGAGTCGACTCATGCAAGTTCAAGTAGTGGTGGCAGGAAGGTTTCCACCAAGTGGCTAATGAGTGTCAACATGTATCTTGAATGAGTTTGGTGGACTCTCCAAGTTGACACATAACCACCTAAGGTTGCTTAAATCCATGTGCAAATATATATCTTAGGCTAAGTAAGTAATATCAATGTTTTGTACTAACACCCCACCTGAAGCATAGCTTAGGTGGGTACATGAAGAGATGGGTCCTGGCTACTAGGCCTAGTGAGGTACCCATGTACAAAGTAATCTCTCATGAAGTGCAGATAAGATAGAAAACCCTATGGGGAAAAACTATCCTCCAAAAAAGAGAAAAGATGCATGAAAAAGAATTATACAAGTGAAGTACTACTTCTGTCACTAAGTACAATAAATGTTTCTCCAATAGGAGAGAAAATGATACAAGGTCTATGAGACCCCCCATAATATGTGTCCTGTTGCAGTGAGGCTAGATGATCGACAAAGGATGCACATGTAGATCCAGGAATGTTGAACAATTTTCCTCTCCTTGGGAAGAAATGAAACCAACTAAAGATGTAGGATATCTCCCCATTTCGAATAGGAGTATGTATAAAGATGTATGTATGTTCCTGAATCATGCTGAAGTTGATCCAAAGATGATGAAACCATTTTTGATATCTTTGAAGACTACTCAGGTGTCCCCATGTCGATGCTGAAGGATGCCATAATCATATCGGGTGCATGCCTAATAAATGAAGATGATGACATTCCAGAACCATGTGTAGACAAATGTAGAGCATGAATATTTGAAGAGGATAATGGTGATGCAAGTTCATCAAAATTGCCATCAAATGGAAGACTAATGTCCTCAATGTGTCCTTCCAAATCAAAAGTGTGGGACTCTACAAACAAACAAGCAATGTCAGGTAGGAATATGTCCCAATCAACAATGCTAGGAAGACTGATATATTTATCCTGCTGCAAGGAAATACTGGAAGCTCTCAAAGAAGTGACTCTAAAATTTGATGAAGCAATAGTAGATGGAGTGATGATTTCCTCTATGTCAATTGGCCATTCTGTATCTGTATCATGATGTAGGATGTTATTTGTGATCATAGCAGGATCATGCAGGAATGGAGAAATGTTTGAGTCTCCATATATCTACCAAATTTTGATTCATAAGGCATGCAGACATTAAATATCCACGATGGCATACAAAGCGGCATTTGGTATATGTAAACTAATTAATCAAACAATATGATCACAAATATTAAACCAGTTATTCTTTTGAGATTATTTACGTGGTTCAGGGATAAGTCCATATAGATATGGCATGAGATTATGGTACCTAAGATGTTTCAAGATGGCATTAGACCAGGACTTATAATTACCCTTGTTTAGGTTGATTACAGAAGAGTGAGTATCATATACCATGATTAAGAATAGCTTAACTCCTTTAGACAATAAAAATCAACATATTATGCAACCCCGTAGTTTTGGCACTTTATCATGCAGTGTTATAAGTGTAAGCATGCACCAATTAAAATCGAGCCTTAATACTTAGCCTTTTTTACAAATTCTAATTTTGGTACTTTAAAAGTTGCCTTTTACAAGAAATTGCTTGATTTAGCACTAATAATTTTTAAAAGAAATCTCCCCAAAGTTAAAATTACCCCCTCTATTTGTAAAAAACATAATTTTAAATGCTTTTACATGCCTATTTTGTTTGAAATTGAAAGCATAATTTTAAATGCATTAAAAAATAAAATTAGGGAAAAATATTAAGGAAAAAATTAGGGCAAAAACAACTCCAACATTTTTATAGGGACAGCCAGAAGTAGCAGAGGTAATGGTGGCCATGTGAGGGGCAAACATGGATTAAACAAAGGGTTTTTGGATGCCTTGTTGCCTAATTTTTGGACGCCTTGTTGTCTATAGAAACAGAAACATAGGAGACAACTCTCTACAAATAGGGACACTTTACAAAGGAGGGTGAATCAACCAGCCCTAGTGAAACCTCGTAGGACGTTGGATACCACCTAGAACAAGGGTTTCCAAATGGTTGAAACAAAGATTGGAATCCCCTCTTAGTAGTAGATAGGACACCTTGCATATAGGTGAATTGAAGGTGGTTTGACCTTCCTTCAAGATGCCTTTACACAAGCCATAGATCGACCTTCTTTAGACCTCCCTTAGGTGCCTATGCATAGTCCACAATTTGCCCTTGGCTAAGGCCAAAAATTGACCTTTTCACTGCGAATTGAGGAATGGTGGGATAGATCAACCCTCAAATCAACTGCCTAAGTTAAACACCTTGTTGGATGCATTGCAGCACAAGCCAAGGCCTCAAATCCTCTACACAGACACACAAAAATAGGGGCGGCCTTTTGACGCCGCAGTAGGGGTTTCAAACCACCTAAATTGTTGGGAAAAATGTCTTCTCATAGCAATCTTCAACCAAGGTTTGACAAGAGAAGACCACTCTTATGCACCAAATTGACCAATCCGTGGAGAGAAATAACCAAAATGTGAAGATGGACTGCCAAATGACTTAACATCTTCCTCACGTTGTCCCTCCAAGATGCCTCCCAATAGGGCCTAGATTTAAATGCCCAACCAATGAAACTAGATACACCCTTCACATTTATGCCTCCAAATGAACTAGTAAACTAACTAGGAAGGCTCTGACACCATATTAGAGTTCTCAAAATCAACTAAGAGAATGTTGATATAGAAAATGGAGTAAATTGATAATGAACAAGCACGTACATATAGGTGTAGAGTTTGAGTCACTTCAGGAGTCGACTCATGCACTCAAGTAGTGGTGGCAAGAAGGTTTCCACCAAGTGGCTAATGAGTATCGACATGTATTCTAGATGTGTTTGGTGGACTCTCCAAGTTGACACATAACCACTTAAGGTGGATTAAAGCCATGTGCAAATATATTACTTAGGCTAAGTAAGTAATATCAATGTTTTACACTAACAGGGTCATCCTTATGTGAATGGATCATATTAAAAGATTAAGAAAATGAAATGGATGGTGGGGATTTGAAGTTAGTTTGACTTTTAGATTTTAGTGGAGAAAGATTTTATTTACTTTTAAATAAAGTGGTGGAGGCATGTGCAAATGATTAATTAGTTGATAAACTAGATTTGTTTGTTCAATTAATGCCCAGAGGAGATTTAGATTGATTAAATAAATATTATGTATTTATTTAGTTAATAGAGGAACATTAGGGAATAAATTGATTCAATTAAATAAACACAATTTATTTAATCAACATGAGAACATTAAAGAATGACTAGATTAATTAATTAAATAAATATGATTTATCTAACTAATTGGATGATACGGCCCAAATGTGAGAGGTAATTAGTGTGATGTTAGGACATGGTAACATTTAGGTGTCTACACAAGGTACTACACATGATTGGTTTTTCTTCTTCCTTACCTTTAATGTTTTAATTCAAAATACATGTTGAAAGTACAAATATTTATATAATTCAAATCTCCACCATTTCAAAACTTCATTTGTCAACTCAATAGAGAGCTACAATACACTAAAATATTCTAAGATTTAGTTAATACTTTATAGAAGGTCCAAATTTATATATGCATATATTGTATGTAAAATTGCAAAGGTGAAAATCATATACTCATGCCCTTTCTAATAGATAAATCAAAGATCATACCCAAATATTGATATATTATTGAGATGATGTTTAGTTGTATACAGAACATGGCTTTTATAAAGCCTTTACAATATAACTTCCCGAACTACCATCTTACAGAAATGCAACTAGTTATTTTACTAACAATAATAAACTATAAGTCACTAAGGTGACTTTATTAAGTAAACCTTAATATTCTAACATACCCCCCTTTAAAGTTTACATTACAAAAGAGAACATATAACAAAATGTTAGAGTGTTGGGTTTATCCTAACCCACACCTAGGCTTAAGTCACACTTAGTGGCTAAGTCTAACTTAACCTTGACATTAAAGGTTAAGTTCATTTTTGAGGTTAGTCACTTTTTTGTCTCACCACATGTGCCCACATGAGGTTAGTCATTTTGACACTCCACCTCATTAGAGGTTGGAGATATTCTCTCCTCACCTTATGGGAGGTTGGATACATTTTTCCATTGACAGGCTGTCATAAGGTCCTAACACTTTAGTTGAAAATAAGTTAGTTATGTCGTTCGGGTAGTGTCCAAGGTTGTATGCAATAGGAAATATTTTTGGACATCTCACTTAGTAACAGGTTTTTTGAATTTTTGAAAAGTTTTAAACAAAATCTAAACCAGAAAGCATAAAAACTTTAAGCTAGAAAGCATTTGAATTCTTAATCTAGAAAGCATATAAACTAACTAGGAATCAACACTTGCAGTTTAACTATGAGTTTAAAAAAACAAAGGCATCTAACTATTAACTGAAAACACATTTGACATTTTGAACCAATAACTAACAATAGATTTATGAATGAAGTGGATGCTCTAGAAATTTCAAATGAACAAAGTTTCAAAGATCATTAACTTAAAGACCAAAACCTGCAGGAACACATAACAAAGATAAGCACGAAGTGACATTGATCTAAACAGAACATTCATGAAACAAAAATAACAACACCAATTCATAATAATAAAAATACTTATCTATTCTATAATCCCTCAAGTGGCCAGCTCTTGGGAGATCCTATATCAACTCAAATCACAGTCAGTACTTCAATAGCTCCAAAGTAAATTCCATTTATATTACTTCCATTTCTCAGAAAAGATTACTCATAATAGAACTGGCAATATTCATTCATAAAAGTATCATAGAACATAGCCACAGATTATCACTTCAAAAGAGATTGTTTTCATCCATAACACAACATAACATATCCTTGTTTTGAGTAACTACATATATAAACTGTATGACTCCAAAATCCTAAATTTCATATGGCAGGTAAATGCCATTGAAGAAGTCTTTAAAGAAAAATAGAATTTAAAAACTAACTGTATGTCTATGAAATTAAACACATTAAAGGCTTTGAGTGGAGCTGTGAAGTCTTATGTATACCCAACAGAAAATAATAGAATTTCTAACATAGTCTATGATTATGTATGCCTAAATTTCTGGCGCCCTCAAATTCCAGTGCTCTGACTTCAACTGCTTTGAAGTCCACTCCTTCCATTGGCCATACATGAAACCCTGCATAATTACACAAGCTCTACATGCAATTATGTCAACATTAGTGGCTAATTTCAATCAATTGGAAAATAAAGATTTATACATCATTTTATCAAAAATAGATAAATATTGCTTCTAAATATAAACAAATTGGCATGGTTAGGGTGATTGGGCAAGACAAAAACTTGGGTTATATGGCTTGTTATAAAAATGAGGTTGTTTATACCTCATCATCCATCACTCTCCACTTGTGCACACATGTGTTCATCACATAGAGGGTTAGTCAAAGTTGGTTATCTCCTTCTCACCTCCTTCTCCTTGCATATATATGCAAGGCCCTTTGTATATTTTCATTAACTCTTGATGTAATCTCTTGATTATACATTTTGGCTTTTATGTGCTTATGCTTTGTGGAAGTTCATCTTTGTTCTCACTTGCTGATCTTGGCTAATTCTAACATGGTATTAGATCCATGCAAGTGAAACGCTTCTCGTTTTGAGAAAATTCAAGCGCCTAGATTTTTTAAGGGTTCATTTTCGGTATTTTTGTTTTGCAATTTTTAGATTCATGTACTGAAATCAACTCTGTACAAAAAAGTTGTAATAAAAAAAAAATTAGCAAAGGGCCTTTCAACCCTCTACTCATCTACCCATTTTGGGTAAAATTAGTAATTTTTGTAGGTTTGGTATTGGTCTATTTGCAGTTAGCTGGTTCATGGGTTTGCTCCTTTGTTGAGAAAAATTTTATCATTTTTTGGCCCATCGGCCTTTGTGAACCGGTTGCCTATTGATCCAAGGGTTTGTGTTTACATTGGGCTCCATTTGGTTTTGTGTAATTCGCAAACTTCTATGTATTTGGGTCAATTGAAGTTTTGTACAGATGGCTTCTGCGGCATCCCCAAGGTCAAAGTCTTCATTTGTGATTCGGCCTACTTGCCACTTCCACATACTTGGTCGTTGCTCTTCCAGGTCGAAGCCCTGCCAAGGGATCAATCTCTGCAAGGTTATTATTTTTAGGTTTCTCCCTCAACATCTACCATAGTCACCAATCCACAACATCTTTGTGGAACGTGTGTGGTGACCCTCAAACGTGAGTCCTCATCTTCTGCAATAGTTTGGTGAGCTCCAAACAATCTCTATGCCCTCATATTGGTTTCCAGCAAGGTTGTGTTTTGTTTGATATCTGTACATTTCAGTGCCTATATCGTTGGCTTTGTCTCCATTAAACAACAGTCCACACTGCCCTGTTAAGAAAGGTGTCTCAACCTTGCAACTTCAAAAGGTTACTATTCTTCCAAGTTTTGATCTTTTTGAATACCCTTTATCTTGAAGAATGATCTAGAACTTTCAAAGTTTCCAAAAGGGCTAAAAATGGTTAGACTTACTATTTTTAGTAACTTTACATTTGACCTCATATTGACCTAAAATTTTCCTAGAAGGTGCGGAACAACTAAGTAAACATCATGAGTGAGTTTTGACTCAAGATCATATCTGGATTACAAGATATTAAAGTTTATGTTTTATGAAATTGCCGAAAAAAGTTTTGAACTCAGTTTTGAGGCACTTAGAGGTCCCTAAATGATTTAAAAATTGTCGTAACCGATGAAGTAGGTTACGGGGGTATAGATCTCTTCACGAGCTTTCTTACGCATCAAGAGGTTCGTCAATTGGACACCCGGATCAAAAGTTATGGCCTCCGAAAGTTGGACCTCCTGTTTTTGGGAAATGTAAAAATGTGTTGGACACTTAAAAGAGCTGTAAAGGGGAGAGTTACATGTGTTGGTATGTGTTTTGGCACATCACAAGGTATCTTTCATTGGAGATAATTTGGGTGCCACTTTTGGGTGGTTTGAGCTCATGGTCTTATAATTACCATTGACGATTTACTATATTGTATCTCCTATATATCAGGAGCTTGAGATGGAGGTTATGTGTAAGAGTCTTAAAGATGTTGAGTTACCTCCTGGATCTCTGGTTGGTTATACTCTTGTGAAATCTTTCTCTACAAGTATATTGTAATCATCTTGATTCCTAAATAATATATTGGGCAGCTTTGGAGTGTGGGGTTTTTTACCTAAAAGGGTTTTCCCCACATATATCTTGTGTTGTGAGTTTTGCATTTTGATGTTGTTATTACCTTTCTATTAATGTGCATCTAATAACATGTAACTGTAAATGTTAAAATTTGCATAAATCTTTCCTCAATAGATTAGTATAGGAAGCGTTTTCACTTACCTTGCTTCCTTTCATGCCCAACTACCTCACGCCACATTCTGGCTTGCACAAACAACCTCTGTAGTTTTTGCATTTGCCAAGGGACTCCAATGAATGCCTTTAATGCCACCATTCATAGGTGGTGCCCCAAAAATTGGCATCTTTAGCTTTCTTAAGGTCTGCAAACTCTTTATACATGCATTGGGCGACACCACCAATAGTGTTTTTTTTTTTGGCAGCTATTCTATCTCACTATTTGTGGTGCCCTCCATGCCTCTGTCTTAGGCATGCCCTCCATCTCTTGCATGTTGAAGTGGCAACTTCTTTGGAAGATAATTATATAGTCCAATTTGGACTCTATGTATTAGTTCTGCCTCTATTTGATACTCATTTTTTGGCATGAAAGCCAACCCACTCATGACATTCATTGTCATTTTTTTAACAACATTTCATATTATATTTAGTTGTTAGGTTTCCATTTATTATGACATTTGTTAAAGTCTCTAACATTTAGAGTTAGACTTTATTTGAAAATACCATAATATAATATGCTATCTACCAAATCATAGAAAGTGTTGTAAAAACTAAGGGGTTTATTTTTCAATTTGGGGACAAATTGTATTGGAGGTATGTAAGTGACTTTTCAAAGTCACAATATATTGTGAACATATAAAACTGACATATAAAGTTAGCATTTAAGTGCTAACATATAAAGTCAACATATAAAGTTCATGCTTAAAATTCCCTGTCAAAGACGAAGGGTGAGGCCCGGGTTGGTGGGAGGCCAATTATCCCTCATATTCAAACCCTTTCTATTCTTCATTTCACCCCAATTCCAATGAGTGGTTGGAAGCCTAGGTCTGCTCTCCACACAAACATTTTTTTTTTCTTTTCTAGTGTTGATTATTAAATTTGACCATATTTTACAGGAACTTGTTTATGTAATAAATTTTGATCGGTAGCTTGAAATTGCACACCATCTTTTGCAAAAGTTCATGTTTTTACATTTCCCATGCATTGGTCAAATTTATTTTGTAAAATGCACTAAGTTATAAAGTGCCAAAATCTTGGGGGTCTCTCTTTCGACAGTTTTAGGGGGGCTTTTTTGCATTTGATCTTTTGCACATTTTACCCTGTCTACATGTTGCAAAGTCAAGTGTACTTATTGTGAGAGCACTCAACATGGGGATGCACTCTATCCTCATTTCTCTTACACCATCTTTTTGATGTTTTGTAAGACTGCAAAATCACCACCTGATGTTTCATTCAGGATGACTTTCAATGATTCCTTGCATTAGAACATCGTCATCGTTGTTCCAAATCCACCACATTAGGATGCATATCTACCAGACATTACATTGTTGTCTATAGAATCCTGCATTTAGATTTGGATAACACCATTGAGAACATTTATCTTCTATTTGATGTTAACTTCGATGAAGTTGGATCACCATCGTCTTTAGATATACTTGTTCATGCCTCACCTATTTTGGCTTATATAGTGACTGATTGTGCAGATACTTATGAGTCTACATATCAAATTCTGTCATCATCCACTTTGACACCTTCTGCAGAAGTATTAGATTCACATCAGTTCAACTTTTACCATACATCTATGGTCCATGTTCCTGAATCTTCGTCACATGACAACATTGGATTGGAGATCATTGAGCATTCTTCAAAGACATCATGGGCATCATCTGTGTCTCTAAATCATGTGCATAATTCAGAGAACTTCATACTTCTTCCTGTATATTCCTATCTAGAATGGGAAGATTCTTTTCACACTTTTGTGGTTCGATTTCTTCCTAAGGGGAGAAATGTTGTTCAACATTTGTGGATCATCTTCAGCATCCATTATCAAGCATCTACCATCACTATAGGAGGTATTTTGAGGGGAGGTAGCATGGTATCTCTTCTCTTATCAGTTTTGGGAGGAAGCATTTCCTCACATGGAGTTCATCACTTCACAGTTTCTGGGGGGGTGACATAACCTTCTCTCTTCTCTCTCCTATGGGGGGGATATTTCATGTACTTATGTGTTAGAAGTAGTCCATGGGGGGTTTTGAGTCCTCCATCTATCACTCATCTTATTCACTTGTACATTTCTTTCATGCATCTTTTCTCTTTTCAAGAGGATTTTTGTTCCCACTGGGTTTTCTCATTTTCTCCGTCTTTTGAGAAAGTTGTTTGCACATGGGTACCTAACATGGCCTAGTAGCTGAGACCCATCATCATCTTTGTAGCGTTGTTCCCTAAGTATAACTTAAGGGGGTGTTAGAGTGTTGGGTTTATCCTAACCCACACCTAGGCTTAAGTCACACTTAGTGGCTAAGTCTAACTTAACCTTGACATTAAAGGTTAAGTTCACTTTTGAGGTCAGGCACTTTTTTGTCTCACTGCGTGCTCACATGAGGTTAGTCATTTTGACACTTCACCTCATTGGAGGTTAGAGATATTCTCTCCTCACCTTATGGGATGTTGGAGACATTTGTCCATCACCCTCCACTTGTGCACACATGTGTTCATCACATAGACAAAATATACTGATAAAACAAATACACATTCTTGAGAAGATTTTCCTTTGAAAAAACAAATCTTGAATTAGGGGGAACTCCATCAAACTGCCTCTTAACCCTTGTAAAGGTGTAGCCGAGCCTGAATTCTTGAGTTCCCAGATTACCACCTCCCCAAACTCCTGAGTCACAGATCCCCCAAATTATTGGATAACAATCCATGCTAAGCTCCACAAGGCTCCATCAAGTTATCTCATGACTGTTGAAAGTGTATAATTTCCTAGATCGATAGACTTTCAAATTATCTGGGCAACAATCCATATTGAGTTCACCAATTCCCTTTCCTATATTCAAGAATGAAACTTCACAATACATGCATTCTTTAATTCTGTCAGCATAAAAAAGAAAGCACAAAACAAAACACAAAAAACATATGCTTCTTTTACAAAGCACCATCTCTAAGTAAGAAGCTGACTCGGGATGATGAAAACTCCTCCAGCCTTCAATGCCTCTCACCTCCAATATAATGTGTTAGACTTTATTCACTTGATCCTTTGAGAGCCCAAACATGGATAGCCCTAAAAGCACAAACAAGACTTTCAAGCATATTTGTAAGCCCCATGAAATAATAGGATGTCAAAAAATGCACCTTATCACTCCAATACATGTACAATTTTGAATATTTCAAGAAAACACTAATTTCTTCGAAAGTAAAACAAAACTCATATTTCCCTAACATATTTCTAAAAAAGAAAACACAACTCATATAGCCCACACTACAAAAAATCTGTCCTTACTCCTAAATCGTATGCCAACAACTTATAATGCGACAACTTGATCTAAAACTTCATATGGTCATATCACCATGATAAAATGTAGGGCATGTTGAAAAAAGGAAACAATATGGCAACAACATACCAAATTGTGTGAGATTTGTATGCTGAATACAAGCTATGTTTCTTCCAATTAAGAAGCACCAAATTGTTGCATGGTTTGAGTTGTGGTTGTCCACTTGATATACGCCTAGATTTATCTTTCCTTTTCTACACAATAACTGCATTCAAAATGCCTTTAGATCAAAATGCCTCATTTTACTCTGAGTTCAAAATTGTATTTAGAGGATAATAATATTAACGTTGTCTTATTCCTTCATAACGGGGCTAGATATGTTACTCCACATATGTTACTCTACCTGCACTAGTACTCTACCAGCACTATTTTGAACTCTACTCTTCATCTATGCAATCTCCTTCAAATTGATCATAACCATTCATAACTACTTGTGTCATATGGCCACACAATATATTGTAGAATGAGACTTCTACTTACATGTCTTCACTAAATGCAATACAAATTCAATGGCTTACAATAAGTTCAATGGTCTTCAAATGAATTTAAACTATTCTCTATTTTCCACAGCGCCTTGTCCACGTATCCAAGGATTCAATTATTGTCTTCCAGTGCCTTTTGGGCCTGAGATAGATCAGTCTTCTTCTGTATGGCACAAGGAAATCAAATGGTACATAGGTTTATAATGTTGGGCAAGTGGCTTGGATGAAGCCCAATGTAACAATGGCTTTTCTCATCTTGTAACCACTGCATCTCTCTCTGACTGTAACGGTTGTCTAGCTACTGCCATTTCTTTGCTGACATCTAAAAATTGCTGGGTCGACCATACTTGGTTGATGTTGGAGATAGTTTAGTGCTTTTGGTTTTGAAGAGAGAGGACGGTTTTAGAGCTACTCTTTGAATGTATTATGTATGAAGTGATAAATAAAAAAGGATCCCTTGCTGTCAATAGTGGACGTAGCCATTTTAATGGTGAACCACTATAAATCTCTTGTGTCCTTTGTTTATTCCTTTCTGTGTGTTCTATTTTAATTTCTACAATTTTCTTTGGCTACATATTTTTATCTACAATTGGTATTAGAGCCAAGTTAAGAAGCTCAGTCCAGAAGCTCATTTGTCAAGCTGATTGAAGTCGGTGAAGATTTTCAAAATCATGGACAACACAAACAAATGGAAGATTGAGAAGTTCATGGGGTAGAACTTTGGCTTGTGGAAAGTACAGATGGAGTCATTGCTTATCAAGTAAGACCTCTCACTTGCATTGCTGGGGAAAACAAAAATAAAAGGTTCAATGTTAGATGAACATTGGGACAAAATGGATATGAAAGTGAGGGCAGCAATTTTTCTTTCATTGTCCAGCAACGTGCTAGATTCAATGTTTCAATAGAGAAGACTACAAAAGAGATTTGGGATAAACTCTCTAACATGTACGAGATAGCATTAGCTTCGAACAAGGTATTTATCATGAAAAAGTTGTATAATTTGAAAATGAGAGAAGGCGGGATTATGTCAAACCACCTAAATGAATTTAATACCTTAGTTACCCAATTGACTTCGGTGGGTATAAAGTTAGATGATGAAATTAAGGAAATTTTGTTGTTGTGTTCCTTACCAAATAGTTGGGAAGGTGTTGTGATGGCTGTGAGTACTTCGGTAGAAACCAAAAGTAAATTAGTTTTTGATGATGTAGCAACCACTCTTCTCATCGAAGACATGAGAAGAAAAAATCAAGAGCCTTCATCCAGTGACACTTTAACAACTGTAAGTATAGGAAATAGGGGAAGAAGTCAAGAAAGAGGTAGAAATGGTAACCGACAAATATCTAAATCTGCTCTAAGATCAAAGTCCAGGGGCAGAAACGGTGCTTGCTAATTTTGTGGAAAACTTGGTCACACAAAGAAAAATTACTGGAACTTCAAGAAGGCCCAAGACAAAGTGAGTAAGAACAATGAAGTAAACACTGCATGTGATGGTGTTTTGGTCTTATCAGCTAGTAACACAAATGCAGATTCGTGGGTCCTCGATTCTGGTGCCTCCTTCCATGCTACTTCATGCCGGGAGGCTTTCTCAAATTTCTAAGAAGGTACATTCGGTAAGGTTTTTCTTGGTGATAATAAGGAATGTGAAATTCTATGTAAGGGTGATGTTACATTGCATTTGAAAAATGAAGATAAATGGATCCTAACGGATGTGAGATATGTTCCCATGTTGAAACGAAATTTAATATCCGTCAGCCAACTTATTGCTCGTGGGTGTAATGTTAAATTTTCTCTAGATACTTGGAAAATAACCAAAGGGGTTTTAGTGCTTGCAAAGGGAAAGAAGTTGGGCAATCTTTATATTTTAGAAAATCATGGTGAAGTGGGAGCTACCTTGTCGGCTATGGATAGTGGCTTTAAAATTTGGCATAAGAGGCTCGATCATATGAGCCGAAACGGACTTCAAGTTATGCTCCAATGGAATCAACTACCAAGCCTCACATCGGTTGATTTGGAGTTATGCGAACATTGCCTTTATGGCAAATAGACTAGGACTAGCTTCATGAAGACTGGTCATGACAGCAAATCCTTACCTTTGGAGCTTGTTCATTCTGATGTTTTTGACACCACAGAGGTAACTTCTTTTGGTGGTGCTAATTATTTTGTTACCTTCCTTGATGACTGCACTCGTAAAGTTTGGATTTATATGTTGAATAGAAAATCATAGGTGTTTTCAAAATTTAAGACCTTTAAGGTTGCTGTGGAAAATTATATTGTGCATAAAATTAAATGTTTACTAACAGATAATGGTGGAGATTTTTTCTCTTCGAAGTTTGACGCATTTTGTGCAAATCATGGTATTCATTGGATAAAGGTAGTTCCTTATACCCCTTAGGAGAATGGTGCAGCTGAGAGATTAAATCAGATGATTCTTGAGAGAGCTCAGTGTATGCTCTCTAATGCTGGATTGGGGAAAGAGTTTTGGGCAGAGGCATGTGATACTGCAGTGTATCTGATCAATCGAGCTCCTTCATCTCAATTGGATTTTGACATTCTAGAGGAGAGATGGTTCAGAAAAAGAATTTCTTATAATCACATTCATGTGTTTGGCTATGAAGCCTTTGTGCATATTCCCAAAGAGCAGAGAACTAAATTAGATGTAAAATATAAACGATATATTTTTCTTGGTTATGGTGAAGATCAATTTGGTTTCAGGCTATGGGATCCCATCGCCAAAAAGATTATTCATAGTTGGGATGTCGTGTTTAACGAAAAAGTCTTCCCAGGTTTACAAAAATAAAGCTCATCTCCAAAAGAATTTATTGAGGTTAATTTGTTTGACAATAAAAATACCAGGCAAACCTTTGTTTCATTTTCCCATCCTTTAATAACTTCTTCACAGCCTTCGAATATAAGCTCTCTACCTTCAAACCTTGGTGCCCCTATTTACACTAGTGTGCAACCTTCAGTGGTTTGTTCCTTACCTCATAATGTTTCATTGTTGCCCTCTCATGTTGATACACCACTATCATATACTCCAACACAGCTAGTCATTGGTCATATGTAGCTCCAAATGGGAGGTTAGTCTTCAAATATTAATTCATAGCCTACAATACTTTCATTGCTTTCTCCTCATATAAGTCAAACACTGCCCTTACCTCTTGTGCCAAGTGTTCCAATCACTAATCTTGGCACGCAACTAATAGAGTCTTCATCGCTGCCTATAAATCCCCCTTTGTTGCCTCACATAACTCTTTCAACAACTGGTCAAATGCAGTCTTTAGACTTGAATTTGCTACCTCCTTTTGGTCGCACACAGCTATTTGATACTCATATGCTACCTACTGCAGTTAATTTGTAGCCTTGTGAAATGGAAGAAGGAAGACTTAAAAGTCACACTATAGGTTTTTCCTCATCACATGGGGATACAGAAGGCACTTTTAATCAGCCACTAACTACTGTCCAGAGGCAAGGCATTGGAGACACTATCCGGGACATGAGCAAGTTACAATATGATATAAATGATGTCCAAAATCAATTACAAAGGCTAAATCTGGATAATGCATTGCAACAGCAGGGTCCTCAATTTCGGAGGTCTACCCATGAGAAATGGTGTCCTGCCAAATTTGATGATTATGAGCTTCTTCTCTCTAATCAGTCGAAGCCCACAATGTTTAAAGAGGCTTGTAAAGATGCAGATTCCATGAAGTGGATGGAAGCAATGAAAGACAAGATGGAGTCTTTGAAAGCCAATGATACTTGGGATTTGGTTACACTTCCACCAAATCGAAAACCACTGAAGAATAAATGGGTCTATCAACTGAAAGAGGAAGATGGCTATCATAAACACTTAGGGCCAGATTAGTTGTGAAGGGTTTTGATCAGCAAAAAGGAATTTATTTCAATCAGATTTTTTCACCAGTTGTGAAGATGCAAACAATTTGAGTTGTTTTGGGCATGGCAACCATTTGGGATCTTGAGCTAGAGCAGCTTGACGTCAAAACAACATTCCTTCATGGAGATATTGATGAAGAGTTATACATGGAGCAACTTGAAGGATTTTCAAAACAGGGTCAGGAACATCTATATTGCAGATTGAAGTGTAGCTTGTATGGGCTAAAGCAAGCCCCAAGGTAGTGGTATCTTAAATTTGATTGCTTCATGACTGATCATAAATTTACTCGCTGTGAATCAGACCCATGTGTCTACTATAAAAGGCTTGCTAGTGGTGAGTTTGTTATTCTTTTGCTCTATGTTGATGATATGTTGGTTACTGGTACTAGTATGCAGATAGTTAATGAGTTGAAGCAACATTTGGCTCAACATTTTTCCATGAAAGACTTAGGGGCAACAAGGAGGATTCTTGGGATGCAAATAATCAGGGACAAAAATAAGAGAGAAATCAGATTATCCCAAGCAAAATACATTGCCAAAGTTTTGGATAGATTTAATATGACAAATGCCAAGTCTGTCACTACTCCTTTGGTTGATCATTTTCGCTTATCTTCAGCTATGTGTCCTACAACACAGGAAGAGGAAGAACAAATGAAAAATGTTCCTTATTCATCCGCAATTGGGAGTCTAATGTATGCTATGGTGTGTACTCGTTCGGATATTGATCATTTAGTGGGAGTTGTGAGCAGATTTACGAGTAATCTAGGTAAATTGCATTGGCAGGCAGTTCAATGGATTTTCAGGTACTTAAAAGGTACTTCGCAACATGTTTTATGCTTTGGGGGTAAGCATACTCACCTACAAGGTTATGTTGATTCAGATATGGGTGGAGATTTGGATAAATGAAGGTCTACTACCGGTTATGTCTTTACTTTCACCAGGGCAGCCATAAGTTGGGTTTCACGCTTGCAACAGGTGGTTGCATTATCTTCTACCGAGGCTGAATACATTGCTCTGACTGAAGGAGCAAAATAAATGATATGGTTGCAGTGCTTGTTGCACGAATTATGGTGTAAGTAATCAATTTTTACTTTGTTTTGTGATAGCAATAGTGCTATTCACTTAGCCAAGAATTCAGCCTTTCACAATTGTACAAAGCACATAGAGCTGAGATATCATTTTATTCGCCATGTTCTTGATGAGGGTAAGCTGCAGGTGCAGAAAATTGACACTAAAGTGAACCCAGTAGATGCATTAACGAAGATTGTACCACGAGAGAAGTTTGAGTTCTGTAGAGCTTCTCTCGGTATTGTTCCGATGTGACAATGTGCTTGATGTAGGGGATTTCTCTGACTAGTTCTTTTACCGTTCCCATTGGTCTTCAAGTGGGAGATTGTTGGGCACGTGGATTGGATGAAGCCCAATGTAATGGTGGCTTTTCTCATCTTGTAACCATCGCATCTCTCTCTGACTGTAACGGTTGTCCAGCTACTGCCATTTCTTGGTTGACATTTGAAAATTCCTGGGTCGACCATACTTGGTTGATGTTGGAGATAGTTTAGTGCTTAAATTCATTTTGAAGAGAGAGGACAGTTTTAGAGCTGCTCTCTGAATGTATTATGTATGAAGTGATAAATAAAAAAGGATCCCCTGCTGTTAATAGTGGACGTAGCCATTTTAATGGTGAACCACTGTAAATCTCTTGTGTCCTTTGTTTATTCCTTTATGTGTGTTATGTTTTAATTTCTACAATTTTCTTTGGCTACATATTTTTATCTACATATAAAATCATGTAAAACACTATAAAATGGAATGCAACCATATAATTATGACGTGGCCATGAGAATGATCCAGGGATATATGTTCATTGCATAGACCTTCAAATCAATACGCAAGCTTAAATATAAGATGCAGCCCTAAAACTATGATGCACAACCTCCATTCTTTTTCCTTCATCCGCCGATTGATATTCTTAAGACATGGTTTGAATGTACAATGCCCCATACAACAATAATTTAGGTCTTTCAGAATATGCCTAGACTAGAGGCGAATATGCTTTATACGCTAGCTTCCCCCTAACCACTAGGCCATTGTGCTGAATGTAGTGCAAGCATATACAATAGCTAACCTCTTAACCACCCAACTCAATGGGTCATCATGCACTATGGCTAGCATTACTGTGAGGCCTACCTTTTTCACTTCTGTTCGTGAGACTATTTGCAGTGATATTGCTATTACTTTTATGTTGAGAGACTATTGAACTTGGAATCTTGTTTATTAAACCTAATGGATTGTTAAGAAAATTATTATGCAATGATAATTAGATGTTGCTTTTAAGAAAATGATGAATGGATAATATTAGAAAAGGAGCTTTAATATGATTTCAGTATATTATATGGTAGAATGTTTAGGTATGCATGTATTTAAATTGCTTCAGCTATGATATCTTTATGTGCTATTAACTTCAAGATTGAGTGTGCAGGTATTGCTAACGAAACCACAAATACAGGAGATCATTCCATACCCTATGTTGTATCCCTTGTGAGCCGATTTAGTTTCATGAGGAACTATGATCAACCTCGTGTTTGGTAAATGTTGTAATGTGTAATGTTGAAATGTTGCATGAGGTCAAGGGAATTAGGGCTATCTTCTGATTTACTTTTATTGTGATATGAGTTGTAAGAAATGTTGTTTTGAATCTTGTTTAAACTTTATTTCTTTTAGACCCTCTTCTTGTGTTTTTATTTGACTCTAGGAGTCCAAACTAGGTAAAAATCAACCCTGGGTTATACCCCATGGGTCTAGGGACCCTTTTGATTAGGATAACCTTGGGATAACCTTCATATGGTCACTCTAACTTCACGATGAAGTCAAGTGACGAATTTGGAAGCATGGGGATAATGGGATGAGTGGAAACCACACTCAGGCCCACTTCCAAGTCATGGAATAACCCCATGAGCCCCTAATAATGGAGTGTTTGTCTCTTTGTGCCTCTCTTTTGGTGGGGTTCCCCTTAATAAGGGTGGTGTGTCATCCACTCCTTTTTTATTTTTATTTTACTTATTGTATTTTATTTCTCCATGTGTTGTAAAAGGACTATAGTGGGGGACCTCTTGAGTGGGGTTAATTGTTTTAAGTCCACTAGGATAATGGATGAGGAGTGGGTTTAGTTTTTTAATGCCACTTGGGAAATAAGGAAAATGGAGGAATTAGTTTTAAAAGAGAGAGGAGGAGGAGAGTAAGGGGGTTGGATTATTGGGGAAAGAAGGAGAACTTGGAGGAGGAGACTAAGGGTGGAGCTCTTCTTCAAATTTCATCCATAATAGGGCTTGTGAAGGTTAGTGAACATGACTACTCACCTTGTATGATTTGTTTCTTGTTATGTATGTTTTGTTCTAGATTGATGAATGGGGAATGCAAATGTTGTCTATGTGTTTTTCTGTTATTTTGGGGTTTGTGTTGGGTGTTGAAAGAGGTCCTTCCAGTTGGAAGGCAATGCTCATCATGTATAGGGAAGAGAAGGTGTGAAACTCCTCGGGTGTATTCTTGTTTCTTGGTATATGAAATGCCTTGAGGGCATGTTGGTAATTTTGAGCCAAGAGGGCTTTAAGGCTTGAGAGCCTATTTGGGATATCCCTGGAAGTTTGATTATATTGGATGGCTTGAGGCCATGAGAAAGAGTAATTTTGTTGGCTTGAGGCTATGTGATAAGATGTGATAAAATGTTGTGAAGAATGACACCTTGAGTTGAGAGAGTCTACTTCCCTACCCTCTTTAAACTCACCTCAGCTGAGTTTTTGTTTGTGTGTAAAACCATGGGAGTGTGTGCGTTGATTGCTTGATTGTTGTTATTCAATGTTGTGAAGTGTTGTTGGTCTATTCTACCCTGGGTGTGTGGATGATCTCCCTAGCTCGGGGGTGACCCTCTTGCGGGTCTATGGTAGGGAGGAGAGCTAGTTGGTTGTTGTTTTCTCCCTTGTTGTCATGTAGGTTTCTGTTGGAGCATGTTAAGAGGATTGGAGGAGTTTTGCCTTGTTAGAGAAAATGTTCTATCTTCCTATTTGTAATGAGAGCTTGGTCTCTTTAAATTCCTTCTTGGATAAGTTTCTTTTAAAAAGGAGAGATTGCTCCCTATGATAGTTGTAGAAAAATTATATTGGGAGAAGAAAGTAATTTCTCCCTTAGAATGTTTGTGAGTTGTGGGATCTTACAGTTGTTTGTTCTTGTTTATCAAAATTGTAAGTTGTGAGTTTGGTTGTTGATTTGGATCAGTGTTAAAATTATCTCTTGTATCATTTAGTGAGAAAGCTACTTTTACAGTATTATGAAAGATGCAATTTTACCTTTGAAAACAAAATTAAAACTTAATTTAAGTATGCAATGGAAAATAGTCTAAATCGAACTTACTTGTTTGTTGTTTGTTTATTGAAGTGAAAGATCTATTAGTTTCCTGTATTTACTCTTAATCATTAAATTGATTCGAAATGGAATGTATACTTGATAGATTAAATTTTAGTTGATAAATACAGATTTAAATGGTTAGTGCTTTCTATTTCACTTAAATATTTGTTACATTGAAATTAAAAATGTTAGAGATAGTGTGAAATGGATTTACTATGAAAATTCGTTATGAATTATATATATTAAATTTAGTTGTGAAAAAAAATGATACATTGGTATTTATACACACACACACACACACACATATATATATGCATATATATTTTGATTATTAAATGAAGTTGTGAAAATTTGGTATACTTGTATATATACATACGTATATATATTTAAATAGTTTTAAATTAAATGAAATCGTGGAAATGAGCTACATTTATATATATATATATATATTAATTTTAAATTTCAAAAATTGCAAAAGAAAATAACATATAGAGGTTCACAGACTTCATGTTTTACACAGCCAAAGCTAAAAAAAATGGTGGGGGTTTGAATTCCCCCCACTGAACCTTATTACATTGGGTGTGGGGAGGGGCGGAGCCCCACCCACACCCCACGTAGTGGGATGTGGGTGGGGCTCTGCCCCTCCCCACACCCTGCTGTGGCTAATAAACCCTGCGCTGCCCGCGGTATCCCTGCAGCGCCGCCTCCCGCGACCCTTCTCCTTCGCTGTCTGCGTGTCCATTACTGCCGCCGGCCTTCCCTTTCGCCGCCCGCGCCGCTCCACACCCCGCCCTCTGCTACTCCACACCACCCCACCTCCCAGCCTCCATTCCACTTCGCCTCTCCATTCGGCCCTGCGTCCAGCTCCATGATTCTTGGTCACCGCCGATGCTCTTGCCCTCCTGCAACAAAACAATCACAAACAATATCTAGGGTTAGGGTATTTCAATTACATTGCTATGAGTTGGAAACTCATAATAATATGGTTTTAAAAAAGAGTGGAGTTTCCACTAGTATGGTTTAAAATGTTTTTAAATAAAATTAAATGTATATATATATATGTGTGTGTGTGTGTGTGTGTGTGTGTGAGAGAGAGAGAGAGAGAGAGAGTGCATATATATATATATATGATGTTTCTTATAATGATGTGGGGTTTCACTTTTTTAAAAAAAATTATTTCCTTAGTGACATTTATATGGATGATTATATATATATATATATATGTTTGTGTGTATGGATTTAACTAAATAATTGTATTGTAATTAAAAATGTAAATATATATAATTAACCGTTATATCAATGTGAAAGGGGGATTTTAAAATGAAATATATATATATTAAAGGAAAAATAAAATATTGAAATATATATATATATATATTTAAATATATATTTAAAGAATTAATGAGACAATTTATTTTGACATTTAAATATTTTAAATTCAACAGATCGATCTGTAATAGAAATGCGATCTCATAGCTAAATTATTACCAAATGGTAGACTATGAAAATGAGACAATTTATTGAAATAAATAGTTAATTAAATAAATAGACGATGGAATGTAACAAAAGTAGAAATTGCAAACCAATATTGACATAAATCGAGAAAACCAATTTAAGGTCAACCACCTACCAAGGAAATCCTAAACGTTGCAAATTAAACCGACATAAACAGAATGAACGATATCAATATGCACACGTGTGTAGATTATTCCACTAGCAACAGTAACAATGATGACTTAAAACGTATGCACTCGAGCACGCTTACGCGTGCGAGGAGGAAATATAGAATAGTAAGGGGAAAATTTTTTGATAGTTCGTATCATGACTACATGTCATATGTGGACTTGACACACGTGTTTGCATGTTGTGACCGCATGTGAAATGTGGGCATGACAATTGCCCTCAACAGTCTTTCCTCCACTTGATCCTTTACCACAATCCTTCACACATCCTTCACAGAATTTTAAATCATAGGCACATGGAAACCATTAACGATCTGATACAATTTGATGGATAAATCAGAGATCAAACACAACTATTGATATATTATTGAGATGGTTTTTAGTTGCATACACAATATGGCTTTTATAAATCCTTAACATTATAACTTCCTGAGCTGCCATCTTACGTGAATGCAACTAATTATTTTACTAACAATAATAAACTATAAGTCACTAAGGTGACTTTATTAAGTAAACCTTAATATTCTAACACTTTCCCGTTATGTTTTGAGCCCATGGTGATTAGGTTGTCATTTACACATTGATTAGTGTAAGATGGAATATTTTATGTGGAAGTTGGCAAATAATCTTATCCTAGCCCATTAATATCATTATTCATGCTCAAGTCTAGATCGGACTACACATATAACCATTTGGTACCTTGGTTCAATTCCATAGATACAAAATTGATCTAGGGCACTTTTGTGTGAACAAATTTAAACCTAGAACTTTTAAATTTAAATATCTTAATTTGGGCCTAAGTTTCCCTTCCCTACTAGTCAATATGAGTCAACTAAAGCATAAATTATTTTGAATTGCATGCTAGGGTAGTGTATTTCAGACTTTCATTTAGATCACCTAGAAATCATTAGAAGATTATTCACATGAGAGCATCCTAGGTCATTGCATCATCATCCTAGGTAAACTACATGTTGTCTTTGATCTTGGTTCATCAACATTGTATAGGTCCACCCAAGGGCTTGATTGAGGAGAACATGTCCCTTGCTTAAAATGTTCCCAAACAAGGTCTCTAAACATCACCCCACTTCAAACATAGGTGGAGTGAGCTAAGGTGTATCCATTATAGTCATCCATTCCCTATTTGTTCATTTCCATAGGTCTAGGTTCAATTCCACATGCCATATCACTACCACATGCATAAAGATTAATTTCTTAGTGTGGATCTAAACTAAAATAGAGCATGATCAATTCATAGATTTTGAGGTGTTTGTCTAGAAAAGGCCCTAATTTTTAGTATATTGGTGAATTGATTCTTGACATCTTGAGTAAAATATTCATCCATCTAAAATCAAGCTAAGTATTATATTTAATTTATTTAAATTCTACAATCAATTATGAATTTATTATTCCAATCCTAACTCCTAATCCCATGCTTTTATCATTGTTTAATTATTCGTCCCAAGTAAATTGTAGTGGAATAATTTATTTTCCATACAAAAACATATATAATTGTAAGGGATAAAAGTGTATACCTCATATTTTTATACCTTCATTTTATGCTACTTTGCACATGTTTTAAATGCAGAGTTGTGGCACATTATTTGACCTCTTTGGAACACATACCTATTCTTCTCTATCATATGCCAATTGCCACTACATTACACCTCAACTTTCACTACTTCACATTCCACAATATTTGACTACATTAGACTAGATTGTGTGGCATTGCTTAGTCCAAGACTAGGTTGCATGGCACAACCTAGTCTACCAAACTCAATTCATGGTTTCATGCTATAAAGCCAACATTTCCACAAAATAGTCATTAACTTGTTGGATCGCACAACAAATAATTCAAATTAATGACTAACATGTATTTAAGGGCATTTCTTAAGTCACTACACTAAATTTGTCACACTGCGTTTTTAAACTAATGTATTTATTTTCATTATTTTTGAGAAGACAAATAGTTAGTCAGAGAAAATATTATGATTAAAGTAATGATAGAAAATGCATTTGCTTTATATTAGTTTAAATGCAAAGATTAATTGTTTATGATGTTATTTTTTATCACATGGTTAAATGATGTAATAGACTAACTACTGTCATGTAACTGAGGTGGATGTAGGAACCGTGTTGTTTTCCCTCTGATATGAGGAGAGAGAGTATCACCATGGAGAGGATGCTATATCGCATGAATGCAACGATCCTTATGCCATCTGGAAACACACACACACACATGTACTTAGTAGAAGATAAGTCAGTTTTGGATTAAGTCTTTATCCCTATGTCTCTGATTATCTTAGAAATATTTGTGATTAGTAGAGATGTCATGTTTATTATTGTCAATTTATGTTGTCATTAAGACGAAGGTTAGAATCCTTTTCGTCGTTGGTTAGAATCCTTTTCGTCGTCAGTTAGAAACATGGCGTGTCTTTGGATGCCATTCGATATGAGTAATTGACTAAACATGTTTAATTTTGTCGTTAAGATCTTAGTCAACTTTGCGAGAATTCTCCGTCAATAATTGTGCTTACAAATAGGCACAATTAGCGTTCGAGAGTATGCGATAGCGATATCTATTAGATAAGTGTATTATTGTCTATTTTAAAATTATTATTACTATTAATATTATTGTCTTGGTTAAAGGTCATATTTGTTAGAAGTAAAAGTTTCTCTTTATTTCTCCTAAGCATACTTCCTAGATGCTTGGGGAGTGGGGGAAGGAGTAGTAGCTCTATACTACCCACTTTTTTTGCATGTTAAAGATCACGGGGGAGTGGAGAGAAAATTGAGGTGATGTATTTACTACCTGCCCATAACCAAGGGTGAATGGGACAAGTAGAAAAGAGATAGGAATTGAGAATGCAAAGAGAAAAGGGATCAAGCTTAGGAGAGTAGAGGAGATATAGGAACGTAGCCTTGGTAAAGGTAGCGAGAAGGAAACGGTGAAGTTCGACCTGTATCACCATACAGGTAAGTCCACTATATTTAGTAGAATGTGATAGAATACATCTACCTTTCGTTCGATTAGATCTGCAAGTATAAAAATGAATAGAATCTTTGTTTAGATTGTCGATTGGCAAGCAAGCTACCACCAAGCATAGCAGAGTAAACTTGTTTATCCTCTACAGAGGATTATTTGCTGTATCATTATATTGTAACCTAACAGAGGAAGAGTTATTATAACTCTGTATAAATATCTATTCTTTGTCATGTAGTAAATGCTATAAGAAATGTTATACATTTCGATATCTTTGATTTAGAGAAACACTCAGCTATGTCTTAAACATATATCTTTTTCATTATTAATGAAGCACAATAAGATTTGCCTGTGCAATAATCAAAAGACTGTGCCAAAGCCTTATGATATTCAACGTAGGTATTATACGTATGGAAACCTCAATTTGGCAATGAAGATATAAAGGATGACTATGCCTAGATGTAGAGGCTGATTGTGTCATAATGTAAAGGCTGACTATGTCATAATGTAAAGGCCAACTGTGCCTAGACGTAGAGGCCGCCTATGTCATAATGTGTAGGCCGACTGTGCCTAAATGTGTAGGCCGACTGTGCTAAGAAATATAGATGCCAACTGTGAAAAGTTTAGGTCGATAATGTAGTGGATCAACTACTAAATAAACCATGCTTTGGTTGTAGAATTTTAGTATGGGCTGATGGCAAACTTAAGAGAGACCTAAGAGTAGGTTGTTTGTCTTAAAAAAAGTATTCTTCTCACAACATTAGCTAATGAAGAAGGCATGGAGTATGTTTGAAAGCTTAAAAAGCTAGATAATGAGTCGAAGTCATTGTGTAGGAGCACTTGACATTAGACCACTATTTCCAATTATATGAAGAAGAATGAGTTGTTTTCATATGCTATTTTAGAGTTATTCTAAACTATCTATATCCTATTTTTGTAGAGAAATAATCGTTAACCCAATCTTAGGCTAAGAATAGCCACATGATTGTTGAGAGATATACTCACTATGGCAATGAAAAGTCATGATATAGATTATTTTTTTTATTTTAGAAATCTCTTTTGATATACATGAGGAAGTGTATTCAATTTGTAGGTTTATGAAGTTATAGTTTATCTTGGACGGACTATGAGTCGAATGATTATATTCTTAGATTAAGACAGATAGAGTTTTTGATCGTTAAACCCTATGGCTTAAATGTCAAAATCTTGCATGTGTAGAAGAACATAGATGAGCATGGAAATAGGTAGACAGGTCATTGAGTAGATGACAAGACGTCATAGACCCGTGATTGCAAGTATGTAAAGAGGGACTCAATGTATGATACATAGTCACCTAAGATCTCACCTTAGACTTGTCAAGATGACTAGTAAATAAGGGAAATTATAATATGTCTTTAAGAGCAATTGATATGGTATAAGCAAGTTGAAAAGAATTATTTTATATATATGATATGAATTAAAAAATAAGAATGTTGTCTCCAAGTCGAGAAAAGAGTGAGTGAATATACAACTATACATTTATATGAAACTTTGACCAAAGTAATGCAAAAGTAATTGCTTGCATTGTTGGTTCACAGTGTACGAGATAGCTAAACAATCAGAATGAGTCATACATAGCTAGAGCTAGACTAGAGTTGTAAACCCGATTGTCATTAGCTAGGACACATCACTAGTTCTCATATGGCATAAAGAATCAGTTGATTCTCATTATCTATTACCCTTGCGAAGGGAAGGGCCACTTCCAGTAGGAAGGTGTGCGAGGGACCGTCAGTTTGTGGTTGGAGGAAAAGCACCAAGGTGATGCTCTCTCTCATGCAGTTGATTGCCGAAGACTTGTGAACATGAATGTGCATTACTTATTTTGTAAATGATATTGATAAAATTGTAAGTCATAAGAAATACGACCATTTGATATATATGAAATTGTGCTAGTCGCATGTGAAGCGACCATCTTTTGAATATATGTATTGTACTTGAAATTACAAATGTAATATCTTTGATTATAGATAATTTTTTTTTTTTAAAAGCGAGATTTTTGCTTTAATTGTGTTTAAGGATTTCTAATATTCCGGTTAGGGATGTTACAAAATCTGGAGCTGACATAATCACACAAAGGCTCATTAAACTCAAGAGCATTTAGAACTAGATTTTTGCACTTAAACACTACACCAATTCACCAATCCACTAGAATTCCATCTACATTTCTTGCTTGGCATGTTTGTGAAACTTTGTTCTCCATTAAGAGCTTCATTTGCATCAAGACAAGCCAAGGGTCCTTCTTTCGTGTTGAAGCACAGTCTACCATGCTTAGCAACACAATCGGAGTAAAAAACAAGGATAGAAGACATATGTAAGTGAGGCCAACAAATTTGTATAAAAAAAGTACTAGCTTGTACTAGTTGGACCAAACTATGTGACACAACCCAATCTAGGACTAGATCGCATGACACAACCCAATTTGCAATCTAGTAGAATCTTCCATATAAAATAGTCACAATCCAGTTCTAGATTCATATTTTCTATCACAATATTCAAGATAGTTAATGACACAATCATACTCTCACCAAACTAAAACAAACAAACATCTAATCTCTCTTCAAGTACTCTTATTAAAAATCTAATTTATTTATTTATTTTATTTATTACATCTAAATAAATATGGGGAAAAGACAAGACGAACATATAATTGATGAGTAGTTCACCCCAAACCAACCAGATCCGTGTGAGAGGGAGATAATTCACTTCAAAACTATTATTGCTCCCTCTCGTGCCTACAATGTCATTTCTCTTGTGCCTTCAATGTCATTTTTTCTTTTTGGCCCACAAGTGTTGAAAGAATTTCCTAGGAGAGTAAGATCTTAACACCAGTTAATTGCACCAGGACACATAAGTTGCAATTTTAAGGAATGTACGTGTCAATAGATAGCCAGCCTCATCTAACTTTTCTTTTACAGTTGAGAACATTAAATATTGTAGGAAGGCTGCTCTCACACCCCATTTACTCGAAAATGTCCTATATAGACTTCTACACTCTTTTGCCTTCAATATACATGACGAATATTAAGCAATATGGAAGCTTTGAAGTTGGTGTACCAAGGCTATTCTTCTTTAAACTCTTCTTCTAGAAAGCCCTATTTGGAGCATAAGCCCTTCAAGCATGGCACTGCCTTTTCTAGGCATTCTCTACATTTATATCAGCAAAGAAGAAATTCAGCTAGCTGCATTGCAATTAGAGCTGCAAATTCTCATATCGCTATCAAAGAAAGAAATGGATCAGTGAAGGAGCACTCATTGTACAAGGGCCTGGGTATAGTTGATTTTCTCAAGGACAAAAACATTCTAGTCACTGGTGCAACAGGCTTCCTTGCAAAAGGTATTCAACCGCATGCTTGTTTATATTTTAGCCAATAAAAATGAGTTCAACTATGTTTTATCAAGGGGTTGGTAACTAGATCTTGGTAATGCTGAGATTTTGTAGAATTAGGATGCAGGGTCCTTTGTTTACACCAACTGGGTTTGGATCTAAATTGATGCATGATAGAGTAGAGAAACTAGAGTTGAACGTTGGATTAATTCTATTCAAAGCATCTTTAAAAGAAAAGAAGGAACAGACCATTTCATTGACAGACTAATTAGTTAACATTTTCAGTTCACCTTGTTTTAATTTGCTTTAGTGGAATAAATAGTTGTTTCTGATGTGGGGATGTTGCATTGATGCCTTTTCTGGAAAATGGATTTGTTTCCATACAGATTTTTGTCTTTGTTTTTGGTGTTAAAGGATGGGTCTAGTTTCAGATAAATCTAAACTTGGATTTGGTCATTTGCAGTGGTAATTGAGAAAATACTAAGGACACAGCCACAAGTTGGAAAGCTCTTCTTGATTATCAAGGCTAAAGACTCAGAGGCTGCATTGCAAAGGCTGAAGAACGAAGTAAGCTGTGATGTGCATTCTGCCATGGATCACATAATATCATGACTATCTATGTAAAATGATAAGAGTAGAAAAAAATGTTAGTTGTGTGTGAGTTTGTTCCAATTCTTAAACAAGAAAATCTCATAAACAAATGCACACACTAAAAGAGAAGAAAATGAATTGTTAGGTGTGCGTTTATTCCACATTGATAAAATGAGAGACAAACAAGGCCCCATAGACTGAAAACTTTACTATTCAATAATCAAACTTTTGGTTACAAGTAGATGCTAGCAACCTCCTTTTCTCTGCTGCTAATTGTACTAGGTACTGCACTCAATGCTTGACCAGCATATGATGCTCAAAGATTAATATTAACCAGTGAGCTATCCAGCTAATCTGCCATGATTTGTTTCTCTCCTGTAACAGATAATACGCTCGGAGTTATTCAGACATTTAAGAGGCATTTATGGAGAACGGTACGAGGAGTTTGTACTGGCAAAACTTGTTCCCGTTGCTGGTGATGTTTCATTGGACGATCTAGGAATTCAAGCAGATGTGGCCGAAAAGCTTGCACGTCATGTCGATGTAATTTTAAACTCTGCAGCTGTCACTTCATTTGATGCCAGGTAAGCTGCTGATCTCTGACCTGCATTAAGTATTACAGAGTCTTAGACTGTTGAGAGTTATGACCAGGTTTCTTTGGAAGCGGTCTTATGGAGATGCTAGAGGATCTATTTTTGTGGAGCAAAGGGTGCCATAGAACTCAAAAAAAATTTGCCAATGCTTAAATTAGAATCTTTTTCTCTGCATTTAGGGAGTACTATCAGTTTTTTTTCATTCCGGCTACTTAGTTTAAGGGAAAATTTTGAAGGAATTTTTGTAGTTTATGTTTTTATTTTCCAGCTTGGACCACCCGTTGTAAAATGCTCCTAAAAAATCTGAGCAGCGCCGTTGAGATAATTTAGGAAGTCCTCTCCCATGGGACCACTTCCTTATTAAATTATCTCAGCTGTGTTGTTGAAATTTTTTAGAAGTATTTTAAAAAAAGTGATCCCATGGATTTATAGTTGTAGGTAGGCTTAAAACTTTAAGCTCCTAAATTTATAGACGCTGATAGTTTGATGAGGTTTTTAGATTAATGTTAATGGATTTAGCATAGATTTTTTAGGACTTACAAATAAAAACATTAAAAATCATCAAATAAAAAAAATTCCCTCTAAAATATTCCTAAATTAAATGGAAGGAATCTAGAACTTGGTAGAAAAATCCGTAGTGGGGGAAAGTTTCAGCCCCACTTCAAATGTACCGCTCAAAATCAACCGCATAAAAAATAGCTGCTCCTATTTTAGAGGACAAGATTCTAATTTATACCGTAACAATTTTTTTTGGTTTAATGAAAGACTATTTAATAAACCTTACAATAATTCTTTTGATTGTTGCACGCTCTAGTTTTTATTGTTTGTATATGAGTAAATATCTTAAAGATCACAAGTATTCATGTGGTTAATACGTGTTTTGAATTTGTTTTTGTTTTGGATGAAAGATTATATTTGTAGAGATAATTTTAAAAATTTGTAAGGAGTTAGTTTTTAATTTATTTAGTTTGTGAAATAGTAAAGAAAATTATAATTATTCTTATAAATTTTTTATAATTTATATTTTAAGAAATAGGAGTTATATGAAAGAGTATTGCACTCTCTAATCTTTGGTAGGTATAAGAAATATATATAAAATAAATCATAAATAAAGAATTACTAGTTGAGAAATAATATATTGATGTAAATGTAGGTAATAAGAAGTCAAATCTCATATATACATGTGAAATTATATCTTTAACAAGTCACATCAAAAAAACAACCAATTATATGGTGACACAAAATTTCATGCACATGTTATGTTTGTTTAGGGTGTTTTTGGGCAACTCAACCAAGCTGATTAGACTACATTGTTGATACCCAAATCCCCAAGTAATAACTTTAAACTCTTAACTTGAAACATGTTAAAATTTTCATGAACATTCCCTGAGTGGTTTGAAAGGGTGAGGTGCACAAAATTAGGGTGCTCTCTCCCAAAAAAATTTGAGAGATTTTAAAACAGAACAAATTGCAGAGGAAATGGAGACAGGATTGAAAAGATTTCAAGTAAAATATAAAATAAGAAAAGATTCAGAGACATACTGAAAATTTGTAGAATGTACGTTTAAGAGTTTGAGATTTTAAAGTTAGGGTACAAGGCTATTGCTTCCTCTCCCTTCAAATGGATTTGAGAGATTTTAAAACAGAACAACACGATGGGGTTAATAGCAGAGGAAATGGAGACAACATTTAACAGATTTTAAGTAAAAGCTCGATAAAAGAAGAAAAGATTTGAAAAATTTGAAGTAAAAGCTGAAAAAATTCAGAGATTTTCAGTGAGAACCGAGACAATGAGAAAGTAAGAGATTTTAAGTAAGAGCAAAACAAAAAAAAAAAAAATTTGATAAAACTTTTGATATTAATTTTAATAAGTAAAAGCCGAAGAAAACAAGAAAAGTTTTGAGAGATTTTTGTGATTTTAGTGTCTGGTTGGTGCACAGATCGATTCTAGGTGAGGCAAGAAAGCCGGCGTTGAATACAAAGAAAACGGCGTTTAATGCAGAATAGGGCAAAAATTTGAGAGGTTTGAAGAGATTCCAAGGCGTGGTCAGGCCGGAAGGTATCTTTGAAGAAAGCGGCGTTAAATGCATAAGAAGATTAAGTTTAGATTTTTTAAAAAAAAATCAGGCATGCTTTGTTGCACGGAGTAAATGGAGTTGAATTCCGTAGAAAACAATAAAGATTTTGAAATTATTTTTAGTGATATTAAGGTTTCCTGGATGCTGCGTGGCGGAGGAAACAATAACTGATTATGAGAGATTGTAAGCGATTTTAAGGCTTTGGAAATGGTGGTAAATTTACAAGAAAGTAGTAAAGAATTGAAATGCTTCTGAAAGTAGTAAATATATTGAAAGGTTTCAGGATAAATGCAAAGAAAACAATAGAGATTTCCATTTACATTTTAAGGCCTGAGAAAATCGAGTTAAATGCAGAAGAAAAGAGGATACAGAAATGCACAGTGGCGATCTTCGCAAAAATTCGCATGGCTTTTGCTTTCTGTGCTCTTGAAGCATCACGGATCTTTTTTTGTTGGCACCGCTGACTGATTCTGAAGGCATCATCTTGTTTATAAAAGCCCGCACGTTTTCGAAAATCTCTGGCCTGCAAAGGAAGTTGACAACGAGACGCACGTCAAGGTTCGTTGTCTGAAATTTTCATGCATTTAATAGAGCAAATTATCAATGGAAACACAACATTTAACAAGTATAATGTTTGTTTATTTGTGGATAACAGTCCATAGCAGATATTATGACACAAATGCTAGTTAATAACGCTGCCATAAATATGCTTGCAGGATGTCAGTGTGAGTAATAAATCCTGACGGTCAGGGTTCAGGAGTGTTTTTGGATCAACGTGATGGGGACAAATAAGACAGACTTCGAAGAATAGAGAATTTTGTTTAGGGTTTTAGTTACTCAGAGTTCTAGGTTCAAATTGAAGGATTTTTTTTTAGGGTTTTATATGAAATTTACAGAAATTTTCAGTTATTTAGAGTTTTAGGTTGAATTTTTTTCAAGGACTGAAGGGATTCATTTTGTTAAAGTTATCTGTGGTATGATTTTAGTCTTATTTTTTATTTTTTATAGTGTTAGGCCTTGCATTCAGCAAGACTTGATTTTTATGGATTTATTTAGAACCATTCAACTTCACCAACAAACTAAAAGCCTATTAATGAAAAATAATTTTTGAATATTATTTATTTGTTAAAAAATTTTAACTTCACAAATCAAAATTGCATAGAGTTTTAAACAGACAAAATTATCCATTTTTGTTGGTTGAAAATGCCCAGATTAATTACAAGATAAAGAAATATCGAACCCAAGCAGGTATTAATAATGTAAGAACCAGTAAAGCTTCATTGTTTGTGCGCGTCCCAATCTGCAAGACACCATTTAGATATGGTTAAATAAACCATGAATAACACATGAATTTTAGATAAACTGAAGTGCATTTTGTTTTACCACCTGATCCCCTATTGTTAAAACAAAGTTTTTTATTATTTTTTCCTTTGTTTTAACAGAGTAAAAAACAGTTTTAAAGCCATGCAATAACAAAACCCATTCTCAACCTTTAAAAGAGTAAAAAAGTCTAGTTACAAACTTACTATGTATATTTATTATTTAGGTATGATGTTGCTTTGGAGACAAATACGAAAGGACCATCTCGGCTCATGGAGTTTGGAAGAAGTTGCAGAAAGCTACAACTATTTCTGCATGTATCGACAGGTACCCTTTATATCATAAATTACCTGTAAGCTTAGTAATTAATGGAAGCAACACATTATTGCATTCTGAACGTGACTGCTTTTGTTTTTCTTAACCTGCAGCATATGTCAATGGGCAAAGAGAAGGTAGGATAGTCGAAAAACCATTCAAAATGGGAGAAAGCCTAGCCAAAGGGCTCGAAGATGCTCCAGCTTTGAACATTCTGAATGAATTTGAATTAGCCAAAATAATTCTCACTTTTCATCAGACCAGAATGTTAGAATCCAAATGCTATAAAGCTCTAAATGAGGATGGTATTTCTCAAACAATGAAAGACATGGCTTTGAAAAGGTACACAATGAATTCCTGAGCCGCTTCTTAATTTGTTAGATTTGAAAATGAGAGCGCAGAAATAATCTCAAAATTTTAATAAATATATTTTACCTGAAAAACTGTGCAGGGCAAAAACATATGGATGGAATGATGTTTATGTGTTTAGTAAGGCCATGGGAGAAATGTTTTTAGACCATAACAGAGGAGAAATCCCATTGGCTATTTTTAGACCTAGTGTGATTGAAGGAACCTACAGTGATCCGTTTCCTGGATGGATAGAAGGTCTTCGGTAAGAACAGTCTTGAACTTCATGTATGTATGAAGTATTTATTAGCCAAAGACTAGTTTCTAGGACCTGTCAAAGTGTCTTTGAAGATAATTTGTAAGAGCAAATCAAAATTGTTTGTGCCATCTATCAATTTGGGTTAACTTCTTTATACTTGTTGTTTAAAAGTATTCTTTATTTTAAGTCTTAATTGTATGTAAGAACAGTCTTACTCTACATGTACGTATGTATGTATGAAGTATTCTTTATTTATGAGCCAAAGTATTTAAAGTCTGGATTCTTTATTTTTCTGCTCTCCTCTTGGTCTGGGTTCCCCCACTTCCTCCCTACCTTTTTGGCTTGGTTAGTAGAGGGCCTTGAAGGCATTTATGCTCTTCAGACCAGTTCATCATGAACCTTCCTTCTTTGGTTGATTCTTTCTAAATATCCCAAAGGTCCTCTCCTTTGCAAGCTACTACTTATAATTTTAGAATTTGCAAGCTACTACTTATAATTTTAGAATCATCCTACTTCATTGAGATAACTGTTTTTTCAGGTTTAAAGATAATTTTATAATGTTTCGACAGTTTTGTAGTTGTGGACTAAACCTTATACAATAATTCAATTGATGCAGAATGGTGGATCCAATAATTGCCTATTATGCAAAAGGTCAGCTATCTGCCCTGATTGCTGATCCGAATGTGGCTTTTGATATAGTAAGTACCAACACACAGTTTTAACAGTGTTTTCTTGAATCATATTGATGAGTATTAATAGACATTTTTCTACATGTATTTATAATGCAAATAATATAATTTCAGGTCCCAGTAGATATGGTTGCAAATGCAATACTCGCAGTAATGGCAAAGCATGCTGGCAAATCTGGCCTGGAGGTTTATCAAATGGCTTCTTCTGTTGCAAATCCAATACTTATGGGAGAACTTTTTGATATGTTTCATCAGTATTTTAAAGCCTATCCTTATGTCGATGTTAGGGGTAAACCAATAAAAGTAAAGGGTTCTCTCGAGCTATTTGGCAACATGGAAGATCTCTCTTCTCATGCTATAAATATGCTATTAAATGTAAGTTGCAGTGCAATAGTTTATTTTTTATTTATGATGACATAGATGGAGACTTTAAGGCATTCTTAGACCAAGTTGGTTGGTAGGCGTTTTTTTTAAAGTATTTCCACAGTTGCTGTCTAATTGTCTTGTTTAAAATTTTATGCATTAAATGATGATTACAAATATGTTTAATGATAATAGGCAAATGGGCACCCTTTTGTCCAAATGGAAAAGCAAGAGCGCATTGCTATGAAAGTAAAAGCCCGTGTGAATAAACACATAGGCAGGATATACCAGTCATATTTTACTTGCAGAGCCAGGTAAATCTATATAGTAAGATTTATTTCACTGTTTTAATTGTTTTTCTTGGATTCAGACACTATCTCACAAGAATTGTATTTATTTTGACTTCAGATTTGACAACTCAAACACAAATAAGTTATTCCAAGAACTATCCCAAGAAGAAAAGGAAATATTTGGATTTGATGTAAATAGGATACAGTGGAACGATTACATTATGAACATTCATATTCCGGGACTTCTTGGAAATGTTATGAGGAAAAGGTGGTCTAAAGCCGCCATTGAACAAGACAGGAATCCTGCAGTCCCTCTGTTGTCTAGGTCTTAGATAATAAAAAAGTAACTGAATAGATTTCTCAGGGATTAAGGTTATTAATGGCGTGGGTATTTGTTGTTGTTTTTGTTTTATAGGTTATCTTATCTTATGATTGTTCAAATATGTTTCTTATATGATGTTACGCTTAGCATCCATTGTAATGTAAGTTTTAAGTATTTATTGACTAGCAATTGCACCTTGGTGTGCAATGGGTGCACCCAAGAGTTGTGGAAGTTCAATTGTTATGCTTTTAAGTGAATCATGATTGTCTTGTATCCCAATGGTTCATGTCATTTTTTGTTTTTTCGAGTTTAATGAATTAATTTTCATTATATTAATGGATTTCAAGATGGTGTGTTTTACTTAGTAGCTACTTCAAATGTGTGAGCTTCCATGTTTAGTGTCTAGTCTTTATTTGTGTGAATCCCCTTTCTATATTCTTGTTCATGCATTGAACTTAAGAAAAACTTTTGATTTGTTTGAATTTGTACATGATATCTCCCTCTAAGCACCCATTTATCTCTCTATATATCTCCCTCTCTTTATCTCTCTTTGTCTATATCTCCTCTCTTTATCTCTATGTCTCTATCTATATCTTTCTCTGTGTCCTATTCTCTATCTCTCACTATCTCTTCCTTTCTCTTACTCTTTATCTTTATCTCTGTTTTTCCCCATCTATCTCTTTCTATCTGTCCTTTTTTCTTCATCTCTCTTAGTTTGTATCTCCCTCTCTCTATCCCTTTGTCTCTATCTTCCCCCTCTCCATCTCTCACCATTTGCTGGAGTTCTAAGATGCTGCAAATGTCTATTTTTGAGCCATTGTATTGGTCGTTCTATGTATGAATCAATGAAGCTTGGAGACAGGATGTGGCTATTATTAGAGATAGCTACACTTTAGTGTGAATGGGTACACTAAAGAGGTCTTAAAGGTGAATTATTAGGTCCTTAAGAAAATGATATGTTTCCCTAAGTGTAGTTTCCAATGGATGCATTCCATCTTTGGATTGTTGGTATGAAATGATTGATTGATTTGTTTGTATTTGTAGATGTTCTTTACCTTTATATCTCTTATGTATATCTCTCTCTCTCCTACTCCAATGGAGATAGATGATTTGGACCAACTCATTTCAAGCTTGTAATCCCATGATCATTAATGTAGGGTTTTCCATTAGAATGCTTGCCCATAGTTCTAAGTCTATCACACAATGGAACATTTTTTGCCACTATGTCTATGCAGTTTTAAAGCTTAGTTTTGTAATCCTATGATGACTAATGATTTTATGTTTTATGAAATGTCTCTTTAATTATTATGGGTGGTAAAGGTAAAATCTAAAAATAATTATTCATAGGAAGGTTATGCATGTAGCCATGTTGTCTACTAAAACTAAAAGGTACTTTGAATTCACAAATTTTAGTTCACCATCATACATACATAAGGATATGGTTTGCCCATACATCTTTTGGCATATTATACATATATTAAAAGTAAAAGTTTGGTGGGCCTTTCTCAAACTCTCTAATCTTAAACTATCGACCCACAAGATGATTTGGGACTCCAAATCCAACCAAACATGTGGTAAATGAAAATTCATATATTTATTTTCTACAGCCAAACCTTTGGAAGACATATTTTCTTTGAGTTTTATATTTTAAAATGGTTTCTTGTGGTGGGTTTTAGAATAATCCATTTTTAGATCCAAGTGTGTTTTTTTATGAAATTCATTTTTTTGCATATTCTATAGGCTTTCATTCAATCCTTGCAAAAAGAAACCATGGTTAGCATGACTAATCAAACTAATAACCTTAGGATTGTAATTGATAACATCAAAGCTTGCAATTATTCTCATGTTGATTGTGCAAATAAGTTTTCTACATATAATAAAAATAATGTCCATAATTTTCAATACTTGTTTTTGTTAGCCTCTTCAATTAGGGGGAATGTGACTATGAAAAAACAAGAAATTACTAATCTATTTAAGTGAAGACAAGTACAAAATAAAGAATTTGGTGAATGTTGTAGCATTCGAAGTTTGGACATTTGTAATGTTTGTATCAAGAAAATGATCAATGAGAATCAACTGAAGTTGAAGGGTTTTAACATTTGTGTGTTTCTATATTTGTTTGTATTTATGAACATTTTGTGTTTGTGCATATTTTGCACCACCAAGTGCTTGGTGATTTCCAACCATCAAGCAAAGAAATATTTTCCACTCGACAAAAATGCAAAAAATGGATGACTGTCGATCACATTCTAAGACATTGTGGGGAAAGAATGGTGGTTCTGGTACTTGCACTAGCTAAGGAACTAAATCTACGTGCTCAACAAGGGTTGGAATCATTTTGTCCGTGACATGAAACTTCTACCAGAGGACATCATTTCCTTCCATTGGGCTTCTGATGCCCAAATTGTAGATCATCTAGTCTACAATTGTCAACACTCATACCTGCAATTAGTCCCATGTTGATTGTGCAAACAAATTTGCTATATAGAATCACAATAATAATAATGTGCATAATTTTCAATACTTGGTTTTGGTAGTTTGTTCAATTTGGGAAGGACCTTGTCTATGAAGAAAAGAAATTTATAATCTGTTGAAGTCCAAAGTAGTACAAAATGAAGGTTTCATTATTTTGTCAAGTTACACTTGAATGCATTGTATGCCTTACATAATTCACAATCCATGGAAATTTAGAGAAAATAGATGAATGCTTCCCCTCTAGCCCATATGTGTTTTTTCCACCCAACAAATAGAGAATAAACTTGTTTTGTTTACAATTTTTCCAGATACAACATAATTGAGTGGTACACCCAAACGATGGAAAGCAACTTCTACACCTCTAGTTCTAGAGAACAAAGGAAGGATATTGATCCCCTTTAGATAAATAGGCTTGAAAATAAAAATATGGTATTTTATAATGAACAAATCAAAGTGATACATTTTTCCTTTTTCTATCTTTTCATCTATGAAAGCCAGTTGACTCACTACTACATGAGAAGCATTTAAATGTTTGGTTACAAAGCCTCCTTCATGCATCTTTAAAGAATAAAAAAATATTTTCAAAAATAACTTATTTACAAGATACTTAGTTTGATATAATACAATAATT
Organism: Cunninghamia lanceolata; assembly: GCA_027924645.1. Classification (NCBI taxonomy): domain Eukaryota; kingdom Viridiplantae; phylum Streptophyta; class Pinopsida; order Cupressales; family Cupressaceae; genus Cunninghamia; species Cunninghamia lanceolata. The sequence continues at coordinate 1,792,502 of BSBN01001051.1, read as the reverse complement.
TTATCCCATAAATTCTTAGCAATGTTTTGAACTAAAACATTCATTAAGATTGAATTAGAAAGACACAAGTAATAACAAATCTATTGACTCGTCTATCCAACTTGTCACATTCATCTTGAACCATTGTTGATGGTAAAAAATTGAGTGCAACAATTATTGTGATCCATTGCATCTCTCTCCAGTAAAAGATATTCAACCTTCAATTTCCATATCATAACCCTTATTTTGTGATAAATAATTATGGATATAAATATTATTATTAATATTATTTAAGCGATTGTTGACTCATTTCAATTGTATTTGCGATAGGAATGCTCTCTCGATGGAGAGGGAGATTCATCGAGGCATAGGGTGTTTGGCCTATTGAAGGTGAAATATGTTGAAGGGATCTTTGCACACACCACATAAAAATTCCATTTAGATTAAAATCTTGCTTTTGAGTATGTTTGCAAAATTAATATTTTTGCATAATAGATTAGACTAAAATATTTAGTCCCAAATATATTTATTGTAAATTTGCTTGCATTATCCTAATCAAATATTTATTTCACCAAGAGGCGAACTACAGTCGCAGTGGGGGTGGAGATGAGAGCACTCATTTTTTGGTTGTAATTATAAACGAAAAAAATTCAAAAGAAAAAGAAAATAGGAATAAATTAATTGAATATTTTCTATTAATTAAATCTTAGTAGCTTAAAAATAATATTTCTTTTGTAGTTACTTTAGAATTAATGGCGTCTTCCTGAAAAATAATAATAAATTAAAAATTCATAAATGGCCAATGCATGAACTGCCATGACAACCATTAATTCTATAGAATAAAATAAAATTGAAGGCCATAATAAGTGGCTAGTAGTGGGTGTCCAAAGAGGAAAACAAAATGAAACCCCTCATTAAGGAGGTAGCACGTAGGTCAAAAGGAAAAGAAAAGAGAAAACAAAAGATTTGAGGTTATAATCTGTGCAGGGGCTTTGGGAAGTCCATCGCTGCTTATGCTTAGTGGAATTGGCATCAATTTGCCTCAACTGCCAGCCCATGCTTGTCATACCCTGCAATCATGGTGGTCCACTGGATAACATCCCTATCAAAATTTCCATCAAACAACAGGTGAGAATCCTAGATGCTCCCAGATTTGGCATACATAACAAGAGCATTCCTCAAGAGAGAATCAGACTAAAACTTGCTTTTGGTTATGTGGGCATGCACCTGCTTGCCCTGATCAAGCGCTGATAAACTTGCACAGGTTGTGAGAAGAGTAGCATAGGTGCCTTGATTTGGCTTGGTGGCACAACTAGGCCCTTGCATTGTGTAGAAGAGCGTGAAGGAACCTGGCCCGTATCCATTTTGTGCGCACCCTGCGATCATTGCATTCCACGAAGCCAAATCTCTACGGGGCATTTGCCCAAACAATGAAAATGCATCCTCTAATCTGCCACATTTGGTGTACCCTGTAATCATAATAGTCCATGAGATGACATCTCTGTGAGACATTATGTCAAACAATTGGTGCGCATCATCCATGGCACCACTTGTTGAATACATGCAAATGAGAGCAGTGAGCAAAACCAAGTTTGACTTGAATCCAGTAATCATTACATGGGCATGCAACTGTTTTCCCACCTCCATCTCCATCCCACACATGGATTCAGTGACATCAATTTGCCATTATCATAAAGGATGTCAAATGGGCAGTGTTGTTGATTAAGAGTATAGACTCCTTGGAGCAGATGGTGTTCGAGTCATTAATGGATTTGCTTTTCTTTTCTCAGGAACTAACCCTCACGCTACTAATGATGCTTGGAAGGTGTGCCTAATGTGCGTGTAATTGATTTATTTGTTTTCAGATTATGTTTAGAAAATTTCCTTCTCAAATTGTTGGATTTGAAGTGAGCTGAAGTGCCAACATGAAACAAAAGAAACGCCTTTGGAGGAATCTATCCAACATCGTGGAGGAAATCTTTCTTTTTTCGAAAGGTATTTCTATTTTACCATTACACTAATATACATTTAGACTTTTCTATTTACCCAATTAGTTTCCACACTTGGGATTCCCATTGGTAAAACGACTATAAAATGGGGCTACATGCAGTGAGAAAGTGTATAGATGGATGTAGATTTTGGTTTTAGAAGTGTTTGCAATGGTTGGTAGAGCTTCTGTAGTTTATGAGCCAAGTGGTTGTTGTGTGTTGTTGTTATTGTTGTTATCTTTTGCTGTTGAAGCAAAGGAGTAGTTTCACAAATGGATAGTAGATTACCAGGCATGGGCTCCTGATTGCGTGCAGGTGAACCTCATGTCTATAAATGGAACATTCTTGGGACTTGATGCCCACTGAAAACGTTGTTATTCACTAGCATGGCATTTGCCAGGTAAATGATCTATTTTTCATTTCATTTGGTGCTCAGTTTAAATGTCACGCACATTGGCAGGGTAGAAAATGCGTTTAACACTCTTACTTATATATAATGGGATGTTATCTGTATACTATAGTGCGTGTACTACAGATTTTTATCCATAGATTGTAGTACGAGTACTATCTATTATTTCCTTTTTTGTACCAGATTAACTTTTTGTTGGCGTTTTGCATTGCAGATCGGCACTCCCTTGCAAGAAGGGCTTAAATTTGATGGTTGTATGGCTGTATTTGGCTATTTTTGCCATAAAATACACTCAAAATTTTAAAAAGATTGTATCACATGAAAGGGTAGATTTTAGATAGAACATAAAAATTTCTATAGAGTTATTCTGATACATGTATTTAGTTTATATATAATTTTTTTAATAATAAAAATATGTCTTAATATTCAAAAGGTAAATTTGAGTAGATAATTGTCATGAAAAATTTGCTTGACAGGCAGGGTCGATCGTCAAATTTAGGCCCTGTTGGCAAGACAGGGCAGCTTCGGTGTCGCAATGCGCAATCTATTCAGGTGAAACTTACAAGTATAAGTTCGTTGTGGATAGAGTAAGTTGCAGTCTATTTCAATATGAAATGTGTTCTTCACTTCACTATAATATTGCTCATGAATATGTGAAATGCAGCCTGGAACATGCTTCTATCGCGGTCATTATGGCCTACAGCGACCAGTGGGGCTTTATGGGTCGCTGATAGTGGAGGCAATGGGAAAAGAACCCTTCACCTATAATGGAGACCTGAGCATCACTTTAAATGACTGGTGGCACAATAGCACTTACGAACAGGCCTAGGGCCTCTCTTCTATTCCCTTCGTCTGGGTTGGGGAGCCTCAAGTGGGTATATCATGTACATTTCATTTAGCAGAGTCGTCTTAAATAATTGGGTACCTTGATACACTTTAGGATTCATTTACAGTAAAGTTAGTAGACTTAAATAATCTGTATAAATCAATATGCTTTTAATACAATGTATTACAAGCAGGATTACAATGCGTATGCAATTATTTTATCAAACCATAAGTTGGTGCTTAACAATCATTTGAATCTTAGGAATGTGTTTTTTGTTTTGTGCTGCTTTTTACCAGTCACTGCTAATAGAGGGGCGAGGACAATACAACTACTCAACAGCCTGCAAGTATTGCAACGCTACAAACATGCAGTGCTTGTCTTATGTCTTGCCGGTGCAACCTGGGAACACATACCGCCTCTGTATAGCAAGTGTGGCATCTCTCTCAGCTCTCAACTTTGTGATTCAGGTTGATCAACTTAACCCACAAGTCTTTATTTATTAATCAATGTTTACGTGGATGTTTAAGCCTTTTCCATGTTTTGTACAGGGACACAATATGACAGTCATGGAGGCAGATGGGCATTATGTAGATCCAGTGGAAGTAGACAACCTGGACATATACTCTGGTGAATTGTCCGTTCTAATAACGGCGAGCCAGAGCCATTCTCAAAATTATTGGGCGGCCGTAAACGTGAGAGGCAAGCAACAAAAGGGTATCATATTAGCAAGGAACTATTTATGGTAGGATTCTCCTACAATCAGCAGAGCCTTCTCAAAGAAGACAAATAGGTATCATCATACAATGGAAATTTGTATAAGCAAATTCTTGTCATTCCTTTTAAGGTGGGCATTACTGTAAGCTCATAAATATGGAGGCCATGTTCATCTACATGAAGGGCCATCAATGTCATTGGAGTCTTCCATACACTGAGATCAAATATCTCCATTTACTTATATGATTAAAATAGGTATAGTCCAAATAATTCACCAAACAACGTTGCACACAACTAATTGGTATTTTAACAATTTATTTTTAAGATGTTTATAAACCTTAAATAATTGGTATCTTATATTGTTCAAAGATGAATAGTTAGTAGAGATTTCACCCATCCAAAAGGCACCAAAATGAGGGATAAGGTCAGGTGCCAACTGCAATAGCAGAATCGATACACCTCAAACCTTTGTTGTAAATTACAAGAAAGCACAAATAGTGTCTGTATGTGCAACCCATACTAAGGTGCAAGAAAAGTAGGTTAGGTGTGCATTCCATAATTCCCATTCGTAGTGAACAATGTGTCATGAAGGTTTCCAATTGCCTAGAAAATAATAACTTCTGGTTTATTATAAAAGACAAAATCAAATTCCCAATAAATGTTGAATGCCCATCTTCAGCACCTTGTCACTTTCGAAAACATGACCTATATCTCATTATATTCCTTCTATGTAACTTTTATGTCATTATTAATGAAAAAAATGAACTACTTCTCTATATTAAACTCTTCACCAAAGTGGGCTAGCATCTTAAAGGTAATCACTAAAAAATAGGTGTTAGAAAAATATGTAGTGGAGAAATGAAATAACCACAGTGAAATAGAAATAAATTGCACAAAATAGATAACTTAGATTTATGTGGAAGTTACAATTCCTATTCTTAAAGTAAAATATATTTTTTAATACCATACACTCCATCTATTAATCCCTTTGATTCTAGGATCTTGTTCCCTAATAAGAGTGACTACAAATTATTGTAGAAGTTTTAGGTTGTAGTATAACTTGTACTCAATAATATAGTACATAAGTGCTAATCACTAGACAACACATACATGAATAACTTGAAAATAATGTCATTGTGGAGGTTAAAGTTATCCTAATTTTTAATATATTTAAAATATGTTGAAGTAATCATAAAATAATATTTTAACTATATGTTTGAAACCAAATATGGCGGATGTCAAAACCATGATTTAAATCCCCAAAGAAATGTACCCACATTATGGAAATATTTATACTACAATCTTATTAGATTATTTACTAAAATTTTTAATATATGATTTTTTTTTGGATTTTAAATAAGCAAAGTTAGAACCAAAAAGTGTAATTTCAGGGTTAAAAAAGTAAGATCCTAAAACAAGGTTAAGAGATCCAAACAAAACATGAGTGATTTGTGGAACTCAAATCAAACAACCATGATATGAATGATTTGTGTAATTTTGAAGGGTAAGAGTATTTGCAAAGAAATAGATAAGAATATTATGTGGACAAATACTATTCTTATGTGGGCTAGAGTTAGGGTTAGAATTTGGGTTAGGGTTAGGGTTAAAATCATAGTTAGAATTAGGATTAAGGTAAGGGTTAGAATTAGGGTTATTGTTAGAATTAGGGTTAGGGATAGGGTTATAATTAGGGTTAATGTTAGAATTAAATTAAGGTTATAATTAGGGTTAAGGTTGGAATTGTAATTATAGTTAGGGTTAGATTTAGGGTTAGAATTACAATTAGAATTAGGGTTACAGTTTGAAAAAGGGTGACAATTAGAATGAGATCTAGGGTCAAAACTAGGGTTAGGGTTATAATAAGGGTTAGGGTTAAGGTGAGATTTAAGGTTACAATTCGAATTAAGGTTAGGGTTAGGGTTATGATTATGATTAGGGTTAGGATTTGAATTGCAGATAGAATTAGGGTTAGGATTCAGGTTAGAATTATAATTAGAATTCAGGTTATAGTTTAAAGAAGGGTGACAATTAGGGTTAGGGTTAGATTTATGGTTACAATTAGAATTAAGGTTAGTGTTAGGGTTATAATAAGGGTTAGGGTTAGGGTTAGATTTATGGCTAGGATTAGAATTAAGGTTAGGGTTAGGGTTAGGGTTATGATTAGGTTTATAATAAGGGTTGGGGTTGGAATTGTAAATAGAATTAGGGTTAGAATTATAATTAGAATTCAAGTTATAGTTTAAAGAAGGGTGACAATTAGAAAGAGAATTAGGGTCAAAACTAGGGTTAGGGTTATAATAAAGGTTAGGGTTAGGGTGAGATTTAGGGTTACAATTATAATTAAGGTTATGGTTATGGTTATGGTTAGGGTTATGATTAGGGTTATAATCAAGGTTACGTTTTGAATTGCAATTAGAATTAGAGTTAGGATTAGGGTTAGAATTACATTTGGAATTACGATTATAGTTTGAAAAAGGGTGACAATTAGAATGAGAATTATGATCAAAACTAGGTTTAGGGTTATAATAAGGGTTATGGTTAGGGTTCAAAACAATGTTAAAGAATATGAATTATAGTTACAATTAGGGTTAGGGCTATGATTAGAATTAGTAGTACCATTAGGGAAAATATATAAAATAAAAAGTTAGGGTTATAGTTAGAATTAAGGTTAGGGATAGAATTAGGGATAGCAAAAGAAATAGGGTTTGGGATAGAATTACAATTAGGGTTATTATTAGAATTAGGTTTACAATGAGGGAAAATATTTATAACAAAAGAAATTGTTAAGGTTAGAGTTAGAATTAGGGCTAGGGTTAGGGATAGAAATATGACCAGGTTCAAAATTAGGGTTATGAATATAATTAGGGTAGGGGTTAGAAATTTAGTTAGGGTTAGAATAAGGGTTAAGGTTAGAATTAGGATTATGGTTGGGGTTAGTCTTAGGGTCAGAATTAGGGTTAGGGATAAAATTAAGGTTACTATTAGGTTTAGGGATAGAATTAGGGTTATGGGTTTAGTTATAATTAGGGCAAATATATATGTAAAAACCAATAGAACTAGAACTAGGATTAGAGTTAAATTAGGGTTAGGGTTAAGGATAAAATCAAGGTTATCAATATAATAAGGTTTAGGGTTACAATTCAAATTAAGGTTACAATTAGGGCATATATATAATCAAAGGGTTGGTTTTACAGTTAGGTTTAGGGATAGAATTAGGGTTAGAGTTAGGTTTAGAGATAGAATTAGGATTATAGGTTTGGTTTTAATTAGGGTAAATATATAAGAAAAATATTAGAATTAGAACTAGGGTTATAGTTAAATTAGGGTTAGGGTTAAGCATAGAATTAAAGTTAGCGATACAATTAGGGTTAGGATTATAGTTCAAATTTAGGATAGAATCATGGTTAGGGCTACAATTCAAATTTAGGATAGAATTAGGCTTATCATTAGGGTTACCATTAGAGCTATAGTTAGCATTAGTGTTAGGATTCAGGTTAGGGTTATGGTTAGGTTAGTGTTAGTATTACCGTTAGGGAAAGCATTAGGGTTAGAATTATTATTAGAATTAGTATAGGATTAAGGTTAGAATTAGGGTTGGGGTTAGAATTAAGGTTGGGGTTAGGGTTAGAGTTAGGGTTCAGGATAGAATTAGAGTTATTATAATCATAATTCTATATCTAACTCTTATTGTAGCCTTCATCACAGTTATCATTGATTTATAAGCCTAATGTTATATCTAAGGTCCTATTTGTAAGCCTAATCCTAACCCAATCCCTAAAGAAAATCCTAATTCTAAATGTAATATTCATTCAAACCCTAACTCTAACTCTAATTATGACAAGTTGTCTTAACATTACACATATAATATATTTAGTATGTTAGGATACAGGTGAGGGTTATGATTAGAATTAGGGTTAGGGTTCCTATTAGAATTAGGGTTAGAATTAAGGTGGGTTACTATTATAATTAAGGTAAGAATCAGAGTTACAATTAGGATTAGGGTTCAAATTAGAGTTAGGGTTAGAGTATTGAGAAATGGTGAGCAAACATACACCAGATTAAACCATTATAGAATAATATAGTATTGTCTTCAGGATGATTTTACAATGTAGTACATTGGCTTTTTAAAGCCTTGTTATTCCTGTATATAACTTCTTATGGGAAAGTAACTTCCCAAAAACTAACCAACTAATTATTTACTTATATTTATTTAACTAACAATGTAATACTACTATTATGCCAACATTCCCCCCCTTATTATATTGTTCCTGCAATAGTACTAAGGTACCCCCCCTTAATGCTAAAATACTCAACAAAGCTGATTACATAGTATGAATACATATTTTATAGAAGATCTTCTCCCAAAGAACAAATCCTGAACCAAGCGGGGCTCCATCATGCTGTCTCATCTACCTTTGGAAATACGTAGCTTCGAGTTGTGTTCTTGAGCTCTTTAGTCCCAAGCTCTCAAATCACAGAGTCTTGAATTATTTGAAAATGGACCCTAATAGATAAAATAGATCTCTGCCATGTTGTCTAGTGACTGCGAAAGGGTATAATTCAAGATCATATACTCTTTGAAGCTTGCTGGACAACAATCCATATTGAGCTCAACACCAAATCCCAAACCTGTCTCCAAAACAAAATCTTCACAAAACATACATTCTTCAAATCTGTCAGCTCCGTCAGCATCAACAAAAAAAAAAACCAAAACCAAAAATGCTTCTCATGCAAATCATCATCTCAAAGAGAGAAGCTAGCTTGAGATGATAGTAAATCCTCCATCCTCCGATGCTGCCTACCTCCAATGTGACCCTATTACACTTTAACCAACTGATGTCTTGGATGAGTCTTTGGAGCCCTCATTAGGTGTAGTATAAATGGCCCTGAGAGGACAAGCAATGTTTGATGTAGCCATGATAAAATAAAATGAACAAGGTGTCAGATTCACCAAAAGTGTACCTTTTACAATATAGTGTAAACAAATATATCCTTATAACTCCAATGTTTTCCACCTTATTACTCCAAAAATTTAATAAGTTAAATCAACAAAGAAAATTGAAACAACTTCTCATTTCACACCTTATATCTCCAAATCAACTCCTTACAACTTCAAAAATCCATTATTTCATCATTTTCAAAATAAACATCTCATATAAATTTGTACAAAACAGACATGCACTTCACATCCAAAATTTGTTGTTAGAATCTCTTATAACTAACTCTTGCATACTTCATACTAATTTCACTCTCATCGTTTTCAATATAGTTAAGATTATTGAATTTCCAAACTTCAAATCAAGGAATTAGGGCTACAAGTGAAATACTAATATTCAAATTAGAACTCTTCTTGTTTCAGTTTGAAAAACCATACCTATATTAGGATATCATCACCATAAACCTTAATTTTTTTTTTCAAAACTTCTATCCTCAACAGCCTTCCAATATGTCAGACAACAACAACAATACCTAATTCGCCCTTTATATACTCAATTTGAGTAGTAAAACCCACAGCCTTAGTCCCTTTAAATACTCTCATACAAAACAACTGTAGCTTCTCCTCTGAAAAGAAAGGCACCTACCATTTCTCAGGTTCTAACCCTGGGTTGTTAAATCTTGGCCGCACGTTACACAGTGAGATGCAGGGATATAAATGCTGGCTATTGATTTTCCTTTTCTTCTATGTTCAGCGAATGCAATGATTTCTTCTATGTCCAGCAAATGCAATGAGAAGAGGCTGTTAAAGATCCTACTACTTTAATTACTGTAGCTGTCCAATTTCCTAGGATGAGGATCTACTTTGTCCAATCATGACTTCAATCATCTTCTCACATACACAAGAACGAACCTGCCTGGGGTTGGATGCTTATAGAAAATGAAACAACATCAAGATATAACTTTCTCCCCACCATATGAATCGCTGCAGACATTTCTTCATTCATACGGAATAAAATTAGACAATTTCTCCCTCGCATCATAGGATCACATATTGCTTTGATACCATATTGAGAAATGGTGAGCAAACATACACCAGATTAAACCATTATAGAATAATATAGTATTGTCTTCAGGATGATTTTACAATACAGTACATTAGCTTTTTAAAGCCTTGTTATTCTCGTATATAACTTCTTACGGGAAAGTAACTTCGCAAAAACTAACCAACTAATTATTTACTTATATTTATTTAGCTAACAATGTAATCTTACTACTATGCCAACATAGAGTTCAATTAGGGTTAAGGTTAGTATTAAGGTTAGAGTTAGGTTTTGAATTATAGTCAAGCTTAGGGTTAGAGTTAGGATTAGGGTTATGGTTAAAATTAGAGTTATGTTTAGGGTTAGAATAAGGGTTATGGTTAGGGTTAGCTTTCAAATTAGGATTAGATTTAGGGTTTAGGGTTTAGGGTTGGGGTTAGGGTTAGGGTTAGAATTAGGGTTACAAGTATAATTAGGGTTAATGTTAGAATTCAACTTTGGGTTAGGGTAACAATTAGGGCTAAGTTTAGTATTAAGCTTAGGGATAAGGTTGCAATTAGGATCATCCTTAGGGTTAAAATTAGAGCTATGCTTAGGGTTTGAATAAAGGTTAGGGTTAGGTTTAGATTTAGGGTTAGAGTTAGATATAAACTTAGGGTTATAGTTAGGGTAGAATCAGGGTTGTGATTATAATTAGGTTAGGGTTCTTATTATAATTAGGGTTAGAATTAAGGCTGGTTACTATTGGAGTTAGGGTTAGAGTTCAATTAGGGTTAAGGTTAGTATCAAGGTTAGGGTTAGGTTTTGAATTATAGTCAAGCTTAGGGTTAGAGTTAGGGTCAGGGTTAAAATTAAAGGTATGTTTAGGGTTAGAATAAGGGTTATGGTTAGGGTTAGCTTTAAAATTAGGATTAGGTTTACGGTTTAGGGTAAGAATTAGAGTTATACTAAGGGTTAGGGCTAGAGTTAGGGTTAGAATTTAGGTTAAAATCATTAGTGTTAAGTTATGGGTTAGAATTAGTGTAATTGTTAGATTTAAAATTAGGGTTAGAGTAGGGTAGATCAAGGTTATGATTAGAATTAGGGTTAGAATTAAGATGGCCTACTATTACAATTAAGGTAAGAATCAGAGTTACAATTAGGATTAGGGTTCAAATTAGAGTTAGGGTTAGAGTTCAATTAGGATTAAGGTTAGTATTAAGGCTAGGGAACTAGGTTTTGAATTGTAGTCAAGCTTAGGGTTAGAGTTAGGATTAGGGTTAGGGTTAAAATTAGATCTATGTTTAGGGTTAGAATAAGGGTTATGGTTAGGGTTAGCTTTAAAATTAGGATTAGGTTTAGGGTTTAGGGTTACAACTATAATTTGGGTTAATGTTAGAATTAAACTTAGGGTTAGGGTTACAATTACGGTTAAGTTCAATATTAAGCTTAGGGATAAGGTTGCAATTAGGTTCAGCCTTAGGGTTAAAATTAGAGCTATGCTTACGGTTTGAATAAAGGTTAGGGTTAGGGTTAGATTTAGGGTTAGAGTTAGATTTAAAATTAGGGTTATAGTTAGGGTAGAATCAGGGTTATGATTAGAATTAGGGTTAGGGTTAGGGATAGGGATAGAGTTAGGGTTAGGGTTCTTATTAGAATTAGGGTTAGAATTAAGGTTGGTTACTGTTAGAGTTAGGGTTAGAGTTCAATTAGGGTTAAGGTTAGTATTAAGGTTAGGGTTAGGTTTTGAATTATAATCAAGCTTAGGGTTAGAGTTAGGGTTAAAATTAGAGCTATGTTAGGGTTAGAATAAGGGTTATGGTTAGGGTTAGCTTTAAAATTAGGATTAGGTTTAGGGTTTAGGGTAAGCATTAGAGTTACAGTAAGGGTTAGGGCTAGAGTTAGGGTTACAATTCAGGTTAGGGTTAGGGTTAAAATCATAGTTAGAATTAGGATTAAGTTAAGGGTTAGAATTAGGGTTATTGTTAGATTTAAAAGTAGAGTTATAGTTAGGGTAGAATCATGGTTATGATTAGAATTAGGGTTAGGGTTAGGGTTAGAGTTAGAGTTAGGATTAGGGTTCCTATTAGAATTAGGGTTAGAATTAAGGTGGGTTGTTATTAGAATTAGGGTAAGAATAAGAGTTACAGTGAGGGTTAAGGTCCAAATTAAAGTTAAGGTTATAGTTCAATTAGGGTTAAGTTTAGTATTAAGGTTAGGGTTTGAATTATAGTCAGGGTTAGGGTTAGAGTTAGGGTTAGAGTTATGTTTAGGGTTCAAATAAGGGTTAGGGTTAGGGTTAGGTATAAAATTAGGATTAGGGTTAGGTCTATAATTAGAGATAGGATTAGGGTTATGATTAGAATTAAGGTTATTGTTAGGGTTAGGGTTAGGGTTAGGGTTATGATTAGGGTTAAAGTTAGGGTTAGGGTTGAAAATACAGTTAGAATTAGGGTAAGAATTACATTTAGAATTAGGGTTATAGTTTGAAAAAGGGTGATAATTACAATGAGAATTATGGTCAAAACTAGGTTTAGGGTTATAATAAGGGTTAGGGTTAGGGTGAGATTTAGGGTTACAATGAAAATTAGGGTTAGGCTTAGGGTTTGAATCAGTGTTAGAATTAAAATTATAGTTGCAATTAATTTTATGGTTAGGGCTAGATCTAGGATTAGTGTTAGGATGAGTGTCAGGTTTAGAATTAGAGATATAATTATGGTTATAGTTAGGGATAGGGTTATTGTTATAATTAAGGTTAGGGTTATTGTTAGAATTAGAGTTAGGGTTAGTATTAGGGTTAAGGTTGCTGTTAGAATTAGGGTTAGGGTTTAACATTGATATTAAAATATTCATTAAAAATAGACACCCTTTTTCTAAATCTAACCTAGGTAATTCTAATATAACCTTGGTTCTGACCCTAACCTAAACCCTAATTCTAAATCTAACCCTAATTATATTTCTAACCCTAATCCTAACCTTAATCCTAACACTAATGCTAACCTTAACTCCAATTCTAACCATAATTCAAACCCTAACCCTAACCCTCACCACAATACTAACCCTAACCCTAATTTTTACCCCTAACTCTAATCCTAAATATAATATATAATATAATATAAAATTTTAATTATTATTATTATTTTATTGATTGGTAAAAGGCCAAGGCAATTAATATATATAATTAATAATAAAATACAGCTTTGTTTGGTGCAGGCACTGGTAGGAAAGAACAAAGTGAAGAAAAGCTTCGGTCTAGCCTAGGACTTTTGTAGTCCAGTTCATTTAATTTATACATCTTATACAGGGTCAAGCTCCATAAGGATACATCCTTTCTTATACAATTTCTGAAATACAAGTTAAGACATTGCTCATATCCATGGCTTTTCTTCCGATATCCTCTTGCTGAATGGCTTTTTGGTTCTTCGGCACTTGGGATGTCCTCCATGACATATATTATTAAATCAACTAGCTATAATCCAAGTGAGGGGACTTCTACTGTCTTGCTCCTACCAGTATACCTGTCTTTCCTGAAACCACAAGAACAAACTTCCAATTCTTTTCACATGTTGGCTATACAAAAGAGATACATAGAAATCATTTTCCTGCAAACACCTATTAGTTCTCTAAATACTTTTCCAGAGAGGGAAGAATAAAAGCTTGCTCTTACCAAGTTTATCAAAATACTAAAACACACTTGCATCACTGTTAACTTAAATCTAGTTGTAAGGGGATATCCCATACTGGTTGACTAATCCACCATATATACCAATGTCTAAATATATATACTTGTATAAATACAAATATATTTACCTAAATGTGGGCATAGGTAAGTGATCAGCCATTTCACTAAGTAATGTTGAGAGTCACTGTTGGGACCTAAAATTTTGAAATTTTCATGAGTTCTTATTCACTTATTTCTGACCAAACAAAAAAATATTTCACCCAAAATTAGAATAAACAATTGATATATCCCATGACTTTTATCACAAATAATGTAAAAGGCCTCAATTTCATAACATCGACAAGATCTTCCTTTTGTTATACCGATCCATGCTCCATGAGAAACTAGTTGAAATGGCCATCGACATGATAATAAGGATCGGGGAGAATGTTTTGGAAGACACTGATGGAGAAAGTGGTACCGATGACCTTTCATCAGGGAGAAAATGCATGGTCACGCCGATCGGCATAAGGAAATACTATCGGTGAATACTCTACAAACCCTCCCAACACTATAAGTCATGCCGATAGTGGAGTTCGGTAGGACTCTCACTGATCATTCAGTGGAACGGAGGGAACTAGTAGTCATAAGCAGGAGATAAGCATCAGAAAGAAAAATCAAGGAGTTTTCGATACTCTAAAGTCTCACTAATTGAAGAAAAGTGCTTCGGCGTAGCTTACACCGATATGCATGAAGATCTGGTCTTGGTGACTTTTCATAGAACCGGACCTGACAGAGTTAAGCATTTAAATAAATAATTGGTCAAGTCCGTCGGATGTATTTTGAGTTTGTATGTTTAGCAAAGGGAAACATACAAGACAATATACAAGGCTATATGCATGATGCGGAACCGAAAAGATTATGGAATGAGGTTTTATAGTTGTATGTTTCATGCATTGTATGTATGTTTCAGGTTATACATTTCAATATACATACAATGCAGAACTCAAGAAAGGTTGAAATTTGGCTAAAATGATGCATCATGACTTAACGGAAGATGCATTGCACTTTATATACATCGCGGAGCTGAAAAGTAAGTAAACTGTGGTTTATAAAAATGATAAGTCGGAAGAGGTAATACAAAAGAGTTTATATGTATTCGGCTTTGTATCTAAAAATTGGATACGAGTATTGTTGCATTTCGGAAGATACAATCAGCAAAGTGATGTGGGCTCCACCATTTGCATATCGGGCTTGTATAAATAACAATGTATATCTTCGATATACAAGATGATATACAAGTTAAGGATGCAAATAAGAGATACAAATCGGATGCGAAAAGAAAGTTAAATACTGAAAAGTCTTTGTATGTTCGGGGTGCTTATATGTTTATAATATACATACCCGATATACAAAGGAATAAAAGCATCACTGGGGATAAAAGGTAAAGAGAGGGTTTGTATAAGATGCTTTGTATGTGCGCTTATACAAGATAACATACAAATGACAATATACAACGAAAATATACAAGAGAATAATATACAAAACCTGACATAATTGGAGATTTGAACATTATATATATCGGGTGGGGACCACATATGTATGTTGGAGATATATGTATACGATATGCAAGAAAGTAAAACAACAAGATATATACAAAGGGGAATCCGAAGATAATTTCAATTTATTTCATAAACCCAATTAAGTCCGCGCGTGTATATGAAAGATATGTATTCGATATACAAGAAGGTGATGAAAAGCCAAACTTGAAGGTAATTCAGAAGGCTGTTTTATAAAACTGATGGGGTCCGCATTTGTATATATGTTCCAAATTCATATGATATACAATATACAAATGCAAAGATTGAAAGGAAGGAAATTTCAACACAATATAGAGGCCGACCGCATATGCATATGTATATGAGTCATCAATCATTTAGGTTAACTCCATTAGCTGGTTCAAAAATGTTGCAAGTCTGATCATAGAGCCTGGCATCCTCTTAGGACTTGTAACTTGTTTTGGAAGACACCAATGGAGAAAGTGGCACTGATAACCTTTCATCGGGGAGAAAATGCATGGTCACGCTGATCGGCATAAGGAAATACTATCGGTGAATACTCTACAAACCCTCTCGACAGTATAAGTCATGCTGATAGTGGAGTTCGGTAGAACTCTCACCGATCATTTAGTGGAATGGGGGGAACTAGTAGTCATCGGCAGGAGATAAGCATTGGAAAGAAAATCAAGGAGTTTTCGATACTCTAAAGTCTCCCTGATTGAAGAAAAGTGCTTCGGCATAGCTTACACCAATATGCATGAAGATCCGGACCTGATGACTTTTCATCAGCCACTGATTTCTATGCATTTGCCTCTCCAAATAGCCCTTAAAAATTTGATGAATGTTTATCTCAACTTGACACCAATTAGGCAATTAATGAATTTGACTGTTCTAATCTTCTGCAAGGATAAATTAAGTAGATTACTCTTCTTTTAGACTTTATATGAAGATTAAAATTGCTTTCTTTGAACTATGATCTACAAAAGATTTCATTCCCTTTGTTAATGTCAATATGGGCAAGCTGTAGGCTAAAAACAAGTTTAGTTAAATCTGCCTATAGAATGTTTGAACACAAGAGGTATTATTATAGAGGAAATCAAAGATAGACCCTACTAAGTCCCAAAAACTTTCTTTGTCGCAGTTCTGACAAGCTTTTTGTTAAAAATAGACAAAACTGAAATCTTTGTTTATGAGTTCTAAATATGGTCTGCCCCCTGTCACATAGAAGTTTGAAAGTAACTCTAGTTAAATTGATGAATGGACTTCCAATCGCTGTCAGCGTTCAAATCTTTAATTTGGAGTTATTTGCAACTAACTTGAAGGGGTCTGAGATCGACCCAGCTGGGTGAGGATCTGTGAAGTGTTCTCAATTGTTCTTTTATACTCCACTACTGACTTAAGGTTAGAATCTTTAGATGCTTAATGTTAGTTCAAGGTCTAGGGTATGTCATTAAAGAAAGAAAAGAGCTGATTGGCCTTAGAACAACTTTCCTCATTTGTTTTAATTTGACTTTAATAATACTCCATCAGTGTTAGCTTTAGTAGAAAGGCAGAAGCCATCAGCCCCTTTGTTGGCAAGGGAATCTGCTTTGCTATTACCCTCCCTATAGGTCTGATTGAATGCGCACCTTCTGAAAGAAGTAATGATGTCAAGGGCATTAGCCAGTAGGGAATTCAGTCTCCAATTAGGCATGTTCCCTTTTCGCAGGCCATTAATGATGATCGCAGAGTCTCCTTCAGCCTCTAATTTTTCAATTTTCAAGTCTTTGCAGATTCTCAGACCTTCAATCAAGGCAGTTAATTCTGCTATGTTATTAGTTGCTTCACCTAGGGGTTTGGCTAGGGTTGCGATTTCTCTAGTTTCAGAATCATGGATTACGCAGCCTATTCCTACAACTCTCGGGTTGCCCCTAGAAGCCCCATCGAAATTTAGCTTGAACCAACCTACTTTAGGAGGTTGCCACTTACATTCCTGTCTCTTGTTGGAGGTGTTGTGGTTACCTAGTCCCACAAAGGAGGGTAGTTTTAGTCCTACCCATCTCCCCTACATTTTTTCATCCCAATGAGTCATTGTGGATTCTTTTTTAAGGTTCTTTAGAATCCTACTGTTGACTATCTCTATAATAATGGCCTCCATCTTAATAATTAACTATCCAAAAGTCAGCTTTCTATCTTTAAAGATTCTTCTATTTCTTTCTTTCCACAGCTCCCAAACCATGATCGAAGGCGTAATTGTCCATAGCATATGGTAGATGCTTTGTTTGTGAGTCTCAGAGCAGCATTGGAAAAGGTTCAGAATGTTATTAGGTAGGGCAGTAATCCATCCCAACTTATTACTTAGCCAATTCCAACATTTATTAGAGAATTGATAGTTAAGAAGAATATGGTCTGCTATTTCTTGATCCTTTTCACAGAGGAAGCATCTGCTAGGCCACTCATATCCCATCTTGGTGAACCTATCTGCATTTAGGGATTTTTTTTGAAGGGCCAACCAAGCAAACAACCCGGCCTTTGGGATACAGTTCTTATCCCAGCATAGTCTCAGTGGTATTTCTAATTTTGGTCTTATCTGTTGTTTGATTAAAGTTTTGTAACCGTCCTTGTTTTTATAATTTTCTGATTTAGCCCTGTCCCAGACTAATCTGTCTGAGTCTCCTTTGAGAGATACCCTATTTTTGTTAAGGATGTCTATTAGTTTCTTTTTCTCATTATCCGGAATGTTCATATTATCTAGGGGTTTCCATTTCCAACCCTTATTCTCCCCTTGATTTGGAAAATTTATATAGTCTTTTACATATTTCCCCCAATGGGATTCTAGGATCCTTTTGGCATTCTCTAAGTTATCCAAGTTGCTTATCACCTCAAACCCCCCACCATGAGTCGTCCTAGAATAGTACTTGGTTACCATCTCCCAAACTTCAAGTCAATTTGTCCATAATGAGCTTCCTGCAATCCATCATAAAATTCCAGAGGCGAGATCCTTTAGGGGGGTTAGCCATCCTGAAGAGGGATGACGGTTCCCCCCTCTCAGATATTTGTTTCTAAGGATTTTAACCCATTTTGAATTGGGCCGCTGATACATTTTCCATACAAGTTTAGCGGCTAAAGCCTTACTCTGTTCTTTAAAGTTTTTTAAGCCCAGGCCACCTTCCTCCTTTGCTCTACAAATCTTGTCCCAAGCCACAAGTGCCATTTTCTTTTTATCCTCCGAACCTTGCCATAGGAAAGTTCTTAGAATTTTTTTGATTTCTTCCCATTTTCCTACTGGAAGATTCATATAGGATAATTGGTAAATTGGGATAGCTGAGGGAACCAATTTTAACATTGTCACTTTGCCTACTGAGGAGAGCCATTTGCCTTTCCAGGATTCTGCTCTATTCCTGATCCTGGAAGTAATATGGTCCCAAAGATCATTAATCTTATTGCTTTTACCCAATGGTATACCTAGATATTGACAAGGAATTTCCCCTTTTTTACAAGACAAGATTCTGCATAAATATTTTTCAGTTTCAGGGTCCATGTTGAAAAAATAAATTGCTGATTTATTAGCATTTACCTTCTGTCCAGAGGCCCTAGAATAAGAGTTCAAGATATCTTTGAACGCCCTAGCTTCTTCTATGCACCCCTTACCGAAGAGCATAGTGTCATCTACAAACTATTGATGCGTTGTAGGATCGACACCAGAAGTGATTTTGATTCCTTGGATCTTTCCTTCTTCCCTAGCTTGAAATGCTAAAAAAACCTTTTGGGGTTCCATTGATTAAGACTGAGATCTTGGGATTAGAAATACAAGCATAAATGAGGTTTAGCCATTGTTTATTAAAACCAAAAGCCTCTAGGGTTTTGTAGAGGAAACGCCAGTCTACCTTAACATAGGCTTTACTTATATCTAGTTTAATTAACATGCTAGGTTGTTTGTTTTGCTGTATGGTATGAATGGCTTCTTGGGCTTGTTATCCTATTTTTTTCCTCTGTTCGGAGCCAAATAGTCCACCTGGTATTTTCCTTGGAAATCCCTCTTTAAGGTTCCTATAAAGCAAAAGTGCCAAATTTACTAAAAAGACTTGCCTAAAGAACTTTACCATTGGAAAGAGCTTAGAAAAATAGGCAGGTTTGCTTTTTACAGCACCCTGAAATTCGGCCAAACAAAGAAGTTATTCATGGTCAAAAGTTTGGGTCAACATACAGTTCAAATGTTCATTTGGTGGGCTTGCAGATCTCCATCGGCCTTAGAAGATGTTGAAGAAATTAGGTTTTATGCATTTTCTGAATGTATATCGGGCCAAGGAGAGACATATACATTTTGGGAATCTTTCACAGGACCCTGGGAATATTCCCGGTTTCTATATCGGCAATATGAAAGTGAGACATACAAGGTATATTGTGCATCTATCACAATTTTCTTCAAGTTTCCCCTTTTGCATGTTTGGAAGGTTTGTATGTTTGCCTTTGTAATTTCAACATACAAGCAAATATACATTCGCTAGAAGGATGCAAGGGCAGATACACGGATGGAATATACATCGCAGATCCCCAGAATATTCGCTGAATGTATATTGGGTCTGCATGTATATTTGGCTCATAGAATGGAGATATACGAGGAAAGAAATATACAAAGCAGGAGATGCATTGCTGGGGATGCATTGTAGGAATATTCCCTCTTGTATATCGGGTTTTAGGTGTATTTTGTGTTGTATGTTTGCACATGCAATGAAAGGGTACAAGGCTTTCAAACATGCAGGTGCATCCGCTACAGTGGAATGCACATTCGGCCTTGTATGTTTTGAATATACATGTGAAACATACAGAGAAACATACAAAGGCTGAATGTACAAGAGGTGGGGCCCGCGGGCATGCAAGGCCGATTGTATATCAGAGATACAAGGGACCTTCGCCACAAATACATTTGCTACAGTGGCTTGTATATTTTGCTTTGTATCTTTGCATATACAAGCCAATATACAAACGTTTATATACAAGCCAGACCCGATTGCATTTTTAACTTGTTTTATTAAAATTTTCGGGTCCGCCTTATATATGGGTGATTGTATATTGCGATATACAAGTTAGTGATATACAAAGATTGGGGATATAGGCCGGACCCGACAGAACAGTCAAATACGGTTAATGGTCAGTTTGGGGTCCGCGGCTTGTATGTTTGCAGATACAAAGGAGGTTAGATACAACCCGGATTTCAAAATAATTTTCCATCTGCTTTTAAGAGTTTGAAGTCTATGACTTGTATATACAAGGGCGATTGTATGCATATGCGAGTCGCGATTACAAAGGGGCAAAATGCATGTTTGCATGTGCTAGTTGTTTGTATATTTGCTTGTATCTTTGCATAGACAAGCCGATATGCAAGGGAGTTTTCGGTCAGACATGATGCATCGACAGCTTATTTTTTGGGTCTTTCCAAGGCCGATGGAGGGTGCAGTTCTTCAACGATGGGTCCTAGCTTTGGTACAGCGGGAGGTGCCACGTGGCAGCAGCGAATACATATACAAAGGCTCTTGCATATACAAAGCAATTTCAAATGCATCTTTCTGGAGCGATTGCAGAAGCCTTTTGGCGCCAAAGAGCAGAGATACATACAAAGGGGTTTGTAAATGTGAAGTCAGATTCAGAGCTATTTTCATAAGCCGATATACATGCAAATGTAGGAGCGATATATATAGGTAGTTGACCAGATCTTTGACCGTCTGTATCTTCCTCATTTCAGTGAATTGCGACATGCTGTAGGAGGCAAAAGTACATATTTTTGCCTCCTCTTTCATTTGAGTAGGTTTTTGGGGTTTTTTTTAGTTTTCATTTTTCAGATCTGGCTTTGTATGTTTTGGCCAGCGCAACGTTTTAGCGGCAACATTTGATATTCAAACGCAGATTTTTGTTGCATTTATTGCTACAAATCGATGACTATGCAGCTTGCATTGAAGACCTGAAAAATATCTTCTATTTGCCCAGTTTTAGATCTTTATGTGCCATAACTTCTTGCAGGTGGACGTCCCTTCAGGTAGAAATATTTTCTAATACACAACCTATCGACGAAATTGATGCGAAGGGGCTGAGGCCAAAATGAAATGATATATATACATGTAAAACCAGATGTATAGTTGTTGGTTGTTCTTCTGGGCTATTCTTTGTAATGGATATTTGGCCTCTATGATCAATATAAATTAGTATTTTTGCCTCTCTCTTATTAATTTTTGGCCTGTGTCTGCTCTTCTGGACCTCTCTAAAATTAATATGGGTCAATATAATGTCTTTCCAGATATGAGATTATTACTGTGTCTATTTAGTTGCAGCCAAACACATTTAAATCTGGTGTATCACTTAGTTTATTTCAGCATTTCGTTTTAGCATTCTTTCTAACCCTTTTCCCAGCAAGCATTAGCACTAGGTTTAGATGAATTTCTCTGAGCATTAGGCTTAGAGAGAGGAAGCCGGCCTTCTCCGGAGGTCTGATCTCATTTAACAAAGTCCCACACTTAGAGATCAGTCCCATGTTACTCCAGTTTGCAGAGGTTTCACAGTTGTATGCAAGGGTGCAAAACTGAGTGATAACAATTTTGGCATACTGGGTGGGACCAGTTCGATGAACTTCTCATCAAGATACTAAGAGATTTTTGGTGTTTCTCCTAGTATTACCAGCCTTTGGAGGTAATGCAAACAACACCATGGCGACTCTACTAATCAAATCAGCTGGTTTCAGCAGCCCAAGTACCTAAAATTTCATCAAGGATCAGGATTTGGTGATTTTTCCTGGTCTATCCAGCTTCCAGAAGCGTTTCAATCACCTGGGGACTCCCTTTCTGGTATGTATCCAGTTTCTTTGGTTGCAGCCCTTTTGCTCTATTTTTGACTTATTTAATCATATCCAACATTTAAATGCTATAAGATGTCAGAATTTTATGGGAATCATGGCTATTCCCCTACCCTTAAGCCAATTACAGGCTATTGGCCCTCGTATCAGCAATACCAGACCCCAAATGCCCCTGATTTTATGCCATACAGCTTTGCTGCTGTAGAATATCTGCATCCTCATGATGCTTACGTTCCTCCTACCCCTAATGTTGCCCCTAAGAATATTGATGCTTTTAATGAGCTCATGGAAGGTTTTCTAAAGCTTGATAGAAATTTAGATAAGGCCAAAGGAGCAGTAGGGTACAGTCGGCCTCAGCGGTTTTATGATCTCAGTATCATAAGCATGTATGGTCTCAAGAAGCTGTCTCTAAATTTAAATAGGGAGGCTGATGAATTTATAGAAGCATTAAAACGTGACCAGCAGCGAGAAGCACAAGAGGGATTTTTTCAAGAAAACCTTGCTACAGGAACGACACCTGCTCAGCATGCTACTAAAGAAGTCCCAAATTTTAAAATTCCTAGCTTCAGACAGGTCCATCCCTCAAGCCAAAGTGAATCTATGAAAGTGGCTCAAGCTTCTCTACCATGGCAGCCTTCTTGGATCGAGCATCCTGGTTAAAAAATGCCAAACCTTGAAAAAGCCAATCCTCTTATACCAATTCAAAATCAGGTAGAGGAAAAGGTTGTAGACTCCAGGCCTAACGTAATTCCAAGTTTTAGGAATGGGTCTCATCCACTGCAACAATCCATTCACAGGCATGAGCAACCTAGACTGCACAAATTCCCAGGCTTTAACGCCTTTATCCCTCCACAAGCCCCTGTTCCTATGCAAGCTCGGATAGTCATTCCCCAGGAACAAATTTGTCAAAACCCTCTCCCCTCCAAGAAATTTGAGAAGGTATTCAGGCCTCTTTCCTTGATGATGTTTCAATCCTCAAGGGTGGGCAAGTTGTCTACCAGGATTTTTGGAAAGATAAGCCAAAAGAGGAGGTGGAAGAAGATAAAACTAGTGAGGAGCAGTTTGTTCCTACAC
This sequence comes from Cunninghamia lanceolata, assembly GCA_027924645.1. Lineage (NCBI taxonomy): Eukaryota > Viridiplantae > Streptophyta > Pinopsida > Cupressales > Cupressaceae > Cunninghamia > Cunninghamia lanceolata. The sequence continues at coordinate 1,769,512 of BSBN01001051.1, read as the reverse complement.
TCACAAGGATGGAATTGTTTGAACCTATTGCACCTGTGAGTATTGTTAATGTCACATTAGAAATGGATGATGCTGCTCTACTTCATGAGCTACCTGACTATGTTGAAGATGAAGAATATGTGTAGCTAGTTGTGAACAGGCAGCAACAAGAGAATGCAGAAAATCATAACAAATTGCTGCAGTTTGGGGCTGAGCATGACAGTGAGGTTCCAAACCATAAGGAAGGCCAAATTTGCTGCCCTATGATAGATGGTACAGAGGCTGATTATGCTGATGTACTTGAGGATCTCCCATGCTTTATTGAAAATAATGAAGGGACTAAACATGGACAAGAGTAAATTGAAGATTTGTTCTTTGTTATCCAACAGGGATATCAACTTCTTGGTGGGGAAGTTTTCTCTTTTGAACATGTACAAGGATCATTTTTTGAGCCTAAATCAGAAAATCATGAACATCTTGTTCATAAGGTACAGGCAACCATATTTATAATGGAATCACAGGAGTTAGAGTTTTCAGACCAGCAAGAAGAGGAAGATTGTAGCCATGATGACATTATGTCAGCTTTCTTGGATTCTTTGAGGGATGAAAGAAAAAACCATGAGGTCTTTGGTCAGTTGTTTTGCACACAAGAGAAACATGATAGAAGGGTGGAGGTTACCAGCATACCAAATGAAGAGCAAGAAGAGAAAAAATTAGAGCATTCAAGGGGATGCCCAATCAGGCATCTAGCCTAGCTGGAGACATATCAAGAGGAGTCACCACTTGTCATGCTTACCTCTAAGCATGAAGTTGAGCATTGAAATGGGTGGGATCAATCCATTTATTCACCACAAGTTAGCAACATCAACAATCAGTCCAGGTGGATAGGTGAGTTTATCTCCATTTTGTGGGGGGTGTTTTGTCAATTTGTCATATGTACATTTTCCTCTTATCTCTTTTTAACTGCCCACAAGAATGGGAAACATTATAAATTGTTAAGGAGGGGTAGTTATTTTCAAGAACCAATTAATGGATTTGTTTAAGGTCATGTCTGACTGGTTAGTTTAGAGTTAGAAGTATGTTTCATTTTTGTTGTAGTTTTTCCTTTCCATAAGTGCTTCTGCATAGGCTGCATTGTCATTAGGAGAATGCAGGCCCCTTCCCCTTTTTGTGTTTTGGAGGGAGGTTCCTATTTTCCAGCACGTTTTAGGTGTGACCCCATGCCCAATGGATGCAATAAGGCCACTGATCTTATGTTTAGCAGGCAAACATCCCATAGAGGTCGCCAAGAATGTTATCCTATTTTTTTCCTCTATTCAGAGCCAAATAGTCCACTTGGTATTTTCCCTCGAAATCCCTCTTTAAGGTTCCTATAAAGCAAAAGTGCCAAATTTCCTAAGAAGCCTTGCCTAAAGAACCTTACCATTGGAAAGAGCTTGGAAAAATAGGCAGGTTTGCTTTTTACAGCACCCTGAAATTTGGCCAAACAAAGAAGTTATTCATGGTCAAAAGTTTGGGTCAACATACAGTTCAAATGTTCATTTGGTGGGCTTGCAGATCTCCATCGGCCTTAGAAGATGTTGAAGAAATTAGGTTTTATGCATTTTCTAAATGTATATCAGGCCAAGGAGAGACATATACATCTTGGGAATCTTCCGCAGGACCCTGGGAATATTCCTGGTTTGTATATCAGCGATATGCAAGTGAGACATACAAGGTATATTGTGCATCTATCGCAATTTTCTTCAAGTTTCCCCTTTTGTGTGTTTGGAAGGTTTGTATGTTTGCCTTTGTAATTTCAACATACAAGCAAATATACATTCGCTGGAAGGATGCAAGGGCAGATACACGGATGGGATATACATCGCAAATCCCCAGAATATTCGCTGAATGTATATTGGGTCTGCATGTATATTTGGCTCAGAGAATGGAGATATACAAGGAAAGAAATATACAAAGCAGGAGATGCATTGCAGGGGATGCATTGCAGGAATATTCCCTCTTGTATATCGGGTTTCAGGTGCATTTTGTGTTGTATGTTTGCACATGCAACGAAAGGGTACAAGATTTTCAAACATGCAGGTGCATCGGCTATAGTGGAATGCACATTCGGCCTTGTATGATTCTTTGTATATTTCGCTTGTATGTTTTGAATATACATGTGAAACATACAGAGAAACATACAAAGGCCGAATGTGCAATAGGTGGGGCTCGCGGGCATGCAAGGCCGATTGTATATCAGAGATACAAGGGACCTTCGCCACAAATACATTTGCTACAGTGGCTTGTATATTTTGCTTTGTATCTTTGCATATACAAGCCAATATACAAACGTTTATATACAAGCCAGACCCGATTGCATTTTTAACTTGTTTTATTAAAATTTTTGGGTCCGCCTTGTATATGGAAGATTGTATATTGCGATATACAAGTTAGTGATATACAAAGATCGGGGATACAGGCCGGACCCGACAGAATAGTCAAATATGGTTAATGGTCAGTTTGGGGTCCACGGCTTGTATGTTTGCAGATACAAAGGAGGTTAGATACAACCTGGATTTCAAAATATTTCCCATTTGCTTTTAAGAGTTTGAAGTTTGTGACTTGTATATACAAGGGCGATTGTATGCATATGCGAGTCGCGATTACAAAGGGGCAAAATGCACGTTTGCATGTGCTAGTTGTTTGTATATTTGCTTGTATCTTTGCATATACAAGCTGATATGCAAGGGAGTTTTCGGTAAGACATGATGCATCGACAACTTATTTTTTGGGTCTTTCCGAAGGCCGATGGAGGGTGCAGTTCTTCAGCAATGGGTCCTAGCTTTGGTACAGCGGGAGGTGCCACGTGGTAGCGGCGAATGCATATACAAAGGATCTTGCATATACAAAGCAATTTCAAATGCATCTTTTTGGAGCGATTGTAGAAGCCTTTTGGCGCCAAAGAGTAGAGATACATACAAAGGGGTTTGTACATGTAAAGTTAGATTCAGAGCTATTTTTAGAAGCCGATATACATGCAGATGCAGAAGCGATATATACAAGTAGTTGAACAAATCTTTGACCGCCTGTATCTTCCTCATTTTAGTGAATTTTGACATGCTATAGGAGGCAAAAGTACATATTTTTGCCTCCTCTTTCATTTGAGTAGGTTTTTGGGGGTTTTTTTTTTAGTTTTCATTTTTCAGATCTGGCTTTGTATGTTTTGGCTAGTGCGACGTTTCAGCAGTGACATTTGATATTCAAACGCAAATTTTTGTTGCATTTATTGCTACAAATCGATGACTATGCAGCTTGCATTGAAGACCTGGAAAATATCTTCTATCTGCCTAGTTTCAGATCTTTTTGTGCCATAACTTCTTGCAGGTGGACGTCCCTTCAGGCAGAGATATTTTCTAATACACAGCCTATCGGCGAAATTGATGGGAAGGGGTTGAGGCCAAAATGAAATGATATATATACATGTAAAACCAGATGTATAGTTGTTGGTTGTTCTTCAGGGCTATTCTTTGTAATGGATATTTGGCCTCTATGATCAATATAAACTGGTATTTTTGCCTCTCTCTTATTAATTTTTGGCTTGTGTTTACTCTTCTAGACCTCTCTAAAATTAATATGGGTCTGTGCAATGTCTTTCCAGCTATGAGATTATTACTGTGTCTATTCAGTTGGAGCCAAACACATTTAAATCTGGTGTATCACTTAGTTTATTTCAGCATTTCTTTTCAGCATTCCTTCTAACCCTTTTCCTAGCAAGCATTAGCACTAGGTTTAGATGAATTTCCCTGAGCATTAGGCTTAGAGAGAGGAAGCCGGCCTTCTCCAGAGGTCTAATCTCATTTAGCAAAGTCCCACACTTAGAGATCAGTCCCATGTTACTCTAGTTAGCAGAGGTTTCACAGCTATATGCAAGGGTGCAAAACTGAGTGATAACAAGGCTATAATAACTCCATCAAATATAGATCTACCTAGAACAAACCCTATTTGTTCATCACTAATGATGTCTAGAAGAACTATCTGAATCCTATTAGCCAGGGTTTTAGTGAGGATTTTATAAATAGTATTACACAGAGATATAGGCCGCAGATCCCCTAGACTTTCTAGCTTCTCTTTTTTTGGAATAAGTGTAACGAAAGTATTATTTACCTCTTTGAGAATACTTCTCAAATTTCTTACCCCTTCTAGTGCTTCGACTACTTCATCTCCTATGAAGTGCCAGTATTTCTGGAAGAAGGCTAGGAAGCCATTGGGACTAGGAGCTTTATCTTGTTGCATTTGAGAGATTGCTAGCTCTACCTCAGTTTTGGTGAATTTACCATTAAGAGCTTTGTTTTGATCTTCTGAAATAATCCTTGGGATATCTTTCAGAATGGCTTATTGGTACATGCAATTTGATCCCTCCTGATTATTAAGAATATTTTCAAAGTACCTAACTGTTTCACGTGCAATTTGTTGAGGATCTTTGATCCAGTCATTATTCACATTTTTAATTTTGAGGATTTTTCTACATGCTTTGGTGCTATTATGAAAGAACTTAGTGTTCTTGTCTCCCTCTTCCAGCCATGTTTCTCTTGACTTTTGATGCCAAAAGATTTCCTCTTTGGCTAGGATATCTTCATATTGAATTTTCAACTATTTTTCTTTTGAAAACATTTCAGCGTCCATTCCTCTGGTAATCACGATTCTGTTTAGGTTTTCCAATTCTTCTTCTAGCTTAGTTTTGGACTCAAAGATATTACCAAAGTTAGTTTTATTCCAGCTTAGAATCTTACTATTAGAATTTATAGGATCTATAAGATGAATGCTAATCACAAATTTGAAGTGAACTGGAAGTCAATATGACAAGTACATATAGCCTTGAGCAACCTTGAGTTAATGGGAGTCAATCCCATAACTTAAGGAGATCTCAAGTAGATGTGGCAAGCTAAGTGGAGTGAAAGAGTTCGAAAGACTTCATAATTGCCACACACCTAGCTAAGGTGTCTTATGCCATGTGCATAAAATGAGGCTTCCAAATATGGCCAAATGAATGCAAAATTAAGCCAAATGAAATGTGTACACTAATACCCCCCTTAAGCAAAACTTAGGTGGGTGTAAAAGATGGGTCCTGGCAACAAGGCTTGATGAGGTACCCATGTACAAATAAAACTCTCATAAGTGGAGAAAGGTAGAAAACCCAATGGAAAAAAAACTACCCCCCAAAAGAGAAAAACAAGAAAGTGTACTAGACACAGTAGAAAATACTCGAAGGTGATAATCCTGCTATGAAGAATCTCTGGAAGCCTTCTATGAAGCAACTCTGAACGTAGCAATAGGAGATGATGGCAATGTTGTCAATTTCCAAAATCATGAGTCCATGTTCCAGATTTAGAGAGTACAGATGTAAAAAGAGCTTGACCCCTAAATGTTTCTGTTGTTGTATCTGGTGTTGATGATGACTCTTGATTAGATTCAAGATCCTTTATATTATGCTTTTCAAGAAGATTTGTCAGATGATTGATTTTCTTCTTCAAACATTTTTGCTCAATGTGCCCAATTTTATTGCAATATGTACACTTAGCTTTTTCTTTGCCTTGATCTGAAAAGCTTTGAGTGTTTGATTTTGAAGACTCGACTTTCTTATCTTTCTTTGTCCTTTTGTTTTCCTCCTTTGTTATTTTCCCAATTTCCAGCAACAAGAGCATGTGGTTTGGAATTCTTTATGGCACCCATTTGTATCAATTTATCCTGTTCCCTTGTTAAGTCAACAATGAATTCATCCAAAGTAGGGTTTTCCATGAAGCACCAAAAGCCCTTTTGGCCATATAAAAAGAAGATACAAAGACAGAATATTCAGGACCTAATTTGGAAAGCATAGAAAGTATGAGTTGATCTTCTTTTTTTTTCTATCCCACATTCTTTTAATTGCAATTTCAACGATCTAAACTTTGTGAAATAATCTTCTAAGGTATCAAAATCTCTAGGGCTCAAACTGAGGAGCTCATTTTCTAAATCATGACTTTTTAATTTATCAACCTTCCCAAAGAGTTTTTCTAAGGTTTGTCATACCTCATTGGGTGTTTTCAATGTTTCAACATGGAATAAAATTTCAGGAGCTAGATTTAGACATAAGAACCCAAAGGCCTGATCACACTTATTGAACCATTTTTCTTTCTCTTTGATAGCATTTGGCTCTTTTTCTGTGCCCATAGTCACTCTATATAACAGAAGCTGATATTCAAGATTGAAACTTACAAAATGAGATTGCCGACTTTGATCTCATCTTTTGACCTTCAACAGAGAATGGCGTTGAATTAAAGAGTAGTGACTAGATTGTGTACACTAATACTTACATTTAATAGTTTTTAGTTTGGATACTAAACAAAAAAGCTTAGATCCAAATATTCTAGTTTCTTTCCACCATTGCTCAATTAGGGTAATAAGTTTGTTATCTTTGATCCACATTTGTTCAAATTTAAAGGGGCAACGTTTGGGTTGGCAATCTTCTGAGATACTCAGTTGCACTAGGCAATGATCAGAGCCCGAGTATGGTAAGATCTCTGCCGTTAGAATATAAGGGAATTGGGCCCAATTACCTCTTAACAAGAATCTATCAAGTTTTTCTGTAATATTGCTAAAACCTTCTCTTCTGTTGTTCCATGTAAAACCTTCCTGTGCAGTTTTAATTTCCAATAAATTGTTCTTCTGAACCCAATCTTTAAAGTCTTTCGCTGCTGTAGATAACCTAACATGACCTCCCAATTTTTCTTTCAGATCTAATATTGCATTGAAGTCTCCCCCCAGAATACATACCTGATCTTGTAAAGTTCCCAAGAATTGTTCTATTTCTGTCCATACTACTCTCTTATCCTGGTTCTGAGAAGGGCCATAGATATTAAGAAGAAAAAAGTGTAGATTGCTTCTGATGCTTCTAACATTCCCAACCATCCAATTCTTCCTGCCACTTATCATTGAGAATGAAACCGCTCTAAGATCCCAGATTACCCCAAGGCCTCCTGAAGCACCCTCGGCTGGAACTCCTACTAGTTCCCATATTCCTAGCTTCTTATTTAGAGCATCTATCTCATCTTTATTAAGTTTAGTTTCTTGAAGAATTAGTATATCTGGTTTTGTGTTGGTTATACAATGTTTTATGATTCGCTATTTGTTAGGGGCATTAAGACCCCTAACATTCCAAGTGTGGACTCTCATGGCGCCTCGGGAAGGTACTTCCCCTTCCCTGCATTAAAAAGTGTGGTTATCTTGGTCTGATCCGTTGCCTCACTTGCTTTCTCTCTTAATTCCAGAAGTGATTTCCTACCCCTCTTTTTATTGCTTTTGGCACAATCTGGGGTCTCCTTACTGAAATCAGTTATTGCAATGCCCAGCCATAGGTCTACTTCCTCTAACTCTTTATCTCCCTGATCCTTTGGGTCCTCTTTATTATTCTCTTGCCTCTTCTCCCATTCTTCAAGTTCTAGGATCTTGGAGATTAGATTTTCCTTCTCTTTATTTGCTTCCTCAATTACTACTTCCTCCAATGCCTCCTCAAGGATCCCATCACATATTTCTTCTAGCTCCCTGTGGCTGACCTTATCTGTGGAAATCTTTTGAAATCCCATCTCTTTAAGTTTTCCCTCTATTTCATAAGTGTTAGGAACCCATTCTAGTGTCTCTAATACCTCTGGTTCTGTATTACCTTCCTCTGCTGGGGGAATATTATTTCTATTTTCTTCAACATGGACTTCTCCCTCTTCAAGCTCCTTCCTACCTTCGCCTAACTGAGGTTTACAAGTGTACCCTAGAGACTTAGCATATATGAATGTTTCTTTTCCTGTGCTTTCCTGTGTGAGGTTAAAATTCTATAAAATTAGATCATGACTCCGACTCTGGGTATTTCTTATGGTATTTTGAGAGGGTTTAGGGCTTTTTCTGGACTGAGGTTTTACCATACTCAGGTTTTGAATTTGTCCAGCCAAATCTCTTCTGTCGCTGAGGGACGGAGGGCTGGTCCTCTGATAATCCATTATAAATCTGCCCTTGTTATCATTGAATCTAATTTTGACACCCGATGGCTAGGGATTGGAGTTCTTGTTGGTTATTCTTTTTGAAATACTATTGATTGTATTATTGGGAGCATGACCCTGGTGAAATACTGGCTGGATACAATAATTAGCCAAATTAGTGTTAATTTCAAGAGGTTTGATGTTTTTAATGCTTCCATCCATTTTAATTGATAGGAGAACATCTGAATGGATTAAAAAGTCCTCAATTGTTATAAATTCTCCCTGGTGATTACCTATCTCCCTTAAGATTTCACTATGGATGAGCTCAACCGGGAGATTTGGTAGTTTGACCCATTTGGCGACTTTAAGTTTCATTTTACTAGGGTCAAAATTTGGTTGCCAGTCTGCATATTTGAATTTATACCCTTTGTATAGCAATCTTCTGCTATTTAAAATTTCTTTTTTAAGGTCTACACTTTTGCAATCAATGAAAATGAAATCTTCGAAAGTCATAGTGATACTTACTTGATCTTTGAGGAGGACCTGGACCCAATCTGCAATTTCCTTCACAGGTTGCCCAATCCCACACCAATGAATAAAGAAGCCATGGGCTCTATAGTGATTCCCCAGACCGTCTAAGTAGATACTGCTAATATTTACCAATGCTTTCTTACCCAAGGTCTCGGGCTTTTGATACTGCATTGAATTCATGTAGCCTTGACCAATGGGATCTAGGGATTGCCTGCTCTTGAATTGCTAACTGGTTATTACCCCTCCCTTGAATGTTGGCCATAGTAATTTTGGAATTAGGGTTTTGGGGAGTTGATTGATGAAGGAGTGCTCTGGGATTGTTTAGAGAAGGCTTCAAATGAAGGATCCTGGGGGCCGGTTTTGAGAAACCCTCCACAACTTTTTGCCTTTGAAGGGGAGGTTGAGAGATAGCAAGGGGAATTGAGCATTATGGCTTCTTTCCCTACCTATTACAGTGCAATTTTCTCTAGTTGTAAATGTTGGGATAACTGAAGTAATTGGGATAGCCCAAATCCCAGAAACCCTATCTTGGGCATTCTTTCTTGAAGCATTGTCTGTCCTAATTCCTTTCTGCAGTTTCCTCCTCTTCACCACTTGCCAGCCTTGTTCCATTAGGGGTTGCGAAGGGGGAACCCAGCCCCCATATACCCTCTTCTCCTCCCATGGCAAATTGTTGCTAGGGTGCTCTGCTTGATTTACAGATTTGATTCTATTGTCATTGTAATTTTATCGCGGGAATTTTGCTCTTTTTCGCATTTTTCTAATTTTTTAAATTCATATATAAAATTTTAATTATTATATATTATAATTATTATTATTATAAACATAATATATAATTATATTATATAATTATTATATAATATATTATAATAATATATTAGATATATTATAAAAGATATATCTAATATAATATTTAGTGGTAGAATTAGGCTTGCGGCTCCGGTTGCTACTAGCATATCTATATTAAATATAATATATCTAAAGTACGCTGAGAGATATCCTTCTCGAGGTGCCTATTTTTTTAATCACTAATCTTAACATTAGGCGCCTCGAGAAGGATATCTCTTAGCGTACTTTAGATATATTATATTTAATATAGATATGCTAGTGATATTTGAAATATATTTATTGCAAATTTGCTTGCATTATCCTAATCAAATATTTATGATATTGAGTAATTATTTTCTATTTTCACCACAAGGAAGAGTGGCAGTTACAAATTTAATGAGGAAATTTTGGGGAAATATTTATTTTTCAGTTTTCTATGTTTGAGGAGCCAATTTTACAAAAGATGAGAAAGTGAGAGAAAGGTGGAGTTACAAAAATTTATTGCCTTTTCTATTTTGTTTTGGAGTGTATTTTTTGAAAAGATGCTCTGTAGGAATTGGAGTATATTTAAAACTAGAATCAGGAAGAGATGGAGGGGATATGGGATGAAAAATCTCAAGGGAGAAAGAAATAGAAATTTGAGAGCTCTTGGTTTTTGAGGAAATTTTGTTCCTGGGTTTGGAAAATGGATTCATGGTGCAAGTTTGAAGGAATTTCCGGTTGGGGCTGCCATGAATTAATTGTCTCTATACAGATTTTATCCCAAGTGTAAAATGCTTTCTCATAATCATTTCATAGATTGTCTCTTTCTTGGGGAACAGAGAAAACATAGAATCATTGGAAGAAGGAAAAGAGGGTTAGGCTCTGTAACTTTTGAATAGTCGGTTATTGATTTTGGTATTGCTATCCAGGGAAATGCATTTGAACAAGTGTTTATTTTAAATTTCTTGCTATGGGTTCACATTTTTATATAACTGGAATGCATTTGATCAAAACAGAGTTTTGTTTGTTTTTATCTGTAATATTTTTGTGGATTTAAACTCAGTTTTAACTGGTAATCCATTGTTCCATCTTTTTCTGTGAAGATAGAAATGTCTTGCATATTTTTAAACCTTAAACCAGATGATGTTAAATTGAGATGTATTATTTTGTTTTTAGACCATAATCGGTCTTAGTAATGATATTACTATTGTTTAAGAATGTTGGGAAACAAGGTGTCTCAACCTTGCTGCACATTTCCCGTTATAGTTATTTTTATTTAATATTTTCTTACAACTGTTATGGATTGTCAGTGCTTTAAAAATTGGTTTTTTAGGTGTCAAAAGATGCCCACATGATAATATATTATGGAAGGCCTATTTTTAGGCATATTATGATAGATTCTATGACATCTGTAAGGGTCAAAAATAGGGGATTTCATTTTGGACGTGAGAGCATATTTTGGGACTGGAATCTTGGCTGAGAAGCCTGACACACGGTTTTGTAAAACCACAAGTGGTTTCTTGTATAGGTAGAAGTCTATAAATTGGAGGCTTGAGGAGTCGTTTGCATAGTGTGAGTTTGCAGGTATTGTTATGCTGTCGGAATGCTACCGGAATTCTTCCAGGGTTGTTTATTGGTGATAGTCCTGTAATAAACTTGCTCTGCAAGTGTATGCAATCTTGTTATTGGATTTGGAATACATTGAGCAGGCTTTTGGAGAGTGGGGTTTTTCACCTAAAAGGGTTTTCCCCACGTATATCTGTTGTTTTGTGTTTTATTGTTTATTTCATGTTTTGAATGTGTTACTGGAATTTCTATAGCTATTAGATCAGTTTTTTTAAAAAAAGTTTTGCATATTGTCTCTCCTCAAGATTGGCGTAGGAAGTTGTTTCCGCTACTTTAACTTTTTTACAAGTGGTATTAGAGCCTGATCACCTTTGGTTTCAATTGTGGGTTGTTGGGTTTTTTGTGCTAATCAAGGTTTGAGTGGGAGCTTGTGCAGAGGATACTTTGTGATCTTGTTGCAGGCTTTTTCAGATGGCAAGCACATATGGGAGGATTGAGGTAGAGGAGTTTTCTGGGATGAACTTTGAAATGTGGAAGCTGAAGATGGACGATCTGTTGATTGACCGAGATCTATGGGATGTAGTAGATGAAAATGTCCATAGGCCTGTGGATCTAGATTTGGCTTCAAAGTATGATGTAATGGATAGAAAAGATAAAGGTCTCATAAGATTGTGCCTTACAGATTCAATTATGATAAATGTCCACGAAGAACCCACTTCAAAGAAGCTTTGGAAGAAGTTGGGTGAGATATATCAAGCTAAATCTCTAGTGAATAAGATTTTCTTGAGGAAGAAGTTGTATTCCTTGAGAATGGAAGAAGGTGGATGAATTTCTTGCATATAGAAACATTCAATATGTTGGTGACTCAGTTGACCTCGGTTGGAGTTAAAATAAATGAGGAAGAAAGGTGCCAAATTTTGCTGTGTTCGCTGCCAGACTCATGGGACAACCTAGTTATGGCTATTGGGAGCACTGCAGTCGTCTTGATGATGGAGGATGTTGTTCGTTCTCTACTTTCTGAAGAGATGAGAAGGAAGGTCTCTCTGAATGGCAAAGAGGATTTGAGTGTTCGAGGAAGACAAAAAGAATGAGGCAAATATGAGAAGCAATGTGGCCGTTCCAAGTCCAAGTCCAAGGCAATATACTAGAACTGTGGCAAATCTAGAACTTCTGAAAGGAATGTAAAGAAGAAAAGAAAAAGAAGAAGAAGAAGCAAGATTCTGACTTTGATTTTGAAAAGGAAGATGGAGATGCCTTTATTGTAGCCTTGGCCACTCATGCAGGTGATAATGCATGGTTGATAGACTCAGGTGCATCTTTCCACATGACTCATAACAAAAATTGGTTTAGTAAGTATTAAAAATATAATGGTGGTAAGGTGTATATGGGTGATAATTCTTTCCTTGAAATTGTTGGCCGTGGTAGGATTCATGTGAAATTTTTTGATGGTAGAGTTAGAAGATTTGATGGTGTCTTGCATATCCTAGGACTAGCAAAAAATTTATTATCTATTAGCAAGCTAATAGATGCAGGTGTGCATGTACAGTTTTCTGAAGTAGGTGTCAAAATGGTGAGAGGTGCTATGGTGATAGCAAGAGGAAGCAGATTGGGTACATTGTACCAGCTTGATGCATGCATGGTTGAGTGCAATAGCACTTCTAATAAAATTAAGCCAGAAACTACTTCGTTGAAAAAAGAGATGGTTTCCTCTTCTACGGATGGTCATGGCTTCTAGGTACCCAAGGGTACTCTATCTACTGAATCAGAGTTGCCTACAGAGAAGACCATGTTATGGCCCCAGAGACTTGGCCACATTGGAGAGAAGGGTTTGAAAGCCCTGAAAAATAAGAACTTTGTTGAAGGTTTGAATGATTGCAATCTAAAGTTTGATTTATGTGAACACTGTATTTATGGCAAACAGAACCGCATTCAGTTTTACTCGTCTTCTCATAAGTCTTCATTCATTTTAGATCTAATCGATTCGGATGTATTTGGCCCTGTTGATGGTGCTTCTATTGGTAAATCAGTTTATTATGCTACTTTCATTGATGATTTCAGTAGGAGACCATAGGTATTTCTTTTAAAGAGTAAATCTGAAGTTTTCAGTCATTTTAAGGAGTTCAAGGCTATGGTAGAAACTCAGATTGGAAAGAAAATTAAATGCTTGAGGACTAACAATGGCGGTGAGTACTGTTCTGCATATTTTGATAGATTCTATACAGATTGCTAGATTAAAAGACAAAAGACAACTTCGTATTCTCCTTAGCAGAATGGAGTTGCTGAAATAATGAACAGAACATTGATGGAGAAGGCTAGGAGCATGTTGAGTGGAGTTGGTCTAGAATAAAAGTTTTGCGCTGAAGCTGTTGCCACTGCTTGTTATTTGATAAATAGATCTCCTACATCAACGCTTGTTGATAAAACGTCAATGGAGGTGTGGTCAGGGAAAAAGCCTTCACTTAGACATATGAGAGTTTTTGGTTGTGAGAAATATGCACATGTGCCTAAGAAGAAGAGAACAAAGTTGTTTTCTAAGGCTATCAAATGTATCTTCATCAGCTACAACTATGGTGTGAAAGGATACAAGATTTGGGATCCTGTTGTACGTAGGGTAATTTATTCTAGAAGTGTTATTTTTAAAGAGACTAAATCTTCTCTTGTTACTTTTCAGCCAGAACAGCATAAAGAAATTAAACAAAAAAAAGATGTGATTCAACTTCCTTCTATGCATGAGAAAGTTGAATCGAGGCCCCAAGATAGACAAGAAGTTGAGGAGAGCTCATCAAGCTCTGAATCTTCAGAAGAAGGTGAAGAGGAGGAAGAAGTGGAAGAACCTTCACCTCAGCTTGTTCGAAGGTCTACAAGGCATAGGCAAGCACATGAAAGGTATGGGTATTCACCTGATGATTGGAAGTGTATATTTGCTTTGAATACTAACATTGATGAACTAAGATCTGTGCAAGAGGCTTTGGGTATGAATGATGCAGAGTCCTAGAAAATTGCCATGGATGAAGAGATGGAAGCCCTTGAAAGAAATGATACATGGGACCTTGTACCTTTGCCTGAAGGATGTAAACCTGTTGAATGTAAATGGGTCTTTAAGAAAAAGATTGGTTCAGATGGAAATGTTGAAAAGTATAAGGCACGGTTGGTTGCGAAGGGATACTCTCAGGTTGAGGGTATTAATTATGGTGAGATTTTTTCTCTTGTTGCTAAAATGACATCCATTCATTTTTTATTATTTATTGCAGTAGCTTATGACCTAGAGGTCGAACAAATGGATGTGAAAACTACTTTCCTTCATGGTGATTTGGACGAAGAAATCTATATGACATAGCCAGAGCACTACGTGGTAAAAGGTAAAAGCAAGCTGGTTTGTAAGTTAAAGAAATCTCTGTATGACATTAAACAAAGTCCTAGGATGTGGTACCAGAAATTTGATACTTATGTGTTGAGTTTGGAATTTGTGCGGTCTAAATCTGATCACTATGTATATTTTAAATCTGATGGTGATCGTTTCCTGGTAATTGCTTTATATGTTGATGACATGTTGTTTATTGGGAAAGGCAAAGGTTTGATTGCAAAATTGAAATCTCAACTCTTTGCAAAATTTGAAATGAATGATCTTGGTGCAGCAAAACACATACTTGGGATGGAGATCCGAAGAGATCTTGACAACAGAAAGCTATTGCTTAGCCAGAGTAAGTATGTTTGTTTAGTTTTGTAAATGTTTAACATGCAGGATTGTAAACTACTTTGTGTTCCTGTTACATTGGGAACGAAGCTCTCTATTTCACAATGTCCTACATCCCCATTGGAGATGGAAGACATGAGTAGGGTGTCTTACCAAAGTGCAGTTGGAAGCTTAATGTATGCTATAGTCTATACAAGACTAGACATTGCCCAAGCAGTGGGAGTTCTTTCACGTTATATGTCTAATCCTGGAAGAGTGCATTGGGATGCAATTAAGAGGGTCTTCAGATTTGTGAGGTACGACAGAGTACTCTATTTGTTTTCATGGTATAGGAGATCAACATTCCTTGAGTATTCACGGTTTTGTGGATTCAGACTAGGCTGGTGATGTCGATAGTAAAAGGTCCACCATTGCATATGTATTTACTCTTAATGGTGGTGCAATCAGTTGGATGAGCAAGCGACAGGCTATGGTCATTTTGTCCACTACTGAGGTAGAGTACATGGCAGCTACTCATGCCTGTAAAGAAGCCATTTGGCTGAAGTGTTTGTGTTCAGATATTGGATTGAAACAGGGTGCAGTTATAGTTTATTGTGATAGCCAGAGTACAATCTGCCTTGTGAAGAACCTGACTTTTCATGCCAAGACCAAACACATTGATGTTTGATATCACTTCATGAGAGATATGGTCGAGGATGGCAGGGTGAAGCTGCAAAAGGTAGAGACTGTGGCGAATGTTGCAGATACATTAACTAAGCCCATGAGCATAGCAAAATTTAGGTAGTGTTCTGAGTCTATGGGCCTTTTGACCCCTAGCAGTTGATCCATGATGAATTTTATTCTCTTGGCCCTTGCAAGGGATTCAACAAGTGGGAGAATGTTGGGAAACGAGGTGTCTCAACCTTGCTGCACATTTCCCGTTATAGTTATTTTTATTTAATATTTTTTTACAGCTATTACACATTGTCGGTGCTTTGAAAATTAGTTTTTTAGGTGTCAAAAAATACCCACATTATAGTATATTATGGAAGGCTTATTTTTAGGCATATTATGATAGATTCTATGACATTTGTAAGGGTCAAAAATAGGGGATTTCATTTTGGACGTGAGAGCTTATTTTGGGATTAGAATCTTGGTTGAGAAGCCTTGCACATGGTTTCGTAAAACCACAGGTGGTTTCTTGTATAGTCAGAAGTCTATAAATTGGAGGCTTGAGGAGTTGTTTGCATAGTGTGAGTTTGCAGGTATTGTTATGCTGTTGGAATGCTATCGGAATTCTCCCAGAGTTGTTTACTGGTGATACTCCTATAATATGCAAGTTTATGTAATCTTGTTATTGGATTTGGAATATATTGAGCAAACTTTTAGAGTGTGGGGTTTTTCACCCGAAAGAGTTTTCCCCACATATATCTGTTGTTTTGTGTTTTATTGTTTATTTCATGTTTTGAATGTGTTGCTGGAATTTCTGTAGCTGTTAGATCAGTTTTTTTTAAAAAGTTTTGCATATTGTCTCTCCTCAAAATTGGCGTAGGAAGTT
This sequence comes from Cunninghamia lanceolata, assembly GCA_027924645.1. Lineage (NCBI taxonomy): Eukaryota > Viridiplantae > Streptophyta > Pinopsida > Cupressales > Cupressaceae > Cunninghamia > Cunninghamia lanceolata. The sequence continues at coordinate 1,753,410 of BSBN01001051.1, read as the reverse complement.
GTTTCTGCTACTTTAACTTCCTTACAAAGAAAACCTAAGTTTGTGTCTGGAAGAATAGTGAAACGAAGTTTAAAATTATATGGGTATGTGCTATTTGTTGTTACTCCTTCACAGGAACCAGTGGTGGTCTAGGCATTAGTATTTTCTTTGAGAATGATAAACGACCTTTGACAGGTCACCTTTTTGGTTATCTCAAGACTCTCTCCAGTTAATAAGACTCTTGAATAAGTTGACTTTCAGTATGATATGAAGGATTTTATTATCATCCAAACCTTTGTGTTTTTAATGAGTCGTTTTCTTCCATTTGTTCCTAAATTTAGTGGAATCTTATTTATAAGATAGTGTTTGCGTATATTTACTCAGGTGAACACATACCTTTTATGTTAAACAGGAATTAGTTTATCATAACCATAGTCGGCCATTTATCATTTGATATGAGGTATGTTATACCGGATTGTCATTACGTCATTCTCTGCAATGTGGGTAAGACTAGAGAAACTTAGTCATTCGACCATTTTGAAGATTTGAATGCTATGAGAATATATAGCCATCTGATACTTAATTTGTTCGAGAATGCAAATACAATGGGTATATGTTCATACAGTCATTAATCTTTTTATGTGTTATATATTTCGGTTGGGCTTTTGGTAAAACGTTGGGATGTTAACATGTCAAAATAGACACCAATCTTCTTAGTCCTTATATGAATCCCTATACATCTTTGCATTTCTTGAATATAGCAAGAGATTAAATTTATTTTAAGTTCCAGTTAACTAAGCATATCTTATATGGAAGTATTATATATTTGAGACGTTTTGGAGTCAGGTTATGTCACGAAATTAGTTGAATAGTTATTGTAGTGGTATAATAATTGCTTTTTATTAAATTAGAATTTTTATGATAAAGTTTAGGGTGTCCTCAGGGCAACCATGCACACATATCAAATTAAATTATGACATGTTTATAACCGCAAATCGGATGGAGATACACCATAGAATAGATTTAGAAATTAAATGTGATGGTTTTACCCTAGAATTGCAATATGATCTTTTGATTTCTAATACCATTTAAGCTTGTGTAACATTTATAGAGGTATAAAATATAAGCCTAATGATAGAATATGAATCCTTCCATAGGAGTAATTTAAATTGCCAAAACCATCTAGTGAATTATATCAAGTTTTATTTATTAAACATCAAGTTGTGAATAGTAAATGATTAGTGATAGACATTTGGGTTGCTTTCTTGAGGAAAATATGAAAGGAATTTGTTTAATGTTAGTATGTATTTCTAGTAAACATTGTTGTTAATAAACAATGATTAATTAATGTTAGTCCTTGAGAGATTATGTATGTAAGGGTTAAACTATAGATTCATGGTTAAATTGCTTGGACAAGTTAATAGTTAAATAGTATAGCCCTCTTTTGTATCTGTAAGTGTTTGATAGGTTAACAAGTTATAGATCAAACATATGATTAGTTATGTTTTGGTTGCATTATGTCTTCCATGAATTATGATCCTTTAACTCTATAATGATCCTTTATCTATATTATATGATTCTTTAACTCTATTATGTATGGATAATGTCAAGTCAATATGCTTATAGAGCCTAGTAATGAATGTGCAAAGCTTAGGAATCTTTATTCATGTGAACCAGATCATTTTCCCGACTACAATATTAGGAAACTTGTGAGATCTTTGTGTGAATGATTTGAATTGGTATTAACTTAATCTCCATCTTACCTTGAGTAAAATAAATATGTGTTTCTATGATTGGAATGATAACTAGATTGTGCAAATAGCATCTTAGAAGAAGTTCTTTAGACTTTTACTGAAGATTGATGTCTATCTTATTGACTATTATATCCTCAAAATAATTTGAAGTATTTATTGTGAATGATCGTTGTTGATAACATCATGTAAAATGAATGGATTGATTGCATTTATGCATTTTTATACTTCTATTAAATTCTACAAGTAGATTTAGTGAAAGAGCAAGGACGAGTGTTGAATATGGAGCTAGAGAAGGGTAGGTGTCTATTCATATCAATTTAGTTTTAATTACTATTTGATTTATTTTTCATTCTCTGCCCTATCATGATATAAGTACATATGCATTTTATACATGTTAGAAATGTTAGATATATCATGCTACACCTGATTTATTCACATAGGGTTGGGCTTCTCCATATAGGAGTAAGACCGGGGAGGCATGAGCCTTGTGGCTAGGTAGGTAAATTACCTTGATGACGATCTCTCTCCACTAGGTTCAGTGTCAAAGATATGGTATGGTATCAAAGACATTGTATGGTGTGATATTATTTTGTTGAACCTATATGGCTAGATGTTGTAAAGGACCTAGTCCTATTTGTAATCTATTTAACTAGCTTTTGTAATGTTCTTTAATTATATAGAATGATGAAAGTTATTTATTCCTTGAGTTGTATTTTATGGGAAAATTTTTATTTCATTCCCTTTTTTTGCATTAATTAATTAGAATAATATTATTTTATTCTTATATAGAATGATGAAAGTTATTTATTCCTTGAGTTGTATTTTATGGGAAAATTTTTATTTTATTCCCTTTTTTTGCATTAATTAATTAGAATAATATTATTTTATTCTAGTTTATCAGAGTAGTTGTTACATTCCACAACTTAAAGTTTTACCTATTGGACTTCTTAATCTCAATTGTGAAGATGTTGGCCATGAAAGGAAGTAAGGTATGCAAAAATTCTTCCCACACTGATCTAATGAGGAAATATTTATGCAAATTTTAACTTTTACAGTTATAGATTAAGATGCACATTAAAAGAAAGGTAATAACAACATCCAAACACAAATAAAAAAATTACAACACAAGATATACGTCGGGAAAACTCTTTCAGGTGAAAAACCCGACTCTAAAACCTACACAATGTATTACCAAATCAAAAGATGATTACAACACACTTGCAATGTAATCTCTTTCAGAAGTACACAATGCCGATTCTCATTCATATCCCATGACCTTTCACATTCTCCAGCCTCTTATTTATCAAACCTCTTTGGTGGTTATCCAATGTCAATTTTTTCATGTTGGCCTAATAACAAATGAATATAGGGTGTTGGCCTTGCAAGAGGGGCTCCGCCCCCTGCACTCACCTGTTAATTATCTTTGGGGGAAACCACAACTAACAAAATCACCAAAATTTACCTTTTTGTATGTACCTACAACCCTGCGACATGATCAATCACCACATACTAATAAATTGTCACACATGCCATTTTAGCTCTTACATGTTAGAATCTGCCATAACTCATGACACATGACCACAAGGTGTTGACAACAACATTAGGAACTTGCAAAGGTCGAGACACCTTAATTCCCAATAGGCCATGACTTTTGATTTTTAAATCTTATTTCAAATCCACATGAATTATCTGACAACAAAATAGAAATCAACATAAGAAATGTATCCCTTCCTTCATGGGATCAATCCAAACAAAGCTTTGATATCAAATGTTTGTTTTACAATGCTTATTCCTTAATTAGGAGCAATAGAAAGTAATAAAATTTGTTGATGTAAAACACATGTAACCATAATTAAACATAGATAAATAAGTGAAGGAGATAGAGAGGATAAGATGACATATATACTTGGGAAAACCCTTTTGAGTAAGAAACCCACCACCAAAAGTAAACCTTAATATATTCCTTCAAAATAAGCTTACAATAGATTGAGAAACTCCACTAATGTTGTAGCCCACGTGTTAACACTTTAGTAGCATGTTGATACTTAGACCTAACCCAAAATCCTACAAATCCCTACAATATGATCCAAATGATATGAAAGCAATATGCCAAGGGTTATATTTATAAAATTTTGCCACTCTATAAACCACTTGTCATTTCAATAAAACCATGGGCTAATTTTGACACCCTTTTAATAGACTATAAATCTCAATGTGTAAGATTCCATCTTTGAATCCAATAACTTGGGTGCTACACTTATATATAATAATTGGGGCAAGTCTTTCTCTCCCCTTCTATTTTCCCCTCTCTCTATATATGCCTCTTTATCTCTCTTTGTCTGTACATCTCCGTCCCCCTTCTCTGTCTCTACCTCTCTTTTTCTCTCTCTTTCTCTCTTTCTTTCTCTATTTCTCTCTCTTTCTCTCTCTTCTCTTCTCTTTATATAGGATAAAATATTTCTAGTTTGAAGCCTATTAATCTAAAGAGGATCAATATCCTTTCTTTCTTCTCTATGACTAGGGGTACAGAAGTTGCTTGTCATTGTTTGGGTACACCATTCGATTATGTTGTATCTGTAAAAAATTGTAAAGAAAACAAGCTTATCCTCAAAAGTTGGGTTGAAAAAACACATCAAAAGGGTAAATTGATGAAGGTGAAAGATGTACAGAATTTGACAAAAGAAAGAATTGATGAAATGATTAATTCAATTGGAGGTTTTGATATGATAATAGATGGAATCCCATATAATAATCTAATAGGAAATAACAATATCTCTCTCTCTATGTATGCTTATTTCTTTTATATTTCTTTGGCTCTCTACTTCTCTATTTTTCTCTCTCTTCCTCTTTTTGTCCTCTAGCTCTCTATTTCTCTTTATCTCTCTTTGTCTCTATTTCCCTCCTTATCTCTCCCTATGTTTTTCTAATGTTTCTCTCTTCCCATGTTTTTAAAATGACACTCTAAAAAGACTATTGGTGCATCAGAGAGATTCTAAAAGAATAAGTCAATAATCTTGCATGGAGTTATGATGTCCATATTCTTTTCTTCATCACGCATAGTATCCAAATCAAAATATTATTTTTAAATAGAAGAAAGTAAATGAAACCGTTAATTATATAATTCTATTAATAATGAATACAAATAATAACAAATGACAACACTTTGTTAGAAATGAAGGTGAACAACTATAGAATAGAAATCTAATTACAACTGTAACTATTAATCTAGTGCATAACCAAAATGTAGATAGTTTGAAATCAACACAAAGAAATAGTAGAATAGAGAATCAGACACATAACCAAGTGTTTACGTGGAGAAACTCTTTTAGGAAAAAACTCTACACAAGAAGAGATGCACCAGTCTGTATTAACTTAAAATAGAGTTTACAATACAACACTATCAATCTCCTCTCAAGTCTTCAATCCAACAATGCCTATAATACTCTTATACATAGTCATAATACAATATCCTTATACAACAGGTTGCCATCTAGGGAAAGACAAACCAACATTTGAAATCTCCTCCGTAAGATATGTGACCTAATCATGAATAGTCCAGACATACAATGGTAATTTATATATAAAATGTGGCTTTCGGGGGGTTCACACGGCTCTTGGAACCTCGACCGGGGGCCATCCCCCCAAACCCCACAAGGGGGTACCCTCCCTGCAACCCCCCAGATAACCTACATCCATTAGGTATCAGGATCAAACATGTGACTGAAACAAGATCACTACTTGGTGAATACTTCATTCCTTATGAATGATTCACAAACAATATTAGGAGTAATTAATTACATAAGATTTACAAGGTTGATGGCACCTTAATCCTAACATTCTCCCACTTGACATCATACATTGTAAATACATCCATAAGAAACATAAAATAACTAAACATTAGGAACAAGGCCCATGACCTTCCTGCACCACGTAGACTTTTTTGTTCTCACAGGTTTCATAAGTGAATTTGTAACATTCTCCTAAGTATCAACCTGAACTTCAGCTCAATTTGACCATTAGAATTCATTTCATGAAAAAAATGGTATTGAACATCCACATGCTTAGTTCGTGCATGATACATGGGGTTCTTTGCCAAACATATTGCACTTTAGCTATCACAACCAATCTGAATAATCCTACAATCAAAACCAATACTTGTACACAATCTTTGTAACCAAACTACCTCCTTAGAGATGTGAATAGAAAACATATACTATGCTTTAGGGGTGGATAAATAAATGGTGAGCTGCCTTTTATTCATCCAACTCACAACTCCTCCAAACAAAGTAAACACGACCACTAGTGGACATTTGCCTATCCAAGTCCCCTGCCCAATTTGCATAAACAAAACCCTGTATGTCCAATGTCTTATCCATAGTGTTAGTACTAGAATAAACCAAACAATAATTTTAAGTACCACACAAATATCTTAACACCCACTTTGCATAATTCCAATGTTGTTTACCAGGGTTAGACATAAACCTACTCTAAACTCCCACTCCTTGGACAATATTTGGTCTAGTGTAAACCATTGCATACATCAAAATTCCTACAACACTAACATATGGCACACCAAACATATCCTCTAAATCATCTTCATTCTTAGGACACATATCTAATGAAAGCTTAGTAACAACTGAGAAAGTAATTCTAATTGGATTGCAACCCTGCATGCTAAATCTATGCAAAATAGTATTTACATACTTTGTGATAACTAAATCTTTTTGTTTACTCAATCCCTTTTTATCTCCATTTCCAAAATATACCTAGTTGCTCTTAGATCCTTCATGTCAAATGCACTTGAAAGTTGAGCTTTCAATGCACTGATCATACCCTTAGTGTTAGTAAAATATAACATATCATCCACATACAAGGCAATAATCAGAATATGATCATCGATACTTTAAATGCAGACACAATGATCCTCTTCACTTATAACAAAGCCCAATTTTAAAACAAATGAATCAAACTTTTGGTAGCACATTCTGAGGGGACTATTTTAAACCATAAAGAGATCTTTTTAACTTGCATACCTAGTGTTCTTTCCCTTTTACCTCAAAACCTATAGGGTGTTGCATATAAATTTCTTTTTCCAAGTCTCCACGCAAAAATGTAGTCTTAACTTCCATTTTTCAATTTCAAAATTATAAGTTACAGCAATGGATAAAAGAAATCTAATATAATATAATCTAGCAACATGAGAGAAAATTTCATCAAAATAGACTCCTTCTCTCTGGGAGTAGCCCTTGGCTACCAATCTAGCCTTGTACTTCTATAATGAACCATCTGCTCCAAACTTTTTCTTGAAGACCCACTTACATCCTATGGCCTTTCTTCCTTTGGGCAAACGTACAAGATCCTAGGTGTCACATGATTCCAAAGACACCATCTCATCTTGCATGGTTAGCTACCAAGACTCACTATCATTTGCAAGAATAGATTTCCTATAGGATCTAGGTTCATTGTCAGTACTCAATAAAGCAAATACACAATGAAAATCTAGTGGGCTATACCTATCAACTGGGTTCCATTGTCTTGTGGATTTTCTCAAGGGTGGAGTAATAGATTCTTCCTCATGTTCTATATTCTTAACTTCAATAATAGACTCACTATCATTTACAAGAATAGCTTCCCTATATGATCTAGGTTCATCGTCAGTACTCAATAAAGCAAATACATAATGAAAATCTAGTGGGCTATACCTATCAACTGGGTTCCATTATCTTGTGGATCTTCTCAAGGTTGGAGTAATAGTTTCTTTCTCATGTTCTTCTATATGTCTATATGATTGACTATTATATCCTAAAAATAATTTTAAGTATTTATTGTGAATGATCGTTGTTGATAACATCATGTAAAATGAATGGATTGATTGCATTTATACATTTTTTTACTTCTATTAATTTCTGCAAGTAGATTTAGTGAAAAAGCATGGACAAGTATTGAATATAGAGCTACAGAGAAGGGTAGGTGTCTATTCATAACCTATCTAGCCAAATGACTTAAAAAGATTCTTTGGCCAAAGCTTGTTAATCAATTTAGTTTTAATTACTATTTGATTTATTTTTTATTCTCTACCCTGTCATGATAAAAGTACATATGCATTTTATACATGCTAGAAATGTAAGATATATCATGCTACACCAGAATCTTTTACACATGTTGACTTCAGCTTGCTAGACCCCTCGCAAAGGGCCAGGTTTCTCCATTTAGGAGTAAGACCAGGGAGGCGTGAGCCTTGTAGCTGGGTGGGTAAATTACCTTGATGATGCTCTCTCTCCACTAGTTTCAGTGTCGAAGATATGGTATGGTATTGAAGACATTGTATGGTGCGATATTATTTTGTTGAGCCTATATGGCTAGATTTTGTAAAGGACTTAGTCCTATTTGTAATCTATTTAACTAGCTTTTGTAATGTTCTTTAATTATATAGAATGATGAAAGTTATTTATTCCTTGAGTTGTATTTTATGGGAAAATTTTTATTTCATTCCCTTTTTTACATTAATTAGTTAGAGTAATATTATTTTATTCTAGTTTATTAGAGTAGTTGTTACATTCCATAACTTAAAGTTTTACCTATTGCACTTCTTAATCTCAATTATGAAAGTGTTGGCCATGAAAGGAAGTAAGGTATGCGAAAATGCTTCCTACACTGATCTAATGAGGAAATATTTATACAAATTTTAACTTTTATAGTTATAGATTAAGATGCACATTAATATAAAGGTAATAACAACATCCAAATGCAAATAAAAAAAATCACAACACAAGATATACATTGGGAAAACCCTTTTAGGTGAAAAACCCCACACTCTAAAACCTACATAATGTATTACCAAATCAAAAGATGATTACAACACAGTTGAAATGCAAGCTATTTCAGGAGTACACAATGCCAATTCTCATTCGCATCCCATGACCTTTCACATTCTCCAGCCTCTTATTTATCAAGCCTCTTTGGTGGTTATCCAATGTCAGTTTTTCATGTTGGCCTGATAACAAATTAACTATCAACCCCTTTATTAAATATAGGGTGTTGGCCTTGCATGAGGGGCTCCACCCCCTACACTCCCTTGTTAATTATTTTTGGGGGAAACCATGTTTGATAAAGTCACTAAAATTTACCTTTTTGTATGTACCCACAACCCTGCGACATGATCAATCACCACACACTAACAAATTATCACACATGTGATTTAAGCTCTTATATGTCAGAATCTGCCATAACTCATGACACATGACCACAAGGTGTCGACACCAACATTAGGAACTTGCAAAGGCCGAGACACCTTAATTCCCAATAGGTCATGACTTCTGATTTTCAAATCTTATTTCAAATCCACATGAATTATCTGAAAACAAAAATAGAAAGCAACATAAGAATATATCCCTTCCTTCATAGGATCAATTCAAACAAAGCTTTGATAGCAAATGTTTGTTTTACAATGCTTATTCCTCAATTAGGAGCAATAGAAAGTAATAAAATTTGTTGATCTAAAACACATGTAACCATAATTAAACATAGATAAAAAAGTGAAGGAGATAGAGAAGATAAGATGACATATATACTTGGGAAAACCCTTTTGAGTAAGAAACCCACCACCAAAGGTAAACCTTAATATATTCCTTCAAAATATGCTTACAATAGATTGAAAAACTCCACTAATGTTGTAGTCCATGTGTTAACACTTTAGTAGCATGTTGATACTTAGTCCTAAACCAAAATCCTACAAATCCCTACAATACAATCCAAATGAAATGAAAATAATATGCCAAGGGTTATATTTATAAAAATTTTCCATTCTATAAGCCACTTGTCATTTCATTATAACCATGGGCTAATTTTGACACCCTTATAATAGACTATAAATATCAGTGTGTAAGATTCCATCTTTGAATCCAATAACTTGGGTGCTACACTTATATATTATAATTGGGACGGGTCTCTCTCTCTCTCCTTCTACTTTCCCCTCTCTGTATATATACCTCTTTATCTCTCTTTATCTGTACATCTCCCTCCCCCTTCTCACTCTCTCTACCTCTCTCTTTTTCTCTCTTTCTCTCTTCCTTTCTCCGTTTTCCTCTATTTCTCTCCTTTTCTCTTTATATAGGATACAATCTTTCTATTTTGAAGCCTATTTATCTAAAGGGGATCAATATCCTTTCTTTCTTCTCTACAACTAGGGGTGCAAAAGTTGCCTTTTATTGTTTGGGTACACCATTCAATTATGTTGTATCTACAAAAAATTATAATGAAAACAAGCTTATCCTCAAAAGCTGGGTTGAAAAAACACATCAAAAGGGTAAATTGATGAAGGTGAAAGATGTGCAGAATTTGACAAAAGAAAGAATTGATGAAATGATTAATTCAATTGGAGGTTTTGATATGATAATAGGTGGAATCCCCTATAATAATCTAATAGGAAACAACAATATATATCTCTCTATGTATGCTTATTTCTTTTATCTTTCTTTGTCTCTCTACTTGACAGCTTAACACCCACTTTGCATAATTCCAATGTTGTTTACCAGGGTTAGACATAAACCTACTCTAAACTCCCACTCCTTGGACAATATTCAGTCTAGTGCAAACCATTGCATACATCAAAATTCCTACAACACTAACATTCGATACATTAGACATATCCTCTAAATCATCTTCATTCTTAGGACACATATCTAATGAAAGCTTAGTAACAACTGAGAAAGTAATTCTAACTCGATTACAACCCTGCATGCTAAATCTATGCAAAATAGTATTTACATACTTACTTTGTGATAACCAAAGCTTTTTGTTTACTCGATCCTTTTTTATCTCCATTTTCAAAATATACCTAGCTACCCCTAGATCCTTCATGTCAAATGCACTTGAAAGTTGAGCTTTCAATTCACTGATCATACCCTTGGTGTTACTAAAATATAACACATCATCCACATACAAGGCAATAATCAGAATATGATCATCAATACATTAAATGCAGATACAATGATCCTCTTCACTTCTAACAAAGCCCAATTTTAAAACAAATGAATCAAACTTTTGGTAGCACATTTTGGGGGACTATTTTAAACCATAAAGAGATCTTTTTAATTTGCATACCCAGTGTTCTTTCCTTTTACCTCAAAAGCTATAGGTTGTTGCATATAAATTTCTTTTTCCAAATCTCCATGCAAAAATGTAGTCTTAACTTCCATTTTTTCAATTTTAAAATCATAAGTTGTAGCAATGGATAAAAGAAATCTAATATAACATAATTTAGCAACATAAGAGAAAATTTCACTGAAATTGACTCCTCTCTGGGAGTAGCCCTTGGCTACCAATCTAGCCTTGTACTTCTATAATGAACCTTCTGCTCCAAACTTTTTCTTGAAGACCCACTTACATCCTATGGCCTTTCTTCCTTTGGGCAAACATACAAGATCCTAGGTGTCACATGATTCCGAAGCCATCATCTTGTCCTACATGGTTAACTACCAAGGCTCACTATCATTTGCAAGAATAGATTTCCTATAGGATCTAGGTTCATCGTCAGTACTCAATAAAGCAAATACACAATGAAAATCTAGTGGGCTATACATATCAACTGGGTTCCATTGTCTTGTGGATCTTCTCAAGGGTGGAGTAATAGATTTTTCCTCATGTTCTTATGTATGCTCAACTTCAATAATAGTCTCACTATCATTTGCAAGAATAGCTTCCCTATAGGATCTAGCTTCATCGTCAATACTCAATAAAGAAAATACACAATGAAAATATAGTGGGCTATACCTATCAACAGGGTTCCATTGTCTTGTTTATCTTCTCAAGGGTGGAGTAATAGATTCTTCCTCATGTTCTTCTGTATGTCTATCTTATTGACTATTATATCCTCAAAATAATTTGAAGTATTTATTGTGAATGATCATTGTTGATAACATCATGTAAAATGAATGGATTGATTGTATTTATGCATTTTTCTACTTATATTAATTTATGCAAGTAGATTTAGTGAAAGAGCATGGAGGAGGGCTGAATATGGAGCTATAGAGAAGGGTAGGTGTCTATTCATAACCTATCTAGCTAAATGAATTAAAAAGATGCTTTGGCCAAAGCTTGTTAATCAATTTAGTTTTAATTACTATTTGATTTATTTTTCATTCTCTGCCCTATCATGATATAAGTACAAATGCATTTTATACATGCTAGAAATGTTAGATATATCATGCTACTCTAGATTCTTTCACACATGTCGACTTTATTTTGCTAGACCCCTTGCAAAGGGTCGGGCATCTCCATTTAGGAGTAAGACCGGGGAGGCATGAGCCTTGTGGCTGGGCAGGTAAATTACCTTGATGATGCTCTCTCTCCACTAGGTTCAGTGTCAAAGATATGGTATGGTATCGAAGACATTGTATGGTGCGATATTATTTTGTTGAGCCTATATGGCTAGATGTTGTAAAGGACCTAGTCCTATTTGTAATCTATTTAACTAGCTTTTGTAATGTTCTTTAATTATATAGAATGATGAAAGTTATTTATTCCTTGAGTTGTATTTTATGGGAAAATTTTTATTTCATTCCCTTTTTTTGCATTAATTAATTAAACTAATATTATTTTATTCTAGTTTATTAGAGTAGTTGTTACATTCCACAACTTAAAGTTTTACCTATTGGACTTTTTAATCTGAATTGTGAAGGTGTTAGCCATGAAAGGAAGTAAGGTATGTAAAAACGCTTCTTACACATATCTAATGAGGAAATATTTATGCAAATTTTAACTTTTATAGTTATAGATTAAGATGCACATTAACAGAAAGGTAATAACAACATCCAAATGCAAATAAAAACATCACAACACAAGATATACGTTGGGAAAACCCTTTCAGGTGAAAAACCCCACACTCTAAAACCTACATAATGTATTTCCAAATCAAAAGATGATTACAACACAGTTGTAATGCAAGCTCTTTTAGGAGTACACAATGCCAATTCTCATTCACATCCCATCACCTTTCACATTCTCCAGCCTCTTATTTATCAAGCCTCTTTTGTGGTTATCCAATGTCAGTTTTTCATGTTGGCCTAATAACAAATGAACTACTGACCCCTTTATTAAATATAGGGTGTTGGCCTTGCAAGAGGGGCTCTGCCCAATGCACTCCCCCATTAATTATTTTTGGGGGATACCACGTCTAACAAAGTCACCAAAATTCACCTTTTTGTATGTACCCACAACCCCATGACATGATCAATCACCACATACTAACAAATTGTCACACATGTCATTTTAGCTTTTACATGTCAGAATTTGCCATAACTCATGACGCATGACCACAAGGTTTCAACACCAACATTAGAAACTTGCAAAGGTTGAGACACTTTAATTCCCAATAGGCTATGACTTCTAATTTTCAAATCTTATTTCAAATCCACATGAATTATCCGACAATGAAAATAGAAAGCAACATAAGAAATGTATTCCTTCCTTCATGGGATCAATCCAAACAAAGCTTTGATATCAAATTTTTGTTTTACAATGCTTATTCCTCAATTAGGAGCAATAGAAAGTAATAAAATTTGTTGATCTAAAACACATGTAACCATAATTAAACATAGATAAATAAGCGAAGGAGATAGAGAAGATAAGATGATATATATACTTGGGAAAACTCTTTTGAGTAAGAAACCCACAACCAAAGGTAAACCTTAATATATTCCTTCAAAATAAGCTTACAATAGATTTAGAAACTCCACTAATGTTGTAGACCATGTGTTAACACTTTAGTGGCATCTTGATACTTAGACCTAAACCAAAATCCTACAAATCCTTACAATACAATGCAACTAATATCAAAACAATATGCCAATGGTTATATTTATAAAATTTTGCAATTCTATAAACCACTTGTCATTTCAATAAAACCATGGGCTAATTTTAAAACCCTTATAATAGACTATAAATCTCAATGTGTAAGATTCCATCTTTGAATCCAATAACTTGGGTGCTACACTTATATATAATAATTGGGATGAGTCTCTCCCCTTTTGTTTTCCCCTCTCACTATATATATGCCTCTTTATCTCTCTTTGTCTGTACATCTCCCTCTCCCTTCTCTCTCTCTCTACCTCTCTCTTTTTCTCTCTTTCTCTCTGCCTTTCTCTATTTCTCTCTTCTCTTCTCTTTATATAGGATACAGTTTTTCTGGTTTGAAGCCTATTTATCTAATGGGGATCAATATCCTTTCTTTTTGCTCTACAACTAGGGATGAAGAAGTTACTTTTTATTGTTTGGGTACACCATTTCATTATAATGTATCTGCAAAAAATTATAAAGAAAACAAGCCTATCCTCAAAAGTTGGGTTGAAAAAACACATCAAAAGGGTAAATTGATGATGGTGAAAGATGTGCAGAATTTGACAAAAGAAAGAATTGATGAAATGATTAATTCAATTGGAGGTTTTGATATGATAATAGGTGGAATACCTATAATAATCTAATTTAGTAAACAACAATATATATCTATCTCTATGTATTCTTATTTCTTTTATCTTTCTTTGTCTCTCTACTTCTCTATTTTTCTCTCTCTGTCTCTCTTCCTCTCTTTGTCCTCTATCTCTCTATTTCTTTTTATCTCTCTTTGTCTCTGTCTCCCTCCTCCTTATCTCTCCCTATATTTTCCTCATGTTTCTCTCTTCCTATGTCTTCAAAATGACACTCTAAAAAGACTATTGGTGCATCAGAGAGATTCTCAAAGAATAAGTCAATAATCTTGCATGGAGTTATGATGCCCATATTCTTTTCTTCATCACGTGTATCCAGATCAAAATTTTATTTTTAAACACAAGAACGTAAATGAAACCATTAATTAGATAATTCTATTACTAATGGATATAAATAATAACAAATACCAACATTTTGTTAGAAATGAAGGTGGACAACTATAGAATGGAAATCTAATTACAACTGTAACTATTAATCTAGTGCATAACCAAAATGGAGATAGTATGAAATCAACACAAAGAAATAGCAGAATAGAAGATCAGACACATAACCAATTGTTATGTGGAGAAACCCTTTCAAGAAAAAACTCCACACAAGAAGAGATGCACCAGTCTGTATTGACGTCAAATAGAGTTTACAATACAACTCTATCAATCTGCTCTCAAGTCTTCAATCCAACAACGCCTATAATGCTCTTACACATAGTCATAATACAATATCCTTATAAAATGGGTTGCCATCTAGGGAAAGACAAACTAACATTTGAAATCTCCTCCATAAGATATGCGACCTAATGATGAATAGTCCAAATTTACAATGGTAATTTATATATAAAATGTGGCTTTCAGGGGGTTGGCGTGGCCCTCAGAACCCCCACTGGGGGCCATTCCCCCAAATCCCACAAGGGGGTACCCTCCTTGCAACTCCCTAGATAACCTACATCCATTAGGTATTAGGATCAAAAATGTGGCTGAAACAAGATCACTACTTGGTTAATACTTCATTTCTTATAAATGATTCACTAACAATATTAGGAGTAATTAATTACATAGGATTTACAAGGTTGATGGCACCTTAATCCTAACATTCTCCCACTTGACATCATACATTGTAAAGACATCCATAGGAAGACATAAAACAACTAAGCATTAGGAACAAGGCCCATGACCTTCCTGCACCATGTAGACTTTTTTGTGCTCACAAGTTTAGTAAGTGAATCTACAACATTCTCCTAAGTATCAACCTTCTTCAGCTCAATTTGACCATTAAAAATCATTTCATGAAAAAAATGGTATTGAACATCCACATGCTTAGTTCGTGCATGATACATGGGGTTCTTGGCCAAACATATTGCACTCTGGCTATCACAACCAATCTAAATAATCCTACAATCAAAACCAATACTTGTACACAATCTCTATAACCAAACTACCTCCTTAAAGACATGAGTAGAAACCATATACTCTACTTCATGGGTGGATAAATAAATGGTGAGCTTCCTTTTACTCATCCAACTCACAACTCCTCCAAACAAAGTAAACATAGCCACTAGTGGACCTTCGCCTATCTAAGTCACCTACCCAATTTGCATAAACAAAACCTTGTATGTACCATACTGTTAGTACTAGAATAAACCAAACAATAATTATAAGTGTATACACCTAAAAATGACACGACTCTATCTAAATAAATATTTTTAATATTTATTTAAGTCTACCTTCCTCTATCAATAAATAATTAATTAAATTTATTTATTCGATTCATATTCCTCTAAGTTAATTAAATATTAAAATATTTAATTACCTATTCTAAAGTCAAAATTAAATAAAATCCTTTATTTAATTAAATTCTTCCAAACAATTAAATAATTCTTAATTATTTAATTAAGTCAAATCATTCTTCCAAATTTAAATAAATCAATCAAATTTATTTAAATCCTTTCAATCTCTAAAAATAAAATACAATCAAATATTTTATTTATTCTTCCAAATCATGCACAACAATTAAATAAATCTATTTATTTAATTTGCTTTCTTATCTTCTAATTCTTCAAATATCTTCCAAAATCTTCTAAAAATAAGTCTTCTTCTTCATGCACACAAAATTAAATAATTTATTATTTAATTTCTATCAAATCATGCAAAAGCAAATCTCAAGTTGAGTTAACTAACTCAATCAACCTTGTTTTTATCAATATCTCTTAAAGTAGAAAAAATCTTTTTAATTTATGAAAAGCATGTCTTGTCTTTAGAAAAGAAAGTAGTTAACTCAAATAAAATAGCTTTTGTGTGACACTTGTCTTCTTCTCATTCACGCACATTCTTTAACTGTTCTCAACCGTTGATCTTTCTTTTCCCAAGACTATAAATTGAATCATGTTCTTCCATTTCATTCATCCAAGATTTAAGTATTATTACTCTGCAGGAATTTTAGCACGCCTTTGGCACCAATTCGTTCATTGCTTGTGATCACACTCGTTACTACACACTACTATCATTGTTGTGAAGCTCATCTTCATGGTGAAACTATCATAGCCATTCTCCATTGACAATCTTGGAATCATAGCAAGGAAGTGCACTCTCTAAGGGCCTTATTCATACATGCAAGATTGATTGAGATAGGCAACCAACTGAAGCTATGAAGCTTTGAGGTTTGCAAAGGTTTTTAAAGTTCTTTTGTTTGATTGATCTCTTTGTTTCTATATTTCGTTGAGTTTTGGGTATTTTGATATTGATATATTGATTATTCATTTAGATCCAATTTTCTCTTAACATTTTTTATGCTCACTGTGGGGCCTAGCCCCAATTTAATCCAAAAACTAAGTTTTTGTGTTTTAGAAAGCCGTACACAAGAGGAAACTAGGCATTTGACATATCCTAACACACATCTACTATTTGTTCTGGCTCATACCTCACTTTGGTGCATATAGTCTCTGATCTGATGCATCTGCTATCTATTCCGGCACAAACAGACTCTGTTCTGATGCATATACCCTCTAATATGACGCATCTGTCAGTTTGGTGCATATATACTATTTTCTTGTGCTTTTGACCTCTATCTTAGCGCATATGTACTGCGGCACTTCTGAGCTCTATTTCTACACATTCAAGCTCTCAAGCTGCACATTTGATCTAGGCAATGATTTTTTAGGGTTTCCTTGAAGTTTTTGCTAATGCTAACATCTTTTTACAGGAACACTCTTGATCTGTTTTGCAGGCTAGGTACTATTTTAGAATCATATAGTTGCACTTGTTAACTCACACTTCAATTTCTAATGGGAAAGTAAATGGATGCTCATACAAATCTCACATAGTCTTAACTAGGAAGGCGATAATTGAATCACTGCTATCTTGCATATCATTAAACCATTGCTATCTTGTTATCACTTCAAAGTTAACAACTCATTGCTATCTGGGTAAAATTGAACACATCATTGCTATCTAGGTAAAATTGAACCATTGCTATCTTGCTATCACTTCAAAGTTAACAATTCACTGCTATCTAGGTAAAACTAAGTACATCATTGCTATTTGGGTAAAATTGAACCATTGCTATCTTGTTATCACTTCAAAGTTAACAAATTTCTATGCTTTCCCAAGTAGATAGCTCATCTAGTTTTTCTCATTTTAACTAGGGGAAAGGAATCACTGTATTATGTGCTTTGGGAGTGATACCAGGCATATGCTTTCCCCTATCTTGGGTGACCAAAATACCAGAAATATCATTTTTGCATGTGTTTTTCCTTTAGAGGGGCCTACTCTTGGATACTGTTCATCCAAGTAGGAACGACCCTAAGTGGTAACAGGCTAGATGCCAAGCCCTACCAAGCCACTATAAATAAATTTTGTTTGGAGCAAAAGCTTCAAACAACAAGTGCAGTTGTGTTATACTGACAACCAACCTCGTCCAAAACCCTCCAAGGCACAACCCTTGCAGGCTGGGAGACTCCATAACAGAGAGTAGTGATGCTGCATGTATAACCACTCGAACGGTTTCCCTTATTAAACACCTTTGTTTTTAGTAAGCCAAAAACCCCTATAAGCTGGTGCAGGGAAGGGCGATTATCACCTCTTGAAGATGCTTCACTAGAGATAGTGAGTATTTGGTTTATATTATCCTTTGAAATCTAAGATTGTACTTGCTTTCTTTTAGTCCAAAAAGAGTAAAAAAATCACAAAAAAAAGCATAAAAACATTCTTTGTGTTTGCTATGTCTTCTTGCCATAATTGCAGAAAGTCAAATAAAAGAGACCATCTTGCAAGAAAAGAAACTAAAAACATTAGAAAAATTGCCAAAAATTTGCAAAAATACTGAGAAAACCAGAGCTGCACATCTGTTATCTAAAGTTGCGCATTTATATTGACTTCCTATGCATATACACTAAATTAATGCGCCTTTACCATTTGTTGCTACGAATCTACAAATTACTAGTACTGCACTTTTATGCCGACTTGCTACGCATTTGTCCTCTGTTTCTACGCATCCGTGATAGTGGGATTTTCCACCTCTTTTGTGAGAAAGATTTCCACCTTTCTGAGTACCCATTTTAGTCTTGTGTCAGTTTCTATGGAGATGACAAACTAATTAGAAGTAATTGCTCAAGAACTCCAATACCTACAAGAACAATTAAACTTCGATATCTCACCCCAAGATCGTATAGCAATTGCTCAAGAACTCCAAGTCATACAACAAGAAATGACAATCTTACAAGTTGAACGTGTCAGTACTAGCTACGTCCCACCCCAAAATCATACATCCTTTTCCAGTCTTAATGGTACTGGTGACAAGGCAAGCACCACCTCAAGTTGGATATCATATACCACTCTGTCTACTAGTCCTCCTTCACCATCTCCTAGAACACATGGCCCAAAGCATACTAATCCTACCATGGAGAACTCCAAATCCGCCCATCCATTACCTCATTCATCTACCCATACACCTATGCATGATGTGATCCAAGGGCTACTAGAAGAGAGTCAACGATGTTCCCAAATTCTGGTCCTTGACCTTAACAAAGAGTCTTCAAACATGTCAAATCATACAACCCCTTCATGTAACCTACAACCCCTTGAGCATATTGAAGAACCTCCTACCATGCACCAAAGTCCAGGTTCATCGCACCTTCATGTTGTTGACCAAGATCCTATCCAGGAGTCTTCTACCTCAACTTCAATTCAAGCACATCAAGAGTTATGTCAAGAGCACACTTTAGAACATGTGGAAACATCAACCCCTTGTCTAAATCAAGATCAAAGCACTCCCATCTGACCCTTACATAACCTTTATCTATTCAATGATCCTATACCTATACATGAGCAAGAAGTCCAAGTTCAAACCATTCATAACCTATATCTTTTCCATGATCAAGATATTACCTTTGATGAAGAAGCTATCCATGAGCAACTTGATCCTATACATGAGCTAGAGATCCAATTTCGGCCCCTCCATAACCTCTATCCTTTCTGTGATCAGGATATTATCATTGATGATGAACCTATACAAGAGCACCTTAATTCCATCACACTAAATCCTATCTATGATCAAGATCCAATCTACGTTCACAAGCCTATCTATGATCAAGCAGACCATGATGATCCTCTTAGCCCACTTTATGCATTCCATGGTCTTGAGCTTATAACCCCATATAGTCCTATCCAAGATCCAACAACTTCCACTTCCCTTAATGAGATGCTTGCCTCCCAAGCAAGCATAGAGGATCAAACCAAAAATACTCCTCTACCATCCATTATCGACAATTCTACAAATCCCCAACCATATATCCTTGGTCTTACCACCTTCATTCATGAGTGTTCCTCCTTAGAACACCAACCACCATTATCCTCTATCCCACCTTCTTCATAGAATAAGGAACTTGTGTCTAGTGTTCCACCTACACATAATCTTGTTGTCCACCACATACTCCAACATATGAACTATCAAGGTAAAGGCTTAGGCCTTCACGAACAAGGTATTTTGGAGTCCATCCATGTCAATGTTCCTCCTCCTTCATATGGCCTTGGATACACACCCCAAGGTGAACAATCTCAAGATGTTGGTACTTCCTCCACTCCTCCTAAATCCCCTACTTTCCATCACAAACCCTATCATATCCCTAAAACATATGTCACTATTCCACCTCCATCATCCTATAATCGTCAAAAGCATGTGACCATACACCTTCCACCATCCAATCTACCTCCGCTACTTCCAACTCCTAATATCCCTCCATACATTTTACCACCACTTCTTCCAACACCTTATTTGCCCATCTATGAATATTCTAACAATCCCAATCATGACCAACAAATGCACATGTTGTCTAAACAAAGGGCTTCCACAAACCTCACTTCTACCATCCCACAGTAATTCAACAATAAAAATTGGATGCCTCTACCTATAAAGTAAAAAAACCTAAGAGTCCTCATGACCTAGGATACAAAAGCCAAGAATTGAAGAAACAACCTTCTCAAGAGCTGCATACACCTACACACCTACACACCTATACACCAAGATGAAAAAGGTGGGGTCCGCATCCAACAAATGATTACTCCAAAAGTTGCACAAAAGATGCATACATCCAAGCCCATACCTTTAGAGGTACTATCTAAAAGTAAAATGGTTTGGGTACCTAAACAAAAATCCCTCAAGTTACATGAGGCATCCACTGGTGCAGGAGCACCTACCTGACAGCTGGCCTTCATGAGGCAGTTAGTTGTTTTAGGTCTTGTTTATGTTTTCAAGAAGGTCTGATAAGACCAAATGCATGTAATAAGGTCATGCCGATCATGATAAGATCATGCTGACCAGGCTTTTACTATTTTTAGGTAGTTTGTTAGAACAACTGTCATGCTGTAGGATCGGTTGGATCTCCCAGCCGCCTGGAGAGTTCCCAGCCACTTGGAGTCGGGTCAGTAGTACTCGTAGGAAAATCTATTTAAGCATGAGGATCGTTTGATGTGAGACATATCATCGATCATAGTATTGCATTTGAGCAGGGAAGTTAGATTGTGCTGTGTGAGAAACATCATATTGTATTGCATCCTTGAAATCAATAAAGATTCTGTTTCATCTTCTGTTTGATCTCCTTTGTGTAATCAATTTGCTGGTTTGGGTGGTTTCATGGATTCACTGATCCATTCCACCTGTTGATTCGTCTGATCGGTGGAATGGTTATGTACAGTAGGTTAGGTTGTAGTTTGTTTGTTTGCATGCAGGTGTGCAGGATCGCCGTCGAGAGGTGTTGAAGACCCTAGCATGGGTATGTGCTAGGTCGAGCTGATAAAGTGTGGAAGATCACCCTGGAAGTGGATCGAGTCATCCCAGGAGGTTCGGCGGATCAGAACAGTGAAAATTTGCTAAGGTTGAAAGTTCGTCAAAATGGCATCATCAGGATATTTCGGTTTATATCCTGCAGTCAGTTTGGACATCGTCATCCGGATAAGTGAAGATGAGCATGATGCAGTTGAGTGCATGAAGTGCAAGTGCGTCGGGAAGATCATCATCAGGAGTTGCCGAGGAGGAGCGTATCGGCATAAGGAAGAAGATCGGGTTGATCGCGGGCCAAAAAAAAAAAACTAAGTTTGGCCAACAGCAGGATATGACGTCATCATCATCAGGATATACGTCATCAGGACATTTCGGAGCAGCAGGATATTGAGGAGCTGCGGGTGACGTCATCGTCATCAGGATATATGTCATCAGGATATCGGGTGACGCAAGCATCGAGGGGACGGTGCGAGGAGTTAAGGTTTG
Organism: Cunninghamia lanceolata; assembly: GCA_027924645.1. Classification (NCBI taxonomy): domain Eukaryota; kingdom Viridiplantae; phylum Streptophyta; class Pinopsida; order Cupressales; family Cupressaceae; genus Cunninghamia; species Cunninghamia lanceolata. The sequence continues at coordinate 1,731,442 of BSBN01001051.1, read as the reverse complement.
ACATCATCAGGATAAATGGAAGGAACCGGATGTTCTTTATCCTGTTGATTATCATGATGTTGAATATCATGATGCTGAAGGTAGTGCAGACGGAAGTTGTCGGTGAAATGAACAGTGGACGTCAGGAGGATGTTCGCGCTGGTCGAACATGATGATGCTGTCGATAATCGAGTAAGGTGATGCTGTTGACAGGCGAAAGTGCGAAGGCTTGTCTGCAGGAGGATATCGGTCGGCAGGTGAAATATGATGATGATGCTGATAGTGTTAAGCAGAATATGATGATGATGATGATGATGATGGGCTGCAGACATCCATGCTATGTGTTAATGTTTTAGTGTGGATGCCTCTGCATCATAGTGGTATCAGAGCTCAGCAAAAGGTCTGGGCTGTTGTGTGTTGATTCTTTCACTGAAAGGGCAGAGGTAGAGTTGATTCTGTCATCGAAAGGGCAGAGGTAGAGTTGATTGTGTGTTGTGTGTTGAGTGAGAGGTTGACAAAATGCCTCCAAAAGGTAGTGGTACTGCAAGGGAATTGCAGGAGATGAAGGAAAAACATGCCAGAGAGATGAGGAAGATGAAGGAGCTTGCTGAAGCACTTCAAGCCAGGCTTACAGCCCTGGAAAAGAACAAAAAGAGGGAAGTGGCAGACAGTGAGTCTGAAGAAGATGAAGATACTGTGGAAGAGTATGAAGAGGTAGCTGAAGATCTGGATGCTGAAGACCAGAAATTTGTAAAACTGTTAAAGGCAGTACAGAGTGAGAAACCTAAGGTAAAGGTTGATGTTTCCAAGTATACTGGAAGCTTGAATGAGGATGAGTTGCTGGATTGGATTGCTGCACTTGATAATCACTTTGAATGTGAAGATGTTGCTGAGGATCAGAAGGTAAAGATTGCAAAGACCAAGTTAGGAGGTCATGCTTTGGTATGGTGGGATTATGTACAATCCGAGAGAAGGAAGCAAGGGAAGTCAAAGATCACTTCATGGGATAAGATGGTAGCAAGGATCAAAGGTAAATTCTTGCCTAGGGATTATGAAATCCAGATGTTTAAGAAGCTGCAATTTTTAAGGCAGAAAGAAATGGATGTGAAGGCATATACTGAGGAGTTTTATAAGTTGAGTATGAGATCTGGTCATCATGAGAATGAGGGAGAAAAGGTGGCTAGGTACTTGGCTGGTTTGAGATTTAACATACAGGATGAGTTAGTTTTAGCTAACCCTAAGAATGTGGAGGATTGTTACCAAATGGCAATCAGGATTGAAGAAAAGATGAATAGGAGACAAGATAAGTCCATGAGAGGAAGAGGAAACAATATGAGGGGAAGAGGATCAGCCCCTACACAAAAGCAAACCAATGAGGGTCAAGAAGACACTGGTAAAGGACAGGGACAGTCTGATTTCAGAGGTGGATGGAAAGGTAATAAAGGAAGATTTGGAGGTGGTAGAGGTTCTACTACATTTTCAGGAAAATGTTACACCTGTGGTGAGTTTGGTCATCCATCTTTCAAATGTCCAGAAAACAAAGGTTCATCATCCAGAAATGATAGAACGAATGACAAGAGAGTACAACTTGTGCAAGAAGAGAAAGTAGAAGAAAGTGTGCAGAGTTCAAACACTTATCAAAATGATAAGGAGCCTGATAATTATGGATACCCAGAGAGTGGAGAGTCTCTGATGCTGAGGAGAATTAGTTTGCAGGCATCAAAGGATATGATGCAAAGAAGAGCTCTTTTTAAGACCACATGTAAGAGCAAAGGTAAAGTATGTAAGGTTGTCATTGATACTGGTTCAACAGACAACATGGTATCTCAGGAAATGGTGGATAAACTGCATTTGGAAAGGATTCCACATCAACACCCTTACAAGGCATCTTGGGTGAGTGATAGTCAATCACTTTGGGTATATGAACAGGCATATGTGGATTTTTAGATTGGAGCATATCAGGATAGGATTTTGTGTGACATTTTGCCCATGGAATGTTGTCACCTATTGTTGGGTAGACCATGGCAATTTGATAGGAGGGTACTGTATGATGGGTATGCTAATACCTACACCATCAGGAAGGATGGGAAGACTATTAAGTTGATGCCATTGCAGGCAAATGCTGTAGCACAAAGGGCAGCCCAAATCATTTTAATGGGAAAGAAGGAGTATGTGCAGATGCCTAGAGGAGCAGGCATAAAGGCAGTTGAGGACACTGCAGGGAAAGGAGTTGTTCAAGACAACAAGCTGAAGAAAGTTTTAGTTGTGACTGACAGAGGTCAGCAGCAGGTGCAGAAACAGGTTTGCACACAGCAACCAGTTCAGAGGAATGACAAGGATGTTGTCATAGTTGGGACTATTGTTTGTCCTATACAGATTGAACGGAAGGCAGAGTTGCACATTTCAGAAGTTCAAGAGGCAGTTCAGACAGAGGTTCTGGTCAGACAATCTGACAAACATAAGGTATGTGAGAGAAAGGCCTACATTGACAGGCATGAGGATTTACTTGCCAGACAGCAAGTTACAGTTCAGAAGTCTTGGCGCAGCCAAGAGACAGCAGCAGACAAAGCTGGAACAGTTCAGCATATTGCAAAGGCAAAGTGTAAAGGTGGAGGACTTCCACATACTAAACTCATGGGACATGAGTTCTTTTCTGTTGGGGAGTATGGTGCAGGAGCACCTACCTGACAGCTGGCCTTCATGAGGCAGTTAGTTGTTTTAGGTCTTGTTTATGTTTTCAAGAAGGTCTGATAAGACCAAATGCATGTAATAAGGTCATGCCAATCATGATAAGATCATGCTGACCAGGCTTTTACTATTTTTAGGTAGTTTGTTAGAACAGTTGTCATGCTGTAGGATCGGTTGGATCTCCCAGCCGCCTGGAGAGTTCCCAGCCGCTTGGAGTCGGGTTAGTAGTACTCGTAGGAAAATCTATTTAAGCATGAGGATCATTTGATGTGAGACATATCATCGATCATAGTATTGCATTTGAGCAGGGAAGTTAGATTGTGCTGTGTGAGAAACATCATATTGTATTGCATCCTTGAAATCAATAAAGATTCTGTTTCATCTTCTGTTTGATCTCCTTTGTGTAATCGATTTGCTGGTTTGGGTGGTTTCATGGATTCACTGATCCATTCCACCGGTTGATTTGTCTGATCGGTGGAATGGTTATGGATGCCTCTGCATCATCCACCTCTCAAGAATCTCAAACATCTATTTTCTCCCATTCCATCCAAAAGTCTCAAATTCTTCCATCCCACATGACGAACAAAAATTAGGAGAATACTCAATCTATGTGGATCCCTACATGCCTAAGTCATTCATCCACAAGCAAAAGTCTTTGTTGCTTCCTACACTACTTTACCAGCTTCAATGTTTATCACGGTATGTGCAACCATTGGTCATGATTCCCTTCCATCCCGCGACACTTCTACATAACTCCATCTCCCCTTCCTTCCACTATTATCCTATATATCTTCCTCATCCTATTCCTATGGTCCATACTTTTACATAAGCCTTCCCTCCATATTTTACATCATAATCCACTATTGCAACTTCCATAATCCACTATCTACCTACTCCATCCTCTTTTCATTCAATCTCCTACCAACATCTATGAGAACACTTGACCTTGCCCATGCAACAACATCCATCTAGTGGGACTATCACCTTTCATGGAACTAGATACTTGAGTCTCTCCCTTCTATATTTGCCTTCTCCTATTCAAAAAAAAGTAAAGAAAAATCCCTTCATCCAACGGTGAAAATCTGGCAAACAGGCGCCTTGGATAAGTACCATGATGAAAACCTGGCAAACAGGCATCGTGTGTAAGTTGATCTTCTATGTCACCTACACTTGGGGGCACCGTGTCTCATCATCATATCACTTTCTCCTATCAGTTTCGTTCTGTACCATTTCCCATCCTATCCTTCTAGCCGTTACCTACCTATACTATCCAGTCTATCTATCTTAAATCTTCCATTCCTCTATTTTTCTTTGGTCTTGATAAAGATTGGGGGCACAATGTTAACAAATGTTTTAGGTGTCTCTTGACATACCTTATCCCTCCAAGTCATGCAAGTCCTTCATTATCCTCTCATCATCCTTCATCATAAGCATTTTCATGAAAAATCCTAAGTATTCTACTTACAATGGGGCACGTTATTCTTATGCGACATAGTCCTTGGAGATCACATCCTTGATTCCTTCTATCCACTATTGCCCATCCTCATACCTACCCGTTCCATTCTTTATCACCCATCCATCTACCTATCTGTGGTGTATCCTTGTCATCGGTATCATCTGTTCCATATCATGTCTTATCTGATCCATATTTGTTCCATATAGTGTCTTGTCTGATCCATGTCTATTCCATATCATGTCTTGTCTGATCCATATCTATTCCATATCATGTCTTGTCTGATCCATATTTGTTCTGTGTCGTGTCTTATCTGTTCCATATCTGATCCATGTTTGTTCCATATTGTGTCTCATTTGATCCATATCTTAGTTCCATTAGGGTTTACCCCGAACTACATTGCCTCTGCGTCATCACGTAGGCAAGGCCATTTTCAATGTGCCCCCGAGGCTTCCCTATCCATCCCATATCTTGTCATCTATCCTCTAGTCCATCTATGGTCCAAGTCCATGAACTACATTGCCTCTGCGTTGTCACGTAGGCAAGGCCACTATTCAAATGCGCCCCCAAGGCTCCACTGTCCCATCCACACCATGTCTAGTCCTTCTATCTATCTGAGTCCACACCACTTTCTACTGCCTATATCTTAGGTCTGTTAGGGTTTACCCTGAACTATGTTGCCTCTACATCATCATATAGGCAATGCCATTTAGCAATGAGCCTCCAAGGCACTAGGTCAGTCCCTTCGGGTCCATCTCACTAATAAAGATTGTGGAACCCTTCACCAAGCAAGCAAGTGCAAGCAAAACCCACTTTTCAAGCAAAAATCTTGACGCAAAACATCAACCTATCCAAAGCAAAGCAAACAAATACCTTAAGCACTCAAACTGATTCTATTTAAATCATGGAAAGAAAAACACATCTAAATGCAAGAATGTTTTGTGTTTGTGATCAGGTTAACTTACAAAGTCTTGATTTTTGTTATCATGTCTTTCTATGCTACTCGAGGATGCCAAAAGATAGAGATGCTATGATGGGGGCATGATTCTTTTCTTTGTTTGTTGTTTGAGGATTAAACTTTAGTAATGTGACGCCTTGTCTAAATACATGATCGGCAAAAGATCATCGAGGAAATCAAAGGTCTAACATGAAAGGGGGCAATCCTTGTCTATTGATACACAAGAAATACTTAGGTCATCTCAGTTCAATTATACCTAGATGCTTGTATTAACTTGCTAAATCAAAATCCATGTAAGCAATACTCAGGTCATCTCGGTTCAATTATACCTAGATGATTGTATTTTCTTACAACATTTCAAAAGCACACAAAAACAAAAAAGCCTAATGATGAAATAAGCACTTTAAAATACTTGCACTATCAAGATGTCAAAAAACCATTCACAACTGCTCGTATCCATTCGCATACAAAAGCATCCCCAAAGCATCCATACCATATCCCATGAAAATAAAGATCCAAATCGTAGAGTATCAAATAAAAGCTTGTGAGTTCTTCTGTCGAGTCATTTTTCTATCTATCATCATATCTTTCATCCTTGTTCAGTCAATCTGAGCAATGATCAAAATGTAAGTCCATCCTTAATCCATACCAATCAAGTCAAGTCAATCTTGTCAAATGATCTAATCACAATAAGTGGCCTTGATCCTTGTCTGGTCATAAACCAACTTGATCAGTTAATCAATCAATTATTTTATACAAGATGTAACATTGTCGAAATCAAACCAACACACGCATCTTACACGACATGCTTCATTTCCTGAAACCAAACACTATCCTTCATGTTTGCTCTAGGGATCTATCATTCCCCAGCATGACAACACGCTTGCCGTGTTGGTCTAGGGATTTATTGTTCCCCACCATGACAACACTATTGTATATCGTTGGTTTACCGCTTGATAGGGGCAAATTCCTTGTTTGTTCTTGTATCATTTGTGCATACTTTCTTGCTTACTTGTGTGTGTTATCATTCTATCTTGCATCATGTATCATTCAGTTTTTCTTCAAACCTCACCTTTTTCTTCGTGAGATTGTCCATCTCACATCCTTCTGCCTTTTTCTCATCCAATCTCCTGATGGGGTATCCTATCGTTAAACCTGTACTAGGGGCAAATTGGGGCATGTGTCATTATCAGACTATTTATTCTTTGAAGCAAACACTGTAAACTGTATTGCATCAAAGAGGGGCAAAATGTATACACCTAAAAATGACATGACTCTGTCTAAATAAATATTTTTAATATTTATTTAAGTCTACCTTCCTCTATCAATAAATAATTAATTAAAATTATTTATTCGATTCATATTCCTCTAAGTTAATGAAATATTAAAATATTTAATTGCCTATTCTAAAGTCAAAATTAAATAAAATCCTTTATTTAATTAAATTCTTCCAAACAATTAAATAATTCTTAATTATTTAATTAAGTCAAATCATTCTTCCAAATTTAAATAAATAAATCAAATTGATTTAAATCCTCTCAATCTCCAAAAATAAAATACAATCAAATATTTTATTTATTCTTCCAAATCATGCACAACAATTAAATAAATCTATTTATTTAATTTGCTTTCTTATCTTCTAATTCTTCAAATATCTTCCAAAATCTTCTAAAAATAAGTCTTCTTCATACACACAAAATTAAATAATTTATTATTTAATTTCTCTCAAATCATGCAAAAACAAATCTCAAGTTGAGTTAACTGACTCAATCAACCTTGTTTTTATCAATATCTCTTAAATTAGAAAAAAACTTTCTAATTTATGAAAAGCATGTCTTATCTTTAGAAAAGAAAGTAAACTCAAATAAAATAGCTTTTGTGTGACACTTGTCTTCTTCTTATTTGCACACATTCTTCAACTATTCTCGACCGTTGACCTTCCCATTCTTTCTATACCGTTGATCTTCTTTTTCCCAAGTCTATAAATTGAACCCTATTCTTCCATTTTATTCATCCAAGCTTTAAGTATTGTTACTCTATAGGAATTTCAGCGCACCTTTGGCACCAATTCCTTCATTGCTTGTGATCACACTCATTACTACACACTACTATAATTGTTGTGAAGCTCATCTTCATGGCGAAACTATCATAGTCATTCTCCATTGATAATCTTAGAATCATAGCAAGGAAGTTCACTCTCTGAGGGCCTTATTCATACATGCAAGATCAATTGAGAGAGGCAACCAATGGAAGCTATGAAGCTTTGAGGTTTGCAAAGGTTTTTGAAGTTCTTTTGTTTGATTGATCTCTTTGTTTCTATATTTCATTGAGTTTTGGGTATTTTGATATTGATATATTGATTATTCATTTAGATCCAATTTTCCCTTAACAATAAGTACCATGCAAATATCTAAACACCATCTTTGCATAATTCCAATGTTGTCTACCAGGGTTAGACATCAACCTACTCTAAACTCCCATTGCTTGGACAGTATTTGGTCTAGTGCAAACCATTGCATACATAAAAATTCCTACAACACTAACATATGGCACATCAGACATATCCTCTAAATCATCTTCATTCTTAGGACACGTATCTAATGAAATCTTAGTACCAACTGGGAAAGTAATTCTAACTAGATTGCAATCCTGCATGCTAAATCTATGCAAAATAGTATTTACATACTTACTTTATGATAACCAAAGATTTTTGTTTACTCGATCCCTTTTTATCTCCATTTCCAAAATATACCTAGTTGCCCCTAGATCCTTGATGTCAAATACACTTGAAAGTTGAGCTTTCAATTCATTGATCATACCCTTGGTGTTACTAAAATATAACATATCATCCACATACAAGGCAATAATCAGAATATGACCATCAATACATTAAATGTAGACACAATGATCCTCTTCACTTCTAACAAAGCCCAATTTTAAAATAAATGAATCAAACTTTTGGTAGCACATTATAGGGGACTATTTTAAACCATAAAGAGAGCTTTTTAACTTGCATTCCTAGTGTTTTTTCCCTTTTACCTCAAAACCTGTAGGCTGTTGCATATAAATTTCTTTTTCCAAATCTTCATGCAAAAATGTAGTCTTAACTTCCATTTTTTTAATTTCAAAATCATAAGTTGTAGCAATGGATAAAAGAAATCTAATATAACATAATTTAGCAACATGAGAGAAAATTTCACTGAAATTGACTTCTTCTCTCTTGGAGTAGCCCTTGGCTATCAATCTAGCCTTATACTTTATAATGAACCATATGCTCCAAACTTTTTCTTGAAGACCCACTTACATCCTATGGCCTTTCTTCCTTTGGGCAAACATACAAGATCCTAGGTGTCACATGATTCCAAAGCCATCATCTCGTCATGCATGGTTAGCTACCAGGACTCAGTATCATTTGCAAGAATAGCTTCCCTATAGGATCTAGGTTCATCGTCAATACTCAATAAAGCAAATACACAATGAAAATCTAGTGGGCTGTACCTATCAATTGGGTTCCATTGTCCTGTGGATCTTCTCAATGGTGGAGTAAAAGATTCTTCATCATGTTCTTCTATATGTTCTTCTATATGTTCAACTTCTTATGTAACAATAGAGTCTTCCTTATCTAAACTTTCACTTGAATCTTCTTCTTCTTCTCGATCCTCTAATCCATCATTTTGTTCTTCCTAATGTGCATTTTCCTGTTGTAAATCAAAATGCACTATCCTCTTCCTTTCTTTTTCTTCCAGCTGTACATGATCAAAAAGAGCTCTAAGTTCCCTAAAAATCACATCTCTAGAAAAAATAACTTTTTTGGTTAGATGATCTGAAATATTATATTATTTTACATTCTCACCATATTCAATGAAGATGCATTTCTGTGTTTTTGGATCCAACTTATATGGCTTTTCCTTAGGCACATGAATAAAAGCCTCACAACCAAAAACACTTAAATGTAAAACAAAAGGTTTCTTACCTATCCACACTTCATAAAGTGTTGAATCAAGAACCTTACAAGAAGATATGTTTAACAAGTAACAAGCAATACTTACAGATTCTACCCAAAAAAAATTATCCAACTATGCATCACTTAACATACTTTTGGTTCTTTCCATTATTGTTCAGTTCATCCTTTCTGCAACACCATTTTGTTGTGATGTATATGGAGTTGTCCTTTGTCTTATGATACTAGCATGCTTATAGAACTCATCAAATTCCTTAGAGAAATATTTCCCTCCATTGTCAGATCTTAATATTTTATCTTAGTCTTGATTGGTTCTCTACTAAGACTTTAAACTCCTTAAACTTAGTGAAAAATTTAGATTTATGCTTCATAAAATAAATCCATGTAAATCTAGATACATCATCAATGAAGGTAATGAAATAACGAGATTTTCAAATAGAATCATTATCCACAGGTCTAAACACATCTAAATGAATACTTTATAATTTCTATTTCACTCTATTGCTTCCTAAAGGAAAATAATTTATGTTTTGTTTACCAAACACACAATTTTTTATTCAATATTGTTTTTAAAACATTTTCACTTGTGTGGCCCAATTGCAGTGCCACAACATACATGTATTTTCAATAGTTTCAGTTACATTAGTGAATCTAGTGTAGTCACCTTAAGCCTAAAGAGAGCTCCCATCCTTGTTCTCCTGGATACCACCAAGCTTCCTCTCATCAATCTACAACCATGCTTATTAAATGTTACATGCATTCTTGAATCATTGAACTTTGAAACAAAGATAAGATTTCTAGCCAATCTAAGAATATGTAAAACACCAGGGAGGGTTTTAATCCTCCCATCATTCGAAACACAATCGTACCTTTCCATGACCAACAATCAGATATTTAGAGTTGTCCCCAAGGTTGTAACATCCCCAACTTATGATTGAGCTTAATATTGCTTTTGTGTGGAAATCAAGATGATTAATCATAGTTTAATGATTTGATATTTGTGGAAAATATCAGATAGAATAATTGATTATATGAATATTAACTAATCTTAGTTAGACATGAGATTACATGTTGATACAATTATTTAATTATTATGATTTGTGAATCAAATGATGATACACTAATCATGGTTATATGGTTGTGAGTGTGATTAGGAAAAGAATCTTCCTTCAAAAATGGAAGGAGAGTATCAATCGGGAGGAGGAGATAGATGTGGGAAAAGGTCATATTGCCCTATGAGTATCAAATTTAGTCCTTGTGAATCCTTGCATGGTAGAGTGAGTTTGTCTCCTTCCCTTGTTAGTTGTTTTCTTTTCTATGTCGGCATGACAATTTAGGTTATCTCGACGTCATCTACGTCGATTCATCTAAACGATGTTCCTAGAATGTCAATGTAAGTCGATAGATAATCTTGTTAGGTTGTCGATTACTTCCTTTCTTCTTTATCTAATTCTGTATTAGGATTTTTAGACTACTATTTCTTTTTATGTATTTCTCATGGTTAATATGGTGAAGAAGTGGGAGTGGTACACGGTCCCAAAGTCGCATTTTGGTTTTGCCACCCTACTGATGGCGATGTCATTTGATGACATCTTGGATTGTTTTGTTTACCCTTAAATATCATTTAGATGCAAGAGAAACTATATGTGATATAATTATTCTAGCCCTTGTGATCAAGCACCTTAATATTATTAATGTAAATGTCATATGTTGGTAGGCCAACCACCACCCACAATGAGTGGAGTGAGTGGAGGCCGATTTGAACCTATCTTAATTTCTACCCTCGCTACCCACTCCATTATGGATGATAATGGACTGTTGGAGCCTGAAGGCCACAGGGTGGTGGAGTTAGTTATCAATTTTTACCTCTATGTGGAGAAAAAGGTGGCAAACTTTGGTGCATGCGATGCATACAAAAGTGTCGACCATGCCTTTGTATCAGGGTTTTCTATATGAAGAGACTGCTACAGAAGTAGTGAGCTAGGAGTGCAAACACACTTAAGTTAGAGCCATCTAAAGGCATTCGAGAGTCATCCTTAGATAGGCTAAACTCCATTGTATAATCCTTATCAGGTATGAAGTTTAGACTTTGGAAGGAACTCAATACTTGGTATCACAAGTAACTATTATTAATACTTTTTGTATGTGGTCGACTGTGTCGACATAAGAGAGTAAATGACTACTGTGTTATTGTTTAAAGGCCTTCGAGGCCATAAACATTTATGTGATTAAAATTTGATATTTCATACACTATGGTGCTATATTTATTTGCCTTCATGGCCATAAATGCATTTATATTGTAAAGCATGTAAGCATTGTTTGATATTTAAGATGGCCAAGGCCATAAGGCTAAGCCCGTGCATTGTTGTTGCATGCAAGAAACCTGAGTGCCGATATGACAAGAGTTTAAAACAATATTTTGTAATCCTTGAAGCTCTCATTGTTATGGTTCAAGTCGACTGTGCTCATTATTGAGAGTATATTGAACCATAATGATTGTGTGTGTGTGTTATGAAGTCATCTTGGGAGTAGGCCGAGAGCCTTACTAAAGCCATGATAACATTATCCTTAAACTTTCACCTTTGACCGTGCCTATGGCATCTATTAAATTGGTCTCGAGGATTGTAACCAACCAACAGTGTACAACTATTAATTATAGTTATTATGATAGCCATGGTGCATCCTATGTATTTAAAAGGATTTATTGACTCCTTGTTGAAGAAGGAGAATTTGATAAGAGGTAATTTGTATTTCTATCTAGGCAACATTAAGTGCATGCCAGGTTTATTGGAGAAATTATTCCTCCTTGATAATTATTTTCCTATGAGAATGAATACTATGTTTAGTATGGAACTCTTTTGTTTTAATGTATATGAAAGTCATCTCTTTTCAAATGGCCATACTTCATGAATGAGGTATAAGATATCAAAATCTCATGTGGATACTTGAGATAGGGTCTTTTAATAAGACCATCTTATTAGACTATTATGACATAAGTCTTAGATGAGTTGAATTTGAATGTAAACCTTGTGATAAGCTAAACATAAAGCCATGAACCTAGAAAGGTCATAAGATGGAAAACATGATTGAGCTATTGTCATTTTGAAAAGATGGGAATAGAGTGACGTGGAGTCACAGGTACCTTGTTGTGAAAGAAATGTAACAAAATTGAATGTACTCCTAAAGATAGGAGTTGTTTGTCCTAGAATTGGACTAAGAATGAGTTGAACTTACCTTTGCTAGACCTAAAGGGGGTCAAACTATGATTATTGTAGGATGAGACAACTTCTAAGTCAAGTCGAGGTGGTGGACATATAACTACGTTCATTGTTAAACATATATGTATGTAAATCTTTGGCCAAAGTAATGCATATGTCTCTATATTCATTAGTTAGTCCAAATTGATCTAGATGGCATAGTGTTTCCAGTAGTTTCATACATAGTTAGAGTGGATCTATAGTTGTATGACTGAGAGACATTATGAAGGACACAACACTAGATACTCAGATGGAAAACCTAATGGTTCCTTATATCTATACCCTCTGTGAAGGATATGGCCACTTCTAGGTAGCAAGTTGTGTGAGGGACTACCAGCCTGTGGTTGGAGGAAAAGCACTTGAGTGATGCTTTCCTTCCCAAGTAGAAGACAAGCTGAGACTTATTAAGAAAGATGTCAAAGTTCCAAATACAATGTACTTTTTATATGACTTGATAGTCAGTTATTATGTATATTCTTATAATTGATGCCATGAACATAGCTTTGTACTTGTATAGTGAAAGTTATTCACTAATGAATTATCTTTGGATTGTTGTAATCTAAACTTTTGAAATATACTGAAAGGAAAAGCATGTTTAGTTTCATGATGATTTTGAATCATTTTTCTTTAACTATGATTATGTAAATCATGATGTATTCTTAACCTTAATTAAGATGGTTAATTATGGTTAATTTTGGGTATTATGGATTGTCATGTTACATATGGTACTAGAGCTACCAGGTTCAATACATGGACCTATGAGCTCACTACATAATGATTTTGTCTATCCAACATTAATGGTTTCTAATGTTTGGATGTTCTTATGCCAGAATGGTAAGAATAAGAATGACATCTAGAAAGAAGGTAACGAGAAATGGATGTTACCTTAAGGCCTTGAGGGAGTGAGCCTCACAAATGAAATGCCTTGAACAAATTGGTTGGTTGGTAGGTGCATGGTTGGCTGATGATGAAACCTTCACTGGTGTTGTTAAGCACATCAAGCAAGAGATGAGGAAAGCAGTTATGGTTACTACTCCTATCTCTGAAAATGAATCAGTGGAACCCTCTACACCTAAGGAACCAAACTTGGAAAATGATCATAAGGATCCTAATGTTAATAAGGAGGTTGTGGATGAGTACATGCGAGTACATCCACCTCCTAAAACTAATTTGATAAATCTCAAGGATGAGAAATGAACATGGGAAGGTATCCCAATCTGATAATGACTTGCAGTACAGTAAGATGTAAACAAAATTTTGTATCTATGGATGGATTTTATGTAATCCATTGAAAACTATAATGCATTTTGAATTTTGGTTAATCTTTCCTTTCTTGTTAAAGATTACATGAATGAGAATGGATTTATATTTATGAATGGATTCAAGTGTATGAAAAACTAATTCAATGATTAATCTACAAACTTTAGGAGAAGTAGATTGTAGCTTGGTTCAGATAAGAGTCAATATGGGAGATAGTCAAGAAGAAGGGCAACCTTCAGGCCACTCCAAATATAAACTAGACCATATCCTTGCTATGCTCCAAGAGACGAGAGCGAGAATTGGAACTCTCGAGTAGGAGGTCAGGGGTCAACATGGACCCAAGTGGGAAGCCTATTATGGGGGTGATGATGAGGCACATCATGATGCCACCACCCAAAGTGAACATAGAGAGAATAACTCCAAGGCCAGCGAAGAAGAGGATGGAAGAAGCCACTTGGCTTTGGAATTATCGTGGGATATGAAAAAGGTTATTCCACCCAAATTTGATGGGTCTACAAGTAGAGATGCCACGGAGGCATGGCTTATGGAGATGGAAAAATACTTTGAAATAATAAATTATACTGATATCACCAAAGCTGTATGGGGAACATACCAGTTGGTGGGTGAAGCATCCACATGGTGGATGAATAAGAAAATGGAGTTGGGCTTGAGGTCTACAAGTCTAACTTGGGATAGGTTCGCATAACTCTTTAGGCAAAGATGGTTGCCTCAGCTGTTCTATGATCAAAAGCTTATAGATTTCTAGAATCTAAGACAGGGAGATCTAATTGTGAAGGAGTATTCAGAAAATTTCACTTGCCTACTCAAGTATGTGCCACAATATCAATAGGATGAGAGATTTTGCATCCAAAAGTTTATTATGGGATTGAACACCTAGATTGGGGGTGAGGTTGACGTGCATGGTCCCACTTCAATGGACCAGGTCTACGAGAAGGCAATTAAACAAGAACAAAAATTGAAAGCTATGTCTTCTTACAGGGAAAGGAACCAAAAAAGGTATAATTGGTCCCAATACTCTCAAGAAAAAAGGGGAAAAAGCAAGATTTATCTAACAAAAATGATAAAGGGTCCAAGAATAAACAAAATGAATCTAGGGGGAAAGAAAGGCAGTAATAATGCCAAGAAAAATGGGGATATTTTTGGGAAGCCTCAGGAGAGGCGAAGACCCATGGGAGGGTGCTATACATGTGACAGAGATCATTATGCCAACCAATGTCCTAACAAGACACATGGATCTCAACCTTGTGGAAACCCTCTACCCTCTTAGCAGGTATCACTCCAGCAATGCATATATACAGCCATGGATAATAGGTAAGTTGAATACCAAATTACTCCCATTGAAACTACATGTATTTTATCTAGTCTCCCAATTTTAGTTTTGATAGATACTGGTGCAACATAATGTTTTGTTTCCCCAAAAGTTTTAAATAAAATTTCTAGAAAGGCTAGATACATTGGCAAATACTTGGTTAGTTGAATATACAAATTAGACCAAGGCTCAGGTAGAGAAATGCTTGTTTGAGGCTAAGGTTGAACTTCAAAGTTTCTCCACTAAAGTGAACCTTTATGTAGCCCCACTAGGCTCATATGATGTCATCCTTGGGATAAATTGGTTATGGAGACATCGAGCCAAAGTGGACTATTATGCCAAAACAATAGAATGTCTAGATGACTTAGGGAACAAATTCTTTTTGTAAGGGAACCCTAGAGAAGTCAAACTAGGACAAATTTCTGCCCTACAAATGAAAAGAGCTCAAAGAAAGGGATGCCAACTTTTTACTGTCAAAATGGGAAAACTAAATAGTTTTGAGGAAACCAATTTCCAAGAGGATTTAATGTTTTATGAATCTCAGAAACTCAATGGAGTTAACAAGAGGGAGTCCATAGATCAAGAGGGATCATATATGGATAGGTACCCTTTTCTTAGAGATTTTGAGGACGTATTTCTGGATGAGCTACCAGGATTACCTCCTAAAAGAGCTTTCGATTTCCCTATAGATATAATTCTAGGATTGGATCCTATATCTAAAGCTCCATACAGAATGACCACTATGGAATTAATGGATCTAAAGGCTCAATTGCAGGATTTATTGGATAAAGGACTCATAAGACCTAGTGTGTCATCCTGGGGAGCACTAGTAATATTTGTGAAAAAGAAAGATGGTACTTTGCGACTATGCATAGATTATCACATGCTAAATAAGGCAACAATTAAGAATAAATACCCATTGCCCCATATTGATGATCTTTTCGATCAAATGAGAGGAGCAACTATGTTTTCTAAGATTGATCTTCAATTTGGGTACCATCAATTGTAGCTGAAGGATGAGGATATCCATAAAATAGCTTTTAGAACAAGGTATGGGCATTACAAGTTTATTGTTTTACCTTTTGGGTTAACAAATGTACCTGTAACATTTATGAACTTAATGAACAATGTGTTTAGAGACTGTTTGGACAAGTTTGTCCTAGTTTTTCTTGATGACATTCTAATTTATTCTAAGAATACCTTTAGCATTTAAGGATTGTTCTTCAAAGGTTGAGAGAATATAAACTGCATGACAAGCTCTCCAAGTGTACTTTCTTTCAAAAGGAAGTGCAATATTTGGGCCATATAATCTTAGCTAAGGGAATAACTATGGACCCAACCAAGATTAAATCCATATTGGAATGGCCAACACCAAAGAATGTACATGAGGTCCGAAGTTTCATGGGCCTTGTAGGATACTATAGGAAATTTGTGAAGAACTTTTCAAAAAATTTGTATCCTATAACTTCTCTGCAGAGAAAAGGCATGAGATTTGAGTGGTCAGAAAAGTGCTAAGAGGTATTTGACCAATTGAAGGAAGGATTGACTTCAACACCAATCTTGAAAGTACCTAACCCAGAAGGTCATTTTATAGTCATTACCGACACCTCAGGGGAAGGCCTAGGTTGTGTACTAGTCCAGAATGGACAAATCATTACATATGAATCTAGGAAACTGAAAACTTATGAACAAAACTATGCCCCTCATGATTTGAAATTAGCAATAGTAATACATGATCTCTAAATGTGGAGACACTACTTGCTTGGAAAACCCTTTGAACTGAAAATAGACCACCAAGGGCTTAAATATTTGTTCACTCAACCACATCTAAATGCTCACCAAAGAAGATGGTTGGAGTTTATCTCAGATTATGATTTCAAGATTAAATATATTCAAGGTAAGGAAAATTGGGTGGCAGATTCCTTAAGTATGAGAAGACATATCTCCTCAATGATCGCCATACATTCTAATTTTAAAAATCAAGTTCTACAAAAGTTTAAGGGAGATGAGTTTTACGAGTAGGTAAAATAGGCCCTTTTGGAAAACCCCCAGAATCCAAAATATGATGGATTTTACCTTGACCTAGATGGGTTATTAAGGTATAAAGGAAGGATGTATGTTTTGAACTTTGAGAAACTAAGGAACACTATGTGGAAAGAGGTTCATTTTGCACCTTATTCGGGACATCCTAGAGTAACAAAGTTACTTGCCGATGTGAAGCCCTTATATTTATGGAAAGGAATGAAGAGGGATGCTGCAAGTTTTGTAGCTATGTGTATAGAATGCTAGAGGGTAAAGGTAGAACACCATCACCTGACATGACTTTTATACCCTCATGAAATTCTAGAATGGAAAATACAAATCATAAGCATGGACTTTGTGCAAGGACTTCCTATGTCAAGGAACAAGCACAATGCTATTTTGGTTGTGGTGGACAGACTCACCAAAATGACCCATTTTATACATGGGAACTTAATGGATGGTGCACTTGTCATAGCCCACAAATTTGTTCAAGAAATTTTTAGATTGCATGGTATTCCTGAGAAGATTATCTTAAATAGGGATGCTTGAATGACATCAAGGTTTTGGCAAACCTTGTTTTCTTCACTTGGAACCTAGTTGAATATATGATCTACTTATCATCCTAAGACAGATGGTCAAATTGAAAGGGCAAACCAAGTGCTAGAATATTTATTGAGGATGTATTGCATGGACCAGTAATACAAGTGGGAATATTATCTTCCTTTGGTAGAATTCGCCTATAATAATTCCTATCATTCTGCTATTAAGATGGCTCCATTTGAAGCATTATATGGAAGAAGGTGTCAAAGCCCTATAAGCTGGGATAAGCTAGAAGATAGGGTTAGCCTTGGACCAAAAATGCTATCAGAAATGGAAGAGAAAGTACATCTAATTAAGAAAAGGCTAGCAGAAGCCAATGATAGGCAAAAAAGTTATGCGGATGCTAAACACACCGAAAGGCATTTCTTAGTGGGAGAAAAAGTCCTAAGGGTAAAACCTCAAAAGAGCTCAATTAAGTTTGGAAAGACATTCAAATTGGCACCTAGATACGTGGGTCCCTTAGAAGTTCTTGAAGAGGTCAACCTAGTCACATACATAATTGATCTACCGCTAGCCCTTGCCATGATGCATAATGTTTTTCATGTTTCCTATTTGAAAAGAGTTTATTTCTGGAGATAATCATGCCCCTATTCTTGATTGGAACACTATACAAGTGAAGGACCCAGGGGTGGTAGTGATCGAGCCCATTAATGTGCTCAAAATGCATAAGCTATGCTTACATAATAAAGAGAACTCAATGCAAGGTCTAGTGGGACCGGTATGCCTAGGAAAATGCCACCTGAGAAAATTATGAAGATATTTATGCGAGATTTCCCCATCTCTTTTGAAATTTTTTTTACTATGCTCACACAACACTTTTCTTATTATGTTGGTTGATTTTAAAGACATTTAATGATCAGGGACAATGATTCTTATGGAGGGAGATATGTTACATCCCCAACTTATGATTTATCTTAATCTTACTTTTGTGTTGTGTAGAGTAAAATACTCTACATTGTTGATTTTGAGTTCCAGCAGTGCGGGTTCAGTTTTGTTTCTGAGGTTTTCAGTTTTGCAGCGACATTTTTTTGACACATAGCGCAGGCGCGAGGGTTTTCTTTTTTGAAAATTTTGCTAAGTCCTGGAGTTCAACGGAAGTTGCCATGTGTCAGGTCCCGAGATACATTTTAAAGTTTCTTGAGGGTTCCGCGGAAGCTACCACGCGTCCCTTTTGAGTCCTGCGGAAGTTGCCAAGTATCGGCATCCGAGGATCTATTTATAAGTTGCAAAGCCCTTTTAAAGAGAGTCGGGTGGGCCCCTTTTTAAGTTTCTCTCGGTGCGGCGGAAACCACCACGTGTCAGCAGCCGTGTTTCTTTCTAAGGTTTCCTGTAACTTCAGCGGAGAGTGCCACGTATTTTTTGCAGTGAGGCGGAAGCCGCCAGGTGTCGACACCCATTTAAGTTTCGTTAAAGTTTCAAACGTTCATGTTGAATGCTTCTTTTAAAGAAGCGGGCCCTTTTTAGAGTTTTGGTGAGCGCAGAAGGCGCCAAGTGGCAGAAGCGGAGAGTGTTCATAAAGTTTCCTGAAGTTTCACGGAAGGTGCCGCGTGTCCTATAAGGTTGCGGTGGAAGGCTCCAAGTGTCGTCTTCCGCAGGTTCCTTCTTTTTTCAGTGCTAAGTAAAAATTGTATGGTGGACCCCGCTAGTTTCTTGTAGCTTCAGCGGAGTGTGACATCTGTCACCATCCGCGTGATCCTTATAAAGTTGTAATGTTTCTATAAAGTTTCTTGGAGTTACACGGAGAGCGCCAAGTGGCAACGTCCGTGGAGGTTCTGTAAAGTTTCTAAAGTTTCTTAGACGTAGCGGAAGTCGCCACGTCCACAGTCTCTTGTAGCAGTGGAAGGCGCCATCTGTCCCTTTTCCTTTTGAAGTTGCTCAAGCGCAGGCTGTATGGTGGGTCCCATTTTTGATTTTCTTGAGTCTCAAAGTTCACCGGACCGCGACAGATGGCGAAGCCCGAGCACTCTTGATATAAGCCACAGTAAAGACTCTGAATAAAGCGGAAAGTGCCATGTGTTTTTGGAAGGGCCGTGGACGCTGCCAAGTGTCAGAATCTGGTATTTCCTGAGGAAGAAGTGGTTTCTTAAGTAAGTCACGTGGAGGATGCCAGGTGTTTATTTCTAATTGATCTGGAAAGATGAAGGAGTTTCAGGAAAGAAGTGCACATGAGTGCCAACTGTTTCAAGGGTTTATAGTCGCAAAAGACTATTAGATGAAGCCACGCGTCCCTCTCTGATTCAAATGTGGGGTTACATGTATCTGTTGCAGCCAATGATTTTGCAGAGTGGCTAACCGTTTCTGATTCGCGGGAGATCCTCTGTCAGACACTTTCAGTTAACTGCTAGTTCAGTTAGGCCGTTGGGATTTGATCATGCGGGGGATCTTTGGGCCAGTTGCATTGCTATAAGTATGGGTTCAGATCACCGCACTAGGGAGAGACATCATCAAAGGAGAGAGATTTTCTACATCATAGATTGTTAGAGAAGTTGGAGGATCTTTTGTAGTGGCCAGTAATATCATTTGCCTTTGTTCTGTTTTCTTGATTCAGAAAGTTTGTATAACTGTGCATGATTCTGTGCCTTTTATGTAACTTGAACATTAATAAAGACAGAGTTCTGTGCCTTCGCTGATATTTTCTGTGTTATTACAGAGCATTCTGATTTGTGAGCCTTTGATTCTATTCAATTTTAATCTGTTACATTGATCATGCATTTTGCTCTTTAATGTGACTGAATCTTAAAATAGTTTCACTGTACTTAAGTGTTGAGATACAAAATTGCATTCAGGCGCATCGCCATAATTTTAGTTCCCTTCTTAGTTACATTTGTGATTCTATTTCATTCTTCCCCTTTTTCCCAAACACATTTTGAGATAAAGAAGAGCCAGCTTCTTTAAAATCTGGAGGTCACTCTGAAAAGCACTCCCACGTTTCAGAGTTTCCCATGTTGGTGTCGGAAACAGCGCAATTCTGAGCATCAACAGTTTTTGGCACGCCCGGTGGGACCATTTCTTGAAGTTTCTTTCGAGACTGCATGAACCGAAGAGTCGCGAGGAGTCAGAGCTGTGGACCTGTGACAAGAGCTCAATCAGCTGTGAACCCAGGTATTCTTTTATCACCATTGATAAACAATTCAAGAAGAAGGGTGAAACAGTTTACAGCAACATCAAGTGCAAACATGGGAGCACCTGTAGCCCCAAGGAATTATGCAAATTGGAATACTGGCAGTGCCCTGATTCTCCCAGTACCTCCAGCCACTTGGGATCCTATTCCAGCAAATGCCCTGAAAGCTCTACCCAAATTCAGTGGGGAGGATTTTAAAACACCTGAAGAACATCTACAATATGTGTCTGATGTCTGTGCTATACATGTGATCACACAGCAAAATGTGGCTATAAGACTCTTAGCAGCTTCTTTTAAGGGGAAGGCTCTAGACTGGTACAGATCTTTGACCCCAAATTCAATTTCTACATGGGATCAACTTGGAGACGCTTTCTTTGCAAGATTCAAGGAAAAGGGTGATAAATCTTCTCTGTTACAACAACTGATCACCATCAAAAGGGCACCGCAAGAGGCAATGACTGATTTCAATTCTAGATTTCAGAAGACTTGGGAAAGGATTCCTACTACAACAAGACCATTACCAGGTATGGCCATAGTGTTTTATCTTAAAGCCCTCAATTCAGATATAGCAGTAATGATTCAGTCACTTGGAGGTCAGACCCTGCCAGAAGCCTATGACTATGCAGTCAGAGCTGAAAATAATTTGATAGATGCTGGAAAATTGCCCCCAAGGCCTCCTATGCCTATGTTTCCAGAGATTACCCTACCATTGCCTCAAGAAGCTTCTAACCCCATAACCCCACCTGTGTCCATGTATACGTTTCCCCAACAACCTGCTAAAGCTGCTGCCCCTACCCAGTCTTCAGAGATGGATGATGTCAAGAACATCCTGAGAACATTTTCAAATGAAATAATTAACCTAAAGAGACAACAGAATCCTTATCCAAGACCCCAATATCAAGGCTATCAAGGGAATAGGCCTCCTCCACAGCCAAACCAATATCAGGGCTCCCAAAGACAAAATAACCCTCAGTCATCAAACCAACTGGTTGCAGTCCCTACACCCTTGTAGACTGTTCCTCCCAATGCAAATAGAGAGATTGTCCCAGGGCAAAATAATTATGCAGATAGCACCAATGCCTGGTGTTTTCCTTGTAATAACGCACACATGCCCAGAGATTGTCCTAGAGGTAATCTACAGCAAAAGATAGCAGAGCAAAGAAGAGTAGATGGACAATTTGCAAATACTTCTGACACTCAGCCCTATCAATCCCCTGGCATGCAAAGTTTAGTTCTAGTGGCTCAGATGCAAGGGATGTCCTTACAGCAAGAAGAAGAAATAGCCCCTGAGCATGCTCTTTTCTCTTGGATTGAAGATGATGAGTCAGTATTCTTGAATGAAGCTTCAACTTCTAAAAAGCCATTGGTACAATCAAATTACTATACTAGAGCCAAGAGGAGGATGATGGAACAGCCTGGAGTTACAAATAATGAAATTATGGGAGTTCCACCTTTTCAAGATCATCAAAATACAGTTACTAGGCAAGAAATACCCCATCTAGTGCAGAATCAAGTAGTTTCTGGACAAGTTCAAGAAAAAGTGAGGTACCCTTATTATCCCAGAGCACAAACAATAGGACCTGTGAATGTGGTGGATCAGTTGAAGAGAACTCCAGCACATGTGTCAATATGGGACATGTTAGCTTTTCCTGAACAAAAGACACTGTTGCAAGAAGCTTTACAGGGCCAAGTTATGCATAAACAGACTGTTACCAAAGGAGGACCTACTGATAAAGAGAAGCTCAAAGACACTGTTTCTCTACAGACAACAGCACTTCTGAACAATGCACCAGAGGTAAGTAAATCCAAGCCAAATCCCTTTTATTTGACTCTGATAATTGGAAAGAAGCTACTACACAATGCAATGATAGATTCTGGAGCTAGTACCACAGTGATGCCAAAGCAAATAGCAGATGCTTTGAAGATAAAATATGAACCACTTGCAAAAGGAGTTATGCAGTTAGATGGGAAGTCTGTACAAACAATAGGGAAAATTAAACAACTTCCATTACAACTGTATACTTGTCCCAATATAATTGTTAATCAAGATGTTGTAGTCATAGATATTCCTCCTGTTTTTGGCTTATGCCTATCCAGAGATTTCACAGCTAAGATAGGATGTTATATGTCACTTGATTGGTCTCATCTCATCATAAGGACCAAATATGGGACTAAGATGAAGGTATTGTCAGAACCATTGTCAAAGGACCATATCACTAATGAACCAACCCCAAAATTAGAAGCAGCCCATGCCATGTTAAATAAAGAGGAAAGGGTTTTTGTTGAAGAAATAGGGGATTGGACTGAATATGATCAGCAAGTGGAGGATAATCAGTTGTTAACCATGATGCAGAGTGATCCTTTTGGGAACTATGACTCAACAGGGTTGGGCACTTATGTTATTTTTGAGGAAGACCAAGAGATCCCTAATGTCTTAAGGGAAGAGTCCTCCCAGACCCAAGAATCTATAAATGACTCAAGAATCTGGACCTTAAACTTTAATGGGGCCAGAAGCAAAAATGGAGCTGGAGCAGGGATTTGTCTTACTGCCCCTAATGGTGAAAGGATTTTGAGAGCCATTCGCTTCCATTTTGCCTGTACTAATAATGATGCTGAGTATGAATCTTTAGTGCATGGACTTATATTGGCAAAAAAGAAAGGAGTTAAGAAACTGATAGTCAAGGGAGATTCAGAACTAGTGGTGAAACAAGTAAGAGAAAAAGCAATAGCCAAAAATGTGAGGATGAGATCTTATAGACACAGAATTTGGGATTTGATAGAAAATTTTGAAGCCTTCAATATAGAGGTAGTCTCTAGAGTCCAAAATTCTGAGGCAGATAGAATGGCACAGATTGGTTCACAGTTTGATCCGATAACTGATCTAATGGTTAATAATGAGTCAGTCAAAGTTATTGTGAGACCAACCATCCCAGACAATGATGAAAATTGGTAGGTTTTTGAGAATGATTTTCAAGTACTCTCATTTTTGCAACAGTCAGGGGAATTTGCTGATCAGTTACAACCAAAAATTGAAGAAGCATATGGTGATCAGATCATTCAACTGAAATAAAAAAAGCTCCCTAAGGGACTGATTACACTGGAAAACTTGTTTGATCCTGAGGATGCTAGCCTAGAAAAGAAGAGATTCCAAGCAAACAAAGAGGACTACTCTGAGATTCAGGTTAGTGAGGGAAGAAGGCTGAAAGTTGGAAATTCAACCACTCAACAGGAAAGAAAGAGATTAGTTGATTTATGTGAGAAATATGATAGGGTCATAGCCTGGACCTATGAAGATCTCCATGGTTATGATAGAAGTATCATTCAACACACCATAGAGCTGACGGAAGGATCTAAACCAGTTAGACAAAAGCAGAGGCCAGTAAACCCTAGGATCGAACCTCTGATGGTCGATGAGTTACAGAAGCTATTAGAATCAAAGATCATTTTCCCAATTAAACACTTGACTTGGGTGTCTAACCTGGTACCAGTCAAGAAAAAGAATGGAGACATAAGACTCTGTGTGGATTTCAGGGATCTAAATAGGGCTTCCTTGAAGGATCATTACCCCTTGCCCTCTATGGAACAAATTTTACAAACTGTGGCTGGATCAGAGAGATTTTCTCTACTAGATGGTTTCTCTGGGTACAACCAGATTTGGTTGGCTGATGAAGATCAGCATAAGACTGCTTTCACCACAAAATGGGGAACATTCGCCTATGCAAAGATGCCTTTTGGTCTTTCAAATGCTAGAGCCACATTTCAGAGAGCAATGGATTTAGCATTTGGAGAAATTATTAATAAAATCATTCTAATCTATCTAGATGACCTCACTGTTTTCTCCAAAAATGCTGCAGATCATTTTGACCATTTAGAAGCAATTTTTAAGAAATGCCAAGAGTTTGGAATATCTCTGAATCCCAAGAAATGCATTTTTGCAGTACCTCAAGGTAAATTACTAGGGCATATAGTTTCTAAAGAAGGGGTCTCTATAGATCCGGAAAGAGTCACTGCTATAATGAACCTGTCTCTGCTTGTCAATAAGAAAGCAGTTCAGTCCTTCTTGGGAAAGATTAACTTTGTCAGTAGATTCAGATCAGACTTTGCAGGCCTAATAAGACCAATTACACTGCTACTGAAGAAAGACCTGGTTTTCAAATGGACTGCAGAAGGGAGACAAGCTTTTGAAGAGGTCAAGAAAGCGATTTCAATAGCCCTAGTATTGAGGAACCCTGACTTCTCTAAGTCTTTTATAATGTATGTTTATGGAGGAGAATTCAGTGTTGCTGTTGTCCTGACACAAAAAGATGATAAACAGGAGGGGGAGCATCCAATAGCCTTTTTCTCAAGAACTCTTAGAGAGTATGAAGCCAGATATAACTTTGTAGAGAAACAAGCATATGCTATGGTAAAAGCCCTCAAGAAATTCAGACACATGGTCACAGGTAATAAGATTTTGATACTAGTGGCCCATCCAAGTGTCAGAGAATATATTATGGAAGGAGAAATCACTGAGAAAAGAGCAAACTGGATTACAAAGATTCTTGAATATGATGTGGAGGTCAGACCAACTAAACTTGTCAGAGGCAAGGGTCTGTGTCAGTATATGGTTCAAGATATGGAACAAATGATAATTGAAGAAACAGATCTTGAACATTTTCTTCCTCTGTTTCTTCCTCCTCATCACCTTATATACTAGGTCGCGAGCATATATGATGTCGGTGCTTTTGCTCCCGACGACACTAGTATAAGACTTCATCATCCTCATCCTCCAGCAGCATGATATCCTGTTGCTTGAAATATCACCCTGACGTCAGCATCATATCGCAATATAACCTGCATGATAATCGCCTTCATCGGCACAAACTGATCCATTGGAGGAAGATCCTCCTGCTTAGCCGATACCAATGTCTGGCCGATGAACATCCTGATGACATCACCGTCATATCCTGCTGACATCATCAGCATATCTGCCTATCGCACACCTCCTCATATCCGGATGACGTCATCATCATATCGACATCAGGATGATATTCAGAAGATAACCGGATATTTGGAAATATCATCCTGATGCACAAATATCATGCTGCACTGTAGCTCCACTATAAGATCGGGGTGATAGATGAATATGCCAGATATTTGAAAAGATCACCCCCCACTAGATAATGCACGAAGCCGACAGGCGGATATCTCCTTGATATCAGCATCATCAGGATGATAAAACAACGAACATGAAGTGATACAACAACATCAGGATGATATTGACTAAGATCATCCTGACGTCCAAAATATGATGACCACGATGAATATCGGGTCACACTTAGAACTTTACAGCAACATCATCAGGATGATCTTAAGTAAGATCACCCGATGTTAGAATATCACCCCAGCGAAAGATCATGCTGACAGAAAATATGATGACCCTCGTAAGCAACATCAGGGTGATGTCTGGAAACATGATGATGATGACCTCCTCCAAAGAAAATATGATGCTGATGTTAAAACATGCTGAGGAGGCCCAAAGACTTAGAACATTTTGGATTTTTAGGGACGGGGCCATGCAGAAAAACCTTGGACATAAAATATCACTAACATAGGCTCCGATTAGGGACGTGTAGGTGCAAGACTGCAGCGAGAACCCCAGATCTCTGGGATGCAGACCAGTCCCTTATCCATTGGGCACAGAGTCAAATACTGCACCGACCTGCATCACCAAACACACTTGATGGCCTAAGGCCACCAAGAAAAGAAAAACATGTATCTCCCTTTGTCAAATATCTTGTTTTCATCTGCATGCACCGGGTCAAGCCTGGAGATACTGTCAAGATCCACCCACAAACAAACCTTGTCATCTGCACATTCATCCCTCTGATTTAGCTTGTCACTGTCATCGCTGTGCAGATAACCCTTAGCATCCGGCAACAAGTGGATGCAGAATGTATCAGGCAATGCATACTCAAAGGGAATATAACACATGTTATCATTTGTATCAGCATTATGCATTGTAAAATGATCTCCTAGCTGGATTGAAAATTGAAAGCACTCGAAGTCCACCACACAACTAGGAAAGTCAGAGCTCATTTCATATGCCGGCCTCTCAAAAGAAAAGCTTTCAAATTCACAATTGTGCACATCATGTACACAACCATCTGGTACACCAAGCTGGAAAAGATCAGGCTCTGGCACCTCTTTCAAATCAGGCACATTTTCATAGTCACTTACCTGATGTATGTTGTTTCCTCTTTCATCAGGATGAGAAACAGAATCCAAACCAAAAACAATGTCTAGATCCTCACCATACTCAAATAAATCCTCATCACCATATGTGTCAAAGATGGGTGATCCAGGTACATCAGCTTGATCATAGTATGCCATTTGTTCATGGGCAGCAGAACATGCATCTTCATCACCAATGAATTCCCTTTGTGGAGGAGTATCAGCTTGTGTGTCATAAGCAAAACAACCATCAAATGAAAAACAATCATGCTCTGAACCAGCACTTGTTTCAATCTCTGACTACTCTTCACGATCCCCATGTGTTTGAAAAGAAGTCAATGGGTCACACATAGGACTGCTTCTCTGTTTTCTTATATCTTCTCTGTCTTGAGTACAATACTCACAATTGTCTCCACAGGTCCATTCCAAAAATTGCTCATTGCTGTCCACAACCTCGTTATTGTTTTCATGGTCAGCTGCCTCATCATTGCAATGGGAATCCTCACTAGTCCTTTCACTGGCATCCTCAACTGGTGAACAATCCAGTTGAGCAGTATTGTTAGCATTATGTTCAAACACAGCAGTCTCAACCTCTATGCTTTCATTTTCATTTTTATCTGCACATGATGCCATAATCATTTGGTCATTTGTAGCTTCACAACCATTTCTCACACCAAGGCCTGGGGACAGGGATTTCAGCAGGTGCACATTTCTGATTTTTTCTATTTTTTCTACGAACTTGTATGCCATCTGCATACTTGTCACCTTGAAATCCCTCAGTAATGCACTAGAGCCCTCCTCAAAAGCCTTAAAGAATATGCCAACACAGGTTGAAGTGTCAGGTCTGAAGACTTCTGGGATCTGTGAAAGGGCTACTGCAAACCTATGACTGAAATCAACACATGGCTCTTCATCTTGTTTTCTGATTCTCATCAATTCTGCAACAAGATCAGCCGGTTCTTTTGCAAATTCTTCCTTGAAACAGTCAACAAGCTCATCCCAACAGGCAAAGGATCCTTTTGAAAAGCTCAAATACCAGTCTTTTGCTTTTGCATCAAAGGACCTAACAAAAAACCTCATCCACATATCCTCATCTCTAAATGAATGTTTTCCCATGAAACTGTGAAAATTTTGGATATGTGCATTCCCATCACATACACTGTGACCACTAAATCTAGGCATCTGACGATATATCCTAGCAGGCATAGTTTCTACTTTATAATCCACCCATGACAAATCCAGTTGGTCATACAAAGGATCAAAAGGGTGAGAAGAGGTTTAGCCTTCTAACTGGCAGACACAACAGGGTTACTTCTTTTTAACTGGGCCTGCTCAGCCTCTAAGAATATCAACCTATTTCTTATCTCTTCTATTCTTTTATTCAACATTTCACCACTGAGTATGGGATAATTCATACTTGGATTCGTAAAAATCTTACTCTTAGACATCCTTTGTCTGCCTAAGACCTAAGGCTTCCCCTGGCATCTAACCTATGCAGTAAAACAACAAATAAAGGGGAAGTAACAAGGTACCTTTTCTCATACAGATGCAGAAATATGTACATCTTTCAACCAATAACATACATCTATCTTTCATGTGCATTTAGATCTTTTGCAGAGTCGCCACCTCTCCAGAGAGGACAAAATTTTCAATAGCTGAAAGCTACTTTTCCAGGTTCATTCCACCAGCAGAGCATCATTTTGTTGGTGACTCAGATGGGTCACGAATATATCATTTTTTTTTAGTCCATCCCCAGTAGAGTCGCCATTTTGTTGACGTTTTTCTTCTGAATCAACATTAGGGTTTGCCACTTCTAATGCACAGGCAGATTCAGCCAACTAATACAGGAGGTTGCGTGAGCTCCTCCCCTTCACTTCTGGTTCTGCCGCACCAAGGGGGGTATCCCTATAACTCAAGATGTAACCTTGACTAGCTCAAAGATAGAAAGATCTAACTTGACAACAACAGGCAGAATACTCTCATGTATGGACCAAGATCTGTATGATAGATCACAAGGTGGGCAACATTCTTGGACATATATGTCTGGTTAGGGATGAGAGCATGCAAGGGTTTCCTACTCCTAATCCTACAACTAACAGATGGAAGGAAGAGATGGTTTAGAATGGTGTTTGGATGCAAACCTGGACCTGGTGTATAACCTCAACACAGAGCTAGATTGGTGCCTATCCAGGGCTTGGAGTCGGTAGACATACACCTGTGAATGATCAGCATGAATAACTAAAACTAGATTTCAGGGGGATACACATGATATCTGCCTTACATATATCTCCCAATAAAGAGTGTTAAGCTGTCTATACTTATGGCATCCCTATTGCAGTAAGAAAGATACATGCAAAACTGGAGACAGAATCAGCATAACACATGCAAACACAGCATTATTCATATAAATTTAACCATGAAATCAGTGGATTCATGCCAAATCGTACAACAGGAGATACATAAACTCACAAGTTTTGCTGCACAGAGCAACCAAAACCAGTTGTATCTTATTACAGAGCCAAAATTTCTAGTTTTCAACAACCAAAAATGAGTAACACTTCCTGCTTATAACAGCCAGGTAGTGTACCACAACAATTAATTACATGGTTGACCAAAAATCCTGCCAGATACACAGTATCAGAAAAATGGCGCTCAACGCATTACCAGATTGGCGCCCAAACATGAATGCAGTAGGTAGGGGAGGAGACAGGAAGAAACCTCGAGCCCTGCGCCACTGTCCGTTGATGTACACCTCCAATCGGGTACCAGATCCATCCATACCTCTGCAACCTTCGCCATTAATGGCGCACCAACCCGCGGCCTTGGGAAATGCAGAATACTGTGCGTCGCAATCGTTTCCTGCCAAGATACATCGTCATGATATTTGAAAACATGCAGGGTCGAATTATCCCACATGCACCCCGCAGCAACCTCCTCATCACCTTATATACTAGGTCGCGAGCATATATGATGTCGGTGCTTTTTCTCCCGACGACACTAGTATAAGACTTCATCATCCTCATCCTCCAGCAGCATGATATCCTGTTGCTTGAAATATCACCCTGATGTCAGCATCATATCGCAATATAACCTGCATGATAATCGCCTTCATTGGCACAAACTGATCCATCAGAGGAAGATCCTCCTGCTTAGCCGATACCAAATGTCTGGCCGATGAACATCCTGATGACGTCACCGTCATATCCTGCTGACGTCATCAGCATATCTGCCTATCGCACACCTCCTCATATCCGGATGACGTCATCATCATATCGACATCAGGATGATATTCGTAAGATAACTAGATATTTGGAAATATCATCCTGATGCACAAATATCATGCTGCACTGTAGCTCCACTATAAGATCAGGGTGATAGATGAATATGCCAGATATTTGAAAAGATCACCCCCCACTAGATAATGCACGAAGCCGACAGGTGGATATCTCCTTGATATCAGCATCATCAGGATGATAAAACAACGAACATGAAGTGATACAACAACATCAGGATGATATTGACTAAGATCATCCTGACGTCCAAAATATGATGACCACGATGAATATCGGGTCACACTTAGAACTTTACAGCAACATCATCAGGATGATCTTAAGTAAGATCACCCGATGTTAGAATATCACCCCAGCGAAAGATCATGCTGACAGAAAATATGATGACCCTCGTAAGCAACATCAGGGTGATGTCTGGAAACATGATGATGATGACCTCCTCCAAAGAAAATATGATGCTAATGTTAAAACATACTGAGGAGGCCCAAAGACTTAGAACATTTTGGATTTTTAGGGACGGGGCCATGCAGAAAAACCTTGGACATAAAATATCACTAACACATGGAATATTCCCAAAGGAGCTCTCTCAGGATAAAAGGAGGTACTATAGGCAACAGGGAATTCATTTTGTTTTAATTGACCAAGTTCTTTTCAGAAGAAACACTGATGGCATACTTTTAAGATGCATAGAAAAGGATGAAGCCCAAAGAATACTACATGAAATGCACCATGGAGTGTCAGGTGGACATTTTTCTACAAGAACCACAGCTATAAAGATAAGCCAGGCAGGTTACTTCTGGCCCACTTTATTTGTAGACTATTATCAATTGGTTAAAGAATGCCAATCTTGCCAGTACTATGTAGGGAAGAGAAGGAATGCAGCGATGCCCCTTAGTCCTATAATTGTTGATGAACCATTTGCCCAATGGGGTCTAGACTTCATTAGAATGATCAATCTAGTATCAAGTATGGGGCACAAATGGATCCTAACTGCCACAGATTATTTTACCAGATGGAGTGAGGCAGTTCCATTGAAAGAAGCAACAGAAAAAGTGATCCTAGATTTTCTGGAGGGTATCACTACTCGCTTTGGGCCTCCTCGCACTGTAATTTCAGATAATGCTAAGGCATTTTTGGGGGCAAAGATATCTGATTTTGCACTAAAGTATGGAATCTACTTGAAGACCTCTTCAAATTATTATCCTCAGGGTAATGGTTTAGCAGAATCAACTAATAAGAATCTGATTAGACTTATTAAAAGAATTGGTGTTGATCATCACAAAGAATGGCATAAAGTGCTTAATATAGCGCTGTGGGCAGACAGAATTACACCAAAGCAAGTGACAAAAATGTCTCCCTATGAATTGGTTTATGGTAAACCTGCCGTGATGCCCCTGAGTCTGGAGATTCCGGTTCTCCAGTTATTGAAACAAATCGAGATCGAGGAAAATGGCCCCATGCAGGTCAGGCTTGCTGAGCTCCTGGAGGTGCAGGAAAAAAGGGATTTAGCCCATGAATCATTGTTGAAACATCAGAAAATAATAAAAGACTATTTTGATAGGAAAACTTCAAACCCTCATTTTCAGGTTGGATCAGTTGTTTTGAAATGGGATGAGAGAGCTGCCAAGCTAGGTCGACACAGTAAATTTGAATCATTATGGACTGGCCCCTATAGGATTCGTTCTTGTAAACAGCAGAATTCTTTTGAGCTTGAAAGTATGGAGGGTGAGCCTGAGGAGATTCCTGTCAATGGGATCTACTTAAAACATTTCAATTAGGCATCGCCTTACCTGTGTATTATAGTTAGATAGTTTCCTTTTGTCGTTGCTTTGTTTTCCTTGCTTTTTTGTTTTGAATAAGTGTTTTGTAAACACGTGGCCACAGCGTAAAGTCTCTTAAAAGTCTCGAAACTTCCGCAGTTATTGAACCTCTCAAATTCCCAAAATTCCTAAAAGGTACCTAGCGCAGCCGCTTTTTGTGACGTGTTTGACACTCTGTCCCACTCAGATCGCTTGAGATTTTATAACTGTTTCCGTTTTAAATGCCATTTATGACACTTAATGCATCATTAAGATATCCCAACAGCACGACTTAAAGCTTAAATCGAGATTCATTTGCTGCTATTTCTGCTAAGTGTTTCCCTGTGGTTGCTTTTCATTGCAAAAACCGCTTCCTAAGTGTGTCTTCCCTATTGCAAAGATTTGGTCATTGTTACAAACTTCCATACTTATTCACAGCAAAGTCCAACAGCTCTTGAAAATTATACAGTTTCCAGCAAGCACAGAG
The DNA here is from genome assembly GCA_027924645.1 of Cunninghamia lanceolata. Taxonomy (NCBI): domain Eukaryota; kingdom Viridiplantae; phylum Streptophyta; class Pinopsida; order Cupressales; family Cupressaceae; genus Cunninghamia; species Cunninghamia lanceolata. The sequence goes on along the minus strand of BSBN01001051.1, from coordinate 1,699,024 downwards.
ATGGCGGAAGCACAGTCTTCTCAACAGGGGCTTGGGATTTACGAGTTTGTTGATAGTCTCCTTGCTAGTAAATCATATGCTTTGGCACCTTCGTATCCATTGAGGACCTATCCAAGGACTAGGGTTCCTGAGGTCGGTTATGCAGTGGACTCCACAAAGGTTCTAGATTTTGTAGATGGTATCGTGGAACCGGCCCTATAAAAGCCTTGCAAAGCTCTGCGAGAAGGAGCACACCAGAGATGCCTCTTGAAGGCCAAAGCTAAACAATTTGAAACATTCGGCATGCGAATCTGGACCTCTCAATTGGTGAAATTCATTGTCCCGAGCGTGCATTTATGCCCGGACCTGATTGAGGTATGCGCTGAATTATTTCATGCACCTTCGAGCACCATTCAGAAGGGACCCTTCATGGTGCAAATAACACCAAAGGCCATCAAGGACATGTTGGCTTTGCACTATGACAGCACCGCCACGTTTCCCACAGTTGCTAAAATGCAGAAAACGTGGGCAAACGTCAAGTTTCAACTGAGGTTTCTCAATGCAGAGATGCAGTTGGGAGACGACAATACCCAAATGCCCACGCTACCCACAGGAAGGGCACAGTTTACACAAGCCAGCCAAGAAGCGCTATCTATGATAGCATTTATCTTCAGGTTGAAGGAGGACATAACCGTTTATGATTGGCAGCTGGCCATTCTGTTCAGAATGAAGACGGTTGATAGGTCCCAAGAGTTTCGGCTGGATTTCTCTAAGCAGATTGCCTACTCCATGGCTGAACAACTCACCAATTTCAAATCGACAGAGGTTTTCAGGTATTTCTCCTATCTGTTCCACCTTATGCTATATCAAAATTACGCCCTCTTTTCCCAATATATGCATTTAAACATGTATGACCCAAGTTTTGATCCAAACAGAACCATCCCTGTGTCTGCATGGACTCATGTTTTGTCCGAGTCATCTGGCCCTTATGAGTTTTGGGAACTTTTTGTCGCCCCCGCTTTTGCTCACCTAAGCCCAGAGCCAGTTGAGAATAGATTGACTTTGAGTGTTAGAGGCCTTATGGCAAATTCCCCCATTCCCTGTGATTATTTCTTTGCGGCTCACCATACTATCATCAGGGTCCATGGTTTCAATGGGGAACCAATGCTACTACCTAAGGTTTTGACTCTTAGGTTAGCCTTTTTAGAGGTCACCTGGCAAGTGTCTATGGTTGATAATGAGTATGGGGCTGGGAAGAAGAAGAAAAAGATGTATGATCTCCCCTGGGTGAAGAAGAACATGACCCTATTAGTCAGGGATGCAGAGCATTTACTGCTGAGGAAGTTAGCTGTCTTGGGTTTTCTGTTAGTTGAAGACAAATGGAGATATGACCTTGTTAGTTTCGTTGCCTCATGGGTCAGGAACAATAAGATTGGTGCCAACGTTGTGCACGAGGGCCGTCCTTTCTAGGATGATAGAAGAAACCCTAAAGAGGACACCCCTGATCTATATGCAGAACTGTCAGACTTGCCTTTTCAGGGGCCCAGACCTTGGGAGGTGTTTTACAAAAAGGAGAAAGCCTATGACCCTAAACTTAAAATGAGCGCTGGCTTAAGGAAGAATTTATTGAGAGATAGGGAATGGAAGGCTGAGAAGGTAGAAGCCTATTGGAAGTATAGGCAGGAGATTTATGAAATAACACATCCTTTTGGCAAAATAGATATAGATGAGAAGTGGGAATCTATTTGGGACGAATGGCATCCTTCCCCTATCTCAAGCCCTGATACAAGCAAAATCAAAGAAAGGGGTGAAGAAGCTGAAGAGGAGCCTAAATCCACCCACCCAGTGCAGGTCCCAGGACAAACATCATCTGCAACTGTAGTATCTGCCTGGCCCCAATCCCTCAGCACTATAGAGAAACAAAAAAGTGTGGTGTCTTCACCACCTAGAGGGACTCCATCAGTTTCAGTAAGTGGAGCTTCTTCTTTTGTGCAAACACCACTGGTAACAGTGGTAAATGTAGAAGAGAAAGAAACAGAGCAAGCAGAAGAGAGGCCAAGGAAACATAAAAGGTTGAAGCTTCAGCCTGATTCAGATGAGGAGGTAGAACCTTCGTCGCAGCCACCACCAAGTGTCTCAGTGGCCCCTCAGGTATGTGCTTCTTCTCCCTCTTCTTCTCCATCTGTTTCTTCTTCAATAGGGGTGGCAATCCCAGTTGGCCAAATATTATCCCCTGCCACCTCTGCTGTGCCAATTTCTCAATTCTCCCCACCTGTCACTATGCAGGCCATGTCTTTGCAGGCCACTTCATTACCTCCTTTTTCCCCCACTTTTCCTAGGAGGGCACCTCCTCAGATTCCTCCTAGCCAACATTTGGCTATTCCTTATGGCCTGCCACAAGGTCATCCTTTTGCGAGCGGGCACATTGCCTCTCCCCCTACCTTCCAAGCTCAAGCAGACACTGCCAAGAAGGCTAGGGAGGCCCGGATGGACAAGAAGAGAAGGAAAGATAATAAAGCTCAGGTTGTTCCACACATGAGGTCACTATTTGACCTAATTCAGCTAACTGTGACTCATTTGTCACCAAATGTAGCCAAGCCAAATGAGCAGATGCAACCCCAAGATTTCACAATGAGTGCAGTAGCAATGGATATGTCACTCTTCAGGCCATAAGATAGGGTCGAGCTGCTAAATGAAACCACTTCTGCCGTAGCCACTAATTATTTAAAGTTATCCAGGAAGTTGCAGAAGTTGGAGGCTAGTCTGGCTCAGGAAAAGACAAATAGTGAGGCTCTGGCTACTGAGCTCAAATCAAAGAATGATGAGATTAAGGATCTAAATAAACAGTTGTAAAATACTGTTTCATGCCAGATCCATCAGGCTACATAGAGCCAAAATGCTTCATTAAAGTAGGAGCTGACCCAAGTGAAGTCTATTCTGGCTACCCTGAAGCAAGAAAAGGCCACATTGCAAAAGAAGCATCAAGATTCCTCCCAACAGGCCACACAATTGCAACAGCAACTGTTAAAGGAACAAAATAATGTTGCTGCAATTCAGGCTCAACTATAGGCCGAGCAACAAACAGCCAAGCAATTGACCCTTGAATTGGCTAATAGGCCACAAAATGCAGGAGTTTTAAATTTGGTCAAGGAGTTATATGCGTCTGTATGGGCAAGAATCTCTGAGGAGATGATCCAACTCAGACCCTCTTTAACCTTCCTGCTACATGCTCAGCAACTATGTGAAAAGGTGGAGACATCAGTTTAGGCTACTCTGTCCATTGTGTCCATGAGAGTTTCTGATTCTTAATTGCTGCTGGGAAAACTTTATGACACATCTGACGAGACTTTGTCGGCAGCAGGGATCAATGACAGAATGATTGCTGCCAAAAGGGTGAACGAGGTTCTGAGTTGTAATACTGCTGCAATTACATGTCAGGAGCTCCTGGATGTAGTAAAGGAGGGAGTAAAGGACATGAAGAAACATATAGAAGACTTGGTGCAGTTGGGCCTTCCTTCTCCTTTTCCTGATAGCAACACAGTCCTAATGGTTGATGAAATCAAGCCTCTGTTGCTGGCCAGACAGAATGATCAATCAGTCTTCCAGGGCCTAACAGATGCCTCATCTGTATCAGAAGTGGAAGCTGTGTTGATTCCTATGGCCCAGCTTGATTTCTAGTTGAAGGCAGTGGTTCATGTTTTACAAAGCTTTTCACATAAAGACATAATCAACCTGGATTTGGCCTTCCAGGACTTACAGAATAAACAAGGTTTATCTGACGCTAAGTGGTCTGTGTATCAAATAGCCTTGCAGAAGTTATAAGTTTACTATATAGATACATTTTTGGGGATTCTTTTTGAGCAGGCTCAAAAGTCCTTGGGGTCGCCATGAACTGTAGAGTAAAATACTCTACATTGTTGATTTTGAGTTCCAGTAGTGCGGGTTCAATTTTGTTTATGAGGTTTTCAGTTTTGCAGCGACGTTTTTTTGACACACAGCGCGGGCGCGAGGGTTTTCTTTTTTGAAAATTTTGCTAAGTCTCGGAGTTCAGCGGAAGTTGCCATGTGTCAGGTCCCGAGATACATTTTAAAGTTTCCTGAGGGTTCCGCAGAAGCTGCCACGCATCCCTTTTGAGTCCTGCAGAAGTCGCCAAGTGTCGGCATCCAAGGATCTGTTTATAAGTTGCAAAGCCCTTTTAAAGAGAGTCGGGTGGGCCCCTTTTTAAGTTTCTCTCGGTGCGGCGGAAACCACCACGTGTCAGCAGCTGTGTTTCTTTCTAAGGTTTCCTGTAACTTCAGCAGAGAGTGCCACGTATTTTTTGCAGTGAGGCGGAAGCCGCCAGGTGTCGGCACCCGTTTAAGTTTCGTTAAAGTTTCAAACGTTCATGTTGAATGTTTCTTTTAAAGAAGCGGGCCCTTTTTAGAATTTTGGTGAGCACGGAAGGCACCAAGTGGCAGAAGCGGAGAGTGTTCATAAAGTTTTCTGAAGTTTCATGAAAGGTGTCGCGTGTCCTGTAAGGTTGCGGCGGAAGGCTCCAAGTGTCATCTTCCACAGGTTCCTTCTTTTTTCAGTGCTAAGTAAAAACTGTATGGTGGACCCTGCTAGTTTCTTGTAGCTTCAGCGGAGTGTGACATCTGTCACCATCTGCGTGATCCTTATAAAGCTGTAATGTTTCTATAAAGTTTCTTGGAGTTGCGCGGAGAGCGCCAAGTGGCAACATCCGTGGAGGTTCTGTAAAGTTTCTAAAGTTTCTTAGACGCAGCGGAAGTCGCCACGTCCACAGTCTCTTGTAGCAGTGGAAGGCGCCATCTGTCCCTTTTCCTTTTGAAGCTACTCAAGCGCAGGCTATATGGTGGGTCCCATTTTTGATGTTTCTTGAGTCTCAAAGTTCATCGGACCGCTACAGATGGCGAAGCCCGAGCACTCTTGATATAAGCCACAGTAAAGACTCTGAATAAAGCAGAAAGCGCCATGTGTTTTTGGAAGGGCCGCGGATGCTGCCAAGTGTCAGAATCCAGTATTTCCTGAGGAAGAAGTGGTTTCTTAAGTAAGTCATGCGGAGGATGCCAGGTGTTTATTTCTAATTGATCTGGAAAGATGAAGGAGTTTCAGGAAAGAAGTGCGCATGAGTGCCAGCTGTTTCAAGGGTTTATAGTCGCAAAAGACTATCAGATGAAGCCACGCGTCCCTCTCTGATTCAAATATGTGGGGTTACATGTATCTGTTGCAGCCAATGATTTTGCAGAGTGGCTAACCGTTTCCGATCCGCGGGAGATCCTCTGTCAGACACTTTCAGTTAACTGCTAGTTCGGTTAGGCCATTGGGGTTTGATCATGCGGGCGATCTTTGGGCCAGTTGCATTACTATAAGTATGGGTTCAGATCACCGCACCAGGGAGAGACATCATCAAAGGAGAGAGATTTTCTGCATCATAGATTGTTAGAGAAGTTTGAGGATCTTTTGTAGTGGCCAGTAATATCATTTGCCTTTGTTCTGTTTTCTTGATTCAGAAAGTTTGTATAACTGTGCATGATTCTATGCCTTTTATGTAACTTGAACATTAATAAAGATAGAGTTCTGTGCCTTCGCTGATATTTTCTGTGCTATTACAGAGCATTCTGATTTGTGAGCCTTTGATTCTATTCAATTTTAATCTGTTACAGTGATCATGCATTTTGCTCTTTAATGTGACTGAATCTTAAAATAGTTTCACTGTACTTAAGTGTTGAGATACAAAATTGCATTCAGGCGCATTGCCATAATTTTAGTTCCCTTCTTAGTTACATTTGTGATTCTATTTCATTCTTCCCCTTTTTCCGAAACACATTTTGAGATAAAGAAGAGCCAGCTTCTTTAAAATCTGGAGGTCACTCTGAAAAGCACTCCCATGTTTCAGAGTTTCCCATGTTGGTGTCGGAAACAGCGCAATTCTGAGCATCAACATGTTGTAATTAGGATGATTAATCATAGTTTAATGATATGATATTTGTGGAAAATATTAGATAGAATAATTAATTATATGAATACTAACTAATGTTAGTTAGACATGAGATTACATGTTGATACAATTATTTAATTATTATGATTTACGAATCAAATGATGATACACTAATCATGGTCATATGGTTGTGAGTGTGATCAGGAAAAGAATATTCCTTCAAAAATGGAAGGAGAGTATCATCTGGGAGGAGGAGATAGATGTGGGAAAAGGTCAGATTGCCATCTGAGTATAAGATTTAGTCCTTGTGAATCCTTTCAAGGTAGAGTGAGCTTGTGTCTTTCCCTTGTTAGTCATTTTCTTTTTTTTTGTGTCGGCATGACAATTTGGGTTATCTCGACGTCATCTACATTGATTTGACTAAATGATGTTCCTAGAATGTCAATGTAAGTCGATAGATAATCTCATCAGGTTGTCGAGTACTTCCTTGCTTATTTATCTAATTCCATATTAGGATTTTGAGACTACTATTTATTTTTATATATTTCTTATGGTCAATATGGTGAAGAAGGGGGAGTGGTACTCGACCCCAAAGTCGCATTTTAGTTGTGCCACCCTATCAATGGCGATGTCATTTAATGACATCTTGGATTTTTTTTTACGCTTAAACATAATTTAGATGCAAGAGAAACTTTAAGTGATATAATTATTCTAGCCCTTGTGCTTAGGCACCTTAATATTATTAATATAAATTTCAATGTTGGTAGGTCGACCACCACCCATGATGAGTGGAGTGAGTGGAGGCCAATTTGGACCTATCATAATTCCTACCCTTGTTGCCCACTCCATTATGGATGATAATGGACTGTTGGAGCCCGAAGGTTGTGGGGTGACGGAGTTAGTTATCAGTTTTTACCTCTATGTGGAGGAAAAAGGTGGCAAACTTTGTTGCATGTAATGCATGAAAAAGTATCGACCATGCCTTTGAGTTATGTTTTATGTTTTATGTTTTGGAGTATGCTCTAGGATGAGAAAGAATAGGTGGGGAGAATTGGAGTTTTCTGTATGAAGAGACTGCTACAAAAGTAGTGAGTTGGGAGTGCAAATACGCTTGAGTTAGAGCCATTGAAAGGCATTCAGGACTCATCCCTAGATAGGCCGAACTCTGTTATATAATCCTTATCAGGTATGAAGTTTATACTTTGAAAGGAACTCAATACTTGGTATCACAAGTAAATATTATTAATGCTTTCTATATGTGGTTGACTGTGTCAACATAAGAGAGTAAATGACTATTGTGTTATTATTTTAAGGCCTTCGAGGCCATAAACATTTTTGTGATTAAACTTTAATATTTCATACTCTATGGTGCTATCTTTATTGGCCTTCGGGGCTGTAAATGCATTTATATTGTAACTCTTGTAAACATTGTTTGATATTTAAGTTGGCCGAGGCCATAAGGCCAAGCCCATGCATTGTTGTTACATGCAAGAAACCTGAGTGCTGATATGGCAAGAGTTTAAAACAATGTTTTATATTCCTTGAAGCTCTCATTGTTATGATTTGATCCAACTGTGTTCATTATTAAGAGTATATTGAACCATAATGACTATGTATGTGTGTTATGAAGTCAGCTTGGGAGTAGGCCTAGAGCCTTACTCGAGCCATGATAACATTATCCTTAAACTTTCACCTTCTACCGTGCCTTTGGCATCTATTAAATTGGTCTCAAGGACTACAACAAATAGTGCATGATTGTTAATGATAGTTATTATGATAACCATGGTGCATCCTATGTATTTAAAAGGATTTATTGAATCCTCGTTGAAGAAGGAGAATTTGATAAGAGGTAAATTTTATTGCTATCTAGGCAGCATTAAGTGCATGCTAAGTTTATTGGAGAAATTATTCCTCCTTGATGATTATTTTCTTATGTGAATGAATAATATGTTTAGTATGGAACTCTTTTGTTTTAATGTATATGAAGGCCATCTCTTTTAAATGACCATATTTCATGAATGAGGTATAAGATATCAAAAGCTCATGTGAATAATCGAGTAGGGTCTTTTAATAAGACCGTCTTATTAGACTATTATGACATAAGTCTTAGATGACATGAATTTGAATGTAAACCTTGTGATAAGGTAAACATAAAGCTATGAACCTAGAAAGGTCATAAGATGAAAAACATGATTGATCTATTGTCATTTTGAAAAGATGGGAATAGAGTGACGTGGAGTCATATAGGTTCCCCGTTGTGAAAGTAACATAACAAAATTGAATCTACTCCCAAAGATAGGAGTCGTTTGTCCTAGAATTGGACTAAGAATACATTGAACTTACCTTTCCTAGACCTAAAGGGGGTCAAACTATGATTACTATAGGATGAGACAACTTCTAAGTTGAGTTGAGGTTGTGGACAAATGACTGCATTCATTGTGAAACATATATGTATGTAAATCTTTGGCCAAAGTAATGCATCCATCTTTGCATGCATTAGTTGGTCTATAGTGATCCATATGACATAGTGTTTCCAGTAGTGTCATACATAGTTAGAGTGGATCTATAGTTGTATGATTGAGAGATATTATGAAGGACACAACACCAGATACTCAGATGGCAAACCTAGTGGTTCCTTATATCTATACCCTTCGTTAAGGGTAGGGTCGCTTCTAGGTAGGAAGTTGTGCAGGGGACCACCAGTCTGTGGTTGGAGGAAAAGCACCTGGGTGATGGTCTCCTTCCCAAGTAGAAGACAAGCCAAGATTTATGAAGATAGATGCCAAATTTCTAGATACAGTGTACTCTTTATATGACTTGATAGTCAATTATTATGTATATTCTTATAATTGATGCCATGAACATAGTTTTGTACTTTTATAGTGAAAATTATTCATTAATGAATTATCTTTGGATTGTTGTAATCTAAACTTTTGAAATATCCTGAAAGGAAAAGCATGTTTCATTTCATGATGATTTTGATTCATTTTGCTTTAACTGTGATCATGTAAATCATGATGTATTCTTAACCTTAATTAAGATAGTTAATTATGGGTATTATGGATTGTCATGTTACAAAGATAAACATTACCTCCATCATATTTCTCATATGTGGAGAACCATTCCTCATGAGGAGTTATATGATACGAGTAACCAGAGTCAGTCAACCACTATTTATTAGACATAACATTACATGCAAAAAGTAAAACTTCATTGCCTACATTTGAGGACTTTTCGGTAGAGGAATCCCACTATTTCTTTGGATTTTTGCATTCTTTCTTCACATGCCTTCTCTTACCACAGTTCCAAAACTTAACTCTATTCTTCTTCTTAGGAGTCTTAGACTGACCTTTTGATTCCTTAGGCCCCTTCTAATATCCTTTTGGTCCTCTTTCCTTAGACCTCCCGCTAACATTAAGAGCATCCACTGAGCTATCCATAGCCTTCTTCCTCATTTCTTGTGACAACAGAATTAGAACAAGGGCATCTATATTTGGATCTTTAAGGTTAGTAGTGATAACAAGAATGAATTTCTCCCAAGACTCAGGTAAAGAACAAAGAAGCATAATACACTTATCTTCCTCTTCTATCTTAACATCCACATAAGCTAACTGACTCATAATCAAATTAAATGTACATTCAAGTTCTCAGCTATCAAATCACCCTCCTTCATTTAAAGGGAAAATAACTTTATTTTGAGATATAATTTATTTACTAGGCTCTTAGCTTGATAGATTTCACCCAACCACTTCCATAATGTATATGCAGTCTTCTTAACAGAGACATTCAACAAGACAGAGTTTACAAGGCATAACTAGATTGTTCTCTTGTCTTTTTTCCATCTTGTCCCATTCATCTTGATTGATAGTATCAAGCTTCTTCTCTTTTGTCAAAGCCAACCATTGATCTCTTTCTTCAAGGAGATCCTCTATTTTTAGCTTCCATTTCTCATAACCTATTCCATTGAACTTTTCAATGTACAATTGGGATGAGGACGCATCCATGGCTTCTACACAAATATGCAAAATAAAATCAACTATAACTCCCACTACAACTCAAAAAACCCTCACACTTCCACCTAAGACATAGAATTGGCTAGGATTTGATATCAAATGTTAGAAATGAAGGTGAACAACTATAGAATGAAAATCTGATTACAACTGTAACTATTAATCAGTGCAGAACTAAAATGGAGATTGTATGAAATCAACATAAAGAAATAGTAGAATAGAAGATCAAACACATGACATAATGTTTACATGGATAAACCCTTTCAGAAAAAAAATCCACACAAGAACAGATGCACCAGTTTGTATTAACTTCAAATAGAGTTTACAATACAACATTATCAATCTCCTCTCCAATCTTCAATCGAGCAATACCTATAATACTCTCATACACATCCATAATATAATATCATTATAAAACAAGTTTCCTTCTAGGGCAAGACAAACCAACAAAATCTCCACCATCAGATCTGTGACTTAATGATGAATGGTCTAAATTCTATATATATATAATGTTGCTTCCAGGGGCATTGCCTTTGGACCCACATGAGGCGTATGGCCCCCGAACCCCCTGTTGGGAAGGCCATCCCCCTAAACCCTAGAAGGGAGGTACCCCCTATAACCTCACCAAATAACCTACATCCATCAGGTACTGAGATCAAACATGCGGCTAAAACATGATCGCTACTTGGTGAATACTTCATTCCTTATGGATGATTTATAAACAATATTAGGAGTAATTAATTACATAAGATTTACAAGGTTGATGGCACCTTAATCCTAACACACTTAGTAATAAGAAATTTCATCCAATCAACATATACAATGACAATATTCTACTCCTATTATTCATTTGGGTTCCTTGACATGAGTGATGTGTTGGTTCTTTTTCCTTAGCCCATTTGTTGCTTTCTGTTGTATTAGAAATCCTTGTTAATTCATGGTAGTTGCACTTCTTTGTATCCCTAAATATTAAGAATTGCCTTTTTCTTGTGGTTTGGGACATTTCTTGTTTTGCCCTAAAGCTTGTTAGCTATGAAGAATTTATTTGATTTAGTTTCTTTCAAGAAGACAAAGAGTGGAATAGAAGATAATTTAATCTGCAAATGATAACCTATGTATCTAGTTCCTCTATTTACATATGGCTGTCCATAGAATTTCCTTTCTTGTTGGTGGAAAGATATACTTCTTAGAAGTATTTTTTCTATGATAATAAGTAGTTAGGAACTAAGGGGATCTCCTTGCCTTAAGCCTCTACAACTATTTACCCTTTTGGATATTTATTGTGATGGAGAGTGAGAGGGTGCAAATACAACATTGTATCCAATTACCAGTATATATTTAAAAATATGACTCTCCTATTTATTGCTCTTAGCAACTCAATTTTACAAACTATGTATACTTTAAATTTTTCCATATGCAAAATAATGTTTTCTTTTTTCCACATGGAACAAGCATAACACTATGTGTGGGAGAGGGTGCATCATCATCACATGTAAGTGAAGGTGAAACACTCGTATCTATATCATGTTAGCCTCCTACAGAATAAGTGGATCAAGAGAGAAACTTGGAGGGGAATCCATAGATGTAAATGATAAGATGTCATGAGGTGGAAAAGGAATGTTTGTTAGACACAACATCACATGAATCAAGATCCCTAGACGTATCAAGTGCATACAGGGATTAAGTAGTAGCTAATTCACTATCATAGGCTAAAAAAAATGTGTCATCATAAAGCATAATGATATAAAAAAATGAGGTTGGTAAGGAAGCAGGATAAGACATCCATGAAAAATATCTAATAGTGAAAGTGCATAAAAGAGGGTGCATGGGGTAAGGATCAAAGAGCTAACAAACAATAATATGCCAAACACATCAAGATAACACAATGAAGCACAAATAAAGGTAGATTCAAACCCCAAACAAATTTGAAATGAAAAGAATACAATCAAAAAATATAAATAATGACTCTAATGTGGAAGGATAGAACCTAAGGTGAAAACCCTATGTCGAGTTGTGTAAGGAAGTTGAGTTCACTAAAATGTAAATAAAATAAAATAATTTTCTTTAGTAAAAATTAGGTCTAATGAATACAATAGGAAATGTACTCCAATTAACCTAATTTAGAGTTGTGACAAATCATATAACTTAATTTAGAATTTTGGAAATAAATACAAATAAAACTAGTTAGTTGTTTTTTATGGTTGATAGATAATTATCTACTATTTCAACCATAACTTTTGAACTATAATTTAGAATCACAACTTCATAGATGTGTCAAAAGAAGAATGACAAAATCTAAATATAGTTGTCCTTAGAATTTGGATAGATCAGATATATGAATGTAGAAATGCACCAATCATAGTCATCAGTGCAAAAATGAACCATGTGCATAGAATTAAACTTGTACTTGGAAGAATGATTTGACAATTCACATACTTTTGAACTTTTCTCATCCTAATCTCTAATATTTGAAAACTTGTAAAGATAGGTGGTGTTTATAAACACATTTGGGAATTTACTAAATTGTAATGATCAAGTTCTCCTCAGTCAAACCCTTAGCGAACTGACTTTATGGATTTGAGCCAAGACTAAAAAGTAAAAAGAAAGCATGCAATGAACATAGATTGATTTGATATGATAAAATTATTTGATTATGCACTAAATTCATTTTAATTCCCTTTACAATTCAAAATCTAGATGTGCTCAAATAAGTGAATGAATATCCTTACATACAACCAATGACACATGTTAATAAGAATACATGTTAAGTCAGCTCAAAATGACTACTGAAATGGTCAACAAGGCATTAATTTGAATTTTGAATTTTAACAATGGAAGGATTAGATCTACAATTGCAAAAGTGACCAAGGTCAAGTCAACATTTGTGGGTTTAATCTAGGGTAACGAATGAGGAGTATAGGGATCGAGGGTGAAACTATGATAATTAATGATAATAAGGATCAAAATATGAACCAAATTTACACACGAATATGTTGTCATTGGTTTTGTCATTAATGTCAAAGGAGTTCATTCAGTCTCAGTATCATCAGTGGTCATTAGTCAAAGGAGTTCATTCAGTCTTAGTCTTTGTGGACTTTATTCAGTCATTTTATGCCTTATGAGCATCAAAGTTACTCCTACAAACATATGGATGGATCAATTGCGTCATCTCTCTTCATATTCTTGTTTATTGTTCATTCAACTATAGTGATCTCTATTTGAGTAGTGATGTCAATGTTGGAGACTTCAGTTGGGATGGCCAGTTGTGCAATGGTGATGGAGTGATTTCTCAATGGATTGATGGATGGATCATAGAGTGATGGAGACTTGAAAATAATTTACTGATCAAATGTCATTCACAGGATCAAAGGGGTTATAACATCTTCAGTGTTTTATTCTTTGTATCAGAGAATGTCTACTATGGTTAAGAGAAAGCTCAGATCAATTCCATGCTTCCTAATGATAGATTGGAGTTTTAAAATCATAAAAGGATTGACCCTAAAACCCTAAAGCAAATTTTCTTATTTCAAGATCAAAGGATCTACATTATGACATTGTATTATCTGCAACAAAGGTAATTGGCAGAAATTAAGAATGGTTCAGTAATATGTGTGATAAAAAATAGGGTTTTGATAAGTGTTTGAGGACCTAAATCTACATCACTAAAACCATAATGGTCTCTTAAAACCTAGAATACAAGTTATAAAGACTTTTATTATGACGGGTTGCTTTCTAGATTTAATTTAAAAGTGACTTCCTATTGCTAGTCTCTGTCACTTAAGTGACAACTTGAAGGGTCTATTCTCGTGTGGTGACCAACCCTGCTTCCTAGCGATGACTAGTAGGATCAGGTCAACTCTTGTTGAATGGGCACCAATGTTAATATCTACGGTGCCGATTTAATATGTAGAGGGAATGAAACAAGAAATCAATGGCAGGGTTTTAAACAAGCAATGGCTATCTTGTGGAGAGCATTCTTTGATGAGCCTTAGACCGTATGATAACTGCAGGTAGTTTAAAAGTGATTTTGATAACTAATTTCTGTCCAAGTGTTTGAAGATTTAAAAGGGTATTGATGTTTTATGTTTGAGTGTATATGTATGTAAGGATGAAGGTGTAATTGTTGAATACAAGGAATACTGAGAGGAGGGGGGTGAATCAGTATTCCACAAAACCACTTCTTAACATGTTCATTAATCCAATTACTAAAATTAATAACATGAAAGTAGAATAAACATGAGAATAGTAACCATAAAGACATAACACATAGACACTAGGATTTTTACATGGAAAACCTAAAAAGGGAAAACCCATGGTGAGTGTTAGCTCATAATATATTGTGATAACAATATTAGATTACATAAGGCTCACTGCGATGGGGTTCACTGCCCAAAGAAATGCTCATTGCAGGTGGACTCACTATCCACAAAGAAAGAAAGATAGAAGAGAGAAGGAAATTAGCTCACTGCCAATGGTGAACTATTACAAATGCATCTACCACATGCTGGATTACAATTCCATTGAAATCTCAATGCACGGATTCAAAGGTCTTCATTATTTCTGCCCTGCTTTTCTTCTCTACTACATATACTCTGTTTTTTGCCCTTATTGTCCTTTTATGCTCTACAAACTACCTTAGATCATGTACACATCAAATTTGCACTATATCAACACACACTCCTTTTTCCAAAGCTGAAATCAATCAAGTATATATATCCACATCAAGAATTTTCTCAAACTAGGTCGGCATGCCAAACATGAAACGTGTATACAGATGTTATACCTTGTCGGCTTGATATTTTGCACAAGCAATAATGCAAACCCAAACAGACATACAAGAGTCTTTATATAGGTCAAGACCTATTATGCAACCACTTATATTGATGATTCCAATCATATATCTTCACCGTATATCGATCTATCATGACTGTCAGCTTAACCCTTAAGCGCACACGCAACTAGCTTGACTATCATACCATAACTTCCAGTGCGAACCATATGAGACTTTGAGATTCATAACTAACCTTCATTATTGACCTCTTAACATACCTTTAGAACCATAGAGAAAAATATTCTTTCATAGAGAAATGTAGATCTCAAAACTATTGTTCTATCATAGAGAAATATTGTCAAACTGGAAGCTGATACTGGGGAACTTGTAGAATGTGTACCGGTGAACTTCAAGCTCCACAAATCTGGATTTAGATGCTCATCACATGTATCTTTAATAGCCTCAAAAATGCAAACCAAAGTATTCATCAGCAGAGGAGTGCAGACCAAAATACTAATGTACTCTGCACTATTTCTGACTTAATGTTCACCTAGACTTAAATATTTCTCCATATGACTTCCAAAGAAAATCAAGACTTAAACATTGAATCATGACATCACCAGATAGCTGAGAGTAACATACCAGAATCATATACCAAGATCTTCAATTGCAAAGGAGTACCAATTGAATTACTATCACTGTCTCATTGTGTTGTCAATACTTGGTCAATTTGGCTATGTTAATCTTATCGGACCAAAATCATGTCCACATCTTTATCTCAGGAGTTGTCTCTAAACATGTCAGTTTGTTGCCATCAATGACAACATCATATCAGCAGTGTCTCTTGCCAACAATCTCCCCCTTTGGTATTGATGGCAACACTTAGTGAAAAATGATTATGTTACCCCTTCTTACTCTATGCATTCTAATTTTCTTCTTCTCTTTAGATGTTTGCTCATTTTTCACTAGATATTCTTCACCCCCTTTAACATCAATGGAAAAGGTGTATGTACAAATACCAAAATTGAGTCAAACATTTAAAATTGCCATATTCTTCTGCATATGTACAGGTACAATCTTCAACTTAATTTGTTGTTGGTTGTAGGATGTCATTGAAAATGATCTCGATTTGAATTATCTCTCCATCCTAACTCTTTTTTGCATTTTCCAAAATTTGAATATGGTCATTTATTAGGAAGACTAATTTCTCTACATTTTGTACATCAGAAGGTGTGTCAATTATTGCACTTACCTTCAGTGCTTCTACTGCAAGATTTGGCATTGAGTCTAGCTTAGGACTTATTAGCCCTCTTAGTTGACACATTTTGTTTTTCATTTAATCTCTCTTACTCATTAGGCTACTTATGTTATTGTGAATATTAATAACTTGTATCTCATTACTACTTGTTGACTCAGCTGTTGGGTCAAATGATTTAGAGATATTTATCAACTGCAATTCTAGATCCTTGATGTTTTCTCCTAACTCCTTTGTGGCTTCCGACCATGATAAAAAAAAATGTGTACAAATCAAAAGCTTCTTTAATGGCACTCTGTATACCTTTTATTCCATTTTCTAATAGACTTTTATCATTAGCTAACATAGTCTTCAACTCAGCTAATCTCTTCTCATCAAACTCTTTTCTAACTTTTGTTTTTGTAGACTTTTCAAAAGATTCAAAATGTATACTTACTGAGTTTATTAGTCCCTTGAGTTGATCTATTGGGGATAATTAAGTATCCTTTTGATATGTCAGCATCATCTTTTCCAAAATGCTTGATGCATCACTAATCAACTCATTGTCTTCAATATGTGACTTTAGCATTTCTTCATGTGCCTTTGCTTGAACAATTGACACTAGTTTGAATTTTTGCACAAGAGACATTAAGGCCAAATTGATTGGTCCTTGTAGAATCTCAGACTCGTCCAAATCTTGTTGTCTCTCAAAAAGTTGCTTGACAGAATCAACTGGGACAACAACAGTGTCTCTTGACATTTCTGCAGACACTTCATCCTCTTTGTTTTATTCTAGAGGTTCTAGGTTTATATTCTCTTATTGATCAATATTTTGTTTCAGTGCAGGGCTATTCTCAACTTGATTAAGTTATTGATCATCAACTTTTTGATCTGGAGGAGGACTTGTCCTTGATGGTTCCTTGTCCATTATGTCTTGTTCATCACTAGCAGGGGCTTGATCAGATATAGGGGATTGATCTTGTTTCTTAGTTTTCTCATAGCTTTTCTCTACCTGTTGATCATTCATTTCTTTTACTTTACTAGAGATTACTAAAGGATTTGTATTAGTTTTCTCCAAGTTTTTATCCATACTATCTCAAGGAATAGAAGTGTAAACATCAATGTTTATATCCTCTTTGTCCAAAATAGTTGGGATATTAAGATCCTTTAGGATCTCAAGAATTGTTTGCTCTATATTTTTCATAAATTCCTCAGTGTTTCCTTCCATTAGAGTGTTAACTCTTCTTTTTATCTCAATTTTGTCTCCAAGTAACTTGAAGACTTTTTCTCTTTCCTCAGGGGTCACATCCGAACAAAATTCGAGCAATGAGCTTTCTCTTACCTCCCAATCCTTAGTCATTGCTTCCTCCTTTTTAGCATTCATTATGCTTGCTAGGCTATCAGGAAGGTCAAAGACTACCTCAATGAAGGCTTTGTTATAAATCTCTAGATACCTAATGACAGTAGCCTCTATGATATCTTTGTCTACATAATCATAGTCATCATATAGTTGTGCTATAGGTTTCATATTTCCATCAACTGTAATGGCTTTTAGGACATCTTCAAGATTTATTGTGGCCTCTATTTCTTTAGGCCCCACTTTCTTCTCCTTTCTTCTTTTTCTACCAGAGGGTTTCCCTGACTTGATACCAGAGGCTTGAATTATCTTTACTTTCATTTTTATAATCTCCTTTTATAATTTTGTTTCCTCCTCATCAACCTCTATGCTAACATGCATTCTTTTGGCTTTTTTTCTTTTTCTTATGTCTTGTTGCATGGGCTTCCATACTTTCAGAAGGTGTGGGACTAGTAGAATTTTATCTTGTCACAACCCTAATCGCATCCTTGGTGATCTTGAAAGGCTTTTCGAGCCACATGAACTCATCATGAATCCTTCTCAACACATACCAAACCCATTCATCTTCTGCAAATGTAGGGTAATCTTTGTACTATATGAATTTATTCTCTTCCATAGCCTTGTATTCTTCCTTCAATTCAAATTGGTCACCACTTAGATGTTTTAGGTATAAATATGTGAATTTACTGTCACCATGTTCTTCTAGGGCAACATGAATGTAAGCCTTAACATCCTCCGCGTGCACTACACTGTATGGTATACCCAAAAATGCACCCATTTAATTGACTTTTGTTGATTTGAAAGGATGTTTCTTGAATTTTTGTCGAGCTCGCTTAGTAATATCAACAACTGGTGGGGTTGCCCATTTTGCAAAAAATTAAACAAATTCACAATAGGGTTTCAACTGGAAATACCTTTTTCTATCGAGCTAGGGTTTTCTTTACTTGAATCACTCTATGTCACTTTGAATCTCTAGAGATCATTAAAATCGCTTGGAATTCACCTTTAGTTTCTCTTAGACACTTGATGGCTTGAATGCAAAGTGAATTGTATGTCGAATGAGCTCCTTTTTAACCCTTGTTATGAAAACCTAAGTGATCATAAATGCTTGTTACAAAAAGCTATCAAAGTCTTTTCTATAGAATATAGTCGATTAGGATTGCTCCACAATGCTCTGCATTTGAACTTTTTCTATTGAGATTTCTTCCAAAAGATCTATCATATAAAGTGTTAGGGTAAAATGTGGATTAATCAATTTAACAATAATACACCCAAACATCAATAGAATAATGAAATCACGAAAGATTGATCTAAATGAAGCAATGAGTAATACAATGCAAATCTTCCTTGTTTCGAAGCTTCTATTGTTTGCCTATTAAAACCGTCTTTGCTAGTATGAAGTAGGCCCTCAAAGAGTGCACTCTTTTAGCTGTGTTGTAGGATGTTGGTAGTAAACAGCTATGTTGATAGATATTGCTGTGAAGTAGAGCTTCAAAGCAAATGGTGATCTCAAGTAGATTGTATTGGGGGTACCAAAGGCGCGCTGGTGAATTTCTATAGAGTAACAACACAAATAACCTGGATGAATAGAATGGAAGGATGAGGCTTCTTTTATAGACTCAAAAGAATGAGAATCAATAGTTGAGGAGAAGTATGATGATCAATGGCTGAGAGTGGTTGAGGAATGTGCAATGAGTAGAAATATGACAAGTGTCTCACCTCCATCATGAAAGAGGGGATTTGACAACATTGATTGGAGAGTTAACTCCTTTAACTGATCAGTTAACAAACTTGATTAGTCAGTTGGAAGAATGTATTATGGAATTGACTGAATTGATTGAGGGATTAAATCAATTTACTAGTTAGTTAACACTTTTGATTGATTAGTTAACTAACTTTGATTAGAGAAGAAATGGAACATGTGGGTGAGAGAAAATTAGATAATTAAATATTTAATATATTTAATTACATGTGCAATAGGGTGAGGTGGACAAGGTGAGGTGGAAAAGTGAGGTGTACGAGTGAGGTGGATTTTTGAAATTAGAACTTAGGATAGGGGGATTTAGATTAATTAAATAATTTAGGATTATTTAATTATGTGAGATATTAGAAGAATTTAGGGAATTTAATTAAATAAATTGTTTTTATTTAATTATGGAATAGTGAACTGATTAAATTAATTTAGAATATTTATTTAATTGATAGAAGAATGGAATAAATATTTAGCATATTTATTTAGAATGAATCATGTCATTTTTAGGCATATACATTTTGCCCCTCTTTGATGCAATGTAGTTTACAGTGTTGCCTTAAAGAAATCGATAGTCTGATAGTGATACATGCCCCAGTTTGCCCCTGGTATAGGTTATGATGATAGGATGCCCCCTCAGGAGATTGGACGGGAAGAAGGCAGAAGGCGTGAGACAGACAATCTCACAAAGACGAAGGGAAGCTAGGTTAGAATGAAGAAATCGGTTGAAGAAAGAGTCGAATGATATGCGATGCAAGATGGAATGATGACACACACAAGCAAGAAAGCAAGTATGCACAAATGGCACAAGAACAAACAAGGTATTGCCCCTGTCAAGCGGTAAACCAACGATATACTAATAACGATATACAACAATGTTGTCATGGTGGGGAACGATATATCCCTAGACCAACATGGCAGGTGTGTTGTCATGGCAGGGAATGATAGATCCCTAGAGCAACATGAAGGATAGTGTCTGGTTTCAAGAAATGAAGCATATCATGTAAGACGCGTGTGTTGGTCTGATTTCGACAACGTTACATCCTGTATAAGACAATTGATTGATTAACTGATCAAGCTGGTTTACGACCAGACAAGGATCAAGACCATTGATTGTGATTGGATCATTTATGCAAGATTGACTTGACTTGATTGGTATGGATGAAGGATGGACCTGTATTTGGATCATTTCTTGGGTTGACTAAAATTGAGAAGAATGGACCACAACGATAGATGGAATATTGATTGATAGAAAAATGACTCAATAGAAGGACTCACAAGCTTTTATTTGTATTGATACTCTGCATTGTTTGGATCTTTTATTGCATGGGATATGGATGTATGGATGTATAAATGGATGTATAATGGATGCTTTGCTTTTGACATCTTGACGGTGCAAGTATTTTGAAGTGCTTTATTTCATCATTAGGCATTTTTTTTGGGTACTTTTTTTGAAATGTTGTAAGTTAATACAAGCATCTAGGTATAATTGAACCGAGATGACCTGAGTACTGTTTACATGGATTTTGATTTAGCAAGTTAATACAAGCATCGAGGTATAATTGAACTGAGATGACCTAAGTATTTCTTGCATATCAACAAACAAGGATTGCCCCCATTCATGTTAGACCTTGGATGTCCTCGATGATCTTTTACCGATCATGTCGTTAGATGAGGCTTCACATTACAAAAGTTTAATCCACAAGTAGCAGACAGAGAAAAAGATTATGCCCCCATCATAGCATCTCTAGCTTTTGGCATCCTTGAGTAGCATAGGAAGACATAATGACAAAAATCCAAGACACCGTAAGTTAACCTGATTCACAAAACATTCTTGCATTAGACGTGTCTTTTTGCCATAATTGATATAGAATTGGTTAGAATAACTTAGGTGTTCGTTTGCTTTGCCTTAGATAGGTTAATGTCTTGCATCAGGATTTTTGCTTGAAAAGAGTAGGTTTTTCTTGCGCTTGTTTGCCTAGTGAAAGATTCCACAATCTTTATTGGTGAGTGTTGATGCTCAGAATTGCGCTGTTTCCGACACCAACATGGGAAACTCTGAAACGTGGGAATGCTTTTCAGAGTGACCTCCAGATTTTAAAGAAGCTGGCTCTTCTTTATCTCAAAATGTGTTTGGGAAAAAAGGGGAAGAATGAAACAGAATCACAAATGTAACTAAGAAGGGAACTAAAATTATGGCGATGCGCCTGAATGCAATTTTGTATCTCAACACTTAAGTACAGTGAAACTATTTTAAGATTTAGTCACATTAAAGAGAAAAATGCATGATCAATGTAACAGATTAAAATTGAATAGAATCAAAGGCTCACAAATCAGAATGCTCTATAATAACACAGAAAATATCAGCAAAGGCACAGAACTCTGTCTTTATTAATGTTCAAGTTACATAAAAGGCACAGAATCATGCACAGTTATACAAACTTTCTGAATCAAGAAAACAGAACAAAGGCAAATGATATTACTGGCCACTACAAAAGATCCTCAAACTTCTCTAACAATCTATGATGCAGAAAATCTCTCTCCTTTGATGATGTCTATCTCCTGGTGCGGTGATCTGAACCCATACTTATAGCAATGCAACTGGCCCAAAGATCGCCCGCATGATCAAATCCCAACGGCCTAACCGAACTAGCAGTTAACTGAAAGTGTCTGACAGAGGATCTCCCGCGAATCAGAAATAGTTAGCCACTCTGCAAAATCATTGGCTGCAACAGATACATGTAACCCCACATATTTGAATCAGAGAGGGACGCGTGGCTTCATCTGATAGTCTTTTGCGACTATAAACCCTTGAAACAGCTGGCACTCATGCGCACTTCTTTCCTGAAACTCCTTCATCTTTCCAGATCAATTAGAAATAAACACCTGGCATCCTCCGCGTGACTTACTTAAGAAACCACTTCTTCCTCAGGAAATACCAGATTCTGACACTTGGCAGTGTCTGTAGCCCTTCCAAAAACACATGGCACTTTATGCTTTATTCAGAGTCTTTACTGTGGCTTATATCAAGAGTGCTCGGGCTTCGCCATCTGTCGCGGTCCGATGAACTTTGAGACTCAAGAAACATCAAAAACGGGACCCACCATACAGCCTGCGCTTGAGTAGCTTCAAAAGGAAAAGGGACAGATGGCACCTTCCACTGCTACAAGAGACTGTGGACGTGGCGACTTCTGTTGCATCTAAGAAACTTTAGAAACTTTACAGAACCTCCGCGGACGTTGCCACTTGGCGCCTTCCGCGCAACTCCAAGAAACTTTATAGAAACATTACAGCTTTATAAGGATCACGCGGATGGTGACAGATGTCACACTCCACTGAAGCTACAAGAAACTAGCGGGGTCCACCATACAGTTTTTACTTAGCACTGAAAAAAGAAGGAACCTGCGGAAGACGACACTTGGAGCCTTCCGCCGCAACCTTACGGGACACGCGACACCTTCCGTGAAACTTCAGGAAACTTTATGAACACTCTCTGCTTCTGCCACTTGGCGCCTTCCGCGCTCACCAAAACTCTAAAAGGGGCCCGCTTCTTTAAAAGAAACATTCAACATGAACATTTGAAACTTTAACGAAACTTAAATGGGTGCCGACACCTGGCGGCTTCCGCCTCATTGCAAAAAATACGTGGCACTCCCCGTTGAAGTTACAAGAAACTTTAGAAAGAAACACGGCTGCTGACACGTGGTGGTTTCTGCCGCACCGAGAGAAACTTAAAAAGGGGCCCGCCTGACTCTCTTTAAAAGGGCTTTCAACTTATAAACAGATCCTCGGATGCCGACACTTGGCGACTTCCGCAGGACTCAAAAGGGACGCGTGGCAGCTTCCGCGAAACCCTCAGGAAACTTTAAAATGTATCTCGGGACCTGACACATGGCAACTTCCACTGAACTTTGGGACTTAGCAAAATTTTCAAAAAAGAAAACCCTCGTGCCCGCGCTGTGTGTCAAAAAAAACGTCGCTGCAAAACTTAAAAACTCAGAAACAAAACTGAACCCACACTGCTGGAACTCAAAATCAACAATGTAGAGTATTTTACTCTACAGTTCATGGCGACCCCAAGGACTTTTGAGCCTGCTCAAAAAGAATCCCCAAAAATGTATCTATACAGTAAACTTATAACATCTGCAAGGCTGTTTGATACACAGACCACTCAGCGTCAGATAAACCTTGTTTATTCTGTAAGTCCTGGAAGGCCAAATCCAGGTTGATCATGTCTTTATGTGAAAAGCTTTATAAAACATGAACCGCTGCCTTCAACTGGAAATCAAGCTGGGCCATAGGAATCAACACAGCTTCCACTTCTGATACGGATGAGGCATCTGTTAGGCCCTGGAAGACTGATTGATCATTCTGTCTGGCCAGCAACAGAGGCTTGATTTCATCAACCATTAGGACTGTGTTGCTATCAGGAAAAGGAGAAGGAAGGCCCAACTGCACCAAGTCTTCTATATGTTTCTTCATGTCCTTTACTCCCTCCTTTACTACATCCAGGAGCTCCTGACATGTAATTGCAGCAGTATAACAACTCAGAACCTCGTTCACCCTTTTGGTAGCAATCATTCTATCATTGATCCCTGCTGCCGACAAAGTCTCGTCAGATGTGTCATAAAGTTTTCCCAGCAAGAATTGAGAATCAGAAACTCTCATGGACACAATGGACAGAGTGGATGTCTCCACCTTTTCACATAGTTGCTGAGCATGTAGCAGGAAGGTTAAAGAGGGTCTGAGTTGGATCATCTCCTCAGAGATTCTTGCCCATACAGACGCATATAACTCCTTGACCAAATTTAAAACTCCTGCATTTTGTGGCTTATTAGCCAATTCAAGGGTCAATTGCTTGGCTGTTTGTTGCTCGGCTTGTAGTTGAGCCTGAATTGCAGCAACATTATTTTGTTCCTTTAACAGTTGCTGTTGCAACTGTGTGGCCTGTTGGGAGGAATCCTGATGCTTCTTTTGCAATGTGGCCTTTTCTTGCTTCAGGGTAGCCAGAATAGACTTCACCTGGGTCAGCTCCTGCTTTAATGAAGCATTTTGGCTCTATGTAGCCTGATGGATCTGGCATGAAACAGTATTTTGCAACTGTTTATTTAGATCCTCAATCTCATCATTCTTTGATTTGAGCTCAGTAGCCAGAGCCTCACTATTTGTTTTTTCCTGAGCCAGACTAGCCTCCAACTTCTGCAACTTCCTGGATAACTTTAAATAATCAGTGGCTACAACAGAAGTGGTTTCATTTAGCAGCTCGACCCTATCTTGTGGCCTAAAGAGTGACATATCCATTGCCACTGCACTCATTGTGAAATCTTGGGGCTGCATCTGCTCATTTGGCTTGGCTACATTTGGTGACAAATGAGTCACAGTTAGCTGCTGCTGAATTAGGTCAAATAGTGACCTCATGTGTGGAACAGCCTGAGCATTATTATCTTTCCTTCTCTTCTTGTCCATCCGGGCCTCCCTAGCCTTCTTGGCAGTGTCTGCTTGAGCTTGGAAGGTAGGGGGAGAGGCAATGTGCCCACCCGCAAAAGGATGACCTTGTGGCAGGCCATAAGGAATAGCCAAATGTTGGCTAGGAGGAATCTGAGGAGGTGCCCTTCTAGGAAAAGTGGGGGAAAAAGGAGGTAATGAAGTGGCCTGCAAAGACATGGCCTGCGTAGTGATAGGTGGGGAGAATTGAGAAATTGGCACAGCAGAGGTGGCAGGGGATAATATTTGGCCAACTGGGATTGCCACCCCTATTGAAGAAGAAACAGATGGAGAAGAAGAGGGAGAAGAAGCACATACCTGAGGGGCCACTGAGACACTTGGTGGTGGCTGCGACGAAGGTTCTACCTCCTCATCTGAATCAGGCTGAAGCTTCAACCTTTTATGTTTCCTTGGCCTCTCTTCTGCTTGCTCTATTTCTTTCTCTTCTACATTTACCACTGTTACCAGTGGTGTTTGCACAAAAGCAGAAGCTCCACTTACTGAAACTGATGGAATCCCTCTAGGTGGTGAAGACACCACACTCTTTTGTTTCTCTATAGTGCTGAGGGATTGGGGCCAGGCAGATACTACAGTTGCAGATGATGTTTGTCCTGGGACCTGCATTGGGTGGGTGGATTCAGGCTCCTCTTCAGCTTCTTCACCCCTTTCTTTGATTTTGCTTGTATCAGGGCTTGAGACAGGGGAAGGATGCCATTCATCCCAAATAGATTCCCACTTCTCATCTGTATCTATTTTGCCAAAAGGATGTGTTATTTCATAAATCTCCTGCCTATACTTCCAATAGGCTTCTACCTTCTCAGCCTTCCATTCCCTATCTCTCAATAAATTCTTCCTTAAGCCAGCGCTAATTTTAAGTTTAGGGTCATAGGCTTTCTCCTTTTTGTAAAACACCTCCCAAGGTCTGGGCCCCTGAAAAGGCAAGTCTGACAGTTCTGTATATAGATCAGGGGTGTCCTCTTTAGGGTTTCTTCTGTCATCCCAGAAAGGACGGCCCTCGTGCACAACGTTGGCACCAATCTTATTGTTCCTGACCCATGAGGCAACAAAACTGACAGGGTCATATCTCCATTTGTCTTCAACTAACAGAAAACCCAAGACAGCTAACTTCCTCAGCAGTAAATGCTCTACATCCCTGACTAATAGGGTCATGTTCTTCTTCACCCAAGGGAGATCATACATCTTTTTCTTCTTCTTCCCAGCCCCATACTCATTATCAACCACAGACACTTGCCGGGTGACCTCTAAAAAGGCTAACCTAGGAGTCAAAACCTTAGGTAGTAGCATTGGTTCCCCATTGAAACCATGGACCCTGATGATAGTATGGTGAGCCGCAAAGAAATAATCGCAGGGAATGGGGGAATTTGCCACAGAACTCTGTCTTTATTAATGTTCAAGTTACATAAAAGGCACAGAATCATGCACAGTTATACAAACTTTCTGAATCAAGAAAAGAGAACAAAGGCAAATGATATTACTGGCCACTACAAAAGATCCTCCAACTTCTCTAACAATCTATGATGCAGCAAATCTCTCTCCTTTGATGATGTCTCTCCCTGGTGCGGTGATCTGAACCCATACTTATAGCAATGCAACTAGCCCAAAGATCGCCCGCATGATCAAATCCCAACGGCCTAACCGAACTAGCAGTTAACTGAAAGTGTCTGACAGAGGATCTCCCGCGAATTGGAAATGGTTAGCCACTCTGCAAAATCATTGGCTGCAACAGATACATGTAACCCCACATATTTGAATCAGAGAGGGACGCGTGGCTTCATCTGATAGTCTTTTGCGACTATAAAACCTTGAAACAGCTGGCACTCATGCGCACTTCTTTCCTGAAACTCCTTCATCTTTCCAGATCAATTAGAAATAAACACCTGGCATCCTCCGTGTGACTTACTTAAGAAAGCACTTCTTCCTCAGGAAATACTGGATTCTGACACTTGGCAGCGTCCGCGGCCCTTCCAAAAACACATGGCGCTTTCCGCTTTATTCAGAATCTTTACTGTGGCTTATATCAAGAGTGCTCGGGCTTTGCCATCTGTCGTGGTCCGGTGAACTTTGAGACTCAAGAAACATCAAAAATGGGACCCACCATACAGCCTGCGCTTGAGCAGCTTCAAAAGGAAAAGGGACAGATGGCGCCTTCCACTGCTACAAGAGACTGTGGACGTGGCGACTTCCGTTGCGTCTAAGAAACTTTAGAAACTTTATAGAACCTCTGTGGACGTTGCCACTTGGCGCCTTCTGCGCAACTCCAAGAAACTTTATAGAAACATTATAGCTTTATAAGGATCACGTGGATGGTGACAGTTGTCACACTCCGCTGAAGCTACAAGAAACTAGCAGGGTCCACCATACAGTTTTTACTTAGCACTGAAAAAAGAAGGAACCTGCGGAAGACGACACTTGGAGCCTTCCGTCACAACCTTACGGGACACGCGGCACCTTCTGTGAAACTTCAGGAAACTTTATGAACACTCTCCGCTTCTGCCACTTGGCGCCTTCCGCGCTCACCAAAACTCTAAAAGGGGCCTGCTTCTTTAAAAGAAACATTCAACATGAACGTTTGAAACTTTAACGAAACTTAAACAAGTGCCGACACCTGGCGGCTTCCGCCTCACTGCAAAAAATACGTGGCACTCCCCGCTGAAGTTACAAGAAACTTTAGAAAGAAACACGACTGCTGACACGTGGTGGTTTCTGCCGCACTGAGAGAAACTTAAAAAGTGGCCCGCCCGACTCTCTTTAAAAGGGCTTTGCAACTTATAAACAGATCCTCGGATGCCGACACTTGGCGACTTCCACAGGACTCAAAAGGGACGCGTGGCAGCTTCCGCGGAACCCTCAGGAAACTTTAAAATGTATCTCAGGACCTGACACATGGCAACTTCCGTTGAACTCCGGGACTTAGCAAAATTTTCAAAAAAGAAAACCCTCGCGCCCGTGCTGTGTGTCAAAAAAAACGTCGCTGCAAAACTGAAAAACTCAGAAACAAAACTGAACCCGCACTGCTGGAACTCAAAATCAACAATGTAGAGTATTTTACTCTACAGTGAGATAGACCCTAAGGGACTGACCTAGTGCCTCGGGGGCTCATTGCTAAATGGCCTTGCCTATGTGATGACGCAAAGGCAATGTAGTTCGGGGTAAACCTAATGGACCTAAGACCTAGGTGAGAGAAGGTGGAGATGGACTCAGCTGGATAGAAGGACAAGATACGGAATGAATGAGACAATGGAAAGCCTCGGGGGCACATTGGAATAATGGCCTTGCCTATGTGATGATGTAGAGGCAACATAGTTCATGGACCTAGACCATGGAAGACTGATGAGAGACACTATGTTAGGCTCACATTGAGGAGATGGTATGGGATAGAACCTTGGTTGACAAGGCCACAAAGAGGGAGAGTATTGAGCCATGATAGGTAACTGCTAGGTGTTTATTATGGGATAGATATGGGTCAAATGGGATGCGAGTGAAGAAAGAATGGACTCAAGGTGATGGAATTCCCAGAGATGGAGAAGGCAGTTTATCACAAGTAATGCCTGTTTACCAGGTTTTCATCACTTGCTTTTATTTGCACGAGAAGATAGAAAATAAACATGACACCTGTTTGCCAGGTTTTCACCAAAGGATGATTTTTTTGTACTTTTCTAATTTTTTTGTATTTTCTCTTTTGAACTTTTTTGATTTGATTTGATTTTTTTTTGTGTTTTTGTGCCCCCTTGCATTGGGGTTCTCCTAGGTATAGAACTGGCGAAGGTGCATGCTATTGATTAGATCATTGAATAGCTCGCCTTCCGATGTTGCCAACTGATATGCCCCTAATCCGTAAGCTGCTACAATCACATAGGGCCCAAGCCAGTTAGGTTAGAACTTGCCTTTCTTTTCTCTGTCTTGTTGATTGCGAGGATTCTCTTTGAGAATGAGGTCCCCAACTTTAAAGATTCTTGGGTGAACCTTGTTATTATAGCTTCTTGACATCATCTGTTGATAAGCTTTGAGATGATTGAAGGCTTTCTGTCACCTTCTTCTAGTAACTCTAGTTCTTGCAACCTAGAGACCCTGTATTCTTCATCTGATATGAGACCATTTAGTGACACCCTGAGGGATGGTAATTCGACTTCAATGGGAAGGATGGCTTCTGAACCATAGACAAGGGCGTATGGTGTAGCACCTATGGGAGTGTGTATACTGGTTCTGTAGGCCCACAGAGCGGGATTGAGTTGGACATGCCAATCACGACTAGCATCATTGACTGTCTTCTTGAGAAGTTTCAAGATGGTCTTGTTAGATGCTTCAGCTTGACCATTACCTTGGGGGTAGTATGGAGTGGAGAAACGGTGTTGGATTTTGAAACGTTCACAAAGTTCTTGGACATCCTGATTTTTGAATGGTCTTCCATTATCCGTTATAATGGATGAAGGAATGCCATATCTACAGATAATGTAATTCAAGATGAATGAGGAAATTTGCTTGCCTATGACGGTGGTGAGGGGAACAACTTCAATTCACTTTGTGAAATATTCAGTGGCAGTTATGATGAATTTATGGCTGTTGGATGAGGGTGGATGAATATTTCCCACAAGGTCAAGTCCCCATTGGCAAAAGGGCCAGGGTGTCGTTAAAGGTCTCAACTTATGAGTGGGTGCATGTATCAGGTTCCCGTGTATTTGGCACTGTTTGCACCTTTTGACAAATTGATATGAATCCATTTCCATGTTTGGCCAGTAATAACCCAAACGCATGAGTTTCTTGGCTAAGGAAGGACTACTAGAGTGTGTTCCACAGATCCCCTCGTGTACGTATTGCAAGGCAGTTATGGATTCTTCTCGTTCTAAACAACGGAGCAAAGTACCATCGAGACCATGTCAATATAGGGTATCGGCTATGATGGTGTAGCGAGAGGTTTGTCATATGAAAGTTCATCTCTGGTTAGAAGAGAGATCAGGTGGGAGAATGTTGTCCTTGAGGTAAGTGTAAGTCTTACCGTACCAAGGTGAATCAGATCCAACTAGAGGGTAGATGGAATGGGTCTCAGGAAGATCATAAGCTGGTTTTCAAATAGTTTCCACTAAGAACTCGTACTGCTACTCATTTTTAGGTATTTCTAGAAGAGAGGCAATGGTTGTCATTACATCTGCTGCCTTATTCTCAATCCTAGGTATTTTCTCGAAGGAGATGGTCCCAAAGTGTTCTTTGAAGTCGTTGACCATCCATTTGTACGGGATGAGCTTTTCATCTTTGGTTTGGTACTCATCGTTGACCTGATTGATTATAAGCTGAGAATCATCGTAGACATGCAATTCTTGGATTTTCCACTCATTTGTCATCTTGAGACCAATTACCAAGGCTTCATATTCTGCTATGTTGTTGGTGCATGGAAATAACAACTAGTAAGACTTCGGGATTGTGTCACCTTGAGGAGTTATAAATAGGATGCCTACCCCTAATCCATGGCTTGTGTAAGACTCGTCGAAGTAGAGTTTCCAGGAAGATGTTGACACATTAAATAGGGATTCATCTGGAAACTCAAATTGCATTGGCCTGGTGTCTTGTAATGGTACATCTGCTAGTTGATCAACTATGATTTGTCCCTTGATGGCTTTTCTATCTACATATTCGATGTCGTACTCACTGAGAAGCATTACCCATTTTGCTAGGCAACCTATGAGAGCTGCTTTGCTGAGGAGATACTTCAGTGGGTCAATTTTTGCAATGAGTTTAACTGGATGTGCAAGCATGTAATGTCAGAGTTTTTGTGAAGCAAAAACTACCGTGAGACATGATCTTTCTACTTGTGGGTATCGCAACTCATAGCCCGCTAAGGTTTGGCTGATGTAGTAGACAACTCTTTCTTTGTTCTCATAATCTTATTGAGATAGCAGTGCCCCTAGAGTAGTGGGTGTAGCAGATATGTAGGGAATTAATGGTTTCCCTTGGATCGGAGGCATGAGAATGGGTGGATTCATAAGGTATTCTTTTAGCTTGTTGAATGCTTCTTCACACCGTTCATCCCACCTAAATGGAATATTCTTGTGCAGGAGATGGTTGAATGGTTGGCACTTGTCTGCCAGCTGTGATATGAATCTGCGGATTGCCTGCAGCTTACCTTGTAGCTATCTCAATTAAGTTAGAGTCTTGGGTGGTGGAATGTCCATTATAGCTTTGACCTTGGTAGGGTCCACCTCTATTCCATTTGCTGACACGATGAAGCCTAGTAGCTTGCCTGAAGTTACCCCAAACAAACATTTCTTTGGGTTCAGCTTGACTTGGAATTGGTCCAATCTTTGAAAGACTCTTTCTAGTACATCCAGGTATGAGTCTCTTGTGAGAGATTTTGCTAAGATATCATCAACATAGTCCTCCATTGTTACATGCATCATGTCATAGAATATAGTTGTCATAGCTCATTGATATGTGGCACCTGAATTTTTTAACCCTAATGGCATGACATTCCAGCAAAAAGTGCCCCATGGAAAAGTGAAAGTTGTCTTGTGTTGGTCCTCTAGTGCTATTTTGATTTGATTATACCCTAAGAATCCATCCATGAGAGATAACATAGTATGTCCTGCAGTTAGGTCGACTATGATATCGATGTTTGGCAATAGAAAATCACCCTTGTGGCATGCTTTGTTTAGGTCTCAGAAATCATTACATAATCTGACTCGGCCATCTAGTTTGGACACTGGCACAATGTTGGATATCCATTCTGGGTAATCTATAGCCCTGATGAACCCTACATCCAGCAATTCTTGAGTTCTTCTTTGACCAAAAGTGCTATGTGAGGATGCATCTTTCTCAGCTTCTACTTTACTGGTTTTACCCCTGGATCCAATGGAAGATGATATAGAATTAAGTTTGGGTTGAAACCTAGCATGTCTGCATATGACTAGGCAAAGATGCCTCTCTTTTTCTTAAAGAATGGTACAAACCTAGTTTTCTCTAGTGGTGTAATAGATTTGGC
The DNA here is from genome assembly GCA_027924645.1 of Cunninghamia lanceolata. Taxonomy (NCBI): domain Eukaryota; kingdom Viridiplantae; phylum Streptophyta; class Pinopsida; order Cupressales; family Cupressaceae; genus Cunninghamia; species Cunninghamia lanceolata. The sequence continues at coordinate 1,667,510 of BSBN01001051.1, read as the reverse complement.
AAAGTGGATAACCTTGGGCTGTTCTTCTGTTCCAATATTCACGGGCTCTATTGGTTCTACAACAATCTGCGACCTTTCCTGGTACATATCACTAGGGAGAGTGTCAAGTGTTCCATCGTCAGGTGCCACAGTTGGGTTTTCACCTTCGGATGCATCCTTTCTTTTTACTATTTTGGGATCTGACACTTCCGCAAGGTGGTTTTCATTGTCAGATCTAGTTTTGACCTTGATATTTTTGCAACTGGAAGGCTTGGCACCCTCCCCAAAGTAAGCCACGGTATTCAGTTCAATAGCAAAACTAGCTTTATGATCTCCCCTGGGTAAGTGGTCTCTAAGTTCCATATAATCAATGTAAGCATCGTTGTTTTGGAACATATCTAGTTGGGGGGTTCCTCGCATATCCCAGTCAATAAGTTCAGGGTGCACGAGGGGGAGGGAGTTGGATGATAGACCTGATTCATTGATGGTATGAATGGAGATGTTAGGAGCATTGGTGGGGGTAGTGTTCAGGATGGTACCTTCTTCCAAGTTGTTTATTGTAATGGAATTTAAACTTTCCTCAAAAGCCATAATCTCAGGGATGGGAAAATCAGACTCTAGTGGTCTATTCAAAAGCGTTTGTCCCTCACGGTAGGGGCTAAAACTTTGAATGGTGTTGACCTCCTTGTCATCATAGGAATGCTCTGTTAGCTCATCCCACTCATACTCATTTGAATCTGTGTCACTGTCCTCTTGGAGTGTTTTGACCATTTCTACAAGACAAGCATTTTCCTTGGCTTTGCCCTTGCCTTTGTATCCTAGGCCACTTGCATTTCTAGCTGATGAAGATGAAGAAGGTTGGATAGGTTCAATGATTCCTTCTTTTCTGAGGCCAATGGGGCCTTGTCCTTCATACCCCATTCTGTGTAGAATAGTCTCACCTCGCCCATAGAGTTATGTTGGGAGTCTAGGCAGATCTTGGGGTGTGTTTTCTTCTTCAGTATAGAGCCATTGCAGGATGTCTCTCTCCTCTGTTTCATCAGATAAGGTCCCCCATTTTACAAAGGGAGTTGCGGGAGTGACAGGAGGAGCAGATGACTTTGGAAAATGCCTGGGTCAGCCAAAAGATCTAGGAGACAAGGGCAATTTGGTAAGATTGAGATTGTGCTCAATTGAGTACTCTCCCACTCCAGTTTCTTTTATGGTAACTTTCTGTTCTTTGGGCCTTGAGGAGGAGGCTTCAGCGGTATGGTCATACTGCAGGGTAGGGGATATATATGCTCTGTTATTCAGGATGATGCATTCAGGTTTTGCAAGGAAAGAGTTGCAATGCTGATAGGGGTCAGGGTCGCCTTGAATGGTGATTTGCTTGCCATTGTGTGGGAACTTTATGCATTGATGATAGGTTGAGGGGACAGCCTTCATGGCGTGAATCCATGGTCTCCCTAGTAAGATATTATAAGCGAGCTCCTGATCAAGGACTTGACAGACAACATCTTTTATCACTGGTCCCACTTGAATGGGTAGGACTACTATTCCCTTAGTGGTTCTTTCTTCCTCATCATACGCTTTGATGGTAATTTTTCTCCTTGGATCAACTGCCTGTTTGGAGAACCCCAATGCAAGGACTAGCTTTAATGTGCAAATATTTAAACCAGCACCTCCATCAATGAGAACCCTCTCGATGCAGTGTTTGTGGATGAAGGCGATGATATGTAGAGGGGTGTTATGGAGTTGAGATACAGAGAGGTCATCTTGCTCAGTAAATGATATGGTGTTGGAGGAAGTCAGATTGCCTACCATGGTCTGGAACTTCTCTTGGGCCAAGTTAGTGGGGACAGTGGTTTCCACTAAGGCTTTCTCAAGGATCTCCTTATGAGAAGGAGATAGACGCAGTAACTCCAAGATAGAAATGTGAGCCGGGGTTTTTTGTAATTGGTCGATGACATTGTACTAACGAAAGTTGGGTGGAGAAGGAGACGATCTTGGAGGGGCAGTATTGAGCGTGACTTTACCACTGCGGGTAATTATACTACAACCAGTTCTATTAGGTCTTGATTGTTGGTTGGGTGTGATGACATTGATTTGCGGGACATACTTAGAAATGCAATTGATGGTATAATCAAATGGCACACTTGCATAGTTGGCATTATTAGTCCCGCTGTTCTGATTAGGCCTGTTGCGATTGTTGTTGTTGTTGTCGTTATTGTTTTTGCCATTGTAGTTGTTGCTATTGTGGTTATTGTTGTTGTATGGCCTGTTGTGATTCAGAAGTGGATCCCTGTAGGCCACATGGGTTTCATTGGAGGTATGCTATTAGGTTCCTCCCTGGTTCTGATCTATCACATCTTGTATGGCATTTTTGAGGCGGATGCAGTTGTTGGTTGTATGCCCCCTTCCTCGATGATATTCACAATAGTCTGTGTCCTTCCAGTAGGGAGGTTTGACTATAGGCTCGTAATCACTTGTTGGCGGTAGAGAGATTTCATTGTTAGCCAACATCTTCCGTAGTGCAGACTCTTGAGACTCACCCAATGGTGTGAACTTTCTCCTTGGATTTGAACTGAACCAATGGCTGGGTTCCCAAGAGGATGGTTTGTTGAGCGTGCCATTGTTTGTTTCTCCTTTAATAGTGAATATGGGTTGTTGCTTGGGAGCTACTGCCTTGGCATCCACTACCCCATTGTTGACCACATTCTTATTTTTGGTCCAAAACTTTGATTTATCCGTTGAGTAATTGGAGGTAGGTGTGTCCTTGTATATCTTGATTTCTCCTTTAGTGATCATAGCCTTTTCAATGAATAACCCCATTTCAATGACTTTTGAAAATGATGTGGGGCATTGTATTTGTATTTGATAGCTAAGATTAGTGTTTAGGCTATGGACAAACATCTCCAACAGCTACTTCTCAGGCAAATCATAAGAACAATTATTAGCTAGTTGTCTCCATTGTTGTAAGAAGGTGGTGAATGACTCACCACTCTTTTGTTTGGTGTTGCATAGATCTAGCATAGATACCTTGTGTTCGATGTTGTAAGAGAAGTGCGTGATAAATTTGTTGACAAGTTCATCAAAAGTTTTGATTCCTGGTGGGAGACGTGAGAACCACTCCATAGCTTGACCACCTAAAGATCTTAGGAATAGTCTCATCAAGTAGGTCTCATTGTGAGCTACTTCTAAACATGCTGCATTGAATTCCCTAATATGATCTCTAGGGTCCCCTTTTCCTTTGTACTTGTCAAACTTTGGAACTTCGAACCAATAGGGGAATGGTCTCATGACCAAATTTTTGTCAAAGGGGTACAGTGCTATATCTTCCAAGGAGTAGTTCTTGGTACTTTTACCCGTCTTAAGGTCTGATATTTGTTGTGTGAGGCTCTCGAGTTGTTTTCTCATTTCCTCCATAGGAGCATTTTGATCGATGGGTCTCTTTCCTCTATCATTTGCATTTGGGTCTATAGTATTCCTTTCTCTTTCATTTGCGTGTGGGTCTGTGTCATTCTTACCCCTTTTGTGATCATTGTCTATATTTTCCATGATTGAGCTTATATCAAAGTCTGCGGAGAGTTTGATTCCGAGACTAGCAAGATGATAGAAGTACTTATGAGGGTCTGCATGGAGCACCTTCTCTACTAAACGTTGGAATTTTTGATCTTGAATGCTCCCTTCATAATCTTCGTGAGAGATCTCTTCATCACTATCATGAGGTGTGACGATACGATTGGATGAGCCAGCCATTTCAAGTTGCTTGTTGTACTGGGATCGAGTAAGAACCATGCAAGGTGACGTGGGATGAAGTGGACTAGGATTAGAAATTTTTGGCCAGGTGTCGATTGAGATTGTTGTGAATAGGATACCTAGGACAAGACTTGGATAAAGGATTTCTCACTTAATGATTTCAAGTAAGATAGTTGACACAAGACGGTAGCTACTAGTAAGGGTAGTCGATACCTGTCTTACTGTGTAGGGACTACTCGTGCAACAAGACTACTAGCAAGGTTCTGTGACCTACTAGGCTTACGTGAATTCACAAAGGATACGGAAAAGGTACCTATGTCGAATTGATATGGAATAAACTGACTTTGGGACAAGAGAGCTTTTGACAGAAGGTGAATGGGATGACGGATGAAAGAGAGATACTTGGGTGAAATGGATGAAGACTTACTGCAAGGTTGAATATGATCTTAGAATGCCAAGCTAGGCTGAAATGGGTACTCAAAATAGGTAAAATTGTTTCCTCAAAAATAGTACAAGTACTCACTGCCACAGATGCGCTGAAACAGATGCACAGCAGAAATGAACATATGCGTAGGAAGTTGTAGTAAATGCGCCGTACTGGTGGAAAATGTATGCGCAGTAACAGTCTATATATGCGCAGTAGGTCTAAGTATATGCGTATCTAGTTGGTACAAATGCATAGGAAGAAAGAATGGATGCGCAACTCTATTTTTTTGCAAATTTTTGGAGTTTTTCTATTGTTTTTGGTATTTTTGGCTGGAAAAAGGTCTTCTTGATCTAATTTTATGAATTAACAGCAAGAAAACACATCAAGCACAAAGAATATTTTATAGTTTTTTATTGTTTTTGTGGTTTTTCTGACTCTATTTTGGACTAACAGGAACAAAAGCAAGCACAAAGATCTAGGCTAGAAATGGATTACAAGGGTTTTTGGCTATTAGAACAAGGGGTATTTAATGCGGGAAACCGTTCAAGTGGTTACACATGCGGTAGCACTACTCTCCGTTGTGGAGTCTCCTAGCCTCAAAGGGTTGCGTCTTAGAGAGTTTTGGGGGAGGTTGGTCGTCGGTGTAACATAGCAGCACTTGTTGTAGGAGGTTTTCACCTCAAGCACTTTTATTTTAAGTGGATTGGTAGGTCTTGGCTTTTAGCCTGTTTCCACTTAGGTTGTTCCCACTTGGACAAGCGTGCATCCAAGCGTAGGCCCCTCTTAAAGATTAAACAAATGGAATAACAAGTCTGGCACTCTGATCACCCAGTAAAGGGGAAAGCATAAGCCTATTGTCATTTGTCAAGCACAAAAGACACTGATTAATCCAACCTATTTAAAAATAGAAGAACTAAATGGGCTAGTCTAATTGGGAAAGCACAGAACTTTGAAGTGATTTAGTAAGATAGCATTTGTTTAGTTTTTAACCCAGAAATCAATGATGAGTTCAATTTTAATCCACGTAGCACGAATAGTTAACTTTGAAATTTTGGTCAATTGAGATAGCAGTGGTACAATTTTAACCCAGAAATCAGTGATGAGTTTAGTCTTTAATCCACGTAGCACAAATAGTTAACTTTGAAATTTTGGTCAATCGAGATAGCAGTAGTTCAATTTTTAACTTAGAAAGCAATGATGAGTTCAGTTTTAATACCAGATAGCAATAAATTGGAAAAGATAGCAATGTTGCAATGCAAGACAACGATGATCTAGTTACTTCTTTCCTAATTAAAGATATATGAGGGTTTGAATGAATATCAGTTTTACTATCCCTTTAGAAAGTGAAGTGTGAACTATCAAAATGCAACTATATGGAACTAAACCTGAACCTATCCTGCAAAACAACTCCAGAGAACACCTGCGAAGATGTTAGCGTTAGCAAACCTTCTTAGAAAAGTACTAAAATCATTGCCCACTACAAAAGTGCAACTTCAGTGAATAAATGTGCAGAAATGGTCAACAGAAGTGTAGCAATAATAAATGCACCACAACAGTGTGTAAAAGTGCAGCAATAAAGAACAGAAGTGTAGTAATAACAAATGCACTGTAACAGTGCGTAGAAGTGCAGTAATAAAGCACAGAAGCGTAGTAATAAAGTATAGAAGCACAGTAATAACAAATGCACCGTAACAGTGAACAAAAGTGCAGTATCAAAGCACAGCTGCGCAGGAATAATAAATAAACCACAGAAATGGGTATATGTGCCTTAGAAATGTTTAAATGTACCGTAAGATTATAAGCACCGGAACAGGGGACAGAAGCGCTACGGAAATGTTCAAATGCACCGAAGTAGCCTGTGCGTGACCTGTATGGAACTTGTCTTCAAAAAAGCTCATATTTTGATGAGATAAAGGGGCAAAGGCCCCACGGTGGGCGCCAAAAATGTTAGGGTAAAATGTGGATTAATCAATTTAACAATAATAAACCCAAACATCAATAGAATAATGAAATCATGAAAGATTGATCTAAATGACACAATGAGTAATACAATGCAAACCTTCCTTGTTTTGAAGCTTCTATTGTTTGCCTATTAAAACTGTCCTTGTTGGTATGAAGTAGGCCCTCAGAGAGTGCACTCTTTTAGCTGTGTTGTAGGATGTTGGTAGTAAATAGCTATGTTGATAGATATTGCTGTGAAGTAGAGCTTCAAAGTAAATGGTGATCTCAAGTAGATTGTATTGGGGGTGCCAAAGGCGCGCTGGTGAATTTATGCAGAGTAACAATACAAATAACCTGGATGAATAGAATGGGAGGATGAGGCTTCTTTTATAGACTCCAAAGAATGAGAATCAATGGTTGAGGAGAAGTATGATGATCAATGGCTGAGAATGGTTGAGGAATGTGCAACCAGTAGAAATATGACAAGTGTCTCACCTCCATCATGAAAGAGGGGATTTGACAACATTGATTGGAGAGTTAACTCCTTTAACTGATCAGTTAACAAACTTGATTAGTCAGTTGGAAGAATGGATTATGGAATTGACTAAATTGATTGAGGGATTAACTCAATTGACTAGTTAGTTAACACTTTTGATTGATTAGTTAACTAAATTTGATTAGAGAAGAAATAGGACATGTGGGTGAGGGAAAATTAGATAATTAAATATTTAATATATTTAATTACATGTGCCATAGGGTGAGGTGGACAAGGTGAGGTGGAAAAGTGAGGTGTACGAGTGAGGTGGATTTTTGAAATTAGAACTTAGGATAGGGGGATTTAGATTAATTAAATAATTTAGGATTATTTAATTATGTGAGATATTAGAAGAATTTAGGGAATTTAATTAAGTAAATTGATTTTATTTAATTATGGAATAGTGAACCGATTAAATAAATTTAGAATATTTATTTAATTGATAGAAGAATGGAATAAATGTTTAGCATATTTATTTAGAATGAGTCATGTCATTTTTAGGCATATACATAAAGCTTTTCATCATGTTTTCATGCTTATATCCCAGCACTAACTATCTGGCTAGGGGATTTGGATTTTCAATATAGCTCCCCCTGAGCTAGAGCTCCCAATTCATTTCTTGGAGGAAGTATCTACACCAGAGGCTAGTGCAGATTCCTCCCTGACCTCATTAACATCCTTCTTAATCCAGACCTTGCTCATTTCCTTCTTGATTTCCACTGGATCAATCTTGTTCTTACCTTTATCTTCTCTCTGCTCTTTTTTCCTCTTCTTTGTGGGATAGTCTCTTTTCTCATTCTTGCATCTGTAGAATCTTGCAACATGTCCAAACTTATTGCAATTATAGCATACCACATTCCTCTATCCTTGATTCTTTTTATTGATTGGATTCATTCTTGATCTGCATTGATTAGCCATATGCCCAAATCTATTGCATGCAAAACATTTTCCATTGAAGGATTGAGTATTCCTTGCATTGTTAAAACCATTCCTTACTAGACTTCTGCATTCGTTTAATCTATGACCAATTTTCTTGCAATTGAAACATTGACCAGAGAATGATGGAACATTCTGATTCATTCTACTCCTACAATGAGTAGACTTATGACCAAACTTATTGCAGTTAAAATAATAGCCATTGAAAGATGGGTACCTTTAAGCATTTGGCTACCTAATCGGAGGTCTTCTAGGTCTTCTTCTATGATTCTGAAACTGATTGACTTTATTTTTCCTCATCACAATGTTTTCTTGACCTAATTTAGAAATTTCTCCTTTCTCAAATCCCAACCCTTGTGTGTCATCTAAACTCTTCTAACTTTCAATCAACTCCTCAAGCTTTGCAGAGCTTATTTTGAATTTTTCTTTATAGCTATTAGCTACTTCCAAATCATATTTCATACACAACACATCTTTTCCCAATTTTTCACATTCCTCAAACTTATCTTTCAACATTTGATTCAAATGTTCCTCAAATTTTTGTTTCTCTTCAACCAACCTTGATAAATTATTTAGGGTTTCATTTGCTTCAATCAACTATTCACTTAGCTCTCTATTCCTTTCCTTTGATCTATTAACTTGTTCTCTAAACTTTAGGATGCATTCATCTACTTCTTTAACTTTTTCCTTCAAATCATGGATCTCTGCTTCATACTTATCAAGATCTTCAAGAGCTATTTTTAATTCTTGATCAATTGTGACACTGCCTGGAGTAGGATACTTATGGTTGCCGTGAGTATTCCTTCCCAGATCTTCCTCAAGCTATTAAACTTCTTTCAAGGAACCTTGCTTTGATACCAATTGTTATATACAAGGAATATTGAGAGGAAGGTGAATCAATATTCCACAAAACCACTTCTTAACATGTTCATTAATCCAATTACCAAAATCAATAACATGAAAGCAGAATAAACATGAGAACAACAACCATAAATACATAACACATAGACACCAGGATTTTTATGTGGAAAACCCAAAAAGGGAAAAACCATGGTGAATGTTAGCTCACAATATATTATGATAACAATATCAGATTACATAAGGCTCATTGCCTAAAGAAATGCTCACTGCAGGTGGACTCACTATCCAAGTGGACTCACTATCCACAAAGAAAGAAGGATAAAAGAGTGAAGGAAATTGGCTCACTATCAGTGGTGAACTATTACAAATGCATATACCACATTTTGGTTTTCAGTTCCATTGAAAGCTCAATACATAGATTCAAAGGTCTTCATTATTTTGCCCTATTTTTCTACTCTGCTACATATACTCTATTTTCTGTCATTATTATCCTTTTCTACTTTGCAAACTACCTTAGATTATGCACACATTGAATTCACACTATATCAACACACATTCCTTTTTCCAAAGCCAAAATGAATCAAGTATATATATCCGCATCAAGAATTTTATCAAACTAGGTCAGTATGCTAAACATGAAACATGTATACAAATGTTATACCTTGTTGGCTTGATCTTTTGTACAAACAACAATGTGGACCCAAATAGACATACAAGAGTCTTTATATAGGTCAGGACCTATTATGCAACCACTTAGATTGATTATTTTAATCATATATCTTCATCACATATCGATCTATCATGACTATCAAATTAACCCTTAAGTGCACATGCAAGTAGCTTAACTGTCATACCATAACTTCTAGTGCAAACCATATGAGACTCTGAGATTCATAACTAACCTTCATTATTTACCTCTTAACATACCTTTAGAATCATAGAGCATATTATTCTTCCATAAAGAAATGCAGATCTCTAAACTATTATTCTATCATAGAGAAATACTGTCAAACTGGAAGCTGATACTGGAGAACTTGTAGAATGTGCACTGGTGAACTTCAAGCTCCACAAATCTGGATTTAGATGCTCATCACATGTATCTTTAATTGGATCAAAACTGCAAACCAAAGTATTCATCAGTGGAGGAGTGCGGACCAAAATACTCAGGTACTCTACACTATTTTTGACTTAACTATGTTCACCCGAACTTAAATATTTCTCTATATGACTTCTAGAGAAAATCAGGACTTAAACACTGAATCATGACATCACCAGATAGTTGATAGAAAAATACTAGAGCCACATCCCAAGATATTCAATTGGAGAGGAGTACCAACTGAATTACTATCATTGTCTCATTGTGTTGTCAATACTTGGTCAATTTGGCTATGTTAATCTTACTAGACCAAAATCATGTACACGTCTTTATCTCAGGAGTTGTGTCTAAACATGTTAGGTTGTTGCCATCAATGACAACATCATATCAATAGTGTCTCTTACCAACAATAATCAGGTATTGATTTTTTCAAATGATGAAGAATCATTCTTTGAATGGCAGAGGATGATAGGAGTGAATCAAGCAATTTTGGTGTGAGGCTGTTAGTAGAGTTTTGAAGAAAATACTCTTTGCATAAGTGAAGAAGAGGAGAGTTTGGTTATGTATATATGAATACAAAAGAGTGTAGAGTTTTGTTATTTGCAGGCATTATTTGTGAATCTTGTTGTAAGTGTAAATAGAGGTAATTATGTCTTTATCTATTTTGAAGATGATGCTTCTCATATGATGATATTTGTAGGGTGACTGACAAAATGTTATTGAAGAGTGATTAATTGTAAATGTAAGAAGAATATGGACAATTTGTTTCTCTGATCTAAGAATGTATAGACTAATTTGACCAGTATAGTGGATGATTATATGAAGATTAGACAAGTCACATATCCTAAGGTTCTTAAAGGTGAGATAAAGTATAAATCATTTGCATATTGATGTGTTTGTTGCTAATGCACCTCTTGCAGAATCATTCATGGGACATGATGGTGAAAGAAGAAAGGCATGTTGATGTGTTCATGTAAATTGAAGGGTATGAACTTGGCAGAGTAGTGAGTGAGAGATTTAGAGTTATAGAATCCATCTGTAACCTATGAAATTAGTGTTAACAGAGTAGTACTTTGTATCTATGTTTACTTGCAATGGGAGTGTATTAGATTTGGTGCTCCACATGTAAGAAGGAGTTCGTGCTCCACATGTAATAAGGAGTTGGTGCTCCACATGTAATAAGGAGTTGGTGCTCCACATTTAATAGGGAGTTGGTGCTCTCAAACATACTGTAATCAGTGGGATTTTTTGTTAGTGAGATAGTGAAATAAAGTTCTTTGAGACAGTGGTTTTTTCCTGATTAGGGTTTTCCACTTAAATCTTGTGTTATGGTGTGTTTATCATAGTCTTATAAGTGCTTTGATGTTTTAACATAATAGTGTTTACAAGAATTCAAAGAATTAGTAAAGTTATTTTTATTAGATCACTGGTTCACCCCCTCTCAGTGATCCATTGTATTCCAACAATTGGTATCAGAGCAACAAGTTCCTTGTAGAAATTTTATAGACTTGGGTTGATCTTGGTAGTGGAATACTATGGAAAAAAGAAAATGAAATAAGGGAAGAAGAAGACTAAGAAAAATGTTTTTCAACAAGCACCGATTAAAACAAATGATAAGTTGGGGCATAAAATACACATGTGAAATAACATAAGAAATGATCTATTTGAAAGAGAGGACAACCTTATGGTTGAGAATAATGATAAAGAAAGGAGCCATTCATATGAAGAAGAAGAGGTCAAAACTGATGTAGATGAAGAAAGAGAAGTTGATCTTGAGGTAGAACTAAATTGTTCTCTAGAGGAAATTTACAGATTGAGGATGATAAACACCAAACTAAAAAATCAATTTATGAAGGATAAAGAGTTACTAATTAATAAACTTAAAGAATCTAACAAAATGATCATTCCTTTGAGAAAGGAATTGAAAGAAGCCCAAAGAATAGTTTATGAGACAAAATTAAAACTTAAAGCAAAGTTAGATAGTTGTTTGAGACTGAGAGAGGAGAACTCTTTTTTAAAAGAACAGGCCTTGAAAGACAAAGAGTTTTTGAGAGAAATACTTGAAGAACCAAACAAATTAATGATTAGCCTAAAAATAGAGATTGAAGAGGCCAAAAGGATAGAATAAGTGACAAAGTGTGACTTTGAAGCCAAAACAAATGTATACCAAAAACTTGAAGTAGAGATAGTCACCGTAGGAAAAGATCTTAAAAATCTCAAGATTCAGTTAGAGAAAAATTAGAAATTTAAAGATAGCACCAACAGGTTGAATTAGATGTTGAGCAAGAAAAAATATCACAAGGATACTACTAGCTTAGGCTATGAAAAAGGGTAGAGTTCTAAGGTCAGGGAAACTCCTAGGAAGAAAATAGATCTAAACTATCATTCTGCTGCTCCTGAGACTGAAGACAAGAAGAAGACAAAAGATAAGAGTGCTGATGATGGATTTTCCAAGGTCATCAATAGAGGAAGAAGAAGAAGAACCAATAGGTCCATAGGATCTCCACCTACCAGACAAAATCAATCAGTAAGGTACAATTATTCCTTTCCTAGTTATTGTTATTCATGTAATGGCTATGGTCATAAGGCTGCAACTTGTATAGTTGCTCATAGGAGAGGGTTTGAATTTATGAGTAGGAACTCTTTTGCCTCAATAAGGAATATGGATCTAGTGTGTTACAATTGTAACAATTTTGGTCATAGGGTTGCTAATTGTAGAGTAGTTACTAGAAGATTTACAAACCCTATTAGAGGAAATGTTTTTGTTCCTCCAAGGGACATAAATGTAACAACTTTGGGCATAGAGCACATTTTTGTAGAAGTGGTTTTGTGGACCCACCTAGACATGACAAGAAGATAGATACCTTGATCAAGCAAAAGAAAGAACCTATGAAAGTTTGGAGAAGAAGACATGAGAAAGAGAAGGAAGAACCTATGCTTGTGCATAATGCACAAAAGGCATCACTGAGTTCATAAATAGACCCATGAGTTCAGGGGAGCTGATTATTGCATTACCATTCAACCCCTTAGAGAAGACAAAGAGAGTGCAATAGAAAGAGACAACAACAGGAGATCAGTAGCAAGATTTTAGATTCAAGACTTCAATAATACAAAGATAAAGTTTAATGTATAAGATAAGAGGAAGAGAGACAAAGTTAGACAACATTATGATGTAGTTAAAGTCATGATAAAGAGTAGAATGAGAGTGCAAGTAGAAGAAGGCTATCATAGTGTATAGGATCTGCAAGACATCACTTGACAACATGTAGAGGCACCTATAGGATTAGAATGAGGAAGCATGTTCATTGATATAGGGACCTGCAGACAAATTTAAGACATGGTATGTTGGGTTATCATAGAGAATACAAAGTGCCAAAAATAGTGGATAGGAAGTATAAAGACTATGAATATTTGACAAAGTAAACAGTAAAACAATGACCCAGAAGACCTACATAGTAAGGAAATAAACCAAGAATGAGGTCTAAGGCAGTGTAGGGTCCTAAACAAGGACTTGTAGTCCTTCACAAGGAGTAGTACAGAGCCAGTAAGAAAGTCACAAGTTTAGAAACAGTAAAGGCATAGAAGTATGTTGAGCTTGTTTGACCCAAGTCAAGGTGGAAGCACTATCAAGGCAAATGCTTAGTCAAACCTACATAATGTGAAGGTAGAGAATTGGATTGAATGTGTTATTATGAGTATGAAGAAGTTTATTATGACTTATTGAAACCTTGTCACAAGTTTACAAGATTGATTAACCTTAGAAAGGCACATATTGGTTTAGGGTATTGTCAAATCTCCTAGAATTCTTCATTAGATGGTCAAATTACATATCCTATGAAGGAAAAGGTGTTATTATTATGAAGAAGATTTGTGAAGATATATGTAAGTCATCGTAAATTTCTTTCTACAAGCTAGAGTAACAGCCATCCTAGGATAACAGTCAATCATAGTCATCAGTGATAGTGATTACCAGTGATATCTTGGTATACAAATGCAAGATATAGATGACAAAGTATGAACAATGATTATCAATCAAATATCATATTGACATATTTTTCATGAGACAATATTGTGTATTGTAGTGTTGTCAGTCATAGCCATGTATGCATTGCATTGCAATCATTGTAGTGTATATATACATTGGCTGTGATAATTGAATATGATTGTGTTTACATCCTTTGGAAGATTTAAGTGTTATTATGTGCTAATATTATGGCAGGATGCCAACAAATGATATCGGTTTCAAGGGGAGTTTAAGTCTTCATTTTTACATCTTTGAAACTAGGTCATTGCAAATGCAACTTTCAATTTATCAAGTACTCTTTATAGTTGTAGTTGTATCATGTCAATCTTTTGGATACTCTTGCAGTGATGCATTGCATTGTTATCTCAAAGTATGCTTCTTACACTATTGTCAAGTGTAGTGTCAGTCTATACAATGATATCACAAAATGACATTATGTTTTGATCAGTATGTTGTTCATTGATCAGTTAGTACAAGAAACATGGTTCTTCATTGATTTGTGATAGTGTATACAGATGACTAGGGCTTAAGATGTTCATTTGATCCATTGCAGTGTTTGTATAAGATATATTTGTTGTGTCTGCCTTACTCTAACATTATCTTGGAGTTATTTCAGTCTGTGTTCAGTGTTATTACAGTGTTCAGTGTTGTTATAGTGTTTAGTGTAGTCTTGCAATGACTACATGTGGCAGTGAATGTCTATGGTAGTTTACATCATAAGTCTATGAGCATTATATGTGGCAGTGAACGTTGTTTTTCATACAAGTCAGGGGGAGGTTGTCAGAGCTATCAAGAGGAATGATAAATACAATGAAGATAAAAGTTGCAGATGATGGGTGAATACCTTTTCTTCACATGTATTAGTTTCAATCACAAAGGCATTGATAGTGAGCACCCAACCAAAGAGAAAGAGACATATTAGAGAAAGGGAGAGTTCTACAGCCAGGGGGAGTGTCACCTTCCAAATGATTATCTCATGTAAACACCAATCAGATTTCATCACATCCCTTTTCCATTGATGTCAAAGGGGGAGAGATTCAAGCTTAGTGAATTGAATTAATGAAGACATTATTCAAATTTGCCATCAATGACAAAGTGGGAGTTTGTTAGCATTGGTTTTGTCATTGATTTCAAAGGAGTTCATTCAGTCTCAATCTGATCGGTAGTCATCAGTTAGAGGAGTTCATACAGTTTTAGTCTTTGTGGAGTTCATTCAGTCAGTTAATGCCTTATGAGCATTAGAGTTACTCCTACAAACATATGGATGGATCCAGTGCATCATCTCTCTTCATTTTCTTGTTTATTATTCATTTACCTATAATGATCTTTGTTTAAGTAGTGATGTCAATGTTGGAGACTTCAATTGGGATGGTTAGTTGTGCAATGGCAATGGAGTGACTGATCAATGGATTGATGGATGGATGATAGAGTGATGGAGACTTGAAAATGCTTTACTGATCAAATGTCATTCACAAGATCAAAAAGGTTATATCATCTTAAGTGTTTTATTCTCTGTATTAGAGAATGTCTGTAATGGTTAAGAGAAAGCTCAAATCAAGTCCATGCTTATTAATGATAGATTAGGGTTTTAAAATCATAAAAGAATTAACCCTGAAACACTAAAGAAAATTTTGTTTTTTCAAGATCAAAGGATCTACATTATGACATTGTATTCTCTATAATAGAGGTAATGGGTAGAAATTAACAATGGTTCAGTAATGTGTGATAAAAATTAGGGTTTTGACAAGTGTTTTAGGACCTAAATCTACATCACTAAAAACCTAATGGTCTCTTAAAACCTATAATACAAGTTATAAAGACTTGTCTTGTGACAAGTTTCTTTTTAGATTTAATTTAAAAGTGACTTCCTGTTGTCAGTCTCTGTCACTTAAGTGACAACTTGAAGGGTCTATTCCCATGTGGTGACCAGCCCTACTTCCTAGCAGTGACTGATAGGATCGGGTCAACTCTTGTTAATGGATGCCAATCTTAAGATCTATGGTGCCAATTTAATCTATTAAGGGCATGAAACAAGAAATCAATGGTAGGGTTTTAAACAAGCAATGACTATCTCTCGGAGAGCATTCTTTGACAGGCCTTAGACCATATGATAATTGCAGGTAGTTTAAAAGTGGTTTTGATAACTAATTTATGTCCAAGCGCTTGAAGATTTAAAAGGGTATCGATGTTTTATGTCTAAGTGTATATGTATGTAAGGATGAAGGTGTAATAAGGTATTGATTGGTTCAAATGATGAAGAATCATTCTTTGAATGGCAGAGGATGCCAAGAGTGAATCAAGCAATTTTGGTGTGAGGCTACTAGTAGAGTTTTGAAGAAAATACTCTTTACATAAGTGAAGAAGAGGAGAGTTTGGTTATGTATATCTGAAGAAAAAAAGAGTGCATAGTGTTGTTATTTGCAGGCATTGTTTATGAATCCTGTTGTAAGTGGAAATGGAGGTAATTATGTCTTTATCTAGTTTGAAGATGATGCTTCTTATATGATGATATTTGTAGGGTGACTGACAAAATGTTATTGAAGAGTTATTCATTGTAACTATAAGAAGAATATGGATAGTTTGTTGCTCTGATATGAGAATTTATAGACTTATTTGACTAGTATAGTGGATGATTAAATGAAGATTAGACAAGTCACATATCCTGAGGTTCTTAAAGCTGAGATAAAGTATAAATCATTTGCATATTGATGTGTTAGTTTCTAATGCACCTTTTACAAAATCATTCATGGGACATGATGGTGAAAAAAGAAAGGGATGTTGATGTGTTCATGTAGATTGAAGGGTATGAACTTGGTAGAGTAGTGAGTGAGAGAGTTAGAGTTATAGAATCCATCTATAACCTATGAAATCGGTGTTAATAAAGTAGTACTATGTATCTATGTTTACTTGCAATGGGAGTGTATTGGATTTGGTACTCCACATGTATTAAGGAATTGGTTCTCCACATTTAATAGGGAGTTGGTGCTCTCAAACATACTGTAAGCAGTGAGATTTTCTATTAGTGAGACAATGAAATAAAGTTCTTTGTGAGGTTGGACAGTGGTTTTTCCCTGATCAGGGTTTTCCACTTAAATCTTGTGTTATGGTGTGTTTATCATAGTCTTCTAAGTGCTTTGATGTTTTAACATAATAGTGTTTACAAGCATTCAAAGAATTAGTAAAGTTATTTTATTAGATCGTTGATTCACCCCCCTATTAGTGATCCATTGTATTCCAATAAAATATGCAACTTGTAAAGTAATTATTACATATGTAATACCCTACCCAAAATAAAAAGTAGAGCATGGATCTACATTTTTTACCATTACGATTATATTACCTTTGATTAATACTTATAAGTTCTATAAAGTAATATAAGGTTATTTTTGAGTTCATTAATTTTTATAAATTAAATAATGCATTTTAATAAATTGGAAGATTAATTCAATTTAAAGAATGTGGAGAACATTAATTAAGATAGACTTGTGTTCTTATTTTGTAAGGGGGAAAGATGAGATTTTTGAATCTACAAAAGACAACTAAATGATTTCTATAAAACCTTAAATTTAATGCCAAAATCACAAATTTTCATACCGTCCTCTATAAATGAGGTATAATGTAATAGTTTTGATAGTGTTCTTATGTGATCAAGGAGTAGAAAGAGCTTGGTGAATGCTGTAGCATTCTAAGTCTGGCCATTTGTAATGTTTGTATCAAGAAAGTGATCAATGAGAATCAACTAAAGTTGAAGAGTTTTAGCATTTGTGTTTTTCTATATTTGTTTGTACATATTTATAAGAATTTTGTGTTTGTGCATATTTTGTACCATCAAACACTTGGTGATTCCCAAACATCAAGCAGAGAAATATTTTCCACTTTACAAAAATGCAAAAGATGGATGACTGTTGATCACATTCCAAGACACTGTGGGGAAATAATGGTGGTTGTGGTACTTGTTCTGGGGAAGGAACCAAAGCTATGTGTGTCACAAGTATGTGCCTAATCGGTGTTGTCATTGATGTCAACATATCAGTGTTGCCATTGGTGTCAACTGTGCTCTTGTTTACAGTAGAACAATCTAGTAGTTTGCTCCACATTTCTTGTAGAATTAATATCTTTGTCTATGGATTGGAAGTTATTTAGAGGAATGTCTAAATATGCTATGTTCCAAGTTTGAGCCTCCCATATGAAGAATTAAGTGATTTATTTTCACCAGAGTGAGAACTACTTTTTCTGTATATTTTGGTGGTGACAGGGAGAATGTATTATGCTCCACATTCCTCCACATTTAAGTATTTCAGTCTGTGGTTCTAAAATCAAGTTTGTAATGATGACAAGTGCCTTCAACTCCAATGGTTCATGATTTAGTGGTCCGCAAGCAATCTTTTCTTTATGATAGTGGATAACAGTTATGTTCAAGTGCTTCAGATTGAAGAATCTTCTTGATAAAGTGATTAGACATTGTGTGAATGTTCTTGGTGATTACAATGTGCTTGTGGATGTCTCTTGATCATGTTCCTACCTTTGGATTGGTCCGCAAAGAGAAATTTGGATCATGGATGAAGACTATTCCTAGAAGACTTAGTGTTAACACCATTCTTGGCCGACTTGGTTGTTTTCACTACTTGCAGAGATATATCAAAGATTGTGGAAGCATGTCATGGCATGGAAGATTGCATTTGGGTCCCAGATAAGGCATAACATGATCCACATACATCTTTACCTTAGCAAATTTAGTTTAGGTCTAGACCTATTTCTATGTATGTTTGTAATGCTGACCTTGGAGATTGTTCCAATGGTTGAGGAATGTAATGCCAACCTTGATGTACATTTCAAGGTTGATGAATTGTATAAAAACATGTAATGTAGTTGTGAAAAAGATGTCCTTATGCAAAAATGTGAAGATAAGTGAATAGGTGTAAGAAGAGCAAAGTAGAGGAGTTATACTGTGCTTCAATGGAACTGAACTCAGGCATGGAATAAATGCTATCAAATCAGTTCACCAACCCTTGGTAGTGAGCTGATCTTGGTAGTGAGACCCAACATTTGCAGTGAGCATTTTGGGCAGTGATCCCTAAGGTAGTGAGCCTCTATTTTTCAGTATTATTATAACATATTTATTTCTATGGGCTAACACACACAATGGTTTTTCCCTTATAGGGTTTTCCAAGTAAAAATCTGGTGTCTCATGTGTTATTGTGTTGAGCTTCTTGTTTCATGCTTTCATGGTTAGATCTTAATAATAGTGATTATTTGATGTGTTGATATTTATAAGTGGTTAAAGTTTTTGAGACAACTGATTTACCCCCCCTCTTAGTTGTCTTGTGCATTTCAACAATTGGTATTAGAGCAAGGTTCCTCAGAAGTAAGCCTAACAGCTTGAGGTCAATCTAGGATGTCTTATAAGAAGGAAGCTCCACAGTTTGATGGGATGAATTATGCTTTATGGAAGGTACGAATGAAAATCCATCTCCTTTGTCTTGGTTATAGAGTGTGGAAAGTGATATAGACAAAGTATACCATGCCTTAGAATGGTTTAACAACTGAAGATGAAATCAAAGAATATGAGTTAATTATAAAAGATAGAGATGCTCTGTTAAGTGCCTTGTCTGACATTGAGTTGGTAAAGGTCATGGATCTAGATTCTTCTAATGAAGTCTAGGAAAAGCTAAAAAATCTATATGAAGGAGATGAATCTATAAAAAGAGCCAAATTGTAGGGCCTAAAAGTGAAATATGAGGGTTTAAAGATGAGTGAAGATGAAAACATAACAACCTACATGCAAAAGTTTGATGAAATTGTTAATGGAATAAAAGGTATGTGATGAACTATTAATGAGAAGGAAGTTGTGATGACAACTCATAGGTCATTACCTAACTCCTATAGTCACAAGGTAGTTGGAATTGAAGAAGTAATGACTGTAAAAGAAGTTGATAAGGATTAGTTTCTTGGAAAGCTTATAGCCTTTGAGATGAGAGAGTTTGGTGATGCTCTGCCAAAGATTGAGATTGCTTTCAAAGCCAGTACTTGAAAGAAGATCTTTAGAGATGAGAAGTACAAGGTGGAACTTGACGATGAGCTTGATGAAATTGAAGCCAGCTTTGTTGACAGACTACAAAGAGGTTCCAGTAAGTTCAAAGGCAAATTACCTTTCAAATGTTTTACATGTGGTAAGGTTGGTCACTATGCTTCTAGGTGTCTTGAGAGAATTGAAAGGAATAGAAAAAGATTTGAGAATAGACCTAGGGTTCCAAAGAAATGTTACTATGTTAGAGATCTTGATGATGAAGGTGTGACAAATGATGAATCTGACGATGCTAGTACTAGTACAAATGAATGCTTGTTTATTGCAATTAAAGAAGAACCTATGTCTACTAATCCTACTAGCTGTGTGAAGGAAGAAAAACTAGTGGAAGAAAGTGCTTTGGTTGTTCAGGTTGAGAAAGATAAGGATGAATAGATTATTGACAATGGATTCTCACATCACATGACCGGTGACAAAAGTGAGTTTGTGAGTTTGGAAAAGTATGATGGACTAGTTAGGTTTGGAGATAATGCAACTGGTAAGATCTGTGGAAAAGGATCTATTTATTTTGATCGAAAGCACAACACTAATAATGTCCTATATGTGAAGGGTTTAAAGCATAATCTTTTGAGTGTTGGTTAGATGTGTGACAAAGGTTATGATCTGAGATTCAAAGATAATGGGCGCAAGATCATGGAAAGCTTTGGAACAATGATTGCTACTAGTAAGAAGACTAGAGCTAAGATTTACCAATTAAGAGGAACTAATGATTATTGTTTACTAGCTCAGACAGATGAAAGTTGGCTATGGCATAGAAGGATGTGTCATATCAATTTTGACAATTTGGTGAAGATAAGTTCTGCACATACTGTGTGAGATCTACCTAAACTTGTGAAGCCTGCTAACACCATTTGTAAGGAGTGTCAATTTGGGAAACAAACAAGAACAAGTTTCAAAAGAAAAGAACAATTCTCTATTGGATTTCTGGAGCTAGTACATATAGATTTGTGTGGTCCCACAAGAATAAGAAGTTTGCAAGGTGATAGGTATTTTATGTTGCTTATTGATGATTATTCTAGAATGACTTTGGTCACTTTTCTAAAAGAAAAATCTAGAGCCCTAGACAAGTTCAAAGCTTTCAAGGAAATGGTAGAGAATGAGTTAGAGTTGAGGATCAAATGCTTAAGGTCTAATAGAGGAGGTGATTTCACATGAAATGAATTCAATATTTATGTGAAGAACAAGGGATAACGAGACAATTATCTACACCTAGGACTCCTCAGGAGAATGAAGTTGTTGAAATAAATAACAGGATAGTTCAAGATTCTTCTAGGACTATGTTAAAGGAACCTAACCTACCAGAAGTATACTAGAGAGAAGCCATACATACTACTATGTACATCCTAAACAGAGTTCAAGTCAAAGGTAATAGCTCTAAAACTCCTTTTGAATTATGGTATGGAAGAGTTCCTACAGTGAAGTATTTCAAAGTTTTTGGTAGCAAATGTTATATCAGAAGAGAAGAAGAACTAGGCAAGTTTGATGCTATATGTGATGAAGGAATTCTTCTTGGTTACTCTACCAAGAGAAAGACCTATCAGTGCTACAACAAGAGATTGAAAAAAATCATTGAAAGTGCTAATGTGAAGGTGAATGGAGACAAGAAAAGAATATCAAATCTGAGTGGCTATGAATTAGACAAACCTATGGCTATAGTGAATGAAGAAAAAGTTGAACAAGAAGACAATCAAGATGAAGAAGAGGCTCTAGAAAGTGTTGTTAAGACTCCCAGGTATGTAAGGATTAATCATTCTAAAGTTTAGATTATAGGTGACAAAAACAAAGGGATACTGACAAGGAAAAGAGCTATAGAAGAACAAGTGAATTACTATTTACTTTCAAAAGTTGAACCTAAAAATGTTAGTGAATCTTGCAATGATGAAAATTAGGTAAAGGCTATGGAAGAAGAACTGATGTAGATAGAGAAAATCAAACTTGGGAACTAGTTTTTAGACCTGCTGACAAGAATGTGATTGGCACCAAATGGGTTTTCAGAAACAAGATGAATGAGAATGGAGAAGTAATAAAGAACAAGGCAAGATTGGTATGCAAAGGATATTATCAGGTTAAAGGGATAGATTTTGAAGAGACCTTTGTTCTTGTGGTAAGGATTGAAGCAATAAGAATGTTCTTAGCATTTACAACATTCAAAGATTTCAAAGTGTATCAGATGGATGTCAAGTCTGCATTCTTAAATGGTGAGTTGGAAGAAGAGGTCTACATTGAACAACCACAAGGATTTTGGTTATCAAACCAAGATAACATGGTGTACATATTGAAGAAGGCCTTGTATGGATTGAAGCAAGCCCCCAGAGCTTGGTATGCAAGGTTAAACAAGTATTTGTTGCAATTAGGGTTAAGTAAAGGCATCACTGACAACAATCTCTATTTCAAAATTAATGATAATCAAATTCTGATTGTTGGTCTTTTTGATGACATTATCTTTGGAGGAAATGAAGGTATGTGCATGAAGTTTGTAGGAGAAATGCAAAATGAATTTGAGGTGTCTATGTTTGGTGAAATAAATTTCTTTCTAGGTCTGCATATTAATCAATTAGATAAAGGAATCTTCATTTCTCAGTCTAAGTATGTGAAAGAGTTGTTGAATAAGTTTGGGATGGAAGATTCCAAACCAGTATGTACTCCCATGGTGACTATCTATAAGTTAAGAAAAATTGATGAATCACCTTAGACTGATCAGAAAAGGTACATATCTATGATTGGAAGATTACTTTATCTAACTCAAACAGACTTGATATAATGCATGCAGTATGTCTTGTGGAAAGATTTCAAGTAGATCCTAGAGAGTCACATGTGATGGTAGTCAAGAGAATCTTGAGGTATTTGAAAGGCACATTAGATCATGTCTTGTGGTATCCAATGGATAATGACTTCACTCTCAGTGCTTATATAGATGTAGATTGGGCTAGAGATGTTGATTACAGAAAAGGTACAAGTGGGGTTGCTTTCTTCTTGGGTAATAGATTGGTTACATGGCTAAGAAAGAAGCAAGATTCAATCTCATTGTCTATTGTAGAAGAAAAGTCTATTGCAGTAGCGTGTTGTTGCACTCAAGTGTTATGGATGAAGTAGATTTTGAAGGACATATGAGTTGTGTATGAAGATCCAATTGCAATCTTTTGTGACAATACAAGTGCTATAAACATTTCAAAGAATCCAGTGATGTACTCAAGAACAAAGCATATATCAATAAGGTATCACTTTTTGAGAGAAAAGGTGACAGAGAATGAAGTAAAGATGGAATATATGTCAACAAAGGATTATATTGTAGATATTTTCACTAAGACTCTGCCTAAGGATACCTTTGAGTATCTCAGAGAAAAGTTAGGGGTTATTACCCCTTTTGCTCTGAACTAAGATGCATAGGAATGCATCAGTCTAGTGGTACTGAAAGCCTCATTCTTTATCTAGATTGATGTTTTGAGAATTACCTCTCAGTGGGAGTATCTAGATGTTACTAACCTAAGTTCCTAATTAAGAGTAGAAAGTGTTATAGTGTTGATGAAAGAACAATTTCAATTTGATCAGAGCAACAAAGTGCAAGTATGTGCCCTTTGCCATTGATGTCAAAGGGGGAGAGAAATCATGTGACAAAGTCAGGTGGAGAAAGAGTGCGGATGTGTAAAAAGAAAGGGGGAGTATCTTGTATTGATGGTATTTATAGTTTTTCACATCATATGTTGCCATCAATAAAAAAGGGGGAGATTGTTGCAAGTATGTGTCCAACCGGTGTTGTCATTGATGTCAACATATCAGTGTTGCCATTGGTGTCAACTGTGCTCTTGTTTACAACAGAACAATCCAATAGTTTGCTCCACATTTCTTGTAGAATGAATATATTTGTCTACAGATTAGAATATATTTAGAGGCATGTCTGAAGAGGCTATGTTCCAAGTTTGAGCCTCTTGTATGAAGAATTGAGTGAGTTATGTTCACCAGAGTGAGAACTACTTTTTTTGTATATTTTGGTGGTGACAGGGAGAATGTATTATAGTCTGCATTCCTCTGCATTTAAGTATTTTAGTCTATGGTTTTGGAATCAAGTTTGTAATGATGACAATTGCCTTCAACTCCAGTGGTTCATAATTTGGTGGTCCACAAGCAATCTTTTCTTTACGACAGTGGATAACAGTTATGTTCAAGTGCTCTAGATTGAAGAACTTTCTTGATAAAGTGATTAGAGGTTGTACGAATGTTCTTGGTGAATACAATGTGTTTGTGGATGTCTCTTGATCATGTACCTACCTTTGGACTAGTTTGCAAAGATAAATTTGGATCATGGATGAAGACTGTTCCTAGAAGATTTAGTGTTAACACTAGTCTTGACCAACTTAGTTGTTTTCACTACTTGCAAAGATACATTGAAGATTGTGGAAGCATGCCATGGCATGGAAGATTGCATTTGAGTCCCAGCTAAGGCATAACTTGATCTGCATACATCTTTACCTTAGCAAATTTAGTCTAGGTTTAGACCTGTTTCTATGTATGTTTGTACTGTCGACCTTGGAGATTGTTCCAATGATTGATGAATGTAATGTTGACCTTGATGTACATTCCAAGGTTGATGAATTGTATAAAAACATGTAATGTAGTTGTGAAAAAGATATCCTTGTGCAAAAATGTGAAGATAAGTGAAAAGGTGTAAGAAGAGTAGAGTAGAGAAGTTATATTGTGCTTCAATGGAATTGAACTCAGGCTTGGAGTAGATGCTATCAAATCAGTTCATCAACCCTTGGCAATGAGCCACCCTTTGGCATTGAGCCCCAACATGTGTAGTGAGCATTCTGGGTAGTGAGCCCTAAGGCAGTGAACCTCTATTTTTTGGTATTATTATAACATATTTATTTTTGTGGGCTAACACCCACCGTGGTGTTTCCCTTATAGGGTTTTCCACATAAAAATCTGGTGTCTCATGTGTTATTGTGTTGAGCTTCTTGTTTCATGCTTTCATGGTTAGATCTTAATAATAGTGATTGAACATTTGATGTGTTGATATTCATAAATGGTTAAAGTTTTTGAGACAACTGATTCACCCCCCCTCTCAATTGTCTTGTGTATTTCAACAATATGCTCACCAAGCATTAGAATCAATTTGTCTGTGACATGAAACTTATTCCAAAGGACATCATTGCTTCCACAAGGGTTTTGATGCCCAAAATGTAGAATGTATTTACATTAGTTGTAGTTGTCTCCCCTTATTAGGGTTAAAGAGCTTAAGTCACCAAGTCTTTATAGTTAAAAGGAATTCTTTGTAAAGTCAATGACACAATGGATTCCTTTCATCTCCTTGCCTAACAATGGTGAATTCTCCATGCCCCTGGTTGCTACCAAGTGGGCAGAGAAAAAGAAGGCATGTACCCCTATAGAATTTTCTTAGTCGATGTGTGTGGACATACGAGTGGAAGAGAGAAATTGGGATAGAGAACCTTTGCAATTTATGAAGCTCAATCTTGCAGAGTGACCATTAGGCAACAAGGTCTATCCTCCCAAAATGCATTTCCTTTGGTATTATAGAAGGGGATTTGTTAAAATTTTAGTGTTGTTGGGGGAAAATTAAAATTTCATTTAAAATAAGAGATTCTTTGAATTTTTAAATTTTATCTATTAAAAAATTTTAAGTGAAAATAAAGATTACAATTGTAATTTTAAAATAAAAATAAAATAAAATAAAATACAGGTTGTTATATAAACATAAAGTTGTTTAAGCTAGTGAACAAAACTTTCAATCTTTGTGTCCAATAACAACTAAAATTTTACTTCTATTAAGACTACTGATGTTAGGAAAGGGTCCACTTCTATTAAGATTGCTAATGTTACACCCACGGGTGGTGTGCCCCCTGCTTCTAGTAGGTCCCCTTTGAAGAAACCCCTCGTGTTTACTGGGTCTATACACTCAAAAACACGACTCAGTGGCCTAGGGTGGTTGAGTCAGCTTTGGTGCACACATGGACACTCTCTCCTTGCCACAGGGTGAACCTGTATGTCACTCTCACTCTCATGTAAGTAGCCAATCAAGAGGAGGTGAGACACGGGGGTGGTCTAGCCCATTTGAGAGCTAGACTTCGTAGAGAGTGGTTGACCAGTTCTAGGGCCTTTGTTGTGCATTTGTTTGAATGTAGTGTTCTGTGGCTATTGTTCTAAAGATAACTATATGAACCAAAGGGTCACTAGTCATCGTTCTTCTATTTGGGTTTCTAATGTTCTAGCGTTGTGTGGGTTGACTATTGTTGTTGTTGATGTTTTGCTCAAGCTAGCATTGTTGTTTGTATTTTTGAATGATTGCTTGTTGTATTTGAAGTTCTCTTAACCTTCTTTGTTGTTGTTGAATTACCAGTTGGTCTTGCTATTGTCTAGGGTGGATCTCCTTTATCTTGTCAATGATTACCTTCACCCACTCACCTCTAAGTCCAGGGCACATTCGTGAGCCTAAACAAGAGAGAGATGGTTAAAGCTAACCTTGACTTGAACTAGGGTTTTGACTTAGGGTTTGTGTGACCTAAGGTTTGACTCTGTTGACTTTGTGTTGAAATTGCGATGAAATCAAGGGTTTACAAACCTTCTACACTACTAATGTTTTTGTTCTTTACATTTTTTGTATGCATGCAAGCCTATATGAGTGCAAAACAATGTTTTTGTGCTTTTTTCTATTCTAGGAATTAGAAAATGTATGCAAACTAGTATGTGATTACCTAATGCAATTGAATCTATGTTTTTGGTTTGAATCTAAATAAGTGGAACAATACTCTAGGAAAGGGAAATTTCTTTTAAATGAATCTAATCTATGAACTTTTGAAAGAAAACTACTTTAACAATGCAAATCTACTTAGCCTATCAAGGAAACAACAACATGCATTTACTATTGCCAAGAGAAAAGTTTGATTATCTAATTACTATGAAATAAAAGCATGAAGGAACCTAGAATAAATAGATGCATGAGCCTCCACTACCCTCAGAAATCCTTGTATGGCAACCTCTAATCCTCTTGCAGCAGCGGGGTGATCCTCTTGGCAACAATAAGAAAATAAAAGCAAAAGAAGCTTTTGAAGCTTTGAAATGAGCTCAATGAGAGTTTGATGAGAACTGTGGATTGTGATGTGAGTAGCATATCAATGCAAAATAAACTTTTAGGAAAGCTAGATGAGATAACAAATAAAAACAAAAGGCTCTAATGTCCTATATGAGCATATGGATTCCTGATTTGGAGAGCAATAATGTGCAAGAACTTTGTGCACAAATGAAATTGCCTCCCTTTATGTTTGAGGGAGAGGGTATTTATAGGTTTAAAGAAGGGATGAGAGGTGAAAAGGAAGAAGAGTTAACTCCCTTTGATTGAAGAGTTAACTTAGAAGACACAAGCGTGATCTAGGCTAAAATTGGAGTGATCTAACCAATTATAACTTATCACTCAAGAAGTAATGAAGAAAGAGAATGCATGGGTTGATAATAAAGATAACAATAAGCTAAATATGTATGGGTGGGTGCATGAAATAATAAAAATAAGCTAAATATGTATGGGTGGGTGCATGAAATAGTTAAGTCTTTATTTGGCACAAAATTCAATGCAAGCATGAAGAAAAATGGGTGAAAAAAAAAGCTATTTTGGGCCAAAAACTCAAGTTAACTTGCGGTTGGAAATGACAGAAGGGTCACTACTTGGTCACCCCTTTACTAGTTAGGGTCACCTAGGGGTGACCCATGGGTGACCCTCAGAGGAGGGGTCCTTGAGAAAGTGTAGGATGGGAGATGAAAGAGGAGGAGAAAAGAAGGGATTCTACCATTAGAAACAGGTCAAACAAGGGTCAAAAACTAAATCTCCACTTGCAAATGTAGGATCTCCTAGGGGAGATCTAGAAATAATAGGGGGAGATTTGTACTAGTTGATTGACACTAAAAACTAAAAGCTAGAGATGGCTTGAGAGGTCCTCTAGAGAGCTCCTAAGGGTGGGAATGGATGAAAAACACTGGGGGAAGGGGAAAACATAAAAAATGAATGAATACATAACTTAGCGATGAAGTCGTAAGCACAGGAAACATAAATTGACAAGTGTTGAAAAGTTTCAAAAGTAAAGAAAGGGATGAAACGACAAAGGGGAAACAACACAAGGAAGAAGAAATCACATGCTATCAAGATAATTGCTAATGAGAGAAAATTATTTCATGCTTACATGGATGTGAGAAGGATTGTGAGTCATCATCAGGGTCCTCGTGGAGGTTGTGCATGATTTTGGTGCTTATATTTTTGCCCCCTCGGGGATGGTAGTCTACATGAAAGGTAGGTACTGTTCCCGAACTAGGCCTTAGCTATTGTTGATTTTTTTGCAATTGTACCTACAATAACTAGTATTAGTCTGACATCTGAATATATCAAAATGAATAATGAAAACTAAAATGACGAACATACCATATATCATGTGAGCTCGACTAGTTGTTTGCCTTTATCGGAGAGACCTATAGGGATGAATGCACTCAAAATGGTAGCACAAATGGTGCATATAAGAAAACACTAATCTAAAAATGCATAATGCAAACTAAGCTAAGAGAGACAAAAAGTGAAGAAATTAGTGAGATTTGAGCAAAATGGTGACATAGTCGATCGTGTAAGCAGTCATTGGGTAGATACCGTCGTGTAGATCACAAAGATGGCCACCTCTTCTTCTGCCACTGAGAGTTAGGTACATCTCTTGAAATTGTTAGTTTTTGGTGATTTTTTCTATTACATTGTGTCTGTTTGACTATTTAGAGCAGTTTTGATTTTTTTTTGTCAAAATAGGCTAAAAAATGAGGTTTTTAGAGAATATTTTAGTTTGAGGGGTAGGCAAATAGGGTCACCCCTTTTTCAAGTCAAGTCACTCAGGGGAGATCTGGCTAAGTAACAAGGTTGCTTGATGGAGATCTGTCTATACAACAGGGTTGCTCGGCGGAGATCCTGGTGAACATATGGGTTGCCCGAGGGAGATCCGGTCTGATGAAAGAAGCGAGCCTAATAGA
Organism: Cunninghamia lanceolata; assembly: GCA_027924645.1. Lineage (NCBI taxonomy): Eukaryota > Viridiplantae > Streptophyta > Pinopsida > Cupressales > Cupressaceae > Cunninghamia > Cunninghamia lanceolata. The sequence continues at coordinate 1,638,879 of BSBN01001051.1, read as the reverse complement.
TCAATTCTGACTGAAATTTGATATTTTTCACATTTACTTCTCTCTATTTTGATCTAGTTTGAACACTAAATTCATCTGTTTATTGTAATTTTGAAGGTTTATACCCTTTTTTTGTGAAATTTTCGTAGGCTTATACAATTTTTAAGGATTTTTTGTGTTGACAAGATCTAATCTAAAGTTCTTTTCTGATTGACAAGATATGAGGATCTATTGGAATGCCAATTATGAGCAGTTGTGGCTTTCAAAGATGTATGATTCATTCTCTCCTAATGAGATCTAGTTGTCTTAAAGAGGGCAGGCTTGGCTAGGATTTGCCATGTACTAGTTGCACATCTAGTTGCATGCATCTGTTGTGACATTTTGAACTATTGGGATGCTGACAGGAACATATTTAGATTTCCAGAGGTTTTAGGGGAGTAGACTATCATTGTCGATGATGTGAACCGCATTGTCAAGGTTGTATGAGAGGGCATCCTCTCATTCTACCTTCTAGCAAGTCCTTTGAGGACAAGGCATCTTGGGCTCAGATCATGGGGGTGAGCTATCCTAAGGATTAGACTAGCATTTAGCTTATTTTAGTACCATGACTCTACATTCCTCTCTTGAGGAAGTTCCTGATCAGTTTGATTGCATCGAGGCTATCAAAAGACAAGGCCTTAGCTCATCTGAGATGGTGTTGGGCATCCATCATTCAGGCCATTGAGTAGGGTATAGTTTTTGCTTAGGGTCCAAACATCCTTGTGATGGTCTACAAATATTTCTATCTCATCGTTTGGCACATGGCTCTTGCATTCAGTCACTCCTCCCTAATCATGACCTAGATATTTGAGCATATTAGGCCATATTAGAAGGAATTTCATTTTCTCGATTGTCGACTACTAAGAGCTACCAAATGGGCTCATGTGGGCCACTTCGACACTTTTTTACACACTATGGCCACTCTCATCAATACATACATAATTTTTGATCCTTATGCAGATATGGAGGGTTCATGGTCCAATGAAAGATGAATTAGAGAGTATTGTCTTAGCATATAAGAGCTTTCTGATTGTAATGTTCTTGTTGATGCTCATTGCATTGAACATGGCTTACAATAGTTTTAGCGAGGACCTCCCAGAGGATTTTCCCCTAGTTCCCACTTGCTACCAATCTGTCCAAGAGATAGGCGAGTTTGGATAGAGATATGTCATTTGGACTCCATTGACTCCAGGGTTTTGATCACCAAAACCTCTAGGACCCTAAGAGGTAAATAGAGGGAAGGGAGAGGAGATCCTTTTTAAGGACTCATTACCATTGATGACTTAGACTCTACCGACAAGGACTATGTCCTAGATGGAGATGACTTATCAGACAAGGGACCAGCAAGAGATGCACAAGTCTGATTCTGATGAGGAGGAGATATCAGAGGGCTCTTCTTCAAGCCTAGGCCTACTCATTCTGATGAGGTGTTGCGGCACTTTGATCCATCTTGGGAGATTGGTGATCCTTGTAAGTTTACTTTTGTTTTCTAATTTTGCACTGTCCTTCTTTCTTAAAGTCTATGAATCATCAATTCTCTTATCGGTGTTTGTCTTACAGGTAGCATCAAGGCTTCACTAGTTTGACACAAGAGACTTCTAGTTGATCCTGGTGTGCGCCCTAGAGTTGGTTGACACACCAACATTTTTGACCTTCATAACATGGGCATCAGGAGAATGCTACATTGATATCAAAGGTTCTCCTCCTTAGGGGTGAGAATGCTATTCTTCGTGAGATGGCCTACCTTGGGATTTGATGACCAAAGTCTAGCATTGTAGATCCTTCACACTCTTGTACTTAAAGTAGGTTACCTCACTCACATAGGTCTCATGGAGAGACTAGTGCTGCACATCGACAGAGGAGTACGAGTCCTAAGGGTTCCATTGGAGGGAACCACCCTTGAGATTTTCTTTTGTCTACTTATTTTGAATCCATGTCCCCTTGCATGGGGAGCCTTACTTTCCCTTTCCGAAATTTTTTTTCCTCACTCTCATACTCTTGTAAAACTCAAACTTCTGATATATCTATGAAAAGTAGTCTCTTTATGGTTTCTTTGTTATCATACGAGTACTCATCTCTTGTGCACTTTGGAAGTTTTAGAACTCTTTGATTATGTTTAGACCTTCAACTCTAAGAATGCAAGTATGATAATGATGACATGCTTTTAGCTCTTTTTTTGGAATAGATATATGAAATGCAGGTGACGATATGCAGATGCAAGAACACAAGTGATGCTAAAATAAAACTTCTACTTCTATGGAATGTCATGAGTTATAACATTGACCTTATTGCTTTGGAACTATTTTTCTAATTTTGGTATGAATACATTATGGAACAAACTATATGACTACTCTTTAGTATGATTTTCAATCCAAGGGATTGCAGGTTATCTTGGTATAAGAGACCTATTCAAGTTTGTGAGATAGGGATTTAGAACTCAAGTGGGGAGAAGGAAGGAGATGGAGTGCTTCTAAATTTGGGATTTTACTAAAGGCTAAATACTGATCCTTATCTAGATAAGATAATCTTACAAGCTTTTAACTTAGATAAGTAACAAATTTTACTGATCCTAAAGACTACTAGACTCCTAAAGACTACAAGGAATAATGGGAAAAAACAAGGGTCCCTAAGTAGAAAATGATCCTAAAGACTACTAGACTCTTGGCTTTTCTTAGCTAGTGCATGTGTGTGCTTTGTACCTTTCTCTTTTATTTTCTCTAGTAGAATGTGTAATGAAGGAAAAGAGGGGAGATGTGATTGATTAATAGTTTGATTAAGTCCTCCTTTCACTTCATACATTCAAGGACATCTAACTGAGTTGAACCATAACTTATGCAAGAGGAATCAACTATCAAGTTGGCTATCACTTGGAATGATATGGAAATTTGGATCTGGTTGATTAATGTATTGATTTTAGTCCAATTTAAGCTTAAAACTCTAATTATGCAAAACTGTAGACAAACAGATGAAACCTAATAAACCCTTCTATAGAAATAGATCAAATATGGATTAGATACATACCAAATTTCAAGTTTCAAAATATGGAAAAGTCAGGGGTGAAAGAGCAGGCACCCAAGCCCAAGGTGTTGCTTTTTCTAAGGGCTTCAGGATCTTTCCCGCTACTGAGTGCAATTACTTCAGAGATTTTCTGTGTTGTGAAACTAAGGGTCAAAGGTGCAGGTGCCCTTGCTGTTTTTGACCTATTTCCTACCTTTTTTTAAGATCTTGATTCCTTATGCTCTACAATAGTCCTTTGCAACTCCACTCTTTGAGATCCTATACCTGTCACCTGTAATCACAAGAGAGGGGTTGAGGGTTGTGGTGATTAGGATCTTGCCTCGGTGAAGCCCGAGAATGGCATTTAAGCCTTCCAACATTATTGTTAGATAGAGAGTGCATATCCTTATAGGACAGAGGTAAAAACAATGACAAAAATGATAGATTGAATCAAAAATAGATATCACCTCAGAGGTGTAGCTCTCACAAAGATGAAGCTCTTTCATGCCATGAGAAGATTAAGCCAAATCTGCAATAACAAACACAACAACAACACATGTCTGCTCTGCAACACAATGAATGCCTTGAATGCTCTAAAATCACAAGCTCATCAAAATCTCCAAAATCATCTTCTAGATTTCAAATAAATTCCTAAACATGATTATATATGTATTCCCACTACAAATTTTGTAATTCAAATTCAAGATGCCGATAAGGAACACCTTTAACAGTAACTTTGCCAACATTGAAATTTGGGACCCCACCAAAATAGGGCAGGGAAAGGGCTTAGGCGCCCAAGTCCAAGGGCCTATTTTGGGTTAGGGTTAATCTTAGAGATGTCCCCTAAGTCCCATTTGTCATGGGTTTCAGGGCATTTTGTCTCGAGGTTCATTTCTAACATGCATAATTAAAATTAAGGGACCTGGGAGCTAAACTTAGGAGGTAAAAGTCATAGGGGGACATTTTATGACATGACAGAATGTCACCCTTAAAGATTTGGGCTTAGACTGATCTCCACCCAAGGGTACATACATTCAACAATATTCTCTCCATCACTCTTTTTTTGTAACTCTCTTTTTTTCTTTGCTTTTTTTCTTTTTTTTTTGTATTTTCTAGAATTCCTCACTTGATTTTCTCATTTTTTTGGATTTTTGACTTTTATGAAAATGAATACTTTTGGAACTTTGGCTATGTAATAATTTTATCTCTCGATTCTCTCCTTATTATAACTCTTATTTTTATCACTCATTTTTTTTGTCACTCATATTTTAGATTTCTTTTCATAATCCTATTGGACTTCTCTTATACTAGGGAAGAATTGGGAAGGTCTACTTGCAAGCTTTCTTTAAATACTGTAGGTTTGCGTACTGACTTTTCTTAGACCTAACATCTTAGCCCATGAAGACTGGGATCAGTGTAAAGATAAGAGCTAGGCTTTGATTAGAATCAATGGGAATGAAGGGGGAGAATGGTGATTGTGAAAAAAAGGGAATCTTGAAACCTAAAAGGATCACATATACCTAGGCAACCTTAGACTCCTTACTAAAATGAAAATAATAGAAGAGCGATTCAGTGACTGAAATGCAGATGAATAGAGTGATGCTGAAATGCAAGAAACACAACTCTTTTTTGACATTTTTGATTTTTTGTAATTTTTTTGTATTTTTGGAATATTTGATTTTTTTTGTATTTTTATATTTGATGATTTTTATGATTTTTAGACAGTATTTCTTGAGGTGAAAGGCATTGACTATTTCACCAAATTCCTCTCCCTCCATTGTGCACAAGATACAGGCACCATTTTTTACATCTTCTTTAATAGTGTAAGGACCTATCTAGTTGGGTCTGAACTTACATCCTTCACCAGCTCTTTTTTCGATTAGATTATCAATTTTGAGCACTAAGTCTCTATTGATATGCACTGGACAACTAAGAAGGGGGGGTGAATCAGTTGCCACAAAACTTAAAGACTTTCTACAATTTACACATTCATCACTTATCCACAATTATTATGATTTAACAATGAGAGAATGAAATCAAAAACTTAACCACATAAGCAACATCAAACAAAAAAGACACCAGATTTATGTGGAAACCCCAAAGGTGGGGAAAAAATATGAAGAGGATTAACTCTCAATATATATTGCAATCTTGAAATAGTGATGTTCAGGCTTGGTCACCCCATGAGCCTAAACATACTAGCCTACTGCCATGAAGAACAACTAGTTCTAGCAGGCTCACTACCTCAACCCTAAACCTAGTAAGATTACAATAAGGGTTGTTAAACCCTAAGGACTATTCAACCCTACTGGTGGCTTACTGCAACATTCACTACCACAATCAACACCTTTCTTTAATGTGAATAAACAATTCCTCAACTCTGCTCTTCCTCTTCTTTCCTCTGCCTCTTCTCTGCTCTACCTTTGGACCTTTCTTAATATCTTATCATTTCCACTCAAGGACACTTTTCCATGACTCAGCTACAAGTATTTATACACTACATCAACCTTAGAATGATCATCAAGGTTGGCATCAACCATTAGAACAATCTCCAAGGTCAGTATTACAAACATTTACAAAATAGGTCCTGACCTATTGCAACATCATGCAAAGGGAATGAAATGTGGATCACACCATGCCTTAGCTGGGACTCAAAAATGATCTTCCATGCCGTAACATGCTTCCACAATCTTCCAAAGATCTCTGCAATCACTGGGATCAACCAGGTCGGCTAAGACTAGTTACACGCTACTTTATTTGGGAACAATCTTCACACACCATCTCAATTTCTTAACATGGACCAAAGTCCAGATAGGAACATGATTAGGAGATATCCACAAGCATGCTATAATCATCAGGAGCAACCACATGAACCTTAACCATTTTATCCATAGGAATCTTCTCACCAGAGTACATGAACTTTATTGTCTTCAACTATCATAAAAGAAAGATAGCTTGTGAACCACCAAACCATGAACCATTGCAACTGTAGGCACTTATCATCATCCTAGACTTCCCTCTAGAACCTTAGAGAAAAATACTATATTGCAGAGGAATGCAAAGCCAAATACTATCTTCCTATCTCAACTAAACTTATAGAAAAATTAGGCTTCACTCTGGTGAACACAACTCACTCAAATCTTCATGTGGATGGCTCAGACTTGGAATGTAGCATCCTCAGACATACTTCTACCTTACTTTCAATCCACAGACTACTATCTTCAAGTAGGAATAAATGCGAAGCAGTTTACCAGACTGTTCTTCAGCATACAACTCACTGTCTGTACTGCACTTCTCTATAACTCACTTGTTTCTTCTGGAGAGGCTAATTTTCTCAATATCCTCAACATACAAGTCTTATAAACAAGTAATAGAATAAGATACAATTGACACCAATGACAACAAGAATTTGTTGACATCAATGACAACACTGATTAGGCACATACTTGCAACAATCTCCCCCTTTGTCATTGATGGCAACATATGATGTGAAAAACTACAATAGCCATCAAGACAAGATTCTCCCCCTTTATCTTTGCACACCTGCACTCTTTCTTTCTCCAAAATTCTCCCCCTTTTTCTTACACATCTACACTCTAAGTTTTTCACATGACTTCTCTCCCCCTTTGACATCAATGGCAAAGGGCACATACTTGCACTCTTCTTCTCTAATCTAATCTTTCCTCTAAACTCTTTGACTACTCCCCTTGAAAAGTAGCCCTAAAAAGCATCAATCTGGACCTTTAAACACTTCTAGATTGATGCACTATTGTGCATCTTAGTTTAGAGTAGGCGGGTGATGACCCCTAACTTTTCTCTGAGATACTCAAAAGTATCTTTGGGTAAAGGCTTGGTAAAGATGTCTGCAATGTGATCCTTGGTAGAAACATACTCCAACTTGACTTCATTCTTTGTCACTTTTTCTCCCAGGAAATGATACACAATGGATATATGCTTGGTCCTTGAATGCATCACTGGGTTCTTTGATATGTTTATGGCACTTGTGTTGTCACAAAAGATTGCAATAGGTTCTTCATACACAACTTTGATATCCTTTAAAGTCTGCTTCATCCATAACACTTGAGTGCAACTGCATGTTGTTGCAATGTATTCTGCCTCTGTAGTAGACAGGGGTATTGAATCATGTTTCTTGCTCAACCAAGATACTAATCTTTTTCCCAAGAAGAATGTACCTCTACTTGTACTTTTTCTGTCATCCATATCTCCAGCCCAATCTGCATCAGTATATGCACTGAGAGCAAAGTCACTATCCCTAAAGTACCACAATCCATAATCTATTATACCTTTTAAATATCTCAGAATTCTCTTGACTGCCATCACATGTGATTCCTTGGGTTCTGCCTGAAATCTTGTCACAAGACACACTGTATGCATTATGTCAGGTCTAGTTTGAGTTAGATAAAGTAATCCTCCAATCATAGATCTATACTTTTTCTAGTCTTCCAAGGGTGAGTTATCATCTTTGCTCAACTTACAACTAGTTATCATAGGTGTGCATACTAGTTTAGAGTCTTCCATCCCAAATTTATTTAACAACTCTTTCACATACTTAGACTATGTTGGTTATTTTCCTAGACTGGATGCTTATTCCCAGTAATCCCTATAAAATATCCATCAGTGATCAACAAGATTCCCAAGTGAGGGGCCAACAATATAGGAGATAAACTCTATAAATATCTCCTCTTCTTCTTTAGGCTCTGCAGAACCAGCGGGTATTCCCTACTCAACATCCATGAGATATGCTTGTGGATTGACTAGGATGTTGACACAAAGCAGATAAATCCTCTCTTATGTAGACCAAAACTATGAGATAAGTGCAAAGGGGCTAGCTTTGGGCCTATTTTTAGTTGTGAGACAGAGGATTTCAGATCCTAAAACTACATCTAGAGTCCTAAAGGTTTGATTTGAAGTTTAAGTTTGATTTATATTTGGATGCAAAACTAGGACTTTGGGTTACAACAAAGATACCAGACCAGATTGGTACCTATCCAGGGCTCACAGTCAGTAGACATATATATGTGAATGTTTACCACAAACCTAAGAATGTAATTAGATTTCAAGGGGTTTCTAAAATGTCTGCCTTACAGACAATACCCAAGAGAGAGTATTTAGTTATTTCTGCTTATGAACATCCTTACTGCAATGTATTCTTCTCAACACTTAATCCAAAACATTCAATCTACTCCTTGAGCAGAAGTAAGAGACTAAGTATTCAATATAGAAAACCTATATTCTAGAATCTATAACACCCCTTAGATGTTTAGAGTCAGAAGAAAAACACATTCAATCTAGAGACAAATAACAAAACACACGTAATGATGCATTACTCATTTAAATCAACATGAAATTGATAATTCTGTGCATAATACATACAACATACAATTCATAAACTCACAAGACACCTGAAATAGAGTCACTAGAAGATTGTATTCCTATTGTAGCACCAAAATTTGTCCAGTTTTCAACAATAACAATGAGTAACACAGTTTGGCTTTTATACCAAGACAGTGTACTCAGCAAAATTAATTACATGGCAAGTCAAAATTTTGCTAGGTACAGCGCATCAAAAATGGCGCTCAAAATCATAAATGTGGCAGGGGACAAAATAGGAAGAAGCAAGAGAAGGGCGAGGAGTAGTTAAGCTCGAGCCCTGTGCCACCGCTGGAAGACTATCCGCCATAAACCAGGTACTTGGCCATTCGACCATCGGCCCATGCCTATCTGCAATCCTACCATTAATGGCTCAACCACCCATAGCTCCTTTTGGAAACTATAATAGCGCACCCATGGAAATTTCCCGCTCAAAAAATGACTACAGAAATAAGGAAAAAACCATCGCTGAAGGTTCAAAACTCGACCGTCGATCCAAAATCCATCGCTGTGATCAACGGTCCCTAAATATGCATGAAGAGTCACCAACCAATAATATCGTGCCACGTAGGCACCTTGACCTTCTGTCGCTGACCTTTTCTCCTTTCATTTCGCCTTTATCACTTTTGTATATGCAAATCCAAATGCATATACAACATACAAGGCGAATGTCAAAAGTTATAGAACAAACTGGAATTCAGTTCGGGTCTGGCTTGTATCTCTATCCTACATCCATCACTTTGTATATTACACAAATACAAGCGCAAAACATATACAAGGCGGATTTCATTGCATCTATCCATCAGATTTGAAAAACCTTCAAGTCCGGGCCTTGTATCCTCATGAATTTGCATATTGGCACATATACAAGTGCAAATATACAAGTGGTGGGCCCAACCCATTTTCTCTTTCTTTTGCACATTTCCTTGCACATCACATATACAAATGCAATGTACAAGCTGCGAATGCCACACTGCTTTAGAACAAAATGAAAATGACTTCGGGTCAGCCTTGCATCTTTGGAATGTACTTTCATTGTGTGCTCGAACATACAATCACTTTATACAAGTGGTGGGCCCCATCAAATGCACCCTTTGCTTTTGTATGTCACGGAATATACAAGGTCCCTTGTATATTTTGCAAGTATCTTCAATTGTATATCACCGAATATACATTTGCCCATTGCATGCAAATAGGAATCTTTCCTAGAATATGCGAAATACATTCTCTGAACATGTACAAACCCACTTGCATATCCGCTGCATTGTTCACCTTGCATGTCATGGGCCCTTCTATATTTTTCAATGTACATCCCCTTGCACATACAAGTAAGGAATCTTCTCTAGAATATTCCTACAATGTATCTTTTCCTTTGTATGTTTCGCTTGCATATTCTACATACAAGCCCGATATACAAGTAGGGCCGATATACAAATGGTGAATATTCTTGGAATCTTTTAGAAGATTCCCCCAATGTATATGCAACTTGATATACATTGAGAAATGCATATTACTGAAAATTTTCACCATTTCTGGAAGCCAATTGGGATTTCACAAGCTTGTCAACAGATTTGATCAATTGCACATACAAACTTAACATTGTCATGAGTGCGATAGTGGTAAAACATTACATGGGGGCAATTCAACCTATGAACACTAAAGCACGAGGATAAAACTAAACAACCAGGAACCCACCACAGAAAACCATGACCAGAACATGCAGAACAATGCAAGACCCCACGCCTTAGAAAATTTAGGATTTGAATGAGAAAATCAGCAAATGTTCAAACTTAAAACCCTAAACATAAATGAGTACTGACAGAGGCTCTGATTGGGGACGTGCAGGCGTAAGACTGCAGCGAGGACCAGACAACTCTGGGGTAGACCAGACAAAACCCAAAACTCAAACACGACTGACTATACAAGGCATGTACAAAATATTTACAACTAATTTACAGTGTGCACAATACAAACTCATTTATGAGAAAAAAGCCTTAAGGAATTTACCATGCATAGGCAATTCCAGTAGTTCACTATTGAGGGCCTCGAGAAAATAAGAATCACCTCTTTGAATAGTGCCAATTTGGTATGGGCCAGTCCATAAAGGCTCAAATTTGCTGTGTTTGCCCTTATCCTGGCTCTTTGCATTCCACATAAGGACCAGATCAGCTATCTAAAACCTTCTCTTTGTAACCCTTTTATCAAACAAATATTTCACTTTTTGCTGTGTCTTGATGTTTGTTTTCTGTGCTTCCCTTCTTATCTCATCTAGTGTGACCAGCTAATTTATTCTTTCAGTCATTGGGTCTCCAATCTCCTCACCATTCCTTTGGATGAATTTATAAACTAGCAGGAGGTTGTTCATAGGCAACCTAGCTGTTGCACCATATACCAATTCAAAAGGAGATCTTCCAGTTGCTCTTTTCACTGTCACCCTATCAGCCCATAATGCCAACTTTAGCTTTGAATCCCAAGATCTCTTATTTTTATCTATCACCCTTCTGATGATTTTCATGAGACTTTTGTTACTTGACTCTACTTGACCATTCCCTTATGGATGATATGGTGATGTATGAGACAAATCAATTCCATAATTATTGCAAAAATCAATAAATTCACCAGACCTGAAGCACATAGCATTATCTGTGACCAAGTTGGCTGGTACTCCAAATCTTATAATAATATTTTCTAGGATAAAATCCATCACCACTTTGCTTGTAGTCTTTTTAGTTGGAATGGCCTCAATCCATTTAGTGAAATAATCAGTAGCAACCAGAATCCAACTGTGCCCTCCATTTGACTTTTCTGAGATTTCCCCTATAAAATCAATCCCCCATTGTTGAAATGGAGCTTCTACAGTTATAGTCCTAAGAGGTAATGCACCTTGATATCTTATCTTTCCTGTGAACCTTTGGCAAGGCTCACATTTTCTTACCATTTTATGTGTACCTGAGAAGAGAGTTGGCCACCAATAGCCTACTCTGAGAATTTTATGGGCTGTTGTTTGGGCTGCATAGTGTCCACCACACACTCCATTGTGCTTGTCATTTAGAATATCCTTAGCTTGATCCTCATCCACACATCTGAGCAATACACCATCAGGATTTTTCCAATATAGCTTTCCCTGAACAATGATGTATTTAATAGCCTGCAGCTTCAAAGTTCTCTTTTGGACATCACTGAGGTGGGAAGGACAGTTTAAATTCTACAAGTAGTATACTATGTCCTTATACCACTCAGATTTTGACATATTTATAACTTCATTATGCACTACATTCATTTTGCATGCCTCTAGAGTTGATTGTGTCATCAGTTTTGCCAAACCTTATCCTCTTACCAATTTTGTGATCTATATTTCAATGTTGAACTCCTGCAATTTGTTTATCCATCTGCATCTCCTTCCAGTTACCTCCTGCTGAGCAAAGTTATCCTTGACTGCTGCTTGAGGCACATACACAATTACTTGAGAGCTGACCAAATAGGGCCTGAAACTCTTGATTGCTCTAACCAGTGCATATGCTTGTTTCTCCATGATGTCATACTTTAACTCAACAGCCTGTAATGACCTGCTAAAGAAAGCTATAGGTTGTTCAAAACCTTCTTCATTTTTTTGCAATAGACATGCAGCAATAGTGTGGAAAGAAGCAAATGAAAATAATTGAAATGGCTTAGAAAAATCAGGAGATTTTAAAACAGGAGCCAGCTTTATAGCCTCTTTTATGTTCTAGAATGATTTGGTTGCTTCATCTTCCCATTTGACAGTTGCATTCTTCTTCAGCATTTTAGAGATATCTTTGGTGGTCTCTGCAAAATTAGGCACAAATCTTCTAACAAAATTAATTTGCCCAAAGAACGACTGAACACCTTTCACTATTTTAGGGATCTGAATTTTGTCAATTGCAGCCACCCTTTCGGGATCAATCCTGACTCCATCCTTGGAAACAATGTGTCCAAGCAGTTTTCCTTCCACTACCCCAAAAGCACACTTCTTGGGGTTGATCGAGATGCCATATTCTAATGCTCTAATAAAAATTTGCTCCAAATGCATATAATGCTGCTCTTCCTTTTTTGAATAAGTTGTCAAGTCATCTTGATACATAGCCAAGATTGAATCAATCAATCCTGCAAAAGCAACATCCATTGCCCTCTGAAATGTGGCACCTGCATTTGTCAGCCCAAATGGCATCCTCACATATACATAGGTTCCCCATGGAGTGGTGAAGGCAGTTTTGAATTGTTCTGATTCTTTCACTTTCACCTGATTGTACCCTGAAAACCCATCCATCATGGATAGAAGTTCACAGCCAGTCACCTTCTGCAACATGGCTTCCATGTTTGGCAATGGATAATTGTCCTTCAAAGAAGATATATTTAAATTTTTGAAGTCCACACAAAGTCTTATATCACCATTCTTTTTTTCTAACTGGGACAAGGTTAGACACCCAAGTTGAATGTCTGATAGGCATAATTATTCCAGCCTCCCTAAGTTTCATAAGTTCTTCTTGCATTTTGGGAGCTAAGGTGGGGTTGATAGGTCTTTCTTTTTGTCTAAATGGTTTAGCTCCAGGCTTCAAAGGGATTTCATGCTGAAATAAATCCTCTCTATAAGCTTTGAGGTCCTCATAAGACCAGGCAAAAACATGCTTATATTTTCTTAGTAATGCAATCAGCATAGTTCTGATATGTAGCTTGAGCTGTTTGCCAATGTATGCCTTTTTGGGAGCATGAGATGTCCCCAAGTTTATCTCCTACAGATCATTCTTATTTGTTGGAGATGCTTTTGTAACAAATTGGTCTCTATGGTCAAAAGCTTTCTCTAAAGCAACCAGCCCTCTAGGGATTTTATTTGTCTTGAGTTGAATTATTTCTTTCCGTAGGAGGGTTTCTTTCCCATCTACAACCTCTACAAAGTTCTAAAAATCCATTTCCTAGTTCTCATATTCATCAATGCAATGTAGAAATCTCAGCAAATCCTTATCATCATCAAATACCTGCCAGCTGCATACATTATCTAGTACTGCAGGTCTAACTTTGACTTCAACATTTGTTACATCTAACAGAGTTATATCATGTGGCCTTATGGCTACATTAGCTAGAAAATCTACCATGACATTTTTTGATCTCTCTATCTAGTTTATTGAAAATGCATCAAACAATTCAATTGTATCCCAAACATCATGCTTATACTGTTTTAATCTCTTATTTTTTGAAGCATACTTATCTCTAACTTGGGAAACAACTAACTCTGAATCACCAAATACTTCGAGCATCTTAATTCCATGCTTTAAGGCCACATTCAATCCTAACAACAGAGCCTCATACTCTGCAATATTATATGTACAGGTAAACTTCAGCAAGAATGAGAATTTTATAAGCTTACCAGTTGGAGACAGAAAAATAATGCCAGCACCAGAGCCTTCCTTCGAACAAGCTCCATCAAAATACATGGTCCAAAGACCCTGTTGGTCAAGCTCTTGAATGCACCTATTTCTTCCTTTACCTCCTTTATCATCTAAGACAACCCTGAAATTATCACAGTTAGTATCCACAAAACATATATGCTCCTCTGATTCTTGATCCTCAACCGTTTCTGATGATCTTTCTTCTCTGATCAGTTTGACATCCTTGCCATTCATTGGGATCTTGGCATATGATAGGTCTAATTGCATACTTCCGCCAATCAATGCTGCCCACCTTCTTGACAACAACATGCCATACTATGGCTTGATATCAACAACTGTTATGTTCATTTTGTAGGTCCTTTCTGGATATGCTACTAGTTTAAAATCCACATCTTTCATGATTCTAATAACAGGTACTTCTCTAGCATCCATGGCATAGCATTTCCCACATGCTTTGTCTATTTTCAACCCAGCTTGCTGCATAATGGCCAAAAGCATGATATTTGTTGATGCTCTTGAATCAAGCATACAATTCTTGATTATTTTTCCATTTATGACAAGGGAGACATAAAATGGTTCCACTTGTGAGGGGCATTTTGTCATGGTCATCCCCAGATATACTTCAGGAACCTTATCGTCATCAATGTACAGGGCCTGTTTCTTACCCTGAGGTTCATCACTCAACTTGGCTTGACAGGGTACTCCTGAAATTAAGGACACTGCTTTGTTTCTAAACTCTTCAACTTTCATAAGCTCCATCAGTGGAACAAAGACTTTTATCTGCGATAAGACTTGAGTCATGTCAAATGGAGCGTAATTTTGAATAACAGTTGTAACTTACTCCACCATTTTACCTTTATCTTGGGATGATCCAGCTTTATGGCCACTTGACTGTTATTCTTGCCCCAAGAATTTTTGTTTTGATTCTCAGCCTGAGGAATCATCCTTTCTGGTCCTTGAGGATCATGACCTATTTTCTGCTTAAAACCTTGCTTATTATTGTTCCATTGTTTCTTATATGTTTCAGTCCCCTTATGACTGTGCATTGGCTAGTTCACTAAAGTATTCTCTAGTTGGTGTGAGTTACTTACCTAAGCTTTACCTCTGAGGTTGTAATTGCTTTTGACTTGAGTTACTACTGTAGCTGTGAAGGCTCAAATTTCTTCATCAGAAGGCCTCTTCAAGTTATTCAGAAAATTGTGTGAGTCCTGAGCATAAGCATAATTATCTTCCTCATCTTCATCATAAGGAAATTGCTGCCAGATCTGAATCTCATCATTTGCACTTACATCAGCATCATGAGAAGAGTATTCTTTGTTTGTAGATAGCATATTGACATTCTCATCTTCCATGCAATGTGGCCCATTGCACTCATCACATGCAACAACATTATTGTATAAAGACTGAGCAATCATGCATTGTGACTGTGAATGAGGCATTTGACATATGATACACCATGGGGTGTCATTAACAATATTTACAGCTCTCTTCAAAGGATCAGGAGTTTCCTTTGCATTTTGAATCCTTTGACTTGAGTTGCTGTTTGGAAGAATAGGCTTACCATTATGCCAATTGGTGTTATATGGCATATCATGTAATGATGGTCTTCTTTCTTGCCTTTGGTAAACTGGTCTGTTAGGACCTATTCCCTTTTCATTTTTAGCCATTCTATAGCTTAGGTCCTTGACAATAGTTGTCAATTTGCCTAATTTATCCTCATAAGTAGATGCATTGCCTTGAACACTCTGAGATTTAGTATTTAGATTTTGTAGAATTTTTACATCATCTCTTCTGTTTGTCTTACCGGATGCTTTTCTATTATTTTCAATATTTGTTGCAATCTTGAAAGCATCTCTGAGGCTGTGATGACCCTTATCTCTTAATCCATAGGCAGTTTTGGCATCAAAAGCATTTATGTACAACACTATGCACATTGGTTCATTAGGCCTCAAGTCCTATGGCAATTTGTTCAATACCTTCGTGAATCTAGCATTGAGATCAACAACCTGTTCATTTGATCCTTTGGTGATGCGAGTGAATTCATTGATAAAGAAACTAGGATCAGTTTTGTCACCATACTGTTCCCTGAAAATTCTTCTGAAGTCATCCCATAATGAAATGCTTCTGTTAGGTAGACCTTTATACAATTCTTTGGCTTCATCAACTAAGGATTGCATAAATGATTTCATGAAAACATCCTCATGCTCAACCTCAAAGTTGTCCATGATATTCTGAAAAGATTTTAAATGGTCTTCACCTAATATAGTATTATTTCCTGAAAACTTAGGCACTTGCCACCTCACATGTTTGTCAATAGGATTGTGGTAACTAGGAATGCCATCAAAAACTAATTGCGTGAATCTATCTAGTTGCATCGACTGTCTACCAAATTGATTAACATTGGCATTTCTGTTTGCATTCTGATTTCTTACATTATTTAATGGTATTCTGGCATCATTTGCATTCTGTCTTTGATCATTGTGCTGATCATGTACTTCATTCCTGTGTTGATTTCTTTGCATATTTGCATTGCCAAGGGTAGGAACTGAATCATTCTGAGCAACTCTCGGAGCTTGCACTTTCTGTCTCATGTCATCTCTGATCTTTACTGCTTGCAAATATTCTAATTCTGCCCTTAAGCTCTTAATTTCATCAGCTAGTTCCTCCTCTCTACGCATAGAAGAGGATGGTTTTATCACATTCTTATCATCATTATCATCATCCCTTAGGGATTTGACTTCTTCAAATCTGTCAGGGGAATCAACAAAAGGGCGTTCTTGAAACATCTCTGACCTCATTTTCAATCCACCACTCTGTTGTCTCTCATATACATTCTAGATTTCAGCCTTAATGTTTGTAAAATAAGGTATTGTTTGCTCTGAGGATCCTAGATTGTCCTGAATAAAATCATTTTTCCTGGGGCTAGGAGAACCATCTTGACTGGCTCGAATAGTCCCTTTTTTCTTATACATCATTTTTATGGGTAACTCTTCAAACAAAGGGTTACATTGGGAGCTTCTCCCTTGCATACAAATTTTTACTTTATCGGTTGGGAGATTGGTTCAGAGTCACCACCTATTACTAGGAATTGTTTTCTTTTTAATCAGGGTTCTTTCACTTCACCTCTCCAGCGGAGTCACCAAAATCTGTTGGTTATTTTCCCAGACTGGATGCTTATTCCCAGTAATCCCTACAAAATAGCCATCAGTGATCAACAAAATTTCTGAGCTAGGGACCAACAGTATAGGAGATATACTCTATAATTATCTCCTCTTCTTCTTTAGGCTCTGCAGAACTAGCGGGTATTCCCTACTCAACATCCATGAGATATGCTTGTGGATTGACTAGGATGTTGACACAAAGCAGATAAATCCTCTCTTATGTAGACCAAAACTGTGAGATAAGTGCAAAGGGGCTAGCTTTGGGCCTATTTTCAGTTGTGAGACAGAGGATTTCAGATCCTAAAACTACATCTAGAGTCCTAAAGGTTTGATTTGAAGTTTAATTTTGATTTATATTTGGATGCAAAACTAGGACTTTGGGTTACAACAGAGATACCAGACTAGATCGGTGCCTATCCAGGGCTCGGAGTCAGTAGACATATATGTGTGAATGTTTACCACAGACCTAAGATTGTAATCAGATTTCAAGGGGTTTCTAAAATGTCTGCCTTACAGACAATACCTAAGAGAGAGTATTTAGTTATTTCTGCTTACGAACATCCTTACTGCAATGTATTCTTCTCAACACTTAATCCAAAACATTCAATCTACTCCTTGAGCAGAAGTAAGAGACTAAGTATTCAATATAGAAAACCTATATTCTAGAATCTATAACACCCCTTAGATGTTCAGAGTCAGAAGAAAAACACATTCAGTCTGGAGACAAATAACAAAACACACGCAATGAAGCATTACTCATTTAAATCAACATGAAATTGATAATTCTATGCATAATAAATACAACATACAATTCATAAACTCACAAGACACCTGAAATAGAGTCACCAGAAGATTGTATTCCTATTGCAACACCAAAATTTGTCCAGTTTTCAACAACAACAATGAGTAACACAGTTTGGATTTTATACCAAGACAGTGTACTCAGCAAAATTAATTACATGGCATGTCAAATTTTTGCCAGATACAGTGCATCAGAAATGGTGCTCAAAATCATAAATGTGGCAGGGGACAAAACGAGAAGAAGCAAGAGAAGGGCAAGGAGTAGTTAAGCTTGAGCCCTATGCTTCCACTGGAAGACTATCTACCATAAACCAGGTACCTAGCCATTCGACCATCGGCCCATGCCTGTCTGCAATCTTGCCATTAATGGCTCAACCACCCATAGCTCCTCTTGGAAACTGTAATAGCGCACCCATAGAAATTTCTTGCTCAAAAAATGACTGTAGACACAAGGAAAAAACCATCGCTGAAGGTTCAAAACCTGACTGTCGATCCAAAATCCATCGCTGTGATCAACGGTCCCAAGACATGCATGAAGAGTCACCAACCAATAATATCGTGCCACGTAGGCACCTTGACCTTCTATCGTTGACCTTTTCTCCTTTCATTTTGCCTTTATCACTTTTGTATATGCAAATCCAAATGTATATACAACATACAATGCGGACGTCAAAAGTTATAGAACAAACTGGAATTCAGTTTGGGTCCGGCTTGTATCTCCATCCTACATCCATCGCTTTGTATATTACACACATACAAGCATAAAACATATACAAGGCAGACTTCATTGCATCTATCCATTGGATTTGAAAAAGCTTCAAGTCCAGGCCTTATATCCTCATGAATTTGCATATTGGCACATATACAAGTGCAAATATACAAGTGGTGGGCCCAACCCATTTTCTCTTTCTTTTGCACATTTCCTTGCACATCGCATATACAAATGCAATGTACAAGATGCGGATGCCACACTGCTTTAGAACAAAATGAAAATGATTTCGGGTCCACCTTGCATCTTTGGAATGCACTTTCATTGCATGCTCGAACATACAATCACTTTATACAAGTGGCGGGCCCCATCAAATGCACCCTCTACTTTTGTATGTCACGGAATATACAAGGTCCCTTGTATATTTTGCTAGTATCTTCAATTGTATATCACCGAATATACATTTGCCCATTGCATGCAAACAAGGAATCTTTCCTGGAATATGCGAAATACATTCTCTCTTGTATGTTGAACATGTACAAACCCACTTGCATATCCACTGCACTATTCACCTTGCATGTCGCAGGCCCTTGTATATTTTTTAGTGTACATCCCCTTGCACATACAAGCAAGGAATCTTCTCCAGAATATTCCTGTAATGTATCTTTTCCTTTGTATGTTTCGCTTGCATATTCTACATACAAGCCCGATATCCAAGTAGGGCTGATATACAGATGGAAAATATTCCTGAAATCTTTTAGAAGATTCCCCCAATGTATATGCATCCCGATATAGATTGAGAAATGCATATTACTCAAATTTTTCACCATTTCTAGACGCTGATTGGGATTTCACAAGCTTGTCAACAGATTTGATCAATTGCACATACAAACTTAACATTTTCATGAGTGCGACAAGAAAAGGCGGTAAAACATTACATGGGGGCTGGTCAACCTATGAACACTAAAGCACGAGGATAAAACTGAATAGCCAGGAACCCACCACAGAAAACCATGACCAAAGCAGGCAGAACAATGCAAGACCCCATGCCTTAGAAAATTTAGGATTTGAACGAGAAAATCAGCAAATGTTCAAACTTAAAACCCTAAACATAAATGAGTACTAACAGACTGAGAAATGAAGATACCCTTATCTGTTTGACTTATTTGTAGACCTAAAAAGAAGTTCATTTTTCCAAACATAGACATTTCAAATTCATTTTACATTTCTCCAGCAAAAAATGAACACATACCTTCATTGCCTCCAAAAATAATATCATCAACAAAGAATACAATAATCAAGGTTTGTTCATCATTAATCTTGAAGTAGAGATTACTATCTGTAGTGCCTTTACTGAACCCAATCTGTATTAGGTACCTATCCAACCATGCATACCATGCCTTGGGAGCTTGTTTTAATCCATACAATGCTTTCTTCAATCTGCATACCATATCTCCTTGTTCTGATGACTGAAATCCTTCTGGTTGTTCAATGTAGAATTCCTCTTCCAACTCTCCATTTAAGAAGGTAGACTTGACATCCATTTGATAAACCTTGAAATCTTTGTATGTTGTAAAAGCCAAAAGCATCCTTATTGCTTCAATCCTTGCTACTGGAGCAAAAGTTTCTTCAAAGTCTATTCCTTTAACCTGAGCACATCCTTTGCATACCAATCTTTCTTTGTTTCTTACCACCTCACCATTCTCATTCATTTTGTTTCTAAAGACCCACTTTGTAACAATTATATTCTTGTCTACTAGTCTGGGAACAAGAACCCAAGTCTAATTCTTCTCTATCTGCATCAATTATTCTTCCATGGCCTTTATCCAATTCTCATCTTTACATGCCTCATCCACAATTTTAGGTTCAATCTTAGAGATCAGACAAAAATTTACTTGTTCTTCTATAGCTTTTTTTTGGGTTAATATCCCTTTTCTCTTATCTCCTATGATTTGATTTTTAGAGTGACTGATTCTTACATACCTTGGAGTTTTGGTAACACTTACCGAAGATTGTTCTTCTTCATCTATGCTATCTTCATGTTGCACCACTTCTGAAACATCTGGATCATCTGACTCATATCCACTTGATCCTGAAGACCTTTCCTTACATTCATCAACTTTAACATTTGCACTTTCAATGATCTTGTTCATCCTCTTATTGTAGCACTAGTAAGCCTTGCTCTTGGTGGAGTAACCAAGGAAGATTCCTTCATCACATCTAGCATCAAACTTGCCTAAATCATCTTCTCTTTTTATATAACATCTTCTTCCAAAAACTTTGAAATATTTTATAGTAGGAACTTTACCATGCCACAATTCATAGGAAGTCTTTGAGATGTTACCTTTTACTTGAACTCTATTTAGGATATATATTGTAGTGTGAATTGCTTCTCTCCAATATGCTTCCAGAAGATGAGCTTCCTTCATCATGGTTCTAGCAGCTTCTTGAACTGTTCTATTTTTCCTTTCAACAACTCCATTTGTTGTGGAGTTCTGGGCGTAGATAGCTATCTCTTTATTCCATGCTCTTCACAAAAGAAATTGAATTCATTTGATGTGAACTTTCCTCCTCTATCAGATCTCAAACATTTGATTTTCAAGTCCATCTCATTTTCAACCATTTCCTTAAATGCCTTGAATTTATCTAGAGCTTCATCTTTCTCTTTCAAAAAGGTGACCCAAGTCATTCTAGAATAATCATTAATGAGCAACATGAAATACATGTCTCCTTGCAAACTTCTTACTCTCATAGGTCCACAAAAATCTGTATGCACTAGCTCAAGTAATCCTCCAACTGATTGATCCTTGCTCTTGAAACTTTTTCTTGTCTATTTCCCAAATTGATACTCCTTGCAAACCAGATTAGCAGGTTTCACAAGCTTAGTCAAACCTCTAACAATCTATGCAGTACTTATCTATTGCAAGTATTTGCCTAACTAGTGTTGTCATTGATGTCAACATACTCCTGTTACATTGATGCCAAGGATTGGATGAGCTGTGTACTAAGGATATTGAGAAAATTAGTCCTATCAGAAACATAGAAGAACAGTGAAGACAATGAAGCTCTATGAAGTAAAGATCCCAGCTAAGATGAAGATCAGAGGATGTACATCAAAGGGTTTGTAGATAGGTGTCTAAAGATGATCCAGTAAAGATTTGAGAGGGGCACATGAAGATTTGAAGAAGTTATGGCCATATGAGTAAAATAGGTTCTGGCAGATGTTTAGAGGTGACAGAGTGACACAAATAGGTCTGGTGAGATCCAGATATGCAATATCTTGTTCTACGGATTTGGTGGAGTGTTTAGGAAGTCAATGTGAATTGACAACTCAATTGGTTTATGGTCTGGAGGTCTGTAAGCATCTATTCCAATATGACAGTGACGACAGACTGTGTTCTTGAGGTTCTAGATGAAGAAGAGAATGATTTCAGTAAGTAGAAGTGGTATGGATATTCTTGGTGATTCAAGCAAGCTTGTGGGGGTCTCTAGATTGTGTCCAATTTGTGTTGGTGGTCTACATTGAAGATTGAGCTCATAATTGAAGAATTAGTTATAGATGATGATGTTCTTCCTAAAATTGGCTGACCAGATGATTTACACATCTTGCGGATGATCTTGAAGATGTTCTGTGAAGCATGATGTGTTCCTCAAAGAAGATTGAAGTCCTAGATGTGTGTGGCCAACAGAGTGGTGATTTGCATGAAGTCTTTTGTAAAAAGTCAAGTTGTATTTGTGTATTTTCTCTGTAATAAAATAAAGTATGCCGACTTTGATGATTATCCCAAAGTCAATGTCTTATATAAATAAGAGTTGTGAAGTCATTTCAAAGCATCTTGGTGAAGATGAGAGTGTGGTAGAGAGGAGAAGAGTGAAAGGCAGAGTAGAAGTGTTGAGCTTAAATGGAACTGACTCAAGCATGGTGAAGATGCTAATCTTCAGTTCAAGTATGTAATATTTATTATTCTGTAGATAGTGTTTCTCCTGTAGGCAGTGGGCCTCTTGTGAGTAGTGTGCTCGGGTAGTGAGCCCTAATTGGCATGTGCCATTTTGTTCTTCTTATTCTTTTAATAGAGAATACAATCTTAGGTTAGTCACCCCGTGGTTTTTCCCTTAACCGGGTTTTCCACGTTAAAATCTTGGTGTCATATGTGTTAAATATGTCTCTACTCTTGAATTATTGCATTGTGCTTCCATGATTAATTTATTATTATGTTATTGAAATACAAGAAGGATTTAAGTGTTTAAAGAATAGAAAGTTTTGGGACAATTGATTCACCCCCCCTCTTAGTTGTTTGTTCTAAAACTAACATTATCTTCATAATATTATCAAAATTTATGTGACACAACCTTCTATGCTATAACCAACTCTCATCAATCTGAGTCATCAAGCAATAGTTCTCAGTTCCTTTCAAGTGATAGATATTACCTCTGGTCTTCTTACCAGTTGCAATGACTATTTTGGAGCTTTCCCTGATCTTGCATCCATTGTCCTTGAAGCTTAAGTCGTAGCCCTTGTCACACATCTGACTCACACTCAAAAGATTGTGCTTTAATCCTTTCACATACAAGACATCTTTAGTATTATGCTTGCCATCAAAATAAATAGATCCTTTACCACAAATCCTATCAGATGTATCATCTCCAAACCTAACCAGTCCACCATCATATCTTTCTAAACTTACAAACTTACTTTTGTCACCAGTCATGTGGTGAGAGCAACCACTATCAATAACCCATTCATCTTTGTCCTTAATGACCTAAGTAGCCAAAGCACTTTCCACTAGTTTTTCTTCTTTCATATAGCTAGAAGAATTAGTAGACACAAGATCTTCCTTAATAGTAATGAACAAGCATTCATTTATAGAGGGATTAGCATTATTTGGTTTACCATTATCTCATACTCCATCATCATCAAAATCTTCAATATAACAACACTTCTTTTGAGTCCTAGGCCTATTGTCATATCTTCTTCTATTTCTTTCAATTCTTTCAGGACATTTGGAAGAAAATGACCTACTTTACCATAGGAAAAACATTTAAAAGGTAAGTTTCCTTTATACTTACCGGATCCTCTTTGCAGCATGTCCACCAAGTTGGTTTCAACTTCATCTATCTCATCATCAGATTCTACCTTATACTTTTCTAATCTGGAAGTACTTTCAGGAGTACTAGCTTTGAAGGCAGTCTCAACTTTTGGTAGAGCATCATCTAACTCCCTCATTTCAAAAGTAGTAAGCTTACCAAGCAATTGATTCTTGTTGACTATTTTTACTTGCATGAATTCTTCAATCGCGGCCACCTTGTGACAGTAGGACTTGGGCAGAGATATGAGTATTTTCATAACAATTTCCTTTTCTTTGAGAGTTCTGCCTATGGCTTTTATCCTTGTAACAAGTTCATTAACTCTTTGCATAAAAGCTGATATGTTTTCATCATTGTTCATCTTCAAGCTTTCATATTTCACTTTCAGACTTTGTAACTTGGCTTCCCTCATAGAATCATCTCCTTCATACAGATTTTTGAACTTTTCCCATACCTTATTCACAGTTTCAAGATCCACCACTTTTGTCAGTATTGAGTTAGTTAATGAGCTTAGCAAAGCATCCCTTACCTTGATATTTATCTTATATTCTTTGATTTCATCTTCAGTTGTCGGACCATTTTGAGGTATGGTGTATTCTATTTCTGTAGCTTTCCAAACTTTGATGCCAAGAGAAAGAAGATGGATTTTCATCCAAGCCTTCCAGAGAACATATTTAGTTCCATCAAAATGTGGCGCTTCCTTCTTGTAAGACATTTTGGATCTTCCTCAAGCTGTTAAACTTCTTCTGAGAAACTTGGCTCTGATACCAATTGTTGATATGCACCGGACAACTGAGAGGGGGGGTGAATCAGTTCTCACAAAACTTAAACACTTTCTACAATTTATACATTCATCACTTATCCACAATTATTATGATTTAACAATGAGAGAATGAAATTAGAAACTCAACCACAGAAGCAACATCAATCACAAAAGACACCAGATTTACGTGGAAAACCCCAAGGTGGGGAAAAACCATGGAGAGGATTAACTCTCAATATATATTGTAATCTTGAAATAGCGATGTTTAAGCTTGGTCACCCCACGGGCCTAAACATATTGGCTTACTTTCATGAAGAACAACTAGGTTTAGCAGGCTCACTACCTCAACCCTAAACCTAGCAAGATTACAATAAGGGTTGTTAAACCCTGAGGGATGTTAAACCCTACTGGTGGCTTACTACCAAATTCACTACCACAATCAACACCTTTCTTTATTGTGAATAAACAATTCCTCATCTCTACTCTTCCTGTGCCCTGCTCTTCCTTAACTCTGCTCTTTCTCTGCCTCTTCTTTGCTCTACCTTTGGACCTTTCTTAATATCTTATCGTTTCCGCTCAAGGACACTTTTCCATGACTCAACTACAAGTATTTATACATTACATCAACCTTGGAATGATCATCAAGGTTGGCATCGACCATTGGTACAATCTCCAAGGTCGGTATTACAAACATTTACAAAATAGGTCCTAACCTATTGCAATATCACGCAAAGGGAATGAAATGTGGATCACGCCATGCCTTAACTAGGACTCAAAAATGATCTTCCATGCCACAACATGCTTCCAAAATCTTCTAGTGATCTCTACAATCACTAGGATCAACTAGGTTAGCCAAGACTGGTTACACACTACATTATCTAGGAATAATTTTCACACACCATCTCATACGGACCAAAGTCCATATAGAAACATGATTAGGAGATATCCACAAGAACACTATAATCATCAGGAGTAACGACACGAACCTTAACCACTTTATCCATAGGAATCTTCTCACCGGAGTACATGAACTTTATTTTCTTCAGCTGTCATAAAAGAAACCTTGCAGACCACCAAACCATGAACCATTGCAACTGTAGGCACTTATCATCATCCCAAACTTCCATCTAGAACCATAGAGGAAAATACTATATTGCGGAGGAATGCACGTCTTCCTATCTCAACTGAACTTACAGAAAAATCAGGCTTCACTCTGGTGAACACAACTCACTCAAATCTTTATGCGGATGGCTCAGACCTAGAATGTAGCATCCTTAGACATACTTCTAACTTACTTCCAATCCATAGACCACTATCTTCAAGAGGAATAAATGCAAAGCAATTTACTAGACTGTTCTTCAGTATACAACTTATTGTCTGTACTGCACTTCTCTGTAACTCACTTGTTTCTTTTGGAGAGGTTAATTTTCTCAATATCCTCAACATACAAGTGTTCTAAATAGGTAATAGAATAAGATATAGTTGACACGAATGACAACAAGAATATGTTGACATCAATGACAACACCGATTAGGCACATTCTTGCAACAGTCTCCCACTTAAAATGGTCTTGGGATGACTTTCTTGTTATACTATTTCTTTACCCTTGTGAGGTATGAGTCATGCCTTTGCACTGCTTGTAGTCTTTTTTCGTCGATCATTTTTAACTTAGATGATCTTATGGCTCGATACTCTTCATTGTCTAATAGGCCTTGTAATGACACTCTCAAACTAGGTAACTCTACTTCCAACGACAAGACTTATTCTGACTCGAAAGTGAGGGCATAATTTGTGGTTCCAATTAGAGTTCATACGCTCATTCTATAAGCCCAATGACCTAGATATAGTTGCAAATGCCAGTCTCCTTTAGAGTCCTTCACAATCTTCACCAATATTGACTTCAATGTTTTATTTGTCACTTTTGCTTGTCCATTCCCTTAAGGATAGTAAAATGAAGTAGAATTATGATTGATATGAAACCTCTCACATAATTCTCTTACTTGTGGATTTTTGAATGATGATGCATTGTCTATCATTGTTGGAAACTTGCTGGTGTTGTCATTGATGTCAACCTCTAGCATGTAGTTCACTTGGTTTTCAAGTGCTTTTGAGAAAATTTGAATAAAAAGGTGTGTAGTGTGATAGAGGTGTGCTCATTGTTATGCTTTGCATTTCTTTATGATTGAAGATATGCTTGTGTAGTTTGGAAGTAATAATAAGAGATGATCAAAGGTGTTATATCCATATTTTTAGGTTCTGGATTGAGCAGTAATGAAAGATGTCTTTTAGCAAATTGTTTTGACTGTGAAGAAGGTTGTCTGGGAGAAATGAGATTGCTCCGTATTGAGGTTTCTTGTCCTATACTATCTATATCTACTTTCCCTTGAATTTCTTGGTGTTGGGTTACTCCACAAACTTAGTTCTCATGTTGGAGTTCAATAGCAGTACATATTGATATGCAGAATAAAGACATTCTTTGTTCTAGGTGGTTGTGGATGTATTGCAAAAGATTATGATGATGCTAGAATATTTTGGAAAGATGTGTGGATGTTGTGGAACACATCTTTATGGTCTACATGATGTTTTTGGACTTTGATAGGCATGTATGAGTTTGCTTGCAGTATTTGTTCAGGTTTGGTCGACTTCTCTTGCTAGTGATTTTGTGGAAGAACCTCATGGATTGTGGATAGGATGAGAAGCATGGTTTGATATAGATTTGAGTCCTAGTTAACCGTTGACTTGGTCCACCTTCACTTCTTTCCACCATGGAAGTGTTTGGTATCGACCTATTTTAGTGTTGCACAATTGAGGTGCACACATTTCATTAAGGCTGACCTAATTGAGATTGTTTTAGGTCATGGATGGTATAAATACAAGGTGAAGGTTGAGTGGAGTGATGTGGAGAAGTTGAGGTGAATGTGAATCAAGATAGGTGAATTGAGTGTGAGCTTAAATGCTTATGACTCCCAAATGTAGTGAGCAGAAGGTGTGTACATTTCACTTTGCTTGAAGTTGCTAGAGGTAGTGAGCCAAAGGTTGCAGATGGCATAAAGTTGTAGTGGTGGATTTATCCTATTGCTTTGAGATAGTGAATCTCTTTGTAACAGTCCTCTTCTATTCTTCTTTCTTCTAGGCAGTGAATCCTTCTAGCAGTGAGCCTTTCTTTTGGGAAGTGAGCCCTTGGCAGTGAGCCTACTTGTATTTGGTGGCTATTCATATATGTGAGCTAATCTCACCATGGTTTTTCCCTTCCTGGGTTTTCCATGTAAATCTAGTGTTCTTATGTGTTTGGATGTGTTTGCATTGATGCTTCATATGTTTACATTCTGCTAATGTACAATAAGAGTTTGAAGATAGGAATAGCATTGAGGGTTTAATGTTTTAATGTACAACTGATTCATCCCTCCTCTCAGTTGTCCTATGCATACTAACAATTGGTATCAGAGCAAGGTTCCTTGAAGAAGATTAACCGCTTGGGGTAGATCTGGATGGGGCACAGGAAAGGTTTCGAGGTTCCAGTATTTGATGGAACAAATCATGTTTTTTGGAAGACCAGGATGGAAAGCTTTCTTGTCTCATTAGGATATGGCATATGGAAGTTAGTTGAGAAATAATATACTATACCTACTAATGGTCCACAGGATGAAGATGAGATTAAAGAATATGAGAACAATGGAAAGGCAAGGAGTGCTCTTCTAAACAATCTTTCTGATTTTGAATTAGGTAAGGTAATGAGCTACAAAACTACTCATGAGATCTAGAACAAGATGGAAGGTATCTATGAAAGAGATGACAAGGTCAAGTAAGAAAAGATGCAGAATTTAAACGCCAAGTTTGAAACCCTAAGGATGTTAGAGGATGAAACATTTCAAGCTACATGTAGAGAGTGGATGAGGTTGTCAATTCTATCAATGGTCTAGGTGGGAGGCTAGAGGAAAGTGAAGTGCTAAAGAAGGTACTAAGAACTCTTCCAAAATATTATAGTGCTAAAGTTTCTACTATTGAAGAAACTCAAAATTTGGATAATTATTCTAGGGATAAAAATGTTGAATGCACAAGACAACTGAGAAAGGGGGTGAAGCAGTTGTGACTTATAATTCCAAAACCCTCATACACATTTAAATCCACATAAATTCAATTAACCCTTAAACTATTATGATGCTTAAGCAAATAATAAAAATTGATCCAAATCAACAACACACACAAGAGAACACCAAATTTACAAGGAAAACCCAAGAAGGGAAAAACCATGGTGAGGATTCACTCACAATATGAAGTAATATCAACACCAAATACAATAGGGCTCACTACCCAAAAGAAAGAAAGGCTCACTACGAAAGGCTCACTGCTAGAATAGAAAAGATAGAGAAGATTGTTACAAGGAGAAAACTATCTCAATGCAATAGAGAAGTCCACCACAATGCCATCAACACCTCTGCAGTCTCACTAAGGAATTGTAAACACCTTTTTCTCACTACATCTAGTAATCTAACACATGAAAGTTCACACTGCACTGAACAAATTCACACTCTGTAACTCTATAATTCACATCACATACCCCATTCTCTTCTTTATTACCATCCTTCAATAGATCAACACTTATTATATCATCTTCAATCTAAAAAAAATTCTCCAAGGTCAGCAAAACATCTTAATCATGCAAATTCAATTTAGGTCAGCACCAAAACATTCTTGCGGTAGAAAGGAATGAAGGTAGACCACAACACACCTTAGCTTGGACCTAAATCCACTCATACACATTACACCACACTTCCATAATTATTTAAGGAACTCCGTAATTAGTGTAAACACTGAAGGTTGGTTAAACGTGTGTTAACACCATAAACAATTAAGTGCACGCTTCCTCAAAACCAAAGATGTCTCATGGACCACACACCATGCTTGAAAATGATCTAAAATATTCCACAAACACCTTGAAGTCCAAAAAATTGCTCTGCAACAACTTTCACCTATCAAACAAACTTATCCTGTTTACTCAACATACTCAAGCATCTCTATCATGCACTGTAACTCAAGAAATCAACTTGCAGAGCACCAAGCCATAAGAAAATTTAACTGAAGATAGACATGATCCTTATAAACACACTTCTAGAACCACAAGACCTGAAACTACTTTGCGAAGAAATGCAGAGAAAAAACTTTTCTCCCAAACACCTCTGCAAATCACAATTCGCACACTGGTGAACACACCTTCCTCTACACATCAATCCAGCACACCAAATTATGAATGTAGCACCTCTGAACACCTTTAATCAACATATCCAAATTGTATAAATAGATCTTCAATATAAAAGAAATGCGGAGAAAAACCATAATAGTACTCTGGAACACAGAATATCACTGCCACACACTATTTTCTTATTTTATTTAAATTTTCTCAAAAGCACTTGGAAACCAAGCACCAAGAACATATCATCACCATATTCAATACTTCCTCATCATCAAACACAACATCCACTCAACACCAACTTTATCACACTCTTACACTATTATCTTGCCCATACAATTGACACTAATGACAACACAAGCTTGTTGACATCAATTACAACACCGACTGCACATACTTGCAACAATCTCCCCCTTTGTCATTAATGGAAACACATGATGTAAATAACCATCAACACAATAGTATCCTCACTACTATGCTTCTTACCAACTCTTTTCCTTTCTCTTTCTTTCCCCCTCAACTTACTACTTTCTTCTTGACAACTGACTCTTTAATTTTTCACATTGATCTCTCCCACTTTGACATCAATGACAAAGAGTGACACATCTCTCTTTCATTCTCTCCTTTAGACATTGCTTATACCTACTCTGCATACTCCCCCTTAGGAACACATAACAACTTGCATTAACATTTACTCCCCTTGACTGCAACAACCAACAAAGCTACTAGCTACTCCCATGAGAGGTACCCTTTAACATCAATCCATAACAAAGAATGAATCTTGAAATCCATAGGACTGATGCATATCCTTATGCATCTAGTTTAGAGAAGGAAGGGCAATAACCCCTAACTTCTCCCAGAGATACTTGAAAATATCCTTAGGAAGATCTTTAGTGAATATGTTAGCAATCTGATCCTTTGTAGGCACATACTTAAGCTTCACCTCATTTTTTGCAACCTTCTCTCTCAGAAAGTGATACTAGATTGAGATATGTTTTATCCTTGAGTGCATCACCAAATTCTTTGAAATGTTAATAGCACTTGTATTATCACAAAAGGTAGGAATTGGTTCATCATATACAACTTTGATATCCTTCAAGGTTTGCCTCATCCACAATACCTATGTGCAACAAGATGTTGCTGCAATGTATTCTACCTCTACATTAGATAAAGATACCGAGTCTTGCTTCTTACCTAGACATGACGCTAATATGCATCTGATGAGTGCTAGGTAGAACCCATGATAATACACCCTTTTACCTCTCTTTTTCTTCCTTCTTATTTCATTGTCTTGATGACTGCACCAAAGTAGATTGGCAAGATTTGTTCTAATTATGTTAATGAGAGATGAATTACCTAAAATCATGGTTTTTGATTGAAGGACTAATGTGTATTAAATTAATGGAAATATGTAGAAATTCTCTCTTTTTGAATCTACAAGTGCAGGTGTTTGGGTAAAGACAATTTTGAGCATCTCCGGAGGTGGTCCTAATAATCTCCAGAGCTGACATAAGGATACCACACCAGTCTCCAATATTTTCCAATATGATTGGAGAGATTTTGAGATAAGGGGGTGAATCATCTCTAGAGCTAGAATGAAGTCATGAGCATATCTCTAGAGCTAAACAAAAAGTCATAAGCATATCTCTGGAGTTGGAGACAAAAGTACACACCTCCGGAGCCTCCTTAATACAAATGTAGATTTCCAAGGCCGCTGCTAGTCAACACTTCTAGTGGTAATTGGGGTGCTCTAGATATTACTCAATAAACACCTGACTAATTGAATGAAGACCCTAGTTAACTGCTAGAAGTTTTATCTCTCTTTTTCATTTTGCATGAGTTCTCAACAAACTGATTAAGTACCTATATTTTAGGGCCTTGCTGCCCAGTTGTATTTGAAACTAAGACTTAGATTTAGTGAGATTGTTGTTCCACTAAAATCTATTTTAATTGCATGAATTTTTACTCTGTAGTTAAACAGTTCATAGAATAAGAGATTGATGCTATCTTATAGATGAACTAGTAGTTAGGGTAAGTGACATCTCATCACTGGATTAGATATAAATTTACAAAGTAGTAGCAGAAGAAGATAGTAGATGAATTATTATTATTGTAATCTCATTTTGATATAGATACTTTTTTTAATACAAAATGATACTGATGGAATTAGACTAAAAGAGAATTGTGATATTATATTCTTGTACTGATTCATTGCCTTAGTCTTCAGTCCTGAGGGTGAGGAGCAAAGGCCCGCTCCCACCACCAAGGCAGAAGTCTAGTATTGTTTGTTTATTATTCTATTTTAGATTATGTTGTTTGTTATTTTGTTTCAGATTATGTTTAGAAAGATAGTATTTTCTCATAGATAAATGTATGTTTCAATTGTATGGATTAGTATAGATCTAGATTAGCAATTCATTGTTTCAGCTTTGTTTCCAGCATTCCTAGAATTTATTTTCATAATAGATAGATCAGTAGCATTAGTTTCCTCAATCAATAGAGATCATTAGAGTTAGTTAAATAGACTGGAAACTATAGGATTCCTAATTGCAGATAGCCAAGGATGCAGCCCTAGATTTGACACATGAAAATATGATTAAATACCGAGGACCAACGACCCTTGTCATTTTTGGTGCCATTGTTGGGGATCTTTGTGTTAGTTAGGGAAACTTAGTTAAATAGTTTTAGGATAGATTGAATCTATATGGTTAGAGCTAGGGATTCAAAAGGAAGATGCATAAAATAGACACCCAATCAACAAACTATAGGAGAAAGCAATGGGGTGGCACAAGATCTTGTTGAAGAGAGACACCTAGAACCTACCTTGGAAACTGCACCTCAACTCAATAATCCCTTAAATCCTCCAAGTCTTCCACTTGCTAAATTTATCTAGGAATTGCAACAAAAATTCCAGGAAGATCCTTTGACATAAACTAATTCCTCAGAAACTAATTCCTCAAAACCTCACACTGAATCTCAAGGAGAAGAACCAGTATTAGACATGGATGATAATCATGAAGAGGAGGAAAATAAGGCTCCAAGAACCTTCTCATATCCCATTGTTCTAGCTGCTGGAGATAATGCCCCTATGAAAAATATTTCACCTGTACACTTGCCAAATTTTAGGGGTCTTGCTTCTGAGGATCCAAATCAGTTTTTGTTTGAATTCAAAGTGGTATGCTAGACTTATGATTATGGATCATATAATCAAAAACTCAATTTGTTCCCATCAACTTTGAAAGATTCTGCAATGAGATGGTTCATGGGTTTGCCCCAAAACTCTGTCCATTCTTGGGAATAGATGGAGACAAAATTCTTGGGAAAATACTAGGACTACTATAGAGTCAGTGATAAAAATGAGAAATTATTCAAAATTAAACAAAGAGAGGAAGATACCTTAGAGGACTATGTGGATAGGTTCAACTTCGCTTTGAGAAGGTATGGCAACCCTATAAATCACTCTTTGGCCAGAACCCTATTTGTAAAAGGATTAG
The DNA here is from genome assembly GCA_027924645.1 of Cunninghamia lanceolata. Classification (NCBI taxonomy): domain Eukaryota; kingdom Viridiplantae; phylum Streptophyta; class Pinopsida; order Cupressales; family Cupressaceae; genus Cunninghamia; species Cunninghamia lanceolata. The sequence continues at coordinate 1,605,870 of BSBN01001051.1, read as the reverse complement.
ATAAAGAATCAAAACATGCACTAAATGTAATGGGAAAATGGAATATCAATAAAATGGATATGCCTGCTATAGAAGAACTTTGTAGGAACTATTCCAGAACCCAAGATGGAGTGAGAACACCCAAATATTTCAAAGGGAAGAATGAATTAGGATAGTTAATGGAGGAGATTGCAAATCTTAAAACAAATATTCTAGTCCAACTGAATACCACATTAGATGGGATTTAGGCAAAAACTAGAACAACTGATCAAGGTAGAACAACTGAACCACTCTCCATCTATTGTCCTATGTGTAGAAACAAACATCTGTTGAGAGAATGCCCTTTAGATAAATCAGAGATTTGTCAGATCTGTGACATGGAACATCCTACCAGTCAGTGTGATCATCTCTCATCCTTAAAAATGATAAGTAAAAAGAATGCCATTATAGAGGAGGAGTTGAACTATGTAGGACAAAAACAAGTTGGGAATTTCCCTTATAATCAATATCCAAACCAATCTTCTTATAGGGGTCCTTCTAATTGGGGAAATAATCAATGGAATCCAACTTGGCATGGGCCCCAAAATAATCCTCCTTGGGGACCACAAGATTGGCCAAACCAACAATGGTAGAACCAACATTGGCAAAATCAGCCCTAGGAGAATCAATAGTGGCCACAACAATTTGAATCACAAAACATGCAGCCTCATTGGGGTCCTCAACAGGGATATAATCAACAATACCAGGGACAACCTCAATGTTTCCAACCTCAACAACAAGCATTGCTAACTGGACCCCCCAACACACAAGGATAGTCACAAAAAGAACTAGTTAGCCAATTACCCTTTCCATCTCAACCTATACCAAACCCATGGAATAAATAGGGAGCAACTGTTTACATGATAGAACAAGAAAATATAGTTGGTATGAATTCCATATATTCCAATAATCTCTAGCTATGTTCTAGGAAAGCACTTCCAAGACCATCTCCTCCAACTATAGTTGAAGTAACCAGTGATGAGGAACCTGAAAATCCATCCACTTAGCTTCAAGAGGAGATTCATATCGAAACAGTGCTAAAAGAACCATCCTTGGATAACTCTAGAGTTCCTCCTAAAAGGATGACTTTGGAGAACACCCTAGGAAATATTTTTGCTAAGAACTCTAGAGATGCTCCAGAGATGGAAAAACTAGCACAATACCTAGAATGGCTCAAACAACATGTCCCTCAAAAAAATGTCTTACGAAAACAAGTCCAATCTACCCTGGAATCAAAACTTTTACAAGAAATTAGACAATTAAACATTGAAATGCCACTCCTACAAGCAATTAGGGATGTGCCTGAACTGAACCAATTCATCAAACAACATTGTGTTAAGACCCAGGGTAGGAAGAAAAACTTTCCTTCCACCATCCAGGTGGAAGGAAAAGTAGTAGACCTCCTAATGGGAGAAATGCTCCTCCCAAAATATGGAGATCCTGGGAATCCTGTCATAACTGTTTATATCTTAGGGGTAGAAATATCTAATTTTTTGGTTGATTTAGAGCAACAATAAATGTAATGACAGTTCACACAATGGACAAATTAGTCCTAACATGTATCCAATCCACATCCATAATCCTTCAACTCACTGACCAGTCAGTAGCTATTCTAAAGGGGTGATAATTGATGTTCCACTTGTGGTAGAATCATGTCAGAAATTCCCAGTAGACTTCCTAATATTAGAACCTAGAAACCAGTGAAATGTATATCCATTGATATTAGGAAGGCTATGGCTAGCTACAACAGCAACATCTATTGATTGTCAAACTGGGGATATGGTCATTTCTAATGGAATAGATTTGAAGAAAATATCTTTGTATCCTCTAGCTAAACCATCAATACATTATTCAGGAAGGGTATGGGTAGATGAGCTGGATAACATGGAAAATAGTGCCTCAGTAGCTATGGTTACCATCAAAGAACATTTGGGTGAGTTAGAAGAAGAAATCCACTACGATACAATGGAAGATATCACCCACATTCTTATTAACGAGGATATAATGGAGCTAGCCCAAGATTAAAGGAGAGAATTTCTCACTTCTACTCATTGCACCCTAGCAAATATCATTCCTTGTGGAGAGACCTTTTATAGAGACTTAGCCACATTGCACATGTTGCTTCCACATTCTTGCCCCCTCAATACTATGACTTCGGGATATGGATTGAATACATTTATGGATTAGGTCACAAAATAGGTCATGATTTTACCTGGGAAAACACTGAATATCAACACCTAGTTAGCAAAAAAATAGGAAGAATCACTTCTCAAACTCCTAATTTCCCATTTAGTAGCTTTTGCTTGGGAATACCAAGATATGAAGGACATCCCTTTTGAGATCTATACTCATCATATATACACTGAAGATGTCAAACCTATCAGACACCCCCAGAGAAGATTGAATCCTACTTTAAAAGACATTGTTAAGACTGAAATAGAAAAAATGTTGCAAGTAGGGTTTATATATCCAATCTCAGATAGTCAATGGGTCTCACCCTTAGTCATAGTGCCTAAAAATAATGGGAAGTGGAGAGTGTGTATTGACTATAGAGAGCTAAACAAAGCCACAAAGAAGGACTACTTTCCCTTACCATTCATTAACCAAGTGCTAGACAACCTTGCAGGGAGGAAGTATTTTTCTTTCCAAGATGGCTTCAATGGATATAATTGAATCCAAGTAGCACCTAAAGATTAGGATAAAACTAATTTAACTTGTTCTTGGGGAACTTTTGCCTACAAAGTTCTTCCATTTGGACTATGTAATGCTTCAGCTACATTTCAGAGGCTTGTTTTAGCTATTTTTACTGAATTAGCTAATGAGTGCATGGAAGTCTATATGGATGACTTTACTGTGTATGGGGACAACTTTGAAGAAGTTCTCATAAACCTAGAGAAGGTACTAAAATGCTATGAAAAAATTGACTATCCTTGAGCAATGAAAAATGCTTTATGATGGTAGAGGCAGGAACTGTATTGGGACACACATCTCAGCAAATGGGATCAAAGCAAACCAAAACAAAATAGAAGTGATCAAATAGTTACCCTCACCTAAAAATCAGATAGATGTTATAATTTTTCTAGATCATGTAGGCTACTATAGGAGATTTATAGAAAATTTCAGTAGAATAGTTGCTCCTCTATTTACCCTGCTTAACAAAGACACTGAATTCTTATGGACAAAGGATTATCAATCAACATTTGAAACCCTTAAGGAGAAACTTACTGTCACACCTGTTTTAAGAGGACCCAATTGGACTCTGCCATTTCACATACAAAATGATGCTTCAATGAGTCTATTGGAGTAGTCTTAGGACAGAAAGATGAGGGAGAATGTATGCATGCCATCTACTACATCAGTAAAAACCTTACCTCTACAGAAAGAAACTATACCACAACTAAAAAAGAATTCTTGGTAGTCATATATGCTATAAACAAATTTAGGCATTATATCACTGGATACAAAATATTTGTACATACTGATCATGCAGCCATCCAATACTTAATCAATAAGCTAGTAGTGGGTGCAAGGATAATTAGGTGGTTTTTGCTATTGCAGGAATTTGACATTACCATAGTTGATAACCTAGGAAAATTCAATTTGGTTACTAACTTTCTATCAAGATTGCATATAGGTGGAGAGAACCAACCAGTGGAGGACAAATTTCTAGAAGAACATCTTTTTGTTATTTCCTCTATTGCACCTTGGTTTGCAGACATAGCTAATCTCTTAGCTATAGGTTTGTTTCCATCCCATTTTACCTCAAAACAAAAGAAGCGCTTACTAAAAGAAAGTTTATCTTACAAATGGTTAAATGGTTTACTATTTAAATGTGGTCCTGATTTCATTTTACACAAGTGTCTAAAAGTTGATAAAAGTTTTGATGTCTTAAGGGCATGTCATGATGAACCATCTGGTGGGCATTATTCCTCACATAGAACCATCCACAAAATTTTAGGAGCTGGTTACTATTGGCCCTCTATTCATAAGGATACCAAGAAGTATGTGCAGCAGTGTGATCAGTGGGAAAGGATGGGACAACCAACCTCCACCCAGGAAATGTCACTTCATCCTCAAGTAATGTTGGAACCATTTGAGCAATGGGCTCTAGAGTTTGTGGGACCAATTTCTCCACCATCATCAGATAAAGAGTACATTCTGGTATGCACAAACTATGTAACTAAATGGGCTGAAGTTCAGGCATTGCAATTTGCAAGAGAAGAAAAAGTTTTTGATTTCCTTTATAACAGAAGTCTCTTAAGGTTTGTTGCCCTGAGATCAATAGTTTCAGACAGAGGACCTCAATTCACTTCCCTGGTAATCAAAGCATTCACAGACTTATATCAAGTTAAGCACATAAAATCTTCACCTTACCATCCCCAAGCCAATGGGCAAGTGGAGGTGACTAATAGGGATTTGGAGAATATCCTAACAAGGACAGTGGCCATGGATAGAAAGGATTGGGCTAAGAGATTACCTGAAGCAATTTGGGCTTACAATACCACTTGGAAATCCATAACCAAATTCTCACCATATGAATTGGTTTATGGAAAGAAACTCATCTTGTCTATAGAATTTGAACTACAAACACTCAAAATTTCATTAGATATCGGTCTACTATTGTCTATAGCACAATAGAACATGATTCTTCAACTCAACGAGTTGGATGAAATCCATACAACAAACATAACTTGTTCAATATCAAAGGAAACAATGGCATGACCAACACATCAAAAGGAGGACATTTTAGCAGGGTGATTGGGTTCTCCTATATGATTCTAAGTTCAAGGAGTTTAAAGAGAAGCTACAAACTCACTGGATGGGTCCTTATCAGATAAAGGAAGTTTTTGAAAATGGAATAGTTTTGCTAGAACCCATTGATGGAAGCATAGATTCATGCTTAGTGAATGACCACAGAACTCGACTCTATAAAAGGCCATCATCTAAGGAGGAATTTATCAAGGATTTGTGCTTGGTCATAGGGGACACATCCTCTGTCATAGATTAGACTAAAAAAAAAGGTTGTAAACCAGCATATGGCGGCCTTCTTGAAAAAAAAAAAGTTGAAAACCAGCAAATGACATCCTTCTTGAAAAAAAAAAGAAAAAAAAAAGAGAAAGATGGAAAAATATTAAATGGCTATCTTCTTGACCAAGGGGATTGAAAACTAGTAAATGGTGGTTCCCTTGTTCTTGCTAGATTGGAATAATCAAGTTACAGAGGTAATCAAGTGCCAAGATTTACTAAAACACATCTCTGTAGCAAATTAGTAGCACCTCTGATGCTCACAAGCTAGGAGCACCTCCGATGATCCACTAATAAAGAGCCATTTTAAAATATTAAAAATAAGGAGGGGACCTACCTCTCTAGGTAATAAAGTGGAGACATCATTCGATGAGGTCAACATGACTCATCCTCCAGTCTATGACATAAACAATGATGAAGTCAGCATGCATATCGTTAGCAATCAAAAAGCCATCACTTGCACATGTACAAGTCATCACTAATTTCTATAAGGATGTCACTTGAAAACATGTCATTCCCAGACCATTCAGTGGGAATAATTGTAGAATAAGTAACAATAAGGATGCTAACACTAGTTCAAAGCTGCGAAGGAGTTGCTCATGTGCTGGGTCACATCAAATCTCATCAAAGCCGCAGCATTACAGCCAAGTACATTGGACCATCATCACTAAGATTGTTTCAGGTAATTCTCTTTAATTAAATTAATTAGTAACTATCTTTTTAGTTTTATTTTTAGGTGCCGTTATTGTGACACATCTCCCTACCATTATTTCCCCTCTTAACTCATGCATGCAGCCATATTTGCCACACTATCGACCTATCTACAGAGTGTCCAATCACTCCCCTACAATTATGACTGCATATACATGTTAAACTAGTCTCAAACTTCCTTCCCATAATCTAGGCAGTAAAAAAAACTAACATATCAACCCCAATTCAAATCTTTGAGTGTATTATTCAAGTCTGTTACCACAGTCCTCGTAGAGTAAAAAAAATAGACCACAGAGGGAATCAAGAAGAACTTTAGCTAGAGGAGGTGGAATATGACAGGAAGATGGGAGTGAAAAAGAAGTCAGAGCTAGAGAATATAACAGGCCTTCTGCAGGATCAAGTTGTAGAAAACATCTTAAGGAATGCAGGGTGGTTAGAATTTTTGTTGAAATTTGAAGGCTTTTAGGAGGATATTGTGGATGATTTCCTGTGCAACCTAAAAGATAATCAAACAATTGTGAGAGGGGTTCATGCCATTGTCTCTTCCACCATTATTAGTCATATCTTAGGGCTACTAGAACAAGGTGAGAGGCTTTACCATTTAAAAACCTTATATGCTGATTTAATTAAAAATTTCTCTGAAGGAGGTGAACCTGAAATACAATTACATTTGAGAAAAAATGAGGTTAAAGGAATTGTTAGGTATTCACTTCCACAACCATGGCAATCAATAGCTATGTGGTTGATGAAATATTTTACATGTGATGGACAATTCTCTATAGTCTTAGGACCAATAATGAAAATGTTAATTTTTCTGGGGCATGGAAATGCTCATTCAGAATTTAGCATAAACATCCCAAACTTTCTATATTCTACCATTAAATTCTCTGTAGATAAGTATCAATAGACGAAAGGTCCTATGAAAAACCATGGCCTCATTTTCTTGATTGAAACATCATTTTCTATCTCAAGCTAATGGGGAAGCTTTATGGCAGACATTTTTAGAAAATAAACCACAGGACGGAACACCAGAGAGGGCATAGGGAATGGATGAGACTTCCTCTACCCAACAAGAAGAGGAGGCAATGCCTTCAACTTCCTCTCTAGCTACTAAGAAAGATAAAGGTTAGAAACCAACAATGGAGGAAACTTCATTTGCTTCCCCTATTACTGGCAAAAAGAGGAAAGGGAAGGAGGTTGTGGATGAAGTCTTAGCTATCTTAGCACAACAAAAGGAACCTATTATAGAACAAACCCCCTATATGAATCACTTAACAAAATGGAAGATGTCCTTGGCTAAGGAGTCTATTCCAACTAAACAAATAGGGGAAGCAGTTGTTAAAGAGGAGGAAATTATGTAGACCTCTACCCAGACTTCTAACCCCAAGAAGCAAAAGAATAAGACAAGGCAGGGTTAGAAAACAAAAAGGACTTTAAAGAAAACTGATTTTAGCATACACTATTGGGCTGAGGAAGAATCTCATGATTCAAATAAAATTCCTCTAGTTAGGAAGAAGAAACAAAGAGAAGTGGCTAAGGAAGCTTCCCTAGAACCATCTATTCATCCAAGTTCTCGTAGTTCAACTCCACAACATTCCCCTACTCTAGAGACAGAGCACAGAGACACTTTCACTATTTCCTCAGACTCTAAGGATAATATACCTACTACAAAGGCACCTACTCCACCTGTGCTACGGAGAAGCAAGAGGAAAAGGCAACTCACTCAAACTGAAAAAGATATTGCTCTCTTGGATGAGGTTCTCTTGGGTTTCAAAACTTCTGTGGATGAGGCTGGACCTTCATCAGTACCAATAATTGAAGAGAGAAATCAAGAAGAAGCTTAGGATAAGGAGATTATTGGGGAAGTTGAAAAAGGGCAAGTTGATACATCTAACAGTGAAGGGCAAAGAGCTATGGAAAACCTTGAAGAGGAACAAATAGAAGAAGAAACATGGACTTATTCTCACCCCTCTGACCAAGAGGATGTAGAGATTCCAAGGGAACAATTGTTTCTAGAGGAAATAGATAATCTAAAGAGATTATTATGGGGGAAAAACTTAATTATTGTTGACCTCAAGAAGGTCATGAAGGAAAAAGAAATGCAACAAAAATAGATGATTGAAGGACTGCAAGAAGAACTCTAGGACAAACAAAAAATAATTCAAGAGAAAGAGGCAGAAATTAGAGACAAAGAAACAGAGGCAACCCAAAGTATCAAGGAAAAGGAGGAAGAGGCAGCACAAAATATTTCTGATCTTATGAAGGCTTGAGACAATAGCCTCACAATAATTGCAGCACTTGTTGAGAAAGTACCAAGTCAAGCCAAACAATTAACTTGGGCCAATAACATGATAGATGATCAAGAAGAATACATTCAGGAGTTGATTGGCCCAGTGGCAACCATGGAATAGGGGATGCAAACATATCCATACTTAGGCCCAATTCCAATAGATATCCTTAAGGCCCTATTTCATTGGGCAAGAAGATGTAGGGAATATGAGGCTTCTAAACCCATGCTGCAATTACAAAGGGCAGTGACTGCCATGTTTCAAAGAGTACAAACTTTGGAGAAAAAGGTCCTTCAGGTAGCTTCCATTTCATCTTCGATCCTATCTTGTAGACCCCTTAGTGGAAGTTATGCTCTATTTTTACAAGAAAGAATCCTATAGAGAAAGATATCTTTGGTTTTGTCTGATTTGATAGAGGACATAGAGATAGGGATAGGCTTCATGGAGGCATACATGAGAAGTCCTGAGGAGGATAAAGATTTTCTGTGTGAGCTATATTTGCAAGGTTTTTGCATCGATGATCATACCTTCATTATCAACTATTTTGTAGGAGAATGCCAACTTAGGCCATTCATGTCACTGATGAGAAATCATCATATTTGAAATGAAAGGATGGAGGCTTATATAAAGAAGGATGCATAAACAAGCCTTTTTATCAGAAGGGAATATCCAAATCCCAATGCTTTTAAGATCCATTTTAGGTTAAACATTTACTCCCCAGAAGGTAAGACCAATATTCTGCCTTTATATCTGAAACATCTGCAGGAATGCTCCATTGATTTTGGTCTCCTCATAAATAGTTTATCTAATCAAATGCTTCCAGTGGAAAAGAAAAGGTGGAACACTTTAACTATAGAACAAAAGATGACAGAAGTGGTGTCCCCTAGAAACCTAAGGTTGTTTATGAGGAAGGCCAGGACAGTGTCCAAATTGATGGATAAATACCAACTGAAGTGGATAGGTGGCCATTTCAGACCTCCTCTCATTATTGAGCCACTACCTATCTGGGCTAAACAAATGGAAGATGCCCGATTTCATGAATGGATGAAGTAGGTTGGTCAGTTTAGAGGGAATTGTAATACAGACCATACCACTTGGCCCACTTATGCAGATGACTACAATTTGACTAATAGAATATTCCACTTGAATAAGTCCAGATTGTTAAAAGCAGGAGGACCTGCTAACCTTTAAGTTCAGGGGGATGATGAGTGCCAGGTAGCACCCATGATAATACACCTTTTTACCTCTCTTTTTCTTCCTTCTTATTCCATTGTCCTGATGACTGCACCAAATTAGATTAACAAGATTTGTTCTAATTATGTTAATGAGAGATGAATTGCCTAAAATCATGATTTTTGATTGAAGGACTAATGTGCATTAAATTAATGGAAATATGCAAAAAATCTCTCTTTTTGAATCTACAGGTGCAGGTGTTCGAGTAAAGATAATTTTGAGCATCTCTGGAGGTGGTCCTAATAATCTCTAGAGCTGACATAAGGATACCACACCAGTCTCCAATATTTTCCAAAATGATTGGAGAGATTTTGAGATAAGGGGGTGAATCATCTCTAGAGCTAGACTGAAGTCATGAGCATATCTCTGAAGCTAAATAGAAAGTCATAAGCATATCTCTAGAGCTACAGATAGAAGCACACACCTTTGGAGCCTCCTTAATACAAATGTAGATTACCAGCACCACTGCCAGTCAACACTTCTAGAGGTAATTGGGGTGCTCCAGATATTACTCAATCAGCACCTGAGTAATTGAATGAAGACCCTAGTTAACTGCTAGAAGTTTTATCTCTTTTTTATTTTGCATGAGTTCTTGACAAACTGATTAAGTACCTATATTTTAGGGCCTTGCTGCCCAGTTGTACTTGAAACTAAGACTCAGATTTAGTGAGATTGCTATTCCACTAAAATCTATTTTAATTACATGACTTTTTACTTTGAAGTTAAATAGTTGGTAGAATAAAAGATTGATGCTATCTCATAGATGAACTAGTAGTTAGGGTAAGTGATATCTGATCGTTGGATTAGATATAAATTTACAAAGTAGCAACATAAGAAGATAGCGGATGAATTATTATTATTGTAATCTCATTTTGATATAGATACTTTTCTGAATACAAAAGGATACTGATGGAATTGGACTGAAAGAGAATTGTGATATTATACTCTTGTGTTGATTCATTGCCTTAGTCTTTAGTCCGAAGGGTGAGGAGCAAGGGCCCACTCCCACCACCAAGGCAGAAGGTTAGTATTGTTTGTTATTCTATTTTAGATTTTGTTGTTTGTTATTCTGTTTAGAAAGATAGTTGTTGTTTTCTCATAGATAAATGTATGTTTCAATTGTATGGATTAGTATAGATCTACATTAGCAATTCATTGTTTCAACTTTGTTTCCAGCATTCCTAGAATTTATTTTCATAGTAGATAGATTAGTAGAATTAGTTTCCTTAATTAGTAGAGATCATTAGAGTTAGTTAACTAGACTAGCAACTATAGGATTCCTAATTGTAGATAGCCAAGGACACAACCCTAGATTTGACCCATGAAAATATGATTAAATACTGAGGACCAACGACCCTTGTTAGCATCCAAGAAGGAATGCACCACCACTTGTATTTTTTCTATCATCTACACAACCAACCCAATCTGTATCTATATAAGCACTTAGCATAAAGTCAGTATCCTTTGGATACCACAAACCATGATCTGGAGTGCCCTTTAAATATATGAATATCCTTTTCACTGCTACAACATGTGACTCTCTAGGATCTTCTTGAAATCTAGCCACAAGACAAACTACATGCATAATATCCATTCTAGTAGTAGTTAGATATAGTAATCATCTAATAATTGATCTATACTTGCTCTAATCAGCCTTAGGAGTTTCATCATTCTTGCTCATCTTGCAACTAGTAACCATAGGGGTACAAACTTGTTTAGAATCTTCCATTCCAAACTTCTTTAACATTTCCTTGACATACTTTGATTGTGAAATGAAAATACCTTTATCTGTCTAATTGATTTGTAACATAAGGAAGAAGTTTATATCCCCACACATTGACATTTCAAATTCTTTCTGCATTTCATCTGCAAAACTCTTACACATACCTTCATTTCTTCCAAAGATTATATCATCCACATACACTTCCACAATCAGAATTTGATCTTCTTCTACTTTGAAGTACAAATTGCTATCTGCGGTACCTTTATTGAATCCTTGTTGTAATATGTACATGTCTAACCTTGCATACCAAGCTCTGGGGGGCTTACTTTAATCCATATAGTACCTTCTTCAATATGCAAACCATATAGTACCTTCTTCTTCCAATTCACCATTCAAAAAAGTAGACTTCACATCCATTTGATATAGTTTGAAATTTTTATGTGCTACAAAAGATAAAAACATCATGATGGCCTCCATTCTTACCACTGGAGCATATGTTTCCTCATAGTCTATTCCTTCTACTTGTGAGTAGCCTTTACACACAAGCCTTGCCTTGTTTCTTACTACTTCTCCATTCTCATTCAGTTTGTTCTGGAATACCCACTTAGTTACAATCACATTTTTGTTTCTTGGTCTTAGGACAAGTTCCCAAGTCTGATTCTTTTCAATCTGCATTAGTTCTTTTTCCATAGCCTTGATCCAATACTCATCCTTGCATGCTTCAATCACTATTTTAGGTTTAACTTCAAAAAGTAAACATAGATTTACATATTCTTCAACAATTTTCCTTCTTGTCAACACACCTTTTCTCTTATGACCAATGATCTGTTCCTAAGAATGATGCTTCTGCACATATTTGGGACTTTCAAAAGTCTTTTCAGAGCTTCTTGCTCTTTGATCTGCAATTCTTTTTCCTTATTCTTCCCTGCAAGAGGATTCATTTGATTCATAACCATTTACTTTTGAATTCTTCTATAGATCTTCATCAACTTTGACATTTGCACTCTCAACAATCTTTCTTAGCCTCTTGTTGTAGCACTAGTAAGCTTTTCTTTTAGTAGAATACCTAAGGAAGATACCTTCATCAGACCTTGCATGAAATTGTCCAAGGTTTTCTTCATCCCTTCTGATATAGCATTTGCTTCCAGACACTCTAAAGTATTTGACAGTAGGAATCCTTCCATAATATAGCTCATAAGTAGTCTTTATACTATTTTCTCTTGCTTGCACTCTGTTCAGTATATAAATTGTAGTATGAATTGCTTCTCTCCAGTAGACTTCTAATAGATTTACCTCTTTTATCATCATCCTTGTAGCTTCTTGAATAGTTATATTCTTTCTTTCAACCACTCCATCTACTAAGGAATCCTGGGGGTAGATAAATGCCTCTTTATTCCATGATTCTCATAAAACATGTTAAACTAATTGGAGGTGAACTCTCCACCCTTGTCAAACCTCAAACATTTGATTTTCATATCCATTTCATTCTCAACCATGACTTTGAATGCTTTAAACTTATCAAGGGATTCTGATTTTTCTTTGAGAAAAGTAACCCATGTCATTCTAGAATAATCATCAATCAATAGCATAAAATACATGTCACCTTGAAAACTCCTTACTCTGGTAGGACCACAAAGATCTATATGCAGCAATTCCAATAGTTTGGTAGAAGATTGATCCTTGAATTTGAAACCTCTTCTTTCTTACTTTCCAACTTGACATTCCTTATAGATAGCATTGATAAGATTTGTAATCTTTGGCAGATCTCTCAAAACTTAAACTGAACTTATTTTTACTAGGATATCAAAATTGATGTGACACAATCTTCTATGCCATAGCCAACTCTCACTGATTTGAGTCATGAAATAATAATCATCACTACCTTTGAGTTGATAAACATTTCCATCTACCCTCCTTCCAGCAGTAATCATAGTTTTGAAGTCTTTTCAGATCTCACAACCACCATCCTAAAACAAAAGATTGTATCCTTTGCTACACATTTGTCCAACACTCAAGAGGTTATGTTTTAAACCCTTAACATAAAGCACATCATCAATATTATGTTTCCCATCAAAACTAATTGAGCCTTTTCCACATATCTTAGTAGATGTATCATCACCAAATCTAACTAGTCCTCCATCATATTTTTCAAGTTTAACAAACTTATTCTTATCACCGGTCATATGATTTGAGCATCCACTGTCAATGACCTAGTAGTTCTTTTCTTGTCTAGCATGAAAAGTAGACATCGAGGTACCTTCAACATTAATAGTTACTTCCAGAGCCCTTTCCTTCACACATTCCTTAGAGTTAGCAGAAACAATATCATCTTTTAAAGCTATGAACAAACATTCACTATCCTTATCATCTTCATAATCAAATTCATCATCAAATATACTTCAATATTCTAACATAATAACTTGTCTTAAACATCTTACCATTGTTTTCCCTATTTTTTCTTTTCAAAATTCTGTCTGGACATCTTGAAGCATAATGACCTATCTTGCCACAATTGAAACTCTTGAAAGGTAACTTACCACTATACTTACCAGTACCCTTTTTCATTCTTCTCACAAAGTTAGCTTCCATATCATCAGAATCCTCCTGATCTAATTCCATAGTCTTCTCTTATTTACCAACCTTAAAGGAAATCTCAACTTTTGCACTATTTGTACCAAATTCTCTAATTTCAAAAGTAGTTAAAGTGCCATATAACTGATCTCTAGTAAATTTATCCATATTTTGCAATTCTTCAATAGAAAAAACTTTATGACTATAAGATTTGGGAAGAGTTCTGAGTACCTTCTTTACCACTTATTTTTCTTCCAATTCTCCACCAAGACCTTTGATGCTATTGACAACTTCATCCACCTTTTACAAGTAGCTTGTGATGTTTTCATCTTCAGACATTCACATGGTCTCAAACATGATCTTCAGGTTCTACATCTTATCTTGCTTGACCTTATCATCTCCTTCATAAATACTTTTTAACTTTTCCCAAATTTCATTAGCAGTTTTTAGATTCATAACCTTTACCAATTCAGAATTAGTAAGACCACTTATAAGAGCACACCTTGGTTTACCATTATTTTCATAGGCCTTGATCTCATTAGTAGTACTTGGTCCATTCTTAGGTATAGTATATGTAGTCACAATAGACTTCCAGATTTCATATCCAAGAGCAATTAGATAACCTTCCATCCTTATTTTCCATAATGTATAGTTTGATCTATCAAACAGGGGAACATCCTTCTTGTGTGCCATCCTAGATGTACCTCAAGTAGTTAAGCTTTCTTCCAAGGACCCTTTCTCTGATACCAATTGTTGAATGCACAAGACAACTAAGAAGGGGGTTGAATCAATTGTGACTTATAATTCCAAAACCCTCATACACATTTAAATCCACATAAATTCAATTAACCCTTAAACTATTATGATGATTAAGAAAATAACATAAATTGATCCAAATCAACAACACACACAAGAGAACACCAGCTTTACGTGGAAAACCCAAGAAGGGAAAAACCACAATGAGGATTAGCTCACAACATAAAGTAATATCAACACTAAATACAATAGGGTTCACTATCAAAAAGGCTCACTGTGAGAATAGAAAAGAAGATAGAGAAGATTGTTACAAGGAGAAAACTATCTCAATGCAACAGAGAAGTCCACCACAACACCATCAACACCTCTACAATCTCACTTAGGAATTGTAGACACCTTTTGCTCACTACATCAAGTAATCTAACACATGAAAGTTCACACTACACTACACAAATTTGTACTCTATAACTCTGTAATTCGTATCACATACCCCATGCTCTTCTTTCTTACCATCATTCAATAGATCAACACTTATTTATACCATCTTCAATCTTAAAAACATTCTCCAAGGTTAGAAAAGCACCTTAATCATGCAAATTCAAATTAGGTCAGCACGAAAACATTCCCACGGTGGAAAGGAATGAGGACCACAACACACCTTAGGTTGGACCTAAATTCACTCATACACATTACACCATGCTTCCACAATCATCGAAGCAACTCCATAATTAGCGTAAACACCCAAGGTCGACCAAACCTATGTTAACACCATAAACAATTAAGTGCATGCTTCCTCAAAACCAAAGATGACTCATGGACCACACATCATGCTTGAACACAATCTAAAATATTCCACAAACACCCTAAACTCCAACAAATTCCTCTGCAAGAAATTTCACCTTTTGAACAAACTTATCTTGTTTACCTAGCATACTCAAACATCTCTGTCATGCACTGTAACTCAACAAATTAACTTACAGAGCACCAAGGCATGAACAAATTCAACTAAAGATAGATATGATCCTTATAAACACACTTCCAGAACCACAAGACTTGAAAATGCTCCGCAAAGAAATGTGGAGCAAAAACTTTTCTCTGAGACACCTTTGCAAATCACAGTTCACACACTAGTGAACACACCTTCCTTTGTACATCAATCTAATGTGCCAAATTCTGAATGTAGTACCTCTAAACACCTTTAATAAACATATCCAAACTGTATAAAGAAATATTCAATATAAAAGAAATGCAGAGCAAAACCAGAACAAGACTCTACAACACAGAATATCACCGCCACACACTATTTTCTTATTTTATTCAAATTTTCTCAAAAGCACTTAGAAACCAAGCACCAAGAACATATCATCACCATCTTTAGCACTTCCTCATCTTCAGAGATAGAATCCACTCAACACCAACTTTCTCACACTCTTGCAATATTCTCTCTCATACAGTTGACACCAATGACAATACAAGCTTGTTGACATCAATGACAACACCGACTGCACATACTTGCAACACAAATGTTTGGTACTTTAACCACTTTTGAGTAAGAGAGTTTGGTCAAGATGATTAAAGAAAAGAAACTGCTTCTAAGGATAGCAAGAAAAAAAGAATGATAAGTCAGATCCTGATGATTTTGATGAAGTAGAAACAAATTTTGTAAGTAGATTAAAAAAGGGCTCTAGAAAATATAGAGGTAAGTTACCCTTCAAATTCTTTAACTGTGGAAAGATAGGTCATTATGCTTCAAAATGTCAATCAAAATCCCTAATGACAAATACAAGGATACCAAAGGAAAATCATTCAAGAGAAGTTATTATGTTAAAGGTGATTCTAGCATATCTAATGATGAGTCTGACCATCCAGATGATGAAAGTGATGAATGCTTGTTCATGGCTTTGAATGTTGGAAGTAATTCTACTAATCCTGAAATATGTATAAAGGAAATTGCTCTAGAAATAGGGCACACCATCGATGGAGCTTTGGTAACTACTTTTCATGCAAGATAAGAGGAGAAATACTGGTTAATTAATAGTAGGTGTTCAAATCATATGACATGTAGTATGAATAAGTTTGTTAATCTTGAGAAGTTTGATGGAGGTTTTGTAAAGTTTGGAGATGATACATCTACTAAGATCTATGAAAAAGGTTCAATCAGTTTTGATGACAAGCACAATACAGATGATATTATTTATGTCAAGGGTCTCTAGCATAATCTTCTAAGTGTAGGACAAATGTGTAGTAGAGGATATAACCTTATGTTTCAAGATGGTGGTTGTTAAATTAGAAAAGAAAACTCTAGAACTCTGGTTGCTACAAGAACAAGGACAAAAGAAAATGTATATCAGCTCAAAGGTGCTAATGGTATGTGTTTCATGACTCAAGTTAATGAAAGTTGGCTATGGTAGAGAATAATATGTCACATCAATTTTGATAGCCTAGTGAGGATCAACTCTACTCAAGTTGTGAGGGATCTGCCAAGAATTACAAATCTTATCAATGCAATTTGCAAGGAATGTCAAATTGGGAAGCAAACAAGAAAGAATTTCAAAACCAAAGAGTATTTTACCACAGGACCATTAGATTTGGTGCATACAAATCTATGTGGATCCACAAGAATAGGAATCTTTCAAGGTGATAGGTATTTCATGTTGTTAATTGATGATTACTCTAGAATGGCTTGGGTAACCTTTCTCAAAGAAAAATTAGAAGCTCTAGATAAGTTCAAAGCATTTAAAATTATGGTTGAAAATAAAATAGATTTGAAAATCAAGTGCTTGAGGTTTGACAGAGGTGGTGAGTTAACATCCAATGAGTTTAACTTCTTTTGTGAAGATGATGGAATAAAAAGGCATTTGTCAGCCCCTAGGGCTCCTCAGTAGAATGGAGTTATGGAAAGAAAGAATAGGATAGTTCAGGAAGCAGCAAGGAAAATGTTAAAAGAAGCAAATCTACCAGATATCTATTGGAGAGAAGCTATTCATACTATAGTCTACATACAAAATAGAGTGCAAGAAAGGGTCAATGATTCAAAGACTCCATATGAACTATGGTATGGAAGAATACCTACTATAAAATATTTTTAAGTGTTTGGAAGCAAGTGCTACATTAGAAGAGATGAAGAAAATTTGGGAAAGTTTGATACAAGATTGGATGAAGGAATCTTTCTTGGATATTCTACAAAGAGCAAGGCTTACATGTGCTACAACAAGAGGCTAAAGAATTTAGTTGAAAGTGCAAATGTCAAAGTGGATGAAGAACCACATCAAAGTTGAATGCTAATAGAGAAGAAGAAAAGGAAAAGGAGGTGCAAGTTGATGAAGAAGATGCAAGTATGTGCAGAAGAATCATTCTAAAGATCAAATCATTGGAGATAAGAACAAAGGTGTATTAACAAGAAGAAAAATTGCTATGGTAGATGAATAGGTAAATTTGTGTTTTCTATCTAAAATAGAACCCAAAACAATAACTGAAGCATGCAAAGATGAACACTGGATCAAAGCTATGGCAAAAGAATTGATGCAAATTGAGAAAAATCAGACTTGGGAAATTGTCCCAAGACTAGAAGATAAAAATGTAATAGGAACTAAATGGTTATTTTAGAACAAATTGAATAAGAATGGAGAAGTAGTCAGAAATAAGGCTAGGCTTGTTTGTAAAGGCTACTCACAAGTGGAAGGAATAGATTATGAGGAAACATATGCTCCAGTGGCAAGAATGGAGGCCATTAGAATGTTTTTAGCTTTTGCAGCTCATAAGGACTTCAAAGTTTATTAAATGGATGTGAAATCTACATTCTTGAATGGAGAGTTAGAAGAAGAGGTATACATTGAACAACCAGAAGGCTTTCAGTTATCAGATGATCCAAATATGGTTTGCAAATTGAAGAAGGCATTGTATCGACTGAAACAGACTCCTAGAGCTTGGTATGCAAGATTGGATAGATACATGCTACAACAAGGATTCAAAAAGAACACGACAGATAGTAATTTGTACTTTAAAGTTGAAGAAGATCAAATCCTAATTGTAGAGGTATATGTTGATGATTTAATCTTTAGAGGAAATGAAGGTATGTATAAGAGATATGTAGAAGAGATGTAAAAAGAATTTGAAATGTTAATGTGTGGGGAAATGAATTTCTTTCTTGGATTGCAAATCAATCAATTAGTAAAAGGTATTTTCATTTCACAGTCAAAGTATGTTAAGGAAATGTTGAAGAAGTTTGGAATGTAAGACTCCAAACCAGTATGTACTCCCATGACTACTGGTTGTAAGTTAAGAAAAAATGATGAATCTCCCTAGGCTGATCAAAGCACATACAGATCAATGATTGGTGGACTGTTATACCTAATTGCTACTAGACTAGATATCATGCACTTAGTTTGTCTTGTGGCTAAATTCCAAGAAGATCCTAGAGAATCACATGTTACAGTAGTAAAAAGGATATTTAGATACTTGAAAGGCACTCCAAATTTTGGCTTATGGTATCCCAAGGATACTGATTTTTCTTTGAGTGCATATACAGATGCAGATTGGGTAGGATGTACATATGATAGAAGAAGTACAAGTGGTGGTTCTTTCTTTCTTGGAAGCAGACTAGTTTCATGGTTGAGTAAGAAGCATGATTCAGTATCATTATCTACTATAGAGGTAGAGTACATTGTAGCAACATCTTGCTACACATGTGTTGTGGATGAAGTAGACATTGAAGGATATCAAAGTATCATATGATGAACCTATTCCTATCTTATGTTATAATACAGGTGCTATCAACATTTCAAATAATTTGGTAATGTATTCAAGAACAAAGCATATTTCAATCTGGTATCACTTTATTAGAGAGAAGGTTGTAGAGAATGAGGTGAAATTGGAGTATGTGCCTACCAAGGATCAAGTTGTAGATATTTTTACAAAGGCTCTTCCTAAGGATACTTTTGAGTATCTCTTACAGAAGTTAGGGGTTATTACTCCTTTTAATTAGATGCATAAGTGTGTGCATCTATCTGGGAAGCATTTCAAGATTCATTCTTTGTCTTGGACTAATGTTGTAAGCTACCTCTTAGGGGGAGTAGGTAATGATTTTGCTAGTTGGTGCAGTCAGATGAAGCATATCTTATGCCCCTAAGGGGGAGAGTGTAGAAAAGTGAAAATAGTGGAGTGAGAGCAAGTACTTGTTGGTGTTGCAAGTGTTGTCCTTTGTCATTGACATCAAAGGGGGAGAGAGTTAAAGTGGCTAAAAAACCATTGTGTAGGAAAGATTGTGTAGGAAAGTGTGTGAAGAGTAAGAGTTTCTCCAGTTAGGGGGAGTACTACTGAGCTACTAATTGATTGCTTTAGGTCTTAATGGTATTTCAAAAAGTTGGTAGTGCCATCAATGACAAAGGGGGAAATTGTTGGAAACTTGCTGGTGTTGTCAATGATGTCAACCTCTAGCAGGTAGTTCACTTGGTTTCCAAGTGCTTTTGAGAAAATTTGAATAAAAAGGTGCACAGTATGACAGAGCTGTGCTCAGTGTTATTGATTGAAGATATGCTTGTGTAGTTTGGAAGTAATGATCAGAGATATTCAGAGGTGTTATATCCAAAGTTTCATGTTCTAGATTGAGTAGTAGTGAAAGATGTGTTTTAGTAGAGTATTTTGACTGTGAAGAAGGTTGTCTAGGAGAAATGAGATTGTTTTGCATTTCTCCGCATTGAGGTTTCTTGTCCTGCTGATTTGGGAATATGCTTATACTATCTATATCTACTTTCCCTTGAAGTTTTTGGTGTTGGGTTGCTCCACAAACTTAGTTCTTGTGTTGGAGTTCAATAGTAGTGCATCCTGATATGTAGAATGAAGACATTACTTGTTCTAGGTGGTTGCGGCTGTATTGCAAAATATTATGATGATGTTGGAATATTTTGGAAAGATGTGTGGATGTTGTGGAACACTTCTTTGTGGTTGTAATGTCCCCTTTTAGCCTATTGTTTTCTATGGATGGTTTAGCCTATTCCTGACCCTCGTAGGCTAATGAGCATGGTTAGGGGGTCTTTTTTTGTAGCAGTTACCCAATTAGTGGTTGGTTTATATTCCTGGTTTTAGTTGCAATAAGGAGTTTCCTAAGGAATAACACCTAATGTGATAATATAATGTTATATTTGCACTTTATATTATAAAGTCACTTTTTAATATTTGTTAAGTGTAAATAAAATAATATTATTAATGTTTAAAAAGGAAGCTTCTAGAGGGGGGCTGATCTCGTGAGGGGAAAATTATATTAAGAGGGTCACCCAAGCTTCATTTTCATCCAGGATTTGATATTTGATTTGGAGTTCTTGTGCGGAGAAGGAACCAACAATGGTTTCTACCATTATTGAGCCTTTGGGAATGATACTCTCATAGGTTGTGCAATTTTGAGGCTGTGAAACTATCAGCTGAGATTATTGCCTGATTATGGGCTTTATTTTAGAGGTCCAACTCGTGCTTCATTAACGAGATTCTATAGGTGCAGTAGCTATTATATTACTACCCTAGCTGAGTTGATTGTGGCATCTGAGGTAATGCCACCTCATTTGTGGAGGATGATATATTTACATATTTAATGGCCTTTGGCCAAATTTGAGAAGATTGTTTATTTGTGGAGATAAAGGCCTGAGTCACCAAAAGAGGGATCATTAAAGCCAAGTTGAACCTGAAGAAAGAGATAAGGCCCTATATAAGAGGACAAAGACTTGTCAGACAAAAGACAAGAAGTGCGAACGAAGACAAAAAATATCGATTTGGAGGATAATCGAATAGAAGCTGCATTAAAGGAGTTTATCATATATTTTAAGGGAGAATCCCATTAAGACTCAACTGTCCAGAAAAAGACAAAATATAATATATCAAATAATCTCAGGCATTTGATATATTCAAGTGATGGGTCAAAGGAGATTATCGGGCCTAGATATGTTATGTATGCTGCTAAAGACAAGTTTCATCACTTTGAGGGAGCTGACTAAGAGACAATCGATATTTGAAGAATAAAAAGATTTAACGCTAGGGACTAGAGCTAACGTCTATGAAGGAGGATGATATGATTAAGCTGACAAATATATCTACACCAATCAGCTGGAGGAGTCACTCAACTGCTATCATCAGGTTCTTTGTATTTACATTCATAAACTTCTGTTTATAATTACTATATTTTGAAGGCATTGGTTGTTGTCAACTCAACATTCAATAATTGCACATTATCATTTAGTTTGCATACAGAGTCTTCAAATTTGTAGTTTCATTCCTTTGTTGGGTCATTAGTTGTTAGTAGAGGGAATCATTGGCATTCACTGTAGTGTATGGTGCAATCAATCATAGTATACCTCTATTATAGTAGATTGAATTGAATGTCATATGATGATATATATATATATATATATATATATATATATATATATATATATATATATATATATTTGCATTGAGTCAAATTGAGTTGTTTCTTTGATCACATTGTAATCCATTGGCAAAGGATGTAACAAGCTGAGTAGCATTATACTTGTGTTTGAGTTTGCATACCAACTATTTGATATTGTTAGTTTCAAGACATACAACTGAGAGGGGGGGTGAATTAGTTGTCCCAAAACTTGCTTTTATTAACCACTTAAATCCTTCTTGTAATTCAACAACATAATAATAAATTAGTCATGGAAACACAATGCAACAATTCAAGAGCAGAAATAGATTAACACATATGACACCAAGATTTTAATGTGGAAAACCCGGTTA
This sequence comes from Cunninghamia lanceolata, assembly GCA_027924645.1. Taxonomy (NCBI): domain Eukaryota; kingdom Viridiplantae; phylum Streptophyta; class Pinopsida; order Cupressales; family Cupressaceae; genus Cunninghamia; species Cunninghamia lanceolata. Next base: position 1,583,799 of record BSBN01001051.1, on the reverse strand, counting down.
AGGAAAAAACCACAGGGTGACTAACCCAAGATTGTATTCTCTATTAAAAGAATAAGAAGAACAAAATTGTACATGCCAATTAGGGCTCACTGCTCGAGCACACTACTCACAAGAGGCCCACTGCCTATAGGAGACACACTTTCTACAAAATAATAAATATTACATACTTGAACTGAAGAACATCATCTTCACCATGCTTGAGTTAGTTCTATTTAAGCTCAACACTTCTGCTCTACCTTTCACTCTTCTCCTCTCTACCACACTCTCATCCCTATCAAGATGACTTCACAAATCTTATTTATAAAAGACATCAACTTTGGTATAATCATCAAAGTCAGCATACTTTACAGAGCAAATAAATAAATACAACTTGACTTATTACAAAAGACTTCATGCGAATCACCACACTGTCGGCACACAAATCTGGGACTTAAATCTTCTTTGAGGAACACACCATGGTTCGTAGAACATCTTCAAGATCATCCGCAAGATGTATAAATCATCTAGTCAGCCAAGTTTAGGAAGAACATCATCATCCGGAAGTAATTCTTCAATTACGAGCTCCATCTTCAATGCGGACCATCAACACAAATTGGACACAATCTAGAGACCCCCACAGAATTACCTGAATCACCAAGAACATCCACACTACTGCTTACTGAAATCATTCTCTTCTTCATCCGGAACCTCAAGAACACAGTCTGCCATCACTGTCATATTGGAATAAATGCTTGCAGACCTCCAAACCATGAACCAATTGAGTTTTCAATTCACATTGACTTCCTAAACACTCCACCAAATCCGTAGAGCAAGATATTTCATTTCTAGATCTCACTGAACCTATTTGCGTCACTCTATCACCTCTTAACATCTGCCATAAGTAGTTTTACTCATATGGCCATAACTTCTTCAAATCTTCATGTAAACCTCTCAAATCTTTACTAGAACACCTTTAGACACATATCTACAAACCGTTTGATGCACATCTTCTAATCTTCACCTTAGCTAGGATCTTCACTTCACTATCTTCACTATTCTTCTCTATTTCTAATAGGACTAATTTTCTCAATGCAACTCATCCAACCCTTGACATCAATGCAACAGGAGTATGTTGACATCAATGAAAACACCAGTTAGGCCCATACTTGTAATAGATATCATGTCTCATTGATGTATTTACATTCCATGACAACTATTTGTCTAAATGCCTGAGTTGTTGTAGCTGCAAATTCCATGAGTTGTCAGTTAATAGAAATCAGATAATTACTTTGTAGTTGTATATTTCTGTCATTCACTAATGGTAGAATATTTAAATAAGTTTGGAAAGATATTTCATGCATTTCAACCACTTTCAAAAGGAAAATCATCAAACAAAAAACATTTACCAGCAGTTCAAGTGCTAGCAAGCAAACTATTTGATGAAATGTCCAAGAGCTAAAGGGTGAGAAATCTTGTAAAAATAGCTAGGGACACTACAGTGGTATCAGAGTAGTTTCCTACCATCCTTTGGGTTTGAAATAGGATCCCTTGATGCAACCAAGTGATAGGTATAAGAGGTATAAAACTAGAGAAGAAAGGAAGAAAAAATAGTGGCCACAACCTCCTGAATAGGACACTTTATCAGTTGCTATAGCAACAAGATAGTGTGGCACTGAGATTGGTTCAACTAGAACCATGGGTGAGAATGAACCTAGAAATGAAGGTAGAAATGGGGGAAACAATGTGGAAAGAGAAGCATGAGAGCTTATGAGAAACATGGCAACAGGACAGTAGCAGGTTGTAGATGCTGTGAGAGCACTCACTACTATGTTACAATGAATCAACCCTCAAGGAAGATAGAATCTTGAACTAGATGATAATAGGAGTGTAGTTGGGACTCCAGGGGCACTGAGAGAACCCACCCATACCTTAGATAGGCCTACACATCCTACCTTTCTGAGAAATGAACTAGAAGAGGGACATGCAGAAGAAGAGGGAGAAGAAATGTTCGCAGATACTCTTATGGCACCAAATGATGAGTGGGAGTTGTTGACACCACAAGTGAGGGAATGCATGAGCTTTGACAGATTTGTGAGTTAGAGGATAGAGTCTTATAGATCTAGGTAGGATAGGAGACCGAGAAACCAAAACAATGATCTGATGTATGCTACCAGTAGAGTCACCTTACCCATGTTTGACAGTAGTGGGAAGGTTACAGCTTAGTCTTGGATTCACAAGATAGACACTCTCCTAAATCTTAGACCCATGATAGAAGGGGATGTGATAAAATATGTCACCTTTCACTTGGAGGGAGCAGCCCACGATTGGTGGTATCATGGGTTGGACATGTTACAGCATAACCGTATGACTTCTTATCAGGAGTTCATTGATAGATTGATGGAATGCTTTGATAAGAAAGACCCAAAGACATATTTTAATGATCTAGCTTAGCTTAAGCAGACTGGGAGTTTGGAGAGTTACATTAGTGACTTTAAAAAATTATCAGTTATGGTTTCCAATATATCATCAAGAGGAGATTAGTTGTACTATTCATTGAGGGCTTATTGGAACCATTGAGAGGATGGATAAAAGCCTTTGATCCCCCTTCACTTCAAGAGGCTATGAAGAAGGCTAGGAGTATGGAGTTCACAGCGCCAAAAATCAAGGGTTCACATAACGATGTTCCTTCTACCAGCAATGAGAATCCTCAACAATTTGTTGATAAGAAAAAGAACTCAGCAGCCATGGTTGACGAGAAGTCACATGAGGAGTTAAGGAAAAAGAAATTGTGCTATTTGTGTAAGGAACCATATAATAGGGATCATGACTGCCCTTTAAGGCCTAAGGGTAAGGCAAATCGTATTATGTAGGCATATTATGAGGACTCCAATTCTAATAATGCAGATCAGCAAGCTGCTTCACGGGTTGATCAAGATGAGAAGGCATCTACTAATGGGAATTTGGCTCCTTTGGCATTCGTTGCTAATGTATAGGATGATACTACATTCAGATTCAGAGGAATAGTCGATGGACAGTGTTGCATTGCCATGCTTAACATAGGAGCAACACACAACTTTATTGATGAGGGTTTTGTGGCTAGATGTAGACTTCAGGCCGAGGATTTTGATGGATTTAGAGTCCAAGTTGCTAATGGTTATACCCTCACATGCACTAGACAGATTAATAATCTCACTTTTTTGTTGAATGGTTATGAGTTACGGACTGATTTCTATATGGTCAACATGGGTGAGATGGACATAGTGTTGGGCATTGGATGGCTCCAGGACATAGAAGAATTTACCCTCAACGTGCCTAAAATGGAAACAAAATTTGAGGTTGATAACATGAAATATGTGTTGAGAGGAATTGTAGAGGGGAGCTTGCATTCTATCTCTTTTTGTAGGGGGTTGGATAGAAAGAGAGAGAAGGAGGTGGTTCAGGAGGAGAAGCATGAGATAGTTCACAATCCCCTATTCAAAATAGATGTTACATGGTCATATGATAATCCACTCTTCAAGTTATATGTTGATCACTCTCTTGACTCTAGTTTTATGATGAGAATTGATGGTAGAATTTGGGAACCTTCTAGTGCATCAGGATTTCAAACAGGGGTTGTAGATGAGATTTCAGAGGTGTGCATAGTGAGGAGTATGTATAGCTTTAGATTTGATCCTCATGTACAAGATTTATTTCAGATGCACAGTTCAGTGGTGCATGTGATAGATAGTTTGTATGATAGCTTACCTTGCGTAGAGATTGGAAGCAAATATAGTCAGTCTTTAGGTTTGATTCCTTTTGAGGCTTATACTCCTGCGACACGTGATAGAGGGACTGAGTTGATTCAACATGTTCAGTTAGTTGTGCTAGTGCTAGTGTTACCGGAGTTGTTTGATGATAGCAGGGACATTACACAGATCTTCCCTTGGGATCCAAGTGGGGGAGAGCTTTCTTTGTAGCCAAGATTGCTTGGGGACAAGCAATTTCAGGGAGGGCAGACTGTAATGTCCCCTTTTAGCCTAATGTTGTTTGTGGATGGTTTATCCTATTCCTGACCCTTGTAGGCTAATGAGCATGGTTAGGGGGTCTTTTTTCTACAGCAGTTACCTAATCAGTGGTTGGTTTATATTCATGGTTTCAGTTGCAATAAGGAGTTTCCTAAGGAATAACACTTAATGTGATAATATTATATTTTCACTTTATATTATAAAGTCACTTTTTAATATTTGTTAAGTGTAAATAAAATAATAATATTAATGTTTAAAAAGGAAGCTTCTAGAGGGGGGCCGATCTCATGAAGGGAAAAGTAATTAAGAAGGTCATCCAAGCTTCATTTTCATCCAGGATTTGATATTTGATTTGGAGTTCTTGTGTGGAGAAGGAACCAGCAAGGGTTTCTACCATTATTGAGTCTTTGGGAAAAGGACTCCGATAGGTTACGCAATTTTGAGGCTATGAAACTATCAGCTAAGATTATTGCCTGATTGTGGGCTTCATTTTAGAGGTGCAACTTGTGCTTCATTGAGGAGATTCTACAGGTGTAGTAGTTGTTGTATTACTACCCTAGCTAAGTTGTTTGTGGTAGCTGATGTATTACCACCTCATTTGTGGAGGATGAGATATTTACAGATTTAATGGCCTTTGGCCAAATTTAAGAAGATTGTTTATTTGTGGAGACAAAGGCCTGAGTCACCAAAAGAGGGATCATTAAAGCCAAGTTAAACTTGAAGAAAGAGACAAGGCCCTGCACAAGAGGACAAAGACTTGTCAAACAAAAGACAAGAAGTACGAATGAAGACAAAAAATATCGATTTGGAGGATAATCAAATAGAAGCTACATTGAAGGAGTTTATCGCATATTTTAAGGGAGAATCCCATTGAGACTCAGCCGCCTAGAAAAAGACAAGATATAATATATTGAATAATCTTAGACATTTGATATATTCAGGTGATGGGTCAAAGGAGATTACCAGGGCTAGATATGTTATGTATGCCACTGAAGACAAGTTCCATCACTTTGAGGGAGCTGACTAAGAAACAATCAATATTTGAAGAATAAAAAGATTTCACGCCAGGGATTAGAGATGACATCTATTAAGGAAGACGATATCAAGAAGCTAAACAATATATCTACACCAATCAACTGGAGGAGTCACTCAGTTTCTATCATCAGATTCTTTGTATTTATAGTCATAAACTTCTTGTTATAATTACTATATTCTGAAGGCATTGGTTGTTGTTAGCTCAACATTCAATAATTGCACATTATCATTTTGTTTGCATATAGAGTCTTTGAATTTGCAATTTCATTCCTTCATTGGGTCATCAGTTGTTAGTAGAGGGAATCATTGGCATCCACTATAGTGTATGGTGTAATCAATCATAGTATACCTCTGTTACACTAGATTGAATTGAATGTCATATGATAATATATATATTTGCATTGAGTCAAATTGAGTTGTTGCTTTGATCACATTGTAATCCATTGGCAAAGGATGTAACAAGCTGAGCAACATTATACTTGTGTTTGGGTTTGCATACCAACTATTTTCTATCATGTCTCATTACTATAGATTATGTATTTACATTGCATGACAACTGTTTGTCTAAATGCCTGAGTTGTTGTAGCTACAAATTCCATGAGTTTCCAGTCAATAGAAATCAGATAATTACTTTGCAGTTGTATATTTCTATCATTCACTAATGGTAGCATATTTAAATAAGTTTGGAAAGATCTTTCATGCACTTCATCCACTTTCAAAAGGAAAAACATCAAACAGAAAACATTTACTAGCAGTTCAAGTGCTTGCAAGCAAACTATTTGATGAAATGTCCAAGAGCTGAAGGGTGAAAAATCTTGTAGAAATAGCTAGGGACACTGTAGTGGTCCACATGATGTTTTTGGGCTTGGAGAGGCATGTATGAGGTTGCTTACAGTATTTGTTCAGGTTTGGCTGACCTAGCTTGCTAGTGCTTTTGTGGAGGTACCTTGTGGATTGTGTATGTGATGAACATGGTGATATAGATTTGACTGCTAATTAACCCTTGACGTGGTCCACCTTTACTTCTTTCCACTGTGGAAGTGTTTGGTGCCAACCAATTTTGATGTTTCATAATTGAGGTGCACACAATTCATTAAAGCTGACCTAATTGAGATTTTTTTAGGTCTTGGATGGTATAAATGTTACCAGTATGTGTTGTCATGGATGTCAACATAGTATACATTGATGGCAACATAATAGATGGAAATGCATAGATAGACTTGTACAAAGGAAGAGTCAGTATGGTCAAGGAAAATTAGTTTGAGAGAAGAGAAAATGGTCTAAGTATATATCAGTTTTGGACTTGAACATGATGCGGAGGAAAACACTCATATCCTTGCATGATTCCTTCATACACACTTACATATCTCATTAGTTGGGTGTACCGCACTTAAGGGTACGAAATAGAAGATTGACTAAGGCATTCACAATTTAAATTCTAAGGCAGAGTCAACTTAAATTGGTCTACATTTCTCTACAAATAAAGATTTGACCATGCATTTCTAATGATAGTTTATGACATATATTGACATGTTATATCCAAGGTTTTAGTCTCTCATTCTTTCAGCATGAAAAGTTACAAGGGATAGTTCATTGATCATCACCTAGATAGAGCAGAGCAGTAATGGGAAGACAATGGAATGCTCCACATTCCTCCAGAAGAGATTTTTTTTATCATGTGGCTCTAAGGAATGACTAAGATCAGTATGTTATATGCTATGATGAAGTTTCAAGTGCTCTAGTGGTCCGCAAAGATATTACTCAAGAGATAGAGATATCACATTTTATTCTGGAGCCTGAATATACAAGTTAAGTACTTCAAAAGATGAAACATGTGTAAATCTATTATCAAATCTTGTACAGAGGTAGTATATGGTCCAACACACATCAGATATGATCTGCATATAGATAATTCTTATTTTTTGGTACCGCATCAAATTGTCATAGATGTAAGCAAAGTTGTAAGTATAACTCTCTTTCAGAACTCTAATTACCGAATCCATTTTTGAATTCCTTAAAAAACTTCATACGAAGGTGTACGGATCTAGTGAGTAGTATCCATTGATATCTATGATAATTTCCAAAAGGTTTTAGACTCTGCATTTTACCACAATATCATATTGTGGGTTGTGAAGCTTTAATATGGTCTGGAAGACTCTGTTCTCTACAGACTGATACATTTCTTGTCTTGTGGATGCATGGTTTGGTATGATACTTCTTTAGTAAGGTGTATGATTGTTATTGAGCTCTTGCATGATTGAATCATTGGTTCGCATTGAGTTTTTGGCTTCTCCCTGGTAGTCAAAAGATGAATAGTTGATAGTGTTAAGAAGTTTGAGCCTACTAGTTAAATATTTGATGTATGCAAAGACTCCTAACTACTTTCTCCCAGTCTGAAAGTTGTGAAAGGTGTGTCCTGATGTTCTTCATAAATCCTTGAGGTTTGCAACAAGTTTGTTATCACTTTACATGTGTTGTGGCCGACCAATGATTAGCTACACATTACATTCAATATTGTTCTTAATGCCGACCTAATCAATGTTTCAATATCTTGTGGAGGATATATATAGAAGATATAATTCATTTGAAAGGTATTGAAGGTGAATGTGAATACAACAGAGAAGAAGAAGATATGAAATGTGCATCAACTGCACCATTGACATACAACATATGTATTCTCCATAGTAGTTCTCATATCTTTATTATCATTTTAATAGTAGTGAGCTATGCATTCAGGGAGTAGTAGCTTCCTTGGGTTATAACCCTAAATCAAAGTTGTAAATCAAGGAGTAGTAGCTTCCTTGGGTTGAATCCCTAAAACAATGTTGTAATAAATTTGTAGTGAACATATTATATTGTGAACTAATCCTCACCATGGTTTTCCCCTTTTTTAGGGTTTTCCACATAAAAACACTAGTGTTATGTGTTGTCTCTTGATTTGGATGTTTTTCTTCATGTTTTTAAAGATGTATAGTTTTATCAATAAATGTTTGGTTAAAGTTTTTAAGTGTGTTGATTCACCCCCCTCTCAGCAACCCATTGTGTTCAACAATTGGTATCAGAGCCAAGTACCTTTGAGAATCTTGACCATTGAGGTAGATCCTCCACTTGAATACATGGAATCTGAAGTGATGAACAATGATATATTTGCACTAGAACCAGTTCTAGAAGCAATGGAACCTAAAGGTTGGGACTTTGAGTCTAACGAGTGTGAAATAGATCTTGTAGAAGAACTCAAGACAACCCTTAATGATCTCGAGGAAGAAAAAGATCTAAATTTAGAATATGAAGATATGCTTGAAAAAGAAAATGAGTCAATTGACAAGTTGAAAAGAAAGGCCAAAGAATCAAAAGGAGAAATTGGGAAACTAAAAATTTTGATAGGAGATAAAGGAAGTGACAAGCTCAAGGAAGTTGAAGACATGGTCACAAAGTTAAATTTCATGGTTGAAGAAGAAAAAAGGATTGAAGATTGCTTAAATATCAAGGTCAATGAGGAATCAACTAAATGTTCAGAACTTGAAGATGAAGTTGTCACTCTAAGGAAAGAACTAGAAAAGGAAAAAGAATAGATTGACAAGGGACTAAAACTGAAAGGAGGAATTGATATTCTTGATAAAATAATAAGTTCTCAAAAGCTAGCAAAAGAAAATAGGTCTTGGTTTTGATAAGGGAAAGAGTCCTATGATCAATGCTTCTACAAATTTATATGATAACTTTCATACAACAAGAAAGTTTGAATCTAGGAGAGAAGAAACCTACACTGAAGGTATTAAGAGAAAAAATTACAAAGATTCAAAAGAAGATGAATTCACTCCTATCCAAAGAAAAAGGAAGAATGTGAAGAAAAATTGCAAGTATCCTCAACCTACAAGGCAATTAGCTCACATCAAGTATTCTCAAAGCTTCAATGGCAATTATTTTACTTGTAATAAGTTTGGTCACAAAGCTATGAAGTGTAGAAACAATATGAATCAAAAAGCTTTAAGATGTTACACATTCAATAAAGTTGGTCATAAAGATGCTAAATGCAAAAGTAGGATAAACCAGAGCTCTATTAGATGTTATGCATGCAACAAGTTGGGACACAGGGCAACTGAGTGTAGAAGTAAAATGTCAAGGTATAGTCAGGGATAATGCTCAATCCTTATATGGATACTAATATTCTTGTAATAAGTTTGGCCACAAAATAGCTAACTATAGATCAAGGGCAAGAAGGAGTGGAAATGCATAGAAAACAAAGTACACCCATCATGAGTGCAATCAAACAAGGAATTCTGGAAAGAATATGAAACCCATTGATGTTACTCAACAAAGAGTGGAAATGAATAAAGTATGGAAGAAGAAGGAAGTTAGTGATATTTCTAGACCTCTCCCTAATGTATGTGGGTCCTCCAGTAATTAAAAAGCAAAACACCGGGTCAGTGGGAGTTTTAACAGTAAAATTTTCAAACACCTGAACATGCAAGATGCTAAATTTTTAGCATATGGATTAGTGCTAGCATGAGAATGATAAGATTAAGGAATTAAAGGAGTCTGATGAAAATTTTGGAGAAAAATATCTAAATGTGGTAGAATGTAGAAGACTTTAGGGTTTACAGTGACAAGAACTTCTACTAAGATGTTACATGGGCTCAGGAGGAGTTATTTATGAAAATTCACCATCTTCTCTTCATGATGATGCAAGAACCCAATATGTAGATGATCTTAACAAAAATTTTGGAGCATTTGAATGATTTGTGGAGGATTGCTGAAGTTTTACAAGGTTCTGCATATGAAAGAGAGAAAATTAGGTTAAAACAAAAACTGCAATTAATGTGAAGGAAAATTATTGGTGGAATGTTTATATAGGTGATTAATGATCATTTTTTATCACATTTGAGCGAAGACAAAAGATTTGAAGAGCTAAAGGAGAACCCAAAGTACTCTGCAACTTGACCAAGCAAGACTTATCACCACATATCTAGCTATTCTTCATCCTTCTAGTTAAAACCCTAGATAGTAAAATTGTCAAAATGGCTGCAACTTTTACTCCTCAATTGATCAACATTACTAAGCAACCATGACCAAAATTTAAGAAACATCCATACAAGGCAATGGAAGTTGATGGTAGTAAAGAATTAGGATATACATATAAGATGTTAGGATATACATTCATGCAAAACTTGAGTAAATTGATCATGAGAAATTCAAAACCCTAAAGGCATAAACTATTAGATGATGACAATACACATTACAAGCCTGAATATACTAACATTGGAGTAAAACATTTCGATGTTTGGAAATATTTTCTAGATTTTTGTAATGACCATGACTAGGTCAGATATATCTTAATCATTATTCATGATGAATTCATATACCTAGACAAACCCCATCAAATAACTAACAAAGCTATCAGGGTTGTCACAGGATTATGTTCTACTAGACTTATACTGCAATTGAAATCAATTAAAAATGAAAAGGTCATGGAATTAATTGGAGCCAAATTTGACAAAAGGGCATTAACAATTGATGACATTATTGATCCCAGTGTAAGATATGCGATAATGAGAATTGTCTACAAGGTGTACTACTCTAACAGAGAGGGATCTGCCACAACTGTAGTCATACACATTGCCTATCTAATGGATAAAGAAGGAAAGGATTTTGACCTATGTGAAGTGATGAAGGAACAACTACTAGAAAATCTAAGAAAATCTAAGGAGACATGATATCATTACAAATATGGTTCACTAATCATCTATTTGGCATTCTATTTCATGAATGAGTTACTGGGGTTTAAAGGGAAGATATGGCAACAAGACAAATTGGTAGCAACACAAATGAAAGAATACAAAAGAAGCTTTGACTCACAAAATTACAAACTATTTTCTGGGGATTTTTCAGAAAATTTCAAAGTGAAATGCATAAAAGGGAAAGAATTTCTTTTGATTTGGTTCAGAAATACAAGGATAACATAATATTTCTTGTGGACAAAGATTGTTGTTATATGGCAGCAGTTGAGCCTAGAACTTCATGGATTCCCAAGCTTCTTTATGAAGTGCCTGATGAGGAAGTTAAAGCCTATGGAGAAATTATGTTAAGTTTGCCAAAAGACCCTAAAAGTGAAAGATTTGGAAACAGTGAAGAAATTTAGGACAAGTTGACCAAGAAAAGGGTAAAGGAAGAGGTAGAGAAGAACAAAGAAAATTATTCAAGAGGGTGGGTATTCCATCTAGAGGTTTCTCTGCTCAGAATTCTCTTGAATTTGTTAAGCCTTTTCTCACTGTGCATCCAACACCAAGGAGATCTAGTAGAACTACCTCTCAATCAACCGCCAACATTCCTCAATCTATCTTCTTTGAAAAGGCATCTCCCACCAAACAAGTCTCTAAAGAAAAAACACAGAAAAAACCCAAGAGAAAACATTTAGAAGAGAAGAAAGAAACCTTTATGGAGTAGATTGAAAGTGATAAAGATGAAGAAGTGATTTCTTAGAAATAGAAAAAGGAAAAGAAGACAAAGGGATCAAGGGTCAAAGTGAAGGCCAATAGAAACAAGAAACAGGGTGTGGAAACAAGTGAAGAAGAAGAAGAGGAGGAGGAGAAGGGGCCAAGCCCTCCTCCCAAGAACAAAAAGAAAAATATCTCTCAAAAGCCAATTTCTTCTTCTAGGGGACATATGTCTCTTGAAGCTATTTATAATGCAATCATTTATCACAACTTGTTTGATGAAACAATGGCACTCCATTTTGAATCTACATCTAAGGATCAAGCCATCATTGAAAAGACTATTGTTATGTATATGATGAGGTACAATAAGTCTCTAGAAGAAATTTTGGTCAAAGCACCAGAAAGTCTATAGAAAGCCTTAAGAAGGGATAGAGATGAAGCTATGACACTTGATGAAAATCTCAGACAAGATGCTTTGAATAAAACTAGTGCTTCCCTTTCTAAGGAAGAAAAAGAAAAGTTGATCCAAAGGCAGGCTCAAGAGCTCAGGATTAAGCATAGAGTAGACTCTCTTATGTAAAATACAAAGGAGGACATTGACCAAATCATAAAGGAACCTAAAGAAGTTACTCAAAAGATACTTGGTGAGATGAGAGAAATAAAAATTATAGAATAGTCACATGTCTCACCACCACATTCACCTCATCAGGCTATGGCATCACCTCTAGAGAAAGAAGAATAGGCTGAAAAGGAACAAGACATGAGTGTTTATCCCACTCTTCAAGAGAGTCTATAAAATGAATAATGTTCCAGAAAGCACTGAATAGGTGGATGACCAAGCAAATGTGCAAGACTCACAAGTTGATTCAGAGACTTTAAGGCAACATGAAGATCTTTCCACAGACAAAGAAAAGACTCTAGAGAGAAGTCAAGACAGGGTAGAGGAGATTGATGAAGGTTCAATTGACTCTATTACAGAACTACTAAATTTGAAGATTCAATTTCAACTAGTTGTCACTCCCCAATTGCTACAAGTTCAAAAAAATGAAGGACAACTTGATCTAACAAGCATATCTCCCTTACACAAGATGCAACTTGGAGACATACTGCATGCCTCTACAAGGAAAGATTTTTTACAAGAAAGTCTAAAGAAATCTAGTGTAATAGAGGATGCTGTGAAGTTGGTACAAGAAGGGTTACCAAAGGTAACCATTGACCCCTCATTGCCTCCTGAACAAAAGCTCAAATTACTAATGGATTCTTTTAAGGATCATTCCTCCCTATTAGAGAAAAAGGTAGAGAAAGAGGCAGCACAAATAATTAATGACAAAAGAATGGTAGATATGGATGATAAGTGTGCTAATGCACATAACAAGCTCAAAGAAAATATGAAGAAATTTAAAGCTTGTATTGAGGAGGCCACATCCTTATACCTATTCTACCTAAATTGGCCAAACTCCACCAAGCAAATCAAAGCTCAGATGGACACTATTGAGTCACAAATTCCTAAGGTGGCTGAAGGATATGACTTCTCAAAGGAAAAGATGGGGGCAACAAGGGCACAAATTGAAAATTTGCATGCACAACTATCCCAATTATAGGACCAAAGAGAAAACATAAAGAAACAATTTGGTCATTTAAGAGAGGCAGTGAATTTGAGAATTACCTCAATGTCCGGCTTGTTAGGAGAGGCAAAAAAGATAGATCAAAGGATGAAGACCCCAAGAAATGTAGAGGAAGCTAAGGAAATGCACATACAGTGTGAGTGTTAGACACAAATACTTGCTTCAGAGTGTGCCATCTGGACCACAACTATTCAACAACTCAAGGTAATTTACAAAGCCATTATCCTATCCAAATGAGTTGTTAAGAATAATTTTGATGTACATAGTATTATGGAGATAATAAGTAGAGTGGCAGTAACATTTTGGTTTTCAAGGGTACAATTTTGTAACTAAATCATATAGTCAGGGGGAGCATAGTCTTGATATCTTTTTGTATGGAGGAGTACATATAGTTTTTGGATTGATACAAAGGTTATCAATCCCTTTGTCCTTGATGTCAAAGGAGGAGAGAGTCTAAGGGGGATCATATGTTGCCATCAATGACAAAGGGGGAGATTGTTGTCAATATGTGTTGTCATTGATGTCAACATAATACATGGAAATGCATAGACAAACTTGTACAAAGGAAGAGTCAATATGGTCAAGGAAAATATATCTGGGAGAATAGAATGGTCTAAGTATGGATTAGTTTTGGGATTGAACATGATGTGGAGGAAAACACTCATATCCTTGCATGTTTCCTGTATACATACTTACATATCTCATCAGTTGGGAGTACCGCACTTAAGAATAAGAAATTAAGGATAAGAAATAGAAGATTATCTAAGGCATTCATAGTGCACATTCTAAGGTAGAGTCAACTTAAATTGGTCTGCATTTCTCTACAAAGAAAGATTTGACCATGTATTTCTAATGATAGTTTATGACATATATTGACATGTTATATCCAAGGTTTTAGTCTTTCATTCTTTTAGCATGAAAAGTTACAAGGGATATTTCATCAGCCATCACCTAGACAAAGAAGAGTAGTAATGGGAAGACAATGGAATGCTCCACATTCCTCCAGAAGATATTTGTTTGTCATGAAGCTCTAAGGAATGACTAAGATCAATATGTTATATGATATGATGAAGTTTCAAGTGTTCTAGTGGTCCACAATGATATTACTCAAGAGATAGAGGTATCACATTGTATTTCGGAGCCTGAATATACAAGTTAAATTCTTCAAAAGATGAAACATGTGTAAATATATTATCAAACTTGTGCAGAGGTAGTATATGGTCCAAGACACATTAGATATGATCTACATATAGATAATTCTTATTTTTTGGTACCACGTCAAAATATCATAGATGTAAGCAAAGTTGTAAGTATAACTATCTTCCAGAACTCTAAGTACCTAAGCCATTCTTAAATTCATCCAAAAACTTTAGACAGAGGTGTGCAAATCTAGTGAGTAGCATCCATTAATATCTATGATAATTCCCAGAAGGTTTTAGACTCTACATTTCACCACAATATCATATTCTGGGTTGTGAAGCATTACATATGGTCTAGAAGCCTCTGTTCTCTACAGACTAATACATTTCTTGTCTTGCATATGCATGGTTTGCTATGATACTTTTCTAGTAAGGTGTATGATTTTTATTGAGCTCTTGCATGATTGAATCGTTGGTCCCCATTAAGTTTTTGGATTCTCCCCGATGGTCGAAAGATGAATAGTTGACAATGTTAAGCAATTTGAGCCTACTGGTTAAATATTTGATGTATACGGAGGCTCCTAACTAGTTTCTCCAAGTCTGAAAGGTGTGGAAAGGTGTGTCCTAATGTTCTTCATAAAGCCTTGAGGTCTACATCAAGTTTGTTATCACTTTTCATGTGTTGTGGCTGACTAGTGATTAGCTACACATTACATCCAATATTGTTTTGGATGCTGACCTAATCAATGTTTCAAGATCTCGTAGAGGATATATATAGAAGATATAACTCATTTGAAAGGTATTGGAGGTGAATGTGAATACAACAGAACAAAATAAGATATGAAATGCATAGAATTAGGTTGAAGATATGTATTGAGCAAGAATAGTAGACTGCACCATTGACATACAATAGATGTATTCTCCATAGCAGTTCTCATATCTATATTATCATTGTAATAGTAGTAAGTTGAGCATTCAGGGAGTAGTAGCTTCCTTGGGTTATAACCTTAAATCAAAATTGTAAATCAGGGAGTAGTAGCTTCCTTGGGTTGAAGCCCTAAAACAATGTTGTAATACTTTTACAATGAGCATATTATATTGTGAGCTAATCCTCACTGTGGGTTTTCCCTGTTATAGGGTTTTCCATGTAAAAATATTGGTGTTATGTGTTGACTCTTGATTTTCATGTTTTTATTCATGTTTTCAAAGCTATTCAGTTTTATCAGTAAATGTTTGGTTAAAGTTTTTAAGTGTGTTGATCCACCCTCCCTCTCAACACCCCATTGTATTCAATAATAAATACAAGGTGAAGGTTGAGTGGAGTGATGTGGAGAAGATGAGGTGAATGTGAATCAAGGGTGGTGAATTGAGTGTGAGATTAAATTCTTATGACTCTCGGATGTAGTGACCATAAGGTGTCTACATTTTAGTTTGCATGAAGTTGTTGGAGGTACTGAGCTGAAGGTTGCAGATGGCATAAAGTTGCAGTGGTAGATTTATCTTGTTGCTTTGAGATAGTGAATCTCTTTGTAATAGTCCTCTTCTATTATTCTCTCTTCTAGACAATGATTCCTTCTAGTAGTGAGCCTTTCTTCTTGGTAGTGAGCCCTTGGCAATGGGCCTACTTGTATTTGGTGTTGCTATTCATATATATGTGAGCTAATCCTCACCATGGTTTTTCCCTTCTTGGGATTTCCATGTAAATTTGGTGTTCTTATGTGTTTGCATTGATTCTTCATATGTTTACATTCTGCTAATGCATAATAAGAGTTTGAAGATTGGAATAGCATTGAGGGTTTAATGTTTTAATGTACAACTAATTCACCCCCCCCTCAGTTGTCCTGTGCATACTAACAACTATCACTTGGGGAATCCTAAATCTACATATGATCTAATTTAGTATGAACTTTGCAATCACTATCCTTGAAATTGTGGTGAGAGGCATGGCCTCTACCCACTTAGAAATATACTCTGTCACTGTGATGATAAATAAGTGTGCATCTATTGATGGTAGGGAGATCTTTCCCACCAGGTCCAAGCCCCAGGTAGAGAAGGGCCAAGGAGTAACTATGGGTTGTACACCTCATGTTGGCGTGTGATGGGCATGTGCATAAGCTTGAAATTTAGGGCACATTTTCATGAAATTGATTGCATATCCTTCTAAACATAGCCAAAAATATCATAGCCGATGTATCTTTCTTGTTGTAGTGTTACCACCAAAATGTCCTCCACAGCTTCCACTATGGAATTCTTCCAATATTTTGTGTGCCTCTTCTTTATCAACACTCTAAAGCAACATGCCATCCAAGACTCTCCAATATAACACATCATCAATCAAAACATATCTTGCAGTTAGGACACGTAAACGTATTTTTTCCTAATGGAGTCATGTTCTTTGTGAAAGGAAGCTAGGTGTGCAGAAAATGCTTCCTACACTAATCTAATGAGGAGAGGGTTATGCAAATCCAACTTTATCCTAACTATTACAGCAATGTTAAACCATTAACATGAGATATTGCAGCAAAACACAAGAACCAGAAAGAAGACAGAAGAGAGATAGACAAGATATATGTGGGGAAAACCCTTACGGGTGAAAAACCCCACACTCCAAAACACAGCTCAAATGTATTACAGTAAACAATAATAGATTACAATACAGTTTCAGAGCCAATGCTCTTTCAGGAGTCTTCGAATGTCAAATCTGGAGATATTTCGGTAGCGTAACAGTACTTGTACCAAAGTTGTCTATCTCCCATCCAAGCACCTATTTATAAAGAGTTTACAAGGCAAATATGGAACCTTCTAGAGATGGGCGTCCATCTTGGACTCATGCCCCAAAACCCATGCCTAAGGACACTTGTCCAACATCCCATCCTGAAGTGGGTGTCTGGTCCCAAGATAGGTTACAACAGATGCTCTTACACACCTTACAACTATCATAGAATCCATTATACATTGACTAAAAATATCATATTCCTCTTACATGTCATAACCTCCCTTGACCGCCCAAAGATGCCTTTCTCTCGTACAAAGATACTCACTGACACTTGTCATTAATTAAAAAAATTTTGAGGTTTTGGGGGCATTGCCCTTGAGCCCCCACGAGGGTGCTGCCCCTCAATCCCACCCTGTACCACGATAGGGAGCGTGCTAGGGGCGCTACCCCTAGACCCCACATGGGGCTATGCCCCTTGACCCTATCATGGGGGCGCTACCCCCAAACCCCCGTTAATTATTCAAGGGGGAAACTGCGGATACCAAAGTCACCAAAATTTACCCTGCTGCATATACACAAGGTGCTGACTATGCCAACTCAACATGGGATAAATAAATACAACATTAGGAATTTGCAAAGGTTGAGACACCTTAATTCCCAACACTCTGGGCAAGTCTTGTTTGCTAGATAGTTTACAATATCTCCGAACCAATATGAAGCAACATATTTCTTAAGATCTATAAATTTCTTTGTCAGGGAAGTCTTCATTAATGGGCTCCTTTTGAGGGTCTGGGTTGTCCCTATTAAGGGAAAATTGGATACAAGAGAATAATCAGTAATAATCAATATGAAGATACCCAAAAATTCAATGAAATAGTGAACAAAGAAGATTCAAATCAACAATGAACAATAAAGAAAACCTTCCTCAATTCTAAGCTTCCATTGATCACCTTATCACAATAATTCTTTCATGTATGAATGAGGCCCTCAGAGAGTGCACTTCCTTGCTATGCTTCAAGAATGTCAATTGGGAATGGCAGTGTAGTTTATTGTAATGAAGAGGAGCTTCAAAACAATGGTAGTAATGCGTAGTGTGATCACAAGCATTGAAGGAATTGGTGCCAAAGGTGCACTGTAATTCCTACAGAGTAACGATACTTAAAGCTTGGATGATTTGAATGGAAGAATAGGATTCAATTTATAGACTTGGGAAAGAGAAGATCAATAGTATAGAAAGAATGAGAAGATCAATGATTGAGAAACCTTTAGGAACGTGCATAGATAAGAAGAAAACAAGTGTCACACAAAAGTTGTTTTGTTTGAGTTAACTACTTTCTTTTCTAAAGATAAGATATGCTTTTCATAAATTAGAAAGCTTTTTTTTTCTAATTTAAGAGATATTGATAAAAATAAGGTTGATTGAGTCAGTTAATTCAACTTGTGATTTGCTTTTGCATGACTTAAGAGAAATTAAATAATAAATTATTTAATTTTGTGTGCATGAAGAAGAAGACTTATTTTTAGAAGATTTGGAAGATATTTAGAAGAATTAAAAGATAAGAAAGAAAATTAAATAAATAAATTTATTTAATTGTTGTGCATGATTTGGAAGAATAAATAAAATATTTGATTGTATTTTATTTTTGGAGATAGAGATGATTTAAATAAATTTGATTTGATTTATTTAAATTTGGAAGTATGAATTTGGTTTAATTAAATAATTAAGAATTATTTAATTGTTTGGAAGAATTTAATTAAATAAAGGATTTTATTTAATTTTGACTTTAGAAGAGATAATTAAATATTTTGACATTTAATTAATTTAGAGGAATATGAATCAAATAAATAAATTTACTTATTTATTTATTAATGAAGAATTAGAAGGGAATAAATATTAATAATATTTATTTAGACCGAGTCGTATCATTTTTAGGCATATACATTTTGCCCCTCTTTGATGCAATGCAGTTTACGGCGTTGGTTCAAAGAATAAATTTTCTGATAAAGATACATGCCCTAGTTTGCCCCCTGGTACAGGTTATGACAATAGGATGCCCCCTCGGGAGATTGGAGAAGAAGAAGGTAGAAGGACGAGAGACGGACAATCTCACGAAGATGAAGGGAAAACTTGGTTAGGTTTGAAGAAAGAGGTGAATGATATGCTATGCAAGATAGAATGATAACACACACAAGCAAGCAAGCAAGTATGCACAAAAGCTACAAGAACAAACAAGGTATTGCCCCTGTCCAACAGTAAACCAACGATATACTGATAATGATATACGATAGTGTTGTCATGGCGGGGAACGATATATCCCTAGACCAAAATAGCAAGCATGTTGTCATGGCGAGGAATGATAGATCCCTAGAGCAAACACAAAGGATAATGTTTGGTTTTAGGAAATGAAGCATGTCGTGTAAGACACGTGTGTTGGTCTGATTTCGACAATGCAACATCCTGTATAAGACAATTGATTGATTAATTGATTGAGTTGGTTTACAACCAGACAAGGATCAAGACCATTGAGTGTGGTTGGATCATTTGACAAGATTGACTTGACTCGATTGGTATGGATTAAGGATGGACCTGCATGTGGATCATTGCTTAGATTGACAAGACAAGGATGAAAGATATGATGATAGATAGAAATTTGTTTCATAGAAGAAAGACTCGATAGAAGGACTCACAAGCTTTTGTTTGTATTGATACTCTGCATTGTTGGATCTTTATTACATGGGGTATAGTATGGATGCTTTTATGAATGTATAATGGATGCGAATGGTGTTTTCTTTTGACATCTCAATGGTGCAAGTATTTTGAAGTGCTTGTTTCATCATTGGGCAATTTTTTTTTGGGTACTTTTTGGGAATGTGGTAAGTTAATACAAGCATCTAGGTATAATTGAACCGAGATGTCCTGAGCATCGCTTACATGGATTTTGCTTTAGCAAATTAATACAATCATCTAGGTATAATTGAATCAAGATGACCTGAGTATTTCTTGTGTATCAATAAACAAGGATTGCCCCCATTCATATTAGACCTTTTGATGTCCTCGATCATCTTTTGTCAATCATGTCTTTAGACAAGGCTTCACATTACTAAAGTTTAATCCACAAACAATGAACAAAGAAAATAATCATGCCCCCATCATAGCATCTCTAGCTTTTGGCATCCTTGAGTAGCATAGAAAGGCATGATAGCAAAAATCAAGACTCTATATTTTAACCATGTTTCCAATCCACAAAACATATTTGTATTTAGATATGTTTGTTTCTTGCCATAATTCGGGTAAAATAATTTGGAATGCCTTAGGTGTTTGTCTGCTTTGCTCTGGATAAGTTAATGTCTTGCATCAGGATTTCTACTTGAAAAGAGTGGGTTTTGCTTGTGCATGCTTACCTGGTGAGAAGATTCCACAATCTTTATTGGTGATACGGACCTTAAGGGACTGACCTAGTGCCTCGGGGGCTCATTACTAAATGGCCTTGCCTACGTGATGACACAGAGGCAATGTAGTTCAGGGTAAACCCTAACAGACCTAAGACTTAGGTGGTAGAAAGTGGTGCAGACTCAGATAGATAGAAGGACTAGACATGGGACGGATGAGACCGTGGGAGCCTCAGGGGTGCATTTGAGAAATGGCCTTGCCTACGTGACAATGCAGAGGCAACGTAGTTCATGGTGACTTCGATAGACCTAAGATATGGATCAGATGAGACATGATATGGAACAAATATGGATTAGATATGGAACAGATAAGACATGATATGGAATGGATATGGATCAGATATGGAATAGATATGGATCAGATAAGACATGATATGGAACAAATATGGATCAGATATGGAACAGATATGGATCAGATAAGACACGATATGGAACAGATATGGATCAGATATGGATCGGGTGATACTAATGACAAGGAAACACCATGGATAGGTAGATGCATGGGTGATAGTAGATACGGATGGTTAGGTAGAAGGAAACAAGGATGTGATCTCCAAGGACTATGTCGCATAAGAATAACATGCCCCATTGTAGGTAGAATACTTAGGATTTTTCATAACAAAGCTTACAACGATAGGAGGATGAGAGGGTAATGAAGGATTTGCATGGTTTGGAGGGAGAAGGTATGTCAAGAGACATCTAAAACATTTGTCAACATTGTGCCCCCAATCTTTATCAAGACCAAAGAAATAGAGGAAAGGAAGATTAGGATGGATAGACTGGATAGTATAGGTAGGATAGGATAGGAAATGGTATGGAAGGAAATTGATAGGAGAAGAGTGATAGGCTAATGAGACAAGGTGCCCCCAAGTGTAGGTGATGTAGAAGATCAACTTACACATGACACCTATTTGCCAGGTTTTCATCATGGTACATATCCAAGGAGGCCTATTTACTAGATTTTCACCATTGGATGAAGGGATTTTTCTTTACTTTTTTTTTTTGAACATTTGGATAGGATATATACGGAAGGGAGAGACTCAAGTATCTAGTTCCTTGAAAGGTGATAGTCTCAATGGATAGAGAAGGTAGATATTAGATTATGAAGGGTGTGATAGTGGATGATGATGCAGAATATGGAGGACTTATACAAGGATGGATGAAAAGTCTATGAAAAAGCATGGACCATAGGAATAGGATGAGGAAGATATGTAGGATAAAAGTGGAAGGAAGGGGAGATGGAGGTATATGAAAATGTTGTGGGATGGAAGGGAATCATGACCAACAGTTGCACATACCATGATAAACATTGAAGTTGGTGATGAGAAAGTAGTGTAGGAAGCAACGAAGACTTTTGCTTGTGGATGAATGACTTAGGCATGTAGGGATCCACATAGATTGAGTATTTTTCTGCACTTTTCTTGTCATTTGGGATGGAAGAATATGAGACTTTTGGATGGAATGGGAGAAAGTGGATGGTTGGGATTCTTGAGAGGTGGATGCCTCATGTAACTTGAGGGTTTTTTTCTTAGGTACCCAACCCATTTTATTTTTAGATAGTGCCTATGAAGGTATGGGTTTGGGTGTATGCAGCTTTTGGAGTAATCATTTGTTGGATGCAGACCCATACCTATTTTAGCTTGGCGTATAGGTGTGTAGGTGTATGCATCTCTTGAGAAGGATGTTCCTTTGATTCTTAGTTTTTGTATCCTAGGTCATGAGGACTCTTAGGATTTTTGACTTTATAGGTAGAGGCATCCAAATTTTTGCTGTGAAATTCCTATGGGATGGTGGAAATAGAGTTGGTGGAAGCTCTTTGTTTAGACAACATGTGCATCTATTGGCCATGATTGGGATTGTTAGAAGATTCATAGATGGATGGATAAGGTGTTGGGAGAAGTGGTGGTAAAATGCATGGAGGGATATTAGGAGTTGGAAGTATCAGAGGTAGATTGGATGGTGGAAGGTGTATGGTCACATGCTTTTGACAATTGTAGGATGATGGAGGTGGAATGGCGACATATATTTTGGGGATATGATAGGGTTTGTAATAGAAAGTCGTGGACTTTGGAGGAGTGGAGGAAGTACCAACATCTCGAGATTGTTCACCTTGGGGTGTGTATCCAAGGCCATATGAAGGAGGAGGAACATTGACATGGACGGGCTCCAAAATATCTTGTTCATGAAGGTCTAAGCCTTTACCTTGATAGTTCATATGTTGAAGTATGTGGTGGACAATGGGATTATGTGTAGGTGGAACAATAGACATAAGTTCCTTGTTGGATGAAGAAGGTGGGATAGAGGATAATGGTGGCTGGTGTTCTAAGGAGGAACACTCATGAATTAAGGTGGTAAGACTAAGGATACATGGTGGGGGTTTTGCAACATGGTCGATAATGGATGGCGGAGGAGTATTTTTGGTTTGATCTTCTATGCTTGCTTGGGAGGCAAGGGTTTCATCAAGGGAAGTGGAAGTTGTTGGATCTTGGATGGGACTAGATGGGGTTATGAGCTTAGGACCATGGAATGCATAAAGTGGCCAAGAGGATCATCATGGTCTGCTTGATTATAGATAGGCTCTTGATCATAGATGGGATCTTGATCATAGATAGGCTTTAGCATGATGGAATTAAGGTGCTCTTGTATATGTTCTTCATCAATGATAATATCTTGATCATGGAAAGGATATAGGCCATGGAGAGGTTGGAATTTGATCTCTTGTTCATGTATAGGATCAAGTTGCTCATGGATAGCTTCTTCATCAAAGGTAGTATCTTGATCATAAAAGAGATATAGGTTATGAATGGTTTGAAATTGGATTTCTTTCTCATGTATAGGTATAGGATCATCGAAAAGATAAAGGTTATGTAAGGGTCGGATGGGAGTTCTTTGATCTTGATTTAGACAAGGGGTTGATGTTTCCACATGTTCTAAAGTGTGCTCTTGACATAACTCTTGGGTTGTTTGAATTGAAGTTGAGGTAGAAGACTCTTGGATAGGCTCTTGGTCAACAACATGAAGGTGTGACAGACCTTGACTTTGGTGCATGGTAGGAGGTTCTTCAATATGCTCAAGGGGTTGCAAGTTACATGAAGGGGTTGTAGGATTTGACATGTTTTGAGACTCTTTGATAAGGTCAAGGACCAGAATTTGGGGACATGGTTGACTCTCTGCTAGTAGCCCTTGGATCACATCCTGCGTAGGTGTATGGGTAGATGAATGAGGTAATGGATGAGTGGATTTGGAGTTCTCCCTAGCTTTTCTTTTGTTGTGTAAATCTAGAAAACATCTTTTTGAAAACTCATCTGAGGCTTTTTTGGTTGTCCATTTAGAGCTCGGGGAACTCGATGGCGGTGTTGGCGTAGGATTGGTATGCTTTGGGATATGTGTCTTAGAAGATGGTGAAGGAGGACTAGTAGACAAAGTGGTATACGATTTCCAACTTGAGGTGGTGCTTACCTTGTCATGAGCATCATTAAGATGGGAAATAGATGTGTGAGTTTGGGGTGAGGCGTAGCTAGTACTGACACGTTTAGCTTATAAGATTGCCATTTCTTGTTGTATGGCTTGGAGTTCTTGAGAAATTGCTATACGATCTTGAGGTGAGGCATCAAAGTCTAATTGCTCTCATAGGTATTGGAGTTCTTGAGCTATTACTTCTAATTGGTTTGTCATTTCAAAAGAAACTGACACAAGACTGAAATGGGTACCTAGAAAACCTAAAATTTTTCTTTGAAAAGATGTGGAAGTACTCACTATTACGCATGCACAGAACCATATGTGCAGTAGCAGAGGATACAAGCGCAAAAAGTCAACAAAAATGTGCAGTACTACTAAAAATAATATGCGTAATAATAGGTGATATAAGCGCAACAAGTCAATACAAATGCGCAGCCAGTCAGAACAAATGTGCAACAAAAAGTGATAAAAGTGCAACTCTAATTTTTTTCAGTGTTTTTGCAAATTTTTGGCAATTTTTCTGATGTTTTTGGTTTCTTTTGTTGTAAGATGGTCTCTTTGATCTGATTTTCTAAAATTATGGCAAGAAGACACAGCAAACACAAAGAATATTTTTATGCTTTTTTATTTTTTTGTGATTTTTTTGACTCTTTTTGGACTCAAAAAGAAAAGCAAGTACAATCCAAGGATTCAAATGGATAACATGGGATTTTGGTCACTGGAACAATGGATGAGTAATAAAGGTAACCGTTTGAGTGGTTATACATGTGGTAGCACTACTCTTCATTATGGAGTCTCCCAGCCTGCAAGGGTTGCACCTTGGAGGGTTTTGGGGGAGGTTGGCTGTCGATATAACACAACTACACTTGTTGTTTGAAGCTTTCTCTCCAAACACAATTTATTTATAGTGGCTTGGAAGGGCTTGGCATCTAGCCTATTACGACTTAGGGTCATTCCTACTTGGATGAACTGTATCCAAGAGTAGGCCCCTCTAAAGGAAAAACACATGCGAAAATGATATGTCTGGCATTTTGGTCACCCAAGATAGGGGTGAGTATAGGCCTAGTATCATTCCCAAAACATAGAATATAGTGGTTCTTTTCCCCTAGTTAAAATGAGAAAAACTAGATGAGCTATCTACTTGGGCAAGCACAGAGATTTGTTAACTTTGAAGTGATAACAAGATAGCAATGGTTCAATTTTACCGAGATAGCAATGATTTGTTAACTTTGAAGTGATAACAAGATAGCAATGGTTCAATTTTACCCAGATAGAAATGATGAATTCAATTTTAACCACGTAGCACAAATTGTTAACTTTGAAGTGATGGTCGAGGAGATAGTAATGGTTTAGTTTTACCTAGATATCAATGATGAGTTCAATTTTATCCCAGATAGCATGAATTGTTAACTTTGAAAAGATAGCAATAGCAACGATTCAATGATATGCAAGATAACAATGATTCAATTACCACTTTCCTAGTTAAAACTATGTGAGATTTGCATGAGCATCCATTTTACTTTCCCGTTAGAAATCAAAGTGTGAGCTAACAAGTGCAACTATATGAATCTAAACCAGTACCTAGCCTACAAAACAGATCAAGAGAGTTCCAGCAAAGACGTTAGCATTAGCAAAAACCTTCAAGAAAAATCCTAAAATCACTGACTAAAACAGATGCGCTGCTTCAGAGACTGAATGCGCAGAAATAGTGTACAGAAGCACCGTATTACATATGCGCTGAAACAGAGGTTAAAAGCACTGGAAGAGAGTGTATATGCAATGGAGTAGTAGATGCGTCGTTTTAGATGGCAAATGCACTGGAACAATGTCTGTATGCGTTGCAAGAATGTATGTACTGTGACAGGTAACAGATGTGTCAAAACAGAGACTATATGCGTTGCAAAAATGTATGTGCCGTGACAGGTAATAGATGCATGTTAGGAAGTGACACATGCACTGTTTCCTCCTATGCACAACTTTGAAAAAAACAAAAACTTAGTTTTTGGGTTAAATTTGGGGCTAGGCCCCACGGTGGGTGCCAAAATTGTTAAGGGAAAATTGGATACAAGAGAATAATCAATATCAAGATACGCAAAACTTCAATGAAATAGTGAACAAAGAAGATTCAAATAAACAATGAACAATAAAGCAAATCTTCCTCAATTTGAAGCTTCCATTGATCACCTTATCACAATCATTCTAGCATGTATGAATGAGGCCCTCAAAGAGTGCACTTCCTTGCTATGCTTCAAGAATGTCAATTGGGAATGATAGTGATAGTTTATTGTAATGAAGAGGAGCTTCACAACAATGGTAGTAATGCGTAGTGCATAGTGTGATCACAAGCAATGAAGGAATTGGTGCCAAAGGCATGCTGTAATTCCTGCAGAGTAACAACACTTAAAGCATGGATGATTTGAATGGAAGAATAGGGTTCAATTTATAGATTTGGGAAAGAGAAAATCAACGATATAGAAAGAGTGAGAAGATCAATGGTTGAGAAACCTTGAGGAATGTGCACGGATAAGAAGAATACAAGTGTCACACAAAAGTTGTTTTGTTTGAGTTAACTACTTTCTTTTCTAAAGATAAGATATGCTTTTCATAAATTAGAAAGCTTTTTTTTCTAATTTAAGAGATTGATAAAAACAAGGTTGATTGAGTCAGTTAATTCAACTTGTGATTTGCTTTTGCATGATTTAAGAAAAATTAAATAATAAATTATTTAATTTTGTGTGCATGAAGAAGAAGACTTATTTTTAGAAGATTTGGAAGATATTTAGAAGAATTAAAAGATAAGAAAGCAAATTAAATAAATAAATTTATTTAATTGTTGTGCATGATTTGGAAGAATAAATAAAATATTTGATTGTATTTTATTTTTGGATATAGAGATGATTTAAATAAATTTTATTTAATTTATTTAAATTTGGAAGAATGAATTTGATTTAATTAAATAATTAAGAATTATTTAATTGTTTGGAATAATTTAATTAAATAAAGAATTTTATTTAATTTTGACTTTAGAAGAGATAATTAAATATTTTGATATTTAATTAATTTAGAGGAATATGAATCAAATAAATAAATTTGCTTATTTATTTATTGATAGAAGAATTAGAAGGGAATAAATATTAATAATATTTATTTAGACCGAGTCGTGTCATTTTTAGGCGTATACAGTCCCCTATTGATGTAAGTTAATTCAAACTCACTAAACAATGTCACAATTCAACCAATCCTTGACAACATTGGTTGGTTTAAGAATGTTCTCAATTGTTTGGATCGTATCATGACTCTGGTTTCTTGATTCAGCATGTAATACATCATAATCTATGGGTTACAAAAACTATGGCCAAACACTCCTTTTCAGTTTGAGTATAGTTTTTCTCATACTCTAACATGGTTTGACTTATGAAGTATATTGCTCTTTCCCTTCCATCATCATCTTCTTAAGCCAACAAGCAAGCTATAGAAATATCAGTAGCTCTAAAATATAAGATGAAAGGTTTATCATGTCTTGGTGGCATTAGGGTGGTTGGAGTCAACATGAACTTTGTTACTTGTTCAAATGCATTTTGACAATCCACTATCCAAGTTATGCCCACTTTTTTCTTCAATAGTTGATTGATCAGGTGAATTTTTAAAGTCATATCTGGTATAAAATGCCTAATTGCACCTAATTGTACCAAGAAATTTCTTACCACCGTCTCACTCATTGGTGGGGTTTCATTTAAGACTGCCTTAACTTTTGTTGGATCCACATCAATTCCTCTTTGTGAAACAATGAAACCCAACAACTTGCCTGTCATGACCTTAAAAACACATTTCTCAGGATTTAGTCTTACCTTGTATTCTTGAAGCCTACTAAAGATCTTGTGAAGATCTTCTACATGTGTCAATATTTTCTTAGATTTAGCCAAAAGATCATCAACCTATGTTTCCACTATTTTGTGAATGTAGTCATGGAAGATGTGTGTCATTGCTCTTTGACAAGTAGCCCCAATATTTTTCAATCCAAAGGGCATGACTACATAGAAGAAGGTTCCCCAAGGGGTTGTGAACATTGTCCTATTCTAATAAGCTTCCGAGATTTTGATTTGGTTGTATCCTAAGAACCCATCCATAAGGGAGAATACTTCATACCTCATGGTTGAATCAACAATTTGATCAATGGATGGTAAGGGGAAGTCATCTTTTGAACAAGCATTATTGATGTCCCTAAAATCTAGACATATCCATATATTTCCATTCTTCTTTAAAACTGGGACAATGTTTGACACCCAACTTGAATCATCTACTGGTTTTGTGAAGCCCACATTCAACAATTTCTTCAATTCTTCTTTTACCATTTCAGCTGCTTGAGGCATTATGGGCCTCAACTTTTTCTTTATGGATTTTGCATTAGGATTTGTTACTAAATTATGTACCATGATATTTGGGTCTAGCCTAGGCATGTTTGAATATGTCCAAGCAAAGACATCAGAATATTCAATAAGAAACTCAGTGTATTCTCCCAATTCCTCATCATCTAACTCTCCTCCCAATTTCAGCATTCTTGGTTTCTCATGGATTCCTACATTGACATCAATGGTGTCTAAGGTTAGTGACGGATGTCCCTCTTCAAATTTCTGAGGTGTAGATAGTAAATCTAAATTTCTTTCAATCTAGAGGATTTATTTTTCACTTCCAAAATAGTCATCTAAATGAGGAAGGATCATGTATCCATTCTTGTGATACACGCTTGGAAGCCCATCGTAAGCATGTTGATACTCTAGGATGGCTTCATCATTCTCAGCATAATCTCAGGTTGCTTCCTCTATTTGATTTGTGGCACAATCTAAAATATTTGGTAACTCTTCACTTTCCAATAGTGTTTCTCCATGAATTGACACAATGAACTCTGAATTCTAGAGTTGAGCATGAGGCAAAAATGGGGCATCTAAAGCAGCCATTGCATTTGCAACTTGGTTATCTTCCCTAGGTATGGCTCTTATGGAAAAGAAGTCAAAGAATTGAACCAACTTTCTTATAGTTTGTTTGTATGGTTGTAATCTTTCTGATTTTCTTTCATAATTTTTTGTGACTTAGTTGATCACAACCTGGGAGTCTCCAAAAGTAGATACCTTCTTGATTCCCATCCTCATGGCTAACATAACTTTCAAGGATAAGGCTTCATATTCAACAATTTTATTTGTGCAGAAGAAATCCAATCTAAATGTGAAAGGGAGAACTTTCCCTTCTGGGGAGGTGGGGATTATCCCCATTCCTACCCCTAGTTTACAGTAGGATCCATCAAAGCGGAGAGTCCACAAGTCTTGAATGTTTTGTGATTGGGATGTTTCTCTAAATTTGTAAGTCAATTTTCACTTTTCCTCTTTTTCTTCCCCTTCTTCGATGATTTCTATTGTTCCAATTGAGAGATTCTTGATGTCATACTTGATGGGGAGGAACGGGCAATATCTTACTAAACAGGGCGAACTCCCATTAAAACATTTGATGGGGAGGAACAGGCAATATCTTACTAAACAGGGTGAACTCCCATTAAAACCCACCAACCTAGGGGTTAGGCTTCATTTTCTTTAATAACCCCTTACTTAAGACCACATAATACCAAAATATGCTTCCATTTTCTCATCGGCCAGACCTAATCTATCGGCCACCTCCTAATTTCTTTCATCGACATGCTATTCTTTCCAATGGCTAACATCCATCACCCAGACTTCCATCTTTGGTGGGACTCTTTACTTCTTCTTCGAAATCACAACCTCACGCCGAAACTCGCATGCAACTGCTCCATCGGTCAGACTTTAACCATCGGCCTAACTTACTCCTTGTCTTCCGATATGACATGTCATACCGATATACTCTCATCGGTGATACTTCTCGAATCTCAACCCGATCGGTGAGAGTTACTACCGTCGGCTCAAAGTAA
Organism: Cunninghamia lanceolata; assembly: GCA_027924645.1. Taxonomy (NCBI): domain Eukaryota; kingdom Viridiplantae; phylum Streptophyta; class Pinopsida; order Cupressales; family Cupressaceae; genus Cunninghamia; species Cunninghamia lanceolata. The sequence continues at coordinate 1,554,026 of BSBN01001051.1, read as the reverse complement.
CTTTCTTCTTCCGATGGTGATACTCACATCGATGACCCTAACATCAAATTGAGCGTCGACAAGACTTGGACCATCGGTAGCACATTTTCTGCATTCTCGATACTAGATCTCATGTTGATATGCTTATGAATACTCCCTTTGTCGGTCAGACTTTGAACAACTCTTGCCGACCGCCCGATACCATGTATTGTTTTCTCCATCGGTGAGACTACTTCGTTGAACTGTTTCTTTGAACCAGTTCAACACGATGGTTCACTCTGATGGTTCAACGGCGAGGTTCGTTGCGACTTAACACTTCAGTGAAACAATCCTCTCCTCAACCCAATGCCAAGGTTCATGCTGATGCACACAGAGACTTCTTTCTACGATCACTTCTATATATCTCACGAGGCTTCCTTTCTGATTTGTTCTAACTATCTTCATCGTTACCATTTTTAGTAACTAAACACACACAAATTTCTAATCTATGCTGCAACTACACAGATTTCTTACTATAACCATACAGACAGACAGATTTCTGGACTAAATCAAACGGAAGGAAATTAAAACCTAGGGAAGTCATTCCACTGGTTTTGGCAGAAGCCTCAACCAGTGGAATGGTCCCAAACCAAAAACACTACGACGAGACCAAACCAAAAATCTTTTGTTTTTCTACTCAAAAATTACAAATTGTTTCTTTTTCTTTTCTCGTCTTCTCCCCCTCTCTTCTGTCTGTCCTCTTCAAGCACACACGCTTATAAAGAACCTATCCAAGGCAATTACACTTCGGTGGAATCTGAATTGATTCATCACCTCTACCATCCGTTACAAGACAGTTACAACTCAGACAGTTACTATACTTCCTATCCATTTACAATAGGTGCCATGTGGCTTATAATATGGGACACATTGGTCCGAATCAGAACAATTGGCACTAGGCCTTACAATAATTAAAATGATAATAGGGGGCTTCTTGATGGTAATGGGGTGCTCCTGCACCATACTCCCAGACTGGAAAACTTTCCATGTCCCATGGAAATGCTCGGTGAGAACTGCAACAACTCTGTTCTCTTGGTGTCTTCAACTTGACGCCTCTGCTACTTGTACCCTTCAACTGTGACTCATCTCAATGGAGTTGAACTGGCTGCTCCTCAAGATGCTGTTATAAGTCCAACCTTAATGCTGCACCAACACTTCTGTCCCTCACCTGGGAGTCCTCTCTTGCCTCTCTCCCCAGGACTTTTGGCGACACTCACTGGACCTCCTTCTCAGGCCCTAGAACCATCTCCTGTGGTTCCATGACATATCTCTTATCTGCCTACTTGCAGCTTGTGGACATGCATCTACAACCACAAATATTAGCAAACCAAAACACCAATCTCTCACTTAGATTCCCAGAGCTTTCGCTGGCTCTGATACCAATTTGATGGGGAGGAACGGGCAATATCTTACTAAACAGGGCGAACTCCCATTAAAACATTTGATGGGGAGGAATGGGCAATATCTTACTAAACAGGGCAAACTCCCATTAAAACCCACCAACCTAGGGGTTAGGCTTCATTTTCTTTAATAACCCCTTACTTAAGACCACATAATACCAAAATATGCTTCCATTTTCTCATCGGCCAGACCTAATGTATCGGCCACCTCCTAATTTCTTTCATCGACATGCTATTCTTTCTGATGGCTAACATCCATCGCCCAAACTTCCATCTTCGGTGGGACTCTTTACTTCTCTAAAATCACAACCTCACACCGAAACTCACATGCAACTGCTCCATTGGTCAGACTTTAACCATCGGCCTAACTTACTCCTTGTCTTCCGATATGACATGTCATACCGATATACTCTCATCGGTGATACTTCTCGAATCTCAACCCGATCGGTGAGAGTTACTACCGTCGGCCCAATGTAACTTTCTTCTTCTAATGGTGATACTCACATCGATGAGCCTAACATCAAATTGAGCGTCGATAAGACTTGGACCATCGGTAGCACATTTTCTGCATTCCCGATACTAGATCTCATGCCGATATGCTTATGAATACTCCCTTTGTCGGTCAAACTTTGAACACCTCTTGCCGACCGCCCGATACCATGTATTGTTTTCTCCATCGGTGAGACTACTTCGTTGAACCGTTTCTTTGAACCAGTTCAACACGATGGTTCACTCCGATGGTTCAACGGCGAGGTTCGCTGCGACTTAACACTTCGGTGAAACAATCCTCTCCTCAGCCCGATGCCAAGGTTCATGCCGATGCACACAAAGACTTCTTTCTGCGATCACTTCTATATATCTCATGAGGCTTCCTTCCCGATTTGTTCTAACTATCTTCACCGTTACCATTTTCAGTAACTAAACACACACAGATTTCTAATCTATGCTGCAACTACGCAGATTTCTTACTATAACCATACAGACAGACAGATTTCTGGACTAAATCAAACGGAAGGAAATTAAAACCTAGGGAAGTCATTCCACTGGTTTCAGTGGAAGCCTCAACCAGTGGAATGGTCCCAAACCAAAAACACTACGATGAGACCAAACCAAAAATCTTTTGTTTTTCTACTTAGAAATTACAAATTGTTTCTTTTTCTTTTCTCATCTTCTCCCCCTCTCTTCTGTCTGTCCTCTTCAAGCACACACGCTTATAAAGAACCTAGCCAAGGCAGTTACACTTCGGTGGAATCTGAATCGATTCATCACCTCTGCCATCCGTTACAAGACAGTTACAACTCGGATAGTTACTATACTTCCTATCCATTTACAATAGGTGCCATGTGGCTTATAATATGTGACACATTGGTCCGAATCAGAACAATTGGCACTAGGCCTTAAAATAATTAAAATGATAATAGGGGGCTTCTTTACGGTAATGGGGTGCTCCTGCACCAATACTCGTCCATGCACGGGATGGCTACTAGGCCAAATGGAGCATGAGATTTGGTGGTGTGGGGATCGGAGGGGAATTCTCTAAGGTGATCCATGCTTTGATATGTTATGTTGAGAGCTTTTTCATTTGATTGAGGGTTTTTAGTCTCTTATTTTGTTTTCTCCTGTGCATTTAACATTTTATCATTTTCTTCTTGTTCCTTCTTGTAAACATCGAAAGGGTCAGGATCTGCCTTGACGATGTGGGTTTTTTCCAAGTGATGGAAATAAAGTTATTGAAACAATGTGGAGGCTACAGACTTCATGGAGTGAATCCAAGGTCTTCCAAGGATAATATTGTTATTGGTTTCTTTGTTAATAACATAGAAGTTTGTGGGAATTGTTTTAGATATTAAAGTGAGTGGTAGACTGATCTTCCCAATTGTTTAGATGTCTTGACTGTCATATATCCTTAGGGTATTTGCTTGTTGTTTTATTCCCATTTTACTATATCCCATTCTTCGTAAGAAGGAAATTAGTAAGAGGTTGATTATCAATCCTTCACCACTACCACTCTTTTTATGATGACCCTTCAACCTAAACTTTTATGTATAATAGTGAATCCTTATTCTTATTTCCTTCATCGTTTGAGAGTCTTGAAATGTTGAATGTGAGAGGGGTTGGTTCTTCTTGTGTTGAGCATCCCACTTCTAATACTTCCAAGAATGATCTTCGGTGTGAAGGAAAGGCCCTTTTAACAGGTTTATAACTTTTGAGAATATATTTTCCATTTGGTTAGTTTGTTCCTCTTCTTGGATTACTATAATGTATGAAAAGAGGGTTGATGGGATTAAGGAATGATTTAGCTAGATCCTCCTTTCACTACACACATTCAAGGACATTTAATCAAGTTGAATCAGAACTTCTACAAGAAGATTCAACTATACGTTGGTTGTTACGTGGAATGATAGGGAAATTTGGAATTGATTGATTAACGTGTTGATTTTAGTCTAATTTAACTTAAAACCCTAATTATGCAAAATCATAAACAAACGAATGAAACTTGATAAATGCTCATACAAAGGTAGGCTAAATACAGACCAAATACATACTAGATTTTGAGTTTTAGAAGATAGAAAAGTTGGGGGAGAAAGAGCGGGCACCCAAGCCCAAGGTGCTACTTTTTTTAGGGCTTCATGGCCTTTTCCATCACTGTCTGCCACTTCAGAGATTTTCTGTGACATGAAACAGAGGGGCAAAAGAGTGGGTGCCCAAGCCCTTCCTGAGCTATTTCCCACCTTTTTCTTTAGATCTTGATTCCTTATGTTTTGCAGTAGTCCTCTGCAAATCCACTCTTGGAGATCCAATATTTGTCACCTACAATCACAAGAAGAGGGGTTATGGGTTGTAGTTTTTAGGAGCTTGCCTCGGTCAAGCCCTAGAATGGCATTCAATCATTCCAACACCATTGTTAGATAGAGAGTGCATGTCCTTATAGAATAGAGGAAAAAACAAATTGATAAATGATTGATTGAAGCACAAATAGATATCACCTTAGAAGTGTAGCTCTCAAGTAGATGAAGATCTTTCACAACATGAGAAGATGAAGCCAAATCTGCAATAACAAACACAATAACAACACAATTATGCTTTGTAACACAATAAATGCCTTGAATGCTCTAAAATCATTAGTTTGCCAAAATCTCAAAATCATCTTCTAGTTTACAAATGAAGTCCTAAAGATTCTTATATATGCTTCTCGCTTTAATTTTGTAATTCAAAATTAAGATGTTGGCAATGAACACCTTTTAACGGTCCCCAACTGACATTCAAATTTGGGACCCAGCCAAAATAGAACAGGGCAAGGGCGTGAGCGACCTTGTCATGGGACCTATTTTGGGATAGGGCTAAGCTCTGGAATGTCCCTGACGTCCCATTTATCATGGTTTTCAGGGCATTTTTTCTCGGGATTCATTTGTAACATGCATGATGAAAATTAAGGGACCCGGGAGCTAAACTTAGGAGGTAAAAGTCCTAGGGGACATTTTATGACATAACATTTAGCCCCCACTTTAATGTATGTATGATATTACTACCCATACATGCATTAAATTATGGTAAAAAACACAGCAAACATGCTAGGCACTTGAAGCTAATGCATACATAAAGATTGAGGAACTATTTCTAACCCCTAGTCTCAAGTAAGCATTAGAGAAAACACATCATAGACATGCCAAACACAATGAAGATAGTAACATGCATGCAAAATATAGAGAAGACAATAACAGGCATGTAAGACATAGAGAAGACAGTATTCAAGACACACAAAACACGATGAATATAGTGATATAACATTTTAATTTTCATATATATAAATATATGGAAATAAAAATTGCAACACAACCCCAAGAATGTAGGGGAGACTCATCTCCACACCCTTTACACTACACCAAGGGGGAGAAAACACATGATACAAAACCCAAGCATAGGGAGACTCATTTCCACACCCTTTATACTACGTGAGGGAGAAAAAATGCCATACAAAACCTAGGTGTAGGGGAGACTTGTTGGTCATGATGTTAGTCATTCACAAACATAGAATAAAAGTTACACAACAACCTTTACTCATCTTGAAAGATACGATGAATTCAGAGAATTCATGATCCCAAGTCTCCGTTGATTAGGTCTTAATCTACTGACGTTACTCAGTGGTTGATGTGTGTTGCTGTTTTCCATTCAGGGGCCTTACGTATTTCTGCAAAGTTCGTCATTACTTCTCCAAATATCCTGCTCTATATGTCTGCTCTGCATAAATCTCCAATAATTCTACCTCTGCACTATGAATTTAGTCAAATAATGTGCTTACAGGCTGATATTTGCATGATTTCTACCATTATTTGCAATTCTTTGCATGATATCTTCAATACTACATGCATTTAACTCAAATATGCTAATGATTTTCAGTTACCTACGGGATTTCAGCATATTTCTCTGTTTCTGCTTATTATTTGTCATGATTTGCAGTTATGGTGATGAATTTATGAAATTAAAAAAAGGAAAAGGGTTAAAGAATGAGATTCCCAAAACTACTTGACTGAGATCACTGATCCACATACAAGCTCCCATACATGCAATGAAAAGAAGGAAACTAGAATAATACTTCACCAGGACATTCCACAAATCCGCATGATCTAGTGCAAATCTTCAAAGGAAAAGTTGATAACAACATGTAATGAAATGAAAGCGCTTCTAGTTGAACACAGCATTCACCAGTACATATCCAGAAATCAACATGAAGATTACGTAAAATTTACAATCAGGATGTAATCTGAAACTTCATATCCATTCAGTATGCTCAAGAACAGGTACATTTACAGTGATCTGAAGAAAGAACCTTGACATTTCAACAATTCAGTCTTCATTAGTCTCAGTAATCCGATCTCCTAATTGATTCTACAGTAATTGGCCTTCTTGCCAGATGTTCCAATGTCTATTCATGTATACCCTTCGACAAGCTCTGGCTCTTATATAGAACAAATGCCAGAAAACAGTTACAATGATCCAAGGATCAGGATCCTCTCATAATAATCAACGGTCCAGATGAATAGCACGTGCTTTGCCAATTGGCAAATGTACAGCTGGCACAGAATATTCCAGCATCTTTGATTTGATTCGGTCTCCAGCTGGCAAACAACATATTTGACAATATCCTCCTCATTTCTGGTTCATGTTGCCTTCATGTGCAACTTTGTAATTATCAGCTTCAAACATCTCCGGGACTTCCTGCAATAAACAGACAAACATTAAGTTCATCATCATGTGGATAAACAGCAGGAATTTAAACGTTTTATTAACCAGGCCTCAAAATGTGTAGCTACAGGCAAATCGAGCCCCAAATATGTGAAAATTATGCACTAAATGCATAAACAGCGTCAAAAAACAATCGGGTCAACCATCGTTGACCAAAAATCAGGTAGTCGGGCTTTCAAATTTCTATCGCTCTGTTTTCCCGCCCATTTTCATGTATATCGGGTTCCAAATCTGCATATACATCGCAACATATACGAGGAAAAAACTACCTTTGAATCCGCTCTTTATATATGATGCATGCATCCTTCACATCGGTGTGACCACATATGATCGGGGTGACAAAATTAGACTTGGCCGATGGTAAAACATACACCGATGCCCACCCATCGGGGAGACAACCAATATCGGAGTGAAAAAATCAAGACAGGGCCGACAGTTAAAACTACGTCGATCAACAACATATCAGGGAGACTACTACTGTCGGGGAGAAAATATAAAGCATGGCCGATATCATATGTTGGGCCGATGGACAATCTTAGGGCTTTCCCTCTATCTACAGGATATCGTGAAATATGATGCTCCCCCCTCTCGAATGTCCTGATGATGTCACCGTCATGTTTCACTTCTGTATATTGGGGAAAAGAATGACATCATCATCATCATCATGTCGAAGGAAAATAGGAGGATATGAAATATGATCCTGCTGCTGAGGAAAGGAAAATGATGGTGACGTCATCGTCATATCCGGGCTTCATTAAAATGCAAAAGATGACGTCACCTTCATGTTTAGTTAAGATCAGGGGATAAACGTAATATCGGGTCACCTAATGAACATGATCAGGTGGTGAATGAAATATGACCCCTTTGCGGCCAAGGTAACCCTCTCGAAAGATCAGGATGATGATGATCATCAGGATATCCGGGGCTTTTGTTAAACTTAGAACATGACGTCATCGTCATATTCGCGAACCGGATCATGTTTTGGAAAATATCCTGCCGAAGGGAAATGTGATGATGATGTCATCCTGATATTTGCTTCTTCGTTTATCAGATCGGGATGACGTCATTAGGATATTAGCAAAAGGTCATATTTCTCGGCAGGAGGACATTACGAAATATCAGGTAATATTAGGAAGATGATCCTCCTCATTGAATATCATGATGACGTAACCATCATATTCTGCCTTCGGAGCATGAGGATGAGTTGAGGTCATCATCAGGTTAGCGGTAGGGTGATATTTAAAAATATGATCCTGCTGCTGAGAGTATCACCCCCCCTTAAAAGATAGGGTGATCATCATGATCATGCAAAAGGAGATCAGGAGGATATGATGATGTCATCATCATATTAGCGAATATCAGCAAATATGACCCTCCCTTGAAAGATCAGGATGATGACTCTCCGATAGGACTTTGACATGCGCATGCAAATATGCAGATGGTGGATTTTCTAAGCAAGGTGATATTATAAGATCGGCATGATATTATAATATCAGGTGATGTTATAGTATCATGATGCTCGTTGTTATGAAACATCAGGTTACACTCAAAACATGATGCTCATGATGCGCATAAGGTCATTTGACGGGTAAAACACACTATCACCCAAAATTGACGTCCGGATATTTCGACTACATGATTTTTATCGGGTGATAGATCAAGATCATGATGATCTTGACAACATGACTGAGGATATAAAAATATGATGATCCTCTTGCGAATATCAGGTTTGACCAAAACTTTGACTGTGCATAACTTCCACATATGGACAAATTTTCAAGTGATGTAAAAGGGAAACCTGCATGGAATTTCAAGCTCTTTCTAAATATGAGGTCATAGAAACAAAATATGAACTTTGACAAACTGACCTCATGATGATGACCAACTTCATCGAATATCATGATGATGATGCACCTGACTCATTTTTACCAAACCGCCAGAAAACAGACAACACAAGCCAAGCCAAAAAGTTGGGTCCCTGTTTTGCCAAGTTAAAATGGGGCGTGTTGTGTAACCACACAACAACTTGCCACCAAAGAAAACAACAAAATTCAAATAATTCAAAAGGTGAGGATAAATTAAAACATAAATTTCCAACTCCTATTAAGCATGAGCATCCTAATCCTTTCTAACTGGTATCATGTTCATCAATGTAACAATGAATTGATAAGGGATCAATTGTGTGCATGTGATTCATATACTCATCTTGAAAGTGAGTTGAATAAGTCAGTGACTAGTGTTAAGCTACGTAGTTTGGTTCATCCCTCATAGCCAACCGGATAGAGCCTTGCTGCCAGCAGGCGTCCATAGCCCCGGCAAGGTTATCGTTGCAATTCCCCTAAGTAGAGCCCCACTGCCAGCAAGCGTCTATAGCTCCAGTAGAGTTACTTAGATGACTTAATCTGGATTTCAGAAAATCCATTTTATATTTTATTTATTTTATATTTTGAATTTAATTCTTAAGATATAACAGTTGTAGCCTCATGATACAAGGAATGGTCACTTGTTGAAATTAAGTTGAGAATTGCAATGGTAGCAAGGGCAACCTTTAGATTTTTCACTTAACACCTACACTGATATGTTCAATAAACCCAAGGCTGTTAGGTGTGTCATTGTGAGGATCACCTTGACTCAAGAAAAGTAGTACTGATGAATATGATACCACAGACCTTATCAAGAATACCTATACTGATATGAGTTACAACCTATGTAAAAACTTATATCCAACTTTTGAATTCTAACAATTTATGTAGTGTTCTTAAGTAACAAGGTGCACCAGTTTTGCCCAACCAAAACAAAGACTCAACAACGCAAAGCAAAAAGCAACCTGTACAAACAGCTAACCTACAAAAGGAAACAACAGAAACAGAACAAGAAAGCAAAACAAGCAAACTATACAAACAACTAACCTACAAAATTATATACAAACCACAACTAGGCAAACAAAAACCAGAAAATGACCCAAATACACCTGTATTTGCATACTTCTTTTGATTGTGCAGGAGCATTAGGGTATTAGTTATGGTTCTCAACCTAGCAAATTTATCTTTATATTCTGAAAAATATTCTGATATTCTGAATTCACTGTATTCAACAGAATAACTCTTGATGATCAGCAACTGAGGCAGCTCATCATGTTCATGATTAATCCATGTGCATGTCTTATCTCCTGAATTTCCATAATCAAAATAGTAATCAACATCATTCACTGTGGAAAGGAGAAATACAACCTGGTGTATTTCTGATTTTGTTGGACATGCTTCTTGATTGGCAGTTGGTCTTCCATTTATTATTATATTTTCACTGCTTGGCTCAGTGCCTGGTCTCTCTTCAAATTGAAGGATGTATGACTCTTGATGTATTAATTCTCCATCTTTATCCATATTTGTTCCTTCATTCCGGATATTCAGTTTATCCTCCAGTTCAGGAAACTTCTCAATATTTTCTTCAATTTCCTGCACATCAGCATCTAAATGAGTATCTTTATTATCATAACCTGATATGCAGAAATTTATCATTTCTAAATCATTTGACTGTAAAAGAGAATTGGCATTCAACTGATAAGGACACTCCCCTGTTTCATTCTCAAAATATTTCTGGAGTGATGTCTGATTATGCACAACAACTCCAAAGTCTTCTACATCTTCATCTTTCAGGAATTGTTCATTAAATAATTCACATCTTCTATCTATTAGAGGATCTGGTTCCATTAACCTGCAACATTCTTGCATTTGATCATTCAATTCAACCCAGTTAGGTAGTAAATCAGCATTTATTTTCTTTTCTATGACTCCCTGAGTTACTATCATAGGAACTTCATCAGCAAGAGTGAATTTAAATTGCTCTACTATCTGTTTACACTTCTCTGTACCATAGAATGACTCCAGGAAAGATGTTTCATCTTCTTTATCAAAAGTATTAGGATCAGAATCAAACATATTATCCTGATGAGTGGTTTCTTCTTTAGAATTTTCACAAGATTCATACCTGCATACTAACTGATCCTTACTTGTATTAGGAAGTAGAGAACTCCTATCAATCCCACCATAAAATGAATCAAGGAAAGATGTTTCCTCTTCATTACCTTCTGGAACCGATTCAGCTATTGTATTTTCTAGAGTCTTTTTCAACATGACCAAGCAAGGATAGCAATCTCTCTCTGAATGCTCTTCATCATGTAATCTACACTAGCTTTCAATCAAGACATCATTAATGGGTAAACCTAATATTTGACTACACTGTATATTTCTAGACAAGTATAATTCAAAATCTTCAGAGCAGTCCACTTCAGTGCCTGGACAACTAATAACTTCTAGTGCTGCATCTGCTTGTTGCTCCAGAATTTCTTTATTTTCCTGCCAGACTTCTTCATTTTCTTGGCAAGTTTCGGCCCTGAACACATCCAGAAAGAATATTAGTCCTTTCAAATATAAATCCAACCTTGTAAGGAAAGTTAAACAATTTATTTCACTGTGTTCCGCAGTCTGGTGTATCCTGCAACAGGTAGATAAATCAAAGTTAGACAAACTGTGAGGGTAAAGCTGCCTATTCAAAGTTTCCTGAAATAAAGGAATGTTAATTTGACAATTATTTTCATATACATCCATCAAAATGAGACTCTATTTTTCAATTTTTTAGTATTTTGAAATTTTAATGAGATCCATCATATCTCAGAATAAAACTTGAAAGTTCAGAAAATCAAACTAATCTTTGATGTTTTGAGCTAGATCTTTGCAAAGGTGCAACCAAAACATCTCAGATAAGAGATATTTGCAGACATCTAACTCAAATGCTGAAATATTTATGCAATATTTGTAGAAATCCAAAAATTCTTAGCTCATGCCCTCCTTCTAGCGCCAATTTATGTTGCGTTAGAAGCGAGGGGCCTGCAGATTAATTGCAAGACTTAGGGCAAACGGCTAATAAACAGAGGCAGGGGATATCACTTTAACTGAAAAGAAATTATTTGCTGAGAAACAGCTCAGCCCTCCTTCTAGCGCCAATTTATGTTGGTGATAGGAGCGAGGGGCCTGCATAAAATGAATGATGACTGAAGCAATAGTGTCTTTTCCAGTTCTGCCCTCCTTCTAGCGTCAATTTATGTTGGTCATGATGTTAGTCATTCACAAACATAGAATAAAAGTTACACAACAACCTTTACTCATCTTGAAAGATACGATGAATTCAGAGAATTCATGATCCCAAGTCTCCGTTGATTAGGTCTTAATCTACTGACGTTACTCAGTGGTTGATGTGTGTTGTTGTTTTCCATTCAGGGGCCTTACGTATTTCTGCAAAGTTCGTCATTACTTCTCCAAATATCCTGCTCTATATGTCTGCTCTGCATAAATCTCCAATAATTCTACCTCTGCACTATGAATTTAGTCAAATAATGTGCTTATAGGCTGATATTTGCATGATTTCTACCATTATTTGCAATTCTTTGCATGATATCTTCAATACTACATGCATTTAACTCAAATATGCTAATGATTTTCAGTTACCTACGGGATTTCAGCATATTTCTCTATTTCTGCTTATTATTTGTCATGATTTGCAGTTATGGTGATGAATTTATGAAATTAAAAAAAGGAAAAGGGTTAAAGAATGAGATTCCCAAAACTACTTGACTGAGATCATTGATCCACATACAAGCTCCCATACATGCAATGAAAAGAAGGAAACTAGAATAATACTTCACCAGGACATTCCACAAATCCGCATGATCCAGTGCAAATCTTCAAAGGAAAAGTTGATAACAACATGTAATGAAATGAAAGTGCTTCTAGTTGAACACAGCATTCACCAGTACATATCCAGAAATCAACATGAAGATTACGTAAAATTTACAATCAGGATGTAATCTGAAACTTCATATCCATTCAGTATGCTCAAGAACAGGTACATTTACAGTGATCTGAAGAAAGAACCTTGACATTTCAACAATTCAGTCTTCATTAGTCTCAGTAATCCGATCTCCTAATTGATTCTACAGTAATTGGCCTTCTTGCCAGATGTTCCAATGTCTATTCACGTATACCCTTCGACAAGCTCTGGCTCTTATATAGAACAAATGCCAGAAAATAGTTACAATGATCCAAGGATCAGGATCCTCTCATAATAATCAACGGTCCAGATGAATAGCACGTGCTTTGCCAGTTGGCAAATGTACAGCTGGCACAGAATATTCTAGAATCTTTGATTTGATTCGGTCTCCAGCTGGCAAACAGCATATTTGACAATATCCTCCTCATTTCTGGTTCATGTTGCCTTCATGTGCAACTTTGTAATTATCAGCTTCAAACATCTCTGGGACTTCCTGCAATAAACAGACAAACATTAAGTTCATCATCATGTGGATAAACAGCAGGAATTTAAACGTTTTATTGACCAGGCCTCAAAATGTGTAGCTACAGGCAAATCGAGCCCCAAATCTGTGAAAATTATGCACTAAATGCATAAACAGCATCAAAAAACAATCGGGTCAACCATCGTTGACCAAAAATCAGGTAGTCGGGCTTTCAAATTTCTATCGCTCTATTTTCCCGCCCATTTTCATGTATATCGGGTTCCAAATCTGCATATACATCACAACATATACAAGGAAAAAACTACCTTCGAATCCGCTCTTTGTATATGATGCATGCATCCTTCGCATCGGTGTGACCACATATGATCGGGGTGACAAAATTAGACTTGGCCGATGGTAAAACATACACCGATGCCCACCCATCGGGGAGACAACCAATATCGGAGTGAAAAAATCAAGACAGGGCCGACAGTTAAAACTACGTCGATCAACAACATATCGGGGAGACTACTACTGTCGGGGAGAAAATATAAAGCATGGCCGATATCATATGTTGGGCCAATGGACAATCTTAGGGCTTTCCCTCTATCTGCAGGATATCGTGAAATATGATGCTCCCCCCTCTCGAATGTCCTGATGATGTCACCGTCATGTTTCACTTCTGTATATTGGGGAAAAGAATGACATCATCATCATCATCATGTCGAAGGAAAATAGGAGGATATGAAATATGATCCTGCTGCTGAGGAAAGGAAAATGATGGTGACATCATCGTCATATTCGGGCTTCATTAAAATGCAAAAGATGACGTCACCGTCATGTTTAGTTAAGATCAGGGGATAAACGTAATATCGGGTCACCTAATGAACATGATCAGGTGGTGAATGAAATATGACCCCTTTGCGGCCAAGGTAACCCTCTCGAAAGATCAGGATGATGATGATCATCAGGATATCCGGGGCTTTTGTTAAACTTAGAACATGACGTCATCGTCATATTCGCGAACCGGATCATGTTTTGGAAAATATCCTGCCGAAGGGAAATGTGATGATGATGTCATCCTGATATTTGCTTCTTCGTTTATCAGATCGGGATGACGTCATCAGGATATTAGCAAAAGGTCATATTTCTCGGCAGGAGGACATTACGAAATATCGGGTAATATTAGGAAGATGATCCTCCTCATCGAATATCATGATGACATAACCATCATATTCTGCCTTCGGAGCATGAGGATGAGTTGAGGTCATCATCAGGTTAGCGCTAGGGTGATATTTAAAAATATGATCCTGCTGCTGAGAGTATCACCGCCCCTTAAAATATAGGGTGATCATCATGATCATGCAAAAGGAGATCAGGAGGATATGATGACATCATCATCATATTAGTGAATATCAGCAAATATGACCCTCCCTTGAAAGATCAGGATGATGACTCTCCGATAGGACTTTGACATGCGCATGCAAATATGCAGATGGTGGATTTTCTAACCAAGGTGATATTATAAGATCGGCATGATATTATAATATCAGGTGATGTTATAGTATCATGATGCTCGTTGTTATGAAACATCGGGTTACACTCAAAACATGATGCTCACGATGTGCATAAGGTCATTTGACGGGTAAAACACACTATCACCCAAAATTGACGTCCGGATATTTTGACTACATGATTTTTATCGGGTGATAGATCAAGATCATGATGATTTTGACAACATGACTGAGGATATAAAAATATGATGATCCTCTTGCGAATATCAGGTTTGACCAAAACTTTGACTGTGCATAACTTCCACATATGGACAAATTTTCAAGTGATGTAAAAGGGAAACCTGCATGGAATTTCAAGCTCTTTCTAAATATGAGGTCATAGAAACAAAATATGAACTTTGACAAACTGACCTCATGATGATGACCAACTTCATCGAATATCATGATGATGATGCACCTGACTCATTTTTACCAAACCGCCAGAAAACAGACAACACAAGCCAAGCCAAAAAGTTGGGTCCCTGTTTTGCCAAGTTAAAATGGGGTGTGTTGTGTAACCACACAACAAGACTCTTCGCCACACCCTTTACACTACATGAGGGGGAAAACACATTAAAGACACATGGAAGACATGAGCACCATATACCATGCCAAAGACATACAATACGTATTAAACACGACAAACAAGGTGATGGAAGGAGCCTAATTCTAAGTTCCCACTATCTCAAACATGCTATAGGAACACCTGACAGTTGGGCTTATGCCACAACAAATTCTAAAGACACTCTTAAGGGAGGATAGTCTCATATCCAACACTGCCTCCACAAAGGACTTTTGAAATAAAAGGATGTGCACTAGCTCAAGAGATACACCATCCCACCTCAACAAAGGGATTTTGAATAAAAGGATACACACTGGCTCAAGAGATACATTATCCCACCTCTGCAAAGGGCTTTCTTTGATTGTAATATAGAATAAAGATGTGTAGTCACACCTAAGATACAACATCCTACCTCTGCAGAGGGCTTACAAACACGCTTCATTAGTACCAAAATCATTAGACAACTTACCTTATATATGCCCCCACCTTAAGGTGGTTGATGTTGTGTATCGTTATCAAGCACGTTAAGGTAGAGAGAAAATGCACAAGGGAACAAGAGCTTTCACAAAGCCCATGCCCCCAAAGGTGACATGTGCTCACGATCGCCGAATGTTCCCACAAACACATCTTAATCTAAGCAAAATAGGAAATCTATGCATGAAAACAAAGAAGCCAATGCTACACATACTGGTTTGAATCTGAGTATAGCCATTGGGATTATACTATAGGAATCTCAGAACCGAGTGTAACAACAAGGCGAGATACAAAAAAATCAAAGTGCACGAAGCAGATGCATTGTTATGATTTTTTAGTAAATATAAGACAACATCAAATATCACACAGAGTGATTCTACTAGCCAAGTGTTGGATATATAAATCAACCCCATCTTCATTTATGGACTAGGTCCATTTTTGCTTTGCTTACTAAAGGGACACGCGGTCCATATCAGTTAGTTGTTTGTTTTTGTCATCCACCGACTAGGTAGAATCACTAGAAGGTAAACAATAAAACAAGAGAGGAGAACAAGTGCCTTAGAAATAGTCATGTAGGAGGATGCCCTTAGGTCATCAACTGCAATGCTATGCGCCTAAGACACAACACACAACAAAGAAATAGAGGAGGGGAAAGATAGAAGAATGATGATATAAATAGAAGAATGGGAACTATATGCAGGAAATTTCACCATTTTAATCTAATAAGCAAGTGCAACCTACAACTATCAAGAATCTAATCTAAGAACCAAACAAAAATGCAAACTATGAAGCAAAACCCCTTAGATCATGTGATTCTTGCATTGCATGTGGATTACTTCCTTAGAACATGCATCCAAAATTATAGAAGTTGCCATGATTAATTAGGAAAATGGCATGCAAATGACTATAATACAAAAAATCTAAGTATGTGCATAGAGCATAATGAAAAAGCTAAGTGATTTGCAGAGCAAGAAAGCAAATTATATGTGTGAGAGAGAGAGAGAGAGAGAATGAAACCAAAGAGAGGTATTTATAGAAAAGTGGAGGATAGAATGGATGGTAGAGATGCGACGGTGAGATCAATGGTCCAAAAGAGTTATGAGGGGAGGACGAATGTGTGCACGACACATGTCTCTATATGAGTGCAAAGAATTTGGAAATTTCCATAAATGGTGGAGTTAACTCCCATTTATATTTAATTTAATTTTGATTTTTAATTTGTTGCCAAATAGAACTCATGTGCACATGGAGACAAATGAGGAAGTGGAAGACAACTTCCATTTCAAGGTGATGTGGATGAGGAGAGTGAAAATAGGTGGGTAAAATAAATACCCATTAATATTTAATTTATTTATTTTTAAATTAATAAATAAATTAAATATAAATGTTTATCTAATTATTTATTTAGAAGAAAATGGAAAATAAATAAAACTTAAGGTTTTATTTATTTCATAAGGTAAGAGGGTGATAATAATTAAATAACTTAAAGTTATTTAATTTTATAGAGGAATAATATGAAATGATGAAAAATAATTAAATAAGATATTTAATTAATTTTGGAAGACAATGGTGATGAGGGAAATTAATTAAATAAAAATATTTAATTAATTTAGAAGACGATGAGGGAAGGAATGGTTTGCCAAATAAATGTGTTAGACAAGGTAATATGAACAAATGCAATGATGTGACCGGATGCAACAAATGTGACGAATGCGTGGAAATGTGATGAATGTGACATGAGTCAATTTTTAGTGTTTACATTTTACCCCTCTTTAAGACACTGTCTAGTAAGGAATTGTTTTAAAGAAGATATGATACATTGACAAAACAACCTATGCCTCAGTGAAACTAGTGGACGATGCCCCTTCGGGAGGAAAACTGGGCTACAGAGGAAACATAGGTTTGACTCACGATAAGAAAGGACCTAGACAGGGACATCAACAGTGAGACAAGGTACAAAAAGACAAGAAAATCCTAGGTTGAAAGGCCTATAAATACCACCCCTTAGTTCAAAGTCTATTCATTTGTGCCATTTACTTTGTTGAGAGTGTTTTGCTTTTGTGTGTGCTTTGGAGATTTGAAGATGCCAATTCCACACCATCATCATCAGGCCGAGTGGGTGAGGACATTTAGGTGACCAGTAGGAGCAGGCGCACTAGTAAGTGACAAAAATTTTCCATTTGTGTCATGTAATTTAGCTAAAAATGCATTCAATTCACACGCACAACCAGATGCGCACTAGTGCTCTGCAAGCACATATGGTAATTTGTAAGTTGCCTATGGTGTTTTGGCTCACAAGTGAGCATGGGCCAGTTGCACTTGGCAAATCCATGCATATATGGTTGACAAGTAAGTTAGGAATAGGGCACATTTAGGTCTTCATCACATTTGGTGTAGCAAGTTGCACATGGTAGATAACACATCGCAATCAGTTTTTCGTGTCGCAATGGAATGAAAGCTAGTCGCATTTGGATTTTAGGGTGTGCAATTGGTAAACAATGTGTCACCTATAACCTTTCACGTCACTTTTAGAAAAAAATCAGGTCATCTTTAGTGTTCACATGTGCATACAGCGAGCAAGTTAAGTTAGGTTGAGAGCTTCATCACCTTTGGCGTTCCACACAGCAATTGGGTAAACAAGAAGTCACATCTAGTAGATGTAGACACCTTTGGCTATCAATGAGTCACCTTAAACTTTTCAAATCACTTATGGTCTACATGGCATCACACTTGGTGATTTTAAGTGCATATGGTAAAGGACAAAGTTGCCTATGGACAAACAAGTCGCAATTGGTCAAATTTAGGCAACTTTGTAGGGTTTTGACAGATTTTTAGGCAAGAAACTGATGAATGACCATTGTATTGTTTTGCAGGAGGCACTACTTCTATTATTATCATAGGAGCAACACCCCTTAAATCTATGACTAGTGCAACAGCTAAATGCAGAGGAGTTGTTTCTAGATATTATTAGATTTGAGCAAGTAGTACATGTGGAGCCAGTCCAGGCACACACATCATTGATAGCATGCCTAGTAGAGAGATGGCGTAGTGAGCACAGTTCATTCTTATTTTTGATAGGTGAGATGACAGTGACCCTGGAGGACGTCTACCAGATTCTTCAAGTTTAGATACATGGAGATTGAGTCGATTATGATCCAGATCATGGGCTAGATGCATTTAGGAGATTATTTTGCACTCCAAATATTAGTGATGAGGAGCATGAGATACCAATGGCACGAATGCGAGAGTTATGCGACTATCTACAGAGAGTGGTTGTGGTCGTGATCAAATTCCTTGTTCTAGATAGGTGGGCTCGGGGCTTCCCTACTAGGTGGGGTACAGTTTTAGAGAGCATGTTCATGTACGACAAGCGATATACATGGGCTGCTTGTGTCTTGGCATAATTATACCATTACTTGCACGATTGCGCCTATTTGTTTTGTTTGAGCATGTCCGCGGCTATCACTGTACTACATGTATGGGCATTCGATCACATTATAGTGATGAGGCTAGTGGGATTGCGGTAGAGGTTACCTAGGTAGCCCTATGCACATATATATGGAGGAGCTCCTAGTTACAGGTAGTTGAGGCATCTGGTGTACTGGAGGTGCTAGATAGACAAGATGTATAGATTCATATGGTGACCATGGCTAAGCTATGAGGCCTGGGCGGAGGATGTAGAGGAGTTAGTATATGCATAGCAGGCTCAGTACTTATTTGGCCGGGGGATCTATATCATTGAGAGATTTCTACCAGAGAGAGTGCTATGACAGTTTGGGATTGCACAGGGCAAACTAGTCGGTGAGGCCATCTATGGTCGTACATGCAGAGAGGTGACAGATTGGGGACATGAGGTAGCCGTGGAGACATCCCTGGCTAAGATAGAGGGTTTGTAGCCAGTTACATGGGGATGGAGTCAAGAACCAACAGATGCAGGGACCCTACTAGACTATGATGCGTATTGGGCTATAGAGCAACCTACTCATCTTTCTACACTAGGAGAGGTTAGCGAGGTAGCTATTCATGTACCTCGAAGGACAGGGGCCAGAGCACAGTGGAGAGCCCCTAGAGTTCAAGTGATAGCAGCTCTGGTAGCAGCAATGGGGCCAAGAGGAGTTGCCATTGGCCAGGGACAGGGACGAGGATAGGTTCCTCGACATGTGGCGATGCCACCACCACCATAGCAGGCAGGAGGAGATGGAGATGGTACAGTTAGGCAAATGAGAGAGAGACTCTAGGGTGAGGTGGATAGGGGGATACGGTACCAGGCCTACCTATGGAGGATAGAGGTGTCATGCCCACATTTCCCATGCGGTCACGACATGCAACACACGTGTCATGTCCACATTTGCCATGTGGTCATGACACGAACTATGAAAAACTTTTCTACCTATCCCTAGGAACCCCCTCGCACACGTCTGTGTGCTCGGTGGCAATACACCTAAGGCGTAAACATGTCAACATAATCGATAAGGTGAAGGTCATCTAGGGGGTATGCGACACGAAGTGTGTTGCTTCTAGGGTTAGACTGATTCCAATCTATACCCTAATTTACCTAGGTGAAGATGATTCGCCAGCATCGAACCCTAACTTAACTTAGATCGAAAAGTGATTTAAGTAAACAATGGGAAGATGGTGCATGAATTAAGTGGAATGATGGATTAAAATTAAATAACACAACGCATGAAATAAGCCCTAAGAACTAGCAAAATTTTGGCAGCATAACACATTTTCAATATACGCAAAATAAAATTGTAAATAAATCACTCATAAGGAATTAAATGAAATTTAGTATTAAAAAATTAAATTCAAGCTTAAGAACAAAACTCAATGATACAAGGTAAAATAATAAAATATAATTAAATGACAAGACGTCAATTAAATCCAAGGGGAAAAAATTGAGTCTGTTATTAAATATAATTTTGACAATTATATTTAATAACTAACTCAAATTTAATATAGGAAGGAGGAGGATAAGATACTCACACCAGTAAAATAATAATAGTAAAATAGAAAAATCAATGAGATCAATAAGATAATCCCACTAAGGTAAAATAAACTCAAGGGAAAATCTCTTCCCAGTTGAAATGAAATAATCCCTCCCAAAAGTTAAATTCAGATTCACAAGACAAAAATCAATTAGCAAAAACCAACCCATTCCAATTTAGAACTCAATAATAAAAAACAAATATATCCAAGAGTTAAAATTAAACAATACAAGAAAAAGAGGTTTTGAAAAGAATAAAATGAAAACCCCACAAAATAAAATCCTCCCAATAAAAAAAATATCCTCTCATAAACAAAATAAGAAAAAGCCCTAATTTAAAAATAACTCTAAGTTTCAAGTGAAGCCCTATTCTTATTTTCTAAGTTTGCTCCATAGCCCTAATTTCTCATATTCTCTTATTCTCCCCTTATGCCCTAATCTCTTGTTTTCTTTCATGTTTCTCTTGTTAGTTTTGCCCTCAATGTGCAGGTTAGGGTTTGAAGACAACCATGGAGGTAAGCATTCAAACCCGAAGGGTTAACATAGACTAGGTTATGCTGGTAATAACTAGGTTTTCATTTTAGATAGGGGTGGTAATGATATATATGAGAAGATATGAGTTTATACGGAAGGGGGGGTTGTCGGCAGTGGTAAGGGATGCAGGCGGCGGAATTCATGGGGAAGGCATGGCCAAAGGTGGCGGGGATGACAGAGCTAGTGGATGCTAAGGGGGGAGACGCCAGCGCTGGAGAGAGTGCATGAGGACTGCAAGGGAAGGCCGCGGTGGGGGCGATAGAACCAGCGGCGGTAGTTAAGTGTTGGGGGAAAATACGAGGGTGTGGGGAGAGCCGCTGCGAGCGGCGAGAGCTTCGTTGCAAAAGGGGGGAAAGTGTGGGGAGGGGTCATGCCTCCCCACACCAGTAAATGATTTAAGACAGGGTTGCAGGGTCTGTGGTGGGCGTTGCCCACCATAGCCCCAACCCCTATAATATTTTTTTTTGTATTTTCAGTTTATATTTTCTTTTTTTAAAAAAGAAAGCAGTAGTTTATCTCAGTGTATAACAGGTATAATATTATATATATATATATATATATATATATATATAACTAACTAACTACATTTACATATAGGTTTAAACCAGCAGTTTGCTCAAAACCATAGGCTGGTTATTCTAAAATCTCTACTAAAATATACTTACAACTATATGTTGCAATGAATAACTTCAATAATTTCCCTACAACTCCATGTAAACACAATATTCTATAAAGGAAATGATCAGCAAACTAAGTTCATAAACCAATAGACATTATAGTGTATTTATATATTTTCCTATATATATATAAATATATACTTTCACAGATCACTCATTTTCCCTACACTGTCATAAAACAGAAAGTTACATACAAATTTACTATAAGTATTTCTCTTTCCTTGATGAATACTAATACTTCTTTTCTGAAAAATAAATGGATACTTAGTATTAATTTGTTATTTTCTTTTGAACATTCAATGACAGAAATATAAGTATTTGTTCGAAGCAAAATAAAATATACAGAATACATCCCTTTCTCTTTTTTTTTTTTCAACAGCAATTAAGTTAGGAGATACACTCTAATCTAGTTTTGTTTTCTTCCAACAACAACTATTGCAATAGAAGCTTTCGAACACAATAGATAACAATTCTCGAGTTTTCTCTTTCTTTCATCAAAAATATGAGCCAAACAACTTCCTTATAACACATGCATATTTTCTTTTTGAGAACTACAATGACAGAAAATTAACTAACATTTCTCATGCATTTCTCAAATCTTAACTCACAAAAAATAGAGAAGATAAACAGCCTTTTAATTAAATAAGAATACTTTTCTTACAACATTTATTACAACCAAACTCATGGCAAAGAAAACCACACAATCTTTTACAAAATAAAATAGAATGAGGACACAATAGTCATGGCTTCAACAGCCATAAAAGTACTACAAAGCCACACAAAGAGGGCTCTCATCCACTTCTTTTCTCCACTCAAAACCTACAAATAACCACAACAACAAGAACAACAAAACCAGCCACTACAAAAAGCTCTCCTCCCTACCGTAGACCCGCAAGTGGGTCACCCCCGAGCTAGGGAGGTAGGGATTCACACAGGTGATACAATCCACAACAAAATATCAAACACAACAACACAAAACAGCCCATAGGTTTAACACAAAACTCAACTCATAAAAATGAGTTTTATGAGGGTAGGGAATGGACCCCTCAACTTCAAAGGACTCCCAAATGATAAAATGTCTAGCTCATGGACTCAAGCCAAACAAAAATTTCCAAAAACACCACTCTCCACAATATCACAAAATAATCTCATGGCACACTTTCCCTCCAACAATCTACCCATCAAATAAAAGCCCTCAAGGCATAAATACAACTGTGGGAGTGACCTCAAGGAGGTTTCTTTGCCCTACCCAAACAAGTTGAGCATTACCTCCATTGGAGGTGCTCTCACCATACTCCCATCCCAACAAAAACAATGCAAACAACAAAACAACCAAAAAACTATAACACAAAACATTAAATAAGCAAGGGTGAGAAAATAAGGTTAAGAGGCTTACCTTCAAAGCCCTATAATGGAAGCACATTTGGTGAAGAGCTCCAAGCCTTCCCAAACCTTCCAATCCTTCAAGAAAATCCTCTAACTCTTTCAAACTCCTCCAAAATAGAAAGAAACTTAAAATTGCAAGAACCCCACACTCCTCAACAAGAGGAGATATTATAGGCCATCAATTTGGCCTAGAGGAATGAGAAGGTGACACTTGTCACCTTCTCCTTCCTCCTCCCATGCCACTTGCAAGGGAGAGGAAGTGTGAGGATGACAAGTGTCATCCTCCCATTCCCTCTCAATCCTCACCTTATCCACTTGTGCTCTCACACATGTGTGAGAGGACAAGTGGTGAGGTGGCAATCCCAAACACACCTTCAAGAGGATAAGAGATGCCATATGGCATCCTCTTTTTCTCTTAAGGAGGCATCTTCCTCCAAGATGCTTGCACACGTGTGTGAGAGTCTTAGGGGAAGCTCCCACACAATTGGGAGTCTTGGAGACTTCCCAAGTCTTCCTTGGGAAAGGCTTCCCAAACTTTGGGAAGGGAGATGAGTCTTTCCCAAGGCATGACTCATCTCCCACCTTCCCTTATTACAAATTTTCGTCACTTTTACTAAACCATAGTTTAGAGTGACCAAAAGTGAGTCAAACCTAGGGTTAGATAGTCCAAGTTGACCCTAGACTCATGGGTAACCACCTAGGGTAACTTTTGGGACTCTAGGGTTCACAAAGGGGTTTAAAAATCCACTTTTAAATGGCCTCAACAAAATAAAATAAATACCAAGTGGTGTAAATCAAGTAAAATTTATACAACACTTATCATTAATCAATTTAAACAAAAAAGGGTACTAAGGCCAAAATAATAAAATTAAATCAAGCACTTAAATCATCATTCAAATTCCAACGTGATCCGTATCCCTCTTGGGAATGGATCAGTTTTACAGGGGATAACATAGTGTGAATTCTACCTTCAATTTCTCATGGCTAGGGAATGTAAAACTTGCACATCTCGATCAAGTGTCAATCATATCATGAAAAATCATAGCCGAAGCAATTCCATGGTAGACAAGATAGATAGATTGAAGACTACATTCACCACTAAGTGGGGAATACTCGCCTACAGGCGCATGCCTTTTGCATTGATAAATGTTGGAGCAACATTCTAGTGAGCAATGGATATAGCCTTTAGAGGCCTAATTGGTAAATGTATAGTCATCTACATGGATGACTTGATAGTTTTCTCTAAAGAGAGAGGGAATCATGTAGAAGACCTCAGGAAGGTACTAAAGAAATGTGAACATTATGGAGTATCCCTAAACCCTAAGAAATGTATATTTGGGGTAACTACAAGGAAGTTATTAGGCCACCTAATAACAGAGAATGGGATCATCATAGACCCTGATAGAGTAGAATCAATCATTAAGATACAACTTCCTGGAAGCAAGAAGGATCTCAAATCTTACTTTGGTAAGATCAATTTTGTTAGAAAGTTCATTACTGGTTTTGTAGAGATTGTTAGACCATTGAATGCCATGCTCAAAAAGTATGCCAAGATTGAGTGGACACCTGAAGCTAGAGCAACTTTTGAAGATATCAAGAAAGCCATATCTAATGCTCTTGTTCTAATTAGTCCAGATTATACCAAAGATTTTTATATATACTCATTTGCTTCAAAGCATACATATGTAGTAGTATTAACACAAAGAAATGAGACTAAAGAAGAAAAGCCTATAGCCTTCATGAGTTATCCTTTCAGGGATGCAGAACTTAGATACATGGATGTTGAAAGACAAGTACTTGCTCTGGTTCAAGCAGTCAAAAAGTTTAGAGATTACATCTTAAGAAGTAAGGTGATCGATGTAGTACCTGATGCAACAGTAAAGATGCTTTTAATGCAAAGTGAACCAGGTGAAAAGAGAGCCAAATGGATAACTATCCTCCAAGAAAATGATATGGACATAATACCCATAAAATTAGTGAGGGGAGAAGCATTGAGTCAAATAATATCTAAAATTGATCCTAACATCATGAGTCAGCAGTATGTCATAAATGCAAGGGAAGATAGAGAGTGGTACTTAGACATCAAGCATATCTTGATTACTGGAAGATGCCCTTCAAAATTGCAAGCCTCATAGAAGAGAGCCTTAAAAATAAGATCACAAAATTACATGATAAAAGGAGGAGTCCTTTTCAAGAAGAACTATAAGGGAATATACCTTAGATGCCTAAAAAGGCAAGAAGCAGACAAAGTGCTAACAAAATTACATGACAAGTTTGGAACTACACATGGATCATACTTAGCTACCACTCATGCCATCCTCAGAGTAGGGTATTATTGGCCCACTATTTTTAAAGATACTGTTGAACACATCAAATGTTGTCATATGTGTTAGGGTACTGCAAATAGAGAAAGATATGTTGCTCAGCCCTTGTAGCTAGTGATGGAGATGCGCCCATTTGCTCAATGGGGGATGGATTTCATAAGATCTATCAACCCTCCATCATCTTCAAGCCATAGGTATGTGTTGACTGTTACTAATTATTGTACCAGGTGGACTGAAGCTGTCAGTAGTAAGACATGCAATGTTGAGGATGTAATCAAGTTTTTGGAAAGCAACATAGTAACCAGGTATGGAGTTCCCTATGCTTTAGTATGTGATAATGGGTCCGCCTTTGCTTCAATAAGATTATTAGGTTGGGCTTTTGACCATGGAATCATCTTGAAGTTTTCCTCAAATAACTATCCTCAAGGGAATGGATTAGCAGAATCCACAAACAAAAATTTATTGAACATCATAAATAAATTGATAGAAAAGAACCCAAGGAAGTGGAATACCCTATTAAAGTATTCCTTGTGGGTAGATAGAACTAGGATGAAGGCTGCATTAGGAAATTCTCCTTTTCACCTAGTATATGGGGTGGATCCCATCCTCCCTGTTAACCTAAAGATCCCCACACTACAGTTTGCACAAGAGTATCTAGGAATAGATAACAAATAAGAAGTTAGGTTTCTTCAGTTGATGCACCTAGAAGAAAAAAGGAATAAAGTAATTGATCAATTTGCTAAACATCAGTTTGTTGTCAAGTGTTGGTTTGATAAAAGAGCCAGAGTTAAGGCTATTAGAATTTCAAATTTAGTCCTTATGTGGGACAAAGCATATGAAAGGAAAGGTGACCATGGTAAATTTGATAAACTTTGGACAGGTCCCTTTCAAGTTTCAAAAATCTTAGGAGACAACACCTAAAGGCTAAAGACTTTAACTAGTGAAGATGTTCCATTACTAGTTAATGGACAGTTCCTCAAGCATTACTTTCAAGCCTGAAACAGTGTCATATAAGTCATGTGTATCATAATGTGTATATTTGTATAGTTGTTTGTATAGTTTGTTTTGCTTGTTTGTGTGCTTGTTGAGTTCTATTTTGGTTAGTCAAGATGATGTAGCTCATCACCCTAAGAAAACAACCAAATTGTTAAGATTCAAGTTATGAGAACAAATTCCTACATAGGTTACGACTCATTTTGAGAAGTGTTGGTGATCAGTTCTGTGGTATCTTTTTCATTAGGGTGCCTTTTCTTAACCAAAGTGTTTTTTCACAATGACTCACCTAATAGCCTTGGGTTTGTGGAACACACAAGTATAGATGTTAAGTGAAAAATCTAAAGGGACTCCCTTGCTACTAACATAATCTCCAACCTAAATCAGCAAGTGACCATGCCTTGCACATTAACCTTAAATGATGACACCATATGAATATAGAGAATAAATATTGAAAATCCAAAAGAAATAAAAATTAGGCCATCTAAGTAAATCTACCAGGGCTATAAATGCTTGCTGGCAGTGGGGCTCTACTTAGGGGGATTGTATAGATAACCTTACCAAGGGTATGGACGCCTACTGGAAGCAAGGCTCTATCGAGGTTGGCTATGAGGGATGCTCCCAAACTATGTAGCTTAACATCAGTTACTCATGTTTTCAACTAACTTTCAAGATGAGGATAATTAATCATCTACACACACCTGATCCTTTGCTAGCATTGTTGCCATGATGAAAACCTTATCATTCAGAAAGATTATAATACTTATACTTAGAAAAAGTTAGAATACTATGTTAGAATATGATCCTATCACATGAATCATTGGAATTTGGTTATGTTTTTTGGTGGCAAGTTGTGTGGTTACACAACATGCCCCATTTTGCCTTGACAAAATAGGCACCCAAATTTTCTTGCTATTTGGCTTGTTGTTTTTCTGCTTTGGGTGGTCTGGTAAAATTAAGTCATGCATGTAACCCTGAAAGAGGGTGGATATGTCACCATGATGAGGTCAGTTGTCAAATTTAGTATTTCATATTATTAACATCATGGTTGGAAAGTGCACAAGATTCTAAGCAGGTTTGCCTTTTGGATCACCCTAAAATTCTCTAAGGGAAGAAAGTTATGTTAAGTCAAAGTTTCGGTCAAACCTAATATTCCGAGGGGGGATCATATTTCAAAATGTCAGTCATATTATATAAGATCACCCCAATATTGTATTATCACCTAATGATCACTTGATCTGCAAAATGGAGATGTCAATTTTACATAGTAGCTGATATCTACCCGTTAAACGACTTCATATTTCTTGTGTGGGGTCATATTTTTAATATTTGTCATCTTACGAATATCACCCTCTCCGCAAAATATCACCCTATGCCAATATGATGATGACATCATCTAATTCCAATGAATGAAGGAAGCCACCTCGATGATGACATCATCATTCCATTCTACCTCAAGGAGGTATATATCCGATGCCCACCATATTCAATAACATGACGGTGACGTCATTAAAACACAAAGATTAAACAAAGTCATTGACATGTTAACATCACATTGATCTTTTTCCCAAGGGGGTTATTTTAGTTGCAGTGGTCATATTTTGAACATCCTTGATCTTAAATCCATGACCTGATATACACGTGGTTATTATTGACCACATCACCTTATTCCTTTGCATTAGTTTTGCCGCTCAAAGGCGGGGGGTCATTTTATCCAGAGGGGGTCATATTTTGAATATCACCCGATCTTTCGAAGATCACCCCTTCCCCTATTTTCTGACATTAAATGTACTTAAATGCGGTAGCTAGATTCCCACCGATTGCGAATACAATTCAAACACTTGGCATCATCTATGGATTCTCTACAGAGGATCAACGGATTTAACCTTCCCAACTCAATTTTATCCTAATTCACCCTACGGATGCATTTAAAGGTAATTTTCATTTTCCTTGTGAAAAAATAAGAAATTACAGAGCAGAGAAGTCAAACCCTCATACAACTACCTGTTAACGAACTAGATCTTTCAGTGTAATGGAACGGGTGATCTTCAGTATTTGCAGCCCTTTTTCGTAATCACCTATCTAACCCAGGAGGAAAGTGTTATCAGGTAAGTAATTGAAAAACCCTCCTATTGTTGTTTTCTGCATGTTTAGGTAGGGTGTATGTTTCTTTCTTATGGTTTGAATCTATGGATATGCATATCATGATGAAGTAAAGAATAGTAGATAGAGTATGCATGATGCCATAGAAGTACATATTGTTATATGAATACATATGCACATTGTGTGGTAAGACAAATCATTTTTGTTGTAGGAATCAATGGCGGATCTTAGAAGGAACAAGTCTGACTCAGAGTTTCTTAAGCCTATGTTTGTTTAGCCCGAGGGGGTACAATTTAACTATGGCATCATTGGTTATACTCACCAGGGGGATACGTACCTGGCAGCATGGTCAACAAGAATAGATCATGACAAGGATAATACCCTTCTGGATGCAATATATGTTTTAGGAATGTGGCATGCAGTTAGATTTTTTGTATGTCATAGAGACCCTAGAGTTGGTGGTGGAATGTGCTAGGAACTATAACCCTTAGACCAGACGGGTGGAGAAACATGGAAGAGTATATGCCAACTTTTCAATTAAGGTGTCACCTCTACTTTTAACCTGCCAGTTGGAAAGAAGGTGGTGAGTGTAGATCTACGTAAGTTGGACACAGAATACAACAACAATAATAAGAGTGCAAGGAAGAGGAGGTATCAGTGGAGGTCGAAGAGCAACACCTACACTGCCTCAGCTAAATTGCCTTTTCACTTACACAAATTTGATTTTGATGATGGGTACCAGTACATGATTACCCTACTAAGCAGGATGACAGGTAGGTTTCATGCTGGGAATTTTGAGAATTAGATGTTTGGAGTCATCCAGATGGTCCTATATACAAATACCAAGCCATTGTGGGCCAAGATCATCAGTGATGCACTAGATGAAGAGATGAAGAACCTGGGAGGTCAAACATGCATGTTTCATATGACCTCATATGTTGTGTATTCATGTGCTTATAAGGGTACCTTTGATGCCTTGACTACAGTGGGTAAAGTTGGTAGTTATGTAGATGATGCCCACATATGGGATCACTATCCTCAGCTATAGAGAAAGAACTACCTCCTGGATTATAAATTGGTGAATGATACATTCTCTATGCATCTAGTTAGAGCCATGGAGGAAGACAGGACCAAGAGACTGAGCATGGAGGCCCAAGAAGTTATATACAGACATGGTGCCTGGTTCATCCAGTTTGCCACCTTTTTATACATAAGAATAGAAGGATTTGAGGGACAACCCCTTATGCTACCAAGATACCCTAATGATGGAGTTGTCCTGATGGAGTTTCTCAGGCAAGTGTTTACGATAGTTGCAGCATACAAGGAACAAAAGATAATACCTCCAGTATTATTTCTAGTATCTATGGGCTGGTATATGTGCTCGGACTCATAGTGCATTAAGCATGTCATGGGAGGTCTGAAATTGATGTATCTGCAGCCATTTCCCTTGGCTAGATCTTATGACCCCTATGGCAGGATGCAAAAAATAGTGGGTAAACCTATTCATCAAAAGCATCTGGAAGATTTCTGGATTGATTGTGAGGATGAAGCTGAGGTGAGGAGAAGAGAATATCAAAGGTTTACCTTGGACAAGATAAAGAAATTTGACTACATCATAGTGCCAGTACAGCTAAGGAAGGATGATGGAAAGATTATGTCTAACGAATATGAAGACAAGAAGGTGTAAAATGACACCATATCAACCCCTGATCTAACACAGCTGGAGGATATTTCCCTAGATTAGTTTATATGTGGGGTGCTACATTTAACCCAAGCTTGGGTAGATGAAGAAATAAATAGATTGAAGAAAAGGGGTATAGCCCTTACAGTTGATGCCAAGAAGAAAAGGCAAGAACTAGCTAATGAGGAGTATGATGACTTCCTCAATGAGAAAAGAAAAACCAATGGAGAAAGGCTGCCTACACATAAATAGACGAAAGGTTCCCCTAGAGGAAAGAAAATTGAAGATGAACCTAAGGGGGTAATAATTGAAAGAATTGCCACACCAGTTGCAGATGCACCAACATCAAGTCAAGCATCTGCCTCATCTGCACAGCCTCTAGGTGAAAAGCCAAAGACAAAGAGGATGCTAAGGCCAGCTGCCAAAACTATTGAGATAAAAGAGGAGGGTTAGGCCTCAGAGCATGAAGTAGTAGAAGACATCCTGTTTGAGGAAGTGCAGGTAGACAAAGAACTTGTAGGTGATGACTCGATGATTGTCAGTAGGAAGAGGAGGGCGATGCTGCTGACATCACCACCCAAGAAGCAAAGAACATCCATGTGGGGTGATATCAGGGCTGACCCTATTGTATCAAGAGGAGTGGTGAAGTATTTAGGAAGGAACTACAACATGATGTGCCGCTTCCCATCATAATAAATTCAAGACGAAGAAGGCAGAGGAACAAACAAAAGAAGCTTTCAAAGCAGCTCAGGGTGCTCCTTTCTATTTGGAGGACATCGTGGACTTATTAGATGATGAGGTAGGTCAGAGTGTAGCCTCTCAGAGAATGGACACTCTCACCTCCAGTACCCACATGACTCCACATGGGACCCTATTAGCACAAATGGTGGTATTGGAGGAGGTAAAACTAATAGAAGAAATAAAAGAAAGTAGTCTAGAGAGGGCAACCCAACAGATAGGGCTTGATAAGTTAGTTGATCAGGTGACTAGCCTTGCAGTTATAGATTTAACATATAGGGATGATGTGAGCCCTAAGGACAAAGCAAGTGTACTTGGTGAAGTAGAGAAAATTGAAGTAGCCAAGCAAGTGGAAAAAGAAAGCACCGCCCCTAATATGGGTCAGCAACAACATGAGGTACCCGCAGAGCCAAGAATAGTAGAGGTTCAATAGAGAGGCTGAGATAATAAAGATACATCAGGTGATGCTGCTGTCTAGACTCAAGGAGATCCGGATGATGCCACAGGAACTAAAGATAAATCAGGTCATGAGGACCTTAAGCCATAGGATGTTGGTGCATCAGGTGTAGAACAAGAAGTGACCCGAGATCAGGGTGATGCACAAGGACAACACACACATACATCCACAGATGTCAACATGCCTTAGGATGAGGAAAGAAATAAGGAAGATGAAAGTCAGAAGGAGGGAGTACAAAACCAGGCGCAGGATCATCATGTGGACATTCCACAGGATCCTCCTCTAGAGGAAGAAGCCCCTCAAGAAGAAGAGATGCAACAAGATTCCCCTCATGAGGAACTCCATGAGGAAGAAACTAAGAAATTGCCTTCTCCATTGAGAATAAAAGCAGATACTGGAGATCAGGGCAGACATGATGTTGGTCAAGAACATCAAGGATCTGGAGAGGATGTACCTCAATGGTTGGAGAAAGAAATAGGTATGGAACAAGGCTCTGAAATTCAAGAATTTGATGTTTCCACCTTGTTTGCAGAGACAATAATGAAGGCAAGGAGGAAAGCCATATTGACATCTACTATTAGAAGAGATCCTACTATAGGTAGAAGAACTGCATAGGTAGCACTTCCCATGGTTGAGAAGGAGAAGGACAAGATCACCCTGGAGGAATTCCAAATCACAACTATTGATTTAGGTTTTGTTAATGAGGACCAAGAAGGTCAGGAAGGGTAGGACATCATTGATTCTTTGATCCAAAGGGTAAAGAAGGAGAAAGAGAAAAATAAAAAGCATAAGGAGCACATTGCTTAGTTGCATTCATACTTGAAAGTGTTAATAAACCTTGACAATATGATAGTTGATCCAGTAGACGCATTGACTATCATATCCCAGGAGGAGGTCACCAACTTGGACCTCATGAAGCATGAGGCCATGGTCATGGAGAAATGGATGTTGTCAGCCCTCACTGGAGCTGAGGATGTTTTGACAACCTCCTTACAGAGGTGGAATTCTTTAAGCAGTTTAAAGAGAAAGGTGGACAAAATGCAAAATGAAACAGGGAAATGGTCATTCTAATTGGAAAAAGACCTAACTACTTTAAGTGAAATAAAGAGGATTGATCCTCAAATCCTAATAAATAATCAAGTGATGAATAATAACACCACCCTGCTGATAGACATATGGTATGAGGATATCAGGTTTGAATGTGATATCCTGAAGAAATGCAGTGGCAAGCTCAGGGATATAAGTATAAAGCTGCACAACATGATGGCTTATGAAGCAGAAGTCCTTGAAGCCCTAGAAGGAAAAGTAGAGGGAAAGATAGAAAATCAAGATGCAGACTTTGTTATCAAATCTCTGCATGATAATTTCCAGCTGGTAGCAGATGAGCCCCTCACCC
Organism: Cunninghamia lanceolata; assembly: GCA_027924645.1. Taxonomy (NCBI): domain Eukaryota; kingdom Viridiplantae; phylum Streptophyta; class Pinopsida; order Cupressales; family Cupressaceae; genus Cunninghamia; species Cunninghamia lanceolata. The sequence continues at coordinate 1,521,210 of BSBN01001051.1, read as the reverse complement.
ACCTAATGGAAGAAGTAATGAATAAGATCATGAGGATAAAGGTCAGGGTGGAGACTTATAATGAGACTTTAAACAATAGAAAAGGTAAGTTGGGGGCACTCAAAGCCAAGTTCCAGTCTCACAAGCATGCCATCACGAAAGCCAATGTCCAAGATGGAGGAGAGGTGGATAAAATAGTGTAGGCATACGAGCACATCAAGACAGTGATGAAGGTCCACATCCAGGAGGATGTATGTCAAGGTGACAATGATACTGAAAGCAAGGAAGATGATGACCATGATGAAGAAGAAGAAAATGAAGAGGAGGAACCCGAAGAATGAATTAAGATGCATAATCAAGGGAACATATGCATAAGGCACTCATAAGATAATGAGTTAAGAGTTGACTGAGTCAAAGAGTGATTATCAACTGTTGATCTTAATTGACAAATCTTGACCATTGGTCATTTGTAACTACCTCCTCACCTTAGTCTATAAAAGGTGCAGGGGTGCAATATTTTGAACATTCAAAACTTAATTGAAATTTGATTGCTGAAATATCAGAACTCATTTGAAAGTTTTGTAAATGTACATGTTATGCATACTGAATGAAAGAGAATCATATTTGATTACAAATCATCATAAATCTTGAGTAATCTATGTTTGAAATCTAGATACTTGCACTGATTAGCTACATCCCTTGGAGTGCTTGTCAATATGCATGTGTTGTTTATATTCCTTAGCCTTTGAAGTTAGCATCATCCATATCTAGCTGTGGAACATCCTAGTGACATATGGTTTGATTCCTTCTCCTCATAAATGTATCTTGTATGTATGTGGTTCAATGGCTAAAGATTCACCAAAATTAGAAGCATTCTTTTAAATTTCTTTGAATTTCATAGCAGATCATCACCATAATTGCAAATACCAGAGAATCAAAAGCAAATAACATGAAATATGCTGATATCCCGTAGATAATTGAAAATACAGAGCATATTTATAGTAAAAGCATGTTAAATTGACAAATATCATGCAAATTCATACAAAAAACCATGGAATACATGCAAATATCCACTCAGAAACACATCATTGGGATAAATATACAGTGTAAAAGAAAGAACAAGCTCATGATGTTCAATAATCAGAAGAATTGATCAAACTTGCAAATATATCAGCTATCTTTGGAAATAGAGAATAGAGTAGAGTTAACCTCTTTGTGGAGTAAATTTATAGGTAACAGAACAATACTGGTCATCTAGACAAATGTAAGACCCCTTGAAATGGAAAACAACATGTCACATCAACATCTGAGTAATGTCAGATGATCATGACCTGATCAACAAAGATTTGGAGTCATCAACTTATCCTAAGTTGATCGTACTTTACAAGATAATAAAGGTTTGATGTACAAATTTTTATGCATGTTGTTATGACCAACAATCATCATCAACACTGCTCTGCTGTTCACATTCTACATACATTCACATTTGCACCACACCTTCTCAATCACCGAATTCAATCCCATATATATATATATATATATATATATATATATATATATATATATATATATATATATATATATATATATATATATATATATATATATATATATATATATATATATATATATATATATATATATATATATATATATATATATATATATCTGTAACAAACAAAATCTTCATATTAGGTTGACCTAATAAATTGTATCGTGTAGTCATGCATTATGTGCTATGTCGGCCAAATTTATTCTCCAAAATCTATGGTGGACCCAAACAATATTTGAAAGACCTTCACACATGTCATCCTTAACTATTTCACCACTTAGTATTAAGTTCCAAACACCAAAACTTATGACACACACATCATACTGTTATGTCAGCTAATACCACTGGTTTAGTTCCTTTGTCAGACAACAACTTTTATTGCAAACCACAAGATGCTTCCAAAATCATATCAAACACTCTTTACACACCACAGATCATACCTTTAGAACCGCAAGATGAAATATTCTTATGCGGAACAATGTAGATCTCTGAACTACTATCTCTGTCACTATGAAATACTATCAACCTGAATGCCAATACGTAGACACTTGTAGATGATCATTTGGTAAAGTTTAGACTCCCCAAATCTAGAATTGGATACTCCTAACATGTGTTTACAACACCTCCAAACCGCAAATTGAAACAACCAATAGCGGAGAAATATGGACTAAAATACTCAAGTATTCTACATTGTTCACGACTAAACATTGTTCAGAGATTGCTAGGACATGAAACTTGGAATATAGCATCATCATACAACTAAGTGCAACATACCAAAATCTACATCTACAGAGGAATACCAACCAACTCTCTGTCACTAACTCAGTAAGTTGCCAACACTTAGTCAATTTGAGTAAGTCATTCTTCCCAGACCAAAAGGACTATACAAAACTTGTCTCAAGATCTGTTCCCAATCATATCTAACTTTTGCTATCAATGACAACACCACATCACAATCATATCAGCAATGTCTCTTGACTATGTTGCCAACAATCTCCCCCTTTGGCATTGATGGCAACACTTAGTGAAAAATGTTCATATTGCTCCCCCTTACTATGTACACCCTATCTTTCTACTCCCCCTTAGCTATTTAGCTATTTTTCACTAGTTCTTCTTCTCCCCCTTTAACATTAATGGAAATGGTATATGATACAAATGTATGTACAAGTTGCCAAAACTTCAAAACTATTTTTCTACTATCAGCATATTTACAAGTGGAGTCAAGAACAAAAAGTCGTATGGTTTTGCTGGGAGAGTATTAGTATAAAGTTGCCTTAGCTGAGCTACATCTTGATCCCGCTAAATTTTGACATCACTCAAAACTAAGATGTGTCCGTTAATCTAGGACACCATATCTTTTGCCTTCTTTAGAGTAGCAGGGACTTCAGTGATTTTCTTTGTTTGCTCTGCAGCATCTACTAGTCTAGCTATTGATACAATTTTGAAGCTCACTATCTTCTTGAGTTGGCCCATTCTATATTTGATAACCTCTCTTTGAGTTTGTAGTTTATGAATAGTAGAGTGAACTATTTCTACTTTAGCTCGTTGAGTTCCAATGGCATCCTTTACCAGATCATAACTCCTAGATATCACCATGATCTTATCTTCCAGCCCATTTGTTTTCTCCTTTATGTCCTTTGTTTTATCCAGCCAAGTGAGACAATGTTGGTATATTTCACTAGCTTCCTTAATTGTCATTTGTACATACTGTATACTTTTATCTAAAAAAACTTTATCTTAAGAAGATTTATTATTTAACTCTACTAACCTTTTAGCATCAATCTCTGCTCTTACTTACTTTTCTACAGCCTTTCCAAGGGACTCAAAATGTGTACTTACAAAGATTATTAGATTTTTGAGTTGTTCAGTAGAGGCTAAAGATGTGTCCTTCTGCAGTCCAGGCATCAACTTTTCTAAAACACCAAATGCTTCACCAATAAGCTCACTATCCTGAATATGAGACTTCAAAATTTCTTCCTGAGCCTTAGCTTGGAAAATTGTCCCTAATTTAAATTTCTATAGAGGGGACATGGAGGCTAAATTAATTGGTCCTTGCAGCAACTCAAGTGTATCCAAAATCTGAGCTTCATGCTGCCTCTCCAGGAATTCTCTCACTAAATCAATGGGATCTTATGTAGCTGCAGCAATGTCTCTTACCATGTCATGAGACACTTCTTCTTCTTTAATCTTCTCCAGAGGATCTTGATCCATAGCTTCTTGCTCATTAGTTCTATACTCCAGAGGAGGACTAACCTTAGCTTGTTCATTAGTCAATTCTTCTATATCACCCTGATTTCCCTGATCAATAGTTACATTCTACTTCGGAGGGGCTTCAACATTCTCTGAAGCATTATCCTCTTCTTGAGGATTTTGGAGGAATTATCTCCATTTGATCCAAGCCCTATTCTGTGTTGATTTCTAGAAGAGAAGTATCATCACCAACTTTTGGTCCTTCCTTATCATGAATTGTTGAGATGTTGAACTCTCTTAAGACATCAAGAGTTATTTTCTCTATTTTCTTTACCAATTTCTCTATCTCCGGACATTAGAGTGTTGGTTCTCTTCTTTGTCTTAAACTTTTCCCCAAGCACCTTAGTGACCTTGGTTTTCTCTTCAATAGTTATATCTGAACACATCCTTATTAATGCATGTTCTCTTAACTTTGTGTCTTTAGCCATTCTTGCTTCCTTTCTAGTAGACATAATGTTGCCTAGGCTATCTGGTAGATCAGTAATCACCTCAATGAGAGCTTTGTTGTACATGTCCAATAATCTGATCACTATAGTCTCAATGATGCCTTTGTTTGCGTTATTATATGTTAGGGTTCAGGAAGATCGAAGCAATAAACATTAACAATTATATGCAAATTAAATAACCCAAATATAACAATGAAGAATAACACAAAAGAGATCAACATAGAATTTTAATGTGGTTCACCCAAAATGGGCTACATCCATAGAAACTCATCCATCCATTCGATTTCATTATCTAGTGAAAAATAGATTACAATCTCGCGAATTCCATCCCACAACATACATCCCAGCTGCTTATAACAAGCTTTTTGGAAGCTTCTAGAATTAGGGTTTTACAAAGTCATTTTTCAATTATCGATTAACAGGATTAACTATCGACCCTGAACATGTAAAAAAGGGGAAATAAATTAACTACTGAACCATGGCAAGGATATGTTATGAGTTACAGTATTTGCATGATCAATCACCACATACCAACAATCTCCCACTTGGAGACTGATCTTGGATGACACCGTTGCACTTGCAGCTCCCACTAGATTACAGGCCTAGCTGGTTTCTTATGTCCACCATTATCATTCATGAAGGGCAATGAAAACTGATGAGGAAATCAATTTCTCCCATCTAACTTCCTTTGTGAACATATCTATTGGAGTCTCACTTGTGTGAATTTTCTCCAGCTTCAACTGTCCATCCTCGAAAACTAATCAGATGAAGTGGTATCTAAGTTGTATGTGCTTAGTTTTTGAATACAGAGCTGAATTCTTAGCAAGATGAATGGCACTCTGGCTATCAGTGTACAAAGGGCTATCTTCTTATCGTTGTCCCAATTCCTCCAGAAAACATTATAACCAAATCATCTCCTTGCCAGCTTCTGTAGCAATAACATACTCAACTTCAGTGGTTGAAAGCACAACAACCTTTTGCAACCTTGAAATTCAACTAACTGTAGTACCTCCTATAGTAAAAACATACCCTATAATACTCTTCCATCTATTAATATCACCCACTAGATCAAAGTCAACATATCCTTTTAGAGCAGAATTTGTTCCTCCAAAACATAGTTTCTTTGAAGTAGTAGCTCTCAAATATCAAAGAATCCATTTTACCACATTCCAATGTTCCATTCTCGGATTGCTGATATACATGCTACAATTCCCACTGCATGTCTAATATAGGGCCTTGTGCATACCATTGCATACATCAAGCTACCAATTGTTGATGCATATGGTATCTTAGACATTTTGTCTTCCTCCTCTTGTGTCTTTGGACACATCTCCTTAGTCAACTTAAAATGATTAGGCAAAGGTGTACTAACTAATTTTGCATTCTGCATGTTAAACCTTTTCACACCTTCTCTACATACTCACTTTGAGACAAAAATAAATTTTTTGTTTGTCCTGTCCCGTGTGATCCTCATACCATGGATTTGTTTTGCTACACCCAAATCCTTCATAGCAAATGAATTTGCTAATTTCTGCTTAATTTCATTAATATGCTGCATATTAGACCTGACAACAAGCATGTCATCAACATAAAGCAATAGGATAATATAGCTGCCATTACCCAATTTCTTAAAATAAACACAATAATCAGAATGACATCTTTTGTAGCCTTGTTCAGCCATAAAACTATCAAATTTCAAATACCATTGCCAAGGTGCTTGTTTTAGGCCATACAAACTCTTCTTTAACCTTCACACAAATTCCTCCTTACCCTTGACTCATATCCCTGTGGTTGTTGCGTGTATATTTCCTCTTCCAAATCCCCATGGAGAAATGTTGTTTTCACATCTAGCTGTTCAAGATGCAAGTCTTTAGCAACCACAAGACTTAGAATAGATATAATAGAAGTCATCTTTACAACCGGAGAAAATATTTCATCAAAATCTATACCTTTTTTCTGTACAAAACCTTTTACCACGAGTCTGGCCTTATATCTTTTCTTGCCCCCATCTTCTTCCTTCAACCTGTAAACCCATTTATTTGGCAATGCTCATTTATCTGCAGGCAATTGGAGTTAGTCCCAAGTCTGATTCCACAAGGAATCCATTTCCTCTTTCATGCCTAGCTCCCACTGCTTTTTGGTATCTACCTGCATTGCTTCTTCATAACCTTCAGGTTCACCAGAATTAGTTAGTAATATAGAATATAGTGATGGAGAAAATCTTTCTGGGGGTCTAGTTATCCTTGTAGAATGTTTAACACTTGCAGGAGTCTATGGGATAACTTGTTGTTGTTGAGCATCAGGTACCATTGGCATTTTATTTTCTAGAATCTCATCCAGCACCACATATTCCTTTTTGGCCTATTCATGCTTCTTTTCCTGTAGTTGATCCTTATACATGACCTTCTCATTGAATATAACATCTCTGCTCCTAATGATTTTATGATTTTCATAATCCCATAACCAATAACCAAATTCATCTACTCCATATCCAATGAAGGTACATTTTTTAGACTTAGCCTCAAGCTTGGTTCTATTTTCAATATTAACATGGTCAAAAGCTTCACAACCAAAGGTTTTTAGAAATGAATAGTTTATCTTTTTACCCGTCCATGCCTTTTTTGGAATACCACCATCCAAAGGATTTGAAGGTCCCCTGTTTATTAAATAAACAACAGTATGTACAAGATTTGCCCAAAAGTGTAAGGGTAGTCCAACATGCAATCTCATGCTTCTTGTATGCTCCATAATGGTCCTATTCATCCTCTCAGACACATCATTTTCTTGTGGGGTTCCAGGAATCATTTTCTGCCTATGGATTCCATTATATGAACAATAATTTTTGAATTCTCTACTGTAATACTCACCTCCATTATCAAATCTGAGACACTTCAACTTTTTCCTATCTCATTCTCAACCAAAGCTTTCCACCTTTTAAAAGTCTTAAATACTTCTAATTTTTGTTTTAGGAAATACACCCATGTTTTCTTAGTTGCATCATCAATAAAAGTAACATAATAGAAAGAGCCACCAAAAGAAGATACTTGAGCTGGTCCCCATACATCTGAATGCACAAGCTCTAATTTCTCACTCTTCTTCTCTTTCCCAACTTTGAGAAATTGAACTCTTTTTTGTTTTCCATAAACACATTTTTTGTAGAACTCCAAGTCAATCTGCTTCAGCCTTGGTAGCAACTTTCTAGAGTGAAGGATCTTCATCCCTTTCTCACTCATGTGCTCAAGTCTATGGTGCCACAATTCTGTTTCTATCCCTGTAGCAAGTGTTATAACTATCTCAATAGCAACTGTTTCTATAGTAGCTAAGGTAGAATAAGTATTACCAATACACAAATACAATGTTCCTACCTTTTTACCTTTACATACTACTAATGCACCTTTAGTGACCTTCCAAACTTTGTCTAAAAAGGTAACTGTGCAACCTTCACTACCCAGTTGTCCTGCAGAAATTAAATTCCTTCTCAAATTTGGAACATGCCTTACCTCTTGTAGAAACCATTCATTTCCATTCTACAACTTGATTTGTATATTTCCTTTTCCAACAATCTGACAAGGTTCATCGGCACCTAAATATACCTATCCAAAATCACCTTGAACATAATCTACAAAATATTTCCTCTGGGGTGTGGCATGAAATGAAGCCCCTGAATCTATTACCCAAGAATCATTAGCATTATCTAAACAGAGAATTAAAGCATCTTGTAATTTATTAATTGCAACATTAGCTTCCTTACTTTCATCATGTTGTCTATCTCCTTGTTTGCCTTTTGAGACCAACAATCCTTCTTCAAGTGTCCTGGCTTTCCATGGTGCCCTCAATCCATTCTTCCTCTGGATTTAGATTTACCTATCTTCGACTTCCCTTGTGACTTCCCATGATTTATTGGGATTTTTCCTCTCTCCTTTGTTCTTCCCCTATTCTCTATAGTCAAAGCATTACCCATTGTTAAACTCTCACTTGTGCTCTTTCGTCGCATTTCCTTGCTAAGGATAACACCAACAACATCATCAAATTTCAAAGTATTTGAACCAGAGACAGAATTACTTATAACCATTACCAAGCTATTCCATCTTTTCGGCAAAAAACATAAAACCAAGAGAGCCCTCACCTCTTCATCAAATTTCACTTTTATAGAAGTTAACTGACTGGTAATTGTAATAAACTCATTTAAATGATCTGTCACAGATCCACCTTCAGTCATTTTCAAATTAAACAAATGCTGCATGAGAAATACCTTATTTGAGGTTGAGGGTTTTTCATACAATTTGGCCAAATCTTTCATCAGTTCATCTACTGTCTTCACTTATGTTATATTGAACACCACAGATGGTGTCAGGCACAAACGAATGCTTCCCAATACCTTTCTTTCTAGAAGTTCCCAATCCTCATCAGTCATTGCTACTGGTTTCTTGGCTTTTCCTTCCAACAGCCTCCATAAATCCTTCTAATAGAGATAATCCTCCTATGTATCTTCCATAACTGATAGTTCTGCCCATTGAATTTATCTACCTTTAATTTACCCTCATCTTCCATTGCTCCCACTTAACCATGAGACTCCCAGTCAACCATGATACCTTCCTGCAAATGATAATCGAACACAGCCTACTCCAATACCAGTTGTTAGGGTTCAAGTAGATCAGAGCAATAAACATTAAAAATTATATGCAAATTAAATAACCCAAATATAACAAAGAAGAATAAAACAAAAGAGATCAACACAAAATTTTAACGTGGTTCACCCAAAATGGGCTACATCCATAGAAACTCAGTCATCCAATGATTTTATTATCCAGTGAAAAACATATTACAATCTCATGAATTCCATCCTACAACATACATCCCAGCCGCTTATAAAAAGTTTTTTTTCAAGCTTCTAGAATTAGGGTTTTACAATGTCATTTTTCATTTGTCTATTAACAAAAAATTAACTACCGACCCCCCAACGTGCAAAAAAAGGAAAAAAAAAATCAGGGGCTACGCCTTTGAACCCCCAAACCCCAGCAAGGATACGTTATGAGTGTACAGTATTTGTATGATCAGTCACCACATACCAACATTATACTCATCATATAATTCTGCTATTGGCTTTAGGTTACCATGAGTTGCCATAGCATTTAAGGTATCTTCTAATGTTATTGTGGCCTTTGCTTCTTTGGGCTCTAATTTCTTTGGATTCTTCTTGGTTTTTCCCTTACCAGAGGGATTCTCCTATTTATTCCCTGAGACTTCACCATCCTTAGCATTTATTATCTCTACTTCATCTATTTCAGTCTCCTCTTCATCAACTCCAACACTAACATACATCCTTTTGCCCTTAGTTTTCTTTCTTTTATGCCCTTTGTCAGTGGATTTCTTTGTAGGTACTTCCATACTCACTAAAGGAGTGTGACCAAAGGACATAGATGTTGTTTTAGTAGAGTTTGAGCCTCTTGTTCTTCTCTTCGGTACTACAAACTCTTCTGATTCTTTCTCAGGGTCTTTCGGAGCCTTTTCTAGTTTATCTCGCTCCTTTACTCTAGTAGCCTTTTCAGCTTTTGACCTTACTCTTGCAATTTGTTCTTCAGTAAACCCCTTTCTCTATGCATATTCCTCTGCCATTTTCCTAGCCTTCTTTATAGTTTCAAGCTTCTTCAATTCAACATGTACCTTAATTGAAATCTCTTCATATGTTCCAAATACTTCCTCAGTAGTGTCTTTGGGCTTGCTCAACATGAGCTCAGCCAAACCAATCAACACATCCTCAGTTACTTTGTACCCTAAAGGAGGGACCCATACTGTCCCTGGCTCTACAGCTACAATCACACACTGATCTTTATTTACAATAAAACATATATCATCTTTGTCCTTTTTCACTATTGATCTAAGTATCCTTGCCCTAGATTGCATGGCCTTTTGAAAGTTTTTGAAGTAGCCCCACAAGGCTGTGTTTTGTGCATCATGACTGCCTATGTTGTTCAAATGATTCCTAATTTGTATTACAACAAGTTTGCTATCAAACCAAACCAAATTCTTCATTATGGGTAGTTCTTTTAGAAAATAGAAGAATAGGCAAATAATCAACGTACCATATTTAAAAGGATATTTTGAATCTTTGGTCTTCTTCAAGTTTTCCATCAATTGTTGTTGAAGCAACCCATAGAGGTCATAGTCAATGTTCTTCTTAAACATGTCATACGTAGTGTAGATGGTAGTAATAGAGATAGAGTTCTCCTAGTTGGTGAAGTACACTATATACCCGATCACCATGATGCAAATCTCATTGCATGGTCTTCAATGGAGTTCACTGTCAATGCCTTTTTGTCAAATTGAGCACCTATAGCCTCCATTATAGTGCTATTTTTCATAGCCTTCAGCACAGGTACAATTCCGATGGAGTTCAATCTAGTTACAGCCCTTATTACTTCCTTTGTGATCATGAAGGGTGTTCAAGCCATAAAAACTCATCATGAATCCTGCTAAGCACATACCAGACCCATGTGTCCTTAGCAAATGTTACAAAGTCTAGATATTGTATGAATTTCTTCTCCACCAATGCCTTATATTCTTCCTTCAATTCAAATCCATCACCTCTTAGATGTTTCAAGTACAGCTCCACAAGTTTTCTATCACCATGTTCTTCTAGGGAAACATGAATGTATGCCCTAATGTCTTCCTCATGCATTACGCAATACGACACTTTTGAAAATGCACCATCAGGGTCAACTTCCATTGATTTGAAAGGATGGTTCTTAAATTTTGGATGGGGCCTTTCTGTGATCTCTATTACTCATGGGACTGACATTTGTTTGCAATAATTCAAACAATTTCACAGAGATTTTCAACTGTAAACACCTCTTTTCACCGAATTAGGGTTTATTCACTTTGAATAGCTAGAAATTGCTGAAATTACTTAGGGTCTCACTTCAGATCTTCTTGGATACTTGAAAACTTGAATGCAAAGTGATTATTCCTTTGAATGCAAGACTTTTATCCTTTATTCACCAAAACCTAATCACAATAAATGCCAACTTCCAAAAAGTTAGAAAACAGTTCATTGTCAAGCACGGTTGATCTAGATTGCTCTGTAATTTACCACATTAGATCATTTTCTATCAGAATCTTCTTCATAAGATCTATCACTCTATTGGAATTAGGGTAGACAACTGAGAGGGGGGGTGAATCAATTGTCTTAAAACCTTAATACTTGCAGCAATTAAATCTTTCTTTTTATTCAAACTAGATTAATGATGAAAACATTAAAGCATGAATCAACAACATATGAGTAGAAACAAATGAATTACACTTGACACCAAGATTTTTGATGTGGAAACCCGGTCAAGGGAAAAACCACGGTGGGGGTTAACCCACAAAGATTATACTCTATTAAAAGTATTACAAAAGGGGAATGCACATGCATTCAGGCTCACTGCCTAGAGCTCACTGCTCAAAGGAAGGCTCACTATCTGTAGAAAGAAGATTACAATGTGTTCAAACTAATGATTAGCATCTTCCAATGTAAAGATTTAGTTCTGGTTAAGCACAGAATACCGACTTGATACACTTCATCTTTAGTCTGCCTTGTTTCACTCCTCTGTCATAGTCTAAGCTTAGATCTTCACCTTCGCACTTATCTCTGCCTTTATTTGCACTTATTTCATCATCACATCACCACCACACAATACACTCAAATCCATTGGCTATATATATCTACTTAATCACTTTTCTATCAGCCTTATGAAGAACTTAACAAACAATACAAGTACTCTATTCTGTCAGTTGAAATCATACACCAATATTGATGTGTACCAAAAATAACACTTGCATGTCATCGTACATGTCAACCACTAACATTATATCCCATATGTAACTCACCAAAAAACTTCTACTAGATCCACACAAGGATCTAACATAAGTCAGCCTATTCTTCACTGAACTGTTCTATCATATTAGGACCCGGTGCTTAGATGCTCATAACTTTTAATTCCTTTGTCACCGAAGGCTGAAATCTTGGATTTAGATTGTTCTGGCATTCCTCTACACTCCCTCAAGTCTACAACACAATAATTAACTAGAGAGATCCACTGACCAAAATACTAAACTCTGCCATATACCTTGTTCCTGTCTATCCGAACTTGACAAATCTTGGAACTGACTTCCGGTATGATCTAATACTACACTGTGGATGTGTGGAATGGACTTAGTTGCCATCAATGAAAACACATGACATGCCTTGTAGTGTCTCTTTCTAACACATTCAACCTTATAATTCATATCTTTGTGTTGGATATCAACACCACTTTTCTGGCTAGGGGTTTTAGAGTTTTTACTAAATCTCTCCCTAAGCCAGAGCTCTTAATTAACTTCTCGGAGGAAGTATCTACACCAGTGACTAGTGCTGACCCCTCCTTGACCTCTTGTACCTCCTTTTTAACCCACATCTAGTTCATCTCTTTCTTGATTTCTATCAGATCAACCTTTTTCTCTAGTTTCTTCAAGTCTTCCTGATTATCCCTCTTCATGTTTTTACTTCTACAGAACCTTGCACTATGTCGAAGATTGTTGCAATTGAAGCATACAACATTTATCTAATTATTGTTTCTCCAATTTATTCTTGACCTACAGTGGTCTACCTTGTGCCCAAATCTATTGCATGGAAAATAATTCCCATTGAAAGATTGAGCATTCCTTCCATTGTTACAGTTATTCCTTATCTAATTTTAGCATTCTTTGGCTCTATGACGAAACCTCTTGCAATTAAATCAATTACCTTTGAAGGTTTGAACATTTCTTCTATTGTTGTAACTATTTCTTATCTGACTTTTGCATTCACTAGCTTTGTGACCTACTTTGTTGCAAGTGAAAACACTAACTAGAGAATGATGGAACATTTTGATTCACTCTGCTCCTACACTGAGTAGCCTTATGACTAAATTTATTGCATATATTACAATAACCATTGAAAGAAGGATACATTGAGCATTTGGTTTCCTTACCGGTGGTCTTCTAGGTCTATTCCTTTGATTCTAGATTTTTTTTGCCTTTGTCCTTCTTGATTTCAGTATTCTTTTCTTGATCAGTTATGGAACTTTCACCTTTCTCAAATCCCAAACCTTCTTTGTCATCAGGATTCTTTTGATTGTCAAGCATTTCATCAAGTTTTGCAGGACTTATTTTGAATTTTTCTTCATAACTCTTTGCCTTTTCCAAATAATACTTTAGGTTCCCAACTTCCTTTTTTAGCTTGGCATATTCTTCTGATTTATCTTTCACAAGTTGATTTAGATCTTCTTCTACTTTTTCTCTTTTCACAATCTCCACTTTTAGATCATTCAAGGTCTCATTTGCTAATATTAGTTCCCATTAGCCTCCTTGTATTTTTCTTTGAATCTCTTGACTTGCTCCCTTAATTTCTTAATACACTCATCTGCTTCCTTGACATTATCTTTCAAATCCCTATTTTCCAATTCAACCTTTTCAAGGTCTTCAAGGGAAACCCTTAATTCATCCTCATTAACAAGCAAGCATTCTTCTTCTGTGGTTTCAAATGGATCAATTTCTTCGGGAGGAGTACCAAACCTTCTTCCTTCCATGTGTTCACTTTCCAAGATCTTCCTCAAGTTGTTAGACTTCTTTTAAGGAACCAGGCTCTAATACCAATTGTTGAACACCTAAAGTACTAAGAGGGGGGTGAATTAGTACTTTATTAAACTTCTTACTTATTGAACTAATAATCCTTTTACCGCATGCAATAACAAAGAAATTTAAACATAGAATAAACAACCAAAATCCATCACACATGAACACCAGGATTTTCATGTGGAAAACCCAAAATTGGGAAAAACCATGATGAGTGTTAGCTCACAATATATTATGTAGGATCAATACCGAATTACAATCAAGGCTCATTGCCTTAGGGCTCACTACCCAAAAGAAGTGCTCACTGCAAGAAAGATCACTGCGTAGAGAAAGAAAGAAAGAAAGAGATGGCTCACTGCCAAAATGAACTGCTTAGATTACATCTACACATACATGAATGCAGCTTCAATGTATGATCAAAATACTATCTCAAAACTTTTCATCTTGACTACTTTGTTTCACTGCTCTGCCTTTACATTAAACAAGATCTCTCTTCTTTTTCTTTTTGTCACCTACTCTGTTGTTCACATTTTACATACATTCACATTCACACCACACCTTCTTAACCACCAAATTCAATCCCATATATATATCCACAACAAAAAAAATCTTCATATTAGGTCAGCCTAATAAAGTGTACTGTATAGTCATGCATTATGTACTCTGTCGGCCAAATTTATTCTCCAAAATCTATGGAGGACCCCAAAAATATTTGAAACACCTTCACACATGTCAGCCTTAACTATTTCACCACTTAAGATTAAGTTCCAACCACCAAGACTTACTGCACACACATCATACTGTTATGTCAGCTAATACCACTAGTTTACTTCCTTTGTCAGATAGCAACTTTTATTGTGGACTACAAGATGCTTCCAAAATCATATCAAACACTCTTTACACACCACAGATCATACCTTTAGAACTACAAGGCAAAATATTCTTATGTGGTAATATATGGATCTCTGAACTACTGTCTCTGTCACTGTGAAATATTGTCAACCTAAATGTCGATACTTAGACACTTGTAGACGATCATCTTGTAAAGTTTAGACTCCCCAAATATGGAATTAGATACTCCTAACATATGTTAATACACCTCCAAACCACAAATTGAAACAACCAATAGTGGAGAAATATGAACTAAAATACTCAGGTATTCTGCACTGTTCATGACTAAACTTTGTTAATCCAGACTAGCAATTCAAAGTGTAGCTTTCAAAGATTGCTAGGACATGAAACTTGGAATATATCATCATCATACAACTAAGTACAACATACCAAAACTGCATACCAGAATATATATCTATGGAGGAATACCAATCAACTCTATGTCACTAACTCAGTAAGCTGCCAATGATTAGTCAATTTGACTAAGTCATTCTTGTTGGACCAAAAGGACTAAACAAAACTTGTCTCAAGATTTGTTCCCAATCATATCTAACTGTTGCCATCAATGACAACACCACATCACAATCATATCATCAGTGTCTCTTGACTATGTTTCCAACACGCACAATGTTAGGATTGGTGTAGGAATGGCAGCATAAGGAGGATCAACAAGAGGTTGAGCAGAACGGGTCTTTGGGAATCAACTTGCCCCCTAACCTCTATTATGGCATGCTGTCACCAACACCCTGGAATGATCTGAAATCAAAATAATTGGGTTTCCTATTCATCACAAACTCTACATATAATTTTCTCAAAAAATACAAAGGAACCTCACAATTTGCATGAGGTGGATAATCAATTACCATCCACCACCACTTCCAAAAATTGGTAGACATCTCTACATGTCTACACCACCTAATTGATATTCTTTTCTTATTTGGGGGAATTGGTTCATTGGAGATGGGGTGCCTAAAATATTGAGCTAAATGGGCTTTTGTGATTTTCAAATCCAGGGTATCCCTATAAGAGAGGCCATTAGAATAAAATGGGCACCTCTCCTCTCTCCATAATCTAAAACTGTCTATGTTAATCAATGGATCTAACAGAATCTACAACATTTAGCATCAAAGATGTGTGTAGGAACCCATGTTTAACCCTTCTCTTTACTTTGTTAGTATATTGTTGTTGGACTCATATGCTTTGTAAGTCATCCCGTGAGTATATTGTATTATCCCACATTCATAGGGAGTAATAGTTATTTAGATTAGACTTAGTATATAAGTACGTGTTGAGGCCAATGAAGGCATCCACAAATTTATTTTATTGAGCTTGCTCAAAGGAGGTTGCCCCCTCGAAGTGGCCTGTGATCAATAAATTCCTTCTATGTTTCTACTATTTCTATTATTTCGTGCATTTTTTATTATATTGTTGCAGGAGGTTCCTCTCATCTTGTATAAGAATGCTTTCTTGGGGTCGTTGGGTGGAATTTTTGATTTTTTTCTGCAGTGGCCTCCAGGCACTGTGATTATTACAATAGTTCTTTTTTTGCATCTATATTGTTCATTTCAATTGTAGGTTCCGATCAGGGAATAATCCCTATCTGCTTAATTGTGGGAAGTGCCTGGGCATAGCCCTAAAAATCATTGAGTAGCACAGGAACCCTGAAGTAGCTAGCCCATTGAGGGGACTTACCAGCGAAAAGGGAAATGACCACTACTTGATTGACAAGTTCCCATCCGTGAGGTAAACCAAGAGCTGTTGTTTGTGGCAAAGAAGTTCTTAGTTTTACCTAAGCCATGGAGTGAGGGGTATTACCCTAATACACAAGCCGTTAGACAACATTGGTAGCCGAGTGAATCCCTTGAACCTTTAGGAAGCTGAACATACCTGAGGCCCATATCTATTGATAGTTGATAAATTGCATATTGAATCCGTCCAGAGTAGTTGGCAGATAGTTTCTAGAAAAAATTAATTAATTAATTAATTAAAAAAATCTATTTTTTCACCATATCTTCCTTGCTCTAGCTCCATTTCCTCTCAAAATTCACTAGAACCCCTAAAATTCCATTCTGCATATTTCCTTCCTTGAGGACCCTATCCCAAATTTCACTTATTCAAGCTAGAAAACCCACATTTGTATATTTTTAGGGATTGCCATAACTTCTTTGATTCTCACCCAATAGCCTTCAAATTTTTCCATAGTGTTCATTTCCTATTTCTACTCCTTTGTCCCTCTTGGACAAATTTTGCCATTCTTTCACCTCGCTTCTGAAATCCCCATTTTCTGCTTCCCTATTCCTTAAAAAGTGTCCAAAACCTAGTCAAACCCCAATTACCCATCAGAGTTTTTCCCAAATCCAAATTTTCCTTTTCTAAAAAAGTTTATGTTTTGTTTTTCTACCCATTCCCAAAAAAAAAAATCTCCTAGTTATGGTTGTCACCCGTGCAGGAGCAAAAAAATGGAGGATGAACTTGCAGCCCTCAAGACCAAACTCCAAGATCTAGATAAAAAATTCTTGGCCTAAATCTTTAGCATTCATCCATGAACAATAGATGACAGCCAAAGTCTTCTGCAGACACTGGGTTCTCTTCTTCCAACATATTTTGTGGGCTGAAGCTTGATTTTCCTTGCTTCAATGGTGATGATCCAACTAGATGGATATACCAGGCAGAACAATATTTCAGTCTACATAATAATTTTGATGTCAACAAAGTCCCACTTGCATCGTTTCATTTGGAACATGAAGCTCTTCAATGGTTCCATTGGTACAACAAGGCTCGTGAAGAGCCAAAATGGATAGATTTTTGCAAACTCATTTTGCAACGATTTGGCCCTAGTGCTTTTGATGACTTCATAGGAGCACTCACTAAACTTCGCCAAACTGGCACTATGAGAGAATATCAAATAGAATTTGAGAAACTAGCCAATCACACAGAGGGATTGTCTGATGAATTCTTCAGGAGTTGTTTTGTCAGTGGTCTGAAGGATGCAATCTGATCTGAGGTTAAAATGTTCCGTCCCAGCACAATGATGGAAGCCCTAGGGTTGGCTAAGTTGGCGGAGGACAAGATCACAGCTCAACAATGCTCCAAATCCAATTTTATTCCATTCAGAAACATAGTTTCCCAAAGACCTCCAATCACACCAGTTCCTAGAACAACTCCTATCAAGCATTTAACTGAAGCAGAGATGAGGGCACGTAGAGAAAAAGGGCTTTGTTATAATTGTGATGAGAAATTCACTCAGGGACATAGATGTGTTGAGAAAAATCTCTATCTCTTGGATATGGATTCTCCACCTGCAACTGAAGTTTATGAAGATGCTCAGGATACAGTGGATGATCAGGTCGAAACTCAGCAACCACCTGTTGACCCTACTTCTCAGGAAGACCACCCAAAGATCTCTCTCCACACTTTAGCAGGAGTAACCACCCCAAAAACCATGTGGGTCAAGGGTGACTTCAAGAAGCTCCCTCTTATAATACTCATTGATTCTGGTAGCACTCATAACTTCATTGACCCTCAGATCGCCAAATAGGCTGATTGTTTTGTCCATCCTTGCTCCAGCTTTGCAGTCATGATTGCCAATGGGGGCACATTACCTTGCAAAGGGAAGTGTCACAATGTGCGTATCTCTATTAGAGATTATAACTTGCACTCTGACATGTTTGCCTTGCCCTTAGGTGGATGTGATGTGGTTTTGGGCGCTCAATGGTTACGTACACTTGGACCCATCTTATGGGATTTTGTTGAATTTGGATGCAGTTTTTAGACAATGGGCAAAAACACACATTAAAGGGCTTACAACCAGGGTCTCTCAGCATCATCAGTTCACATCGCATGGAAAAGCTCCTTAAGAAGAATTCACATGGTGTCATCGCTTAGCTCCATTCTATTCAGATGCAACCATCAACGGTCTCCACTACTTCTTCAGATCTACAATGAATTTTAGATAGATATGCATGTGTCTTTGTCGAACCACTGGGATTGCCACTTTCACAACTAGAGGACCACTATATTTAGCTCCTTCTTGGAAGCATTCCTCCCAACATCAGGCCCTACCACTACCCATTTCACCAAAAGATAGAGATTAAGATGCTCATTCAGGACTTACTGAAGCAAGGTATTATTTGCCCTACTACCAGTTCCTTTTATTCACCAATTCTTCTTGTTAAAAAAAAAGATAGGTCATGGCACCTCTGCATTGAATTCCAAGCACTTATTCACATCACAATCAAGGATAAGTTTCTGATTCCTATTGTTGATGAGCTTCTTGATGAGCTTCATGGCGCTCATTTTTTCTCCAAGTTGGATCTTCATTCTAGGTATCACCAAATTCGGGTTCATGAGGATAATATCCCTAAAATGGCTT
Organism: Cunninghamia lanceolata; assembly: GCA_027924645.1. Taxonomy (NCBI): domain Eukaryota; kingdom Viridiplantae; phylum Streptophyta; class Pinopsida; order Cupressales; family Cupressaceae; genus Cunninghamia; species Cunninghamia lanceolata. Next base: position 1,502,087 of record BSBN01001051.1, on the reverse strand, counting down.
TCCACATGCATGATAGCCACTATGAGTTTTTGGTCATGCCCTTTGGCCTCACTAATGCTCCTTCAACATTCTAGGCATTGATGAATAAAATATTCTAACCCTACTTGTGGAAATTTATTCTAGTCTTCTTTGATGATATCCTCATCTATAGTAAAATATGGGCTGAGCATCTCCAACATCTGAATCTTGTACTGTAACTTCTCTCTGATCATCATCTCTATGCAAAATAGTCTAAATGTTTTTTTGGCTAGGAGGAAGTGGAGTATCTCGGGCATATTGTTTCAGCCCAAGGGGTTCAAGTGGATCCTGCCAAAATAGATGGCATGAAAAATTGGCCACATCCTTAGACACTCAAGAGCCTTTGTGGGTTTTTTGGTCTAACTAGCTACTATCACAAGTTTGTCAAGGATTATGGAAAAATTACAACTCTATTAATAGCTATGTTGAAAAAGGATGCTTTTACATGAACACATGTTGTTGAGTGTGCATTTGAAAAATTGAAACAAGCTATGTGTACTATACATGTTCTAGCTATGCCAGATTTTTCCAAGACCTTCACTATTGAGAGTGATGCTTGCAGCAATGGACTTGGTGTTGTTCTCCTTCAAGATGAACATCCCATTGCATTCACCAGCAAAGCCCTTTCTAGTAACAATTTAGTACTCTCTACATATGAGAAGGAAATGATGGCTATTTTGCATGCAGTATAGAAGTGGCGGCCATACCTACTAGGGAATCATTTCTACATCAAGATTGATCACCAGAATTTGAAATATTTCCTGGAACAATGGGTCTCCTCCCCAGCACAATAGAAATGGGTTAGCAAACTCATGGGTTATGACTACGAGATCACTTACAAGAAGGGTAAAGACAATATTGTGGTGGATGCTCTTTCTCGCACATTTGATGACCAAGCTTCTCTTTCAGCTATTTCTATGCATGTTCCAAATTTGTTGGAATCTGTCTAGCAGGGCTATGTCAAGGACTCTTCATTAACTCAAATCATCCAGTAGTTGGCCAATAACCCTTCTACTGTACCGTATTTCTCTTGGGATGGTTCTTCTATGAGATACAAGGGTCGTATGGTCCTTCCCTAGAGCACAGATCTTCAACAAGCTATCTTCTATGAACTCCATGCTTCTCCATCGACAGGGCACTCTGGGTTCCTCAAAATTTATGAGTAGGCACGACGTAACTTATTTTGGAAGGGAATGAAAAGATAAATTCAATAGATGGTGGATGAATGTGATACCTGCCAGTGCAATAAGGGTGAAACGACACTCCTTCCTGGATTGGTCAAACCCTTGCCCATTCCTACATGAATTTGTATAGATATTTCTATAGATTTCATTGAGGGGCTCCCTAAATCTGGAGGAAAGACAGTGATCTTGGTTTTGGTTGATCACCTCTCCAAATATAGTTAATTTTGTTCCCTCATCCATCCCTATACCGCCTCCTTAGTCGCACAAATTTTCATGGACCAGATCTTCTATCGTCATGGCATCCCTTCTTCCATTGTCTCAGATCATGATGCAACTTTCACCAGTCATTTTTGGATAGAACTATTTCAAGACACTAGCACCAAACTAAAGATGAGTTCAGGGTATCACCCACAAATAGATGGTTAGACTGAAATTATCAACAAATGTTTGGAAACTTATCTTCATTGCTTCACCTCAGAACAACAAAATCAATGGGCAAAGTGGCTCCCTCTCACTGAATGGTGGTACAATACCTCCTACCACACTGCATCTGAAATGACTCCATATGAAGTAGTCTATGGTTAGGAACTACCAATGCTCCTTCCATACACCCCCAGTAGTTCACCAGTTTAGACAGTCAACTCGGCTCTCTGAACCCAAGATCAGATTCTTCACATTTTGTAGGACAATCTTCACATGGCAAGAAATTGAATGAAACAAGAAGCTGATCAACACTGTTTTGAGCACACTTTTCAAGTAGGTGATATGGTTTTTCTTCATCTACAACCATACAAGCAATCATCCCTGAAACTCAAAGGGCATCATAAGCTGGCTCCAAAGTTCTATGGGCCATATAAGGTTCTTTAGAAGATTGGGTCAGTTTCTTATAAATTGGAGTTTCCTCCTTCTTCCCACATTCATCCAGTATTTCATGTCTCTTGTCTAAAGAAAGTTCTTGGCACCAACATCAGAGCATAAACTATTTTACCAGAACTGGATAATGAAGGATCCATCATTTTGGAGCTGAAGGCAATCCTCGATAGGCACACTCATTAGCTTCAGTCTTGATCCATCACAGAGGTATTAATTTAGTGGTACGGAATGCAACTAGAGGATGCTACATGGGAACCACTCCTTCAGATTCAGCAACAATTTCCACATCTTAAGCTTTGAGGACAAATCTTTTCTAAGAGGGAGGGGATGTTAGGAACTTGTGTTTAACCCTTCTCTTTACTTTGTTAGTATATTATTGTTGGACGCATATGCTTTGTAAGTCATCCCGTGAGTATATTGTATTATCCCACATTCATGGGGAGTAATAGTTGTTTAGATTAGACTTAGTATATAAGTACGTGTTGAGGCCAATGAAGGCATCCATGAATTTATTGTATTGAGCTTGCTCAAAGGAGGTTTCCCCCTCGAAGTGGCCTGTGATCTATAAATTCCTTCTTTGTTTTTGCTATTTTTGTTATTTTATGCATTTTTCATTATATTGTTGCAGGAGGTTCCTCTCAAGATGCAAAACGCATCAAGTGAGGTGGCATAAATTGTTCATTTTGAATGGCATTGATTTTTTCTTTGATGGAACTGATATTTTCATTAATTCTAGCTCACAAGAGAGCCTCATCAGATCTAGGTTGGGGTGGAGGTGGGGGATTTTGAGGTGGGGATCGAGATCACTCAGGGTGTTCAGGTGATGGGGGTGGAGGTGGCACATTGAGGAAATCCTCAATATCAAACTAAATATCCATGATATAAAAACTATGAACTTGCATATACATAAATATACAAACAAGTACAAAATTAACTTTCAAGAATCTATATATATAAATTATAAATAAACATATTGAAAAAACTAGATATTATACATGTTGAGAAATTTTACAAGAAATACTTAAATTAAACATACATGACTACATTTAAAAGAAAAATTAGAATCTACATACACACATACATCATTCAACTTGAGCATACATACAAATTTCAAAATTTAAGAGATTCTAACTATGTAATTTTAATACATTTACATACTAAAAAATAAACTGAAAACATACACATAACAAAATGTGTAAGGCTCATTTATGTCTAAGGCATATAAAATTTTGTGGCTTGATACATACTTTAAAGTGTTTACAAGGAAAAGTGAAGTTTCCCCTTAAATCATATTTTATTAAATCCCCTTAATCCACATGTCATCTTTCATAGGTCCATAAACCATGCTAATGGAATGATTTTGTCCATAGTTGACAAGTTTAATATATATATCTTTAACAAGTTTATAAAAACTTCAAGCATCTAACATTTAACAAATTGATCAAATGCAAATGATCATTTTGACTATTATTACTGGCTTAACATGATTAATGAGTAGATTTCAAGTTGTACCATCTACATTCTCCTAGGAAAGGCCTTAAGAAAATTTCTTAAATCCCCTAAACCCTAAACCCTAAACCCTTAACTCTTAATCCTAAACCCTAAACTCTACACCCTAAATCCTTAATCCTAAACCCTTAACCCTAAACTTTAAACTCTTAACCCTTAACCCTAAACCTTAAACCCTAAACCCTAAATCCTAAACAGTAAACCCTAAACCCTAAACCCTAAACCTTATTTACCCTTAACCCTAAACCCTAAACCCTTAATCCTTAACCCTAAACCCTAAACCCTTAACCCTTAACCCTAAACCATAAACCTATTTACCCTTAACCCTAAACCCTAAACCCTAAACCCTTAACCCTTAACCATCTACGTCCTCTTAGGATGAGCCTTAAGCAATTTTCTTAAATCCCCTTAATTCATGTCATCTTTCATAGGTCCATAAACCATGCTAATGGAATGATTTTGTCTTAAGTTGACCAAGTTTAATATAAATATCTTTAACAAGTTTGTAAAAACTTCAACCATCTAACATTATATAAATTAATCAAATGTGTATGATCAATTTGACTATTATAAGTGGCTTAAGGGGATTAATGAGTAGATTTCAAGTTGTAGGTTATTTACATCCTCTTAGATCATCCCTTGACAATGAGTAGATTTAAAGGGGATTGGTACTACTATTAGTGGCTTAAAGGGATTTTATGATCATCCCTTGACAATGAGATGTGGTTTATCTACCTTTGAAAAACAAATAATTGTTAATGTCAATGTGAAATCTAGTTTTGTAGGGCCACATTTTGATGAACTATTGTTGTAGGTTAATTATTGGTTATTTCAACCCCCTATCTATAATTAATTGATAGTACACTTTTCATTTTACATGTCCTATTTTTTAAAATGTATTTAGGAGGTAATTAATAACATATGATGGCCTCCTATTATTAATTAATAACTATAAACTTACCATTTTGATGAGATATTGTTGATTTCTATTGATACTTGTGTATGGATTCCTATTAATAAATTTTATAGAAAGATTTAAAAAAATTGATACTTCTTCCTTAATCTCTATAGCCATTTAAAGAACTATTCTAAATGATTCTCTACTTACATGCACTACCAAATTTAAAGCCTCCATAGTATCCTTTTAAATTCCTACTCAAGAGCTCTATGAGATAAATTATATGATGAGAATTAAATTTATAGATATGCCTTAAGAATTAAATCACTCAAATCAAATTATGGATTTTGCAAATAGGATAGCTATATTTTGAATGTTCATTCTTAGTCAAAGTCATTTATTTATTTTGGGATAGCTATATTTTGAATGTTCACTCTTAGTCAAAGTTATTAATATCTAGTATTATATTGTTGGTTGTTGCATATTTAGGATGAATATTTCCTTATCTAGTAATTACAATTATAGGTAGAAATATTCAAGTCTAAAAAGATATGATTTCTAGAGCAGATACAACTTTTATAAATACATTATAGTTGCTCATTTAGGATGAAATTTGGTTAGCCATGGATTGATATTTTATTTCTATAATTCAATTTTTTTTTTAAATAAAAGAGAGTAAAAACATTATTAATCAAAGAGAGCAGTACAAAGCATAAAAGCAACAAGAGGCCCAAATGGGCCTAGAGACAACAAACAAGAAATCAAGAAGTGGTCATGCAACATCTCACATCCTCCATGACCAAATCCACCAAATCCTAAGCAAGATCCCGAGGTAAACTATCCTAATCATCCACCAGCCAGGTCCCATTCTTCTCAGAAGCCCATTTGGCCAACCCATTAGCCACCTTATTCCATTCCCGAGGGATATGAGAGAAGGTGATAGAATCAAATAATTCTCCAAGACTAGTGATTTGCTTAGCCACTGCCGCAAGCTACCAAATAACATCATCAAATTGCCTTCTATTTATCAAGGCTATCACCACCTGAGAATCTGACTCATAGATAATCTTATTCTAGCCAATGGCATATGCCTTCTTTAAAGCCAAAAGAATAGCTAAGGCCTCCATAAGATTATTAGAGTGTAGCCCCCTATATTCTGAGAAGAGAAACACAACCACCCCAGAACTGTCTCTGCCCACCCCACCAATGCTAGCGTGCTTAGGGTTACCCCTTGTAGACCCATCAGTATTGATTTTCAAGACTCTAGTGGGAGGGGGTAGCCAATGCCCTTCCCTAGAAACCTTCCTTCTAGAACACCTGCTCCGCCCAATCTTGGGCCTTTTGGGACCCCCAACAAGAATCCCCAAATTATGAATCACTCTAGTATCACCAGGATCCATCAGGCCTGACAGATCACATTTAGCATACAAGGCCTCCTGCAAAGCCCCAAGAATGCGAGACCAGACTTAAGCCACTAGCAACTTCTTATCCAAAAAGACCCTGCGGTTGCGCTCCAACCAGATGTGCCATATAATCAGACTAGGGCCAATTGGCCAAGCTATGTGCAAAAATGAAGTCCTCACCAGAATGGGCCCAAAGTTCTGCCAAAACTCCTCCAGAGAAGAAGGGTGCCTGCACTGCAAACTCCAAGCCCCCCACCAAAAATTCCAAATAGTCCTAGCAAAAGGGCACTAGAAGAAAAGATGTGAAATAGTCTCAACATCTTTTAGGCATAAGAAACATAATGAAGGACCTTAGAAACCACGCTTATAGAGGTTATCCCAAATCAAACCCCTGTTATAAACCACTAGCCAAGAAAAGAAATTACATTTTGGCTAAGAGAATTTATTCCAAATATTTTTCCACCAAGGAACCTTAGCACTACCCCAGGCCTATCTATCTAAAACATGATATCCTGAAGCAACAATGAACTTCCCTTTTGGATCCGGACCCCAAGCCAACACATCTCGCTTTGGAAGAGAACAATAGACTCTATCAGCCAAAATGGAGGACAACTCCCTTCTATCCTCCAAAGATCCACCCATGGGCCATTCCTGCATATCCTTCCAATGGTAAACAATAGTTTTCCCCAAAACCTAAGGGGATTTGAAATCTATCACTCTACTCCAACCAGTCTGAACAAAAATCCTACATAAATCCCCCAAGTGAGGGTGCAAGGAGAGGATAGGCAGGAAGCCATCCCAGGAGTAATGCCAAAAAAGAGTATCAAAGCCTCTATTGCAAATCCAAACCAAGCCTTGTTTAACTAGTGCAGCCCCCCTCTTGAGAGTATCCCAAATCATAGAACCTCTCCCCAAAAGACTAAAACGAGGCACCTAAGCACCCTCCACCTCCCCAAGGTACTTGAAGGTAAGGATCCTGGCCCAATACTAATGCTAATATGAATACCATCTCTAGTATAGCTTAACAGCCAAAGCCTGTCCATTCTAATCTATCCTATGCAGACCTAGACCACCATCCTACTTTGGATGGCAAACAACTTCCCACTTAATTAAGCTCCACTTCTTCGAAAGGAGATTACCCAACCAAAGAAACTGCCAACAAAGGCCCTCAAAATTTTTGATGAAACTTGAGGGAGCAGTCAACACAAAGCACCTATATAAACGAAGGGCCTGCACCACAGACTTCAACAAAGTAACTCTTCCAGCCGTAGATAACCATCTATAGGTCCAGTGACAAACCAGGCCACAAAATTTATCCATCACATCCTACCAAAAACACCTAGGAAGTGGGTGCACATCCAAAGGGATGCCAAGGTATATAAAGGGAAGGTTCCGCACCTGAAACCTTAAGATCTTGGCAATACGCTATTGAATAAGCCTGGGGGTATTAAAGAAATAAATGCAAGACTTACTTTCATTAATGCTTTGACTTAAGGCAGCCAAGTAACAATCTAAAATTTGATGCAAAGCAACCGCTTTAGCCACCTTAGCAACACCCATCAATGCTATATCATCCACAAACTAAAGATGAGTTTGAGGAGGAAGAGAATTGCTCCATTTCCATCCCTAAAAGAGCCCATCCATAACACGAAACTTAATGAATCTCTCCAAGCCTTCAGCCATCAAGATGAACAAATATGGGGATAAGGGGTCCCCCTGTCAAAGACCTCTAGAAGCACCAAATAGATCCGAAGACTCCCCATTTATGAGAACAGAAAATGAGGAGGTCCTCACACAACTCATGACCCAATCAATCCACTCACAACTAAACCTAAAGGCTCTAAGAATTTTGATCAAAAAGCCCTAGTTAACTCTATCATAAGCTTTAGCCATGTCCAACTTTATAAACATAGCCTTTTCCTTAGAAGAGGCCATAGAGTGAATAGTCTCAGTCGCAATAACTACTCCATCCAAAATCTATCTACCTGCAACAAACCCCCCTTGTTCCTTCGAGATCAACTTATCCATACATGGCTTCAAACATTCAGCAATTAGCTTTGTAATGATTTTATACACCACATTGCACAAAGCAATTGGTCGAGAAAGGTCTAGAGAATCAGCACCCTCACGTTTTGGGATAAGAGCAAGAAATTGACATTCATGGCTCGCAACGTTTTCTTATTCCTAAAAGACTCTTACACCACCTCCAATAGATCAAGGTTGATGACTTCCCAAAATTCTTGAAAGAACTCAGCCGAGAACCCATCAGGACCAGGAGCCTTCCCTTTTTTCAACTGAAACACCACATCCTCCAACTCCTTCAAAGAAATAGGTTTAAGAAGAGAAGCATTCATATCCATAGTCACTAGAGAGGGAATACAAGCTAGGATAGAAGCTTCCTCCTCACTAGTAGGCAGGGTATCTTCAAAAAAGAGAGCAGAGAAAAATGAACCGCGTCACTAGAGATCCCAAAAGAGGAAGAAAGAACAAAACCCTTAGGAGAGCGGAGAGAAGAGATAAAGTTACCTTGTCTTTGAGCCTTCACCAATTTATGAAAGAAGGAAGTATTCATATCCCCTTCCTAAAGCCAATCAACAGGAGCCTTCTGTTTCTAAAAAATGTCCTCACGAAGCTCCCATTCCTCGAGGTCTTTAACTGCACTAACCTCAAGCCTACTTAAATTTGCATCTAGACTCTGATCCTGAACCTACCTGGTAATAGAATCCAAGTACTCTTGGGCAACCCTTTTCTGCTGAAACACATTGCCAAACTGATACTTATTCTAATATTTTAATTTATACTTCACATATTGAAACCCCTTCACAAATCAGTACATAGCTGTACCAAAAGTAGGTCATCCTTCAGTCCACCATCTAGAAACCAAGTCAAGAAGACTCTCCTCCTTGAGCCACATAAGCTGAAATCTAAAAGTTTGTTTCTTAGGACCACCATCCAAATGAGGAAAGAACCTAATCGACCAATGGTGTGGTCCTTGATAATCTAAAATTTTAGAACTTGACAGCCACTTGTCACCCACCCAAAAATAGGAAACAAGAAACCTGTCTAACCGTTCAGAAATGGCCTCATCCCCAAGCCTCCTATTATTCCAAGTAAACATGCCATTCGAAGGTTTAATATCCACAAGCCAGAGCCAAGCCAAATTATCCCTTAGAAGATCAGAAGAGGGGTCCAAACGAGGCACACCCCCCCTTTTCTCCTCGAGGGAGGCAATTTCATTAAAGTCACCTGCAATAATCCAAGGGAGGAAAGGATACAACGATCTCAGAAGATTGATATGAGACCACATGAGAGTCTTACTAGGAACATCTGTCAGACCATAAATGTTAGAAAGAAGAATTGTTTCCCCCATCTCCAAACTAATTGCAACTAGAGAAATGGAAAATCTACTAGAGATCCACCAAACAGGAGAAATTCACCAAGGATCCCAGAGGCAAGCAAGACTCCCTAAGCTGCCTTGCGCACCCACACACTGGTAAAACCCTCTATTCCAAATCTTAGAAATGCACTGCATCATACCATCCATAGATAACTTCATCTCCTGGAGGAAAACCACATCAAGTCCTAAATAGCCTTTTATCTAGGGATGCTATTCATACCCCTTACATTCCAAGGTAACACAATCATCGAGAAGGGTGAGAGAAGTGACTATCCAATGTCTTCACTGACCCAGATTCCACCAATGTCTCTCCAACCATCTTAACTTTCTCATGATCTTTCTTCCTCCCCACCTTCTGGGGCTTATCAGGAGCACACCTTTTTAGGGATTTTTGTTGTAGACCTAGAGTAGAAGAAGAAGAGAGGGATTTTTTCTTACCAGAGTCTTCCAAACCCAATCCACTGGCTAAACTCACCCTTTCATCCAAAGAGGCCAGGGGGTTTCCACCAAACCACAAGAGTCCCCAAACCCAACATTAGAGGGAGGATCAACTGAATCCATCACCACCCCAGAAGCCCCCACAAGAACTAGGACTGAGGTAGTGATAGACAAAGACTCAGAATTATGATCAACTAAAGGAGAAGCTTCAACATGCATGTCAAAAGAAACCCCCTCCTCATGGACTAATTCATCCAAAGCCTCAAACTTGTTAAAAGTCTCCTCCTCTTGACAATCCCGAAGAGTCCTCTTCTGACCCCAATTCTTGTTTCGTGCCTTAACTAGCATAAAGCCATCTTTATCCAATACCACCCCCTACATGGATGCTTTACCCTTTTCCACCCTTGGATTAGATGAAACCTTCACATTATCTGAACCACCAGTACTCGAGGCACAAGGGCACCTCCTTTAAAGATGGCCATACTCATGGCACAACCAGCACCTGAAAGGTAATGTCTCATAGTCTAACTGTTGAGTCCAGGAGATAGACCCAACAATCAGATCAATAGAATCTGGCAGAGGTTGGCTCAGATCAATCTCCACACAGACCTGGGCACAGGAAAAAATTTGCTTCTCTAGAGTTTGCTGAGATGGGCCAATAGGGTTCCCAGCAACAATGCAATTGATTGCAGAATATCATGTCTCCAACATTCCAATGGCAACCAAGGAAAATGAACCCACACCAGCACCTTCGAGGGTAGCTCCTCTGCTGAGTTAAAGCCTGCATGCCAAGGCTTCATGAAAAGGCCCACTTGATTATAAAAGTAGGGGCCTCCCTCAAAAACCTTGTTACGATCAGAGATACTTGAATAAACCACCAGAAAGAAGTTATTTGTAGCTAGCAAGATTTCAAAATCACCTTCAGATTCCATGACTTGTGAATCCAGGGTTCTAGAAAAGGCATTGAAATCCTCAATCCCATAAATTTGTAGATTAAAACATGTTTTCTATAATACTCCCGGTCCTCAGCTACCACCTCTATTTGAATCACCAGCTTCGAATGAACTTGAGCTCTTTCCAAGCATCCATTTATCTTGTGCAATTGCAAAACACCAGTGCTAAAAAACCCAACATCAGGCAAGGATCTATGAGGAAACCCATCACCAACCTCTGTCATAGCAGCATCCCCCGACGTCTCACCCAAAGGTATAGACCCTGCCATTAGAAAATCCCCTCAAGCCCTCGCACCCCACACCTACACTGAACAATGCACACACTCAAGAAAGAAAACCCCCCCAAAAGCTAAAAAACCCCACCCCTTGCTGAAAACAACCCCACAAAGCCTGATTTGTAAAGAAAAAATGCATGCAACAGAGAATAAACACATGTAGACCATGACCTGCTACAGGTTGTAGAACTGCACAAAGCTCCCGTGCACACGCTCCATCCATTTTCATAAGATCATTTCTATAATTCAAATTGAACCACATGGATATATTGCATTAATGACATGGAATAAAATATATCACATGAACATTAAATATGTAAATTTCTAGGTAAACTTAATCCCCTTAAGCCATTTGAGGAGGATAAATTCAATGAACAATCATATTTTAAGAGGGAGTATTAGATGCTCCATTATCAATATGATTGAATCCTAACATATTCCTAGATCATGGTTTATATCAATTTTATTCTTTTAACTTGGATCTAATGTGTGATCCTAACGATATGGACTAGGTATATGTAGGGAATGATAAGATTATGGCAATGTGTGATTCTAGTTTTATATTTTAATGTGAAACTAAGTAATTAGTCTATAGGTTTGACTAATTTGTATCTTATTTGTAATTCAACATATCTAGAAACCTCATAGGGATTACGATTATAAAAAAGGAATATATACTAGCACTTGTACCTAAAGAAGGTTCAAGGATTATGTCAATAGAAAACTATATATGTACATGTTAATATGTTAGAGAGTAGGTGTTTGTGCATGGGTACATATGGATGCCATGTGCTGCAAATTCTAATTGTATATAGCTAGATTAAACAATTAATAATAAGTGCTAAATAATATAACAAAATAAACTTAGACAATTCTCAATTTTTTTCTCAAAGAAATTAAGTATTATCTAATTTTGAAACATTTGCATGTACAAATTTAAAACATAAAACAATTTGCAAATGAAAAAACTTGTTTTTCGTTTTACCATTAAATGGTAACAAAAACTTGTTTTTCAGTTTGCAGGCGTGATTGACTCTCATTTTACGGTTCATATTTTTCTTTCAAGCGTAAATATTTTTGTTTCAATTTAGTTTAGGGTCATTTTTTTGTGTGTAGGGTAATTATTTTTAGTTTCAATTGAATGTAGGGTTTATATAGTTTTGTAGGAAGATTCAAACCAAATTTAAAACTTAATTTACAAAAAATAAACTTAAAATATAAATTACAAATAAAAAAATACAAAAAATGAAAAAAATGGGAAAAAATAACTGACTTGGACTTTTGGATGGTTGGAAATAGTGCTCTGCAACTGAGGATCCCATTCTAGTTCTCCTTTGGCTATCGTTAAAAATGAGATCACAGGCCCTTTTTCAAAAATTAAATAGTTTTCTAAAACAGGATCCCATTCTAAACGAGATCTCGTTTCATGGTCCTAGGCTCAGGATCCTACTATGGAATGGGATCCCATTTTGAATTTAGGCTCAAGATCTCGATCCATAATGGGACCCCATTTTATAAATAATGGAATTCCATTTTTTTTGCTCGATTTTAGGTTTTTGGCTAAGTCTGAAACTTCCACGAGAAGTGGACTCAACTTCGTGCTTTTACTTGGATATTGATCTATTGATGTCAAGCACCTCCTAAGAGCACAACCTGCTGATAAACACCTTCACAATACGAGAGAAGCATGAGGCTATTTCACCAGAATGATGAAAAAAATTAATGAGATACAAAATAATGTACAGAACCTTGCTTATAAAGGCAAGGAGAAAGTCGGTAAAAATATAACCGACAACAACTACTGAATAATAAACTAATATGAACCTAATAATGCATTATGATGCCTAAGTAAAACTTAAACAAATGTAAATGGTAAAAACCCTTTTACTCCAACACCCCCCTTAAGTGCAACTTAGGGAGATTATTATGCAATATGAGCAAGATGCAATATGGGTCTTGGCTCTAGAACCATGTTAGGTACCCATTTACAATGCAAAATGAAATGCAATACAATCTCTCACAAGCGGGGAAAAGGAGGAAACCCTGTGGGAAAAAACTCCTCTCCAAAAGAGAGAAAAGAAAACATGATGATGCATGGAGGACTCACTAGTACCCCCAAGGACTACATACATCATGTATATATGTCACAAACCCTAGTCTCAGTAATTAACTTTCAATTTAAATACTACTATTTTAATGATTGTTGACTAATTTTGACTCATGTATGTGACAAGAATACACTCTCGATGGAGAGAGAGTATTATCGAGGAGGGGGTGTCTAAATAACTGATGGCGGCTTGTGGTGAAAGGAATCTGCACACATAGGCACCTAGTTGGCATTATAGTTGCATTTGTCTTTGCATAATTAAATTATGTCGATAAATTGCTTTCTCGTCTTTGGTAGAAAAATAAATCACCTTTATGTTTTATAGTTGCCATTTAATTAAAGTGTTAGTTAAATATTAATATGCTCTTATTAAAATAAAAGTTGATTTAATTTATTTATATATTGGTTTTTATTAAAATTGTATGTGAAGGAAACAAATTATATTTATTTATTATCTTAGATAATTGTGTGTGTGGCAAAATAAATTGTTAAAATTATGTTTAGTTATAAAGATTTATGCATGAAATAAAATTAGAATATTTATTCTTTTTGATAACAATAGAGATAAATAATAGAAAAAGAAAGACAAAAACTTAGAAATAAAACAAAAGGAGGATAAATAATGCAAAATATAAAAATAAAGCAAAACAATAGAAAAAGAAAACTAAATTAGAATAAAAACAAAAAGATGGAAAGAGATCGAAAATAGAATAAAACAACAATAAAAGCAAAAACCTAGAAAATGGAAAGATGCCAAATACAAGATTAGGGATTATGCATGAGGGGTGTGGAGGCTCTTTGATGGAGGCACGCTTAATCAATCCTGCAGAGCTTTTTGATCATGTACTTTCTTTGAAGCTGGGGTTAAGAAAGTCCTTGATTAATGTCTTTCATGATGGTATTTGCCATCCTAAGATGGAAATGGTCATTGATGACCGAATGAAGGTTTGGGAGGATAAAGATCAACCTTGTGTTCATGTTGTTCCGACTTTTGTACCACACTATGCTCCATAGGTAGAGGTAGAGTATTTCTTCCTTTTGAAGTGTGGTATCACATGTTTTGGTTTGTTGTGTATGTTGGTATGATTAAATAAATGAGATTGATATTTTTCTTTCTTTTGGGTAATCATCAGATTTTATTGAAGACCTTTAACAAAGAGTATCCAACCAGACAGTAACTCCCGAATGTCTTCTTTTCTATTTCAAAATGTTTTATATAATTATCTGATGCAATATCTGTATCCAGTAAATGTGTAATGTCTAGACATTATGCTTGGGAACTCGGTTCCACCATACATCTCAGCATAGCCATGGTATTTCAAAATTCTCCTTCCTGTTAACGACCCACATATGATCATATTAATGGACTCCATTCTTCTCACTTGCAATGTCTGTGATTCCACTTCTGTGAACACGACTACTAGAGCTTTTCCATGTACAAAAATCTAACAAATGTTCCTCTATCCTTGATGCTTTTACTGATACCTATACCTTGTTCCAAAGCTCCCAGGCATGGTCGTGAGGACACTATGTCTTCTATTCACTGCAGTAATTGCATTTCCTTGAAACTTCATAAAACTTTCTCAACAAATCCATTTTATGTGTATCCTGTGATCATGGCATTCCATGAGATTATATCTTATTGAGGCATTCGGTTAACCTGTTCATGTGCCTTGTCTACACTTCCACATTGTTTTTACATGCATATCGACCAAAGCAGTTCACACTTTAATAGTTGGCAAAAATCGGTCCTTCATTGTGCTTTGGTGGACGTTCATACCCTCATCCAAAATATCAATCTGCACACAGGCAGAAAGAGTACTGGCCAAGGTCGTGGAGTCTTGCTTTACGCCTGCCAATTGCATTTGCATTAAAGTTTCTAAAGTCTTCTCTACAAATCTATTTTGTGTATATCTTTCAATCAAAGTAGTACAGGAGATGAGATCTCTAAGAGGCAGTTTGTCATTACTTCCAGTTCCTTGTCCTTACTATCACATTTAGTTTGTATGTTCTGGATTTTATCCTTGAGTTTCTTCTTCTTGATTGTTTCAACAAAACTATTTTTGTCCATTCCTGTGGTCATGAGTGTTGTAGGAGATATCATCTCTTGTTACAATTATTTTAGTATGTATTCGAAGGTTCCTAACCATTCTATCAGTTATTCCATAGGTAGTGCCTGCCTTTTTGAGGCCACACATGCTAGAATGTTGCAGGCAATGATCGTGAAATATCTAATTTAAAATTTAATCTTTGAGTTATGGCTTTAGTTTCATCGCATGTCTTACATGGCATTGACTGTTGCAGAGAGGATTCTTCTCTAAGTTATTGGATGGCCAATGGATTAAGTACATTATAGTAGCTAATTAATATAACCAATTAACTCGTTCTTAAAGTTTATATGAACCCCCTTAAAACTCTTGCTCTTTAGACAAGTTTATGTAATGTTCCTTGTTAGAATGATTAGATTTTGATACATTATTCAAAAATGTTTTCTTAGAAATGAAAAAAACCTTGTTTCCAAATTAGACTTATAAGTCAATTGGATTTCAAACTACAAATGAATTCATAATCTTTGTTATTATATCAACAAGAGTATTGATGTAATAACAAAATGCTTAGTTCTTGATCCTGAATGCTAGTTAGCCAATCTAATTATTTGCTAAGGGACCTTGAAGGTGGTCACTAAGAATCCTTTCTTAGAAATTATGAGTAACTTGAATGGATATAAATTTTTGGGATCATAGCTAATAAGTCATTATTGCTTAGAAGGTTGATCTTGATGTTATCAAAATGCTAGTTGGAAAGTCGATCCTGAAAGGCTTCTCCTCTTTATGATGAATGAAGTCTTTCAAGTTTCTATGAGAATGTTTTAAACTGTAACTTCTTTATTGTGAAAGTATGAATTTGAACTCTTTGAATGAAGAATATCTAAATTGTGAATATGAGTCTTAGAAGAAAGTCATTGTCCATTGCTTTTCTAATTGTTGGCTATGGAATTATCGTATGACTTGTCTCCTAGATTAACTATTATGTTCTCATTTTAATTGTGAATGATCGTTTTGAATGCATCATTGGACAAAGTATGTTTTAGAAGTTATATATGCACCTTCCTTTTCTCCATTATTGGAGGTTGAGACTAGATTGTCCTTGATAGGTAATTATTATCATCTTTTGATTCACTGTTAATAACTCAGGAGTGTGTTAGTAATATATGATCTTGATATTAAAAATAAATGAATGATCCTTGAGAAGAATAATGTCTTAGTGCATATGGATATTACCTTTCTTAAAAACATGTAGGAATTGTGGATGCATTTTCCATTCTTGCATTTATGTATGATGAGTTTGAGAGGAGCTCCAGATTCCTTCACACAAGCTATCTTCAGTTCACTAGACCCCTCGTGATGGGTCGGGCTTCCTAGTAGGGTAACATGGACAATCTTAATGCTTCATGGCAGGGTGGATATCACCATGATGATACTCTCTCTCAGGTTTAGTGGGACAGATACAGATTGATAATATATATAGTTGTACAAGCCTACAAGGCTAAATATATTGTAAAGGCTTAGTCCTATTTTATTATGTTATTGATTCACTGATGTATGTAATCTTATTTGGATATATTGATGAAAGTTGTTTCATGAGTTGAGATATTATGGAAAACTATTTAATTATTCCCCTTTTTCCACACCATTCTATGAGTGTGTAATTATTTTGTTCTATTTACTATTTTTGAATTGATTTTGCTTTTCATCGGATATGTTTAGTAAGTGGAATTTTTAGACCTTACAATATACAATTAATGATCCCCCCATAGGAAGGAAAAAGAGAGACATTATATCCGCCCCATAATAAAGAAGCTTCAATGCTAATGAAGTATGCTTGGAAACAAAAGATGATCCAATGCCTACAATTAACACCTCTCCCCTTAGGAAGAAACAAGTCGACTAAATGATGAAGAAGCCACTCCATGTCCAACTGAAGGAAGGAGAAGGGAATTCTCCAACTAGAAGTCTCTAAAGAGTGAGAAGGAGTCTCCAAGCATGAATAATCCACCACATAATCGTGATCAAAAACAACCAATAAATGTGACAAATCAAGTGAAAGAGAAGACTCATCCATGTCAATCTCCAAAGAAGATGTAGATGTATCAACAACCATGTTAGAACTATCATTGAAGAGGAGAGAAATCCCTTGAAATATGTCTCCCAAATCTGCAAGATGAGACTCTACAAACAAGTTTGAGATACCTACCAAATACTCATCCAATAAAGCAAGATCTGAAAAACTATGATCAACCTGCTCAAGAGTAGGACTAAAATCTAAAGAAGCAGGAGATGGAGGAGGAGGAAGCTCAACACTAGTTTCAGGAACACCAAGGTTCAAGTGACCAAACTTCTCCTCACAAACATGATTCACCCTAGATGGAAGGGTATGAACATCAGCCAAAAGAATATCATCATCAGGAGCAAAATGAGAAAAAGAATACAAGCAAGATGCATGATCCACAACACCTATAGCAATGATCACTCTAGTCTATATGTCTCAAATGTAAACATGATCAGGAGTGAACTCAACTATCTTACCTTGTACGCCATGAGTAATTTGATAAACTGAAAGGAGATTAGTGATCAAGGAGGGTACACAAAGAACATCATTGAAAGATCCCTCACCCATATCAATAGAACCTTTCCGTAAACCTTCATGTATGTATTGTTACCCATCAAAATATTAGATGAACTACAAGGCTCAAAAGAAGACAACATATCCATAGAAGATGTCATATGAGGAGATGTACCTGAATCAAGAAGCCATCTCCCATTTTCATGAATAGTGGAAGCTAAGAGTGCTTTACCTTTCATCTCATTAGGAAATTCTGTATTCCCTAACTGTGTAGATGAAGATGTTGCCGAATGTGATGCAGAAGGAGGAGATGAAGACTCTGATAAGGGTAGCGAGATGTTGTTCTTTTGAAGAAGGTGAGTAAGCTCATCAATCTTATTAGTATAACACCTATGCTCATCAGGTATAGATCTCTTGCAATAAGCACATTTGATCTTCTTTTCTTGTTATGGTTCCTCTTTAGAAGAGGTCTTGGTCTCAGGAGTAGCCTGTGAAGTAGGATCCTTAACTTTCTCTTTTAACTTAAAATCCTTATTCTACTTCTCCTTTCCACTTGAAGCCTTAAGTTCTTTTACAAGAAGTGTTGGAGACTTCGTAAGTGTCAATGTGCCTATTTGTGCCAACTTTGCTTGTTCCCTTGTGAGTTGCACTGCAAAACCATCAAGAGAAGGCATTTTGTGTGCACTACCTAGAGCATCCATGGTAGCATAAAATGTAGAAACAAATACAAAATAATTAGGACCTAACTTAGAGAGAGTAGATAGAATCAAGTGCTCATCATCCTTTTTAACCCCACATTTAGACAACTACAATCTAAGAGAATTAAGCTTGGTGAAAAAGTCCTAGATATTGTCAAAATGTCTAGGATCTAGATTTATTAGTTCATTCTCCAAATTAAATTTCCTCATTTTACCTAGCTTACCAAAAAGATTCTCTAAGGTAGTCCAAATATCATTAGGATGCTTACAACATATCACATGATATCTCAAATTAGGAGAAATGGACATAATGAGAGTGTGAAGAGCTTCATCTCTTCGATCAAACCATTTCCTTTTTTCTACAACACTTGTGGGTTCAGGATCTTGGTCAAAAGTAATCCTTTGCAACTTCAGTTTCAATAACAAAATCTCCATATCAGATTTCCATTTCAGATAATTTGTTGTCTACTTTAGGCAAATCCATGATGAAACAAGAGAATGCAGTAAATATTCTTCACAATATAAACAACCAACCCCTTATGTTTACAAGAATTGAGCAAAACCAATATCAAACTTCAATAGATTAAAAGCACCATCAAACAACAAAATAGGAGAGAAATACCTCAACCACTGTGAAGGTGACAAAAATACCTTTCCATTGATATGTGGTTTGCAAAAATCAGCCTCCGTTTGCAAAAGTTATGCAAAAATGAAAAAAAGGGCCTATAAAAGGCACTTTGGAGGTAGTAGCAAGCCCCTAGTTATGCCATGCGACAACCATGAGCATATAGGATAAAAATTTGGCCCCATAGGGCTGATTGTATCTCAATATTTGAACTAAGTGGTAGGTTCCCATGCCACATAATCTCCAAATCACCAGGTCAAATAGTGAGAATAGAAGTCTCCAATCACCCAAAGTACAAGGTTCCACATGCGAGAGAGACTCTTCATGCCCACATGAGACTTGCTCACAATTTACTATTGAGTGATGGGATATTTCAATAGAAAAATACAGTTTTATATCAGCAATGTGAGACTAAATTCCCTGCCCACTTCCAAAGACTTTAGCCGTGGGCACACCCTCACACTGCACATGGGAAAAAACTTAACAAATATTTGTTTGAAACTTCAAATCCTCTGCTTCTGTTGCACAAGATCAAAACCTAACATCAAATATTTGTTGGCAACTTTATAAAGTCTAATATATATATATATGTGTGTGTGTGTGTGTGTGTGTGTGTGTGTTAAAAACTTTAAATATTTTTTTCTACTCCCATATGTGTGTACCAATGTGGCCATTCTTGCTACGGATCTAAAAACCACCTCCGTTCATGCAAACCCTAAAATATTTTTCTAAGACTTTAGAAATGTATAAAGTCTAAATAATATAATATATATCAGCCAAAAATATTGCCAATAGATCCACAGAAGAGAAAGAGTTGGATGTTCCGTACAGTCGTGGCGCCAATCCTAAATAGCAACGACAGATGTTAGGCTACTTCCATTTTTAGTGAGGAGGAATGTGAATAAAAGAGCTCGCATATTCTCTTCTATACAGGCTGGTCCAATATAGATGTTGAACCATAATGGCTTCTCCCTCTCCACCTTAATCCCTTCTATCACTAGATCCTCCCGCCTTTTACAAATAAGAGCACTTCCAAATGGCTTCAAATTGGACGCCTTCTATTAGAGATTTTTTTTTGGTATGTATTCAAAGGATTTGAAATGGATGTATGATTGTATTTGCACAAATTTAAAACCTCTAGGAGACCAGTGTGTTGCATATTTGGACAAATAAAATATCGATCCACCAAAAAAAATGTAGGATATAAAATAACGATCTCACCAATTCACTGATGAAAACTCTCAACAAAAGGAAACACATATAGTCGGCTCTAATACCATGTTGGTGTCAAGCACATCCTAGGAGCACAACTTGCTGATAAACACCTTCACAATACAAGAGAAGCACGAGGCTATTTCATCTGAATGATGAAAAATATTAATGAGATGCAAAATAATGTATAGAACCTTGCTTATAAAGGCAACGAGAAAGATGGTAAAAATATAACCGACAAAAACTACCGAATAATAAACTAATATGCACCTAATAATGCATTATGATGCCTAAGTAAAACTTAAGCAAATGTAAATGGTAAAAACCCATTTACTCCAACATGATCCAACTCCTTCACTTCATAACTCTTCTGATCAACACTACTATGTCTGCACAACATATGCACATTACTAATGTAGGAGGGTACTCCCCTCTTGACAAAAACAAAAACAATTGGCAAACAAACTCACAAAACCAAATATACACATTCACATGGGCAATACTTTACCCAGAATAAGATCGCAAATAGCTACACCACTATACCAAATCATACAAATCAAAATGCAAATACAATTTGCCTTACTAATTTTATTGAAATGGAACAAATACCTTACATTTGGATTTCAATATAGGGCCTTCAATGGCCTTCTTAGCTACACAAGAATATTCTCTCTTTTCCCCTCACACTCACTGCTCTGCTTATGCACATATCTTCCTCCCAGCACTCCAATTCTCCTTTCTCTTTTCTTTGTTGTTCTATGCCATCATTCCAACCTATAGGGTAGTGAATTTCTATAGGTATTTACTCTTCTTTATAGCAACAAATTCATTTATCTTTGCTCACTCTTTTCACTCCTCTTGGGCAGTGAATTGCAATTTCTCTCCTCTTGTTTTTGTTTGGGCAACAAAAACACTTCTTTTACACAATCTCTCTTTTTCCTCTCTCTACCTTTTGTATTTTTTTCTTTTGGTAGAAAACCCCTCTACAACCATACATTGGTTTTTTTTTTATCACTATGGAGATGAGAATTCAAAGGTTTCAAAACCATTCAAATTCCATAGTTGGGTGACACCTTACCAATAAATTAGATCCTTTAATATTTGTTTTTAATGCACATTCAATATTAAATCATCCATATTTGATTTTCTTAATATGCTGCCCACTAATTGATTTTCTTTTTGTTTTGCCAAGGAGCAATTATGTAGTGAAAACGTGAAATTATGGCAAGAATAGAAAATCCTCCATCACTGCCCATTTTGACTTTTCAATTGGATTCAAAAAATGAATATGAGATAAATAAAATCCACCAAACATTACCTTGGGAGGTTGAATACACCATTTGGAAAAAAATTCCAAATACGCGACTTCGACTCTATGCCAAGGTGCCAGAAAACCAACTTTTTGCATAACTCTTACCCAGAAGCTCCTTTTTGTACAAAAACTTTCCAAGATGTGTGTGATGACCTTCTTAAGCTTCCCTTAAAAGGATTTGGTTCCAGCTCTTAAAAATATTGAGAATTTAAAATTCCCGTAAAACCATTGACATAAACTTCTGGTATTAAAATCTTCCAAACCGTTTAGAATTTGGTTATAATTTGTTTGCATGTTAGGAAAAATGTAATAAAAAATATTCCCCTAAAAGGATTTTCATCCAACTCTTATGGATATTCGGAAACAATTGTTTTCGTAAAACTGCCTGCGGGGCCTCTAAAACAACGAACGGGTGAAAATTCAAATTTTGCAATTCTGATCACACACATTACTTCCTAATGTTGAGAGATGTCAAGAATATTAAAAAAAATTGGAACAAAACAAACTACAAATTTTTTTGGTCAGTGCTGATTGCCAGTCTGCCCAGATGCTCCTGCATCAAACATGCTGGGTAGAAAGTTATTGAGCATACACTCACAAACGTGGAGTTGAATGGTAGGACCATTCTTCTAGATTGCAAGCAATCTATAGTGAACTCCATCACTAAAATGTGTGCACCAAAAATAATTTCTTTTATTCTCTTTTTCCAACATTTCGTCAGAACAAGCTTTGCATTCCTCCAACATATTTGCACTCTCTTCATCCTTTCTCTCATGGATTTGCATCGATGCATGCACCATCCTCCTTCTCCAAAGAATATCTCTTTTCTCCTCTTCCCTCATGGCATCCAACCCACCATCATCAACCGGCCATCTCCACCAAACAAACTCACTACTCTTCTCCTCTTTCGTGGAATTTGACCTACCAAAATCTGACCACCTCCACCAAATTCCCTCATCATACACATCACAATCAAAAACATATACATTCAAATCTGCCCCTACAACATCATGGAAATCAACAATTTCCATCTGCTCTTCTCCATACTCATCATCATCATCTCTCAACACTACAAATGAATGCAAAACAATATCATCACAAAATACAAACAAATTTACCTCTTTCTTCACCGCTATAGTATTTCTTTCATCACCTTTAGCTGCAACCTTCATCCACTCATCTTTTGCTATGAGGTTTCCATCTACCCCATCTACTCTCATCTTCATATTCATGTCTTCAACTACTGTACCAAGTCTCCCAACTATAGCATCTTCAACAACTTCTTCACATAAACATGTTGCATACAAATCTACATCTTCATTTATTTTCATCCTATCCTTTTGCAACACGTTATCCACCTCAACAAAAAACAAATCCCCATCAATTTTTTCTTCATACAATTCATAAAAATTAGAAGTTACCTCTCCACTTCTCCCTGTCGAGGCATCATTTTCATCTACCCCATTCATCTTCATCAAGTGTTCACTCAAACTAAACAATTCTTCCATCTTTTCACTTCCTTCTTCAAACAAATTATGCTCCTCTTCCATAATCAAATCTGCAACATCCTCATGAAAATGGAAAGCTTCCATGCATCTATTCTTTTCTTCTTGTCCTTTATCCTCTACTATATTCATCATTTGAAACAAATCAAACTCAAAATTATCAACTTGTACCTCATTTATTTTCTCTATTCCAATTTCTTTGCCTTCATTTTCTACTACTTCGTTCATCTCTTCATAGTCTCCTATCCAATCTCCTTCAAGCATCCAATTTATTTTCTTCATCTCTTCTTTCTATAGGAGATCATTCTCTTCTTCTTCCACTTGTTTATGAAACCTAGGGCCTTCCAACTTTGTATTTTCTGCCTCTACATCTATTGCAACTTTCTACTCCTCAGCTGTAAACTTGTGTCCTTCTGCGTCTATCTTCATATCATCCAAAGAATCTATTGTTGTTATATCAATTTCATCTTCTTCTTCTATGTCTTTCAAAAGACATACCTTTGTTACAATCTCCAATGCTTCAACTCTTTTCATTTCTTCATGAATTATATCTTCACCACATCATTGTCCCACATATTTTATGCCCTTCCATGGGTCCTTCTCTGCTGTAATTTCACATTCCACATCTTTTCTACCTTCAAATTGGCATGCTACAGCTGAATGTTCTTTCTTTTTCCACTCTTTTCTCTCCTTGTCTCTTCTCCTTTCTCATTTTCTTTCCTTTTAAAATGTATGGGTTGCTCCCATCTGCTCTTCTTTCCATGCCCCTTCTACCAAAGGGTTGCAACTCTTCTTCTTCTCCTTTGGAACCTTGGTTGCAATTTCCTCTTTTCCCTCTCAATCCTTTTGCACAAGGATCTCCTCTTCTCCATTCTGCTTATCCGTTGCCACTTCTCCTTCCTTCTTTTCATTCTTCTCTTCAATGCCATCTTCATGACATGTTTTCATTGCAAACTCATTCCTTCTACATTTGTCACACTGTATAGCTTCTAACTAGTCACATTTTTCCATCATCATGTCAATCCTCTCAATTTTTTCTGTCATTTCTCTAAGGAATCCCTTCCTTTTGTACCTTCTCCAGCCATCCCATATGACTGGCTTCCACACATGTATTTTCATCCTACTCACTGCTACAATCTTTTACCTCCACTTTCATTACCTTTTAACAAAACTCTCACCACTATTCTCTACCCAACAAGATGTTGGAAGATGCACCTCTCCAAGACCTCTTATATCCACTTCTTTTTAGTGGAAGAAGTCTATACACCTTCTACCCAGCTTCATCTATGTTGGAGGACAACCAACATGATTATCATAGAATCAACTCTCTCACAGCTTCACCTTTTCACTCTTCACCACTCTTCACTCCTCTTCACCTACGTGTCCTGGTGCATACTCTACACTCTCAAGATCATGTGGCTCTAATACTATTTGATGCAGGAGGGTACTCCCCTCTTGACAAAAACACAAACAATTGGCAAACAAACTCACAAAACCAAATATACACATTCACATGGGCAATACTCTGCCCAGAACAATGCAAGATTGCAGACAGCTACACCACTATACCAAATCATACACATCAAAATGCAAATACAATTTTCCTTACTGATTTTATTGAAATGGAACAAATACATTACATTTGGATTTACATATAGGGCCTTCAATGGCCTTCTTAGCTACACAAGAAAATTCTCTCTTTTCCCCTCACACTCTCACCACTCTACTTATGCACATATGTTCCTCCCAGCACTCTAATTCTCCCTTCTCTTTTCTTTGCTATTCTATGCCATCATTCCAACCTATATGGTAGTGAATTTCTATAGTTAATTACTCTTCTTCTTAGCAACAAATTCATTTATCTCTACTCACTCTTTTCTCTCCTCTTGTTTCTATTTGGGAAATGATCACACTTCTTTTCCACAATCTCTCTTTCTCCTCTCTACCTTTTGTATTTTCTTCTTTTGGTATCGAACCCATCTGCAATCGTACGTTGGTTTTTTTTATCACTATGGAGATGAGAATTGAAAGGTTTCAAAACCATTCAACTTCCATAGTTGGGTGACACTTACCAATAAAGTACATCCTTTAATATTTGTTTTTAATGCACATTCAATATGCAATCATCCATATTTGATTTTCTTAATATTCTGCCCACTAATTGATTTTCTTTTTGTTTTGCCAGGGAGCAATTATGTAGTGAAAAGGTGAAATTATGACAAGAATAGAAAATCTTCCATCGCTGTCCATTTCAACTTTTCAAATGGATTCAAAAAATGAATATGAGATAAAATAAAATCCAACAAACATTACCTTGGGAGGTTGAAAACACCATTTGGAAAAAAAATTCCAAATACGTGACTTTGACTCTGTGTGCCAAGGTACCATAAACCCAACTTTTTGCATAACTCTTACTCAGAAGCTCCTTTTTGCATAAAAAATTTCTAATATGTGTGTGATGACCTCCTTAAGCTTCCCTTAAAAGTATTTTTCTCCAACTCTTAAAAATATTGAGAATTTAAAATTCCCATAAAATTGTTGACATAAACTTTTGCCATTAAAATCTTCCAAACGGTTTAGAATTTGGCTATAATTCTTTTGCACGTTAGGAAAAATGCAATAAAAATTCTTCCCCTAAAAGGATTTTTTCCCAGCTCTTATGGATCTTCAAAAACAATTGTTTTTGTAAAACTACCTGCGAGGCCTCTAAAACAACGAACCGATGAAAATTCCAATTTTACAATTCTAATCACACACATTGCTTCCTGATGCTGATGTCAACAATACTAAAAAAAAACAAAACTGAAACAAAAAAAATACAAATTTGTTTTGGTCGATGTTGATTGACAGTCCGCCTAGATGCTCCTGCATCAGTTACTTTACTTTCTGTCTCACAACACTTCTTCTTGTCTTCACTGATCACCACTCTACAATAATCTCCCTTTGGCATCACTATCCTTTGGTATTTCTATTGACATCACTGATAATCTCTGATCAGCACTCCACACCACTATTGACATCAATGACAACACATATGCAACAATTACATCATTTAACCACATGCGTAATGATAATGTCACATACAATTATTCATTGCATTTTCAATAACATGAAATAAACTTATTTTTCTAAGCTATTATAACTTTATAATCATCATATTTATTTTATTTCTAACTTAATTTTCTTGAAATAATAGATTATTATATCCCCAATTTTTGTCTTGCTATACTTTTACTTTTTACTTGGGCATAAGTAAATTTATTATGATGTTTAGATAAATGACAAGGAAAAACATGGATTATATTGAATGTCATTTATGAAATTATGGGAATGATTATGTTATTATCGATTTAATATTGGCATTATGAGATTTGATCTGTTATTTGAATAATGATGCACTGATCATAATTTATTTTGTAACAAGTTTGATACAGGTTTACAGGTTTTCAGATGACTCTCAGAGAAAAGAGAGAGAGAGTATCTTTCCAGGAGAGATATATAGAGCTCAGGTTACGAGTGGTATATTTCCTAAATCAGGTATAAGTGTTTAATGAAAATGTGAACCAATCTATCGTAAGAGGTAAGCCTTGTCTTGTTAGTTTACTTCAAAACCTAATCGACAGGTAGTCAATATTGTTTTCAAATCTTTCTAAGTTGTATTAAGTCATCTTAGTCATTAATAACGTTAACGACATCATTTGAGTTTGATTTTTGACTATTTATGTTTAACATAAATAGTATGACGTTATTGTCATAAAATAGTTGTCATAATATTATTAAGACCCTTAAGGTGTTATAAACTATTCTTAACGTAAAGATATTTTCGTCGAGTTAAGAACACGTGATTATTGTTGATGGATTGTGATGGGGAGACAAGCTCAACCCAACCACATTATTCGTAATTCCTTGTTTAAATATTATTATTTGTATTGATTAAACTGTGATTATCTAATATAGTGGTGATGTTATAAGAAGTATATTTGATGTAAGCAAATATATTAATGCCTTAGCATTGTAAGAGGATGATACCTCTTAATGAGTTGAAGGTATTGTAGGAGCCATAGGATAAAATATAGAAGATCCTTCATTAGTGTAAGTGGTGGATCGAACCACATGTTTGATCATTAAAAGATCAGTTTCATATTTGAATAAGTGTAGCGTCATCCTTATGGGGATGCCTATGTTTTCAAACTGCCCAACTGAATGAACCATATGGCGGCCTTCCACAATCAACATGTGGACTTTTGCTTAGAAATTAATTTTAGTTAAAGACTAAGTTGCCTAGGTTTGTTAATATGTCATTAAGTTTGCAACTGAATCACTGTTGCGGTGTGAAATAAGGCAACTCTCTAGGAGTCATTCCTGGGTCATAATGAGGAACGACTCAGCTAAGCCATGGTGTCTATTTATTAACAAAGTTAAAAAATTAAGGGAATGGAAACATAGGCAGGGAGGATCGAATGTATGTAGAGAAGTATAGAGAGGGAATACAGAATCAAGAGGCATCGACCTTGTGTCTAGTTTACATGTCTCTACCAACTCAAGTTCGTCCATTGTCACATATTTCTGAGTTCATGTAATCACAAGGAAATTGAATAGTTCTTTTAGATTGAACATCGTTGTATTATGGGCAATTATATGAGCTCGCCAATAAGGTTAAACCTTCTGTATTTATGGTGTAATAGTAAAAAAAACATTATGTATCAATATTAGGAAAATACAGATAACATTCTAAGTACACTATGTTGATCTATCTCCGTAATCGATGAGACAACGAATGCAAATCGTATGGTTGATTCTTGGTAATTCAAGTGAGTAGTATGTTATGGTATACTACATAGACCATTTGCTATTTCATTTATAAATTGATAATCATATAAATACAAAGAATGGCGTAAGAGATTGTCATAGTTGTTATTAGCTTTGAAAATAATTCTCTTATCGAATAAGTTTGTAGTGAGTCATATGGAATGATTGTGAGTTAACAAAATAGTAGGCTCTCAAATATTAAAGAAATGAATGAACCTTGTTTTCATACTTTCAACTTGAACCGTATAGTATTGAGGTTAAAAGGATTTAACATATTGTCTTGTATAGGCTATATATGTATAATGGATAATATTATCTACCCATGAGAATTAGATTCATAGGAATCTTTAATAAACTATTGTATCACATCAAACGAGAATAACATAGAGATACTATGGAATATGGAATAAGGTTATTATGAGAATCCCATTTAAGACTATTTGTCTTTATTATTCATGAAGAGATCCAATGCAATGGAATAGGCTAAGTCTACTAGAGAATGACCTTGTAGGGTTATATATTCAAGGTATGTTTTGTTTATAACACATTACCAAAGTTATTCTACATTCCTTTGTATAGGAGATATTAATTATTTAAGATCTATAGTATTCTTAACCTTGGTTGAGTTAATCAGGGGTTATTTGTGAGTCTAAAACTCTGAGATATAAGATATGATTTTATTGTTATATCGTATTAACAAAGGATATTGAGAAAACCCTAGAGTCGATTGCAAACCAATTGTATGGTTATGTCATATAGACTTATTTAAGTCAAAAGGTATTATTATTATGACTCATAGATTAAACTATTACATGATTAGGGTTGGTAAGAGAATTAAACTATGAGAATACGACAATATCCAAGTCAAGTAGGGGTGGGTGAACTCATCGACTACATTCATTATGAACAATATTGATATTAAAAACTTTGGCCAAAGTAATGCATTTGTTTTCTGCATGCATTATCGGTTCACTGTATTCAAATTGCTCATCCTATTAGAAATCATACTTAGCTAGAGGGTATCTAGGGTTGTATGGTTGATAGAGTTGAGTGGAATACAACACTATGTACTCGAGAAAGGCAAAATACCACTGGTCACCTAAGGTCCATATTCCTTGTGAAGGGTAGGGCCACTTCCTATGTGGAAGATGTGTGGGAGACCGCCGGTCTGTGGATGGAGGTAAATCACTAGAAAGATACTCTCTCTCCAAGAAGGAAACATGCCAGGACTTGTGATAAAGATGTCAAATATTTAGAAGCAGTATTTATTCCCAAAAATTGTATATGTAATGGATTTACATTTGTAAACATCGTAAATGAGAAAGACAATATGGTTTGTTGTATTTTGTAAAAAGAAATCTTGTAATTGTAGTTACTTGATTATATGTTGAATAAAATAAAAAATTTCTCTATCTTATTTTTACCTTGTTTAGTTACTCTATGGTAAATTTCTTGTTTTACTATGTTTTTAGAACATGGATGTTACATATGGTATCAGAGCTACCAAGTTCAACACTAGGGCTTATGAGACCACTATGCTTGCCTGTAGTCAACATTATGTGGTTAGCTAATGTTTGAAAATTTCTGTGCCAGGATGGTATGTTTTAATAAGACAGCAAGAAAGTCTGTTAATTCAAGTCAACGTTTCCTTAGAGCAAAAAGAGAATGCGAGGCCATTATCAAAAGCTTTGAGGGAACCAATGATGAGAGTGACATTTGGTTAAGTGATACTGAAACTTTGGCGACTGCCTTAACTCAAATCAAGCAAGTGAGAAGGGAAAATAAGGAAAGAGTGAAGATCACTGCCAAAATCATAGAGTATATGTCAAATGAGGAAATAACTATGGTTAGGCAAGATCCCCGCTTACCCCCAACTATTGAGATCATAGAAGTTAGGTCTGATAGTGAGTTAGAGGGTTATATACCTCAAGATTATGTATATGAAAATGAGTCTGAAGGATATACTCCTCTTGAGCATAACTTTTGAAGTCATTTCTTGTATAAAAGAAGAATTCTCTTTACTTTTGAAATAAAATTTAAAAAAAAGAGTTGTTTTTGTGCCAAACTATTATTTAAATTGAGTATTATGTTTAGATTTAATGGGATACATTATAATCTTGAACTAATGGACAACTCAATATTCTTAGGTGTGAGAAATCAATAAACACGGTGTGGACAAGAACTAACCAAGGAGATAGTGAAGAGGAAAACCACCCACCAAATAATAATCTGGACCAAATCATAACCATGCTTGAGGAAACCAAGAAAAGATTGGGTGATTTGTAAAATAAGGTGGATGATAAAGGGAATACTAAGGGAGGAGGTGAAAACTCTCATGGTGAAATGGAGAAAATCATGAAGATCAAAGTAAGAGTACCAAACCTCATAAAGAGGCAAGGGATAGATTAACCTTGGGGCTCTCAAAGCATATGAAGAAGGTTACTCCACCAAAATTTGATGGGATAGAGACTAGAGATGTTGCAAAAGCTTGGTTAACAGAGATGGAAAAGTACTTCGAGATAAGAAATTACTCGGAGGTGACCAAGGTAGTATGGGGAGCATTCCAACTAGCAGGAGAAGCATCCACTTGGTGGATGAATAAGAAAATGGAATTGAATTTAAAATCTCTAAGGGTAACTTGGGATGAGTTTGTGGAACTCTTTCGCAAGAGATGGTTACCACAACTCTATTTTGATCAGAAACTGACTAATTTTTAGAATCTTCGACAAGGAGATATGACAGTGGTGGAATATAGAGAAAAATTCACTCGACTCCTGAAATATGTTCCACAGTATCAAAAGGATGTGAGATTCATGATCAAAAAATTCATCATGGGCATAAATGCTCAAGTTGGTGGTGAAGTGGGTGTGCATGGTCCCACAACAATGGATCAAGTGTACAAGAAGGTGATCAAGCAAGAGCAAAAGCTGAAATCTATTTCGACTTATTGTGATAGAAGCCACAAGAAGTTTAATGGAACTCCTAACAATCAACCCTACAAGAAAAGATATGAAAAGAGATACGATAACAAGAGAAAAGATAAAGGACCTCAGAAGAACAAAAGTGGATCTGGTAATGAGAAGAAAAATGGTAACTACAAAAGAAATGAGGATAATAATGGGAAGACTTCAGCTAAGAAAGGACCCATTAGAGGATGCTTTACTTGTGGGGGTGACCATTATGCAAATAGTTGCCCTAACAAGAATCAAAATGGTCAACAAAGAGGTATTGCACTACCAACTTAGCAAGAAGCATTCCAGCAAAGGATTCATGCATCTCTCGACAATCGTCAAGCAGAGTATCAAATCACACCCATTGAGATGACAGGTACTTTGTTTGGAGTCCCTATATCTATTTTGATTGATACAGGAGCCACTGAAAACTTTGTTTCTCCTAGAATTTTGAGTAAATTTCCTAGAAAAGCAGGTTACATGTCCAAACCCTAGTCAATAGAATATGCTAACCAATCTAAGGCTTAGGTAGAGAAATGTTTGTTTGAAGCCAAAATTGACCTTCCTAGTTTCTCAACTGAAGTAAAACTGTATGTAGCTCCCCTAGGTTCCTATGATGTAATCCTAGGAATAAGTTGGTTATGGAAACAAGAGCTAAGGTTGATTGTTTTTCAAAAATAGTTGAATGCTTAGGTGATTTGGGAAATCTAACCCAATTCCAAGGAATTCAAAGAGAAGTTAAAATCAGACCTATTTTTGTCAAGCAATTAAAAAGGGATAGAAGGAAAGGTTGTCAGTCATTTGCAGTCAAAATGGAACAAGTGGAGGAAGGGGTAGAAAACCCTAGTTTATCTTTTGGAGAAAAGTATCCTTTTCTTTGAGAATTTCAAGATGTGTTTCTAGAAGAACTTCCAAGATTGCCTCCCAAGAGGGTTTTTGATTTTGCTATTGACATTAAACCAGGATCTGAGCCTATATCAAAAGCACTCTACCATATGACAACAACAGAGTTAATGGAATTGAAAGCACAATTACAAGAATTGTTGGCAAAAGGTATGATCAGACCCAGTGTTTCACCTTGGGGTGCTCCAGTTATTTTTGTTAATAAGAAGGATGGAACCCTTCAATTGTGCATAGATTATTGTATGCTTAATAAAGCAACAGTAAAGAACAAATATCCTTTGCCACGTATTGATGATCTTTTTGATCAAATGCATGAACCTGCTATGTTTTCAAAGATTGATTTGCGATCAGGATATCATCAGTTAAGACTGAAGGATGAAGATATTCATAAGACATCTTTTAGAACCAGTTATGGACACTATGAGTTCATAGTGTTGCCTTTTGGTTTGACAAATACACTTGCTGCATTCATGAATCTCATGAATAGTATATTCAGAGATTGTTTGGACAAGTTTGTTTTAGTCTTTCTGGATGATATACTCATTTATTCTAAAAATGAAGAAGAACATCAATGACACCTGCAAATAGTTTTGCAAAGGTTAAGAGAACATAAGTTATATGAGAAACTGTCAAAGTGTACATTCTTCCAGAAGGAGATTCAATACTTAGGGCATATTATATCAGCTAATGGAATAATTGTTGATCCTACAAAAATCATACCTATTCTAGATTGGCTTGTACCAACGAATGTGCATGAGGTGTGTAGTTTCATGGGCCTGGCAGGCTATTATAGAAAGTTTGTTCTAAATTTCTCCAATGTTGCTAGTCCAATCACTTCCCTGTAGAGGAAAGGAAAGAGATTTGAGTGGACAAACAAATGTCAGGAAGCATTTGATCTCTTAAAGGAAAAGTTAACTACAGCTCCAATCTTGAAAGTTCCTGACCCCGAAAGACAATTTGAGGTAATTACAGATGCCTCGGGACAAGGATTAGAAGGAGTGTTTATGCAAGATGGAAGAGTTATAGAATATAAGTCAAGGAAATTGAAATCCTATGAGAAAAATTATGCACCACATGATCTGGAATTGGTAATAGTAACCCATGCCTTACAGATATGGAGACATTATTTGTTGGGGAAGACTTTTGTACTTAAATCAGACCATCAAAGTCTTAAAAATATTTTCTCTCAACTACATTTGAATGCTCAACAAAGGAGATGGTTAGAATTGATATCTGACTATGACTTTGAGATAAACTACATCAAAGGAAAAGAGAATAGAGTAGCTGATGCTTTGAGTCGTAGAAGATATATAGCTTTTATTATTTCTATTCATGGAAATTTCAAGGATTTGGTGTTGCAAAATTTGTCTAGTGATGCATTTTATGAGCAGGTTAAGCAAGCTCTGAAAGATAATCCTAGAGATCCAAGGTATGATGGTTTTCTATTTGAGTCAGATGGATTATTGATGTATAAAGATAGAATTTATGTTCCTGATTTAGCTGGATTAAGGGATCTAGTATGGAAAGAAGTTCATACTACACCGTATTCGAGACATCTAGGAGTGACCAAAATTCTAGCAGATGTTAAACCTCTTTATTTCTAGAAAGGAATGAAGAATGATGCTGCAAGATTTGTAGCAAGCTATTTAGAATGTCAAAGGGTAAAAGCAGAGCATCAAGACCACACAGAATTGTTGTAACCACATGATGTGCTAGAGTGGAAATGGCAAGTTATTAGCATGGATTTTGTTCAAGGTCTTCCTATGTCAAGGAATAGACATGATGCCATTTTAGTGGTGGTTGATAAACTCACAAAGGTAGCACATTTCATACCAGAGAATTTGACTGATGGAGCACATGTGTTAGCTTGCAAATTTGTGCAAGAGGTGTTTAGATTGCATGGCTTCCCTGATGTTTAGGGTAAAATTGGATTTTGTTAATCTTTTGTTCTTTAGATGTTTGAATCCTCCTTTCACCCTAACATTGAACGATCTAGGGTCGAGTGGCAAGCACTATCATACCCTAGGTCACTTAAAAATGAAGGGAAACTTGGATTAGGGAATTAATTATCAATTTTTCCTTCTCTTATGTCTAATAAACCATTAAAACCCTAATTATGCAAATACGACAACAAATTGACGAAAGATGGAAAAAGCTCTTACAGACGGGAGTAAAATAATAAATCACAAAATACCTATTTTCGAGGTTTCGAGGTAGAATAGTCAGGGACTAAGGTGTGGGTGCCCAAGTCCAAGGTACCTAATTTTTTAGGGAATCTGGACCTCCTTCCAACACTGATCAACGTTGTAACCTCTATTTCCCAAAATCTATCTACGGAGGACACTGTTGTAGGTGCCCTAGTCTTGGAAGTGCTCCTTTGTTTGAATTTTTTCAGATCCTGAATCCTTCATGCTTGCCAAGCCTTCTTGTAACTCCACTTTTTCCAGATGTGACACATGTAACCTGCAATCACAAGACTTGGTTTAGGGGTTGTGGTGTTTAGAGGCTTACCTCAGTCAAGCCCCAGAGGACACTTAAGTCTCCAAACACCATTGTCAGACAAAGAGTGCATGCCCTTGTGAGGCAGAGGCAAAAACTAAAGGAATCAATGATATAAACATAATATTATATCACATTGTAGTGAAGCTCTCATGGAGGAAGATGCTCTTCATGCCATGAGGAAATTGATGCTCAAATCAGTAAATATCAACACACAAAACATACAAGTTTGCTCTTGCAACACAATAGAAAGCCTTGAATCACCTTGAGAACATAATAGCTTGCTAGTAATCATCTAGTTTTCAAATGAATGCCTACACATGCTTGTATATGCACCTACAAGCATTCCTGCCAAGGTTTTAAAAATCAAACTTTACCATGTCGGCAAAATAACCACCTAATAGTCATAAACTGACACCTCAAAATTGGAGCTGCCCCAAAATAGGGTAGGACTAGGGTGCGGGCACCCAAGTTCTTCTTCCCTATTTTGGGTAGGGTACAACTCAAGGGATCCACCTAGGTCCAATTTGCCATCGAACCTAGGTCTCATTCCATCGAGATGCCAAAATATGAACTAAAATGTCCTAAATGCACACTAAAGACCCGGGAGCTAAACCTTATGAGGGAAAAGCCCCCAAGGGAACATTTTCTGACATTACATTTAGCCCTCACTTTAATATATGTATAAACATGAGGCCCATACATGCATTAAAGTAAGGTCACAAACACACCAAGCACGGAGAAGACACACCAATCACATAGAAAACAGTAATAGGCATGCAAAACATGAAGAAGACAGTTATAGTCACACAGAACATGATGAAGACAGTCAATGCATAGAAGACACATTAATGCATGGAAGACAGAAATGATATCTTTTCTTTTATTTTTCTCATATATATATGAAATGCAAATGCAAGTACTAGAAAGTAAACAAACCTCCCATAATATCGGATGCAATACCTTAAGGCGTAGGTCTCAATATATATGGGGCAACACACATGCAAGACATGCAAAACCTCCCAAAAATGCAAGAAGTACTACCTAAAGGTGCTGGTCACTGCATATGGGGCAACAAACACACCACACAAAACAAGCACACCAAAACACACACACTTGAAGACAAAGAAAACATGGCAGACAAGCGATGGAGTGTACCTATTTATAGGTCCAACACCATCTCAGGCACATTACAGGAACACATTGATGATTGGACTTTACCACAACAATTGCTGAAAACACGCTTAAGGGTTGAGTGAGTCACAGAACTGCTCCTCGCCTCCGCAGAGGACTTTTGAAAATGATAGGATGATGCAATCTACTCTGAGAAATACACCATCCCTACCTCCGCATATGGCTTAAGAAAAAGGATATGCTTGATATCTTACCTCCATAGAGGGTTTATATGATTGATTGATTGATTACAAACAAATTTAGGATGCACGATGCACTACTATGGGGCGCAAGTCTCTGCATCTGAGGTCAAACACATTACTAACATCTATAACAGACAACTTACCTTATATATGCCCCCACCTTAAGGTGGATGATATTAGTTATCGATATCAAGCACGTTAAGGTAGGAAGAAAACACACAAGAGAACACCAACTTTTGCAAAGCCCATGCCCCCAGGAGGTGACGTGTACTTTACGATTGCCAAATGTTCCCACAAACACATCCCTGCAAGAAACATGTTAGTGTCTACAACATCATGATAAACAACAACATCAATGCATATGACTAACCACACAAAGAGCCAAGGTTATACAATGAATCTGGAGTTCGAGGATAGCCATGAGGCTATATCACAAAGCTCTCCAAATCAAGTACCACCAAGGCTAGATTCAAAGGCAAACAAAGGTACATAGAGCAGCAATATTGTTAAGGTTTGTAAATGCAATAGAAACATCATAAAATTCACTACGCAGAAAGCACGAGTGCTTCCACTAGCCAAGCATCAGATAAGATATACAACCCCATCATCATGTTAGGAACTATAGTCCATTTTTTTTATTGCTCTTGAAAGGGACACTAGGTCCACATCAGTATAAATGTTTGTCATCATCCGCCCACTAGATGGAAACACTAGAGGAAGGGAAACAATAAATAAGAGAAGAAAAAAGTGTCTTAGGGACAGTCACGTAGGAGGGTTCCCCCAAATCACTAACCGCGATGCTATGTCCGTAAGACACAACACACAATGATAAAATCAAAGAGATAGGCAATATAGAAGAATGATGATACAAATAGAAGAAAGGTCACAACAGAGGTGGTCTCCTGGTATCTTGAACCTTACGGGAGAATCCAAGGTCATCCCAAGAGACCTAAAGAACATATAACACATCACAAGGGAAGAACATCACAAGAGAAAGATAAAGGGTTAGAGATACTTACTTGTTAGCACCATCATTAAGAACAAACATAACTATCATGTTGTTTTGATCTTGTTGAATTAACATTAAGTTTAGGATGACGGGAAGCTTTCTTTTCTTTAAAAGGATTATATCCAATGCCACTTGAGTAATGTGTTGAAGTAGATTCTATAGGTACTCTAATTCCTTGTTGATTTACACCACATCCCTTACCTACATAGTCATTATGTTTGTACAAAATTTGAAATCCATGACCACATAGAGAGTCCAGTTCCTTAGAAGAAGGTGAGGCCTCGTAGGTATCATAATTTGTAGTATAAGTGAGGGTATTGTTTTTATTTTCTACCAAGGAGATTTTAGGTTTCTTAGGTGCTTCAAAAGATTGCTTAGGTGGTATTGATGTCACTTTTGACTTGTCAACGCTGTTAATTTTATATTCCCCCATACTGCAAGGATTAAAATATAATAGGCCCCAATCATCACCAAAGAGTGCATTCGATGTTCTAGAGTCTTATATAACATTATCTATTGATGAATCATCTCGTGAACTGTTTAAACTCGTATGATTGTAAACTAGTTTTTTATTTTCAATGTGTAAGCAATTATCTGGTTTAGGATCGGCATGAATAGTATGAAGTTTACCTTTCAATATAAATTTAATTGAACAATGCAAGGTGGAAGGAACTACCCCCAATGCATGAATCCAAGGTCTACCAAGAATCATGTTATAAGATAAAGAACTAGGCATGACATGAATCAGAGTAGGCACAATCGTAGGTCCCACCTCTATAGGTAAAGTTATAGTACCTATAGATTATCATCCAACATTGTCAAAACTACGGATACTTAATGGTTCTAGCTTGATGGAAGATGTATCAACTTTAATCTTGTGTAATAATTCAATGCCACAAACATTAAGAGCCGATCCATTATCAATCATAACTCGTTTTACCAACATTCTATTTATTGTGACAAATATTATAAGAGGATCGTATTGGTTTTGAACTTCAATTGATGGTAATTCATGTGGTTGAAAGAGAATATTTGTTTTTGTCACATGCATACTATCCAATACGGCTGCTACATCGTTAGGCTTAGCAGTAGGTGGGACAATCACCTTTTGCAAAGCTTCTTGGAGCATTCCATGGTATGTAGGCAATGTTTGTATTAAATCCCAAAGAGAGATCTTAGCTGGAGTAGCACAAGGTTGTTTGACAAGATCATACTCTTGACCACTTTTATGAGTAAGACGAGGTGGTTGAGGGAGCATAGGTTGAGAACATGGAAGAGAGATAGGCACATGCAGTGCCTGCTTACTTTTCTTGTTAGTATGGGTGTTGTATGCATGAGCAATCACATTATGGTGTGGTTGTTGTAACACATTTTGAACACCTTGAACTATGATCACTAGTTTTAAGCAAGAGGGTGCACTAAGTGCCCCTCGGATAATCATTTTAGCAATTTTCTATGAAGTCCATTAATAATTATTGAATTAACATTGTTTTCCTCTTGATTGCACCCCATATCCATCCCCAAAGGATTTAATGTGAGAGACCTTTTATCATCCACTAATTCTACATCTTGGCCAGGGAGAGTAATGGGATGAGAGGAAGGTACATCCTCACTATCATCATCATACTCTGTGTTGGAAGAGGGATTTTCACTCTTGTCTTTCTCGTGAGTATTCCTAGAGATGAATTTGGTTAAATCTTCTAATGTCAAAGGATATGCTCCTATGAGTAAAGTGAAGCTACTAAAATCATGTGTATAACAAAGTAATTGCAACTCATATGTAGAACATATAGAAGCATCAATACCACTGATATAAGCTATGTGTTCTAGAACATGAGGATTCTCATTAGTGAAATTAGCAAAATTTTCAAAATCTAGGATATACTCATGTAAAGATTTAAGAGATGAATAACATGAAGATGCCATAATTAAATTAAAAATCAGGTTTTAACAATTTTCCAAGACTATGCAAAAGATAAGTGCAAACTATATGCAAAATGACCTAAAATGCTTAATTTTTTTTGTACTTTTTCAATGCAAATATATGAAAGAAAAGGCGTTGTAAGGATTTTTATCAGGGGCAGCAAATAATATGTCTAATATAAGTCCAATACAGTAGTAAGATATTTTACAACATACTTTTGATGGAAATCTAAGATGATGCCAAGTCAAATTATAGTGAAAATATGTCAAAATAAGCACTTTTTCACCAAAATTCAAATGCAAAAGAGCATGACAAAGAGTGTTGTGAGGAAGATGATGATGGAAATAAAACAATATCAGTAATAACAGCCATGTTTTGCCAAAATAGCCAACACAACATGCTTTTAGTGCTACTTAAGGTCAAACCCTAGTGAAAATATAGCAAAAATAAGCTATTTTTCACAATTTTTCAACTCCAAGACCTAGCAAAAGGGGTGTTGTAAGGAATTTTAGGAGGTAAAGAGAAGAATATCAATAATATCAGTCACCTCAATCCATAAAATTGATCACAACACGCTTGGAGTGCAAACTAGGTCAAACCCTAGGGCAAAAATGGTCAAAATGTGTAGTTTTTCACCAAATTTTCACTACAAGAGCTCGTTAAAAGGGTGTTGTGAAGATTTTTATGAGGGAAAGAAAATTAATACCATGATAATAGAAAATTAATGAAAAAATATCCTTCACAACACACCTATAGTGCAAGTTTAGAGAGTCGATAAGGCCAATTTTAGTGAAAATCATTGTTTTTGAAGCCCTAGGTTTAAGATCTTGGGATAAAATGCTATGTCAATGATTTTAAGTTTGATTTATGATTAAATTGAATTAATCTTAGATCTGAAAAGTATTTTCAAGTCTTGACATGCAAAATGCCCATGCAAATTTAATGAAAACGCATCAAAATTGCTAGTTTTTTGTTGAAATTTTCTGTGCAAAAATGTAAATTCACACTAAAATGCAAGACTATAGCCAAATTAAAATTTGAATGAGCCTCTAAAATTAGTAGAAAAATCTGATAAAATATTTTTGCCTACAAACCCTAGATTTTGGAATTACTAGGTTATATAAATTGTCAAAATTTCCACAAAACCCTAGAAATTAAATGATGAAAATGCAATGTAAATTTCTGATTTTTTGGATTTTTCTATATTTTATATCAGATCTGATGCAAAAATCATGAATTAGGAAAATTTAGGAAGAATTGATGCGATTTAGTAAGCCAAACAATGCAATTTTTTTGTATTTTTCCAATTTTTCATTTTTTTTGAAATTTTCTCAATGCAATAAAGTAAATACCTATATGAATGAATGAAATCACACCAAATCTGAAGAAAAACACTCAGAAAGTTGCAATTTAAGTCCAAAAACATGGGTTCACCAAAATGTTTAGGGTAAAATTAGATTTTGTTAATCTTGTGTTCTTTAGATGTTTGAATCCTCCTTTCACCCTAACATTGAAGGATCTAGGGTTGAGTGGCGAGCACTATCATACCCTAGGTCACTTACAAATGAAGGGAAACTTGGATTAGGGAATTAATTATCAATTTTTTATTCTCTTATGTCTAATTAACCATTAAAATCCTAATTATGCAAATATGACAACAAATTGATGAAAGACAAAAAAGGCTCTTGTAGACGGGAGTAAAATAACAAATCATAGAATACTGATTTTTAGGGTTTCGAGGTGGAAAAGTTAGAGACTAAGGTGTGGGTACCCAAGTCCAAGGTACCTTCTTTTTCAAGGAATCTAGACCTCCTTCCAACACTAATCAGCCCTGTAACTTTTGTTTTCCAAAATCTATCTGTAAAGGACACTGTTATGGGTGCCCTAGTCCTAGAAGTGCTCCTTTGTCTAACTTTTCTTTATATCCTGAATCCTTGATGCCTACCAAGCCTTCCTACAACTCCACTTTTTCCAGATGTGACACCTGTAACCTACAATCACAAGACTTGGTTTGGGGGTTGTGGTGTTTAGAGGCTTGCCTCAGTCAAGCCCCGGAGGACACTTAAGTCTTCGAACACTGTTGTCAGACAAAGAGTGCATGCCCTTGTGAAGCAGAGGAAAAAACCAAAGGAATCAATGATAAAAACACAATATTGTGTCACCTTGTAGTGAAGCTCTCATGGAGGAAGATGCTCTTCATGCCATGAGGAAATTGATGCTCAAATCTGCAAATATCAACACACAAAACATACAAGTTTGCTCTTGCAACACAATAGAAAGCCTTGAATCACCTTGAGAACACAATAGCTTTCTAGTAATCATCTAGTTTACAAATGAATGCCTACACATGCTTATATATGCACCTACAAGCATTCCTGCCAAGATTTTAAAAATCAAACTTTATCGTGTCAGCAAAATAACCACCTAATGGTCATAAACTGACACGCAAAAATTGGGGCTGCCCCAAAATAGGGTAGGACTAGGGCGCAGCTGCCCAATTCCTGCCCCCTATTTTGGGTAGGGTATAGCTCAAGGGGTCCACCTAGGTCCAATTTGCCATGGAAACTAGGTCTCATTCCATCAGGATGCCAAAATATGAACTAAAATTTCTTAAATGCACACTAAAGACCCGGAAGCTAAACCTTATGAGGGAAAAGCCCCCAAGGGGACATTTTTTGACGTTACACCTGAAACGATTATCTCAGATAGAGATGCGCATGTAAAGTCAAGGTTTTGGAAAACTTTGTTTTCTATGCTAGGGACTAAGCTCAATGTGAGTACATCTTACCATCTTGAAACCGATGGGAAAACTGGGAGAGTTAACCAAGTCTTGGAAGATTTGTTACGAATGTATTGCATGGATCAGCAATATAAGTGGGAAGAATACTTACCACTTGTGGAATTTGCTTACAACAATTCTTATCATTCCGCTATTAAGATGGTGCCATTCAAAGCATTGTGTGGAACAACATGTCGAACTCCTATAAGTTGGGATAAGCTAGAGGATAGGATTAGTATCGGGCTAGAAATGCTAGCTAAAATGGAAGAGAAAGTTAAATTGATTAGAAAAAAATTGGCAGAAGCCAATGATAGGAAAAAGAGTGATGTGGATGCAAAACATGTTCCAAGGCAATTCACCGTTGGAGAAAAAGTTCTTTTGAGGGTCAAACCTCAGAAAAGTTCTATTAAGTTTAGGAAGTCTTCTAAGCTAGCCCCTCAATATGTGGGACCCTTTGAAGTGCTCGAAGTAGTCAATCCAGCTACCTACAAAATTGCTCTACCACTAGCCTTATCTAGAATGCACAATGTTTTTCATGTGTCTTATTTGAAGAAATATATTGCAAGTAATAATCATATTTTGACTTGGAATTCTTTATAGATGCAAGACCCAGGGGTGGTCACGATCGAGCCACTCAAGGTGTTAGAAATGCGCAAGCTCCGCTTGCGTAATAGAGAGGTCTTGCAATGCAAGGTCCAATGGGACCAATATGCTGAGGAAAAT
The DNA here is from genome assembly GCA_027924645.1 of Cunninghamia lanceolata. Classification (NCBI taxonomy): domain Eukaryota; kingdom Viridiplantae; phylum Streptophyta; class Pinopsida; order Cupressales; family Cupressaceae; genus Cunninghamia; species Cunninghamia lanceolata. The sequence continues at coordinate 1,460,084 of BSBN01001051.1, read as the reverse complement.
GCTACATGGGAGGATTACCATGACTTTTATCAAAATTTTCCTCATTTATTTAATAATGTTACCAGATAAAAACAATGAACTTGCTTTTTAGTTACTTTTTAAATACTTTATATCATTAAGGATGATGAATCTTTAGGGCAAGGATATGTTACATCGCCAATTTTTGTCGTACTATACTTTTAATTTTTACTTGGGCATAAGTAAATTTATTATGATGTTTAGATTAATGACAAGGAAAAACATGGATTATATTGAATGTCATTTATGAAATTATGGGAATGATTATGTTATTATTGATTTAATATTGGCATTAGGAGATTTGATCTGTTATTTGAATAATGATGCACTGATCATAATTTCTTTGGTAACAAGTTTGATACAGGTTTACAGGTTTTTAGATGATTCTCAGAGAAAAGAGAGAGAGAGAGTATCTTTCTAGGAGAGAGATATAGACCTCGGGTTATGAGTGGTATATTTGCCAAATCGGGTATAAGTGTTTAACGAAATTGTAAACCAATGTGTTGTAAGAGGTAAGCCTTGTCTTGTCAGTTTACTTCTGAACCTAATCGACAGGTAGTCTATATTGTTTTCAAATCTCTCTAAGTCATATTAAGTCATCTTAGTCATTAATAATGTTAACGACATTGTTTGAGTTTGATTTGTGACTATTTACATTTAACGTAAATATTACGATGTTATTGTCATAAAATGCTTGTCATAATATTATTAAGACCCTTGAGGTGTTATAAACGATTCTTAACATTAAGATGTTTTTGTTGAGTTAAGAACATGTGATTATTGTTGATGGATTGTGATGGGGAGACAAGCTCAACCCAACCACATTATCCATAATTCCTTGTTTAAATATTATTATTTGTATTGATTAAACTGTGACTATCTAATATAGTGGCGATGTTATAAGAAGTATATTTGATGTAAGAAAATATATTAATGCCCTAGCATCGTAAGATGATAATACCTCTTAATGAGTCGATGGTATTGTAGGAGCCATAGGCTAAAATATAGAAGAGTCTTCATTAGTGTAAGTGGTGGATCGAACCACATGTTTTGATCATTAAAAGATTAGTTTCATATTTTAATAAGTGTCGGCCTCATCTTTATGGGGATGGCTATGTTTTCAAACTGCCCAACTGAATGAACCATATGGCGGCCTTCCACAATCGACATGTGAATTTTTTCTTAGAATTCAATTTCAGTTAAAGACTAAGTCGCCAAAGTCTGTTATGATGTCATTAAGTTTGCAACTGAATCACTGTTGAGGTGTGAAATAAGGTAGCTCTCTAGGAGTCATCCCTGGGTCATAATGAGGAACGACTCAGCTGAGCTGTGGTGTCTATTTATTAACAAAGTTAAAAAATTGAGGGAATGGAAACATAGGCAGGGAGGATCAAACGTATGTAGAGAAGTATAGAGAGGGAATATGCAATCAAGAGGCATCAACCCTATGTCTAGTTTACACGTCTCTACCAACTCAAGTTCATCCACTGTCAGGTATTTCTCAATTCATGTAATCATGAGGAAATTGAATAGTTCTTTTAGATTGAACATCGTTGTATTATGGGCGATTATATGAGCTCGCTAGTAAGGTTAAACCTTTTGTATTTATGGTGTAATAGTCAAAAAACTATTATGTATCAACATTAGAAAAATGCAGATAACATTCTACGTAAACTATGTTGATCTATCTTTGTAATCGATGTGACAATGAATGCAAATCATATGTTTGATTCTTGGTAATTCAAGTGAGTAGTATGTTACAGTTTACTACATCAACCATTTGCTATTTTGTTTATAAATTGATAATCATATCAATGTAAAGAATGGAGAATAATATACCATCATAGTAAGAGATTGTCATAGCTATTATTAGCTTTGAAAACAGTTCTCTTATCAAATAAGTTTGTAGCAAGTCATATGGAATGATTGTGAGTTAACCAAATAGTGGGCTCTCGAATATTAAAGAAATGAATGAACCTTGTTTTCATACTTTCAACTTGAACCGTATAGTATTGAGGTTAAAAGGATTTAACATATTGTCTTGTATAGGCTATATATATGTATAACGGATAATGTTATCTACCCATGAGAACTAGATTCATAGGAATCTTTAGTAAACTATTGTATCACATCAAATGAGAATAACTTAGAGATACTATGGAAGATGGAATAAGGTTATTATGAGAATCCCATTTAAGACTATTTGTCTTTATTATTCATGAAGAGATCTAATGCAATGGAATAGGCTAAGTCTACTAGAGAATGACCTTGTAGGGTTATATATTCAGGGTATGTTTTGTTTATAACACATTACCAAAGTTATTCTACGTTCCTTTGTATAGGAGATATTAATTATTTAAGATCTATAGTATTCTTAACCTTGGTTGAGTTAATCAGGGGTTATTTGTGAGTCTAGAACTCCTAGATATAAGCTATGATTTTATTGTTATATCATATTAACAAAGGATATTGAGAAAACCCTTGAGTCGATTACAAACCAATTGTATGGTTATGTCATATAGACTTATTTAAGTCAAAAGGTATTATTATTATGACTCATAGAATAAACTATTATAGGATTAGGATTGATAAGAGAATTAAAAGTATGAGAATACTATAGTATCCAAGTTGAGTAGGGGTGGGTGAACTCATCGACTATGTTCATTATGAATGATATTGATATTAAAAAATTTGGCCAAAGTAATGCATTTATTTTCTGCATGCGTTGTCGATTCACTGTATTTGGATTGCTCATCCTATCAGAAATCATACTTAGCTAGAGGGTATCTAGGGTTGTATGGTTGATAGAGTTGAGTGGAATACAACACTATGTACTTAGGAAAGGCAAATTACCACTGGTCACCTAAGGTCTATATTCCTCATGAAGGGTAGGGCCACTTCCTATGTGGAAGATGTGTGGGAGACCATTGGTCTATGGAAGGAGGTAAATCACTAGAAAGATACTCTCTCTCCAAGCAGGAAACATGCCAGGACTTGTGATAAAGATGTTAGATATTCAGAAGCAATATTTATTCCCAAAATTTGTATATGTAATGGATTTACATTTTTAAACATTGTAAATGAGAAAGACAATATGGTTTATTGTATTTTGTAAAAAGAAATCTTGTAATTGTAATTACTTGATTATATGTTGAATAAAAGAAAAAAAATTTGTATCTTATTTTTACCTTGTTTATTTGCTCTATGGTAAATTTATGGTTTTACTATGTTTTTAGAATGTGGATGTTACATAGATGAATTAAGTTTATGTATAAAATGGGGTGTAACATATCTCCCCCTTGAAGATCATCATCCTGGATGATTAGGTACTTATCAAAACAAAATTTGACACAAATAAGTTATTTCAAGTTTCAAGTTTGCATGAACAAATGAGGAAATTTATGAGAAAAATCATTTTAATCCTCTCAAGTAGCACTATCTTTTGAGTATTGGTCCCACTGAACCTTGCATTGAGTAACTTCTCTGTTACGTAAGTGAGGATTATGAATTTTGAGCACTTTGAGAGGCTCGATCATGACCACTCCTAGATCCTATACCTGAAGAGCATTCCAATCAAAGATGTGATTAAATACATATACATATTTATTCAAATAAGACACACAAAAAACATCATGCATACGAGCAAGAGCTAGAGGTAGAGCTATTCTGTAAACAACTAGAGTGATCGCTTCTAGGGCTTCAAAGGGTACCACGTATCTAGGTTCTAGCTTGGAAAACTTCCCAATCTTAATAGGGATTTTATGAGGTTTCACTCTCAAGAGAACTTTATCTCCTACTGAGAATACTTGTGGAGTACGTTTGACATCAGCATAGCTTTTTTTCCTATCATTCACTTCTTCCAATCTTTTCCTTAGTAGCTTCACTTGCTCTTCCATTTCAGTTAGCAATTTTGGTCCAAGGTGAACCCTATCTTCTATCTTATCCCAACTTATAAGAGCTCGACACTTTCTACCATACAATGCTTTGAAAGGAGCCATTTTTATTGTTGAATGATATGAATTGTTGTAGGCAAATTCAACAAGTAGAAGGTACTCTTCCCATTTATATTGTTGATCCATGCAGTAAATCCTGAACAAGTCTTCCAATACTTGATTAACTCTCTCCGTTTGTCCATCCATTTCCAAATGATAGGCTGAGCTTATGTTTAACTAAGTCCCAAGCATTGAGAACAAGGTCTGCCAAAACCTTCAGGTCATCCGTACATCTCTATCTGAGATAATCTTTTCTGAAGCTCCATGCAATCTGAAGACCTCTTGAATGAATTTCTTAGAAATTATATATGCTCCATCAGTAAGATTTATGGCAATAAAATGTGCTACCTTGGTTAACTAAATTACCACTACTTGGATCGCATCATGCCTATACCATGACATAGGCAATCCTTGAACAAAGTCCATACTGACTACCTGCCACTTCCATTCAGGAATTTCATGAGGATACAAAAGTGCTACTGGATATTGATGTTCGGCTTTAACTCACTAACATGTCAAACATCCTGCTATGAATCTTGTAGCATTGTTTTTCATTCCCTTCTAGAAATACAAGCGTTTTACACTTGCTAATAGTTTTGTCACACCTAGGTGACCATAATAAGGTGCAAAGTGCACTTCTTTCCACACTATGTTCCTCAAATCTTACAGATTTAGGACATACATCATGTTCTTATACCTCAGAAGTCCATCAAACTCAAAACTAAATCCTTTGTATCTTGCATCCTAAGAATTTTCTATTAGAGCCTTTAGGACTTTCTCATAATACTCATCTCCTGTTGAGTTTTTCAATACTTTCTCTCTAAAATTGGAATACATTGATAACATTGCTGCAATATGTCTTTTATGGCTTAGAGTATTTCTTTTCCCTTGATATAACCAATTTTAAAATCATAATCAGATGTCAAGCATTAAGGTTTGGTTGGGTGAAGATATACTTCAAACCCTAGTTATCAGATTTAAGTTCAAATCGCTTTCTAAGAAAATAGTGTCTCCATACTTGGAGGGCATGCACAACTACTGTCAGCTCCAAGTCATGTGGAGCATAATTTTGTTCATATGGTCTCAACTTTCTAGACTCATAGGCCACTACTTAACCTTCTTGCAATACACCACCTAATCCTTCTCTGAAGGTATTAGTTGTGACAACAAAAAGACCTTCTAGATTTGGAACTCGAAGGATTGGTGCCAAAGTCAACTTATCCTTAAGGATTTTGAAGGCTTCTTCACACTTTGTGACCATTCAAAATGCTTCCCTTTTCTTTATAGAGAAGTACTAGGGTGGGCAATTCTGGAGAAATTCAAAATCAACTTCCTGTAGTATCCTACCAAGCCCACAAAACTATGGACTTCATGCACATTTCTAGGTGCAGGCCATTCTAGAATTGATTTTATCTTAGAAGGGTCCACTACAATTCTCTTTTCAAAGATTATGTTTCCCAAATACTAAACTTCCTTTTGAAAGAAGGTACATGGTGCAGGAGCACCTACCTGACAGCTGGTCTTGATAAGGCAGTTAGTAGTTTTAGGTCTTGTTTATGTTTCCAAGAAGGTCTGTTAGACCAAATGCATGTAATAAGGTCACGCTGATCATGATAAGATCATGCTGACCAGGCTTTTGCTATTTTTAGTTAAGTTTGTTAGAACAGCTGTCATGATGTATGATCGGTTGGATCTCCCAGCTGCCTGGAGAGTTCCCAGCCGCTTGGAGTCGGGTCAGTAGTACTCGTAGGGAAATCTATTTAAGCATGAGATCGGTTGATATTGCATAGACAGAGAGATATCATCGATTGATAGTATAGTATTGTATTGCGTAGAGGAGCTAGAGTGTGCTGTGTGAGGAACATCATATTGTATTGCATCTTTGAAATCAATAAAGATCCTGTTTTCGGTTTCCTGTTTGATCCCCTTTGTGTAATCGATTTGCTGGTTTGAGAGGTTTCATGGGTTTACTGATCCATTCCACCGGTTGATCCGTCTGATCGGTGGAATGGCGATGTACAGTAGGTTAGGTTGTAGTTTGTTTTCTGTCTGCATGCAGGTGTGCAGGATCGCCGTCGAGAGATGTTGAAGACCCTAGCATGGGTATGTGCTAGGTCAAGCTGATAAGATAGAGTGTGGAATATCACCCTGAGAGTGGATCGGGTCGTCCCTGGAGGATCGGCAAAGTGAAATTTCGCAAAGTGAAGAAGTTCACTAAAACGGCATCATCAGGATATTTCTGCAAATATCCTGTAGACAGTTCGGATATCGTCATCCGGATAAGTGGAGGAGAGCATGATGCTTTCGATTGCATGAAGTGCAAGTGCGTCGGGGTGATCACCATCAGGAGGAGCCGAGGAGGAGCGTATCGGCATCAGGATCATCTCTCGGGAGTGCCCATCATCCGCGTATCGCGAGCAGATGCGGGAGTGAAAGTTCATTTTTTTTGACTAAGTGTTGAAGAGGTCATCAGGATATTGGGTGACGTCATCGTCATCAGGATATGACGTCATCGTCATCAGGATATTGAGATATCCCCCTACGCGAGTTTATCCTGTCGTCGTTAAGTGCTTTGGTATCGGCAGAAGGTTGTATTAACATCATCAGGAGGTTTCGAGGGAACCGGATAAACCATATCATGATGCTGTTGCTTGTGTCGTCGGCTAGCGGAGCATCGAAGGGAAGGTGCTGAAGTGGTCGTCATCAGGATATTTGGAGCAACCGGATATTTGATATCCTGCTGACGAAGGTGGTGTCGCATATCATGATGATGCCGCTAGTGTTTGGAGCCCGATGAACAGTGCAACAGGAGGATGCTTGCGCCCGTTGAGTATCATGATGATGATAGGCGACAGGCGGAGGAGGTGAACAGTAGTCGGCAAGAGGATAATTCTGTTCATCCGAAATATGATGATGCTGTTGGTGTTTTTAGGAAACATGATGATGCTGACAGAGTAAAGCGAAATATGATGATGATGATGATGACGATGAGGATGGGCTGCAGACATCCATGCTATATGCGAAGGTTATAGTGTGGATGCCTCTGCATCATAGTGGTATCAGAGCTCAGCAAAACATCTGGGCTGTTGTGTGTTGATTCTGTCACCGAAAGGGCAGAGGTAGAGTTGAAGTGTGTGTTGTGTGTTGATTGAGAGGTTGACAAAATGCCTCCGAAAGGTAGTGGTACTGCAAGGGAATTGCAGGAACTGAAGGAAAAACATGCTAGAGAGATGAGGAAGATGAAGGAGCTTGCTGAAGCACTTCAAGCCAGGCTTACAGCCCTGGAAAAGAACAAAAAGAGGGAAGTGGAAGACAGTGAGTCTGAAGAAGATGAAGATACTGTAGAAGAGTATGAAGAGGTAGCTGAAGATCTGGATGCTGAAGACCAGAGATTGGCAAAACTGTTAAAGGCAGTACAGAATGATAAACCTAAGGTAAAGGTTGATGTTTCCAAATATACTGGAAGTTTGAATGAAGATGAGTTGTTAGATTGGATTGCTGCACTTGATAATCACTTTGAATGTGAAGATGTTGCTAAGGATCAGCAGGTAAAGATTGCAAAGACCAAGTTAGGAGGTCATGCTTTGGTATGGTGGGATTATGTACAATCTGAGAGAAGGAAACAAGGGAAGTCAAAGATCACTTCATGGGATAAGATGGTAGCAAGGATAAAAGGTAAATTCTTGCCAAGGGATTATGAAATCCAGATGTTTAAGAAGCTGCAATTTTTAAAGCAGAAGGAAAGGGATGTGAAGACATATATAGAGGAATTTTATAAATTGAGTATGAGATCTGGTCATCATGAGAATGAGGTAGAAAAGGTGGCTAGGTACTTGGCTGGTTTGAGATTTAACATACAGGATGAGTTAGTGTTAGCTAACCCTAAGAATGTGGAGGATTGTTATCAAATGGCAATCAGAATTGAAGAAAAGATGAATAGAGGACATGATAAGTCCATGAGAGGAAGAGGAAACCATAGGGGAAGAGGAGCAGCCCCTGCACAAAAGCAAACCAATGAGGGTCAAGAAGACACTGGTAAAGGTCAAGGACAGTCTGATTTCAGAGGTGGATGGAAAGGTAATAGAGGAAGATTTGGAGGTGGTAGAGGTTCTACTACATTTTCAGGAAAGTGTTACACCTGTGGAGAGTTTGGTCATCCATCTTTCAAATGTCCAGAAAACAAAGGTTCATCATCCAGAAATGATAGAACTAGTGACAAGAGAGTACAATTGGTACAAGAAGAGAAAGTAGAAGAAAGTGCACAGAGTTCAAACAGAGATCCTGACAATTATGGATACCCAGAAAGTGGAGAATCACTGATGCTAAGGAGAATTAGTTTGCAGGCATCAAAGGATCTGATGCAAAGAAGAGCTCTTTTCAAGACCACATGCAAGAGTAAAGGTAAAGTATGCAAGGTTGTCATTGATACTGGTTCAACAGACAACATGGTATCCCAGGAAATGGTGGATAAACTGAATTTGGAAAGGATTCCACATCAACACCCTTACAAGGCATCTTGGGTGAGTGATAGTCAATCACTTTTTGTCTCTGAACAGGCATATGTGGATTTCCAGATTGGAGCATATCATGATAGAATTTTGTGTGACATTTTGCCCATGGAATGTTGTCACCTACTGTTGGGTAGACCATGGCAATTTGACAGAAGGGTACTGTATGATGGGTATGCTAATACCTACACCATCAAGAAGGATGGGAAGATTATTAAGTTGATGCCATTGCAGGCAAATGCTGCAGTACAGAAGGCAGCCCAAATCATTTTAATGGGAAAGAAGGAATTTGTGCAGATGCCTAGAGGAGCAGGCATAAAGGCAGATAAGGACACTGCAGGAAAAGGAGTTGTTACAGACAACAAGATGAAGAAAGTTTCAGTTGTGACTGACAGAGGTCAGCAGCAGGTGCAGAAACAGGTTTGTAAACAGCAATCAGTTCAGAAGAATGACAAGGATGTTGTCATAGTTGGGACTATTGCTTGTCCTATAAAGATTGACAGGAAGACAGAGTTGAACATTTCAGAAGTTCAAGAGGCAGTTCAGCCAGAGGTTCTGGTCAGACAACCTGGAAAACACAAGGTATGTGAGAGAAAAGCCTACATCAACATGCATGAGGATTTACTTGCCAGAAAGCAAGTTACAGTTCAGAAGTCTTGGAGCAGCCAAGAGCCAGCAGCAGACAAAGCTGGAACAGTTCAGCATATTGCAAAGGCAAAGTGTAAAGGTGGAGGACTTCCACATACTACACTCATGGGACATGAGTTCTTTTCTGTTGGGGAGTATGGTGCAGGAGCACCTACCTGACAGCTGGTCTTGATAAGGCAGTTAGTAGTTTTAGGTCTTGTTTATGTTTCCAAGAAGGTCTGTTAGACCAAATGCATGTAATAAGGTCACGCTGATCATGATAAGATCATGCTGACCAGGCTTTTGCTATTTTTAGTTAAGTTTGTTAGAACAGCTGTCATGATGTATGATCGGTTGGATCTCCCAGCCGCCTGGAGAGTTCCCAGCCGCTTGGAGTCGGGTCAGTAGTACTCGTAGGGAAATCTATTTAAGCATGAGATCGGTTGATATTGCATAGACAGAGAGATATCATCGATTGATAGTATAGTATTGTATTGCACAGAGGAGCTAGAGTGTGCTGTGTGAGGAACATCATATTGTATTGCATCTTTGAAATCAATAAAGATCCTGTTTTCGGTTTCCTGTTTGATCCCCTTTGTGTAATCGATTTGCTGGTTTGAGAGGTTTCATGGGTTTACTGATCCATTCCACCGGTTGATCCGTCTGATCGGTGGAATGGCGATGTACAGTAGGTTAGGTTGTAGTTTGTTTTCTGTCTGCATGCAGGTGTGCAGGATCGCCGTCGAGAGATGTTGAAGACCCTAGCATGGGTATGTGCTAGGTCAAGCTGATAAGATAGAGTGTGGAATATCACCCTGAGAGTGGATCGGGTCGTCCCTGGAGGATCGGCAAAGTGAAATTTTGCTAAGTGAAGAAGTTCGCTAAAACGGCATCATCAGGATATTTCTGCAAATATCCTGCAGACAGTTCGGATATCGTCATCCGGATAAGTGGAGGAGAGCATGATGCTTTTGATTGCATGAAGTGCAAGTGCGTCGGGGTGATCACCATCAGGAGGAGCCGAGGAGGAGCGTATCGGCATCAGGATCATCTCTCGGGAGTGCCCATCATCCGCGTATCGCGAGCAGATGCGGGAGTGAAAGTTCGTTTTTTTTTACTAAGTGTTGAAGAGGTCATCAGGATATTGGGTGACGTCATCGTCATCAGGATATGACGTCATCGTCATCAGGATATTGAGATATCCCCCTACGCGAGTTTATCCTGCCGTCGTTAAGTGCTTTGGTATCGGCAGAAGGTTGTATTAACATCATCAGGAGGTTTCGAGGGAACCGGATAAACCATATCATGATGCTGTTGCTTGTGTCGTCGGCTAGCGGAGCATCGAAGGGAAGGTGCTGAAGTGGTCGTCATCAGGATATTTGGAGCAACCGGATATTTGATATCCTGCTGACGAAGGTGGTGTCACATATCATGATGATGCCGCTAGTGTTTGGAGCCCGATGAATAGTGCAACAGGAGGATGCTTGCGCCCGTTGAGTATCATGATGATGATAGGCGACAGGCGGAGGAGGTGAACAGTAGTCGGCAGGAGGATAATTCTGTTCATCCGAAATATGATGATGCTGTTGGTGTTTTTAGGAAACATGATGATGCTGACAGAGTAAAGCGAAATATGATGATGATGATGATGACGATGAGGATGGGCTATAGACATCCATGCTATATGCGAAGGTTATAGTGTGGATGCCTCTGCATCAGTACATTTGGATAGTTTACCATACAACTTGTGCTCTCTAAGATGTTGTAATACTATCTACAATAGTTAATAATGTTCTTTCTCATTGCAGGAGTAGATCAGGATATCATCAAGAAAACTAACACAAACTTGTCCAATAGTCTCTGAAGACACTATTCATCATATTCATAAAAGTTAATGGGACATTGGTTAACCCAAAAGATAAAACCATGAATTCCTAATTCCCATACCTTGTTTGAAAGGTTGTCTTATGAATGTTCTCATCCTTCAACCTTAATTGGTGAAAACCTAACCTCAAGTTGATCTTTGAAAATACTATTCCACCACTCATTTGATCAAAAAGATCATCTATGCATGGTAGAGGATACTTGTTCTTAATCATTTCTTTGTTAATCATACGATAGTATATACACAAACGTAGGGTATCATCCTTCTTGACAAAGATCATCAGTGCTCCCCATGGAAAAACACTAGGTCTAATCAACCCTTTAGATATTAGTTCTTAAAGCTGGGCTTTCAGATCCATCATCTCGGTGGTAGTCATCCGATACAGTGTCTTAGGCATAGGTTTAGAACTAGGAATAATATCAATCAAAAAATAAAAAACTCTTTTCGGGGGCAGACCTGGAAGATCTTCAAGAAATACATCCTGATATTCTAAAAGAAAAGGATAGTCTTCCACTAAAGGTCCTTTTGGTTTCCCAAATTCCTCACTATTTTTATTCAAGTCTTCCATTTTGACCGCAAACATTCGGCAACCCCTTCAACTAGCTCTCTTTAGTTGCATCACAAAAATATGTTTGATTTTCATTTCCCACTGCACTCCTTGAATCAAGATGGAATTTTCAACATCATCTAGACATTCAACTATCTTGGAAAAGTAGTCTACCCTTGATTTATGCTACCATAACCAGTTCATACCTAGGATGATATCATATGATCCTAGAGGGGCTACATACAGATTGACTTCGGTGGAGAAAGTGGGTAGATTTAATCTAGCTTCGAACAAGCATTGCTCTACCTGAGCTCTTGTTGTGTTTGAATACTCGACCAACCATGGCTTCACCATGAATCTAGTTCATTTAGGAATTCTACAAAGTAAACTAAGTGTAATAAAACTCTCAGTTTCTCTTATATCTATGAGAATTGAAACTAGGATGCCAAATAAGTTAACTGTAGTTTCAATGGGAGTAATTTGGTACTCTACTTGGTGATTTTCCAAAGTGGCATGGATGCTTTATTGAAAGGTTGTTTGTTGCGATGGCAAAAGATTACCACGATATGGGTTTCCTTGGCTCTTAGTGGAGCACTGATTAGCATAGTGGTCTCCTCCACATGTAAACATCCTCTAAGGGGACCTTTCTTTCCTAAAGGGCAGTTAGGATTATTGTCCTTGTTCTCAACCCTGGGTTCATTTATGTTGTACCTGGAACCTTTACCATGGTTTATCCCTCTAGATTATTGATTTCTATTTCTCCTTTTGAAGGGCATCAAAGAATGATTCCAATTGAATTTCTTGTGGGATTTCTCCCAATATTCTAAAATAGATTTGAGCTTTTGTTCCTGTTTGATGGCTTTCTCAAAAACTTGATCCATGGTCATGGGTCCATGGATGTCTACTTCTCCACCAATTTGAGCATTCAAGCCCATAATAAACTTCCTTATCCTAAATCTTTCATCCCTCTGATATTGGGGTACATATTTTAACAACCTTGTAAATTTTTCCTAGTATTTAGTGACAGTCATATCTCTTTGACGTAGATTTTGAAAATCTGTTAGTTTTTTATCAAAATCAAATTCGGGCAGCCATATCTTCTTGAAAATGGCCACAAACTGATCCCAAGTTAGAATTAAGTCTATTTTCTTATTCAACCACCATGTGGATACTTCTGCTAACTGGTAAGCTCCCCATACAGCCTTAGTGATCTCATAGTAATTCCTTATCTCAAAATATTTCTCCATCTCTGTCAATCAAGCCTCAAATACATCACTCACAGTTCCATCAAACTTAGGAGGAGTAACCTTCTTCATATCTCTATCTAACTCGTTAGTGAGACAAGTTCTTAATTCATTGTGAACCAGAGAGTTTTGTTTACTTATTCTTGGTTCACTCTAAGACCTATGTGTTAATGGTGGTTTTAACACATAGCCATGCAGGTGAAATACAGGGTACCTCACCTCTCTTGAAAAGATATCCTATCCTAGATAGGACTACCCCAAGGTTTATATAGCTAGGTCTTAGCTTGCAGGAATAACTTCAGTGGAATGTATTAGTTGTACCAACTAAAGGGACTTACATGAAATGATAGGGTTTGATGAAACTATGACAACAAAAGGTGCAATACCCTATGGAATTCTCAATAGATTTGCAAATGTGATTGCTACTTGTGACCTAATCTAACAACTGTTTATAAAGAAAATGTAAAAGGATGAAGGGTTTATAGAGGAAGTCCTAAGTGACAGTCACAATGAAGGAAATATTGTTGATAGAAAAACACTTTCAATATGGTGATGCCCACCTCAGTTTAGCATTTTTGAGTCTGTTTCATGCAAGTGTTTTCCTTTTTCCTTAAACCCTAAAGTCCTGCGGTCCCCTTTCACTTTATGTTCTATTTTGTTGTTGACCACTTATCCTATGTTCCTGGTTGCCTAAGTCATAACTTCAAGCCTTCTAAATCATTCAGTGACCGACCCCTTCTTCCTTGTTTACCTCATGCTCAATTTTGAACCTTAAAGTCTAGTGCTTAAGTCTTAAGAGGGGCTCGAGGGTGCCATGTGGCTACTTATCGCAGTGTCGTACTAAATCATTAGTGACGTCATCACCCCTTGTGTGGCCATGATAGGGTGATAGATATTGAAAGGATATGGCTTACAACCATTTAATCAAGAATCCCATATCGATGAATCAAGGGCTGCCAAGTGTCGAAGTGGAAAGAAATCTGCAGAGAGGCGAGATCTAATGGTTGCATGAGAGTGCATGAGGAATCTACTAGAGAAGAATATTCTGTGCGCTGGTGCGATAGGGTGACACATGGCCCGGTCCTATTTGAACAAGTGCAGAGCATATGAAGAAAGGACGCGTGGGGACTTTTGCATGCCCATGCAGGGCACTTTGGTGGTGGCCCACTGTCAACTATGACACTATGATGGGATGCCATGTGTTAGGATCGAAAGGTAGGGAAGGAAAAGTTAGAGGAAGACTGCCTACATGGTGCGATGTCATTAGCGGTGGACTTTTCAAAGGTGCCAGTTCATATTTTTGGGGTTGATAATCATTTCAAAGCATCGATCTATCTGAGGGACAAGAATTCAAAATTTAGAATGGTTGTCTGTTAGCATAATTCCCACCCTCCTCCATACTAAAGTAAATTTGGCCTGCAGCACGACCATTGACCAAACATCAAACCTTCTCATCTAATCGAGGTAAAGGTAGCTTAACCGGTAGATTTTTAGGGATTTCAGCAAGAATCTGACTGCTTCAGCTGCAAAATTTATTAAGGATCTAGTCGTATCATAAAAAATTTGTAAGGATTAGATATTTTTATTTAGGAAGTATGTCAAAAGGTAGATGGCCAGTAGCTTGTTTGCTCCTTTAAAAAGGAATCCATGGCCATTCTACAGTGGGTTGAATTTTGTCGGGTCTTTTTCCTTTTGACTCTAAATACAAAGTATTCACGTTTTGGAGGGCATTTCTTATTGCAGGCTTGGTTTTCTGCCTGGTACAGAGGTATTCTCTATTTTGTAAATGATAAATTTATGTATGACAATCGTCTATTCAGATTGAGTTAAATGAGAAACACTTCATGTGTGTATTGTTTATGATTGTCTCCTGTCATGTTATTATTTTCCTTTTGAACAAGGTTATCAAGGGTTTCCAAGTTCTTCAATATAGACTTGTTATTTTGTGTGTCTGATTTCTTACATCTGCTCAAGGAGTGGATTAAACAAGCTCTAGATCAAATATAGGGGAAGGTGGGTAACATCGTAGTATCAATGAAGTATGGTCATAGGTAATACTCTTTCTTGGACATATTACTGTTAGGCAGTAGTATTTATTTTAAGTCCTCTAGATATGAAGTCATGTTGTCATAGAGAAACATTTACATTTGTAGGTTTGACTCTATTGCCTTGATAAAGCACTAGTCTAAGGATTTGTTTGTCCAAAGGGTCTGGGAAAGTCTCACAACTTCAATCCTAAATCATTTTAAAGAAAAAATTAAATCTGTCAATCTGTAGGAGTAGAATTAGGACCTTACATGCTCTCATTCTCAACTAGTGTGGTATGTCCAAGAACATTGTTAATCTGGGTTTATCTCAAAAATCTTGGTGCATACATGAGAGCATTATGCCTGATATTGAAAAGTTAAATATTTTGTTATGAGAGAGTCAAGGTTAGATCTTTTGTTATAGGGATACGCCCTAGGTGTGGAAGAACCTAAAGTGAAGGTGAGGCAAGTTCACACAACCTCTCATCTTTGTTGGTTGAATCTATCATTAAGCTTGACCATAGGAAGTGGCAAACCCTTAGAGTTTGATGCCTATCGATTTGGGAACCAACAAACTAGTGACTCTACTAGGGAAGATTGTCAAACTTTTTCATGGAGTCTCTGAGGCACCAATGTTGGCCTGTGTAGAGTTTGCATACAAACAATGTTTTATTATTTCCCTTTGGAGGGTGGCGACTCTACTTACTGTCATTGCAACATAATCAAGGAAAAACTATGTGATGCTTTGTTGGTGTGGTGAAACCAGAAAATAAAGGTGCCTTCTTGATTGTTTGTCCTCTGTGGAGGTGGCAACTTTGTTGATTGAAGCTATTTAAAGTAGCAACACATTTCCAGGTACTCCATTGTTTTCATTCAAAATGATTCAACTAGAGCAACAGTCCTAGTCTTGCTCTCAAAAAAGGCCATTTTTTATTAAAAAGTATAAAGCCCTAAATTTCAAAGGAATTAGTGGTTACCCAAAAGTTGTCCCCCATAAGATTAGAGAGTGTTTGCCAAAATATAGTAGGATAAATTCTAAATCAGCAAACAAGCATCTACAAAATTTTTGTGATATAATTGAAGATTTTGAGATAGAGGCTGAAGATGTTGCAATGAAGCTCTTTGTTTAGTCATTAAAGGATGATGCTAGGGTCTAGTTTTCAAATTTGCCTGTGTTTAGTTTCTTCATGGGTAGAATTAGAAGATACATTCCTAGAGTAGTTTGGTGAAAGAACTAATGTGGCTTCATTGATCATGCAATTTATGAACACCCAAAAAGAGGATAATGAGCTGGTTCTAGCCTTCAATTTAAGGTTTATTAAGTTATTCAAGCACATCCCAGAATACATGAGACCTAATGATGCATTATGCTTGACAATTTATCTGGCTGCATATGATGAAGAAATGAGTTATCTATTGACAGATAAAGAACCAGCCACACTTCACCAAGCTTATAAATTAGCTATGGAAATTGAGAATAATTAAAAATATGGAATGCCAGTAGGGTTCATGGCTGCAAGTTTTAAAAAAGATATATTTTCAGAATACTCAGTGTAATCATGATTTGATGCATGAAGAAGCTGCTACAAAAAATGAGGGCACATCCTACAATGAGGAAGGCAAAGATCCTAGACAGCCTCAGGAAGAGAAGGCTATAGACATGGAATGCCTTTCAGATGATGAAATAAAAGAAGTATATGAGGATGCGTCCTACAGCAAAAAGGCATATCCTTGCTGATCAAGAGTATCTATACAAGGCATCTATGTAGATCTTCACTCTGAATACAGAGGGTATTAATTCAAGGAGCAGCAAGGAGTGTGAACATTCAGATCCATGCCTTTTAGATGATGAAATATATATGAATGTTGAATATGAATGCTTCCTTGTGGATGATGGATACCTCTACAATGCAGAAATTGAAATGTTTGATTCTCAGTGCATTGATGAAGAGGGAAAACATGATCGTTATTCAGATGTGAAGGGACCAATTGCATATGTTTATATTCATGGGGATAGTATTGATTGTAATGGTAACTATGGAGCTTCTAATGATGGGCTACATATTGAGCTTTTTCTACCTTCTCTCAAAGCATTCTAGGTGGAGTTTAATGATGAAACTGTTGAACTCAGTGATGATGGATACCTGGGTGTTTCTAAAGGTTTGTATGATTATGAAATGTTGCATGTGCCTAAATATTGCTTGTTCAGCACAGAGGGGCTTTTATTGTTTAAAAAGAAGCACAATTCAAATATGGATTCATTTATTACATATGAGTATGTTACCTTTCCAAGAAAAACTAGTGACTCATATGATGAAGATAGTCTATAGCTGCAGGTAGTAGAACCAAATCATTTTCACTGTGGATATGTTGAAGGAAAAGGGAAAATAAATACAAGTAGCAGCAAGGTAGAATGATGTAGGCAACTCAAAGTTTTTAGGCTTCGCTTGAAGAAATCAGAAGAAAATAGGGTATACGATAAAGGGAAGTATTGGTTCTTCCTTTTTGGTGGCCTTGGGCCACCAAATAAAATTTGAAAATATGATGCAGGTTGGTGTAGTGACTCCGTGCCCAATGGATATGGCACCTAGTCTGCATCCCAGAGATCTTAGGTTCTCGCCATGCCTGTAAGAGGTATGCATCCCCGACTAAGAGCCACTAGTGGTGCCCACCTCAGTTTAGGGTTTTTGAGTCTGTTTCATGCAAGTGTTATCCTATTTCCTTAAACCCTAAAATCTTGTGGTTACCTTTCACTTTATGTTCTATTATGTCGTTGACCACTTATCCTAAGTCCTCAGTTACCTAAGTCATAACTTCAAGCCTTCTAAATCATTTAGTGACCGGCCCCTTCATCCTTGTTTACCTCTTCTTCCCTGTCAAACCTTAAAGTCTAGTGCTTAAGTCTTAAGAGGGGCCCAAGGGTGCCATGTGGCTGCTTATCGTAGTGTCTCACTATGTCATCAGTGATGTCACCATCCCCCTACGTGGTCACAATAGGGTGCTAGCTATCGAAAGGATATGGCTTACAAACATTTAATCAAGAATCCCATATCGATTAATCAAGGGTTGTCAGGTGTTGAAGTGGAAAGAAATTTGTAGAGGGGCGAGATCTCATGGTTGCGCGAGAGAGCATGAGGAATCTACAAGAGAAGAATATTCTGCACGCTAACGCAACAGGGTGACATATGGCCTGATCCTATTTGAAGGAGCATAGAGCATATGAAGAAAGGACGTGTGGGGGATTTTATGCACCCACATAGGGCACTTTGGTGGTGGCCTGCTGTTAGCTACAACACTGCGATGGGATGCCATGTGTCAAGATCGAAAGGTAGGGAAGGAAAAGTCAGATGAGGAAGACCACCTACATGGCTCAATGTCATTAGTGGTGAACTTTTCAAAGGTGCCAGTGCAGATTTTTAGGGCTGGCGATCATTTCAAAGTGTCGATCTATCTGAGGGATAGGCCTGGATCAATGGCTAAATTCAAAATCTAGAGCGGTTGTCTATCAACGTAATTCCTTCCCTCCTCCATAATGAAGTAAATCTGGCCTGTAGCACAGCCATGGACCAAACATCAAATCTTCTCGTCTGATCAAGGTAAAGGCTGCTTAACTGATGGATTTTTAGGGATTTCAACAAGAATCTAACTGCTTCAACTACAAAATTTATTAAGGATCTATTCATATCATGAAAAATCTATAAGGATTAGATCTTTTTATTTAGGAAGTCAGTTAGAGGGTAGATGACCAGTAGCTTGTTTTCTCCTTTAAAAAGGATCCATGACCATTCTACAATGGGCTGAATTTTGTTGGGTCTTTTTCCTTTTGACTCTAAATACAAGGTATTCACATTTTGGAGGGCATTTCTTGTTGCAGGCTTGGTTCTCTATCTGGTACAGAGGTATTCTCTATTTTGTAAATGATAAATTTACGTATGACAATCTTCTATTTAGATTGAGTTAAATGAGAAACACTTCATGTGTGTATTGTTTATGATTGTCTCTTGTGATGTTATTGTTTTCCTTTTGAGCAAGGTTATCAAGGGTTTCTAAGTTCTTCAGTATAGACTTGCTATACTATGTGTTTGATTTCTTACATCTGCTCAAGAAGTGGATTAAATAGGCTATCGATTAGTATAGGGGAAGGTGGGTAACATCGTAGGATCAATGAAGTATGGTCATAGGTAATACTCTTTCTTGGACATATTACTGTTAGGCAGTAGTATTTTATTTTAAGTCCTCTGGATATGAAGTCATGTTGTCATCAAGAAACATTTACATTTGTAGGTTTGACTCTATTGTCCTGATAAAGCACTGGTATGAGGATTTGTTTGTCCAAAGGGTCTGGGAAAGTCTCACAACTTCAATCCTAAATCATTTAAAAAAAAAAAAAAATCTGTCAATCTGTAGGAATAGAATTAGGACCTTGCATGCTCTCATTCTCAACTAGTGTGGTATGTCCAAGAACATTGCCAATCTGGGTTTATCTCAAAAATCTTGGTGCATACATGAGAGCATTCTACCTGATATTGAAAAGTTAAATCTTTTGTTATGAGAGACTCAAGGTTAGATCTTTTGTTATAGGGATACCCCCTAGGTACAACAGAACTTGAAGTGAAGGGGAGGCAAGCTCACACAACCTCTCATCTTTGTTGGCTGAATCTATCATTAAGCTTGACCATAGGAAGTGGCAAACCCTTAGAGTTTGATGTCTGTCGATTTGGGAACCAACACAATAAACCACTTTCTACTTTATCAGGTTGTAGATATTACAATTTTGCAGAAAATGATGCAATCTCTAATGGAATCTTAAAATTTTCAAATCATATTCATTCATTAAATACCCTAACAATGGCATGATTTAACTCATGAAATGCAATTGAACTGAGTTCAATAGAAGGGCCCAAGCTAACTATGCACAGTAACTTACAATTAGCAAGCACCAATAGTATGGACCAAAGCATTCATTAGATATCTTCAATATTCATTCAACATCACAACAACACATTTAATTAATCTCAGATTTGAAGTGAACCATGAAAACCAAAATAAACAACACAATATGCAAATTCCCAATAACCTGCAAAGCTTGCTTTATATTAATCAGAATTTTGGCATAGTCTCAACAATTCACTATCAAGAGTCTGTTACAATGAGAGAAAATGATGGCCTTTTTATAGAGAAGGTACCATACCAAGTTTTTCAATGGATGGTAGAGATTAACTCAACACCAATGGTCCAGATTACATGGCATTGAATGAGATACAATAGTTTGTTACATTTTTGGATTTGTCATTGTCTTGGTAGAAAAAGATAAAATACAGCCTTGAAATACATTGAATCTAGACAAAATGAGTACCCATTTGGTTGTATATGACAAAGAGCTAATTTCCAAGGTGGAAGGAAGTCAAAATAAAGTCACATGACCCTTGAAAACTAGAGTTGAAGTAGAATGACAGGATTCTTCATGCTGACTAGATCATTCTACCGCTCATCACTTTTGAATTGTCTAAAACTCTTTTCCAATGAGTTGAATAGTCAAGAAGAGTGTGTGGCACATTTTTGAAGAAGTCATAGCCAACTGGATGCTCACTAGACTTGACATTGAATGACTGGATGACTGGGACAGTTGTGAACATGTCCTAGATATTGGATTGGATCTGTAGGAACAACAGTGATGTAGACTTAATCTGCTATGTCTTCAAGCTCTTGAGACTTATCTCCATCATCTTGGACACCATATTAACTTCCTCTTGCATGTGCAGCATCAATTTGGTTGAAAAAATGATAATTCTGCATATCTGGCTCTGCATTGCATCTATATGTGTACATCCTTCCAAGACAGCTCCAACAAGCTCCATTGTCCTCCCAAACCTAAAATTCAAAATGCTACGCATCAATTTCATCTTAACAAGTCATTTTCCATCAAGAGGGATCAAAATATGTCCATTTGCAATCATGAATTAGTTTAGGACAACTCAATGTCAACATTACTTCCTTATGAACAACTTCACAAATCCAATGTTTCTAATGATTTTCTAAGTTTTTTCACCATTTTCAAGTACCCATTTGACCTATATAATGATTTGGGAAGTTTTTGTGGCCAGTTGGATCCATTTGGAGGCTTTTATTTCATGTTTTTATATCCTTTTTGTAAAAAGTGGGATTTTTTGGGGTCACTAGATATTCATGTGCAGTGACATTAATTAATGCAAAGCATGCCCAAAATCCACACAAACCTGATAAAAATGTTGGTCATCATGTAGTAGATTGATATGCAATTCAAATTCATCATTTAAACCATGTTTGTATCTTCAAAAAATGAGTTTTCTAGCCTAAATTGGCAAAAACTGGGGTTTTGGGCCCTCATTGGATATATCACGTGACATGCAAATTTAGCGCTAACACCTTCAACAGGGATTTGGGTCATCACCAGATCAGTGGGGTTTTTCAATGTCACTAGATATGTCCTATGAGGCTCAAATTTAGTGCAAGTCCTGTGCCAATAGATTTTAGCACAAATACCTTAGCGAATGTTTGAAAGCCTTCCAATGGGGAATTTAAGTGCAAGTGGATCGACGGAGTTTTTGCGAACTACGAGATATGTCTGGTGAGGTCTATTTTTAGCACCAATCTGGTCAAGGTAAAAAAGCTTGCTTTTTTTGAAAAATGCCTTAGTAGAACATTTAGGGGGTTTCGGACATGTCCTGTGAAGGTGATATTTAGTGTCGATCCTGTGAAGTGGGTTTTTAGCGCTTAGGTATACAAATGGGTTTTAGCGCTAATATCCAGTGACATTGAATATTAGCATAATGTGTAGTGGGGCATTTTTAGTGCCAGTTTTTTAAGGTCCCTTCCTAACAGTATATTTAAACTTTGAATATTTTGAAATATATTGTCAAGATGTTTGAGATAGGTCCCAAATCCATGAGATTTAACATGCAAATTCTAAATTTTTGAGGATCCACCAGATTTCAAACTTAGTCAAATTTCTAGGGTTTTAGGACATCAAACTCAGTGAATTTCAGGGTTTCAAGGCTATGTGTCAAGGTGAAGGCATATGGACCCCTTAGTGAAACCTTATGGAATTTGACATGATTTTGTAACTCTAAGGAAAGAAAACTAGGAATTCCAACATGACACATACTGCAGTAGTAGTTTCAAGGACCACATCCAGTGACATGCAGTTTTAGCGCAAAATGCAGTAACACCCAATTTTAGCACAAAAGGCAAAAAATGACTATTTCTAAAGCACAAAACCAATTAAGACTCCTTCAAATCAATCATGAAAGACATCAAATGACTCGAAAGATACCAGATACTCAAATCTGAAAAAAATCTTGCATTCTAAGCACTATTTCACTTTCATCATCATAAGGAAGAAAGGTTGAAACTCCAAGCCAAAGCAAAAAAAGAGGGTCTCCATTTGGCAAAATGGGGCATGTGTGCAAGGCACAACACTATGTTCTTCCCCTCTTTCAAAATGAGGTTCATGGTTGTTTTCTCCCCTCTCACTTCCTATACTAGGATTTCCAATCTCTCTTTTGTTTCGTTTAAAATAGAGAATATTTGGTCTAATTTTTCCATTGGGTTATCTTCAAGATTTGGGCCACCCTGGCTCCTTGTCGGTTGATTTCTAGAGTAATCCATGATGGTATTTTATCCACACCTATCATTTGCATAAATATTAATTAAGAATAAACTTTTCTATGCTTGAAATAAAACTTCATATGTTAAATACAAAATACTCAAAAATATTTCACATAGACTATTTTTGTATAGAAAACCAAAATTTTACTTTATTCACATAGTGGATTGACATCCTTATTTCAATACAAAACTTCTTTGTTTATGTACATATATATACTCAGGTGACTACAGGTCACTATCTGATAGAGGAATTTCTTCAGTTCCTCTTCCCTTTCAGAATCAACTAACACAAATTTGGAGGGTGGGTGTACACGTAGGTACTCCATCATCACCTCCCTTCCTATGGCTAGTTCATCCCGACCACACCCAAAGGGCATGTCACGGTGTGTAGAAGGTTTAGTAATCTATACAATAGAGGGGACTGACGGCTTTTCCACTGCCTCTAACTATTTCCTCCTCTCGCGGTGGATAGACTTTAGTGCATCCACAAGTGTCTCAGAATTGATCAGCCAAGTCCAATTAGTATAACCCACTAGTTCCTTCCTTTTTATCAGGAAAATGTTTCTTCTTAATAGTGACTTTAGGAAAAAAAAAAAAAAAAATTCTTGGCTCGTTTCTATGATCTTCTTCCTACCATTTTGACACAAGAACAACATACGAGTGTTAGCTCATCTTTTAAACAGTGAAAACTCACAATGAGCTCCTAGGTCCAAGTCTTGAACTCGATATCTCTGATACCATGTGTAACATCCAAACTAGAATGCTAAATAAATCTTTTAAAAATAAAACAAATAATTCCAAATTCTCATAATTCTTTTTCTAATCATACAAAATTACATTTGCATTTTCAAAATACTATATATATTATTTTAGCTGATGGTTTCTCCACATGTGAATTACAAATTTTGCATATTTACACTTACAATATCAGAAAGCCGCATTCCTTGTAGCTTACAACATTTATCAGTTTCATTTACATAAGAAGCAATGTTTCTTACTCACACGTCTTCGGCAGTCAACTATAAGAGAGAGAGAGAGCATCACCCTAGTGCAAGACATGAATAGCACAAGAGTTTATTGCTTTCTAGAAAAGACTATTGGCTTTATAGTTTGTATTTATAAAACTAAAGATTCATATACACGGGTTGTATTACAAAGAAAGAAACATATTTCATTTGGCCTTATTATGAGCAATAAAGGAGGGTCTACATATAACTAGCGGTCTCTTTATATTCAAACAATGGGTAAAATTACACCCATCGGCTTTTGTTCAATTCAGATGCTTGTATGAGTATAAATACAATGACAATACTAAGCATCTCTTGTGGCCTTAACTTGGCATAAACACAAACTCATCTCTATTATAGGAGTGCAAGTGTCTAATAGCTTGCGTTAGGAATCATAAGGTTAAGAATGCTTAAGTAGTACAATGCATGCGCGGGTTGAATCCTAATATTTTAATGCCTACCTAAGGAAGATTACACTAATTATTGTGTGGGAGAAAAGTTAACTTTTCGTTACAAATTTTCTAGTAGGAAGTTTCTGTTAAAGCTATTACTAATGTTCAATGTTGGTGTCAAGTCTTAAGTAAACATTAAAGGATGCATAGTATTAAGATTAAACTTCCATACCAGTGCTCAAGCAAGTACAAAGGTATCAATATCAATGGTTTGTGCAGGGTAAGACTACATTTATATTTTTAGTGCTTATGCAGATAGAAGTTTAATATACTAATGCATGCACAAGTAAAGAATCTACAGCAACTTTATCCTCTTGCATGTTTAATGCAAGAAGGCATTACAAAAATAATTTCTCATACCTATTAATGTTATTCAACACCTTCACATAGTATCCACTTCACTGGTTCTTACTCCTTAAGTTCTTAATGTGTAATGTTCTTGTTTCTTTCTGCTTTCGATCCTTTTCTCCTGAAATAAAAAAATATCCTTAAAACTTTAAGGTGGACAATTTTTAAAAACTAAAAATTGGATCTAATCTTTTTTTGTTTTTCTACCTTCAGCCCTTAATCCAAGAGAATAGGGAAGTGGAGCTACCTCTCCTTCTCCTACAAACTAGGATTGGTTCAGTGGGGAGAAACCTCCCTCAATAATAAACTTCTAATACATATAAACAATTTAATCTATATAAACTCTATCCTACATTCTATACATTTAGTATATAACTTATTTAATCCACAACTTTAGATTTAAATATGCATGGGTTTAAACGATAATAGGCTTATTTTTTTATGTCGATGATGCATTAATGAATACTTTCATTATTCATTTGGCGAATGAAATATCAATCTGATATGTCAACTTCCTGAGTCATCTTAACACATAGAGGTAATCTTAACCTCCTCATTTGTCAACATGGACAACAAACTCATCGACAAGACAATGACACCACATCACAAAAATGGTAGCAACGTAAAAGCATCACAATTACAATAAAAAATAAAGAATTAGACTTGCTTCCATTATCGACAAAACCTCTAATGTGAATGTGTCTAAGTGCATTCTTGATGTCACAATGATCATTGTATTCATGTGATCTATCACGCTCTCCATGGTGATGCTCTCCCTCCACATCCAGGAGGGGGAAAACATTGTCCCTAAATCCACCTCAGTTGCACAATGGTAGTTAGTCCATTAGATCATTTAACCACGTGCATAATGATAATGTCACATAAAATTATTCATTGCATTTTCAATAACATGAAATAAACTTATTTTTCTTAGCTATTACAACTTCATAATCATCATATTTATTTCACTTCTAACTATTCTTGAAATAATAGATGAATTAAGTTTGTGTATAAAATGGGGTGTAACAAAGATTAGCACATGAAAACTAGAGAGTGGTTTGAGAAGCCTCATGAAGTGATATGTTTAGCTCCTCATTACTTTCCTCGCCATCATCTATGTTCTTTTTGATAGACCACTTGCATCCAATCAAGATAATA
The DNA here is from genome assembly GCA_027924645.1 of Cunninghamia lanceolata. Classification (NCBI taxonomy): domain Eukaryota; kingdom Viridiplantae; phylum Streptophyta; class Pinopsida; order Cupressales; family Cupressaceae; genus Cunninghamia; species Cunninghamia lanceolata. Next base: position 1,434,624 of record BSBN01001051.1, on the reverse strand, counting down.
GTGCAATGGCAACCAAACTAAACACAATGACCATCAATATGTTGAAGTTAGTAAAATTAGAGGAAGTGGATGTGGGAGTGGAGTAACATGTCCCTTCTTGACATCCATCTCTGTAGAAAGCATTTCTAGTGTTGCAGTACCCATATGTGTTGCAAAATAGGTTACTCGAAAACCCACAATTTTGTGCAGAAACACTCTCAGAGAGCACAACTACCACCAAAATTGACACTTGTGATGTCACTAGAGGAGGATTGACACATCAATGATAGGTCTTGCATGACTACCATTTTAATGTAAAATGACATCATAGACATGGTATCCTTTTCTATTAAGTAGTCATTGCTGCCCTAAACATATTATAAATTCAACAGGACTAGGGTTGTGGCTTTGTTTCTATAGGGAGCTATATTCCCTACTCTTGTTCTCAAAGGCACTTCTAGGTAGTGATAGGCTGAGTAAGGTTGAAGGATCAAGATGACATGGTGATGAAGGGGAATCTAAAGATGAACTCCAAGGTGAAGAAGCTTCTTTAGGGGTTTTTTGAGACTCATAGCCATTATACACAAATTGGATGTGGAAGCTTAAAAATATTAAGTGACAAGTTAATAAATATATGAAATTTAAAATTTCTCTATTCTTTATGCTTTGATGGATGTCCATACTGTTGCAAGTATGTGCTATTGGTGTTGTCATTGATGTCAACAAGCTTGTGTTGTCATTGGTGTCAATTGTGCCAAGAGTATGAGTAGTTTGTGTTGAGCAAAGATCAGAGATAAGGTTGAGGAGAGTTGAGGATGTTGCAATGATATGAGCTACTTTCTTAAGTTGCCTAGGTGATTTGGTTGTTTTGTAGAAGTGAAGAATATGTTGAGAATATGCTTCTGTTGGTTGGTTTCGAAGTGCTTTTGAGAAAATTTGATTAATAAAGGAAACAATGTGTTGAAGATGTGTTCTGACTTAACAAAATAATGTTCTGATTTTGCTCTACATTTCTTCTTTATTGAAGATCTACTTTTATGGTTTGAATATGTTGTTTAGAGATGTTCAGAGATGTTATATTCTAAATTTGGTGCTCCAGTTCATTGTGCAGAGAAAGTTATGTTCAACAGTGTGTGGACTATGTTTCTAGGTTGTGCAAAGGTGTCTGGGAGAAACTGTTTTGCTCCGCATTTCTTCGCGGATTTGTTTCTGGCTTTGTGGTTCTATATTTATGCTTATAAGGTCTATATCTTTCTTTAGTTCAAGTGGTTTGTGGTTTGGTGCTCTACAAGTTCATTTCTTGAGTTTTAGTTGATGACAGAGTAATCTAAGTGCTCTGGTGTGAACTTTCTTCAGGTGAAAGATGTTGCAAAGGATTTTGTTGGTTTTCAGGTGCTTGTGGATGTTTCTAGATCATTTTCAAGCTTGGTGTGTGGTTATCATGTCATCTTTTGGTTTTGAGGAAGCATACACTTAAAAGTTCATAGTGTTAACACAAGTTCGGTTGACTTGGTTGTTTACACTAATTATGATTGTGCTTCGATGATTATGAAAGTGTGATGAAGCATGTAAGAGTGGATTTAGGTCCATGCTAAGGTGTGATGTGGTCTGCATTCATTCCTTTCCTCCTCATGAATGTTTTGGTTCTAACCTAATTTGAATTTTATGGGTTAAGATGTGTTGTCGACCTTGGAGAATGATTTCAAGGTTGATGATGGTATAAATAAGTGTCAAGGATTCATGACTAGATGTATATGTAATAAATATAATGTGTGTGATATGAATTTGATCAGTGTAGTAAGATCTTTCATGTATTAGGCTACTGGATGCAGTGAGCAGAAGGTGTCTACTATTTTTCAGTGTTGCTGCGAAGGTGATGTTTATGTTGTGGTGAATATTGAGCTTCATTATACTCCATGCATAGGTTAGATGCAATTATATCAGTCCATCCCTGGTAGTGAGCCTTTCTTTCTTTCTTCTAGGTAGTGAGCCTTTTGTAATTCAGTGTTGCTACTACTTTATATTGTTAGCTAATCCTCACTGTGGTTTTTCCCTTCGTGGGTTTTCCATGTAAAATCTGGTGTTATCTTGTGTTTTGTGTTGTTATGATTTAGTTTTTGTTATTTACTTTTCATGCTTAATCATCATAACAAGTTTAAGGGTTAATTAATCTAATGTGGATCTGAATATTTGTGAGGGTTTGAAGTTTATAATACAACTGATTCACCCCCTCCCCTCTTAGTTGTCTTGTGCATTCAATAATTGGTATTAGAGCTAGGTTCCTTAGACGAGAGCTTAAAACATCTTGAGGTAGATCTGGGATAGCACACAAGAAGGATGCTCCCCTGTTTGATGAATTTGACTATGCACTCTAGAAAATAAAGATGGAAGCCTTTCTGATTTCTCTTGGTTATGAGATCTAGAGATCCATTGAGTTTAATTACACTATAACTCATAATGGTATATGAATAGTTGAAGAAATCAAAGCTCATAAAATTGATGGTAAGGCAAAACATGCTCTTTTAAGTGGTATTACTAATTCTGAATTGGTGAAAGTTGTGAATTTGAAAACTGCTAATGAGATTTGGAAAAAAGTTGAAAAGTGTTTATGAAGGAGATGATAAGGTCAAACAAGCTAAAATGCAGAATTTGAAATTCATGTTTGAGACCATGCAAATGTTTGAAGATGAAAACATTATAAGCTATTTATAGAAGGTGGATGAAGTTGTCAATAGCATCAAAGAACGTGGTGGAAATATAGATGATAAAGAAGTGATATTGAAGGTACTCAAAACTCTTCCTAAGTCTTACAGTCATAAGGTTTCTACTATTGAAGAATTACAGAATTTGAATCAGTTTACCAAAGATCAGTTGCTTGGCACCTTAATTTCTTTTGAAATAAGAGTTTAGTACAACTAGTGGAACGACAAAGGTTGAGACTGCTTTTAAGGCTGGCAAATCAGAGAAGACTATGGAATTAGATCTAAAAGACCATGATAAAGTAGAAGCTAACTTTGTGAGAAGGATGAAAAAGGGTAATGGAAAGTTTAGTGGTAAATTGTCTTTTAAGTGTTTCAGTTGTGGAAAGATAGGTCATTATGCTTCAAGATGTCCAAATAGAGCTCTGAGAATTAAGAATAGGGAAAACAGAGGTAAGATGGTTAAGAAAAGTTACTATGTTAGAGAAGATGCAGATATATTTGATGATGAATCTAATTATGAGGATGATAATGATAATAAATGCTTATTCATAGCCCTAAGAGATTAAATTGATTCTGCTAATTCTGGAAGTTTTGTGAAGGAAAAGGGTCTAGAAGCAAGTACTAACCATAAAGGCACTATAATGTCTATTTTTCATGCTAGAAGAGAAAAATATGATTGGGTCATTGACAGTGGATGCTCAAATCACAATAGTAAGTTTGTTAAACTTGAAAAATATGAAGGTGGAGTAGTTAGGTTTGGTGATGATGTAGTTGCTAAGATCTGTGGAAAAGATTCAATCAGTTTTGATAGAAAGCATAACACTAATGATGTTCTTTATGTTAAAGGTTTAAAGAATAATCTCTTGAGTGTTGGATAGAGTGTAGCAAGGGTTACAATCTTATGTTTCAAGATGATGGTTGTGAGATCAGAAAAAGCTCTAGAATAGTGATTGCTGCTGGGAAGAGGACATATGGAAATGTTTATCAACTCAAAGGTGTTGATGGATGTTTCTTCATGACTCAAATCAATGAAAGCTAGCTATGGCATAGAAGATTGTGTCACATCAATTTTGATATCTTGGTAAAGATAAGTTTAATTCAAGTTGTGAGAGATCTACCAAATATTACAAAGCCTATCAATGCCATTTGCAAAGAATGTCAAGTTGGAAAGCAAGCAAGAGGAAGTTTCAAAGCCAAAGAACAATCTTCTATCAGATTGTTGGAATTGGTACATATAGATCTTTGCGGTCCTACCAAGGTAAGGAGTTTTCAAGGTGACAAGTATTTCATGTTGCTAATTGATGATTATTACAGAATGACATGGGTTACCTTTCTTCAAGAAAAATCAGAAGCCCTAAATAAGTTTAAGGGATTTAAAGCTATGGTTGAGAATGAAATGGATATCAAAATCAAATTCTTGAGATTTGACAGAGGTGGAGAATTTACTTCAAATGAGTTTAATACCTTTTTTGAGGATCATGGGATAAAGAGGCATTTATCTACCCCTAGGACTCCTCAGTAGAATGGAGTGGTTGAAATGAAGAATAGGATTGTTCAAGAAGCTGCAAGGACAATGATCAAAGAAGCAAACCTACCAGAAGTCTACTAGAGAGAATCAATTCATACTACTATCTACATACAAAATAGAGTACAAATAAGAGAAAATGACACGAAGACTCCCTATAAGCTATGGTATGGAAGGATTCCTACTATTAAATATTTCAAAGTTTTTGGAAGCAAATGCTATATCAGAAGAGATGAAGAACTAGGAAAGTTTGATGCAAGGTGTGATGAAGGTATTTTCCTTGGGTATTATAACTAAAAGCAAAGCTAACTAGTGCTACAACAAAAGGCTAATAAAAATTATTGAAAGTGCTAATATTAAGGTTGATGAAGATATACATAAGATTTTAGAGGTTAATGGATATGAATCAGATGAGTCTTCTTGCAGAGAAGAAGAAGAAACTAAAGAAAAAGTACAAGTTGAAGAACAAGAATGTCTAGAAATAATCCCTAAAACTCCCAAGTATGTGCAGAGGCATCACACTGAAGACTAGATCATTGGTGATAAGAGCAAAGGTGTACTGACAAGAAGGAGAGTTGTTGAAGAATAGGTAAATCTGTGTTTACTCTAAAGTTGAACCTAAAACAGTAAGTGAAGCATGCAAGGATGAGTATTGGATCAAAGCTATGGAAGAAGAACTAATGTAGATTGAGAAGAATCAGACTTGGGAACTTGTCCCAAGACCAGAGAACAAAAATGTAATTTGAACTAAGTGGGTATTCTAGAACAAATTGAATGAGAATGGAGAAGTGGTAAGGAACAAGGAAAGACCTATGTGTAAAGACTACTCACAAGTGGAAGGAATAGACTATGAGGAAACTTATGCTCTTGTGGCAAGAATGGAGGCCATTAGGATGTTTTTGTCTTTTACAACACATAAGGATTTCAAAGTATATCAAATGGATGTGAAGTCTACTTTTTTGAATGGTGAGTTGGAAGAGGAAGTGTACATAGAACAACCAGAAGAATTTTAGTTGTCAGATAAGCCAGATATGGTTTACAGGTTGAAGAAGGCACTATATGGATTGAAGCAAGATCCCAGAGCTTGGTATGCAAGGTTAGACAGGTATTTATTACAGCAAGGATTCAATAAAAGTACTACAGATAGCAATCTATAAATCAAAATACGTAAAGATCAAATTCTGATTGTGGAAGTGTATGTAGATGACATAATTTTTGGTGGAAATGAAGGTATGTGTAAGAGTTTTGTAGATGAAATGCAGAAAGAATTTGAAATGTCAATGTGTGGGGAAATGAACTTCTTCCTTAGGTTACAGATCAATCAGACAGATAAAGGTATTTTCATTTCTCAATCAAATTGTGTAAAAGAGTTGTTAAAGAAGTTTGCAATGGAATATTCTAAACTAGTTTGTACTCCTATGGTTACTGGTTGTAAGTTGAGAAAGAATGATGAATCTCCCAAGGCTGATCATAGCAAGTATAGATCAATGATTGAAGGATTACTATATCTGACTGCTACTAGACCAGATATTATTCATGCAGTCTATCTTGTGGATATATTTCAAGAAGATCCTAGAGAGTCACATGTTATGGTAGTGAAGAGGATTCTAAGATATTTAAATGGAACTCCAGATCATGGCTTGTGGTATCCAAAAGATACTGACTTTACTCTAAGTACTTATACAGATGCAGATTGGGTTGGTTGTGTAGATGACAAAAAAAGTACAAGTGGTGGTGCATTCTTTCTTGGATGTAGATTGGTGTCTTGGCTAATTAAGAAACAAGATTTAGTGTCTTTATCTACTGCAGAGGTAGAGTATATTATTGCAACATCATGTTGCACACAGGTGTTGTGGATGAAACAAACCTTGAAGGATATCAAAGTTGTGTATGATGAGTCAATTTCTATTTTCTGTGATAATACAAGTGCTATTAACATTTCAAAGAATCTAGTGATGCATTCAAGGATAAAGCATATTTCAATTAGGTATTACTTTTTGAGAGAGAAGGTTGCAGAGAATGAAGTGAAGCTTGAGTATGTAACTACAAAGGATCAAGTTGCTAACATATTTACTAAGGCTCTTCCTAAGGATACATTTAAGTATCTCCAAGAAAAGTTAGGGGTTATTGCCCCTCCTTCTTTGAACTAAATGCATAAGGAGATGCATCAATCTAGTGGACTTCAAGATTCATTCTTTTATGGACTGATGTTTAAGGCTACCTCTCAGGGGAGTAGGTAGTGGTCATTATGATTGTTGTACATAGGGGGAGTAAGAGTTATTACAGTTTGGTGTGCACTCCTAAGGGGGTATTCAGAGTAGCAAAAAGAAAAGATCATGTGACCTAATAAGAGTGAAAGAAGAGGTGTGTCGCCCTTTTCCATTGATGTCAAAGTGGGAGAGAGAGTAATGTGAAAAAGAAAAGAATCGGTGATCAGGGAGAGAGAGTAATATGTGTAAAAGAAAAGGGGGAGAGTAAGATAAAACAAGTCTAGTGTAAAGCTATGTCTTGATGGTTTTTCACATTATGTGTTTCCATTAATGACAATGGGGGAGATTGTTGCAAGTATGTGCTATTGGTGTTGTCATTGATGTCAACTAGCTTGTGTAGTCATTGGTGTCAATTGTGCCAAGAGTATGAATAGTTTGTGTTTAGTAGAGATCAGAGATAAGGTTGAGTAGATTTGAGGATGTTGCAATTATATGAGCTATTTGATTAAGTTGTCTAGGTGATTTGGTTTCTTTGTAGAAGTTATGAATATTTTGAGAATATGCTTCTGTTGGTTCGTTTACAAGTGCTTTTGAGAAAATTTGATTAATAAAGAAAATAATGTGTTGAAGATGTGTTCTGACTTAACAGAATAATGTTCTGATTTTGTTCCACATTTCTTCCTTATTCAAGATCTACTTTTACAATTTGAATATGTTGTTCAGAGATGTTATATTCCAAATTTACTACTCCGGTTCATTGTGCAGAGAAAGTTATGTTCACCAGTGTGTGGACTGTGTTTTTGGGTTGTGTAGAGGTGTCTAGGAGAAACTATTTTGCTCCGCATTTCTCCACAGATTTGTTTCTGGCATTGCGGTTCTAGATTTATGCTTATAAAGTCTATATCTTTCTTTAGTTCAAGTGGTTCATGGTTTGGTGCTTTGCAAGTTCATTTCTTGAGTGTGAGCTTTCTTCAGGTGAAAGATGTTGCAAAGGATTTTGTTAGTTTTCAGGTGCTTGTGGATGTTTCTAGATCATGTTCAAGCTTGTTGTGTGGTCCACATGTCATCTTTTGGTTTTGAGGAAGCATGCACTTAAAATTTCATAGTATTAACACAAGTTTAGTTGACTTGGTTGTTTCCACTAATTGTGGTTGTGCTTAGATGATTTTGAAAGCGTGATGAAGCATCTAAGAGTGGATTTAGGTCTGTGCTAAGGTGTGATGTGGTCCGCATTCATTCCTTTCCTCCACGAGAATGTTTTGGTTCTGACCTAATTTGAATTTTATGGGTTAAGATGTGTTTCTAACCTTGGAGAATGATTTCAAGGTTGATGATGGTATAAATAAGTGTCAAGGATCTATGATTGGATGTATATGCAGTAAATATGATGTGTGTGATATGAATTTGATCAGTGTAGTAAGATCTTTCATGTTTTAGGCTACTAGATGCAGTGAGCAGAAGGTGTCTACAATTTTTTAGCGTTGTTGGGAAGGTGATGTTTGTGTTGTGGTGAATATTGAGATTCATTGGAATTGTACCCCATGCATAGGTTAGATGCAATTATATCAGTTCATCCTTAGTAGTGAGCCTCCTCTTCTATCTCTTTCTTCTGGACAGTGAGCCTTTCTTTCTTTCTTCTGGGTAGTGAGCCTTTTGCAATTCAGTGTTGCTACTACTTTATATTGTGAGCTAATCCTCACCATAGTTTTTCCCTTCTTGGGTTTTCCACGTAAAATCTGGTGTCATCTTGTGTTTGGTGTTGTTATGATTCAACTTCTATTATTTTCTTTTCATGCTTAATCATCATAACAAGTTTATGGGTTAATTAAGCTAATGTGGATCTGAATGTTTGTGAGGGTTTGAAGTTTATGATACAATCGATTCATCCCCCCCCTCTTAGTTGTCTTGTTCATTCAACACATACGTTGTTCTAGAGCTACTATTTTGGCACAAGCAAGGAGGATGCTAACAAAGATTGTGGAATTTGGATTTACACCTACCAATTGCATTTGCTTGAAAGTTTCAAAAGCCTTTTCAACAAATCTATTTTGTGCATATCCTACAATCATTGTTATCCAAGAGGACACATCTCTTTGAGGCATTATGTCAAATAGTTTACATGCCTTGTCTATGATTCCACATTTTGCATGTACATGTTTACCAAGGTAGTTGCAACTATAACATATGTTAAAAATCCCCCTTCCTTTATCCTTTGATGGACGTTCATACCATGTTCAAAAGATCTTATTCTAGAACAAGTAGGTAGGGTGCTAGCAATAGTTGTGGAATTTGGATACCATTCATGAACAAATAGGTAGGATGCTAGAAACAGTTGTGGAATTTGGTTTTACACAAGTAGACAATATGTTGGAAATAGTTGTGGAATTTTGTTTTACACTTTCCAATTGTATTTTCTTGAAAGTTTGTAAATCCTTTCAAAAAGAAGCAATTTAATGTTCAATTTACCTATCACCGGATCTTAATTCAATTTACATTTTTTTAACATGTGGATCCTTTGCATAATTATAAATGTTCTAATCTCAAATTTAGAATGTAGATCTTCTTTTCTAAATATCAATACCTAAACATTGAATGCAACAATAACTATTGAGTTCTAATCATAATGAACTATTGAGTTTTGATCATACAGTGTCAACTATCCTAGCATTTTCTCTTTCCTTGTTTTTAAAAGTTATTTTAAAACTTTTCTTATTACAAGTGTTAATGATTATGTAAATTTTATAGCTTTGTTAATTTTTGGCATTGTTTAACTCTTGATGTGATTTTCTATGTTATTTGTACCAATATTTTTTCCATACTGAGTGTTTCTATTGACTAAAGTGCCCTTTCACTATTCAATTAATCTCTTAAAGTTGAGATGATTTGAATGAGTCCTCCAACAATAGTTTAAGTATTAAAAATCTCTATTCATGGTAATAGTGCCATTTCTTGTACCACATTAACAATATTGATTTAGTTGTATTAATGTAATTGGTCTTATTTTGGTTGTAGAAAACCAATTGGCCCTAATATGTGTTAGCCTCATTTCCTTCTTATTTCATTCTTCATGCATATTTGTTAGTTTTAATTCATCCATATAAGTTATTTTTCTCTTTGTACAAATTGAAATGGTTGATTTATTAGTCATCAAGGTGTTGGGAGAATAATTACTTATTAACTTCTCAAACTCCTACATATAAGCTTATAAAGAAGTATTGAAACAAAGAGCATTGGAGTGTGTAAAGCCTAAAACAACCAATAGCCTCTTGTGGAAGATCACAAGGCCTCATATATCTATACTTAATCAATGACCATTATATTTATTCCTTTTTTATGGCAATATCCTGAGGAAAATATGGGTTTGATTATTTTGTCTTCTATTACCTTAATATTTTTTCAGTGCATGCATCCATGTACTCATGGACTGCTTTGTGATTGGGAGATAAGGAACATTTAATTTTTTAATAATTTTAATATTAAGTCCCAACTTTATTATCTAAATTAATTATTGTTTCATTAAATACATTGATTTAATTAGCCTACATAATTCAAACAAAATCATTTTATTTTCTTTATAAATATATAGAGTAAAGTAGTGAATTTGATACAAGTTAATTATGGTTTCTATTTTAACTTAATTTATTTTTGGAATATGATTGAAGAGTTTTATTAGTAAGCTTAAAAATAACATTTTTGAAGAATAAAGTTAAAAGAAATTTTCTAAAAGCTCAGAGCATGAAGTTGTACTTTTTAAAATTATTAAAAAAATCATTTAATGTAGCATGATTTTCTTTTCACAATTATATATTAAAAAATAAATTTGATTGAAGAATTTTATTAATAAGCTTAAAATAACATTTGTGAGAAATTTTTTAAAAGGTGATAGCATGGAGTTATATTGTACATTTTAAAATTATTAAAAAATCATTTAGTGTAGCATGATTTGCTTTTCAAAATTATATACAAATGAATTTCATTTTTAAAATACATACTTAATATGCCATGTACTTCCACTTAAAGAACAACATAACTTTGTGTTATTACTTACAATACAAAATTATAATCAAAAGAAATCCATACATTTGCAAAATCTATTTTATCAAAATATATACATTATTTTTTATTAAATCAATAACTATTCATCAAGATGATTTAGTATAAATACTACTTATAATTAAGTGCCACAGTGGTAGTATTGTAATAATAGCAATAGTTTAGTTATCGAAGGAAGGATCGTAGTACCTACCTTTGTAGTATTGTAATAATAGCAATTGTTTAGTTATCTAAGGATGAGCTATCACAAAGTGATTCTTGAGTCGACTTGATAACACTTGGAGATCAAAGACATAAGGTGGCTTAACAAAAAATTGTTAGAAGTTGAATGTATGGCAATTTTACTAGGCTGAAGAGGATTTTAATAGTTAGGGTGAAGCTTGACCTCCAAGTTGAATCTTGTTGGCATAGTTGAGGTTGAGTTAATTATTATTCAATATGGTATAATTAGCTACTAGAGCACAGAGATGACAAATGTTGGTAACAAGGTTGTGTCATGGATTTTAATGAATGTCACTAAAGCATATAAATATGTTTAAGTAATTTTAAAATAATGAAAAAAATTATAAAATAATGTAAATAAAAAAAAAACAAGCGCTGTAGAGCAGTGAAGTTTCTGCCAAAATGTTCATGAATAGTTGTGTTTTAATTTGTTGTGTTTGCTTAGCTTTAGCAACAATGTTGATAATAAAATAAATTCATAATAATTTTGAAATTTGTCAATTTTTTGTTTTAAATTAGAGTTGACTATTTAAAAATTATAATAAGTTTTTTACTATGGGAATTAATTCTTGTAAAAAAATATAATAAGTTTTTGGTATCATTTAGATTAAATTATTGAAAATATTTCATTAAAAACTAATTATTAGATTTAACAATTAATGGCGTGAGTGTGTTAACAAAACCTATTAAAGAGCTGACATATAAAAACAATTACACCAGAGGACTGATCTAGTGGAATTAAGGTACATAAAAACAAAATAGAGCCAACATAGTTTTTTTAGCCTAGATAGTTTATTAAATCAATGAAGAGAGAAGTTTAATTGGTAAGGGCACTGTGCAGCCTTTTTTTTTTGTTTTTTTCTTGCCAAATGAATTTATGAAGTGATACAATGCTGTTATTATTTATAGAAGGTTAGATTAGGCATTGCGTATTATTATTGCACTTAAAGTGTACCTTAAATTATGCAAAATTATAATTTATTTAATATTCTTATTGCATAAACCAATCTTTGAAAACCAAGGCTAAATTATTAAATAAATTAATATTAACAGCAGGGTTAGGGTTCTTCAATCTTTAAAAGCCACAAAGAAAATAAATATTTAGTTTAATGACCTTTGTTTTAGATTTTTACTATGGGAATTAATTGCTTTAAAAAATTATAATAAGTTTTTTACTATGGGAGGAGGATGCCGATTTTTTGCTCTGCATGTCGAGCTAGGGCGTTCGTACCCTAGCCCGATCCTCTGGTTTTTTCTTGGTCATGCGAAGTGTGGGGAGTGCATGCATTTTGGGGAGGTCTGGGGTTGTGATTTTTATCAGTGCAAAGTTTTTTCATCTGCATCGGTGTCTCTTTCTCCCTAAGTGTGCGGGGGTTTTGTGCCTAGTTAGAGGCTGCGGGTGGGGTTTTTGTGCCTAGTTGGTTTGGGTCTACAGTTTGAAGGTAGTTCTAGGTGGTGGGTCAGTCAAACCCTAGCGGTGGTTCTTTTTTCTCAGGGGCCTGCATGCCTGCCTTGGGTCTTGTTTAGTTTCAATGTTGATCGGGGAGTCTTCAGGGCCTAGTCCCAAGATGAATTTTCACTCAGCAGCGGTTGGTGCGAATTCTCCTTCACATGCTTCGAAGGTTTTTAATAATAACTTGTTCTCACCAGATCTGGGGTTTGTCTGGTGGTACATGGATTATGAAGATCAATGGATGTCTTGAACATTGTAAGGAGAGGACAAAATTGGTTATCCTGTTGGAGATGATTGCAGAAGATATTGACTATTATTTGAAGCATGCATTGCTGTACAAGTTTATGAGGATGCGTGTTTCATTACAATTTCTTGAATCATGGGCCCAACAGACATGGATTCTAGAGGGAGAAATGGAGGTTATGCTTTTAGCAAATAACTATTTCATGGTTTCATTTAGTTGCTTGGTGGTTCGCAACAAGGCCTTTGAAGGAGGCCCCTATTTTCATAATCAGATTGGGTTATTTATTAAACCTTAGCATGCAAGCTTCAATCGTGCTGAAGATCTTTCAAACCGGGTTCTGGTGTGGGTTCATCTTCCGAGGTTTCCTATGGAATGTTGGCGGGATGATGTTTTACACTTGCTAGCTTCGATGCTAGGAAAACCACTTGGTGCTTCACAACCAACTCAAGTTAAAAAGGTGATAACTGTTAATTTTAATAATCAGATTGACAATAAGAACAATGAGACACAAATGCACACAACACACGCATATACCCTAGGAAAACCTCCCTCTTGGAGGTGAAAAACCTAGCAAGGAAATCTCAGATTCAATTTATATTATGAACAGAAATGAATTACAGCTTCACCTGTCTGGGGGCACGAAACATAGATATCAAAATTACAACTCGTTTGAACCTGATTCAAACTAGTCAGAATGAAGCTGTTGCACATTAGCGTAGTCGCACAGTAATACAGAGATTCGGCAGTCAATAATCAATGAACTGTTGAATGGTGAACCAATGAAATGATTAAATTGGTGAACTAATTGAACCAATGAACCGGTTCACTGAACCGGTTCAACTATCTGCAGAACTTACTGAGTCACCGAACCTGTGAGCTCATTGAACTATTGAACCAAACCGTTAAACCAATCCGTTGAACTAAACCATTGAACCAAACGGTTGAACCTTGAGCCGCTGAAGCCTTTGAGCCTTCAGAGCTCAATGAGCTTGATGCGTCTTTGAACTAGTGAAAGCGTTGAATCTGTCAAATGATTCAACGCTCAGCGAGGCACTTAGAACTGTTGCAGATGAATGCCGATGGAGAATTTTTGCTAATCAGAATTCGGGGTCAGTGAAGGTTGTATGAATGCTGAGTGCCAGTCGCTCTTCATTTATATGAGATCGCTCGATTAATTTTGGCACTAATTACATACACGTTACAATTGAAATAGGTCCAGGCCTATTTGTAATTTCAAGATACATTGAATGAATTCGCCCAGATAGGGCCAGCCTTAAATCTAAGATTTAAAATGCTAAGGCCGATAGGCCATTCAGCATTTTATAACTAGGTCAGTCTTGGAAAGGGATCTGACCTAGCTACCAAAATCAACACTCCCTCTTAGCTAGGAAGGATTCCTTTATAAGGATCAAATCACATAGTGACTATCACCATGGCTGCTTCCATGGATAAGGAAAAACATAAGTGCTTATTGTCATCTCCACATGACATTTACCATAGATACTCCCAGAGGGTGAACAAGCTCATCATGAAATTTCTACCATGATATCCACCATACCTTCTTGCAGAGGGTGGATTCGCCATGCCTACTTGCAGAGGGTGGAAGAGGGCTTTCACCTCAAACTTCTCCTAGAGAAGAGTGCATTACCATCATGCCTACTCACAGAGGATGGAGGAGGGATTTCACCTCAAACCTCTCCCAGAGAAGAGTGCATTACCATCATGCCTACTCGCAGAGGATGGAGGAGGGCTTTCACCTCAAACTTCTCCCAAAGAAGAGTGCATTACCATCATGCCTACTCGCAAAGGATAGATCCACCATGCCTACTCGCAGAGGGTGGAAGATATAGTGTAATGTATCACTGATGCTGAGTCTCCCTCTCAGCTAGAGCTGTGTTCTCCACAACTCCAAGCTTCTCTCAAAAATATGCAAGCTTCACTCAAGCAAGGGGTTTGGTGAGAACATCTGTTGTTTGCTCATCAGTGCTAATGTACTTCAGTTGAATAGCATTCCTTTGCACCATATCCTGGATATAGTGATACTGAGTTTCCACATGCTTTGATCTGTCATGAAACACAGGATTGGCAGAGAGCTTCACACAGCTCTGATTATCACTGTGAATAACTGTAGGCTCCCAGGGTTGTCCAAACAAACCTGCAAGGAGTTTTCAAAGCCACACTGCTTCTCGAGATGCCACACAAGCTACAATATATTCTACTTCAGCAGTACTCAATGCTACTGAAGACTATTTTCTGCTGCACCAGGATATCATGGCGGATCCCAAGCTGAAGCAAACTCCAGAAGTGCTCTTTCTATCAATGACACTTCCTGCCCAATCAGAATCAGAATAGCCTACCAAGGTAATGACTATGTTGGAAGAGTACTTCAATTCATATCCAACTATACCACGCAAATATCTCAAGATATGCTTGGCTGCAACAAGATGAATCTGCCTTGGTTCGCACATAAACTGGCTGAGGGCACTCACTGCATAGCAAATGTTAGGTCTAGTGTTAACTAGATACATCAAGGATCCAATCAGCTACCTGTATTTAGTGGGATTCACCAGATCAGATCTAGCTATAGATTCACTCAACTTCTTTAGGTTAGTTTCCATAGGAGTAGGCATAGGTTTACAATCTAGCATTCCAAATCTCTTCAAAATATCAATGGTATATTTTCCTTGACTTAGAATAATTTCATTGGGTCTTTGCCATACTTCTAACCCTAGAAAGAAATGCATGAGACCTAGATCTTTCATTTCAAATTCTGAAGTCAGTTCTTCCTTACATCTAAGAATGAGATGATCTTCTCCAGTTAGGAATAGGTCGTCAACATATAAAACCAAAATCAACATTTCACCATTGAATACCTTGAAGTAAAGGTTAGGATCAGCATCATTCTTACAGAATCTTAGGCTTATCAAATACTTATCAATTCTTTCATACCAAGCACGGGGGGCCTGCTTAAGGCCATATAATGCTTTCTTCAATCTGCATACATGAGATTCTTTCTTATGGATCACATAGCCTTCAGGTTGCTCAATGTAGACCTCTTCTTCAATAATACCATTGAGGAAGGCTGTCTTTATATCCATCTGATGCAACTTCCATCCCTTAGTTGCGGCAATTGCAATGATAGTCCTGATGGAAGTATATCGAGCAACAAGGGCAAAGGTTTCCTCATAATCTATGCCTTCTTTCTGAGAGAAGCCATGAGCCACAAATCTAGCTTTGTATTTCTCAATACTTCCATCAGCAACATGTTTAATTTTAAACAACCATTTGGAAGATACAACAGACTTACCTTTGGGTCTAGGCTCAATATCCCAAACATCATTCTTAATGATAGACTGATATTCTTCATCCATAGCATTCTTCCATGTCTGTTGGTTCATGGCCTCTTCAACGCTGGAAGGTTCAGTCTCAATGAGATTGCACATTAATGCAACATAGTTTGAGAATCTCTAAGGTCTCCTTCTTTCTCTAAGTGTGCCACTTGGAGCTGCAAACTTTTCTACCTCTTGAATCCAAAGAGGTCTCTTTTTATTCACGGTAATGTCCCTAGGCCCATCTATAGGATCCAAAGGTTCACTTGGATCATCATGATTTTCAGATTCTATAGACTCTCTCTGAATCTCAGTATCATGCTCAATATCCATGTTTTGAGGGTTATCATGGACTTCATTGTCAATCTCTAGACTTGAGCCTTTAGATCTTTTGAGTGCAATATTTTCTTCAAAAGTGACATCTCTACTAACCTCAATAAACCTCTGACCTAGAATGTAAATTCTAAATGCTTTGGATGTTTCGCTGTAGCCCACAAGAGTGCCTCTTTTGCTAGAAGGTTCCAACTTGGTTCTCTTCTCTTTGGGTACATGGACATATACTGGACTCCCGAAGATCCTCAAGTGACTGATATCAGGTTTGATCCCTGAAAATGCTTCTTCTGGAGTCATATCTTTCAATACATGGTGAGGGCATCTATTATGAATGTAGACAGCAGTCCTAGATGCTTCAGCCCATAGGAAAGTCTGTAGATCCTGATCATGAATCATTGCTTTTGCTGCCTCAACTATGGATCTGTTCTTTCTTTCTGCAACCCCATTTTGCTGAGGGTTGTAGGGAACACAAAACTCCCTCTTTATCCCTGCCTCAACACAAAAGTCATGAAAACTACCCGAGGTGTATTCACCTCCATTGTCAGACCTAAAAACTTTAATTCTTTTCCTAGATAGATTTTCAGCTAAAGCTTTAAATTATTTGAATCTACTTAGAACTTCATCAGATTCTTTTGATTTAAGAAAGTAAATCCAATTTTTCCTAGAGTAGTCATCTATAAAGATTACATAATACAAGAATCCACTTGGAGAAGCAACAGACATAGGTCCACATAAATCAGAATGCACCAGAGCTAATTTCTCTTTAGATCTACTTTCACTTTGATGAAATGGACTCTTGATATTCTTACCCATAGCACAACCTTTGCATGTATTATCATGAGTATGACTGAGTTTAGGCATACCTTTAACTATCTTCTCAAGTGTGGGGAGGGCTCAGAAATGAAGATGTCCGAGTCTTCTATGCCATAGCTCGCTTGACTCAGGTGCTTCATGAATGAGAGCTTCAACTGGACGTGCTGAAAGCTTATATAGGCTCTCATACCTATTCCCAATGACACGAGCTGATTTTATGCTGGACTTCTTAGGCCATGCAAGCACCCTTCCCTCAGAAAATGCAATCTGATAACCCTTATCTTCTAGTGCTGATATGGAGATAAGGTTTCTTTTGATTCTAGGCACAAACAAAATATCGCTGAGGTGAAGAGAAATTCTAGAATCTAAATTAAGGGAAGTAGTACCAAAGCCTCTCACAGAATAGCGAGCATCATCACCAATGACCACATGAAGATTAGACTCTTTCTCCACTAAATCTGAGAGGTACTCTCGATAGCCGGTGATGTGTCTAGATGCGCCACTATCAATCAACCATGTATCACTGTCTGAGGGTACATTGCTTGACAAAGCAGAGATGAAAAGGAAGTCTTCAGTATTGGACTGATTTGAGACTTCATTTAAATTTGCTCCTTGTTGCTTAGACTAGAATAAACAATCCCTTGCATAGTGATCAAATTTGTCACATCTGAAGCACTTGATGTGGGACAGGTCCCTTTTCTTTTTTTTTTACGAATCATGAGATGGATTAGACTTTTGATCTCTATTCCTCTTGAAATTGTTCTTCCAATAGCCTCCTTTCTTCTTGAAGGACTGGGCAACAAGGACATGATTGTCTTCATGAGTGTTTTTGATAACTCCTCTAGCAGCCAGTCGAGACTCTTCTTGGATACAGTCAGCCCTTAATTTGTCAAACTTGGGCAGATCAACTCTTGCACTAATTCCTTGAATGTAGGATTCCCAAGATGCTGGAAGACCATTGAGGGCTAGCATAGTTAAATCATTTTCATCAACAATCTTTCCAATAGATGAGAGCTGATCTCTCAAATCATAAATCCTCATGAAGTAAGCCATGACGGATTCACCTTTAGCCATCTTGATGTGATGAAGCTGCTGCTTCAAAGCTAGAACATGACTAGTGTTGTTGATTTCATACATCTCCTCCAAGGTTCTAAACATTTTGCTTGCTGTATTCAGCTTGGAGATGATGAGAAAAATGTGATCTTTTACTGAATCAATTAAGATCTTCTGAGCTTGAAAATCTTTCTTCCTCCATTGGATCTTTTCTCCTTCTGCCTTAGGCTTGGAAGATTCTTTGGTCACAAAGTCTACAAGGTCATTTTCATTCAACGCAAGCATGATGCAGACTCTCCATGATGTGAAATTGGAAGCCCCATCCAATCTATCTTCAACCTTGAGACTGTGAGCCATTTTATCTGATCTTTAATGATAAGAGCAGAATGTAAATAACTAAATGCTGCAAATCTGATTATACTAATTCGAACCTGGCTCTAATACCATGTTAATTTTAATAATCAGATTGACAGTAAGAACAATCAGACACAAATGCACACAACACACGCATATACCCTGGGAAAACCTCCCTCTTGGAGGTGAAAAACCTAGCAAGGAAATCTCAGATTCATTTTATATTATGAGCAGAAATGAATTACAGCTTCACCCGTCTGGGGGCACGAAACATAGATATCAAAATTACAACTCATTTGAACCTGATTCAAACTGGTCAGAATGAAGCTGCTGCACATCAGCGTAGTCACACAGTAATACAGAGATTCAGCAGTCAATAATCAATGAACCGTTGAATGGTTGAACCAATGAAGTGATTGAACTGGTGAACTAATTGAACCAATGAACTAGTTCACTGAACCGGTTCAATTGTCTGCAGAACTTACTGAGTCGCCGAACCTGTGAGCTTGTTGAACTGTTGAACCGAACCGTTGAACCAATCCGTTGAACTGAACTGTTGAACCAAATGGTTGAACCTTGAGCTGCCGAAGCCTTTGAGCCTTAGGAGCTCAATGAGCTCAATGCATCTTTGAACCAGTGAAAGCGTCAAATTTGTCAAATGATTGAACACTCAGCGAGGCACTTAGAACTGTTGCAGATGAATGCCTATGGAGAATCTTCACTGATCAGAATTCAGGGTCAGTGAAGGCTGTATGAATGCTGTGTGCCAGTCAATTTTGGCGCTAATTACATACACGTTATAATTGAAATAGGTCCAGGCCTATTTGCAATTTCAAGATACATCAAATGAATTTGCCCAGATAGGGCCAGCCTTAAATTTGAGATTTAAAATGCTAAGGCCGATAGGCCATTCAACATTTTATAACTAGGTCGGTCTTGGAAAGGGATCCAACCTAGCTACCAAAATCAACAATAACTTTTTCTTGTATCTATGTTGAGATTGATTTAAGTAAACCTTTGCCAGATTCGGTGGATATGTTTGCGGGTCCTTACTCTTGGGTGCAGCAGTTGGACTATGAGACTCTTCCTTTTTGGTGTCGTCTCTGTCATGAATATGGACATTTGCAGAGGAGATGCCCAAAGGCTAGGCATATGGATTCCCAGCCTTCTCAACCTCCCCACAATCCCCCTAGGGTTGAAAAGGGGAAGGAACCCATTCCTGGTGATGTGGATGGGGCTAATGGTTTTGTTCCTATCAAGGCTCGAAACAGGAATTGAGGTCAAAAGAGAACTTTGAAGGAAAGGCAGGATGATGATTATTTCAACAGATTTGAAGTTTTAGATGATCTGAGCCAGCAGGAAGTGAATCCAGGCTTGGTGAATCTAGATCAGGGTGCTTTGGGTATAGGATAGGAGGGCCTTCTTTCTGAAGCTACTCAGGTTCTGCAGGATAAGAGGTCTTTGCAAATGGACACAGATGTTCAAATGGAAGTCTAGGTGGAATCGGTTCCTATTATAGTAGAGAAGAAGGGTGGTGAGGATGGATCTCCTCTTGTTTCGAATGCAGGTACTGAGGGGGTGAAGAATAATAAGTCTTCTTCTCATTTGGGTCTTCATCAAAAGGATCCAAAAAAGGGGGCTGGGGAGAAGTCTTCCAAGCTTGGTAGAAAAAAGGATTTGGAAAAGATTAAATTAACAGAGGAAACTTTGGTAGAGTCAGGGTCTGTTAAGACTCTAGATTCTCATTTTTTGAGCCCCTTGAAATGATTGTTCTATCCTGGAATGTAAGGGGCTTGAACAGTGGCCCTCAACAAAAAGTTGTTCATGATTTGGTTAGAAGTCAATCTCCTGATGTTCTTTTCCTACAGGAGACTAAGTTATTAGTGGAGCGTATGTTTGGTTTAGTGCCTAAGTTGTGGGGGAGTGGAGAGTGCCAGTGTATTGGTGCTCAAGGGTCTGTTGGGGGAGTGGCTTGTTTATGGAATCCTCAGAAGATCTAACCTCTTTGGTGGTTGTCCTTTCAGTCTTCTATCTCTATGATTGCGTCTTGTTTTGAGACAGGGGAGTCTGTTCTCTTCTCCAATATCTATGCGCCTACTGAACTTCAGGGTAAGCAACTTTTGTCGTCCCATATCCAGTTTTTCCAAAGCATGGTTCCTTTCCATCCATGGATTATGGATATCCATGGATTATGGATGGAGACTTCAATGTTATTTCTGAGTTGGCTGAGAAGCGGGGTGGTATTGCTAGGCTTGAGCCTTCTACGTTGCTACTTCAGGATAACATCTCAGCTTTAAATCTTGTTGATATCAAGCCCATTAATGGCTAGTTTACTTGGAACAATTGGAGGATTAGGAATAACTACATTGCAGAATGACTTGACTACTTTCTAGTTTCTTACTACTAGGTTGATGGGTTGTGATCTTCTAGCTCTAAAATTTTGGATTGGAGGGGCTCAGATCATTGGCCTATCAAGCTGGCTATTTCTTCATCTCATGTGCTTTGGTCTCCTTCTTTCAAGTTCCAGCTTATGTGGTTTGACTCCTCTCTCCATGACTATGTTGCTGAGTGGTGGAGGTATGGTAGACCTGCTTATGGTATAGCAATGTATACTTTTTCTAAGTTACTTCAATTTGTCAAGTATCAACTTAAACATTGAAATCGGCAATGCTTTGGAAACATTTTCCATGCTAAGACTGCTGTCTAGGCTAAGTTGGATGGTATTATGAGGTTGATCAGGGAGGATGGAGTGACTGAGGACCTGCTGCAGGAAGAGACTAGGGCTTTGAAAGCACTGGAAGAGTGTGAGCTACAAGAGGAAGTTTTTTGGAAACAAAAGGCTTGGATTGAGTGGCTTCAGGAAGGGGATAAAAATACTACTTTTTTCTTCAACTCAGTGAAAGCTAGGAGACATGGCAATTCTATTTATGCTCTGGTGAATGACAAGGATGAAACTCTTTCTTCTTTTCATGAAATCACATGTGAAGCTATGCAATATTTTTTATCCAGGGAGGACTCGCAGGGGGTTCTAATGAGGAAGCTCAGGTCCTTTCTTGTATCCCTTCTTTGGTATCTAGGGAGATGAATGAGCATCTTATGAGTGATATTTTGATTGAGGAGCAAGAGGGGATTGTGTTTCAAATGAAGAGGGGGAAAGCTCCTGGCCCTGATGGTTTCTCGATTGAGTTCTTTCAAGAATTCTGGGAGATTATCAAGTTGGACTTGTTGGCAGTTGTTCAGGAGTCTCGTAAGAATAAATAGATGTTATGGGCTTTGAATTCTACCTTCCTTGCTCTCATCCCAAAGTGTGATGGGGCAGATAGGCTAAGTCAATTTCGTCCTATCTCTCTTGGCAATGTGATTTATAAAATTATCTCTAAATTGATTGCTGATAGGTTGAAAAAGTGGCTTAAAGTGTCGATCGCTGAGGAACAGAGTGGTTTTGTGGCGGGACGGTAGATTCTGGATGGGGTTGTTATCGCAACTGAAACCATTCACTCTATGGCCAGTTCCAAAGATAAGACGATGTTCATCAATCCTGATATGGCTAAGGCTTGATGACCGAGTTTGATGGTCCTTCCTTCGGAAGGTTCTTGGTGCTTTTGGTTTTGGGAAAGAGTGGATTTATTGGGTTATGAGTTGTGTTACTTCGGTCTCTTTCTCTATGTTAATAAATGGTGATCACTCTGAGCTTTTTGGTACCTCTCAGGGTTTGCAACAGGGTGACCCCCTCTCTCCTTATTGTTTCTTCTTCTTGTTGAAGGTCTAGGACTTTTGATAAGAAGGAATGTGGAGTTAGGTTTCATTCAGGGGTGGGGGTGAGGAGGTGGTTTACCTCCACAGTCTCACTTGCAGTTTGTAGATGACACTGCTTTGATGGATATGGCTACAATTAGGGAAGCTTCAAATTTGTGCAAGGTGTTGGATGTTTATCTTGTAGCTTCGGGCCAATTGATTAACGAAGATAAATCTTCCATCTTTTTCTTCAATACTCCAAGTTCCATTTAGAGGTGAATTGCTCATATCTTGAGATTTCAGACTGGGGTTCTCCCTTTGACCTATCTTGGTATTCCCATCTCTATTAGAAGACTACCCAGGGATTCTTGGCAAAATATTCTAGATAAATTTCATGTGAAAGTTAATCATTGGACCCATCGTTGGCTGTCCTTT
The DNA here is from genome assembly GCA_027924645.1 of Cunninghamia lanceolata. Taxonomy (NCBI): domain Eukaryota; kingdom Viridiplantae; phylum Streptophyta; class Pinopsida; order Cupressales; family Cupressaceae; genus Cunninghamia; species Cunninghamia lanceolata. The sequence continues at coordinate 1,412,184 of BSBN01001051.1, read as the reverse complement.
GTAGGTCGTGTTCAGTTGTTCAAGTCTGTGGTGCAGGCCCTCCCTATTTATAGATGTATGATTCAGGTGGCCCCTTTGGGTTTTGTTAGGGAATTAGATTCCTTAGCAAGATAGTTCTTATGGGCTGGTAGCTTATTGTCCTCTAAATGGAGCCTTGTCATATGGGACATTATTTGTAGCCCAAAGTAGTTTGGCAGCCTTGGGTTAAGGCAGTCGTCATTGTCAGGGATGGCGTTGGATGCTAAATTGAATTGGCGGTGGTGTGTGGAGAAGGATGGGATCTGGGCCAGGATATTAAATCAGAAATACTTTTCAGGGATCCCTCAGATTGATATTCCTTGCTATCCCCTGGTGGGGAATGGCTCGGTGATTTGGAGTACGCTCAAGAAAGGGGCTGCTCTAGTCAAGGATGGCTTATTTTGGATTTGTAAAAGAGGGACAAAAGCTCATTTTTGGTCTAATTCTTGGGATGGTTTTCCTTCCATTGTTTCTCAATTTCCTAATTTGGTGACTCTGTGTCAGAGGTTTTGTGAGGCAGGATGGTCAAGGGTGAGTGACTTCAAGTCCTTTTCTTCTCATGGGTAGTTGGTGGTGACAAGATGGAAGAATCCTAATGAGTGGCCTATTGTTGGTATGGAGGAGTGTGCTGAGCTTCATAGTATCCTTTCTCATAGACATTGTAGCTCCCTCCAAGAAGGGGATGTTCTCTCTTGGTCTCCTAATTCTAAGGGTATGTATACTGCTGCTTCTGGATATCAGGTGTTGTTATCTCACCGGCTAGATGGGGTGGAGGTTCACTAGTGGAAGAAAGTGTGGAATAAGCTTTCTTGGCCAAAGTGTAATTGCTTTATTTGGACTTTGGCTTGGAATAGGTACTTGAAATGGGATAATATTCAGAAGCGGGGTTTTCAAGGTCCTTCTATGTGTGTTTTGTGTGGATGTAGAGAGGAGGACTCCTCTCACTTGTTTTTCTGGTGTCCCTTGACTTTGCATCTTTGGCATTTTTGGTGGGAAGTTTGGAAAAGCCCCTGTGTTCATGCTTCCTCCCTAGTGGATTTGTGGAGTAGTCTAGGCAGACCTCCTTCTATGGCCTCTTTCTTGCAAGATGTGTGGTATGTTGGGCCTTCCTTCATACTATGACAGATTTGGTTGGAACGGAATCAAAGAATATTTCAAGGTGAGAAGTTGTTGATTCAACAAGTTTGGCACAAAATTATGGGTATGATTTGGGAGACAGTGGAAGCTAAGTGTGATGTGGTGTTCCCTTTGGAGAAAGGGGATGTTGAGATGGTGGATAGATTGGGTATTCAGGGGTTGTCTACAGCTTCCGCTTGTGTCAGGAGAGGTAGGTGGGTGAAAACGAAAGTTCAAAGGGTAGGGAATTGGATACCCCCTTCGGCTAGCATTCTAAAGCTCAATACTAATGGTTCTTCAAGGGGCAATCCTCGACCTGTTGGGATTGGTGGGGCTGGTAGGGATTTTTTGGGATCGGTGGTTTTTTTTCTTTTCTGTTCATGAAGGATTGTAGACTATCAACCTTATGGAAGGTTTGGCAATCCTCTACGCTTTAGAGAGGGTTTATGCTTTGGGATGGCGTAAGGTTATCTATGAGTCTGATTCATAGGTTTTGATTAATTTGCTGAATAAATAGAAGGTTTCTGATGTTAGTTGGCAGTTGGCTATGATGGTGCAACAGATTCTGCAGATAAGTTCTTTGATGGAGATGGTGTCTTTTGTCCATATTCCAAGGGAGTGGAATAGGGCAGCAGATTGTTTGGCTAAGTGGGCTTCTAAGCATTTAAATGGCTGGAAGATTAATGAGTGGGAGCAGGTTCCTCATGAGCTCCGACATGACTTGGAGAAGATTCTTGCCGAGGATGGGAATGGTATTGGTGAAGGATGATGTTATTTCATGCTTTGTATGGTTGTTTCTTATGGATTCCTAGGGCCTTGGCCCTTTGATGTTTTGTAATGCTCTTTTCTAAATTTCAATAAAGTTTTTACCCCTTTTATAAAAAAAAAAAAATTTTACTATGGGAATTAATTCTTGTAAAAAAATATAATAAGTTTTTGGTATCATTTAGATTAAATTATTGAAAATATTTCATTAAAAACTAATTATTAGAACTAACAAATAATTACCAAAGAAAAACTTTATTTTAGTTTAATGAAAGTAAAAAAAATGCAACTACACATGATTGATATGCAAATATAAAAGTACTAGTTCCTCATTATTTCTAAATAAAAAAATCATTGATTAAATGATACATTATGGCCAATAATAAGTCTCTTTCAAAACATATAGAAGTGCAGGGTTTAAACAAAGACACAATTTTAAACAAGTGCCAAGTTACCTGCCTTGTAGTGTTGTAATTATAGTATGTGTTTTAGTTGTAATTATAGTTGTGTTTTAGTTTTAATTTTTCAATTTATTAGGTAAACTTCAAATTTACTTTTTGTCAAACCAACAAAATGGTTATTATTTATAGTTATAATATTAATTATATTATTAATATTTGTTATAACACTTACATATATTTTTTTTTATAATTTAATAACTGGTAAGGGCCAACTCCCATTGTATTATATCATCAAACAAAAAGTTACAGATTTCATGTCCATATTCGTTGTCCTTGTCATTTGGCACCCTAAAACCTTCCCTTGCCAAGAAGTTACCCATCCATTCCATCAATGGGAGGGGGAGAATTTATGCTATCCTCTGTAAGAATTCCAGGTTCCGATCCAACGCCCCCACCCTCTCCTCCAGCTCATCCATGTCCACTGAGAAAACTAGTTGAAACCTCTAAATCTCCTTTGACCCCTGCCCTTTCCTCATGTAATAATGTTGTGGCAGTGGAATCTTGCCATCAATGCTCACATTATCCAGCACCACATCAATCTCCCCTAGGTACGCATGTTTAAACAACATCTGGCACAAATTTTTAGCCTTTGGCTTTGGCACTCCTCTACTCAGAGCTAATGCCAAGAGCATTGCCGGGATATCTGTATTTACCCAGTGCCTATGGTAAGACCATAGGAATTCCCACCCCAACACCTCCTTCACCGCATGTAGCACCATCTCATGCTTCACAGTGAGGATCCCTTGAAGTCTCTTATCCGAAACCACTCCAAAGAAAGCTACCATTGTTGTTGTGGACTCAAGGCATATCAGTGTATCCATAACTTCTGCACCTTCCTTTGTCACTACTCATAACAATTGCTTTCTACCTTGCCTCCCTCGTCTATTTATGCCCAAAAAACACATCTTCCCGTAATTGCTTCATTTATTCATCACACGAACTACCACTTCCTAGCCTGTACTTCCCCTTATGCTTCCTCATCATGAGGTGATGATCAAGCGCCTTGAAATAACTACTTTCCAATTTTTGAGAAAATTTGCCTATCCTTTCCACTCTCGATGATCTATGAGTTGATCCAGCCTTGAACCTTGATCTCCTCACATGAACACAATCTACCATTTAGTTGTCACGGTAGATCCTTCTAACCCCAGGCCACCTCACCCTCCCATCTCACCCATCTGCCGTCACTCCTCACCACGTTAGACCTCTACTTCGCTGGCATTCTCAGTCGTCCGCCTACCTCCAAATGCCCCTTCTTTTGCCAATTCATCATCCACAATGTTCCCTTCTCTGTACATGTGGCTGATGCAGAATTCTAAAAAGGAGTTGATGAGTCTTCTAATTGGCTGAAGCCATTAGCGGAGAATCCAACTCAATGTGAAGTTGGTCCTTATTGCATTCACCATTAGTGGCAAATCTCCTTCTAAATGCAATTTAGTAGCCCCCAAAGCTTTGCCCATCTCCAACCCGCTTAACACAGCTTGGAACTCGGCTACATTGTTAGTGGTCTGCCTGATGAAGACCGCCCTCTGGTCCAACACTTTTCCTTCTGAATCCCTGGCCACACACCTGATTCTTGCCCTACCTGGGTTTCCCACATAGGCACCATCAAAATTCACCTTTATCCAACCCTCTTTCGATTTCTACCAAATTGTCTGCCTTTGAATAGCTAGCTTCTTTGTTGCACAACTAGTGCCTATAGCTAGCGAGATACCTAATCTTGCAAATCTATTTGATAGTTCGAAATCCTTATTGTTGAAGTTATTTTTCACCAAAGGTCTATTTTTGGCCGCTGAATTTACCAGTTCTACTATTGCCCTTTCAAATTTTCCTGCCAAGATTTCCCTGCCCATGGCCTGTTCCTTCAAGGTTCTTCTATTTCTTTCCTTCCACACCTCCCAGCAAATCATTAAGGGTACAATTTTCTAGATACTGATCAAAGCACCCTTGTTATTCTTCCCTAGCCAAGCCATAATCCACTCTTGCAAGCTCTGAGAGAATAGGGTCTAAAACTCTAGTTTCCTAACCACCTCTTCCAACAAAATTCTGCATATGGGCATCCTCGCAGCAAATGATCCACAATCTCCCTATCCCTTTTACACAATATGCACCAATTAGGTCCCCTAAACCCCAGCTTCTCCAGCCTATCCTATGTCAAGATTCTATTTTGAGTTGCAAGCCATAGGTAAATGCCCGCCTTTGACAAAACATCCTTACCCCAAAAGAGAAGCCTTGGCCATTGCTAAACTGGTTCCACTCCTTCTTTGATCATGTATCCTATTTTAACTTTGTATTCATCATCTTCTGAGGCAGCCCATCTTAAAACATCTTCTCCTATCATGTCTGGTATCCTCCTTTCTCCTAGGATTGTTTTGAGAGCCTCTTTCTATTCTTCCAGAGCATTAAGCTCTCTTGGGTCCTTCCACACCCACTGGTCCCCCTCCCTTCTGAAGTCACACACCCTAGGTCCCCATACTCTACTACTTTCCTCCCTAACTTCTTCCATATGGGGAGTTCCTCTAAACTTGGAGTATCCATCCCAAGAATCTTTCCAGAAGGAAGCCTTCAATCCATTATCCACCTACCAAGTGACATGTTTTGCTATAATATCCCTACTTTCACATATGAAATTCCAAATTGCAGAACCCCTTGGAGGGTTTACTATTTTCACTATATTCTCTGGATCATCTAAGTCCTAATATTTTCTTCTCAAGATTCTAACCCACTTCTGGTTCCCGGTGCACATCAACCATACTAACTTCACCCCCATCACCAAGTTCATGATCCTTAGTTGTCTTATCCCTGCACCTCCCCCCTGTTGTGGTTTACACATCTTTCCCCAAGATAGCAAAGGGATTTTACTCGTATCATTTGGTCCATTCCAAAAGAACTGACACATGATTTTGTTGAGCTAAACTTCTATACTGGCAGGAAACTTCAAAGAAGACATTGAATAAACAGGAATTGCAACCAAAACTGCCCTTATCATAAGTAGTCTCCCTGTAGAGGTTAGGCATTTGCCCTTCCAAAGTTCCATTTTCTTCTTACAACTAGCTACTAATTTCTCCCAGTAGTCCTTCTTATTGGCACCTACAAACAAGGGCATGCCCAAGAATCTCCCAGGGAAGCTGGCCACCCTTACCCCTAAAATTCTTGTTAAATCCCTCTGTAAACTCAATTGCACATTCAGGAAGTAGACTTCTGATTTTCTCCAATTGACTACTTGTCCCGAGGCATTACTATACCTATCTAGCAACTCCTTGATCATCCTGGCCTCTGTCCTCATGGCTTGCCCAAATAAGATGGTATCATCAACAAACTGTTGATGTGTACATGGCTCCACTCCTAGGGCTACTTCAATTCCTTTCCATACATCCTCCCTTTCGGCTTGGCAAAATCTCCTGCCTAGTGCCTCTGCCATTATGATGAATAGGAACAGAGATAGGGGGTCCCCCTGTCTAATGCCTCTCGAAGAGTTAAAAAAACCTTGTGCCACCCTGTTCACTAGAACTAAAAACCTTGGGGCCTCTATACAACTTTTAATTCATTCTACCCATCTGTTGTCAAAGACAAATCTAATCAATACTTCCAAAAAACACTATCTATCCACTCAATCATAGGCCTTTAGGATGTCCATCTTCAATATCATACTTGGTAATCTAATTTTCCTGGTTGTAGGAATTGTTTCATGTGCCACTATTATTCCTTCCACTATAGATCTACCTTGCATGAAGCCACTCTGTTCCTTAGAGATGATTCTATCAATTACTGCCTTGAGCCTATTTGATATTACTTTTGTCACTATCTTGTAGAAGGTATTACACAATGAGATAGGTCTGTAATCTCCCATGATTTTGGCTTCCTTCTTCTTGGGTATAAGTGCAATGAAAGTGTGATTAAACACTCGCAATATTGTTGTTTTCCTCCTTGATTCCTCTACTGCCCTAACCAAATCTCCCTTAATGATTTCCCAACATTTTTGATAAAAGAGAGCAGGAAAACCATCCAGTCCTAGGGCTTTATCTAAACCTAGCTGAAAAGTGGCCTTCTTAACCTCTTCCAAACTAACTTCCTTAAATAGCTCCTTATTTTCTTCTTCTATTACTATCGTTGGGATTCCTTCCAGAAAATCCTCTCTCTCCACCCTATCCTTGATCCATCCTAGTAAATAGAGCCTCAAAATATCTAACAACTTCCTAGCTAATCTCATCCTCACTATTCACTAATGTCCCATCCTCCCTTTCCAGTTCGTTGATCCTATTTCTACTTCTATTAGCTATGGCCGTATTGTGAAAAAAATTTGTGTTCTTGTCCCCCTCCTTGAGCCATAACTCCCTTGACTTCTGTCTCCAGTGACATTCTATTCTGGCTAAAATTTCCTCTTGCTTGTTCTTGAGCTCTTTCTCTTTTAGAAACTCCTCCTGACCCATACCCCTTTCTATTACTCTCTCATTGAGTTCTCTTAGCTCCTCTTCTACTTTATCTCTCTCTTCAAAGATATTCTTGAAATGTTCCTTATTCCAAATTTTTAATTGTCTTTATCCCAACCAGCTTTTTGTGAAAAGTAAGTAGGTGCGACTGATTGCCTCCCCAAGTTTCTCTCCAACATTATGTAATTGTGCTTAATAGCTCTAGGTCTTATAGCCACATTTTCTCAAAAAAAAAAAAACCCTTTATACTCATCCTCTACTATCAATAACTGAATCAAGAAGTGATTAAAACCACTCAAGGGTAGAATCAATGCCTCCACCAAGCTAGTTATTTGGGACCAGTTCCCAAACATTAGAAATCTGTCCAATTTTTCTGAGATATTGGTATGACCCAATTTTTTGTTTGTCCACGTATATACCCCATTCTTAGTCTGGATCTCTCTTAGCTCATTGTTATCAACAAACTCCTGAAAATCCTGCTACACCCTAGTCAACATTCTCATCCCTCCTTTCTTCTCAGAGTTATTCAGCGTGGCATTAAAGTCTCCCCCTATTAGGATACAATCCTCCCTATGTTGGTTTACAAAGGTTGTGATCATTCCCCATACATTTCTCTTTGCTATTGTATTTGTTGGTCCATATACATTGACTATCTTAATCTCCTTATTGTTCTGGTATATCCTTACTGCTACCATTATCCAATTTTGATTTGCTTCTAACAGTGTACATCTTACTCTATCTAGATTCGAGATTATGCCCAAACCTCCTGAAGCTCCCTAAAATTCCTTAAACACCCCTTCCCATCCCTTCCAAAATCTCATTTTATTGTTCTACTTTTCCCTACTCCATTTTGTTTCCTAAATCAAAACTATGACTGGTTTACTTGTTTCAATCTAACTCCTGAAAAGGTGCCATTTACTAGGGGCATTTAAGCCCCTAGCATTCCAGCTTATTATCTTCATGGCTCCCCAGGAAGGGACAACTCCTTCCCATTCCTTAGGATAGTTTGACTTATTTTAGTTTACCCTTTAGCAACCCCAACCAAGGCTAACATCTCCTTATTGGTTTCTCGCCCTCTCTGACTGACTGTCTTGACCCTTGGTGTCCTTCTACCTGACTGTATTTTCTCTAATCCCCTTTCCTCTAATATGCCCACCTGATAATCCTCAAAACTTCCCTCCTCTTCTAACTCCACATCAGAATTTCCCAGCTCTTCATAGACCCCATTCTCCATTACTTCTGGGCTAACTCCCTCCTCCTCCCTATCTTCCCTTTGCCTATCCACTACCCCCTCATCCTTCCTTCCTCAATCTCCTCTAAGTGTGGGAATTCTTCTATTTTCTATTCCTTCCTTACTGGGGTATTATCCTTACCTAGCACATTCCTCCTCTCCTGTTGACTATCATCCTCACTGTGGGAGTTAAAATCATGGCCTCCTTCCTTCCTAGCATTCTCCTTCCCTAACCCCTGGATCCAAATTGAATCCACCAGTTCTTTTTCCATATCTACATATGGCAACTCCTCCCTTCTTTCCCTACAGTCTTCTAGCACATTTTCTTTTACCTCCTCATATAGATTAAGCCCCTTTTCTTTAATTCAAGTTATACACTTGTCTTGTCCATGATCCACCAATTTACAGGTAGGGCATAAATTCAGATAGTCTTCCCTTACCACTTCTTGTCTCAGGGCTCCTTCTCCCAGCTCCAAATTTATTAGCTCCAGAGTTCCTAGCCCTTGCTCAATTGCAATACATAATTTGAAATATGTGCCCCTTGCCCAATCTTCCTGCATTTTATCCAAGAATTTAAATTGCCCTAACTGTCTTCTGATCATTTTGAGTACTTCTTCATCCTAATATTTTGTGGGGAGATTGTTTAATCGCACCCAAATGGAGCTTTCTTCTATCACCTGTTTCCTTGGATCAAAGTTTGGTTTCCACTCCAGTATATGCATTTGTGAACCCCCCATGAAATACGGCCCTGATCTTAAGGCCATGTCCCTTTCCTCTTTGGAGGGGAAAATTACTAGATAGAAGCCATTTCGCAGGGCCTTAACTACAACTATATTCCCCCATGATTCCTTACACCATTTTACAATTTTCTCCCAACTCAAAACCTTCCCTCCCCCCATTTAATAAACAATCCTTTCTCATGCAGCAAAACCCTAGTTTGATTGTTTGAATTTACCTTAACAGAAATAGTGTTATGCTCTGGGGATATACCATTTTCCATCATTCCTTCCTCCATCTTCTCCCTTTTGCATGCTTCATCCTCTGTTGCCTTTATGTTTTCTCCCTTTTGTGGATCTATCGCATGCCAGTGCTTGATTTCATTGATATCTCTCTTTTTCCCGAACCACCCATTCGATCCTCCTCCATGGCCTGTTCATGGTCCTCAACTTATCCCTCTCCTTCTACAGTTTGCCCTAATCCACAGGGGTTCCCGACCATTCCTCCTTGCTTGATATGGTCTATGCTCTTCTCTATTCCTCCCCCAACCCTGGAAGACTTGTCTATGATTTTCTTTCGCCCTTCTCCCTGCATAAAATAGATGACACTTATCCACCCATGCCCCATTCTCCCACACCCATTGTGGTCTGTAAGGGTTATTCCAAATTCCTGGCCCTGTATCGCCAAACACACACCACCTGTTATTGATTTTCACTCTGAATTCATCCAAGGGTCCCACCTGATCCATTTCCTCTCCCCAACTGCTTCAATTCCTAAATCCATGATCATTTTGTCTTTCCTTTCCGCTGTCGCCGCTTGTCTTCCACCCTTTGCTCCTATGTCCTTCTCCTTCCTACTCCTCATTCCTTTGCCTTTCACTCCTCTACTTTTCGATTGCCATGAAATTAATAATCAATATTTCCTTTTTATTCATTTATAACACTTATATTATTTTAAATGATATTATAGTATTATAATATAGTATAATATTAATTGATAATATTTGACTTAATTTTCTTCTTAGAATAAATATTTGTTGTATAGACAAATTGGATTCAAATAATGTTAAACAAATAATTTTTTTAAAGCAAATACAACTATTATAACAAAATTGTAATATTTATAGTATACTTTATAAAAAAAAATAGTTTAAATATTAATGAAATAGTATAATTAATTATTGATTGATAATAAACAATATTTATATTATAAATATGATAATAATATATTTATATTATTACATTATTCTAATATTATAATATTTTTATATAGTATTATATTATATTTTATTATTTATAGTTATAATATTAATTATATTATTAATATTTATTATAACACTTAGATATATTATTTTAATTGATATTATAGTATTATAATATAGTATAATATTAATTGATAATATTTGACTTAATTTTCTTCTTAGAATAAATATTTGTTATATAGACAAATTGGATTCAAATAATGTTAAACAAATAATTTTTATTAAAGCCAATATAAATATTATAACAAAATTGTAATATTTATAGTATACTTTCTAAATTTTTTTAGTTTAAATATTAATGAAATAGTATAATTAATTATTGATTGATAATAAACAATGTTTATATTATAAATATGATAATAATATATTTATATTATTACATTATTCTAATATTATAATATTTTTATATAGTATGATGTTATATTTTTGTTTTTATATAGTATTATATTATATTTTTAAAAATCTCAGCCAATGACAAGATTGATGATTGATTTTTCAATAATATTTGTTAAAATATTTGCATATAGACTTAGGAAAAACTTAATATTTGTTTAACATTTAAAAAAATACTCTCTTGTCATTGGTTTATTCAACAAATATTTGCATATAGATTTAGGAAAAATTTAATATTTGCTTAACTTAAAAAATACTCTCTTGTCATTGGTTCATTTTGGATAGAATAATTACTAGATAATAAAAACTCATTGGTCCTTCTGCGACTCCCTTTCCATAAGTACCGCCATTACAATGTGCATTAATTGCCCTTATCAGGTAAAAGTTTTCTTCCAATTAGATTAAAGAAAAATATTTTTTCAAACATATTTCAAATATGTTTTGTTATAATATTTGCATCTATAGAATAGCAATAGCTAAATATTTTTTAAATAGAAAAACTATTTCAGTTCTCATTGGTTGTAAAAATAATTATTAATAAAAGAACATGCCTCCCTATAATTGGTTGAGGAAAATAATCAAGCAATCCTTCTTGGTTGAAAGTAAAGGCCAGAACTAATATAAGAATATCTCAAGGATGCACTAATATAAGTATATATTATTCACTACATTTATGAAAGTAAAAATAAAGTAAAAGAATTACCAAAATATTGAATGATAATTTTTCCAAAAGTAAAAGTGAAAGTTTCACTCAAAAGTAAAACAAATGTATTTCAAGTAAAATAAAATAAATAATTGTAAAATATAACAAAAGAAATGAAATAAGAATAAAAAGAAGTAATTTTTTAGATAGAATTAATTTTGAAAATTAGAGAGGAAAAAAATGAATTTTAATAATAAATTAAAAAGACAATTTAAAACTAATAAAAGATATTTAAAATAATAATAAAATTAAGCTTTTAACACATGCAAACTCCATTGGTTGTGATATTTGCCAAATTTATGTTAAAGTATGTTTTATTTCATAAAAAACAAAAGAAATATAATTCTAAAGGGAAATTAGCACGTGAATAAATAAAATATTATGGGTGATGAAATGTTGTAAGAAGATTTTTTAACTAGATGGGAATGAAAGAAAATAGTTTATTATTAATTATTTGCTAGAGGGCTTCAACAATAGATAAATGAGATTAAATTTAAACACATGTCAATGGTTGATTGCATCACATAGCTTCAAATATCAATATGATACTAAAGATGAGTAGTTTATTGGTGAAGTTGTTCTCTTTTAACATTATCTATTTTTGTGGGGACTGTTGTGTTCATCTCTAAAGGGAAACCCAAGGTTGAGAAGGTTTCTACGAGGATGATATTGATATTGTTGTTATGGAGAAAAAGGTTGATAAGGATACTGGCACTGATAAGGTGAAGTCTAGAGACCAAAAATCTAGGAGGCCGAGTATTAGATGATTCAACAGCCTTGCGGGAATTCAAACTCTTAAACTCAATATCTTAGAGGAGTCTAGTGACTCTTTCCAGGAGTAAGAGGTGGAGATTCAAAAAATGGTTCTTACCCTAGAAGTGGAGAAATTTCAGGAAGGGGGTAGTCTACTTGAGGAAATGAACGCCCCTTATTCTAAGTTTGAAGATGCCGAGCTGGAGAAGAAGTATGTTCCTGTTCAAAAGGAGTGCTCTAAGTGTGATTAGGTTGATGCGGAGGTTGTTGAATTGAAGTCAAAGGTTGTGACACTGGAAGGAAAATTGAAGGTGATGGCCACCTTCAGCACAAAGGTGATGCATAGGTCTGCTACTACATTGTCGGTGTTGCAGGACCTTGAACTCAAGAGACATGGTTTAGATGCTAACACTTTTGTCAATTATGAGGAAATGTATAGATTCCTCATGACTGGGGACAGTTATTCTCCTAGGCTTCCTATTTGTATTGTTTCTTGTTTATGGTTATGGTTAATGCTTAAGACTATGATCTATAGTATGGTTTAATATTGTTGGTGTGTTGTTGATCTATTGTTCGTGGCCTATCTGTGGCATGTTTTGCTCTACCCTTGTGGCTTTTTGTAAAGGGTTCATCAACCTGGTTTGTTGCTTACCATAATAAAAAATATTATCTATTTTTTAGTTAAATGGTGTAAAGAAATATAATTCTAAAGGGAAATCAGCACGTGAATAAACAAGTGCCACATAGTGGCGAGTACCTACCTTATAGTGTTGTAATTATAGTATGTGTTTTAGTTGTAATTTTTTTCTTAGATGACCCTCATAGTCATTTATCGGTGAAAGTGCAGAGATGTGAACTATGCCTTGTTATCCACAAGACGGGAGATTTCAAAACCTATGAACTAGTTTTAAAACCTTAAGTTCTTCCAATGGGAGTTTTCCCAATAAGGCTTTGCCTTAGAAAAAATTTAACATTTTGTTTGAAACACATGTTATAGAATGCTTACTGGCTTTTCTTATATATTTGAAATTTGTTTTTGGTTCCTAATTTCATAATTTTGGTGGTTTACCGATTAGTTGATTAACCGATGAGTTCCTAAGTTCATAAGAACGCCAAATTTCTGATTTGCCAACACAGTATAATTGTTTTTCTCTTTATCGGCAAATGTTGCAATTTGTGAACTTTGTCCATGTTCTATTCTTATCAGCAAAAGTGGTAGATTAAGAACTTTCCTCATAGCCATTTATCGGTGAAAGTGCAAAGATGTGAACTATGCCTTGTTATCGGCAGGTCGGGAGATTTCAAAACCTATGAACTAGTTCTAAAACCTTAGGTTCTTCTGATGGGAGTTTTCATGATAAGGCTTTGCCTTAGAAAAAATTCAAGATTTTGTTTGAAACACATGTTATAGAATGCTTATCATCTTTTCCTTATATATTCGATGTTTGTTTTTGGCTCCTAAGTTCATAAGTTCTATCATTTATGGTTAGCTGATTATAGCATAGAAAGTGATTATATACTTATTCTCCCACCATGTCATCGATCAATTCCTAAGTTCATAAGAATGCCAAATTGTCGATTTCTCAGCACAATATAGCTATTTTGCCCTTTATTGGCAAATGTTGCAATTTGTGAACTTTGTCCATGTTATATGCTTATTAGCAAAAGTGGTGGATTAAGAACTTCCCTCATAGCCATTTATCGGCGAAATTCCAGAGATGTGAACTATGCCTTGTTATCAGCAAGTTGGGAGATTTCAAAACCTATGAACTAGTTCTAAAAGCTTAGGTTCTTCCGATGGGAGTTTTCCTGACAAGGCTTTGCCTTAGAAAAAATTTAACATGTTTGAAACACATGTTATAGAATGCTTGTCATCTTTTCCTTATATATTTGAACTTTGGTTTTGGTTCCCAAATTCATAAGTCTCACGATTTACCAACTAGCCTATTATACCATAGAAAGTGATTATATACTCATTCTCCCATCGTGTCATCAATTAGTTGCTAAGTTCATAAGAACTCCAAATTGTCAATTTCCCAACACAGTATACCAAACATGTTTGAAGCAGCAAAGTTGTGTTTGTTCAAGAATACCAAGTTTTCCTGATTTGCTGACAAGTGTGTGAAGCAGAATTTTGCCGATAAGGAAGTGCTTGCTTCACGAATGCTTGTGATGGCTAATAAAGGGGTGGTTCATAAGCATGACACTTTTCTAACTATAAAGGACAACCTTCAACAAGTTTAGAATATGATGATATTGCCGATGAACTAAAAATAAAGGGAAAATTAGAAAATGGGCAATATCAGTAAAATGAGGAAGTGTCATAAAAGTTGGCTTTTGCTAATAGCACATGATTAAAAGTTCTCTGAAGGGATATTTCTCTGATAAAGGGGTTCTACTTTACTTACTATCTTTATAAAGCCAATATCCCTATTGTATAATAATTTGCTAAAGTTTATGCAAAGAAGAAATCCCAGATCTTAAAGGAGCTAGTTGTCTTCATCATTTGGTCCAAGTGTCACCATCTAGGTAAGCCCAGGTACCTGCCTTAAATTTGAATATTATTGCTAGCTAGTCAAATACTGTGGAGTGGGGTAAAAATTGAATTTATAGGCATTACTATTCATGTGATTTAAGGCCCCAATTTCAATCATCGAGCCCGATGTCTCTCATCTTACCATTTGAAATTATCATCCCTTACCGAGGCACCAATTCCTTTACACAAGTCCCTTTACACCTGTCAAGATGAAGTATAAATACAATGGATTGGATATATTCTTTATAATTGGGAATGATTTATCTGGGGTCTGAGCCACAGATTTCAACCACGTAAATCTCTGTGAATTTTGGCAAAGAATGAATAACAATCCTAGACCAAGAATTACACAAAAAGTATTTGATACTAGATTGGCACATGTTGGAGGCTTCCCACCAGCTGTAAAATGCCCCGACTTAATAATGGCATGCATACAAAATTATAATTCTGAAGCCAAAGAAATTAGATATTTTAGCGGACATACCATCCTGTCACTGAATACTGATTCTATCACTGATAGATTGGGCTTATCTACTCATGAGGTCTATGTAGAAGTATCTATAGAGAAAGCCTCTAATTTTTATATTGATGGTAAAAAAAAGTGTAAAGACATGATAGTCACCACCTGGCTCAAGAACCCTAAGAAAGGAGGGTATAGGTTACCTCAGAATTTGGTTAGAGGCCATTTCCAAGATGAGATTTCTGATATTATTACTCTGTTGCATAGAGTTATTGGCAGTCAAGAGTGTGACAATTTTGAAAACTAGATGTGCCAGTATGTTATGATAATTTGTATAGGAAAACAATTTATTGACTAGTCTCGACTAATAAGTGACTGATTACATGAACAATTGATAAATTTTTAGAATAAGAGGAAGTTTCACATGTGTTCATATCTTATTTATTTATTGGTCACTACTCAGTCTAGATGGTCAGGTCTATAGGTGTCAGGTCCTCTGACAGCTGAAACAAAGGTGTATGATTATTTTTTCAATTAAGGGAAGTAGATGGGAACAAATTGTACAGAAGAGTTAATGATGCATTCTTAATGCTCATGGTTAGAAGAATATGGGAAAACCCTCAGGTCAGGATTTTGACAGAAGCTACACATTGGGTTATGAGTTTCGGCAATTATTTCATACAATATGATAAATTTACATACATTAGAATTGGGGGTTTTGAGTATCCTCCACTCAAATTACCCAGATATGCTTCAGATTATGTGGTATTTTTGGAAGTATGCAGACAAGATTATTTGGCAGGACAAAGGTATTATACTATGAAGAAGAAAGGGTACCCATTTCCCTTAAAGTTTAAACATTACACTTGTGCTAAGCCTAAAGACGTTAAGAATGTGGACAGAATACTCAATCATTTTCATTTCGAAACATTTGGATCTAGAAGTTATTTTGACAGCAAAGATTTTGTTAAAAACAATTTGTATGCCCCTATGTTAAGGAGACATATACCCCATCTTGAGGATTTTTAGGCTGATTGTATCGATGAATATGAAGTAAGAAGGAGAGAATGGTCCAAGTTGACTCTAGATCAAATAAAGATGTATAAACTTGGATGAAAAATACTTGATATTGTTGATGACTATGTAGATATTGTTTATCCTACTTTTGTAGCATAAAATGCTAAACCTTTGCCTAACATCAATTGGGATTTGGGTGAAATTGATGATCTTAAAACTAGATCTTGCTCTATGTTAGATAGGAGTTGGTATGGTTAAATTATAAGTCTGGTAACAATGATGTAGGTCCTTTTGTACATCAGGAGCAAGCTATGGATGCCTTTGGAGATGATATGGGCAATCCTAATCGAGACAACTTTGTGCAAACTAGAAAAGATGCCAAGTTTCCCCAGCAAGATCTACAGAAAGACATGAGCAATGATACAGTCTTAGATACTGTGCCTAGAAAAAATCCTCCTCCCTCTCCTCCACCAGATTATTTCAAAACCCCAAATCACTCTAAGGTACAATCAGGAGGTGATAGCCTCAAAACAAATAAAGTATCTCATGGCACTGCTAATGATATTTCTGCCACTAGTACACCTACCTGGTTGAAGATAGTGGTTAGTAACAAAAGGAGGCATTTACAGATTGTAGAGATGGAGTTTGATGTAGCAGAAAGATTACTAAAATTAGAGACAACCCCTAAAAAGGCAAAGAAAATGTCAAGACTGATGGTTGACCCAATCTCTAAACATCAATATGTGGAGATTACTGAACTGATGGTGGATAAGGAGATAAAGATATATATGTGGATGAGTTCCAAGTGAGTACAGTGGACCTGGGACCTCCATCTGTTCAAGGGTATATTCATAATGCCAAACTATCTGTTGATATACTGGCTAGTCGAGTTGAAGAGAAAGAAAGAGAAATTGAAGTCTTAGAAGACCAAGTGGAAATTCTTACTTCCTATGTGAAGTCTATTGTAGATACAGATTGTCAGCCTTTAAATGTTATGTCTAGACCCCCTAAAGGTCTTACTGCTAAGATTTTAGACCAAATCAATAGATACAAATATTTTGGAAGTGCAGTGCAAGAATGGGTAAGCAAATTAATCTTTGATAGTACATGTTTCCTTCATGATGCTTATACTCTTTATGGTAAGTTTTCTAAAAAAAAGACAAAAATTCTATATGATATAAAAGCAATTAGGAGAGAGCAGACTATGCTTGGTGTGACTAAGAATAATTTTGATGCCATGGCAAAGATAGATTGTAGTTCTCTCTTGGCAAAAAAAGGTTATAGAGAAGTTAGAAGAAAATGAGTTAGCCAAATGGGCAACTGCTGTTGATTGGAAAATTTACATGGAACAACAATGTATCAATGACTTGAAAAGGTTGGCTTATGTGCTTGATATCTGCAGTGCTTTTATTTCCATTGGGGTCAACTTGTGGAATGAAACTGAAACTAGTTTGGTAGATTTGGATAGCATAAAGCTATATTTCAAAGAATTGATGAATTGAGAACTGAAGATTAAAGAAGATATGAAAGGAAATCCCATGGAAATACTTAGTAATGTCTCAACTTTCCTATCCAATTTTAAGAATGACCTTCTTGAGATGGAAAGGAAACTCATTGAAGCAGTCCATGTGTTACAGAAATGGAAGACAAGACTTGCCAATATTGTAGTTCCCAATACCAAAGGAGTGATTGCTATTGTGGTGAGGTTTAAAGCTATGTAGGCAAAATTGAATACTAGTCAGAAGATGGGAGATGCAACAGAGAAGGGAATAGAGGATACACCTGAAAAGTCGAATGGAACAGAAGAGGAGGCTGAGAACATAATTCCATATTTGCTTTTTAATTTATCGGATGCTTGTTGAACTTCTTTATTATTTCTCTATGTAGACTTTGTTTTGTAATGATCTATCAATTATTGTAACTGTATATGAGAAAAATAGTTCCATTGTATTTTTCTATATATTTGAAATGTATGGGGGAAAAGGCATCTTTCCTTTTTGGGCGGAAGGAAACTTCATTGTACTGGACTAAATTATCTTGCTCTTAATTCTAAAGTAAGGGGGATATTTTGATAATATTTTGTGGTGATATCAAATTCTTTTCTACTTGATTCAATTACTTTAGTATCAATTATTTGTTCTTCATATGTTGAATGTTTAATCTATGAATCTTGAGGTTCATTCAAACTTATTTGGAATATTGATAACATGCTTCTTGTTTGAGATATTATGATCTGAAGTGTCTCTCTTCGTATGCTGAGATTTGATGTTGAAGTGGTGTTAAAATTTATTTAATATTAATATTTAATTTTTATAAACAAATATATATTTTACAAATTTAGGACTCTTTAATTTGTTTATTCACTGACTAAAGCAAATAATATTTATTTATGGCTTTGTTTCGCCACAGGACCAATCTCACAGGAAAAGAAAAGAAGATATCTCATTGAAAATCAAACACACAGTACTATTTCCAAGTGAGTTATGTTTTATAGGAGGAAAAAAATGAGAATGGAGATAGATGAATAATAAGTAAGATATTCATTCAAGATTTAAAGACTTCATCCAGGATAAGGTCCAAATCTTAGAGTTGTAACTCATCATTTTAGAGAATTTCAATAACTGATTCTTCAAAAATCCAATTGGAATGCAAAAACCATGTCAAATCAGCAATTATAAACAAGAACTCCTCATGAGTTCAATTATTGTTCATCCAAATCATTTTCAAAGAAGCCACATATGATGTCCTCTGACAAGAGTTTAGTCCCTTTCATTATGGTGGGGTTTGGGGGTGCTCCTCTGGGAACTTGACACAACAAAGTAATCAGCTCCCCTCCCTGAATATTTGATTTGTGGTGAAAACCAACAATTAAACTATAATGCCAATGGCCAATATCTTCTCCTATGTAATTCTTGAAAACTCCAATTGAATTCATATCTAGTTTCAACTAGTCTCATTCTTGTGAAGCTCTATCCCAAAACTCTATGCAAGCCCTAAAAAGATTGCATATCTTCAACTCAAATGAACGGTTGTCATGGTTTGATATTGGCTTATTGAAATATGATCCAAAACACCAACAAAGAACTATATTAAATTAAACTGATCAACTGCAAAACCTAGTGAAATGTTTGAATTGCACGAGCTAAGGTTGTTATTTGTCCATGGTTGAATTAAGGATGTAATCTTCCCCTCACTAGGTCAACTCCTTCCATGGTGTTGCTTCCACTTGAAATCGGTGCAAGCCTATTGCCTGGAGCCAATATGCTCTACAAAGAGAGTCCAAAGCATGATCCAATGAGCTCTACCAAGAGACTCCAATGTTCTCAGAAGTAGCTAAAAAGCAAAGAAGATCACTAGAAAAGCCCAACAAATGGCAAAATCTTAACCTCTAGACTCAAACACACAACGACTAGCAGGTCACAATTATGTGACTTGTCTGAATCCTTTGAAATCACATGTGGCACACCCAACACCTCGGCTTGATTATTCGATGTGTATTTACATGTACAAGTAAAGTGAACCAAACAAATACACTATATACAGGTTGTACAGTGGATGCATTGCTTATTCCAAGAAAAAGTGTAGAACAGTACATTGCTCCCAAAATATTGAATAAATCTTGTTGATTGCCTCTACAAAAACAAATTATAGAATGCTTAAAAAATAAATTGCCAGTATGATAGGTGAGAGTTGAATTGGAACATGCAGTCTTGTAGAAGAACTCTAATAAATCACAACAAAAGTGTAAAACACAAATCCTGGGAAGGACTGTGCGTACTATGTTGGAAAATTTAGATCCTTTGAGAGTGTAGCAAGGGTGCTTAGTTCTTTAATGAGTTGTTGATTGCATCTGACAAACAGAAAATACTTTTAGCTTAATTCAAATTTCCTTATTAAGACTTGCAAATGTGGAAATGGACAAGAGTTGCACCATAACCATTTTAAATGTCTGCTGGAATTATGGGCTACAATATTTGAACTTGAGTCATGCTCTGATGATGTCAGACTCTTATGGATTACCATATTATACCAGACACCATTTGAACTTGGGTCACACATTTACAAAAGATCCCCATTGCTATTAAACTACAAGCACTTGGACTGACATTGCCCATACATTTGCTATGGCTAAATTTTTTTAAAAATAAAATATAATACCACTAGCAGAATCCATTACAAGCAAAAACTAATGCAAATCTATCTATGTACTAGAAAACATTGTAAAAATGGTACACCCATAAATTGGATTGTTGATTATTTGTGCAATGATGTCATAAATTTCCCTATTTAAATGTTGCTGATAAAAACTAATTTACATAAAGTAGCCAGACGATCACTAGCAAGATCCATAACAAGCAGAAACAAGTCCAAGCCATTTAGGTGTTAGAAACCAATGTGAAAAGAGCACTCCCACAAACTATATTGTTGATAACTTGTGAAGTAGAGCAATTCATATTTTCTATTTAGTTTCTATCACTAAAAAAGAAAACAAATTTGAATAACACAAGTAAACAAGCAAAACAAAGTATTATGAAAATTTGGAATTGTTGACAATAGAGAGCTTCAATATATTTAAATTGTACCACTCCAGTATATGAAAGTAGTCAAAAGCATAAAACTATATTTAAAGTTATCAGTTAGAACCGATTATAGGAAAAACATATTTCAAGAGTTTAGTAAGAGTATTTTGTGGACTAAAATATGTTGAAAGAAAACATCAAAATGTTTAAATCCAAAGTCTTTCTTGTAGTTCCAGACGATAGGAGGTTGCAGTTGCATGAGTGGATGGCTATGAAATCAGAGCATAGTAATCTGCAAGGAGATTGTAGATGTTGATTAGGTTTAAAAAAAATGGTTAAAAGAAATTATAAGTGTAAAAATTGTAATTTGTAAAGAAATTATATATAGTTGCACGAAGGCCATACCTTTTTATTGTTGATTTTCTTGTATCTCAAGAATGGCATTATTGTGGTCCACCGTGAAGTATCCTCAAACTTGAAAGGAATGGAGAATGAAGATGACTCTTGACTTATAATGGATGTGTTTTTCATAACTGATTTGTTGAAGCTCTGGAAGGAAGAGATTGAACATGTCCTTTTTAAGACAACAATACAAATTTATATTCTTATATGCTATTACTATGCATTTGAGATTATGTGTAATTGTGTAGACAATGTCCTTCTTGCATTTGTTGTAGTGAGCAGTTTCATTTTTAAGTTCACCACTCGGTTGAAGAATGTGTAATTGCATAGTGGACAAGTCGGCTGGAAGGGAATGGAAAAAGCATTTGCAACTTTCAATTTTCTATATACCTGGCAATGAAGAAATTAAGCATAAAGGCATGATACATTTGTAGCTCCAGAAAATGACCAGACATAGTAGATTTATGTGTTATTGACAAAGACAATTGAGAAAATAATTGTAAATTTATCACCTCTTTTAATCACAAATGTAATGTTATCTGAAACTGTTAAAAGATAGTTGAACCAGTGGTATGAAAATATTTGAGAGGGAAAATAGTACGTGACATAGTTGAATTGTAAAGAAAGAAAATTTAGTAATGTGTATAAATTATCAAAAACAGAGTGAAACATTTCAACTTAGTAGCTGCAACATAATGAATATAATTATAGAATAAAAGATAGAAAAAGGTAAAAGAAGAAAAATTACCTAGTATGTTGTTTGGAGCATATTTTGAAGGTGAGTCAATTTTGGCTTATTTGCTAGAGGAGCAATGTAGGTTGACTGACAGGTGTGAAAAATATGGTCTTTTGCATCAAAGTGCTTGACAATATTTTTGAACAATATTAAAGAAAATTATTTTATGAGGACACATTCTTCAATGAAGGTAAATTGTTCCTGCAAGTTTGGGTGCAATTGTATCTGTTACAATTCAGAAGAGTAATTTGTGAGAGAATATCAAGGAGGTAATTTTTAAGAAAATCAAAATTTGAATAGATACAAAAGCGAAAAATAGATTTGTTTATTACATGTGCCTTGTCATATTTTGTCTCTCCATCTTTAATGTCCAACAAATATTGAAAGTTTGTTCATTTGGAAGATAGTACAATTTGTTGATTTTAGGACAGACAACTGAGAGGGGGGGTGAATCAGTTGTCAAAAAAACTTTTTTTCTTTTAACACTTAAATCCTTCTTATATTTCTACAGCATAATAATGATTCAATCATGGAAGCACAATGCAGTAACTCAAGAGAAGAAACACATTAACACTTATGACACCAAGATTTTAACATGGAAAACCTAGTTAAGGGAAAAACCACGGGGTGACTAATCCAAGATTGTATTCTCTGTTAAAAGAATAAGAAGAACAAAATGGCACTTGCCAATTAGGACCCATTGCCCGAGCACACTGCTCACAAGAGGCCCACTACCTACAGGAGACACACTGTCTACAGAATAATATAAACATTACATACTTGAACTAGAGATTAGCATCTTCACCATGCTTGAGATAGTTCCATTTAAGCTCAACACTTCTGCTCTACTTTTCTCTCTTCTCCTCTCTACCACTTTTTCATCTTTACCAAGGATACTTTGAAATGACTTCACAAATCTTATTTATACAAGACATCGGCTTTGCCCGATAATCATCAAAGTCCACACAACATACTTTATTTTATTATAGAGCAGTTACAAAAATACAACTTGATTTGTTACAAAGACTTCATGTGTATCACCACACTGTCAGCCACACATATCTAGGACTTCAATCTTCTTTGAGGAACACACCATGCTTCACAGAACATCTTCAAGATCATCTGCAAGATGTGTAAAACATCTGGTTGGCCATGATTAGGAAGAACACCATCACCCAAGAGTAAATCTTCAATTACGAGCTCAATCTTCAATGCAGACCACCAACATGAACTGGACACAATCTAGAGACCCCCACAAACTTGTCTAAATCACCAAGAACATCCACACGACTTCTGCTTACTGAAATCATTTACATCTTCATCCAGAACCTCAAGAACATAGTCTGTCATCACTGTCACATTAGAATAAATGCTTGGGGACCTCCAGACCACAAACCAATTGAGTTGTCAATTCACATTGGCTTCCTAAACATTCCACCAAATCCGTAGAACAAGATATTGCATTTCCAGATTTCACCAGACCTATTTGTGTCACTTTGTCACCTCTGAACAACTGCCAGAACCACTTTTACTCATATGGCCATAACTTCTCCAAATCTTCATGCGGACCTCTCAAATCTTGACTGGATCATCTTTAGACACATATCTACAAACCCTTTAATTCGCATTATCTAGCTGGGATCTTCACTTCATAGAGCTTCACTATCTTTATTGTTTCTGATAGGACTAATTTTCTCAATATCCTCAACACACAGCTCATCTAATCCTTGACATCAATGCAACAGGAGTATGTTGACATCAATGGCAACACCGGTTAGGCCCATACTTGCAATAATCTCCCCCTTTGTCATTGATGGCAACATATGATGTGAAAAATGGTTTTAACCATCAAGACAAGAACTTCTCACTAACTGACATCGCTCCCCCTATCAACAACAATCATTCATAAGTCTTCTCTTTCTTTGCTCCTCTCCCTTTGATTAGCAACCACTTTTGTTTTTCACATGTCTTCTCTCCCCCTTTGACATCAATGGCAAAGGGCACATACTTGCATTAATACTTCAGAATCATACAGACTGCTCCCCCTGAGTGGTAGCTTCCTATAATCAATCCGGACCACAAGATATGACTGTGAGATTTACTGGACTGATGCACATCAATGCACCTTAATTTAGAGCCGAAGGGGTAATAACCCTTAACTTCTCCCTGAGATACTCAAAAGAGTCCTTAGGTAGAGGTTTAGTAAAAATGTTTGCAATCTAATCCTTTGAGAGCACAAACTCTAATCTGACTTCATTCTTGTTCACCTGCTCTCTCAAAAAGTGAAACTTGATGGATATATGTTTTGTCTTTGAATGCAACACCAGATATTTTGATATATTTATTGCACTTGAGTTATCACAAAAGATTGTGATAGGTTCCTCATACTCCACTATGATGTCTCTTAGCATTTGCTTCATCCATAATACTTGAGTGCAACTACCTGCTGCTGCAATATATTCTACTTCTATAGTGGACAGAGATATTGCCTCTTATTTCTTGCTCAGCCAAGAAACCAATCTTTTTCCCAAAAATAATGCACCACCACTAGTACTCTTTCGGTCATCCACATCTCCTACCCAATCAGCATCTGTATATGCGTGAAGAGAGAAATAATGATCCCTAGGATACCATAAACCATACTCAACTGTTCCCTTTAGATATCTGAGAATTCTCTTGATTGCCATGACATGAGATTCTCTAGGATCAACTTGGAATCTAGCAACAAGACCAACAACATTCATAATGCCAGGTCTAGTTTGAGTAAAATACAATAGTCCTCCAATCATTGACCTATACTTTTTTCTGATCATCCTTAGGAGATTCATCATCTTTGCTCAGTTTACACTTCATTGCCATGGGAGTATTCATTGGCTTTGAATCTTCCATCCCAAATTTCTTCAACAATTCTTTCACATATTTGGTTTGTGATATGAAGATTCCTTTCTTTGTTTGAGTGATTTACAAACCCAAGAAGAAATTTATTTCCCAAAACATAGACATCTCAAATTCACTTTTCATTTGATTTGCAAAAGTCTTGCACATACTATCTCTTCCTCCAAAAATGATTTCATCAACAAATACTTCAACAATCAAGATATTTTCATGATCAATCTTGGAGTACAAGTTGCTGTCAGCAGTACCTTTGTTGAAACCAATCTTCAAAAGATGTTTATCCAATCTTTCATTCCAGGCCCTTGGGGCTTGTTTGAGTCCATACAATGTTTTCTTCAACTTACAGACTATATCACCATGATCAGACAATTGAAATTCATTCAATTGCTCAATGTATACTTCTTCTTCCAAGTCACCATTCAGGAAGGCAGACTTGACATCCATCTGATATACTTTGAAATCCTTGAAGGCAAAAAAAGCAAGAAATAATCTGACTGCTTCAATTCTTGCCACTAGAGCAAAAGTTTCTTCAAAATCAACTCCTTCTACTTGAGAATAACCCTTACAGACCAATCTGGCTTTGTTTCTACCTACTTCACCATCTTCATTCAGTTTATTTTGGAAGACCCACTTGGTCCCAATCACATTTTTGTTTCTAGGTCTGAGAATAAGATTCCAAGTGTGATTTTTCTCAATATGTATCAACTATTTCTCCATTGCTTTGGCCCATCTTTCATCATTGCATGCTTCACTTACTATTTTTGGTTCAATCTTTGAAATTAGACAATACTTCTCTGAATCTTGAGCAATCTTTCTTCTTGTTTGAACACCTTTTCTTCTATAACCTATGATCTGGTCTTCAGAATGATTCAGTCTTACATACCTGGGAGTTTTGGGAATTTCTTGTACTTCTATTTCTTGGATAGGTTCATTCAAGCTTATCTCTTCTTCCTATATTTTAGGATTCTCTGGATTAGTCTGAATCTGAACTACAGAAGGGGCTAGATCTTCTTGGACCAAAACATCATTCTGATCATCTACTTCATACTCATAAAACCTTGAGGGATTTTTGATGCCTTCATCAACCTTCACATTTGTACTTTCTACAATCTTTCTTAATCTCTTGTTATAACACTCGTATGCTTTGCTTTGAGTAGAGTAACCCAAGAATATTCCTTCATCACTTCTAGCATCAAATTTGCTAAGATCTTCATCTCTTTTAATGTAACATTTACTACCAAAGACTCTAAAATACTTCACAGTAGGAGTGATGCCAAACCAGAGTTCATAAGGGGTCTTACCAGTATTGCTTCTGATTTGTACTCGATTAAGAGTATAGACAACAGTACTTATAGCTTCTCTCCAGTAGATCTAAGGGACATTTTCTTCCATCATCATGGTTCTAGATTCCTCCTGGATGGTTCGGTTCTTTCTTTCCACTACTCCATTCTGATGTGGAGTCCTTAGAGCAAATAATTGTCTCTTTATCCCATGTTTCTCACAGAATTCTATGAACTCTCCAGATGTGAATTCACCACCTTTATTAGACCTAAGACATTTTATGTTTAACCTAGTTTCATTTTCTACCATAGCCTTGAATATTTTGAACTTCTCAAGAGTTTCATATTTCTCTTTTAGGAAAGTCACCCGCATCATCCAGGAGTGCTCATCAATCAGTAACATGAAATATCTATCACCTTGCAGACTCCTGATTCTTGCCGGTCCACATAGATTAGTGTGTACTAAGTCTAACAATATGGGAGAAGATTGTTCCTTACTTTTAAATGTGACTTTGCTCTGCTTACCCAACTGACATTCTTTACACAAACTGTTAGTAGGTTTCACCAGTCTTGGAAGATCTCTTATAGCCTGAGTGTTGCTTATCTTGATGATATTATCAAAATTTACATGACACATTCTCTTATGCCACAACCAACTTTGATCAATTTGAACAAATAAACAACTTTTGCCAGTACCAACCAAGTCAAAGATGTTACCTTTTGTTTGAGTACCAGATGCAATTTCTGTTCCAAAACTTTCAAAGATCTAACATTTTCCATTTTTGAATCAGAGATCATAGCTTTTGTCCACCAACTGTCGAATACTAAGAAGATTATGCTTCAAACCTTCAACATATAGTACATCACTGGTTTTGTTCTTTCCATCAAAAGAAATAGTTCCTCTGCCTCTGATTCTGCCAGTAGAATTATCACCAAATTTTACAACTCCTCCTTCATATCTTTCCAGATCTATAAAATTATTTTTATCACCAATCATATGGTGGGAGCATCCACTGTCAATGATCCATTCATCCTTTTCTTCAACTTGAGTAGGCAGAGCTCTTTCTATCAGTTTATGATTGACAGATTCAATGGGCATTAGATCTTCTTCCTTGATGGCAATAAACACCCAATCACTTCCAGATTTGTTTCATGTCTCTGATTCATCATTTGTTACTCCTTCATCATCATCATCATCATCTTCATGAACATAGTAACATTTCTTTTGAAATCTTGATCTATTTGGATTTGTCCTTGAAAATCTTTCTGAACACCTTGAGGCAAAGTGACCAATCTTGTTGTAGTTAAAACATTTGAACGGCAATTTTCCTTCATACTTACCAGATCCTCTTGGCAGTCTTTTTGCAATAAGGTCTTCAAGTTAAGTAGCTTCTGCCTCATCTTCTTCCAAATCTTTTCTTGCTTTTTCATACCATGATAACTTCTTTGAGGAATTTTCTCCTAGATCATACCTTTGTTTGCTTTTTACATAGGCACTAGCTTTGAATGCAGATTTAGTCTTGGGAGGTGCATCTCCAAACTCATCCAATTCAAATGCAGCTAATTTCCCAACCAATTGACCCCTTGTGATATTTGATAAAGATTTGAACTCCTCAATAGCAGCAACATTGTGTTTGTAAGCAGGAGGTAAGGATCTAAGAACTTTGGCGGCAATCTCATCTTCATCCAATGTTCCACCAGCACATCTAATGCCACAAACAAGCTCATTTACTTTTGGCATAAATGTAGTGATATTCTCATCTTCATTCATCTTCATGTTTTCAAATTTTCCTTTCAGACTTTGTAGCTTGGCACATTTCACATATTTGTCTCCTTCATGCAGAAGTGCCAACTTTGACCAAATTTCATTTACAGTTTTTAAATCCATAACATTTGTCAGCTTTGAATCAAATAAGGCATTTAGTAAGGCTTCTTTAGCTTGAAGATTATCTTCAGCATCTTGGATTTCATCTGTAGTTGTCAGACCATTCTTTGGAGGAATATACTTCTTTATAGTCATGTTCCAATATTGAAATTGTTGGCAAGAGACACTATATGGATTCATGATTGTTGTCATTGATGGCAACAAAGTTCAACCCACACATCTGCAGGACATGGTGTGTCTCTACTGGAAGTCAGAGTGAAGAATGTGGTGGTCCGGTAAACAAGAACAGAGCATGTGGCAAGGTTTGATAGACAGGTCCAGATCTCTCAGAGGAAGTATCTTGGTG
The DNA here is from genome assembly GCA_027924645.1 of Cunninghamia lanceolata. Lineage (NCBI taxonomy): Eukaryota > Viridiplantae > Streptophyta > Pinopsida > Cupressales > Cupressaceae > Cunninghamia > Cunninghamia lanceolata. The sequence goes on along the minus strand of BSBN01001051.1, from coordinate 1,384,259 downwards.
AAGTGTGGATTTGGGGAAGTCAAGAGGACTACCTTGAGTGATAGATTCCACGGATTTAGCCTCCGGTGATAGATGAGGAAAAAGATATGAATACTTGAGTACCAGGTTCCTGAGTGACAGTATGAACAGAGGAAGAACTGACTGGCAGAACATCAGACTTTATTCCGAATGTGTTATTGATGGTGGTAAAGGTTATGAAGGCATGAATTATGTTTAGCCGACATGATTAATGATTTCTACAAGTATATGCTTGATCCGCATTACTTGATGTGCAAGGATTCAACCGACAGAACAGAGTTTGTGAAAAGATAGACTATTTTGGGTGCCGACTAGAAAGGTGATGAAATCACTTGTGCAGATATATATACAAGATGGATTTAGTTGTGAAGGGTGTCGTTGTTGTTAGTGATGTGCGAATAAAAGTAGAAAAGCAGAGCAGAAGCAGTAAGAAAGGTCCGGTATGTGAAAGATAGTAGCTTAAGAGAAGAGGAAAGATGAAGTGCAGTAGATCAGTGTACTGAGCCTAATCAGAACTGAACTCCAGCATATGTAGATGCTCCCAAATCAATTCAAGTATTGTATAAAACTCTTTTTGTAGATAGTGAGTCTCTTGCAGGCAGTGTGCCTCTTGTGAGCAGTGTGCTCGGGCAGTGAGCCTTAATTGGCAAGTGCCATTTTGTTTTTCTATTCTTCTAACAGAGAATACAATCTTTGGTTAATCACGCCGTGGTTTTCTCCCTTAACAAGGTTTCCACGTCAAAAATACTGTGTCATGTGTATTTCCATTTCATGGTTATGTTTGCTTGTTTGAATTAATATTACATTGTTTAATAAGAAAGTTCAGAAGAAGAAATAATTAGGATAACTGATTCACCCCCCTCTTAGTTATCAACAATTGATATCAGAGCCAAGTTCCTCCTAACATAGTCTAACAGCTTGAGGAAGATCTGGGAATTCAAATAAATGCATATGGTTTAAGGGAGCAACTCAAGACTGCCCTTGAAGATCTTGAGTAGTCAAACTCTGAAGTCAATGAATTAAAGGAAAGACTCAAACAGGCTAATGATTTCATGAGAGAACTAAAAGACAAATTAAATCTCTCTATAAAAAAGAGAAAGGAGCTGCTTCAGCAATTGGCAAGACAAGGTGAAGCAAATGATGCAAATGAATAGCTGAATGAGAAAACCAAGTTATGTGAAAAGTTATCAAAAGAAATCATTATGGTAAGACATGAAATGGAATCAGGAGTTATGAAGTTTACCCAAGAAGTTGAAGAGAAAAGAAAAACTGAAGACAATCTAAGACAATCTCTCAAAGAGAAATCAGAAGATTGCCACCAGATGGATAGGATTATCAAACATCTTGAATCTGATCTTGAAGATGCTAAAGAAAATGAAGAAAAACTTGAGGATCAAATTGTCTCTCTCAAAAGAGATCTTCAAACAGCAAATGAATATAAGGAGAAATTTAAGATAAGTTCTGCTCAACTTGAAGTTCTTCTTAGAAGTCAAAAGAAGGTAGATGACAAGTGTGGTTTGGGATATGAGAAAGGAGAATGCTCCAGATCTGGTCAGAAGAATTTAGGATTAGAAAATCCAAGGAACAGGCCTAGAAGACCTCCGGTAAGACAGCCCAATGCTCAAAGATATCCATCCTTTAATGGATACTGCCACAGGTACAATCACTTTGGTCACAAAGCTAATCAGTGCAGAAAGAGAATGAATCAGACTAATTCATCCTTCTATGGACAGTGCTTTAACTGCAAAAGGTATGGTCACAAATCTCATGAATGCAGAAATATGCAAATGAACAAATTATTCAATGGTAGATGCTTTGCATGCAATAGAATAGGTCATATGGCTAATCAATGCAGATCAAGAGGATATCAATCAAATATGCAGAGAAATGTTGTTTGCTAAATTTGCAATAGATCCGGTCATATTGCAAAATTCTGTAGAAGCAAGAATCAGGACAAAAGAGGTCTAGTATATCATAATCAGAATCAAGATAAGGGTAAACAAAAGGTGAATGTGGATGAAATTAAAAGTGAGATGAACAAGATTTGGGTGAAGAAAAGTACAGAGAATGTAGAGGTTGGATCCGCACCAGACTCTGGTGCTATTCCTTCCAGAAATTAAAAAGTGAGCTCTGGCTCAGGGGGAGACACAAAGAAAACCTTGTTCCCCCAGCCAGTCAATTGGTGCCGGAACTGGCACAAGAAGAGTTGCGGACTGAAGGGTTCATGAGGGTAACATCCAAACATACTGTGGTTAAGTTTTGAAAGATCCATAAGATGTTTAAAGATCAGGATTGATCCAGTTCTTCAAGTCATCTGAATAAGGCAAAACTGGAATAACTTAGGTCGAGCATTTATTGCAACCTGACATTAGGGTTTGTGGAGCAATATAAGGGTTTTCTCATTAACCACTTATTCATTCTTCATTCAAGAAGAAACAAAAAGTGGAGCTCTGCAACAAAATTTCTCAAGTTCATCAAAGATCATTTGCAAAAGTCATTACATCCAGAAATCAATCTGACCAACTCCGTGAAACTGAAAGGCGCAAAAGGTATTTTCCATTTTCAATATCTCACTGCAAATCTTTTGAAAAATGGATACTCTGAATATAATAAAGATTTCTGATAGGCCCCACCCTGAATTTAAGAAACATCCTTACAAATCAATGGAGGTAGATCCCTTACGAGCATTCTCTAGTGTTCTGCATGGTGTTTTGCACACAGAAGACATTAGGGTTTATATACGTGCAAATATTGAAGAGTTTGGGGAATTCAAACTAAGAGATATCTATCACAAACAACTGATAGACGATGCCTTTGAGCTTAAACCAGAATATAAGGGTATCCAAGAGAAATATTTTGATCAATTCATTCATTTCCCCTGCTTTGAAGAAGATGAATGGGTCCGGTATGTATTGAGTAGGGTACATGACAACTTCCTATGGCTGAATAGACCCTGCAAGATCACAAAGGAGGCAATTAGGGCAGTAACTGGTCTATACTCTTCCGGAGGGATACCTATCCTCAAATCTGTCAAAAACAACATTGTAACTGAGGCCACCGGATCAAAGTTTGATAAAAGGGCAATGACCATTGAAGATATTACTGACCCAAAGATCAAGTTTGCATCTATGATAATAGGATACAAGATATATCACTCCAGTAGGGAGAATTCAGTATCTGGAACTGCAGTATATACTGCCTATGAGATGCTGAGAAAGAATGCAGAATGTGATCTCTGTGAACTTCTTTTGAGCCAATTAATGGAAAACATACAAAAGATCAAAAAGGACAAGAAGAACTCTTTCAAATATGGTGCACTAATACTATGTCTATTCTTCTACTTCATGAATGAGCTGCCCGGATCAAATGGATGGGTATGGCAGAATGACAAACCGGTGGCAGTTCAGATCAGAGATTACTTGCATGAACTTGGGGATGCTAAGGCAAGAAATACAACTCTGTGGGATTGCTTCAAACACTTTCAAAATATAATGCAAATCAGAGAAAGAATCCCCAAATCAGTAGTTGAGAAATACAAGGATATAGTGTGCTTCATGGTAGACACTGATCAATGCCTAATGGAGGCAGTAGAGCCAAGGATAGTCTAGATCATGCCTATGGGGTATGAAGTTGATGAACAAATTGTAGAGCTGCATGTTTAACACATGCTCAGTCAACCAAAGGAGCCAAAAGCAGAAAGATTTGGAACCTTTGAAGACCTAAGTGTGAAGATTCACACTGAGCTAAGGTAGCCAGAAATCAAAAGGAAGGTAAGAAAAGAAGTTGAGGAAGTTGCAAAAAGCTTTGGCATATCAAAGAAGGCACTTGATGCCAACAAGGAAAAGAGACAAAAGGCTGAGGAAGAGAAGAAAGAGGCAAAAAAGGGAAGCAAGGAAAGTGCTCCGATAGAAACCTCAACCCGGACTAGATCATCAAAGAGATCTACACCTGTCATAGCCAAAAGCTCAAAAACATCAAAACCAAAAGTTTCGGCATCTGGGAAAGGAGAGAAAAGATCAAAGACAAAAGCCACAAGGGCTTATGCCAGTCAAAGAGATGAAGAGGAAACTGAATCAGATGAGGAAATAAAGAAACTGAAGAAGAAGAAGAAATCATCTAGTGAACACTCTACTGGTCAAGGAGCAGAAGAGAAGGAAGAGGAATTTGCTGAAAAACCCACTCTCTCCTTAGATGTTGTAGTGAAGGCAGTCACTGTGGATGGGAACTTGCAACCCTTAACAGAAATTTATGATGAATATAATGAAGCAGATAAAAGGATTCTGAAGGAAGCCACAGCTTAGTTTTTGAACACCTACAACAAAGCTTTTATTGAAATTATCTCTCTAATTCCCAAAAGCCTAGAGAAAAGGCTTGAAATAAGGAAGAACAATGCTCGAGCAAAAGATCTTGAGATCCGGGAACAGGTCGCCATTCAACTCTTCCCTTCAATCACTTCGTAGCAAATGAATATGATCTTTAAAGAGTGCAAGGATGAGTTCCAGAGCAAAGCCAGGATGAATCAGCTCATGCTTGGTGAAATCAACAAAGTGGCAAAAGAGACTGAAGAGATCCTCTGAAATGCTCTTCAAAAGTTCAATATTCCCATCACAGAGGACTCTGGTAAAGACAAGGGCTCAAAATCCCCTATTCTGGAAGAGGTGGCTCATGAAGAAACAACTATCTCTCCTTTGGTTTCCCCTACAGCCTCTGGATCTAAAGGAGAAGACAAAATACAAGAGAAAGAAGCTAAAGTGAAGGAAAAAGAAGTTGACAATACCAAGGTTGCAGAGGGAGAGAAGACCTCAACAGAAAAGACCACAACTGCTAGTGGTATGAATGTAGAAGGAGAAAAAGCTCCAAGGGACAGCTCTAAAAATATAGAAGAGAAGAAACATCTGTCTCTGGCAAGAGACACTGTACAAACTGTCCAAGAATTCCTAAACAAAGAAATAATGGATATTGATGAACCAGAGCTTCTACAAGGTCCATTCAATTTTTATTCTCTTTCTCTGGTACAGACAATGAAGATAGCTTCATTTGCTAACGCAAAGGCTAAAGAAAAACTCCTTAAGTCTCATATGGAAGACTGTGAGTTGATAGAAGCTACTTCCAGAGTGCTAGAAAAGATTATGCCATCGTTTCAGAAGGATCCCACAGCCTCCTCATCCAGTAATCTCAAAACTCTAGTCAGCAGTGTCAATACACATTTTGATTCTCTAGAGAAGTCAGCTGAAGAAAAGGTCCGGAAGGAGTTCTTGGATAAGAGATTCTCAGAGGTACAAGGTTTGATCATTAATGATAGGAGAAATATGAATATTGGGATAAAGAGCTTAGAAAATGCTCTTAAAGATGGCGGTGAAGTATACAAATTTTGTATTTCCTGGTCCAAAGCAACAGTGGAGATTGAGAAGAAATTGGAAGAACAGGAGGATAAACTGACAAATCTTTCTCAAAATTTTGATCCACTTTCTACATCAATAATAAATCAAGAATGTCAAACGGTTGCAGTTTTGAATGAGATTAAGAAGCTTGAAAAAGAGAAGAAAAATAGAATAAGTAGGTTGAGTGAGCTCAGAGGGATAATTGTCCCTAAGTTAGAGGCCATGCATGAGGCCATAAAAGAAGCTCAAATCACAGCCCAGACAAATGATCCAACAGATCTAAAAAGGGTAGATGTGTTTGCATTTCTTTTGAGCGGTCATATATCAATTTTGGATAGAATGAAGCAAAGTTGGGCTACAGAATTCATTCAACTGAAAGCAACTTTTGCAGACGTTCTTCAGTTTATGTGAGTATATACTTATGCGGCTAAATATAGTAAAATTTTTGAAAATTTTGGTATGCGGACCCTACCCTTTGCCATTGATGTCAAAGGGGGAGTGAGGAGCAGTGAAAAATGAGGAATCCAACTAAAGGGGAGCTCCAGAAAATATCTATAAAAATAAAGCATCAGCCAAGGGGGAGCATAGTGTAAACACTTAGTCATTTTTCACTAAGTGTTGCCATCAATGCCAAAGGGGGGAGATTTTTGGCAAGAGACACTATATAGATTCATGATTGTTGTCATTGATAGCAACAAAGTTCATCCCACACATCCGCAGGACATGGTGTGTCTCTACTGGAAGTCAGAGTGAAGAATGTGGTGGTCCGGTAAACAAGAACAGAGCATGTGGCAAGGTCCGACAGACAGGTCCGGATCTCTCAGAGGAAGTATCTTGGTGAAGTGCGGATTTGAGGAAGTCAAGAGGACTACCTTAAGTGATAGATTCCAAGGATTTAACCTCTGGTGATAGATGAGGAAAAAGATATGAATACTTGAGTACTGGGTTCCTGAGTGACAGTATGAACAGAGGAAGAACTGACTGGCAGAACATCAGACTTTATTCCGGATGTGTTACTGATGGTGGTAAAGGTTATGAAGGCATGAATTATGTTTGGCCGACATGATTAATGATATCTACAAGTATATGCTTGATCCGCATTACTTGATGTGCAAGGATTCAGCTGACAGAACAGAGTTTGTGAAAAGATTGACTATTTTGGGTGCCAACTAGAAAGGTGATGAAATCACTTGTGCAGATATATATACAAGATGGATTTAGTTGTGAAGGGTGTCGTTGTTGTTGGTGATGTGCGAATAAAAGAAGAAAAGCAGAGCAGAAGTAGTAAGGAAGGTCTGGTATGTGAAAGAAAGCAGCTTAAGAGAAGAGGAAAGATGAAGTGGAGCGGATCAGTGTACTGAGCCTAATCGGAACTGAACTCCAACATATGTAGATGCTCCCAAATCAGTTCAAGTATTGTATAACACTCTTTTTGTAGACTATGAGTCTCTTGTAGGTAGTGTGCCTCTTGTGAGCAGTGTGCTCAGGTAGTGAGCCCTAATTGGCAAGTGCCATTTTGTTTTTCTATTCTTCTAATAGAGAATACAATCTTGGGTTAATCACCCCGTGGTTTTCTCCCTTAACAGGGTTTCCACATCAAAAATACTGTGTCATGTGTATTTCTATTTCATGGTTATGTTTTCTTGTTTGAATTAATGTTGTATTGTTTAATAAGAAAGTTCAGAAGAAGAAATAATTAGAATAACTGATTCACCCCCCCTCTCAGTTATCAACAGAAATCCCATACATTGCAAGTGACATTCCATGCGGCTTTTCCAAAGAGTGTAGTTTGTTCCATCAAACCTTGGACTATCCTTTTTGTAGGAAGACATCCTGGATCTCCTCAAGTGGTTAAGCTCTTTTAGAGGAACTTAGCTCTTATACCAATTATTGGTTTTAGGACAGACAACTGAGAGGGGGGGTGAATCAGTTGTCACAAAAACTTTATTTTCTTTAAACACTTAAATCCTTCTTATATTTCTACAGCATAATAATGATTCAATCATGGAAGCACAATGCAATAACTCAAGAGCAGAAACACATTAACACATATGACACCAAGATTTTAACATGGAAAACCTGGTTAAGGGAAAAACCATGGGGTGACTAACCCAAGATTGTATTCTCTATTAAAAGAATAAGAAGAACAAAATGGCACTTGCAATTAGGGCTCACAAGCCGAGCACACTGCTCACAAGAGGCCCACTGCCTACAGGAGACACACTGTCTATAGAATAATATAAATATTACATACTTGAATTGGAGATTAGTATCTTCACCATGTTTGAGATAGTTCCATTTAAGCTCAACACTTCTGCTCTACTTTTTGCTCTTCTCCTCTCTACCACTTTTTCATACTTACCAAGGATACTTTGAAATGACTTCACAAATCTTATTTATACAAGACATCGACTTTGGGATAATCATCAAAGTCTGCACAACATACTTTATTTTATTATAGAGCAGTTACAAAAATACAACTTGATTTGTTACAAAGACTTCATGTGTATCACCACACTAGCAGCCACACATATCTAGGACTTCAATCTTCTTTGAGGAACATGTCATGCTTCGCAAAACATCTTCAAGATCATCCACAAGATGTGTAAAACATCTGGTTGGACATGATTAGGAAGAACACCATCACTCGAGAGTAAATCTTCAATTACGAGCTCAATCTTCAATGCGGACCACCAACACGAACTAGACATAATCTAGAGACCCCCTCAAGCTTGCCTGAATGACCAAGAACATCCACACCACTTCTGCTTACTGAAATCATTCGCATCTTCATCTGGAACCTCAACACAGTCTATCATCACTGTCACATTAGAATAAATGCTTGCGGACCTCCAGACCATGAACCAATTGAGTTGTCAATTCACATTGGCTTCCTAAACATTCCACCAAATCTGTAGAACAAGATATTGTATTTCTAGATCTCACCGAATCTATTTGTGTCACTATGTCACCTCTGAACAGCTGCCAGAACCAATTTTACTCATATGGCCATAACTTCTCCAAATCTTCATGTGAACCTCTCAAATATTGACTGGATCATCTTTAGACACATATCTACAACCCGTTTAATGCGCATTATCTAGCTGGGATCTTCACTTCATAGAGCTTCACTATCTTCATTATTTCTGATAGGACTAGTTTTCTCAATATCCTCAACACACATCTCATCCAATCTTTGACATCAATGCAACAAGAGTATGTTGACATCAATGACAACACTAGTTAGGCCCATACTTGCAATACAATTGCGCCAACAGTGCCAACTGTATAATTTTTAGTACTTTCCAACATAATTTTAATAGTTGTACTTGGTATGAATGAGTATTCTTGACAAATATGAGAGATGTTTTCTACAACACTTGATTGGTTCACCAACAGAATAGATTCATAGTCACCATGATCATATTCTATTTTAGGTACAATTACAAAACCAGTAATATGGATACTTGCTCTTGGGAAAAGCTTATTTTCAAATATTTGGACCAGATTTCCAGTCAAATTGATAGTAATTGTCATTTATGCTTTTTTATCAGTCAAATCAACACGGAAGACCTCAAGTGTTTTTTTTTATTTGTCTAAATGAGTTTGATACGTGATAATAACTTCAGCTTCAAAAATGTCTCCAAATTTATGTGCATTTATGTCTTCTATGGAAAGTATTTTGGGAGGCTCTTTTTTGGACCTATAAAGCAATGAAACATGGTAAATTTAAAATAATAATTATAAATGTTGTAAAAATTTTGTTATAAAATAATACTCACATCTTCACTTGTTGCTGCTAGACAATGGTTCTATCCTTTTCTACTCTCTTGTTATTTGTCATTTGTACTACAAAATAGTAAACGAATTGCGTTAATTAGATAGTAGGTTTTATGTAAATATTATAAAAAAATTAAATTTGACTAAAGAAAATGTGGGGGAATTGTGTGATCTTACTAAATAAGTAAGAGGTGATTGTAGTTGATAATTTGTAGAAGTGGTTGCATGATTTCCAAATATATAACAATTTTCTAAATATAACTTAGTAAAGAGATATAATTCAATAAATTGTAATTTTTTTATAATTCCAAATCATTTATAAATATAAGTTTTCATAGTTCATATAGTAATTTTGTTATGAGAATGATTTATAATGGCTATTCGTTTTCCTTTAAAAAATTTCTTTGTCAAATATCAAATAGAAGACAAATGGTGTCATGATCACTTCAATATGTGTCGATTTTCAAGATTTTGTATTTTTATTTGTTAATATTTGACTAAACATGGTCAATGAGTCATGTTTGTAAAGGATTGTTTTTGTCAAGTAGGAAATGTATATTCTTATTGTTGAGATATCATTCTAATGTGTTTGTTTCTACATTTCTTTGTTGCATATCGATATTGAAATCACCAAGAATAAGTATATTGTCAGTAAGGTGCATTTCAAGAATTGCCTAGTCAATTATATTGATATTTGTAGACACTTTTGTAGTTGGTCATGCATATAAGTTCACTATTGTAATTTGGAAGTTGTTAACAAGTATGGTTGCTAAAATAGCTTCTATGTTATTAGTTTTGTAAAGATTGGACTATAAAATTTGTGTTTTGTTTTTTTGCATATCATAACTCTATAGTTATCGTAGATGGAAATAGATTGGAAATTTTGTAGTTTAATGTATCGAGGTAAATGTGATATATGTTTTTCTTGTAAACATATTATGTCTAATTGCATGAAGTCATAGTCATTGACAATATCATCAATATGTTTTTTTAGACTTCATGTGTTCAAGGATAAAATAGATATCCTTGCGCTTCTTGCAGTTGTTTTTCACAATATTGTAACTCCCATTTTGCTTCTGTTTGTAATCTTTGCATTTTATTTCTAACTTTTTCCTTCACCTTGAAGTTTTGTGGTCTCAGTGGATTCAACAAGTATAGTGATTCTATATCTCGTACACATGATAGTGATGCATACACCAATCCATGTGACTATATTCCTAATGGATCAAATGCAAGGTGTTCCAATGTAAGTCCTTGTGATCTATGCATTGTTCATGCACATGCAAGTTGTACTAGAAATTATTTACAGATTTGTAGTTGTGATGGATGTTTCCCTCTTGATAGAGACTTTGTTATTCATAGTATAGGTACCCATTCTTTTGGAGTTGTATCTATATATAGTTGTGCTAGTTTTGTAGATTGTTTGCCAATTTTTAAGTCACTGAACTAAATCCATATCACATCTAGTTTGTTATTACTTGTATATGCTTTGAATATTCCATCGGCACTATTTACCAATCCATCTTCTATGCTATAGTTGCCAACATATAACTCAACCAACATGTTTATTTTTAGTATAATTTGTTTTTGTAGTGTTGTATTTGAATAAGTTGTTATATTCCCATAGTTTTCTTCTATGTTGTCAATTGCATCGATGATAATTGGTTGTCCTAGAATAGATGATAGCATTTTTGTGTTGTGTGAAGCCACTGCCTTATTTGTATGGAAAAGATATGGAAATGTAGGGTCAATTGGGGCAGGTTGAATGCAATTGGTGTTGAGATATTCTATATCATTATGAGATTGTGAATTAGTTCAGATTTCATTGAGTATAGAGATAAATGTTTCATTTATTTGACGCATAGTAGTTTGCAATTCATAGCATTGTATGTTATCACTCCAAAAAGTGTATGGAACTTGTTCTTTGTTAATAATAGGATGTTCAAAGATGAGGTTATCTTGTATCGGTTGTACTTGGTAAAAGTCACTACAAAAGGCCATGTCAATATTGCCAAAGAATTTTGTTGGGTTACATTTTATGTCTCTCATTCTTTTGTCAATAGAATATAAGAATCGACTTCCTATCAAAGAAACTTCATCTATTAGCAAGACTTGTAATTGTTCAAAATGTTTTTGCAAGGAATCTAGTGTTTCATTACTGAGTGGAATTAAAGTAGATTTGTTAAAGGGCATTAGCAATGTAGAATGAATTGTCGTTCCACCTGCATTGTATGTTGCTTTTCCTGTGTATGCCATTATCAATCCTTTTTGTTTGAGTGGGTCTAAACATTCATTTGAATTGTAAATACGTAACAGCATTTGGAGTATTTCTTTTGTTGTAAATGTTTTTCCCATTCCTGTGCCACCAGTTAAGAAAAGGTACAATGGTTTGCTTATGTTTAATTTTTTTTCGTTGCAATGTCTTTTAGAATTGCTTGTTGCTCTTTGTTTAACATTCTTCGTAGCTTATAGTATTCTAAGTTTTCAAGTAGATTTGGATTTGGAACAATTTGATAACCAATATCTTTTTTCATTTTTGTTTGTATTTCTTTCAACCATTGCAAATTGGTACACAGGTCATATGTGTCAATATAATTGTTATCGTGGATTTGTTTGCTATGTACATTTGTAATTGATGTTTCATTTGCTTCAACTTCTTCATACGCATTGTCAAGATCCCCCATATGGTATTGAAGTTGTATGTATATCAACATTCATTTTTTTTGACAATGTTGCCACAAAATACATATATCTGCAAATGTTTTGAATTTTTCTTTTAATATATCTTCATTATCTTGAAAAGGAACATATAGTAATAATTTTTCTCTACAATAGTTTTCATAGTCAATGTACTTGTTGTATTTAACAAATTTGATAATGTTAGGTTTTTTGGATTTTACGTATTTCTTCTTGATTATTTTGAACTTTGCAGCAAATTCAGCTAAGCATATGTGTTTCAATTCTTCTGGACGATGCATATAGTGATTGATAATTGATTGACACATTATATTTTTTGATTCGTCAGGTTCTTTCTTAAGTAGTTTTTGTAGATTTAAGAATGAATTTTTGTTCTTCATGTGGAGATGTGTTTATGAATACACAAGTTCTAGAGCTTGCATTTAATGGTAGTGATAGGACTATGTGTGTTGCAAGTTCAGAAGACATTTGTAGCAAACTTAGTAATATGTTTCTAAGTGTCCTTATCATTTTTATGGCATCAATTTTTGTCATTTCATGCTCTTTCCATATTCTTTTAAAAGATGTGGTCATAGATTTGTCCACTTTCATCATGTATGATGAACAATATGTTGCAGTAGCGTATGCATTGAGAAAAAATTGTGCATCAGTATTTGCTTGCCACAAGTGGGCTATTTTTCTAGCAAAACTATTATTGCAAATATATGTTGGCTTTCTTTTTAGGAAAATGGTTGTTTTATTGAGTGTTGATTGTATTGCTTTTGTATGTTCAACTTCACTTATTTTAATTTCCTTAAAAAATCAGCAAAAGACATCGACTTGTTGTATTGATTTTGTTCAATTATTGTTTGTATTTTAACAACATTATTCATTACGGTTTTCTCCGTAGATGAGATTAGCTCAAGTATTTTTGTTTTTCTTATTGGTGGAATTGGAAAATTATATCTACAATGTGCTCTCTTTTTTTCCTACAACTTCTTGCGTGATAGTGTCGATGTAGCTTTGCAAGGTTGTCAAGAAAAATTGTGTTGCATGTAATATATTTGTCTACAAACAATTCAATTTCTAAAAGATTGGCTATTCCATATATAGGAACATTTTCTACCCAAACTAGAGCATGATCATGCTCATTTCCCCTATTCTGGAATTCGGTTTCAAAGAAGAAGTCAGTGATATTTCCAAGAATTGTATGATCTTTACATAATTTATTTAGGCAATTTATTCGATGTCGATAGTAATGACTACAAGTAACAGGGTCTTTTCTAATGAGTGAGTCAATTTCGTATTCTTGTTTTTGTTCATTTTTTTTTTTTCATACAATTTGGTTAATGCATCTACTAAAGGTGTCCATTCATATTCTGCACTGGAAAAAGTTAAAAAAAATGTTGGAGGGTCTAGATGTCGTATCATTGCAAATATGTTTTTTTAATTGATGCAAATAATCTAGAGAGATACAAATATGTTTAAAATCCATGTATCCAATATCTGATTTCAAAATTTTGTCTAAATTTGGCTTATGTTTAACATCTTTTGCAAGTAGAGTTCGTCCTTTTAATTGACCTTTTCTAATTCTTATTGATATACTTGAAATGATTTTATCTATGATGACATACATTGTTTTGAAAAATAAATTAGTTGTATGATTTGCAAAGTCACGACTTGAATGTAATAGCTCCCATTTTGTAGATTTTTGATATGTGAATCTTTTGGTTATGTCTTCATCTCTTGGATGGCCAAAAAAAAGTGTTGTAAAGTTCATCTCTTTTGCATATTTGTCCTTGAATATTCTAATTCGTTGGTTTTGTTCGCCAAGTGCTATTTCAATTATCTTATCATGTAGATCATAAACTGATCTTGATTCTATAAATCCATGGATAAGTGTATCAGTATGTGTTTCACATTCATCACTATTGTTCATATCATTGCTATTTGTATCACTATCAGAAGACATTTGCATTGTTTCTTAGTCCATAGAAATGTTCTCCATCTTATATAAATGTGTTTGACTTAATATTTTTAATGATTTCATGATAAGATTAGGATGAACATTGCCAACTTGATATGGATTCTTGTATTCCAATTTTCTTCTCAATGCGATTGCAACTGTAATTGCTTCATCAATTGATCGTGGAAGTACTTTTTGGACAATGTTCATATTTGTAGGCACATTAATTATTGATCCAATCAAATCCCATTTGAGACCATTTGTGTCCCCACTGTCTAATTTGTGCAAATTCAATAAGAGGCGATATGAGTCTCTCTTCAAGTTCTAAAAAAGATGATAAGATTTGTAGTGGTTTGTTTGGTCTTATTAATTGTGGAGTGGCAAAGCATGGTAGTTTACCATTCTGTAGTGATCTTTGCATGAGGTACAAACTCGTCAAGAAATGAATTTACTATATTCTTTTTTGTAAAAGTTTGATATGTTTGTTGTTCATTTTTTGTAAATTTTTTCATGGTATGTGAAAAATGTAACTGTTGGCAGATGAAACATTCATATTGAGGAGTATCCTCAATGGCTTTCAAATATCTTTGTTTTGGATTGATACATTTTTATACACTCTTTTCAAAGAAAGTTGCTATTTATTTTTTGTAGTATTGTGCAACAGATTGTAATGCCCCTCCATTCTCATCATGGATGTGCAGATGGTCTGGCTAAGGAGCATGAAGATGAAGGTAAAATAATAGGAATATTTAGGGTATGTTAGACAGTTGATGTTGTTTATTATATGATGTTGGTATCTATGCTACATTCATGTTGATGACATTCTTGATTATGCTCATGTGTGGTTTCAAATGATAGTTAGTATGTTTTATCGATAATCTTTGTTGCGACACTAATAATTTATATGCTCTGACAATTGTTTTACATTCAGGTGATTATGATGTTGATCTTACTATGATTGTCATATGTTAGAATTAATTTTTATGCGACTGATTCTGTATCATAGGATGTTATGTTGTGAAGTTTTATGTGGATTAATCTTATTATGTGTATCATACAATTATCTGATGATGGTTCTTATTTAGTTGTTAAGTAACTAATTTTTATGTGTGTTGTGATTAGGTGTTTGATGTGATGGTGAAAGGGACAGTGTCGCATTACTCATGTGTGAGTACTCTGCTATGCTGTGATTCCCTTTCACGGTGTATTTGACTATATATATATATATATATTTGTTCGATTGTTTGGTTGCTGTAGGATGCAGGTACTAGGCATCGACTCCACCTAAATTGATAGGTTTGAGCATGCCTTAAACCCAATGGAAACTATTGAATGGAGATAACATGTGGTCCCCTAGTTAGCCATCATCCTTGAAAAGGTTGAGTATCCAATTTTGCACCCAGTCAGTGTTGTCTGTATGGGTGTAATGTTTAGTCATTGTCATTGTGGCCATGCTTTCGATCGTGCATTGTGTTAGGTATTGTTTGGCATTTGGGTTACTTTGTTTAGAATTATTTGATTAATATTTTGGTTAACTGCTTCATTACAATAAAATGATTAAGTCAAGAGGGCACTTTGATAAATAAATATAGATGCTTTTATGTAAATTATAGTTGAGTGGAAATATGTATTATTATGTCTGAAAAAAAATTCTCTTTCTTTATTATTATTGCCTTGAGTAATTTTTTTTCCATTTTGGCCACTTGGAAGAAGTGGCAGTTACGCACCTCAAGAGAGAATCTTAGAAATAATTGTTTCTTTTGTGTAAGAGACTAATTTTAGAAAAGTAGAAAGAAACTTTTTTTGTTTGGATGTAACTGAAATAAATAGTAGATTCTAAAATAAATAAAATCAGAGAAAAATTATTGTTGGATTAAAAATAGCAAATTGTAAGAAAGTAATAAAGGAGAATCTTCTGGAACAAATTATGGGGGTAGTTATGCATGCTCAACTTTATTTTGAAATCTCAAGACATAATTTGGGGAGGAGTGTGCATTTAAAATGGAGGATATGTTTTATGTTTTAGGGATCTCTCTCTCTCTCTCTCTCTCTCTCTCTCTCTGGGAGTTTTCATTTTTCTTTTGGCACCATAAACCATAGTTTCCAAAAGAAAAGACTTGGGGAAAAATGAATGTGAGCGGAGAAATTTGTGAAGATGTGATTGAAGCAATATTCCAGGTATGGACTGAGATATGAAACTGATTTATTGTTGCATTAGATTTAGTGAAATATTCTGTTAATTCTCTTCTACATTTTCTGAACCTAGTTTATTGCGTTAGCCATAACTTTATTTTTATGAATTGGGTTTCTCTAAAGTTTTTATATATGGTACATGGCCTAATATCTAAATCATATCCGAAAATCAGCCATACCTAATTTGTCATTTTTGAGATATGAATATTTTGTGGCTGTCTATCTCACTCATTTCGTCTCTGTTTTAGCAGTCTATTGCGTTAGCCATAACTTTATTTTTGTGAACTGGGTTTCTCTAATTTTTTTATATATAGTGCATGGCCTGGATATCTAAATCATATTTGAAAATCAGCCATACCCGGTTTGTCATTTTTTAGATGAATATTTTGTGACTGTCTATATCTCACTCATTTCATCTCTGTTTTAGCAATCTGTTGCATTAACCATAACTTTATTTTTATGAACTGGGTTTCTCTATTTTCTTATATATGGTGTATGGCATGGATATCTAAATTTTATCTGAAAATTAGCCATACCCAATTTGTCATTTTTTAGATATGAATATTTTGTGACTGTCTACCTCCCACCTGTTTCGTCTCTGTTAAAACAGTTAGTTGCGTCACAAATAACTCTATATTTTTGAAGTGGGTTTCTTTAAGATTTTTCAACAAATTCATTTTGTGCATATCCTACAATCATTGCTTTCCATCCTATGACTCTCTTTGAGGCATTCTACCAATCAGTCTGCGTGCCTTGTCTGCTTTCACATTTTGTATTGTCTAGATTATTAATGAAATCTACATTAGTGTGAATAGTGTAAATAATTGTTGTGTTTAATTTGTATGCCTTAGAGTTATTTGCAATTTGTTAGCAATCATTTTAATTAAATGAAATTAACATAAGTCTTGAGAATTATTAGTTAAAATATTGATACTCATAGACACTTATATATCTTATAATCATATTATAACTGCTACTGGTGATTAGAAAGTTATAGTTCTATATTGATGAGATAGATTCACTTTATAATTATTAGATGATTGATCATGATTAGATTAATGTTATATTATTTAAGAGCCATAATTAGTGCATTATATCATATGTTGCATTTGTGGTATTGTATTTGAAATATTGATGAAGAATCATAGTTTATGTTGTGCATTTGAGAGTGAATGTGATGCATGACTATTGTGTTTAGTGGTGTCAAGTGTTTGTGTCATTTGGGGAAGATGATTCCAAAGGCCTAGGAGGGTGTGATTGTGTGGGAGTTGGCTATGTGTGCATCATGTGAGTTGAGTAAATTGCTATCCTAGAATGTTTCCTCCTATTCATGTTGGTATGGTACATGTGCAAGAAGGATAATGCCTTGCTAAGTGTACCTATTCATGTGGTTATGATGATTATGCAAGATGGATAATGCCTTGCTCAGTGTACCTATTCATGTGGTTATGATGATTATGAAAGATGGGTAATGCCTTGCTCTGTGTAATGTGAAATGATGTATATTTTGTGTTGTAAATATACCATGATGAGAAATGTGATAGTTCATGCTTGGGTTTTATTTTGGGCTTTGAGAATCTAGATGCAGTGAAGGGGGAGTGGCTTTCAATGTGGGGTCGGTGACCAAAGTGGCTTGTTAGGGTAACCCATTGGAAGTTGTTAATCCAGTGATAATTTAATAATAAATTTAGAGAGTTGGGTAGTTTTCACACTAATCAAGATAATTGGATGACTCGCTCATGCCTATAGTGCTTGTTTAGGCTAAGGATGAAATGAGAAAGTCGTGGTTGGCAAAATCAACTTCCTTGTCCTCGCAAAAGGAATGTTGGTTCCGCATGTGTCACCCTATGGGGTCAGTGTCTAGTGAGAGACTGTCAGGGTAACCATAGATGGGGGCCGGCACCTTGTGAGAGAATGTCAAGGTAACCCATGGATGGAGGCCGGCGTCTAGCTAGAGACTGTCAGGGTAACACATGCTAGGACCATGTGATGACACTCATCCCTACTGCAATCTAACATTCTCTAGTTGTGTTCTCCTCTTTGTTTTGTGAATGCCTCTGGAAGTGATGCTTGAGTTACTTGTGATGTCCTTATGGACTAGTGTTGTTTTGGAGTCGTGTATTCCTTGCACCTATTAGTCTATTGTCTTTTTGACTGTTGGAGGAAGTGGTGACTCTATTGTGAATGTCATGTGTATTTGTATGTTAGAGTCATGTTATCCTTTTGTGTAATGTTCCTATCTTCTTAATTGTTTCATGTTGTGGGACCTTATTGTTATCTACTAGCACGAGGGGTGGACCTTAGGGTTCCACATGGTCAGGTGGTTGTGCTTTTATCTCCATTGGTTTCCCTTGCTATTGTTCTTGTGCAAGAAGGATGTACCTTGTATGGAAGATTTCAGATCTTGCTCTGGCTTGAGGAGATAGATACTTATGATCATGTTTCAATCTTGTATATCAGTTGAATCATGTACTTTTATTTTGATATATGTACTCCAATGTAATCTAGATAGCGATATTGTAAACAATGTAATGTTGTAAGTTCTCTTATAAAGGAACTTATCTATGTACTCGTGATCCTATGTGCAGGATCCTGATGTTACTTATCTGATGATATAATATGGAAATGTATGTGTTTATTTATCTAATCCAATTAGACTTAGAATGAACTGTGTTTGTTAGTTAATTCATAATGTTGGTTAGATCTTGTTTTAGTTTGTTAGTAATGCAGCCGTGGAACCCTAGAGAATAAAGCTCAATTTAAATGTTATAAATAAATATATGATTGTTGTTATTTCTTTCGTTTAAAAAATATATATTTGACCTTTTTGTAAGCTTAGTTGTGTTATCTTCTGGGTTCCTTAGCGGGGCGTTACATAGATCTTCTCTAATTGATTTAGTGATATTTTATTTTTATCTCGAATCTTTTTGCCATGCACTTGTGATTGCACTTGCAATGATAATTGTTCAGTATGAGTATAATCCATTTGCAGTGCACTAGAACAATTTACTTGAGATGGTCCACTAACATGTGTTACTATTAGTGGCATGTTGTGTATGCGTGAAGTGTTTAGTTGCTCTTTATTTTTTGTAGTATTGTGCAAGATCTTCTTGAATTGATTTAGTGATATTTTCTTGTTATCTCGAATGTTTTTGCCATTCACATGTGATTGCATTTGTAACCATAATTGTTCAGTATGAGTCTAATCCATTTGCAATGTACTAGAATAATTTATTTCAGATGGTCCACTAACATGTGTTTCTATTAGTGGCTCGTAGTGTATGTGTGTTGTGTTTGTTTTAAATGATATTATGTTGTATGTCTTCAACGTATTTGTTTGACTACAATAATTTTTTTTAATTTGTTTAGTATCTGAAGAACAAATTTGAATTGTAATGTTGAATATGGTTGCTATCCATTGAAAACAAAATGGCTCTCCTTCGATTTTTCCTTTTGAGTATGACATTGCCATGTTTATAATGTAGCCTTCCCAGTTTGCAATGCATGGAGTTGTTTGCAAGATGTCATCTTGTAAGTAGTCCTTTAAGCAATTAGTTGCACTATAATGGCTGCTTTTTTTTGCATTGCAAAAAGACTGTGCAACGTAAAGTCTTAAAGATTGAACATCAAATTCTCCTTCCATTAAATAGCATATTGCATTGAAAAGGCTCTCTCCACACTTGGAGGTGGTAACTGTTGCTTTTTTCAAACCATAAAGCTACATTTTAGGTGTGAGAGACTCTAAATACCTTTGTAGTCTTGCACAAAAAAGTGAAATGTAGTTTGATGACATGGGCATGTTTGTTGCCAAGGCTTTTTTACAAAACAATGGCTCATAATGACAGCAAAGAGGGTTCTCATAATAATATTGAATAACGATTTGTTTGCAAATTAATGTTGAAATGTAAGTATTTCTTTTTGGTGGTTATGGACCACAATGCAATTGATATATTCAACCATTTGGAGATCCATCATATGCAAAAAGTATCACCCCAAAGCCCTCTTTCTATCTCAGATAGAGAAGTTGAAGCAGAAAATCACATTCTAGACATATATGTATTGACATCATAAATACCATACATCTCGTACAACATTTATGGATGTAATTCATATGCAAATGTGTGCAATGCATCATAATCATGTCGTGCTTGACATAACAAAAAGTGATCAATTAATCCATTACGCAATTCAATAGAACTGTAATGAAAATGTAGGAGAACTTCGAGTGTGTCAAATAAACAATCTCCTGGGGTGTAGACAAATGAATCTAGCCTAAATAAATGTTCTTTTTCAAGGCATTATCAATGTCAAGAGTAGAGTGTTGTTTACATAGCCTATAGCTTTCAACATTCAAAACATTAGCCATTGTCTTTACTATAGCTAAGAGCAAAAGTTCTTTAACTATGAAAGTATTTGTTATATTGAAGAATACAATCATAAGAGGAAAACAAAGAAATAATTGTTACCTGATATGCAAGAATGCCATATATTTTGTGGAAGATGTAAAAGAGCACGACAACCAAGAACAAAGTATTAGTCTTCTTCATTAACCAACAAGAAATACATTATATTGTATGGTTATTTGTATACTTTTATTGAATACTTTGTTAAAGAATTTGGGGAATAAAATGATAACAAATACGTCATAATAATGCCAGAGTCAAGTTTCAACTAGTTTGCATTTACAACTTGTTCTGATACATGATGCTTTGTGTATTTAGAATTTTCCTTTTATTATCGTAGGGTTTGGGGGTGCTGCTCACAGTAGCCACAACATCGCTAAGTCTCCACGCCACTATTGCTGCTACATCGCTCATCCTGCGGTTATATATTTTCTCTAATTTGTTTCGTTGATGATATTATTATGTGGTGTAAACCCTAGGAGTCATAATATAGCATGAATCTTCCCAGAATCTACAAGGAATCTTCCTAGAATCTGCAAGGAATCATCCTCCAGATCATAGCATGAGTGAAGGGAATGGAACCCTAGCAAACTAGCACAACAAAAGCCTTACTTGTCGGTAAATCAAGAAAAATTCGTAATCTTGAACAAACACAACTTCGCTGCTTCAAACATGTTTGGTATACTGTATCGAGAAATCGGCAATTTGTTGTTCTTATGAACTCAGGAACTAATTAATAACATAATGCAAAAATAAGTATATAATCACGTTATGTGGTATAATTAGCTTAACAGCAAACTGGGGAACTTATGAACTTAGGAACCAAAAACAAAGTTCCAATATATAAGGAAAAGCCGATAAAGGTAAAGAAAAGATCACTCAAGGTTTGTCGATGAAGTGTCTAGTTCATGATATTCAACCTTCACCGATAAAAGGAAAGATGGGTTCATTTTCTGATAGGTTCATCGACTGAGATTTTTTCCAATAGACAAAGGCAAAGACTAAACATCTCACATTTGCCAATAAAGAGCAAAATAGCCACAATTCGTCATTCTTAACTTTTACTGATAAGCCTAATGGATAAAAATTCATAAAACTCATTTTTTGCCTACATATCTTTTGCCGATAAAATGAAATAAAACATTGTTTAGAATCCGTAATTTTTTTTTATAAAACCTAAGATAGCAGAGTTGAAGTGCATGCATGCTTATTATCATACTAAAAATTTATTTTTGAATGAAAACTTTAAATCTTAAACAATATTGAAAATTTATCCCATGAAATCTTTAAATCTTGAACGAATGTTTTACTTGTTATTCATCTAGATCTTCATTCTAATTTTTTTCCTCCTATAAAACATAACTCACCTAGAAAGAGTACTCCGTGTTTGATTTTCAATCAGATATCTTCTTTTCTTTTTCATGTGAGATTCGTCCTGTGGCAAAACAAAGCCACAAATAAATATTATTTTCTTTAGTTAGTGAATAAACAAATTAAAGAGTCTTGAATTTGTAAAATATATATATTTGTTTATACAAATTAAATATTGACATATTATAGTGATGGAAATATAAATTGAACTAGTTAAAATTTATCAAACCCATAATATCCCAGGTCTATAAAGTAGAAAAATTAATTATACTAACTTCAACACAGGGGAGTTTTCTTCCACTGAATTGTATGCATCCTTATTATCATATTAAAAATTTATTTTTTAATGAAAACTTTAAATCTTGAAATAATGTCTTACTTGTTATTCATTTATCTTCATTCTAAATTCTTTCCTCCTATAAAACATAACTCACCTGAAATAGTATTGCTTCGTCCTCTGGCAAAAGAAAGCCACAAATAAATATTATTTGCTTTAGTCACTGATTAAACAAATTAAATAGTCCTCAATTTGTAAAGCATATTAAACAAAATATTAAATAGCTCTTTGTTCATAACAATTTGTTTTAAATAATCCCCTAATTTTAGAAAGATAACTAACTTTAAACCAATAGCTTCAAACATTTTTGTTCTTACCATTTAAAAATTAAATAATCATATAAATTATATAAATATTACACCATAATATATTAATATTTACATCTAAAATATATTAATATTTAATACTTATAAACAAATATATATCAAAATTTCATTTTTACTATAATATAACATAAATATAAATAAAATAATCATAATTCCATTTATATGTATAATCAATAATTCAATATAAATATTATTATTATTGTTATTATTATTATTATTATTAATTATATTGTTCTATTGAATACAAATTAAACAATCATATTAATATGAATATAATATAAAATTACACAATATAATAATAATAATAATATATTAATGTTTAGATCACTAGAATATTTTAATTTAGTCACTCATAATTTAATTAAACATGTTAATTTGTTAGTATTGGGAATTTTCTCCTCAATTTTAGGTGGTTGTTTCACATTTACATCACTACAATATTTTATTTTTTAATATTTATACATAAAACAATAAAATAACTATACAATGCTAAAAACAAAATTATATCAATATAAATATTACAATTTTGGTTATATTATATTATATTATAATAATATTGCATAGCACCTATAAAGGGCTAGCATAATAGACAGCTAGGTGGAGACACGTGAGCAATGATTGGGGAGTTGGCAGTCGACAGATATGGTTGGCAAACTTGTGATTCTGAATTACCTAGATTTCTCATGTGATGATCAGTCTGAGACGTGCTAGGCAAGATTTTTAATTAATGATTCAAAGTTCACCCTCAGTGAGATATGCAAGCCGACGCGGAAGAATAGATAGGCTTTCTCATCATAACTTGGTGTGATGTGGGATGAAAGACATCTAGACTCTTCAGTAGATGCTTTTTTTTTTCCTATCTTTAGCTTCAACTTGTAGAGCATTTTGTAGGTTTTCACTTTGTATTTTCCTCTCTAGAATTAGCAGAAAGCATGATGTCTGGTGGAGCTTCTAGGAGTGGGGGGTCAAGGGGAGCTAGAAAAGGCAAAGGGCTGGCCTCTCCACCTCCTTTGAGGCGAAGGCAAATTCCTAAATGGGTGGCGAACAAAACTATAGGCAGCGTGATGAAAAGTAAGACCAAATCCAATAAGCAGAAGGCTAAGTTTTCTAATGAGGAGGCTCTGGCCGACACCGTTATGGCTTTGGACTCTGAGATCAAACACCCCTTACTGCGAAAATGGGTTGGCAGGATCATCTCCATGGCTAAAATAGTGGATGGGGAGGACGGTGAAAAGATGAGAGAATCTATGGCTAGTTTTATTCTGGATCCTGGCACCACTCGAGCCAGATGGAATGTTTTTGGGGTGGCTAGGTCCCTCACCCTAGCCATGATGTCATCCATAGCAGCCTCTTCCATACTGTCTTAAGAGGACATGACAGAGGTATCCAAAGAGGTAGAGATCAACCATAAGGAGATGATAGACCATATGCATGATCTCTTGCTAGGGAAAATTCAGCTGAGGAAGATTGTGGAATGGATTGCTGTCAAGGTGGGAGTTGAGATTGCAGATAAGAAAAAGGCAGATTTCAGATGCACTTGCGACCAAGACACTGCCTTCTTGGACCTCATAAGTCAAGAAGGAAGTTAGGAGCACTTAGATATGTCTATGTCAGTTTAATAGATGTTTTATGATATATAGTTTTGGGTTGGCCTTGTAATTTGCCTCCCTCCTAGCATGTATAACTCTCTGTTATAGTCTCTAAGATATTTTAGACTTGTGGGCTTGCCTAGATTTTGATTGGGTCCCTATAATACTATTGCATAGACTGTAAGAAAAAAAAATTATTTGTTTAAATTAAAAAATAATTTCCTTTAATAACCAAAAATTATTTGTTTCATAACCAAATTCTCGCAAGAATTTACTCACTAATAATTATATTAAAAAAGTTAATTTGCTAGTGTTGCCACCTCCTCACTTCTTCAATTTTAGTGTTTGTTTCACTCAAAATAGTATGCCCTTAAGAGGTCATTTTTTTTTAGCCAAACACAAATAAAGATAATTCATTTTTCCAATATTTTTTTTTAAAATTTTCTCATGTTGACTTAAGAAAAATTAAAATTTGTCCAACATGAAAAATAATACTTTGTTTTGATTGGTTTACTATAGATAGATTAATCACTAGATAGATAGAAAAGAGCAAACTCATTGCAATAGTAGTGCGGTACTATTAAAATTATTTCACCATTATCAAAATTGAGTAAAAATGGGAGAAGAGTTTTTAACTAGATGAGAATGAAAGAGAATAGCTTATTATAATATTAATTATGTGTTAGAGGGTTTCAACACGGATAAATGAGATAAAATTTAAACACATGGACCAATGGTTGATTGCATCACTTAGCTTCAATTATCAATATGATACTAAAAGTGAGTAGTTTATTGGTGAAGTTGTTCTCTTTTAACATTATCTATTTTTGTAGTTAAATGGTGTAATAGTTATATAAAGTATTAATGTTTAATTAGAGAAGAATTTATTTTAAATATTTGAAATCTACTTAAAATAATATTTAATACTATAAAAATTTATATTATAAATATATAAATATTATATATTTATTTTAAATATTTAATCTTTTAATATATTTTTAAAACCCGTCAAAGTTAAAAAAGATAAAAAAAAAAAAAAAACTCTACATAAAGACTTTTATATTATATAAATATGTAAAACAAAAATGTATGTGAAGGATATTATTAATTTTAAATTAAAAATTTATTTATTAATATGATTTTTTATTAAAACAATAAATATATTTAGTGTAATTTTTTATAAAAATTATAAAATCACTAATATAAGACCTGTGAAGTAGTATATATTAACATTCTACATAATCTTCACACTACATGATAATATACAATCTAAATAAGTTTCACTCTAATTTAGAATTTACTAGTCTTTAAATTCCAAATTTATATTTTATTAAATTCAAGGAATATTAAGAAAGAAAAAAATATTCTTTCTATAAAAGTTCATTTTTATTTGTTAAAGTAAAATTGCATGGCAAACAATAAGAAGTTTTGCTTATTAATAGTCCAAATTTAATGCTTATATCTCTAAAATGCCCTCTTAAGAGTTCAAATTACTAGCCAATCACAACATTGATAACTGATTGATAGCTTTTTACACAGAGTTTGGAAAAATTAATATTTGTTCAACATTCAAAATAATACTCTCTTATGATTAATTTATTTTACATAGAGTAATCACTAGATAACAAAAACTGCCAAAAAAACAAATACTAAAAAAAAATATAAATAGATATATATAAAAATCTTTATAATTTTATTTAAATTAGATTTTATTTTATCTATTTAAAATTAATATGATAAATTTAATTAATTGTATTAATAATATTTAATTATTAACACATCAATTTTAATCTGTCAAAAACTTTTATATAAACCATCTTCTCATAAACATATATTCCCTCACATTTAACTGAAATGTGAGTTTTCCTTACAATGAATGGTAAGTAATTAATCAATAAATACTTAAAAACTTAAAATATAATATATGCTAAGCCTAACATCATATAAGAAACATATTTGAACAAATCATAAGATAAGATAACCTATAAAACAAAAACAAATACCCACTCCATTAATAACCTTAATCGCTGAGAAATCTATTCAATTACTTTTTTATTATCTAAGACCTAGACAACAGAGGGACTTCAGGATTCCTGTCTTGTTCAGTGGCGGCTTTAGACCACCTTTTCATCATAACTTTTCCAAGAAGTCCCGGAATATGAATGTTCATAATGTAATCGTTCCACTGTATCCTATTTACATCAAATCCAAATATTTCCTTTTCTTCTTGGGATAGTTCCTGGAATAACTTATTTGTGTTTGAATTGTCAAATCTGTAGTCAAAATAAATACAATTCTTGTGAGATAGTGGCGTAATCCAAGAAAAACAATAAAAATAGTGATATAGATCTTACTATATAGATATACCTCGCTCTGCAAGTAAACTATGACTGGTATATTCTGCCTATGTGTTTATTCACACGGGCTTTTACTTTCATAGCAATGCGCTCTTGCTTTTCCATTTGGACAAAAGGGTGCCCCATTTGCCTATTATCATTACACATATTTGTAATCATCATTTAATGCATGAAATTTTAAACAAGACAATTAGACAGAAACTATGGAAATACTTTTTAAAAAAACATCTACAAATCAACTTGGTCTAAGAATGCCTTAAAAGTCTTCATCTATGTCATCATAAATAAAAAATAAAATATTGCACTGCAACTTGCATTTAATGACATGTTTATAGCATGAGAAGAGAGATCTTCCATGTTGCCAAATAGCTTGAGAGAATCCTTCACTTTTATTGGTTTACCCCTAACATCGACATAAGGATAGGCTTTAAAATACTGATGAAACATCTCAAAAAGTTCTCCCATAAGTATTGGATTTGCAACAGAAGAAGCCATTTGATAAACCTCCAGGCCAGATTTGCCAGCATGCTTTGCCATTACTGCGAGTATTGCATTTGCAACCATATCTACTGGGACCTGAAATTATATTATTTGCATTATAAATACATGTAGAAAAATGTCTATTAATACTCATCAATACGATTCAAGAAAACACTGTTAAAACTGAGTGTTGGTACTTACTATATCAAAAGCCACATTTGGATCAGCAATCAGGGCAGATAGCTGACCTTTTGCATTATAGGCAATTATTGGATCCACCATTCTGCATCAATTGAATTATTGTATGAGGTTTAGTCCACAACTACAAAACTGTTAAAACATTATAAAATTATCTTTAAACCTGAAAAAAACAGTATCTCAATGAAGTAGGATGACTGTAAAATTGTGGGGCAAAGGAGAGGATTTTTGGGATAGGCTATTCTCAAACATCTACTTCAACAGTCAAAGGTCAATTTTGGCCAATAAAAATAGGATAAATATTCACCACTTTTTGTTGTGGATGAGGTGTAAAGTTGCTATTGACTGTTTGACAATTGAAATGGTAATAGAATCCTTTTATAGTCCACAATGCCTCACATAGTCCACAATGCCTCACAACCTGATAGCATATGGCACTACCTCATACTCCCACTGATGTTGAAGGAGGCACCTAACTGTGTTTCAATATGAGGCTTACATACCTTACCCTCTGCAGGATTCGAATTTGTGACCTCTCTTTCAAGAGGGCAAGTTTTTCCCCAACAGGCCAACTCAGACTGTATTAAGTAGAGTATTTGGGATATTTATTTTCTATTGGTACAAAGGCCATTTACCTATGCAACTTTTATACTGAAGAAGAAAGAATCAACCAAAGAAGGAAGGTTCATGATGAACTGAAGTGGATGATGTTTAAGTAGAGTGTTTGGGATATTTATTTTCTATTGGTACAAAGGCCAGTTACCTATGAAACTTTTAAATTGAAGAAGAAAAAATCAATCAAACAAGAGCTGCGCAGCAGCAGAAGTCCCTGCCAAAGGCTGCCAGCACAGAGCGTGAGAAGAATATGGGGGGGGAATAGACGTGTGAAATTTAAGTGGATTTTGAAAATGGAAGTAACTGTACAAAAAGGTAAGTTGCCAAGTTGTTGAGATTATGTGCAACTGATTAATAACTGACCAATGGACTATAGTTTCGCAATACGAAATTGATGAAATAGGAAGTCGAGAATAAAGACTAATATCCAAACACAATTTGCATTTATGTAAATTTTGAATATTAATGTTCACAAACCAAATGACAATTGAATTATAGTTGCGTGAATACGGAATTGATGAAAAATGGATTCTAGAATCAGCACTGGTTAATGATTATTAACACTATGATGCCAGTTTTTACAGACTTACCCTTATCACTGCGAAGATATTGTCAACAGCGCTTATTAAATGTATCATATGCTTATGACAAGAAATCATATCCGTTGGTAGGTATAGTGTTACACAGAAATAAGCAATTCTAATTTGAGAGGGCAGGCAATATCTCCATAATGGATTTCTACCGCTGTCTTGACATTGTACTTGGAAATGCACACGCCGAATCTCTTTCGGCTGGGCAACAGGTACATAAATTGGTTTGCTATGCAACATGGACCCTACAGTTGTATTCAAAAGTGAGATCTCCTACATAACTGACACCCAAGCTACTATAGCAATACATGAGCACCACGCAAGTATCTTCTTTCATATAAACCATTGATTTGATCTGCCACTGCCCACATGATGGCCTGCCCTGGAGGTATTCTCATAAGCCTTGGAAGTAATCCCTTCCACAAGGCTAAGAATCCTTCTTCTGCAAAAAATGTTCTCAATGCATGAGTCATGTCCTTATACTTAACTTCCCTTGTCTCAACAGATCTGCTTTGGGCCATCAATCTTGTTTTCACGACATCAAAAGGGCCTGTGTATATAGGACCTGCAGCCCCTGCCAAAAACCCTGATATCATGGATTGCCATGGCTGAAGCGTCCGTCTGTCACGTTTGTGTTTTTTCCACAGAACAACATCAAAAGCATTCTTGGCAGTGAACATTGCTGCTTGATTAATTCCATTTCTCATAACAGTTGGTGCTGCACCAGCCTAGAGGTCAAACAAACCTTCCTCAGGCACAATGCTAGTTGCACAATGAATAGGGCCTTTATACTTCAGCAGCTCCGGAGCTAGACCTCTCTGCTGTTGTAACCTTATCTTTAGCACCTGCAGTTTTTTGGGTAAAAACATAGAAAAGCTGAGAATGAATTAAGGAGAACAAAGTTGAAGACATGATGCTAATGAGATTAAGGAAGCCGAATAGACTCAACATTTAGTCAAAATACAGAAGGTGTTAAGCATATTGTTTTAGTTTTAAATCATTAGAGGAAGCGAAAATAGGATTAAAAGCCATAAAATCATATGCAAATCCTATGGAGCCAAAATGAAATTTTAATATCCCCAAAACGTAAAATCAAGAGGAACCAAACACAAACTTTTGATTTCCAAAAATGTAAAGTTCAAGTAAGCTAGAATTTCATACTTTTCATTGTTCAAAGAATTTCAAGTTCCAGTCATTCAATTATCTACAATCGTTCCATCATTTTTGGGCAAAAATAAAAGCAATACTACATTACAGCTATGGTGATCTACATCTTCCCAAAAGAACGTTGAAAAGAGGATATTAGTATAGTTGAAACTAATTAGCAAAGATGGCAAATCTTATGAAGCCCGACTAATAATTTGGAGGAACTGAAGATGAGGTCAAAACACAAGACCTAAAAGAAATTATAGGACCCATCAAAATGATCTCAAGTAATAAACACGAGGCTAAAATCGACAAAGGCTATTATGTAAAACTTATCAAGGAATTCAAAAAAAAAAAGGCAGACAAGCAAAATTCCCAGAACCTAGAACTAGGAGTGTATAAGTGATGGAAATTTGAAAACTCACATATCTCAGTGTTCTTAAGAATCTCAACAGAAACACTTTTAATAATCACATACTATAATCCTAAGCATCTAAAGACAAACACACTAATTTGTTGATTATGTCAATTAGTGTTCTAGATATTTAACATAAATGGAATCAAGTGCTTGTGTTTGACACAGAAGTTCATCAACGATGAAAATGTTTCTTGGGGATCTTCAGATGCCAAGCTTGGATGCCTGGTAAATGAATCACTCAATATGCAGAGGATTGCTTTCTTAAGAACTTCTAGTGTTGCTTTTGCCAGTGTTCCCCGATCTCCCTGGATGGAAAGTTATGTCATTCCAGTACAAGTGGCAGAGGCAAAAGTTATCAAATGGGAAATAAGGATAATCTACTTCTGGACTGTTAGCAATTTTCAAGATTTGCAAATGACTATTGATTCCATCTCTAGTTATTCTAGATCTTAAATGCACTAACTTATATTGCCTAAATGTCTCTATGACCACTACTATAACTTGAAATTTTTTTGCAATATTTCTGGATAATTTACATTCTTATTGTGAAGACAGCGACACAGTTATCCAGAACTATTGTTAAAATATCTTCCTGCAGAAAGCTTAGATCCAAAAATACCTGAAGCTTTTCTGATAAATTTAATTCAACATAATAAAAAAAAATTTCAAAGGAAGGGCTCAAATAATAGAGATATTCAACTTAGAAAAATATAAATTGCCCTTAGGCACAAAATTGTACAGGCATACATACCCATTTTTGATGAGTAAGACACGAAACTGCTGCATTTCGTATAATTTCACCGGCGGCTTTGGCATTCAGGGAACCAACAGCTTGTTTTGAGATTTTTAACATGTTCCACAATAGGGAAAGCGCAGATGACTTCAACTCTAAATATGGTGAAGTGCACCTTCAGTTGCTTCTATTATCAAAAACCACTAGAGAAGATAGAAGTTGGCAACTTCAATGGAGCTGAAAACATACCAAGGTATTTCGCGTCATTGAAAGTTTCATATTTTGGCGCTGTAGCTTTCCTTTCCTTTCTAGGAGCTTGTACCTGCATATCTTCTATAATACACAAGCTGTGTCCAAGGAAAAAAGTGCAGAGACGAAGATCTGTGAAGCAGGATACTGGTCAGAGCGTTTCTTTTTTCTCACTTCTTTGTTAGTCTCTTTTTGGGGATTGGATGGCACAAATCTCCACTAATAGCATTAGCATATTAGCAGCAGCAATACATGAATGTTCAATATATGACCAAACATAGAAAAAACACAAATGTACCGTCAACTTAGGAATAGTTAATATACAGCATTATAGATACAACAGTTCATTGTAGTTTAAGGAACCTTATTAGAGAAGCTATAAATAATCTTTCAGATACCCCTCACTTACTATAATAAGGCTGAATATGTCAAAACAGGCTAAGCAGGCATTTGTGAGCGCACTTAACCCAGTCAAAAAGGAAAGGAAATTGAACAAGAAAGATTTCTTGTATGGAAGAAAAGAGCAAAACAAGAAATCAAAGGCGTTTGAAATAAAAAGATGCTCACTGTTTTGAGTAATTTATATGTTTTCTATGTTCGGATCACAAGCCTGAGCATACTTGAGAGCTTCCTTCGCCTGTAAATGGTACGCACAAAAGAGTAATGAGAATGCTTTACCAAAACTTACACTTTAAAGTGGTCAAATAAATTTCAAAATATTCTAAATGCCTGTAAAAATCATATTTTATTTGGATGGGATACGTTGTAGACTTTAAGAAATTTCCTGTAACAATTACATCAAATTGTGATTCGGTGTCAGTGAGCTATTAGTTAATATTTATGCCAAAATAATCCAATGTGAGAAAAGCCCTAATGTAAATCTAACTAGGATTTGCTTTAAATAGTAACACCAGCCTAGAAAGAACCACTGGAACATGAATGTAGACATACAAAATGAATCAACATGGAGAGAAAGGATGATAAAATATCCATCTTAACCAGCTGCAGACTTTTTTCTATGCAGCCAAGTTATATACCGTATAAATCTTAATAGATGACCTTAATGCTTCGTTACAGCTGGAAGAAGATTAAGTACATACCTCGACGAAAGAAAAACCTTCGAAATTTTGTTGACAGACACTTTTTCCAAAACCTTGCTGTAAATATTTATCTAGTAAAGCAGAGTTTTTATGGTTGCGGAAATTGATCTGTCCTGATATAAAATTGTGTATAAATAATTTGAAATTCAAACTACAAGAAAATAGCAGAGAGCAGACAAAGCCTTTGTTTTGAGAGGCCTCTTGGCCGCAAAATCCACGAAAACAACCATCTCCATTTGGGAACCAACATTCAAAATTTTATACAAATGCAGAGTACTTAATCATCACAAATTTGAACACTCCACATAACTACACTTATTATTTTCCAATGACATTTATATATTGAAGTAATTTAACACAGTTGCATCTGGATAGATGTTCTTAATATATTTACCCATAGAAATCTCAAATCATTAAGTCAATTAAATTTCCTGCTAAGAAAAAACTGTCAGAACAAACAAGAAGTAAAAAAAATTTAAATGCCCTAGAAACAAGAAATAGTGTGTTTCTTTTTTTATGCGTAACCCAGTTCATTGTGCAAGACATGGATACATGGGCAATGTTTCAGCAAGCTAAATACTGAGTCATGTAATTGCCCACAAAATAGTTAGCATGGAAACTATAAGCCAATTGCAGAAACAACTGATACATTCAGATTTATAGGCAGATTGATTCCCAGATGTACCACAATGCTTCTTGAAACCAAATATATAATATGTGTACGCTGACTCATTTCATCAATTAGATTGAGAGTGAATATCATATGGGCAACCTTAAAGTCCTTGATATTGGTAATAGTAGTATGAAGAAGAAAGAGAGATATTACTTGCAACAAAGGCCAGTGGCAAGACCATTTTCTAGGAGTGCACTTTATGGCGAGCCATGATCTGGCCAAAGTCATTGAGAACAGGTAAATATGAGCAGCTATATTAGTGTCACCTGTATTCCAAAACTTTTCATTTCTGAGAGTGAGGAAGTGCAGATAGGCTTGAACATCCATTTATAAATGCAAGGTTTTTAATATTTTGCACGATTTTCTATAAGGGATGAGGCAAGGGAGTGTTTGTTTTGTAAACAAAATCTACTACAAGTGTAGTTGCCATTAGGGTACAAAACACACAAGCCTGGGAATTATAAGACTTAGAACAAGTTAAGACTATGCTAGGAAAATATGGGAAGCTCTTTCAGTATATTTGAAATTCACCACTCTTTGTCTGTGTCAAATGACATGCAAACTGTCGAGTAAAAATCTCTAGTAAATGTTAGCACACCAGTTGCAAAGTAGAACAACCTATGTTTAGCATCAATCTTCAAATTCAACTTGGTTTAACTGTACATGTCATACACTTTTTAGCTGTATTTTGTGTGTATTTAGTACTTTGTTTTATATTGTTAATCTACAACCTCTTTGTTATTTAACTTTACTTTTTCCTATTGCAAGTATTATTTTGGCTTGTCCACAACCTTCACCTCTCGATTTCCATATAAAATATGTATTTCCTCAGGTTCCTCAACAAACATACCTTAGCAACCAAACAAAGAAACAAAGGCAATGATATGACCAGATAGCTACCGACTGTCATGCAGCAGTGCAGTCATTTATTGAGCTTAAAACGCTTCCAACGGTGTAATTAATTTTCTACAACTAAATTTAACTCTACGTCGTTTTAAGCTACGACTCAGGATTCCCAGTTTCAGCACAAAAGTATGAATTCCTTAAATTCCACACAAAATACACATCCACAATCGAACACAAAGAAGCCAAGAATTAAAAATAAAAGAAGGAAATCAACGGCTACTGACCGTAGTACGCCACTGCCATCATTTCTTGAGCCCTAAACCATCATTAACATGATAAAAATAAATCTACACCTGAATTTAAGTCCACTGAAACTAAATTTACGTCCACGGAAACCAAATCCAAGGCACAAGTTTCTCAGTTTCCGCACAAGAAATGAAATGCCTCTTTTCCACTCAAAATACACATTCGCTAAATTTGGAACAAAATACACTCACTCGCGATCGAACAAAGAGAAACAAAAAAGAAAACACTAGAACCACAGCGGCCCACATAGCGAAGATGTGTTGGAGAGTCCAGCCATGCGCCAAAACATCTTTGCGAAGCGCAGCGACAGAAATCCGTGGCTAAAAACCTCGCAACAACTGTTATTCCCACACTCTTTTCACGATGTACTGATCCAAATGTAGAACAATCCCAGATTAGCTCATTAAACCACTGTCCGCATCGGAGGTCTAGTGTTCGAACCCTGGCAGACCTTTCAAACTTCTAATCTCCTCCGCCTAAATTTCTGTCCACAGAATAGTCACGGTGAGCTCGTGAAAATGCGGGAGGTGAGCAGATGACGATTAGGAAGCTCCGAGAATTCGAATCCGTGACACACAGTTAAACTGAAACCAAAATGTCTTTGCGTATCCATTTTCAAAAAAAAACTAGAGTAAATAAAACCAAAACCTGGAGCAGAACGTCAAAAATATTAAACAATTTAAAGGAAAAAATATTCACAGCAAAGCAACCTCGACAGCCGAGTGCAGTGCAATATCAATTTTCCCTCATGACCACCGCTGCTTGCAATTTTAGGGTCTCTGTATAGGGTAACGGAGAGTTAGAACAAGAAAATAAAACAAAAGATAAGATTTTAGGGCGCTTGCTAGGGTTAGGGCATGCTGGAATCTTCTAAAATTCTAAGCAGTTGTTAGTAAGTGGTAATAAAAACCAGAGCAAAAATAAAATTGCAGTAGCACAGAGGGCGGGAGAAAACAGCAGCAGATTGCGTCCAACGCGTGTTGTTTTGCAAGACAGTTGTCACTGCTCAAACCCTGGGAAGCACACAATGACACCTGTGGAATTCCATACATTGCAGAATAAAATAGTAGGGTATAATAATGCCCCTATAAGAAAACGCCAACACTTCCAGGAAAAAAAATAAAATATTCAAACTTTAGGTTTCCTTGTAATATTTTTCATATAGCACGCAGTTCCAGGGAAAACTAATGCAGTTTTGTGAAGTGAAAACAATAGTCCCCTTGCGGGCAGGGACTAATAAAGAAGGTTCATAATAAACTGGTCTGAAGAGCATAAATGACTTCAAGGCCCTCTACTAACCAAACAAAAAAGTAGTGAGGAAGTGGGGGAACCCAGACCAAGAGGAAAGCATAAAAATAAAGAATCCAAACAGGATTGGGAAGTATATTTGAAATCATAATTTAATATATAAAATTTTAAATAAAAACAACAAAATTTTGTATTTTAAAATTAAATACTTTTAAACAATCTTATAAGGAAGTTAACCCAAATTGATAGATGGCACAAACAATTTTGATTCGCTCTTACAAATTACCTTCAAAGACACTTTGACAGGTCCTACAAACTAGTCTTTGGCTAATAAATACTTCATATATACATTAAGTTTAAGACTGTTCTTACCGAAGGCCTTCTATCCATCCAGGAAATGGATCACTGTAGGTTCCTTCAATCACACTAGGTCTAAGAATAGCCAATGGGATTTCTCCTCTGTTATGCTCTAAAAACATTTTTCCCATGGCCTTACTAAACACATAAACATCATCCATCCATATGTTTTTGCCCTGCACAGTTTTTCAGGTAAAACATATTTATTAAAATTTTGAGATTATTTCTACGCTCTCGTTTTCAAATCTAACTTCTAGACACCTCTTTAAGGATAAATTGGATTGTAAAATATGAACATTGAAAATATACTATAACAAATTAAGAAGCAGCTCAGAAATTCATTGTGTACCTTCTCAAAGCAATGTCTTTCATTGTTTGGTAAATGTCATCCTCATTTAAAGCTTTATAGCTTTTGGATTCTAACATTCTGCTCTGATGAAAAGTGAGAATTGTTTTTGCTGATTCAATTTCATTCAGAATGTTTAAAGCTGGAGCATCTTCGAGCCCTTTGGCTAGGCTTTCTCCCATTTTGAATGGTTTTTCGAGTATCCTACCTTCTCTTTGCCCATTGACATATGCTGCAGGTTAAGAAAAACAAAAGTGCAGTCACGTTCAGAATGCAATGATGTGTTGCTTCCATTAATTACTAAGCTTACAGGTAATGTATGATATAAAGGGTACCTGTCGATACATGCAGAAAGAGTTGTAGCTTTCTGCAGCTTCTTCCAAACTCCATGAGCCGAGATGGTCCTCTTGTATTTGTCTCCAAAGCAACATCATACCTAAATAATAAATATACATGGTAAGTTTGTAATTAGATTTTTTTACTCCTTCAAAGGTTGAGAATGGGTTTTGTTATTGCATGGCTTTAAAAACTGTTTTTACTCTGTTAAAACAGAGTAAAAAATATATTAAAAACTTTGTCCAATAAGAAGGGCTCGGGTGGTAAAACAAAATGCACTTCAATTTATCTAAAATCCATGTGTTATCAGGGTTTATTCAACCATATCTAAATGGTGTCTTGCAGATTGTGACGCCCACAAACAATGAAGCTTTACTGGCACTTACATTATTAGTATTTCTTTGGATTCAATATTTCTTATTTTGTCAAAGGGTTTTTTGGTTAAAGTTGAAAGGTTCTGAGTGAGCCCACCAAGGATGAAGTCTTGTTGAGTGCAAGGCTGCCAATACCATAAGGGATGAGGCCAGGATTCGTACCCGAGTGAATTTGGCAGAATGGATACCCCAGTCCTTGGCTCTCAGGTGAAGAGGTTCAGCCTAAGACTTGTACTCCCATATGGGGTAGCTAAAACAATCTTGTGGCTGATCTCCGTAAAATATATATATTTCTTATTTTGCAGTTACTCTGGGTAGTTTCCACCAACAATAATCCATAATTTTCTCTTTTAAAAAACGTTATGCAATTTTAATGTGTGAAGTTAAACAACTTTTTAACAAATAAATAATATTCAAAAGTTATTTTTTGTCAATGGGCTTTTCATTTACTGGTAAAGTTGAATGGTTCTGAATGAACCCTTCAGGGATCAAGTCTCGCTGAATGCAAGGCCCCAACATCGTAAGGGATGAGACCTGAATCATGCCCTGAACCACTTCGACAAATTGAATACCTTTCAGTCCTTAACTCATACACCTGTATGGAAACACTCCTAACCCCTGATGGTTAAGATTTATTACTCACACTGACATCCTGCTAGCATATTTACAACTGGCAGTGTTATTAACTAACATTTGTGTCGTAATATCTGCTATGGACTGTTATCAACAAATAAACAAACATTATACTTGTTAAATTTTGTGCTTCCATTGATAATTTGCTCTATTGTTTTCCTTACATTTAACCTTGATTTCGTCTGAAACCTTTCAACATATTTACAACTTTCCTAAAGACATGATATTTCTACAGTCAATTGCTAATGATTTGAATCAAAGCAGCTCACACAGTTTCTTCAGAAGCATTTCAATTCTTTACTATTTTCTTGTAAATTTACCACCGTTTTCAAAGCCTTAAAATCGCTTACAATCGCTTATAATCATTTATTGTTTTCTTCTTGTTTCCTCCGCCACGCAGCATCCAGGAAACCTTAATATCACTAAAAATAATTTCAAATTGAATTCATTAATTTCAAATTCTTTATTCCGTGCAACAAAGCATGCCTGTTAAAATAAAAAATCTAAACTTAATCTTCTTGTGCATTTAACGCCTTAGAATCTCTTCAAACCTGTCAAATTTTTGCCCTATTGTGCATTAAACGCCATTTTCTTTGTACTCAAAACCGGCTTTCTCGCCACGCCTAGAATCTCTCAAAACTTTTCTAGTTTTCTTCGGCTTTTCTTGAATCTTTTCTCATTTCCTTCGGCTTTTACTTATTAAAATAAATATCTTAAGCTCGTACTTAAGTTTTCTCGAATATTATCCTTTTCTTTGTGTCGGCTCTCACTGAAAATCTCTGAATTTTTTTCAGCTTTTACTTCAAAATTTTCAGCTAGAATCGATCTGTGCACCAACCCGACCTTAAAATCACAAAAATCTCTCAAATCTTTTCTTGTTTTCTTCGGCTTTTACTTATAAGAAAAACATTGTCGAATCTTTTCTCATTTCCTTCGGATTTTACTTATTAAAAAAATATCTTCAGCTCGTACTTCAGTTTTCTCGAATATTATCTTTCTTTTTTTCGCTCTTTCTTAAATATCTTAATTTTTCATTGTCTAATATTTAATGCAGGTCAGAAATCAAAAACTTACCTGGCATCAAATGAAGTGAGAGCTGCAGAGTTCAAAATTACATCTACATGACGTGCAAGCTTTTCTGCCACATCTGCTTGAATTCCTAGATTGTCCAATGAAACATCACCAGCAACGGGAACAAGTTTTGCCAGTACAAACTCCTCGTACTGTTCTCCATAAATGCCTCTTAAATGTCTGAATAACTCCGAGCATATTATCTGTTACAGGAGAAAAGCAAAACATGGCCAGAGTAGTTATATAGTTCACTGGTTAATATTATTTTTTGACCATCTACCGTTCACTCTTAGTGTATCTCTTTATTTATAAAAAAAAGTATTGAGTGCATTACCCAATTTATTGGAATTTCGGAATTGATTAGCACCAGACAAAAGGAGGATGCTAGCATCTATTTATACCCAAAAGTTTGATTATTGGAAATGGAAATGGATCTTTTTATACCTGATTTGGATCTATAGGTGGCTTATAATATATGACTACTTCATACTTCTTGTGCTTCTAACAAGCGGCATACATACCCTACCCCTACAGGATTTGAACTTGTGCCCTCTCATTCATTGAAAAAGGCAAGTTTTCAGTCTATTGAATAATAAAGTTTTCAGTCTATGATGCATTGCTTGTCTCTCATTTCATGAATGTGGCATAAACTTACACACCCAACAGTTATTCCTGCCTTCTGTTTCTTGCAAAAATCCCGCTCTCAAAACAATTTTTTATTTTTTCAGTTTCATTTTAATCACAATATGAACTATGGCAGAATGCCCATCACAACTTAACTACTTCATCCTTAAGCCTGTGCAATTCATCTTCTTCTCTTTAGTGTGTGCATTTGTTTATGAGATTTTCTTGTTTAGGAATTATTATCTATAAGGAACAAACTCACACACAACTAACACGTTTTTCTTCTCTTATCATTTTACATAGATAATCATGATATTATGTGATCCATGGCAGAATGCAAATCAGAGCTTACTTCGTTCTTCAGCCTTTGCAATGCAGCCTCTGAGTCATTAGCCTTGATAATCAAGAAGAGCTTTCCAACTTGTGGCTGTGTCCGTAGTATTTTTTCAATTACCACTGCAAATGACCAAATCCAAGTTCAGATTTATCTGAAACTACACACATCCTTTAACACCAAAAACAAAGTCAAAAATCTGTATGTAAACAAATCCATTTTACAGAAAAGGCATCAATGCAACATTCCCACGTCAGAAACAACTATTTATTCCACTAAAGCAAATTAAAACAAGGTGAACTGAAAATGTTAACTAATTAGTCTGTCAATGAAATGATCTGTTCTTTCTTTTCATTTAAAGATGCTTTGAATAGAATTAATCCAACTTTCAACTCCAGTTTCTATACTCTATGATGCATCAATTTAGATCCAAATCCAGTTGGTGTAAAAAAAGGACCCTGCATCCTAATTCTACAAAATCTCAGTATTACCAAGATCTAGTTACCAACCCCTTGATAAAACATAGTTGAACTCATTTTTATCGGCTAAAATAGAAACAAGCATGAGTTTGAATACCTTTTGCAAGGAAGCCTGTTGCACCAGTGACTAGAATGTTTTTGGCCTTGAGAAAATCAACTATACCCAGGCCCTTGTACAATGAGTGCTCCTTCACTGATCCATTTCTTTCTTTGATAGCCATGTGAGAATTTGTAGCTCTAGTTGCAATGCAGCTAGCTGAGTTTCTTCTTTGCTGATATAAACGTAGAGAATGCCTAGAGAAGTGAGTGCCATGCTTGGGGGGCTTATGCTCCAAATAGGGCTTCTTAGAAGAAGAGTTTAAAGCAAAATAACCTTGATACAACAGCTTCAAAGCTTCCATATTGCTTAATATTCGTCTTGTGTATTCAAGGCAAAAGAGTGTAGAAGTCTATATAGAACATTTTCGAGTAAGTGGGGTGTGAGAACAGCATTCCTGCCATATTTAATGTTCTCCAGTGTAAAGAAAAGTTACTTGATGAGGCTGCCTAGAAAGAGACATTCTACCTTAAAATTGCAACTTCATTGGCATGGTTCAATTAGTTGGTGTTAAGATCTTCCTAGATTGCGGGCCAAAAAAATAAATGACATTGAAGGCACAAGAGGGAATTTTGAAGTTAATTACCCCCCCACACGGTGTAGGGGAAAAGACCCAATTGGTGAGATAGTTCCCAATATTTTTTTAAGTTTAGTACTAGTAGTTGTGATTTTATAGTTGTTAGTGTTACTATAAGTACTAATAATTGAATGAAATGTGCTCTTTAAATTTAAAAAACAACCAATCATGTGATGCCACATCAGTGCACCAACAAAGGAGGTCTTAATGCACACCTATTGGTCCACCTTTTTTTGGGGGAACTATTTGACACCTCAACAAAAAGCATGCTAATGTGGCATCATATTTGATGATGTAGCCCTAAAACCTTAGTTATAAGCAGGGGTGTTGCCAAGTAAGCTACTATAAAATTTTTGGAGTGATTCAAAGTTACCACATATCATTTTGAGAGGCGTGAAGTTAGGGTGCACCACTATTGGGTCATCTCCCCTATGCTTGGTTTTAGGTTAACTACTCATCAAAAATATATATAATTATAGGGTAAATATAAGTGTTTGTCTTGTCTTTTCCCCACATTAATTTAGATGTAATAAAATGATCAAACCCAATAAAATAAATAAATTAGATTTTTTTAAAAAAATTATTATAGTAATTGAAGAAGATTTGATGTTTGTTTGTTTTACTTTGGTGGAAGAATGATTTTGTCATTGCAATAGAAATATGAATCTAGCATCGGAATGCAAATCTATAATAAGGGGATTGTGACTATTCTATATGGAAGATTCTACTATTGCAAATTGGGTTGTGTCATGTGACCTAGTCCTAGATTGGGCTATGTCATGTAGTTTGGTCCAATTAGTGCAAGCTAGTACTCTGTTGATACAAATTTGTTGGCCTCACTTACCTCTATCTTCTATCTTTGTTTTTTTACTGTGATTGTGTTGCTAAGCATGGTAGAGCATGCTTCAACATGAAAGAAGGATCCTTGGCTTGTTTTGATGCAAATGAAGCTCTTAATGGAGAACAAAGTTTCATGAACATGCCAACGAAGTGATGTAGATGGAATACTAGTGGATTGGTGAATTGGTGTAGTGTTTAAGTGCAAAAATCTAATCTAAATGCTCTTTAATTTAATTAGTCTTTGTGCGATTACATGATCTCCAGATCTATTGTAATGACTTAGGAAATGCCCTTAAATACATGTTAGTCATTGATTTGAATTATTTTTTGTATGATCCAACAAGTTAATGAATGTTTTGTGGAAAGATTGGTTTTATAGCATGAAAAGGTGAATTGAGTTTGGTAGACTAGGTTGTGCCATGCATCCTAGTCTTGGACTAAGCAATGCCACACAATCTAATCTAATGTAGTCAAATGTTGTGGAATGTGAAGTAGTGAAAGTTGAGGTGTAATATATTGGCAATTGGCATATGATAGATAAGAATTGGTATGTGTGTGCCAAAGAGGTCAAATCATGTGCCACAACTATGCACTTAAAACGTGTGTGCAAAGTAGCATAAAATGAAGGTATAAAAATATGAGGTATACACTTGTATCCCTTACAATTAGATATGTTTTTATATGGAAAATAAATTATTCCACTACAATTTACTTGGGATAACTAATTAACCAATAATAAAAGCATGGGATTAGGACTTAGGATTGGAATAATAAATACATAATTGATTGTAGATTTTAAATATATTAAAAATATAAGGCTTAGCCGGATTTTAGATGGAGGAATATTTTGTACTTAAGATGCCAAGAATCAATTCACCAATATACTAAAAATTAGGGCCTTGTCTAGACAAATACCTTAAAATATATGAATTGATCATGCTCTATTTTAGTTTAGATCCACACTAAGAAATTACTTTGTGTGTCTGTGGTAGTGATATGGCATGTGGAATTTAACCTAAACCTATGGAAATGAACAATTAGGGAATGGACAACTATAATGGATACACCTTAGCTCTCTCTAGCTATGTTTGAAGTGGGGTGGTGTTTAGAGACCTTATTTGAGAATATTTTAAGCGAGGGACGTGTTCTCCTCAATCAAGCCCCTAGGTGGACCAATACAATGGTGATGAACCAAGATCAAAGACAACATGTAGTATGCTTAGGATGATGATGCAATGACCTAGGAAACTCGCATGTGAATAATCTTCTAATGATTCCTAGGTAATCTAAATGAAAGTCCTTAAATACACTACCCTAGCATGCAATTCAAAATAATTTGTACTTTAGTTGACTCATATTGACTAGTAAGGAAGGGAAACTTGGGCCCAAATTAAGAGATTTAAATTTAAAAGTTATAGGTTTAAATTTGTTCACACAAAAGTGCCCTAGATCAAATTTGTATCTATGGATATGAACCAAGGTACCAAATGGCTAGATATGTAGTCAAATCTAGACTTGAGCATGAATAATGATAGGAATGGGCTAGGATAAGATGATTTGCCAACTTCCACATAAAATATTCCATATTACACTAATCAATGTGTAAAGGACAATCTAATCACCATGAGCTCAAACATAAGGGGAAAGGACATGATTATATGATTTTCACCTTTACAATTTTATACACAACATATACATATATAAATTTGGACCTTCTAAAGTATTAACTAAATCTTATAATGTTATAGTGTATAGTAGCTCTCTATTAAGTTGACGAATGGTGGAGATTTGAATCATATAACTATATGTACTTTCAACATGTATTTTGAATTGAAAAATTAAAGGTAAGGAAGAAGAAAAACCAATCATGTGTAGTACCTTATGTAGATACTAAATCTTACCATGTCCTAACATCACACTAATTACCTCTTGCATTCTTGCATCATTGAATTAGTTAGATAAATCATATTTATTTAATTAATTAATCTAATCATTATTTTAAAGTTCTAATGTTAATTAAATAAATTTATTCCCTAATGTTCCTCTATGAACAAAATAAATACATAATAGTTATTTAATCAATCTAAATCCCCTCTTGGCATTAGTTGAATAAACAAATCTAGTTTATCAACTAACTAATCATTTCCCTTTCTTAATTAATCTTTTAATCCAAGCTATTCACATAAGGATGGCCCTAATCTTGCACATTCCTCCACACTTTATTTAAAAAATAAAGTCAAACTTGCACAAGGTTCCAAAAAGTGTCTTTTAATATCCACCCACTAAAAACCAAAAAGGTATCTTTTAATCTCCACCCTCCACTCAAAACAAGGTAATCTCCACTCTTCATCTTTCTCAATCCTTGCCTTGTTCATTTGCATCTCTCCCAAGCTTCCATGTGTAAGCTTCTAATTTATTCATGCCTCATTTTGGAAATATACTCATACAAACAGAAGAATTGGAATGAGAAGAGTTAGCGTCCCATTTTTTTCTTGTAAGTTGAAGATACAGAATAAGATCTTCACTATTTTGTAGGTTTTGGGAGATCAAAGTTAAGGATACTGAGAAGTAATCAAAGTGTGCCTTTTGAATATGTGGGATTGAATATTTTTATGATTACATGCTAATTTTCATGGTTGGATTGTTGATGTGAACTTCCCCGAGATTCATTGTTAATGTTGAACAGTTTAGTGCTTGTGTAGATTCTTATAGAAGCTATGTAACGGTGTTGTGCTTATTTTAATCATGGTGAGAGGAGGAAGAGTTATAATCTTAAGTAGAAACTCTATCAAAATTGCCCCATGAAGTTTGATGTAAACATGTTTCAAGGAGGTTTATGAAATCAACAGTTTTCCTTGAGTGTTGATTTTTAGTTTTGTGTTCATAAGTTAGTATGTATTTTAAATCAATTGGTATAATTTTTTTTTCAAATTTTAAGTTATAAATTAGGGAGTATATGTGGAGCTAACAATTTTATTTAGAAAAAGAAGTTCTCTTGAATTTCTATTAAAATTAGCCCTAAAAGTTTAGCTTCTTTAGGTTTCATGTGTGTAGTGTATGGTTGTGTTATTTCCTCTTTCTATCACATTGAAATATCACTTTAATCTAATTGGTTATGTGCAGTAGACCCCATATTTAAATCATATAATAGGTTTTGTGAAGTCTCATTGTGAGGAGAAGGTCTTCATTCAGTTTGGTTTCCTATCCTTGGTTGCATCACAACCATTTGATAGAACCATTTGATGCAATCAAGGATAGGGTTCCCCAATGCAAGGAAACCTTATCCTTGAAGCAAGACCACAAAAAATTATTTATTTGAAAGATACAATATGAGATATATTAA
Organism: Cunninghamia lanceolata; assembly: GCA_027924645.1. Lineage (NCBI taxonomy): Eukaryota > Viridiplantae > Streptophyta > Pinopsida > Cupressales > Cupressaceae > Cunninghamia > Cunninghamia lanceolata. Next base: position 1,339,849 of record BSBN01001051.1, on the reverse strand, counting down.
ACATAAACAAATTGATTTTAAAATATCCCAATATTACAACAATGCAAGGAAAACTCAACACACTACTATGCACATTAAACCTAAACAAGCTAATTTTCATGGACAACCAAATAATATTATTTTTTTATTTATAACAAACCTTATACTCATCACAACACTAATTTATTAATCTTAAATTAGAACAATATCTCAAATCCTTTCTAATTTTTTAATCCAAAACCTACATAAATTTATGAATTTGATTACCCTCAATCAAAAGCATTACATATGATTTTCCCACATCAAAACCCTTCCAAAAACACTCTCATTATTTTAAACCTACCTAAAAGCCTACAACAATATATTTTCTAATATCTACCTACATAGAGTGAATCCCAACACACAACCTAATTTCAAATATGAAAATCTCAACTCTAGATAATCTTGGGGAAATATTGATAGAGCTTCCCCTTATAAAATGCACTTTCCAACCCTACAAAAACAAATATCTCTTCAACCTCCAATTTTAAGCACCAAGTCCTTGAAAAAAACTTCAATGTTGATTTCTCCTTGGTCTCCTATATTCTAGGTTCTCCTCACTTATTTCATTTGAGCTCCTGATAGCCTACAAGCAAAAAAAAAGCTCTTTATCTCCTTCATACACCCTATCACTCTCTCTTGGAAGATATTTTCTCTCTCAACAAGGGTTTTTATGTACCTCTCCAAGTGTGTAACCAAACCTATAAGCTTCATGAAATGAGGAAAAAGTAACTCCTTCATGAGGTGCCAAGAATCTTCAAGGGACCCAAACAATCATAACTAGCACTTGCACCCATAGGAGAGGTTCAAGGAATACGTCGATAGGAACAACTGATGATGTGAATTTTTTTACAATGTGAGACACAAGCGAAGGATAGGACGGAAAAAGATGTATGCAGAAATTGCAGGAATGGCCACCGCCCTCTCTGTGCAAACCCCCAATTCTGATTAAAGTATAGTCGACGAGAAATAGGACAAGATTGCATTAAAAAATAGTAATTGGACCCAGAGGTTCAATGGGCACAAGAAATTGTAAAATTAATACTATAATATTTCTTGTTCCTATTTAAAATAGATACCATAATATGCAGGCAAAATTATAAGTTAAAAATAAAAAGTTTTAAATAGAAATAGTCAATTTACATCTAATTCTTAAACTACAAAATTCAAAACAAACAAAATTTTGGGTATTGCTTTGGCATGTATATTGACTTCTTTTTAGATTTTTAAAAAAAAATTCTTTAATAACATAGTTGGCTAGTAGACATAATTGTTGCAAATCACAATGAGATAATAGAGTTATAAGATTAACATGCACACACAATCTTATACATCAAGAAATAGTAAAAGAAAATAATAACAAAAAAGATTAGATTTTAAAATAAAACTTTGGTGCTTTCTAATGATACCATAGATATAGGCCAAAAGAAATATCAACCCAAGGATTCAAATGAATCAAACATGGCAAAGGCAAAGTCTAATAGTCCAATTCCTTTAGCCACAAATTTGAACAAAAGGAGATCAAAAAATTGTTATATCACACAATCAAATATCCAATTTTGCTACTGATTCTTAAACTTTCAGTTGAACCCCTATGAGCTAAGCACTTCAACTCCAAAGTTGGTAAGAAAATCTACCACATGCTTTACTGCCCTTCTGACGTGGACATAACTTGAGAGAGATATTTCAAATTTTCTTTCCTGGCACTTATTTTTGACAACACCATTGATAATATTGTTGCAATTGCCTCATCTATTATTTTTTATCATCATTTCTAATTTTTTGGTTGAGATTATTTACCCTCTCCAAATCCTTTACCCTGCCACATTATTAGACACATCTCTAGGGGTCACTTAATAGATCAAAATTGCCTTCCCTGAATCATTCCTAAAACCATTTTTTGCTTTAGCTAGGGTAGAGTTCCCTTTGGAGGTGCCATCAAAATTAATTTTCAAAGTGTTCCTCATGAGAGCCCTCCAAAATAAGGTTGATTTTTCTTTTGTATTTTTATGAAATCCTTTATTATGGACAATCTCTAGATCTGATTTCTAATTGAGAAAAAATGGTAGTCAATTGAGTTTATAGCATCTATCTTTGGAGGTCAGGTCTTCATCAGTCCTTGATGCTGCAAAAACCTTTGTCAAATATTTTTCTTGGAGGCAAACGTTTTAATTGGAAAATCTTCTTATTCCTCTCCATATGTAAATTCCAATAGGAGGTCAGGTCTTCATCAGTCCTTGATGCTGCAAAAACCTTTGTCAAATATTTTTCTTGGAGGCAAACTTTTTAATTGGAAAATCTTCTTATTCCTCTCCATATGTAAATTCCAACACTTAATAATACCATGTTGACCAAAGTTGCTCCAAGGAGGGGATTTCAACTTATATTGTCAAGACAAGAGCAAGTATTTAAGTTTTTTGGGGCTGCCTAATATTGGAAAAACTTAAAAAAAATAAATACGTGTCCCAACTATCCTAAGCAAGCACCTTTTAGTCCCACAGCATAATTATCACAACAATCCTACTAGTTTTTACTCATAGTGGCCCAACTACCTACCTAGAATCATTTGTTTTTCTACATTGCTACCCATTTAACAAAAAGTGACCAAAGTTTTTTACCATCTTCGATGCATTGGGCTGCAACATAGTGGCCCAACTACCTCCCAAGTGTTCTTCTACATGGACTCCTACCTTCTTATACTACCACACTCCCACATTGAAATTTCCAGAGCCAGTGTGGTGGAGGAGGGACCCACCCCTGTAGGCAAAGGAATGGCCTCCATTATTACTAAAAATATGTTTAATCAAATGCTAAAGCACAGAAATGATGGGACTTTCCTAGGAAACAACTTTTGCACTTATGTTGCCTTGATTGCAGCAGCCAATGCCTTCAATGGATTTGGAAACATTACATGAAACCATCAGTAATTAGTTTCATTTCTCAGTTTTAACAATATCATCGTTGCTTTCATATTAATAATTACGGCATTTTCTAATATTCATCGATGCCCATGCTAATGATGATAATCGTTTCTTTTGATCTGGGCGATCTAAACTCTATTTGTAGTTTGTTAATCTTAGGTTGATTTTGTATCGAGAGGTGGCTGGGCAACAGCACCAGATGGTCCATACGCTTGGGGGTACTGCTTCCTTAGAGCGAATGGAGGTGGAGATTACTGCAACTCACAGCAGGCTCCTTGCACTTTTAGAAAGCAATATTATTGTGAGGGCCCATTCAGTTATCATGGTAAGCCTATTCTCTCAGTTCATTGAAACAAACCAAACACATGTTGTTACTATATTGTTAATTTGAAATGCATATTGTGGGTATTGAGCAAGAACTATAATTAATAGCTACTGGGAAGGCAATAGGCTTCAATGGATTGAACCACTCAGATATTGTTGCTCGAGATTCCACAATCTCGTTCAAGACATTTTTATTGCATATTTCAAGAACACCGGGCATGGGTAAAGACAAGGCATGGGAACTGTATATCAAAAAATTTGGATTTACAAATGGAAATGATCAAACAATTGAAATGCATAACCTAAACCCAAATAATTCAATACCTCAGAGATGCAAGATAAGTTTGATTGATTGATTGCTTTGTTGTGTTGATTGCTCAATTCCGCAGCATAACATTGATAGAGAGATAGATGATGGATGGTTGGTGGTTGATAGATGCAAGCTAGGTAGATGAAAGAGGATAGATAATGGCTTGAGATGAAAATTCAGTAGAGTGAGGTTGCATGAAGAAGAATCCTCCATTCTCTCCTAATGGCTCAAGAAAGGCTTGTTTTATAGGAAAGGCTTGGTTCCAATGGATGGCTAGGATCATTTAGGGCTTTAGATGAAATGGATGGATAGGATTAAGTTAGGTTTCCTTGCACATTAAGAAATTGTAGTCAATTGACATGTGGCAAGGGAAGATAAGGCTTAGGTGTGCTTGTGTAGATAAATACTAAAATTAGGTCCCATTAGTTGTGCATGTGAAAGATAAAAGTTGTACTACAACACATGATTGACTGGACAAGTGTTGGAATGTGATAAAAGATGAGGACTTAATTCAAATAAAATATTTGAATTAGTTGTGATGAGTTGGATATTAATTAAATAAATAAAATTTATCTAATTAATTAGGTAGATGAATAGGATGTGATGTGGAAATTAATTAAATAAATAAAATTTATTTAATTAATTGGGATGAGGATAAGATAAATGGGATTATGCATGTGAAATTACTTAAATAAATAAAATTTATTTAATTAATTGGGATGGGGATAGGATAAATGGGATTATCCATGTGAAATTAATTAAATAAATAAAATTTATTTAATTAGCTAAGTAGGATGAGGATGGGATTGAATGGGATTTTAATTAAATAAATAAAATTTATTTAATTAATTGGCTTAATGGATTAAGGAAATTAAGAGTGGGATTTAAGAGAAAAATGGCTTATGATGTTTAGGATAATGCTTTAACAAGGTGTTGTAGGACATGGACAAAGTTGGGACAAATTTGGGTGTCTACATTTTGCCCCTCTTTGAGATGATGTTCAAGATGATGAGCTTTGTGTCAAGTAACATCATTTCAAAGAAGTTAAGGTATGGATAATTGATAGGGATGCTGATGCTGATGATGATGATGATAGAAAGGATAGGTTGGTGATGCCTCCTCGAGAGGATAGGTGGGTTGGACAAACACAGGTATGCTCTCGAAAATAAATGGTTTGGCTGCAAAGAAAGATAAGGGGATAGATAGAAGAAATGAAGGATGTGTTATGCTGCAATGGAAGTGAGCAACCATGATGTTTGACATAGCACTAGACATTATGCACCAAGGTATAAGAACCAAGGTGATGATGTGTCTTGTGCCCCAGCGTAATACAACCTTGTCTAACGTATGAGGAAGTAAACTTAGAGCATTAAAGTCCTAATGCACAAAAGGTATAATATGACCTTAGATGCAAAGGATAGCGCAAAAAGGTATTCCAACATACACAAGATATGAATATTAGCTGGAAATGATAAGGATTTGATACAAATGCAAGATAAAATGATAACACACACAAGCAAGCAAGCAAGCAAGCATGCACAAATGATTCAAAAACAAACAAGGTATTGCCCCTGTCAAGCTATAAACCAATAATTGATTGTTGATTGTTTGATAGTTGAGAGTGTTGTCATTATGGGGAAAGCTATATCCCTAGATCAACACAGGGTTGTTTGTTGAGTTGGTTGGCTGATTGATTGATTGATTTGGCTTACAACAAGGCTAGGATCAAGACCATTGATTGTATTGGATAACTTGGCTTGATTGATTAACTTGATTGGTATGGATTAAGGATGACTTACATTTGGATCATTGTTTGGAATAATTTGATTTGATGAATGGATGATTTGATTGAAGGAAATAGATTGATTGAATGATAGATTGATTGGAAGAAGTTGTTTATTAATGATGTAGAAGATAGATGATAGAAGAAATGATGAGAGGAGAAAGAGGAAAATCATCTGTTCCTGAATCTGGGCACTTCCTTCGTACTCCAGACTACCTACATACCTCGTATCCTCAGGATCAAGGCACTTAACGATGGAAATGAGATGTAGTTCTAATGTTTTGTTTTATTGATGAGATGATGAAAATGGATTGAGATTGATCAAGTTATGGATTGAGATTGATTGATTTTGATTGATTGATGATTTGCTTGTTTGATAACTTGATTGGATTTGTCTTGATTGGATTTGATGTGATTGAGTTGATTTGCTTTGGTGTTGATGCTGATGATTGATAGGATTTGTTTTGATGGTTGGCTTGATGTGCTTTGGTTTTGATGTTTTCTATTGTTGGATTGATTGTTTTGATGATTGGATTGGTTTGAATGATGATAGTGATGGTGTGATGATTAGAGTGTCCACTCAATCTAAGCATAAGCAAGTGTTCTCAGTGTGCTCAAAGGATGTAAAACAAACAAGGTATTGCCTTTGTCAAGTCATAAACCAATGATTGATTGTTTCATTGATAATGATAGATAGTGTTGTCATTGTGGGGAAAGCTATATCCCTGGATCAACACAAGGATGTGGGAACGCTATATCCCATTGATGATGTTTGATGATGATTGATTGGGCTCATGACAAGATTAGGATCAAAACCTATTGATTTGAGTGGATAATGTTCCTTGATTGATTAGCTTGCTTGATATGGATTAGTGTGACTTGGATTTAAGATAATTGCTTAGATTGATTTGATTGATATGATTGGAAGAAGTGATTGATTGAAATGGATGAATGAATGTTATTGATAGGAAGAATTGATGATGATGAGTTTGATTTTGATTTGATGTTGATGGAGTGGATTGTTTTGGATGATATGATTGGTTTTATTGCTTGGATTTTTCATTGGATAGTTGATTTTTTGGATTTTTTGACATATTTTAATTTTTTTTAGAGTTTTGAATGTCAATGGATTTACAATTTGAGTAGCCTTTGTGCTTGATACCAATGACAAGGGAAGAAACTAAGTCTAGGTGCAAGGATGGATGAATGGGATTGGATGGATAAAAGGATGGGCAACAAAGGATGGAAGGCTCGTGATAAATGGATAGATAGGCTATAGTGGAAAGCTCATGATAAATAGATAGGGATAAGCTATAAGATGAAAAGCTCATGATAAGGATATGCCATAGTGGATGGATCATAAGGGAGCTAGGATGTGATCTCCAAAGGCTATGTTGCATAGGAAGAACTTGCCCCATTCTAGGTGGTAATGCTTCGGATTTTTTGCATGACACATGATGGATTTTACATGACAAGGCTCATGACAATGGGATGACATGATGGATTGGTTTGAATGGGATGGATGAATGGTCAATGGATAGGACTTGGTTTGGAAAGAAGGTATGTCAAGAAATATCCAAATATGTTTCAACATTTTGCCCCCATATCTTCATCAAAGTCAAAAGGAGGAAGGATGGATAAATGGGTTCAATAGGATAGGCATGTTTATGTAATGGCTAAGGATGGTAGGATGTAGTATGATAGGAATGATATAATGGGATAGGTAGTTTGGAAATGGATAGGTTGGATGAGACAATGTGTCCCCAAGTGTAAGTGACATAGAAGATCAACCTACACATGACACCTGTTTGCCAGGTTTTCATCATGGTACTTATCCAAGGTGCTTGTTTACCAGGTTTTCACCGTTGGACGAAGGGATTTCTCTTTACTTTTTTTATTTTTTTATTTTTATTTTTGCTTTTTTTTTTGTTTTTAGATGGGTTGACAATTACACATGGCGCCTGTTTGCCAGGTTTTCACCATGGTAATGGATAGGAGGGACTCAAGTGGCTAGTGCTATGAGAGGTGATGGTGTCCCATTAGAGATGATGATGTCATCGCATAGACAATGTCAAGTATGCTCATTGATGTTGATAAGGGATTGCGTGGATGGGAGATGGTTTAGGTAGATAGTGGATTATGATGTGGATTATGTAGGGCTTATGCAAAAGCATGGACCATAGGGATAGCATGGGGGACATATGTAGGATAATGGATGGAAGATGGGGAGATGTAGTTGTGTGGAGGTGCTGCAGAGTGGAAGGGAACCATGACCAATGGTTGCACACACTGTGATAAACATTGAAGCTTTTGATTGGATGGTGGTGTAGGAAGCTATGGAGATGTTTGCTTAGGGGATGGTTGATGAAGTGATTTAGGGACCCACATAGATTTAATATGTTTAGTGCTTTTGTTTTGCTTGTGGGATTTTTGAAGGGAATGGAAGTTTTGGATAGAAGTAGGCTTTTAGATGGAGATAGGTGATTGGGATTCTTGAGATGTGGATGAGGATGCCTCATTTGACTTGCTATCTATTTGCTTAGGAACCCAAACCATTTTGCTTTTGGGCTTTGCTTTTGGAGGTAAGGGTTTAGATAGTTGTTTAGATGAACTTTGCTTTGATTTTGATTCTTTATGTCCTAAGGTATGAAGACCTTTAGGATTTTTGGTAGGATTTTTAGCTTTATAGGTAGAGGCATCAAAAGTTTTGCTTTTGAATCCCATGGGGTGGGTGGAGTGGTTGGAATGATTGGAAGCTTTATGCTTAAATGATGTGTGCTTTTGTTGGCCATGATTAGGGATGTAAGGATACTTGTGAATGATAGGTATGTTAGGTGTTGGAAGCAATGGTGGCAAGGTGGATGGAGGGATATTTGGAGTTGGTAAAAGTGGAGGCAAAGTGGATGGCGGAAGGTGTACGATCACATGATTTTGACATTTATAGGATGATGGAGGTGAAATGACAACATATGTTTTGGGAAGATGGTGAGGGGTGCAATGGAAAGTGGTAGGTTTAGGATGCATGAAGGGATTACCAACATCTTGGCCTTATTTACCTTGGGGTGTGTATCCAAGCCCATATGAGCATGGAGGGATCTTGACATGGTTTGGCTCCAAAATACCTTGTTCATAAAGGTCTAGAGCTTTGCCTTGGTAGTTCATGTTTTGGAGTATGCGATTGACTATAGGACTTGGTGTGCTTTGAACATTAAACTTGAGCTTATTATTGGATGGAGAAGATGAAGTGGAGGACAAAGGTTGTTTGTGTGCTAAGGAAGAACATTCATGGACAAAGGTGGTAAGACCACTAGGACATGATAGCTTTGAAATGGGGTTGATGGTGGATATGGATGAAGGATCACTAGGATCTTGATTAGCATTATGTTCACTAAGATCCAAGTTATTTGTTTGATCTTTTATGCTTACTTGGGGGACAAGTGTCTCATCATTACAAGTGGATGTTTTCTCATTATGGATAGGGCTAGATGGTAGATGACTAGGAGAAATGTGGATATCTTGCTCATGGATAGATCTAAGATTATGGATAGGATCAAGGTGCTCATGGATAGCTTCTTTATAGGTATCATCTTGATCATAAAGAAGGTAAATGTTATGGATAGGTTGAATTTGGATAGCTTGCTCATGAATGGTTGTTGGGAGATGGATAGGATCAAGTGGCTCATGGATAGATTCATCATTATGGCTATCATCTCGATCATGAAAAAGATACATGTTATGGATAGGTTGCATAAAAGTGATTTGATCTTGAGTTGGACTAGGGCTTAATGTTTCCACATGCTTAGGATTATGCCTTTGACATACCTCTTGGGTTGCTTGAATGGAAGTGGAAGGATCTTGGATAGGCTCTTGGTCAACAACATGATAACATGATGACTCTTGAGTTGGATTCATAATAAGAGACTCTTGAATAGGCTTGATGGCTTGTAGGTCACATGATGGGCTTGAAGGGCTAGGCATGTTAATTGAGGGCTCTTGAATAGGATCAAGGATAGGTGGACCACATGATGGAATTATGACCTTTGGAAGTTCTTTGGTAGGCTCATGAATGGGTGTTTGACATGGGGGTGTTCTATTCCTAGCTAGTAGCCAATGGATCACATCCTTTGCAAGTGTATGAGTGGATGGGCAATATAATGGATGAACAATAATAGTGGATGATGTTGTAGGCTTATGATTAGGACTTTGATTGGATGGAAGGATAATAGAGTTTGATAGGCTAAGATTTGGATTAGATGGGGGTGATACATGGGATTGGGATGTTGTGGCATGATTTCCCATTATAGGTGGGTACACCTTGTAAACAATTGGGACAAATATTGGGCATTGATTTGTATTATGGCCTTTGGTCCTATGGTATGCGCAATAATCATGTTCATCATATGGACTTTCTTCACATGGTTTGACTTTAGGAAGTTCAATGAGTTTTTCTTCAAGCATTCTTTGTAAAACTATCTCAGTTGCATCCTTTGGTGAAGGGTTAGAATGACATGGTGATGAAGGTGATGGAGGGCTTGGTGGTTTGGAAGGTTGATGGACCAATGGACTAGGGGTAGGATCACATGGTGGTGTTGGGATAGGATTAGTTGGCTCATGTGTCGGCATGTGATTGGATGATGGAGGGTATTCATAGGATGAATTAGCTAGATTGGTATCTCCCTTGTCAAAGGTAATTAAGTCTTGTTGCATTAGGCTTGCATGGTTTATGTACAAAGGGCCACTTGGACTTGTACATGCTTCTTGTTGCAAAGTTGGACTTAAGCTCACTTGTGCTTGTTGTGGAGGCCATTGATAGTCTTGGTGGTTGAGTGAAATGGTGGGATATGTAGATAAAAGGTCTTGGGTTTGGTATGAGGTTGAGGTGGATGACACATAGGGTTGAGGTGGAATTTGTTGAGGTTGAGATGGCATTTGGATTTGTTGTTATGATATGATTTGTTGTTGTTGGAATTGTTGAATGGGTTGTTGTGTTGATAACTGAGAGGGGGGGGGGGGTGAATCAGTTATCCTAATTATTTCCCTTATTGAACTTTCCTTTTAATTGAAGCAGCATAAAATCAAACACAAAACATTAACCATGAAATAAGAAACACATGACACAGTATTTTTGACGTGGAAACCCTGTTAAGGGAGAAAACCACGGGGTGATTAACCCAAGAATTATTCTCTGTTAGAAGAATAGGAAATTACAAAAATGGCACTTGCCAATTAGGGCTCACTGCCCGAGCACACTGCTCACAAGAGGCCCACTGCCTACAAGAAGACACACTGTCTACAAAGTGATGAGAATCACAGTCTTGAACTGATTGGAAGCATCTGCATATGCTGGAGTTCAGTTCCGGTTAGGCTCAGTACACTGATCTGCTGCACTTCATCTTTCCTCTGTTCTTTATTCTGCTATCTTTCACATACCGGATCCTTTTTGCTACCTCTGCTCTTTCTCTGGACTTATTCGCATTTTTTTTCACACTAACACACATTTCACAACTAAATCCATCCTCTATATATATCCGCACAAGTAATTTCATCACCTTTCTAGTCGGCATCCGGAACAGTCTAGTTTCTTACAAACTCTCATTCTGTCGGCTGAATCCTTCCTCACCAAGCAATGCGGATCAAGCATATACTTGTAGATATCATTAATCATGTCGGCCAAACATGATTCATGCCTTCACAACCTCTGTCATCAACAGTAACCCATCCGGAAAGTAGTCTGATACTCTACCAGTCAGTTCTTCCTCTGTTTTCACTGTCTCTCAGGAATCCGGTACTCAACCATTCATATCTTTTTCCTTGTCCATCACCGGAGGCTAAATCCTTGGAATATACCACTAAAGGTAGTCCTCTTGACTTCCCCAAATCCGCACTGCACCAAGACACTTCCTCTGAGAGGTCCGGACCAATCCGTCGGACCTTGCCACATGCTCTGTTCTTCTTCACCGGACCACAACATTCTTTATTCTGACTTCCGGTAGAGACACATCATGACTTGCGGATATGTGGGATGACCTTTGTTGCCATCAATGACAACAACCATGAATCCATATAGTGTCTCTTGCCAACAATCTCCCCCTTTGGCATTGATGGCAACACTTAGTGAAAAATGACTAAGTGTTTTCACTATGCTCCCCCTTTGCTGATGCTCTGTCTTTATATACAATTTCTGGAACTCCCCCTTAGTTGGATCCCTCATTTTTCACTGCTCCTCACTCCCCCTTTGACATCAATGGCAAAGGGTAGGGTCCGCATATCAAAATTTTCAAAAATTTCTTATACTTGGCCGCATATTTACATACTCACATATATTGAAGAATGTCTGCAAAGGATGTCTGTAATTGAATCATTTCGGTAGCCCAACTTTGCTTCATTCTGTCCAAAATTGAAATGTGACCACTTAACAAAAATGCAAACGCTTCTGCCCGCTTGAGATCTGTCGGATCTTTTGTTTGGGCGGTGGTCCTAGCATCACTGATGGCCTCATGCATGGTTTCCAACTTAGGGATTATAATCCTTCTAAGTTCTCCCATCCGGTTGGTGATGTTCTTCCTTTCCTTCTCAAGATTCTTTATTTCGTTCAAGACTGCAATAGTCTGACATTCTTGATTTATTATAGAGGAAGAGAGAGGATCAAAACTTTGAGATAAGCTTTGTAGCTTATCCTGTTCCTCTTTTATTTTCTTGTCAAATGCTGCTGTTGCCTTTGACCAGGATATACAAAATTTATAGATATCACCGCCATCCTTAAGAGCATTCTCTAAGCTCTTTATTCCAATGCTTACAATCTTCCTATCTTTAGAAATTAATTCTAATATCTCTGAAAATCTCTTATCCAAAAATTCCTTCCGGACCTTTTCTTCAGCTGATTTTTCTAGAGAATCAAAATGTGTATCAACACTGCTGACTAAGGTTTTTAGATTACCGGAAGTGGAGGCTGTCGGATCTATTTGGATTGATGGCATGATCTTCACAAGTACTCCGGAAGCAGCCTCTATCAACTCACAGTCTTCCATATGAGACTTCAGGAGCTTTTCATTTGCCTTGGCATTTGCAAATGAAGCTATCTTCATTGTTTGTACCGGAGAGAGAGAGTCAAAATCAAATGGGCCTTTTAGAAGCTCCGGTTCATCAATCTCTAGAGTTTCTTTGCTCAAAAATTGTTGAACAGTTTGTGCAGTGTCTCTTGCCGGAGACAGATGTTTCTTCTCTTCTGCAGTCTTAGAACTGTCAACCTCTTTGTCTTTCACCACTGCTTCCTTCTCCTGTAATTGCTCTTCTTCTTTGGATCCGGAGACTGTAGGGGAAACCGGAGGAGAGATGCTAACTTGTTCATGGGCCACTTCTTCTGGAGCAGAGGGTCCCAAGTCCTCACTTGTCTGTTCAGGGCTCACTTCTTCCGGAACAGAAGATTCCAAATCAGCAGTTGTTTCTGCACCTAAGTCCTCTACAACAGGAAGATTGAACCTTTTGAAGGCCTTCCGGAGGATCTCTTCTGTTTCTTGGGCCACTTTGTCAGTCTCACCAAGCATGAGTTGATTCATCCTGGCTTTGCTTCTGAACTCATCTTTGCAGTCCTTGAAGATAATGTTCATTGTCTTGGGATCAATTTGAGGATATAGCTGAATAGCTATCTGCTCCCGGATCTCAAGATCTTTGGCATGAGCATTATTCTTTCTTACTTCCATTTCCTTCTCTAGGCTTTTAGGAATGAGAGATATGATCTCAATGAAAGCCTTATTGTATATGTTCAGATATTTAACTGTGGCTTCCTGCAGAGTCTTTTGGTCTGCCTCACTGAAGTCATCATAGGATTCAGTCATTGGTTGAAGGTTTCCATCCATCGTGACCGACTTGATTATGCTCTCTAGTGACAGAGTGGGCTTTTCAACAGTTACCTCTGCCATTTCATCCTTGTCTTGGCCTGTGGAGGGCTTACCGGATCCTTTCTTCTTCTGTTTCTTTACTTCTCTTACTCCCTCATCTGATTCTGTTTCCTCTTCATCCTTTTGGCTTCCATAAGCCCTTGTGGCTTTTGTCTTGGATCTCTTACCGGATGCCTGGACTTCCGGTTTTGAACTTTTGGTTGAGGGAGGTGCAGATCTCTTTGTTGATCTGGTCCGGGTGGGAGCTCCAACCGGAGCACTTTCTTTGCTTTTCTCTTCTTCCTCGGCCTTCCTCCTCTTTTCCCGGCTGGCATCAAGTGCCTCCTTTGAGATACCTAGGCCTTGAGCAATGTGCTCTACTTCTTTTCTTACCTTTCTTTTAATCTCAGGTTCCCTGAGTTCTACATGTAATTTTACACTCAGCTCCTCAAAGGTTCCAAACCTTTCTGCCTTAGGATCTTTGGGCTAACTTAGCATGTGTTGAACATGCAGCTCCACTATCTGTTCATCAACTTCATACCCCATAGGCATGATCCAGACAGTCCTTGGCTCCACTGCCTCCATTAGGCACTGATCAGTGTCAACCATAAAGCACACTGAGTCCTTGTATTTCTCAATGAGAGACTGAGGAATTCTCTCTCTTGCTTGCATCATGCTCTGAAAGTTTTTGAAGTATCCCCATAGAGCTGAATTTCTCGCTTTTGCATCCCCAAGTCCATGCAAGTAGTCTCTTATCTGGACTGCAACAGGTTTGTCATTCTGCCATACCCATCCACTTGTTCCGGGTAGCTCATTCATGAAGTAGAAGAATAGACATACAATAAGAGTACCATACTTGAAGGAATTCTTCTTATCCTTCTTGATTTTCTGTATATTTTCCATTAATTGGCTTAGCAGTAGTTCGCAGAGGTCATATTCTGCATTTTTCCTTAGCATTTCAAAAGCAGTGTATACTGCAGTTCCGGATACAGAATTCTCCCTGCTGGAGTGATAGATCTTGTATCCTATTATCATTGATGCATATTTGATATCCGGATCCGAAATATCTTCAATGGTCATTGCCCTCTTGTCAAATTTTGATCCGGTGGCCTCAGTTACAATGTTGTTCTTGACAGATTTGAGGATAGGTACCCCTCCGGAAGAGTATAGACCAGTTACTGCTCTAATTGCTTCTTTTGTGATCTTGCAGGGTCTGTCTAGCCATAGAAAGTTGTCATGCATCCTGCTCAGTACATACCGGACCCATTCATCTTCTTCAAAGCAGGGGAAATGAATAAATTGCTCAAATTGTTTCTTCTGAATATCCTTATACTCTGGTTTAAGCTCAAAAGCATTGTCTATCAGTTGCTTGTGATAGAGGTCTCTTAATTTGAATTCCCCAAATTCTTCAATGTTTGCATGTATGTAAACCCTAATGTCTTCGGTATGTAAAACTCTGTGAGGAACACTAGAGAAGGCTCCTAGTGGGTCTACCTCCAATGATTTGTAGGGATGTTTCTTGAATGAGGGGCGAGGTCTATCAGAGATCTTAACTATGTTTGGAGTAGCCATTCTTCAAAGATTTGCAGTGAGGTAATGAAAAACGGAGAATACCTTATGCGCCTTCGGTTTGCACGGAGTGGTTAGATTGATTTCTTTATCCAATAGCTTCAGCAGGAGATCCTTGGTGTGTTTGATGAACCTTGTTGCAGAGCTCCACTTTTCGCTTCTTCTCGAGTGCAGAATGAGCAAATGACCTTTGAGAAATCCCTTAAATTGCTCCGCGAACCCTAATACCTGTCTGCAATAAATGCTTCACCTACATCATTCCGGTTTGCCCTGTCTGGATAGCTTGGAGTATCCCGGATTAGTCCTGATCTGTGGATATCATCCGGATCTTTCAATCATGAATAAATCGAGGTAGCATATTACAAGATCATCTCAAACACTCTGTCCAATCCGCAGAATATGATAATACAATTCCGGACCTCACCGGACCTTTTTGTGATCCTCTGTCACCTCCGGATACTTGCCGAACCCGGTTCTATACCGGCAGCCACAACTCCTTCCGATCTTCATGCGGACCTCTGAAATCTTAACTGTAACATCTCAAGACTCATATCTACTAACCCTTTAATCCGCATCCTGTGCCACATCCGGCACCACTTGTTTGGCTGGGGGAACAGGATTTTCTTTGAGTCTCCCCCTGAGCCTGAGCTTACTTTTTAATTTCTGGAAGAAATATCAGCACCAGAGTCTGGTGCGGATCCAACCTCTACATTCTCTGAACTTTTCTTCACCCAAATCTTGCTCATCTGATTCCTAACCTCATCCGCATTCATCTTTTGTTTACCCTTGTCTTGATTCTGATTATACACCGAACCTCTTTTGTCCTGATTCTTGTTTCTGCAGAATTTAGCATTATGACCGGACCTATTGCAGATTTGGCAAATAACATTTCTTTGCATATTTGACTGATATCCTCTTGATCTGCATTGATTAGCCATATGACCTATTCTATTGCATGTGAAGCATCTACCTTTGAATGATTTGTTTACTTGCATAATTCTGCATTCATGGGATTTGTGTCCATACCTTTTGCAGTTGAAGCACTGTCCGGAGAAGGATGAATTATTCTGATTCTTTCTCATTCTGCACTGATTAGCTTTGTGACCAAAGTGGTTGCAGTTGTGGCAGTATCCATTGAAGGATGGATATCTTTGAGCATTTGGCTGTCTTACCGGAGGTCTTCTAGGCCTGCTCCTTGGATTTTCTGATCCAAGATTCTTCTGACCGGATCCGGAGCTTTCTCCTTTCTCATATCCCAAGCCATACTTGTCATCTGTCCTCTTTTGACTTCCAAGAAGAACTTCAAGTTGAGCAGAACTTATCTTGAATTTCTCTTTGTATTCATTTGCTGTTTGAAGGTCTCTTTTGAGAGAGGCAATTTGATCCTCAAGTTTTCCTTCATTATCTTTGGCATCTTCAAGATCAGATTCAAGGTGTCTGATAATCCTGTCCATCTGGTGGCATTCTTCTGATTTTTCTTTAAGAGATTGTCTTAGATTGTCTTCAGCCTTTCTTTTTTCTTCAATCTCTTGAGTAAACTTTATAGTTCCTGATTCCATTTCATGTCTTAACATAATGACTTCTTTTGATAACTTTTCACATAACTTGGTTTGCTCAGTCAATTCTTCATTTGTATTACTTTCTTCACTTTGTCTTGCCAACTGTTGAAGCAGCTCCTTTCTCTTTTTCATAGAGAGACTTAATTTGTCTTTTAATTCTCTCATGAATTCATCAGCCTGTTTGAGTCTTTCCTTTAATTCACTGACTTCAGAATTTGACTGTTCAAGATCCTCAAGGGCAGTCTTGAGTTGCTCCCTTAAACCATATGCATCCATTTGAAATCCTAGATCTTCCTCAAGCTGTTAGGCTCTATTAGGAGGAACTTAGCTCTGATACCAATTGTTGATAACTGAGAGGGGGGGGGGTGAATCAGTTATCCTAATTATTTCCCTTATTGAACTTTCCTTTTAATTGAAGCAGCATAAAATCAAACACAAAACATTAACCATGAAATAAGAAACACATGACACAGTATTTTTGACGTGGAAACCCTGTTAAGGGAGAAAACCACGGGGTGATTAACCCAAGAATTATTCTCTGTTAGAAGAATAGGAAATTACAAAAATGGCACTTGCCAATTAGGGCTCACTGCCCGAGCACACTGCTCACAAGAGGCCCACTGCCTACAAGAAGACACACTGTCTACAAAGTGATGAGAATCACAGTCTTGAACTGATTGGAAGCATCTGCATATGCTGGAGTTCAGTTCCGGTTAGGCTCAGTACACTGATCTGCTGCACTTCATCTTTCCTCTGTTCTTTATTCTGCTATCTTTCACATACCGGATCCTTTTTGCTACCTCTGCTCTTTCTCTGGACTTATTCGCATTTTTTTTCACACTAACACACATTTCACAACTAAATCCATCCTCTATATATATCCGCACAAGTAATTTCATCACCTTTCTAGTCGGCATCCGGAACAGTCTAGTTTCTTACAAACTCTCATTCTGTCGGCTGAATCCTTCCTCACCAAGCAATGCGGATCAAGCATATACTTGTAGATATCATTAATCATGTCGGCCAAACATGATTCATGCCTTCACAACCTCTGTCATCAACAGTAACCCATCCGGAAAGTAGTCTGATACTCTGCCAGTCAGTTCTTCCTCTGTTTTCACTGTCTCTCAGGAATCCGGTACTCAACCATTCATATCTTTTTCCTTGTCCATCACCGGAGGCTAAATCCTTGGAATATACCACTAAAGGTAGTCCTCTTGACTTCCCCAAATCTGCACTGCACCAAGACACTTCCTCTGAGAGGTCCGGACCAATCTGTCGGACCTTGCCACATGCTCTGTTCTTCTTCACCGGACCACAACATTCTTTATTCTGACTTCCGGTAGAGACACATCATGACTTGCGGATATGTGGGATGACCTTTGTTGCCATCAATGACAACAACCATGAATCCATATAGTGTCTCTTGCCAACATGTTGTTGTTGTAGTTGAATGTGTTGATGTGATGATGATGGAGGGGTTGCATAGGATAATGATTGTTGTGATATGGATTGATATGGATAAGGGCTAACATTAGAGGAAATGGAATAAGTTGGTATAGAATTGGGTTGATAAGTGGATAGATATGATGGGATAGGTGCTAGATAGGATGGTCGTTGGACTTTGCAAGTGGCCAAAAGGTGTTGGATTTCTGCCAAGAGGTATTGTATGTGTGAGGATTAGTTTGTTCGACATATGTGAATTAGTTCTTGAATGCTTTGAAATGTTCGCTACTCTAAAGGTGATTGGCTTGCATGCATATGGTGAAGCATATGAAGGAGTTTTTGGAGATCCTCTAAGGTTGACATGATGTCACACAAGTGTTTAAGTCTTAAGTCCTTTTTGGCAAATGCTTGATTATGATTCGATGATGATGTGGATATGATTAGGATAGTGATAGGATGTAATATGGAATGACAAGATTGGGTGATGTGGATGAAATGTAGGATGAATTGTTTATGTGTTTGGTGTTTAGAGCTTGATTTGGCAATGTTCAAACAAATGATTATGCATATACACATATGAATCACTCACGCAAGACACATAAGCAAGTTATCCCTGAAATTGAAGTGTGATGATTATGCAAGCACTTGTGGAAGACACATTACAAGCCTAATGTCTAGTCAAGTGGGTATGGCCAATTAGGTTTTGGGCTATGTTTACACGAGGTTGACTAGGAATTGAAAGCAAAATCCTGCCACACAGCCAGGAGAAAGGGGTAACCCACCCTTCACCTTCACTTCCAAAAGGTATAAAGTTCTTTGGGGC
This sequence comes from Cunninghamia lanceolata, assembly GCA_027924645.1. NCBI lineage: Eukaryota > Viridiplantae > Streptophyta > Pinopsida > Cupressales > Cupressaceae > Cunninghamia > Cunninghamia lanceolata. The sequence goes on along the minus strand of BSBN01001051.1, from coordinate 1,321,219 downwards.
TTAGCCAAGAGTGACAAGATTCACAACTCCCAATGAGGGTGTCTTTCGATTCAGCGTCGATTGAGGTCGTCCCTTGGAGTGGTGTGTCTCCAAGCAGGCCTCCTAGATAGGGTATACAAAAGCAAACCAAGTGAGCTGCACTTGATTCACATTCACAGTTGTTAATTAACCCTTTAGAAATGAGATGTGTGGAAGACAATTCAAGCACTTGTTCTTTTTAAACCCAAATCCAAATAAGTTGAAAGCCAATGGTTCATTTTATGCCCACTTTCGATATGTGATAGCAAACAATGTTCGTTTTAATCCCAAAGTCCAAATGTGTGATCAAACAAGATTAAGAGATGAAAGATTAGAATGAGTGCACCTGATACAATCACTTTCCAATTTGATGTAGATGTTGATGCCAATGTTGCTCCAACTCCTTAGATGCTCTTACAAGTCACCAATTCCAAAAGGAAACAAGTAAACTTGCAAAGAAGATGATTACATGAAAAAGATGAAATCTAAAAATTTTGATGAAAATGATCTGATACAAAAGAATGGATTTCATAAATAGAAAATTCAGGAGATTCTAAGTAATTAAAAAAAAAGTTTCGCTGAAAAACGATCAAAATTGCTCAAGCTATGCTCAAATGAAGTTTGCAATGAAACTAAACTTTAACTGATTAAAAATCCTGAAAAATGGTATAGTCACTTGATAAAACCTTCTCAACTACAAATTTTGTCCTCCCAGCTTTCCAACGAGTCCTTGTTTGCAGAATTTGGCCTCTGTATGTGAAAGTTATGATAGAAACACCAAAATGCACGATAACAGCAACCAAAAGCAAGTTACCGTCACCAAATGTGATTTACTGTTTATCTGAAGCGACACTATTTTACCATAGGCGAGCCTCTACAGATCAAATACGATTTAGAAAAGCACCAGATGGGAGCAGTGTAGGCTTATAAGTGATGCAGAAAAGCCCAAAGCGATTGTTTTCAGTCTACAAGCGACCTATATCTGTAAAATAAAAATAAGCGACAAAAACCCTAGCTCTGCAGAAGGCGATCACTGTCAGATCAAAAGTGATTCATTTATACCAAAAGCAGGTACTTTCTAGATAAAAGTGACTCAAATCATGCCAAAGGTGATGTCTGTCCGGATAAAAGCGATCCACAAAAACACTATAGGCGGTTGATTTAAGTGTAGAAGCGACGCGGATATGCAGAAAGCGGCAGATTTTTGCTCAAAAGCGATGCAAAAATGGGTGAAAGCGGTAGGTAATAGCTCATATGCGACTAAGAAAAGGCAAAAAGTGACTAACAATAGCCCAAAAGCGATCTGGAAAGTTTCAGGTGAGAGATTGCAGATATTAACCATATGCGACCAACTTTACCAGATGCGATCAGTTTTTGTTCAAAAGCGAGCTGAATTTTACCAAAAGCTTGTGACTGTTTGTTTAAAAGCGAGCCAAATTTGACCATAAGCGATTGCTGTTTGATCAAAAGAGAGCTGATTTAGCCCAGGCGACTGCTATTTGATCAAAGGCGACCTGAATTACCAGAGGCGCATTTTTGCAGACTGGTTGTTGTTTTCTTCACCAAATGCTCCATTTTTCATCAAATTTAGGCAAATTTGTACTCAAAATTTATGGAAACAATCCCCCGAATGCAATGGTGAGGTTAGATTTGGGCTAAGAGATCATCTACATACATTTTTAGCTAAATCTTTACAAACTAGGGTTAGAAAAATGCAAATTTTTGCTACAAAAGCTTGCAAAAATGAAAGATTGGCGCTCCAAGAGATCTAAACTTCATAAAAACAACTCAAACAAGAGAGGTTAATCAAGGACGTGAGTCCCACCAGGCGTGCCAGAATGTATAATGAAAAAATTTAGATTTACAAATGGAAATGATCAAACAATTGAAATGCATAACCTAAACCCAAATAATTCAATACCTCGAAGATGCAAGATAAGCTCGATTGATTGATCGCTTTGTTGTGTTGATTGCTCAATTCTGCAACATAACATTGATAGAGAGATAGATGATGGATGGTTGGTGGTTGATAGATGATGAAAGAGGATAGATAATGGCTTGAGATGAAAATTCAGTAGAGTGAGGTTGCATGAAGAAGAATCCTCCATTCTCTCCTAATGGCTCAAGAGAGGCTTGTTTTATAGGAAAGGCTTGGTTCCAATGGATGGCTAGGATCATTTAGGGCTTTAGATGAAATGGATGGATAGGATTAAGTTAGGTTTCCTTGCACATTAAGAAATTGTAGTCAATTGACATGTGGCAAGGGAAGATAAGGCTTAGGTGTGCTTGTGTAGATAAATACTAAAATTAGGTCCCATTAGTTGTGCATGTGAAAGACAAAAGTTGTACTACAACACATGATTGACTGGACAAGTGTTGGAATGTGATAAAAGATGAGGACTTAATTCAAATAAAATATTTGAATTAGTTGTGATATGAGTTGGATATTAATTAAATAAATAAAATTTATCTAATTAATTAAGTAGATGAATAGGATGTGATGTGGAAATTAATTAAATAAATAAAATTTATTTAATTAATTGGGATGAGGATAAGATAAATGGGATTATGCAGGTGAAATTAATTAAATAAATAAAATTTATTTAATTAATTGGGATGGGGATAGGATAAATGGGATTATCCATGTGAAATTAATTAAATAAATAAAATTTATTTAATTAATTAGCTAAGTAGGATGAGGATGGGATTGAATGGGATTTTAATTAAATAAATAAAATTTATTTAATTAATTGGCTTAATGGATTAGGGAAATTAAGAGAGGGATTTAAGAGAAAAATGGCTTATGATGTTTAGGATAATGCTTTAACAAGGTGTTGTAGGACATGGACAAAGTTGGGACAAATTTGGGTGTCTACAGGAACCTAATATGTTTTATTTTTATGGCTTACAAAAGATAAGGTCTCAGTTGTTGGGGCATGGAGGTAGTTGTTTATTTCAATTTGTTGTTTATGTTGAGCTTCATAGGATGTATTCAGATACTCAAATTTGTAGAGGAGATTCAGGTAGAAATTGCAAGAATGGCTACTACCCTCTTTGCGTGCAAACCCCCAATTCTGATTAAAGTATGGTTGAGGAGAAATGGGACAAGATTGCATTAAAAATAAAAGGAAAGAAATTGAAAGAAGGCATGCCAGTTAAACCCTAGGAGAAGGGTATAAACCAGGATGATAGACATATTTCCCTAGTTAAAGAAAGGTGGAATAACTATCAAGGTTGAGATTTATAGTCGTCGATCAAGCAGGGGGAATACTAATGGAATAGATGAAGTCAATTCATTGTCTTGTATGCCTTTGCAGGGAAGGAAGGAATTAATTGTGTTTGCAATCTAAAATTTGAGGCTACAATAGTAGCAAAGCTGTTAAAAACAACCATAAAACGTCAGATATACATAACAATATAGCAGTCACAAATACATAACATTTGACAAAAAGGTTAATACATTCCATATTATACATTTTATACTCACATCTATAGCTACTTCTGTCTATGACTATCTCCTGTCTGTAGTTGCTTCTGTCTATGACTGTCTCATGTCCCGTGTCTCTAGAAATTTGTTTTATTTATAGATTGTTAAGGCGGTGATACAAGGAGGTGAATTTACTCCAAAATCTATGCATTTACTCCAAAATCTATGAAAGATCTCTGTATTTACTTTTCCAATCTATATTAGATTTGGCAAGCATACAAAACATTCTAGGTGATACAACTTTTTGGGGGCATGAGAACAATCGATGAGTTTAGAAGAGGTATGAGACAATTTCGGCTGCCACATTAGTAGCAATTTGGCAATTATGTATCTATTAATGTATTCCTTGAACAATTTATTACATTATTAATGGAGTTAAAAAATTTCCGGTGCAAATTTTACGGCGTGAAACAATTCCGAGCACTATAATGCTCACAACTAAAAGCCTATTGGCTAATAATGGAATTTACAAAATATGAAATCTTTTCAAAAAATCATGTCCATATTAAAGAGGAATAAGAAATAGAGAGGGGATATATCAAATTTAAATACCATAATTATAACCCCCTTACATGCGTCATACTTCATCAATATGATCTAAGAAAGAATCTAAGAAGTCAAACTATAACTCCCTCCACCTAGTCAATACAATTAAGACAAGGCATGTAATATTTTCCTCAAATTATGACTCCTTTGCACATGAGCACCCAATTCAAGGTCATTGGAATTCAAATGGAGGTAAAAGATGTAATTTAAATAGTCAACATTTAAGTGTCCCACCATCCCAAGTGCCCTTATGAGAAGTTATGACTCTTCAACTTCTACCAGGTATCATGATGAATTGTATAAGTATCAATAGAATCCTTCCAAAGATTATTGTTAGGAAAGTGTGATATTTAATTTCAATCCTATTATCTAATGTTGGATCTCCCAACATCTTGGAATGGGTACTTGGACACCCATGTAAGTAATTTTTGTATATTATTATTTAATTAATCTCCTTGTAACTTGAAAATATTGATTATAATGGTATTACAGAGGGAGGTGGAGGATGATGGTGGTAGTTACAATTTGACTTGACTTCATTTACACCACTCTCCCAATCCTAGGTACTAGGTGGAGTGGAGAATCTTTTCATGTCATGTGGGGTTAACAAGGATCATGGAGAGCATAATGGAGTGTTGCTTTTGGGGATTTGTGCCAACTCTTCACATGGGTGAAAGATGCTTGAGGATTACATTTTCTATTCATGAATGCATTGAATAGTCACATGGGGGCATTGGTTTTTTTCATACCATGGTTTTGGGTGGTCATGCTTTTAGGAACCCACTTGTGGATTCCTCTCAACTCTTCTCTATAAATTGTAGGCATTAGATAGAGGTTTCATGGGTTATTATAGGTACTTAAGTGCTATCAAAATGTTATTAGATTGAAGGAAGAAGGTTTTGTATATGTACTCTTGGATTAAATATTAATATAGATTTGTGCTCTCTTTGATGTTAGAGTTTTTTCTTAAAGGGTTTATCCACATACATCTAGTGTTATGTGTTGAATTATTCTAGTTCATTGATTTTATATGCTTTTTCTATTTCCATTTCATTGGTTAATACATGAACACAATAGAATATGTACACTTAGTTTGATGTTTTTATTGAAATAGTTCACTCTATATTTCAACAATTATAACCAAAGGTGAATTCCCAAATGAGAGGGAAAACATTTAAATTTCAATAATTTAAAATGTAGAGACAACTGCCTATACTTAAAAACAAAAGGTTAAACCAAAAAAATCTAAACTTGCAATAATTTTTTTTGATTGATGTTGATGGTTGGACCCCTAAGATGCTCCTACATTAGACATGCTAGGTAATAGTTTGTGAAATAGTGCTCACATATTAAGGCTAAGTGATAGAACCACCCTTTTTTCATGTATAAGCATTGGTGTACACATCATTGGAGTTAGGAACCTTCGAATAAATCAATCTCTCTTCCTTTGAACCTCTTATACCTTGTATCCAAACCATGTGTCTAATGCAACAAAAAATATTTTTGGTTGATTTTGATGGTTGGATCCGTAAGAAGTCCCTACATCAGACACCCTAGGTAATAGTTTGTGAGAATAGTGCATATCTTACACTATTTTATACTCTCAACGTATACTCCTCATCTAGATCCATGTCTTCCACAATCCATCCTCCTCTAAACTCTACCTCTCCTTTGCTTTCCCTCATCTATAGCTCATCTTTTCCCACTCAGGTTATGTCCAACCAAAAACCTCTTCTACAATAACCTCACTTCCTCCCACACTTAATACTATCTCAAGGAAGTCCTAATCATGTGTATTATCATGCTCTATTGTCACATTTATTGCAAGCATCACTCTATACCAACTCCAACTCCATATCATCCAAAGGAAACATCACTATACATTTTCTCCAATAGATTGTTTCTCTATATCCTCCATCACAGTGATCTCTCCTTCCACGAGATGCATACCTCCTCCATCATCCTTAATTCCATATAAAAAAAGTCTCCATCATGCTCATTTCTTCTAGAGGTAAGAGATGCCCTTTTGTTTCTTTTGCTTGATCTTTCACCATCACTTTGCTTGGACTTCTCAAAATTTCATCCAATGGATTCTCCTTCACAAGTTCTAACCTTTGATTCCTTCTCTTATTGATTCCAACTTTCATCCTGTCAATATGATCCAACCTTTCTCTCATTATGTTCATTTTCTCAAGAGCTCTATCCACACAAGCCCTCTCTATCCTCTCCATAAATCCAAATCTCACATCCCTCCTCGAGATCATCTCATTTATTCTTTTAGAAGAAATTTTTGATATAGATACTAATATACACACAAAACAATTCCTAACCTATCCAATTGAACAACACACGCCCTTTAACTACTATAATCTAGCCAACTTTGGTAAGATCTAATATGGGCAAGGATAGGGTCTAATGAAGGGAAAACTAATCCTTGCAAAAAGACCACACAAAACCATTTTTAAAGACACACAATACAAGATTTATGACTCATAAACAATCTGATTTCTTATTGACAATGGTTGAAAATGAAGGTAGAATTGTTGCTATAAACTTTAAAACTATGTGTTTACAAATTTGAAAATAAGATTAATCTATAATAATTAATGTGTAAGTGATTTTGCGCTTTCAATCCAATGGAGAAGAGAAGAAAATAGCTTGCAAGAAGAAGATAAGTATTTACGTGGAGAAACCCCTAAGGGAAAAAAAACTCCACACTCAAAGGTGTTTAACTTCTTGTATTAAATCTCTTAGTACAAGATTACATTCAATACTGAAATTCCTCGAAGTCCTTGATGCACTTCAAAAGCTTCTTCAATCTTCAAACTTGTGAAATCTACTCTCTGGAAAATGTATGTGCTTTTTTATTTTATACAAAAGATTCTTAATTCAAAAGCTTCTAAATTTAAAAGCTTGAAACTCAAATTACAATAAATTGTAATTGATAACATGAGACATGTCCTCATGCAAAAATCAAGCACTCTAAATAGAGAAGACTGAAGTCAAACTAAGCCAAGCTTCTTGTTAACTGCCAATCCTAAATGTGGGTGCCCAAGTTTGCCCACTCAACCTTAGTCAATATAAAATGTATTTCCAAATAAAAGAAACAATTGAAAGTGTCAAGATTGGGTGCCCAAGTTAGCCTAATCTATTTCAGTCAACTGAATTGATCAACACAAGCCAAATCTCATGCAACAACTTGCACAATTGATGTCCACAATATTATTCTAAATTAACATGTTATGTACATGCAAGTGACATGAAAACACCTATAGCAACATGCAAGAGATACCCATTAATTGAAACTGGAGAAGGAGTATTCTGCAATTTTTCTAGAGTTGGAGTGTTTTACAAGTAACCTCATAAAACTAACATGCAAGCACATGTAAGCACATGCAAGTGACATGCAAAAACATGCAAGTCCATGCAAGCTTTTATGAACTCATGCAAGAAATATTCTAATATCATGCATCTCTAACACTTTAGTTAACTCCAACATTTATCCATGCAAAATGTATTAACAATATTCACTCATGTACATAGAAAAGCAAACTCCAACTCTAAATATAAGAAACCTCCAAAAGTGGGCGCTCAAGTTAACTCCCACTCACTAGGAGTTGTCAAACTCTCAAAATAGACTTCAAGGAGTTGTCAACAAGTCTTCATGGACCCCATTCCAAAAGTGGACGCCCAAGTTTGACCCTACCATTTAGGAGTTAATTACAATAAGCCAAGTGTTATAATTAAATATTAATTTATCTCTCTAAGTCCTTATGTGTTGGGAACACATTCCAAGAACTTTGGAGACACATGAATTAGTTAGGATTGCAAGTCAATGGCAACTTATCCCAACAACAACAATGCAAGGAAATCTCAACATACTACTATGCACACTAAACCTAGAGAGGTTGGTTTTCAAGGCTACTTTTTATGGATAGAAAAAGAACCTTATTTAATGATTTATAACTAACCTTATACTCATTACAAGATAGTAATTTACTGATCTTAAATCATGAACAAAAAATAGAAACAATATATTAAACCCATATTGATTTTTTGAACCTAAAACATACACAAATGTTTGAATTTTGTTACCCATAACTTAGAAGCATCACATCATATTTTCTCACATCCAAACCCTTTCAATCAACACTTCATACAACACATTTATTGATATCTACCCACATAAAATGAATCCCAACACTCAACCTAATTCCATAATATGAAAATCTCAACTCTAGACAATCTTGGGGAAATTTTGATAGAGTTTTCCCCTTAAAAATTCACTTTCCAACCTTACAAAAACATAACTCTTCAACCTCTAATATATAGAACCAAATTCTTACAAAAATAATCGCAATGCTCTTTTCTCCTTAGTATCCTATCTTCTAGGTAGTCCCCAATTCTCGCATCTGAGATCTTAATGACCTTGGGGTGTTCGCAAACACTTCAAGGAAGTCAAAAATAGGGGAGGAAATGAAGGAATGAATTATTTTATAGTTGGTGATGAAACTATTGATAAATAAATGCAATTAAACATTTTTAAATACATGAACATAGTAATAAATCATTCAAATGTGTGTTTAGTTGGCTCATAATGACTAGTGAAATGAGTGACAACTACAGGATTGACCCTAGACAAGGGAGTGCTAATATTAATGTGGTAATGGAATGTACGAGAATGGGTGTAAGGGTAGGATATCCACATGCTAACTAGGAACATGGAAACATAAAGCCAATAAAAAGAAAACAGAAACATAAATATGGTGAGCAATGATAAGGATATCTAAGCAATGAACTCATCTCTCATATTGGGTGGTTTATCTCTTATGTCATGTGTAACCTACATATAAGGTGTGTTATGATCAAACATAGGTTTAGTGTATATAAGGTGTGTTATGATCAAACATAGGTTTAGTGTATGTATAGGTCCTATGACCAATAGGAGAAAAAAAGATTAAAATGTGAATCACTATAGATCATTATTAAGTCCATACTATTGAAGTTTGGTTTGAATATTTTTTATCAAATATATATTGTTTATTAATATTTAGTGTATTTAGGTAAAAATATAAAATTCTTTGTGTACGACCCATATAATTTGACCTAAATTAATTGTAACATTTTGTTTTTTTGTATGACGTCTAAATTGATTACACAATTTATTTTAAAATGAAAATCAAAAGTTATTAATAAATAGTAATGTATATTGTTTATAAGACTTTTTGTTTAAAAGTTATAAATAAATAGAAACATAAAGTCATCAACCATATTGTCAAAGTCAATTTTACTAACAACTTTTACTAATAGATGTTATAACAATGTATTTGCAGGTCCAAGGCTTAAGGTCAGATTTCCAAGCCTAATAGATGCTACTATAACATTGTATTTATAGGTCCAAGGCTTAAGGTTGAATTTCCAAGTCTAAAACCAACTCAAAATCATGGGGAAAATTTTGAATTCAAACATAATACATATGTATACATGAGTATTTGTTATTTTTATATTAGATATACAATTCATTTCTAATATAGTCGTTGCACACCTATATTTAGGGCATTATCCTAAAGAAATTTAGAAAAAAAATTCTTTACTAAGAAATTATATTTATTTAATTTATAAGAAAAATATAACAATTTATTTCCATTATTTATTTTTAAAGTAAATAATGTAAATAAAAAAAAACAATTCTTAAATAATAAAACTCATGTGTCCATATATGTATGTAGTAAATAAAATAGTTCTAAAATAAAATAACTTATGGTTTTTTTTAGATAGATGTATTTAAGATATCTATACTAGTATATTATATGTTTCAAGTAATAATTTGACTTTGTAAATATGTTGTAGGAAATTATACATAAGGAAGAAGAGATTCCCAATGATGATGATGATGATGGTGATGATTATTCAACCAACAATGATGACAATCATCTTGATGATTATGATGATGATTATCATGAGGATAGTGATTATGAGGATTATGTGTGAAATTTAAAAACATTATCACCATAAAAATTTGACCTAGATTTATAAATTAATAAAGTCTAATATATTTTTGTGATGACTTATATTAAATTAATTCCAATTGATATTATAAATATCTATCTTAATTTCTGTGTAACTTATTAATTATCTAATATTCAATATAATTTGTTTAACAATAATGTAATTATATTATAAGAATTTTTATTTCTCACACAAGACATGTCTAAATTTATTATGAAATACTATGATTTGAAATAGTAGGCATAAGCTTTCCACGATCCATAGAATTAAGAATAATATAATTGCTTTTGGATTTCACTGTTCTTAATACTATAATTTGAATTCAAAATTAAAATTCTTACTAAATATTAAATTTGAAATTTCTACAAATTTAAATTTCCAAATTTCTAAACTATGCAAAACTTAAATTTAAATTTTCAAGCTTAAATTTTTTATTTATTTTTATATTGAAGAAATGCAAAAATTACAAAAGATAACAATCTACAAGAGACTGTAGAAAACAACTATACACCAACCAAAACAAAGACATAAGGAAAGATTCAGCCAGAGCTAACTAGTAACTAGACAGCAAGTTGTTATATACAAAACAATGAACCAACCATGGGCCAGCTGAAATGAATAGTTGTTTGCTGCTGTCAAGAGGCACATACAATAATCTCCACTATTCAAATGGCAGCAACTAGCCACAGTCTTCATCTCTAGCCAATGTTAAGCCTTGCCATGTTGAAGATGAGAGATTTGAAGCTTAATCTGCTGTAGTTGTCGATCAAGAAACACATCTTTTTTCGCCATCTTTTGAAGCTGCACAGACAAGTAATTTATTCTCAGAAAAACCTCTGAGTAAATCCTTACACTGCCTCTTTCCAGAGGATATTTAGAGCTAGAAAAAATTGTTGTACACCTACTTTTCCAAATGTGTATAAGAATAATTTGTCTAATAGAGTTTGCAATCACATTATGAACACCCATGCCCAACAGAGCCTCTTTCCAGTTTAAAGGATGGTCAAAAATAGCTGGTAAACCATTGAAAATAACCTTCCATTGGTGCTGAGCAAAAAGACAATCCCAAAATATATGTTTCATACTTTCCTGGGTCTGACAAAAAGGGCATTTAGGCACGGGGATCTTGAAGTAACTTAATTTGTTATCAATAGGCAACTTGCAATGTAAGATTTTCCAAGACAAAACCTGTGCATCTGCATCCAACTTAGATTTCCAAATTTGAGAGCTCAAGATAAACCAAAATTTCTCACGGAATTTACATTTCCATTTAAGATTTAGATGAGGAGCAAGAGTCAAACAAGGAAGAAGCTACTTGTAGATCCTCTTCAATGGAAAAGCAATGAAATGATAAGTAGATAACCACCGCCAGTCTTTAAGAAAATTGCAAACCACAGGAGTACACATTTTCATAGTCAGCTCCGTAGGGACCAAAGATTGGACAAAAATGAGGAACTGTTTGTATCTATTAGATAATCCAAAATGAGTTTTAATAACAGGCCAAGGTAACCAATCTAGCTCCTTGAAGTTCCAAATATCACAAAATTGATGGATCCCTTTTTTAAACAAAAAAAGAGCATGCTTGGGAAAGCTAATAGCCAAGGGCTCACTATGGTATTGAATGAGTTTATTCCACCATATAGCAGATGTAGCAAAGCTGAAACCATGTTGAAGAGATTCACCCCTCCACTCAAGTATATGACATACACACTGCCACGCCTTCCAAACAGTTTGAAAAGGAGACGAGGCTCTAATCTGAAAGAAGGGTGCAAGGAGTATCTTATCTTGCCAACTAGTCTATTGCCATTTACCTTTAGTAGTAGCAGAGTTGAGTCTATATCTTACCAGAATTTTCCAAGGTTCATCTCCGTGGAGAGTTCTGATAATCCACTTTGCTGACAAACAAATGATTGTAACAGCATCATATCCTTATCATAATTATTAGTTTAGATAGGTAGATATGGAATTCTTTACCCGTACACGGACTTACAAATGTGACAACTTCACTTGGCAAAACATCACAATACATACAAACAAATTAATTTGTTCCGTAGCCACAAAATAAATTCAAAATGGCCACCACCACCAAATAATGTACCTTTATATAGGTTGTCTTATTCATAAAAGTTGTGAAAGGCTAAAAGATTTAAGAGTAAAAATATATTTGTTATACTCTTGAATTTAAAAGTGTTTTTTTAAGTTTGTACTATGGAGGTCATTAAAATTCATGCAAATAGAGGAGCATGCTAGCTCACTTTTCAAATATAGGTATTCCGAAAAATACTTATTATAGAAGATTTACATTTAATGTTATTAAAAATTTCTAAAGAAGTAAATACTTGTTAGGTTACCTAAGACTTTTATGATAGTTTTGTTTTTTCATTAAAGAAGTTGGTACTAACATTAATGTCTAATCATAATAGTTGTTCTCCACATTATTACAAAAATTAATGTCTTGACAATACAATTCAAATCTTGTAATTAATTATTTGTGGCTACTACCAAAATTAAATAAATATATGAAATTTAATATTTCTACCAATACACTTTAAATGGTTGGTGTAATCTTTTTTATGTGATTTTTTTTTGGGTTGTTTTAATTGTATGGTGTGATCACTTTTCTTGTCTTTAGACTTTTGAATTGACTTTTTGAGATGTGATTACAAATTCCAGTTGTCTTTTTTAGTACCTGCCATGGCATGGTACTCTTCTATTCATATCTAAAATTTTGCATTACTCCACTCAATGTGGATGAATCATTTTATTTTATTTTTCTTATCACTATAGTTTGTAGTGTTTGCAAAAAAATATGATTGGCTATGAGACTTTACCTCTTATTCCTCCCTTCATGTTAATCGATGCAAGCAATGAATGCAATGGTGACTTTAGCCCATACCTAAAATCAAATCAATTGAATGTCCCTGCAAGGAAAGATCAAATCAATTTGATATTCAAATAGGCAAAATTAAATAAAATGATCTGTAAAAGATTGAATGGGCATAGTCAATAAAGATTTATGACACATAGTAACTAGCCTTATCACAAACAACATAGTCAGTGAATACTCATAAATGGGTTTCGTCTGTATAGGGAACATATCATACAATTGGAACAGTCCACACTCTGACTATTGAATTAAGCCTTTCATGTGTTGGATAATTATCTATTCATATGCAGAGGACTTGACAAAGTAGCCTCCATTTGTGGTTCATTCTCAACGGTCTTCTGCAATCCATTCTGCAAAGTTTCTTTCCACAAGCTTGTGATATGGAGATCCATTAAGGCCATATCTGTTCATTATCACAAGTCTAACTCTATGAAGACTTATAGTAAAATATTTTTTTCAGATGTTGTTGTCAATGATGTTCCTTATGGTGGGAATTGGTATTTTCCTATTCTAGAATTGAAAATGTTAGCAAATTTTATGTTGAAACTACTTGTATATCTGTCATTGACATCTATTTTCAATTCCTTAAATGGGTCATCTGAAGAGTTTATGTTGATTCCTTCGACAAGGTCATTGAGCATGTCAGCCACTTCTTTATCCGTGCTCATGGAGGTTTGGATAATGGTTGCTCCCAAACTAATTTCCACCCATAACTGCCCTCCATTGCTCTTGCTATGATTGACAGATTTTTAGAGCCCAAAGAACCTCTCCTTGCAAAAAATAGTGGTGGACTTAGACTATATAAGGTTAAAGAATCGATTATTGGGCTTAATCAAATCCACACAAAGTGCTTGAAAAATCAATCAATAGCTTAGAAAATCATATTTCTTATGGCATACGATAACCATTGTTTCTCACATTGGTAAACTACAAAAAAATATCTAAAAAAGTAAGGACTAATCCCAGGCTAGTGCTAGTGTGAGGACTAGAGCCAAGAGGACAGACAACAAGAAAAACAAGCTTGTACTTACATTTCTTACTTGTCGATGATTACATGGTGGAAAAAAGTCTTAGTGGGGTATCTAACTTTGCACAGATCAGGTTGAGTAAATTCCTTAATTTATTTGGCATTTTAAAAACAAATGGAATCCACAGTCCACTCTAAATATGAGATTTTAGATTTCATGGTAATTAGGTAGTAATGGGTTTTTTTTTTGTTTTTGTTTAACGTGTGTTTTAATTAAAAACACAATTTTTATAAACATTTTTTTATGCAAATAAAATTTATGGGTAAGTGCAAGAAGATGGGGGGCCAAAAAGGGGTCTTAAGAGACCACTTTTTTTCTGAAATCAGGAAATACTAGCCTTGGATGAGAAATTGAGCATAGTTACACTCAAAATTTGGAGATGCAACCAAAACAATGTTCATAGTGCTCTGAGTCTACTTTCTAAACTACTAATTTTTTTTAAAATGACATAGATTAAGGGGTTCAAAAGAGGGAGCCACAGAAATTGGTGTTGTTTCTATCAAAAAAACATAACATAGCATGTTTTGTGGCTCCCTCAAAAGGTCAACTTTTTTTTGGTATTTTTAAAATTGCTTTGGTGAGAAATTAGCTAATAGCATGTAGTTTATGTCTGATTTTTTTGATAATTTTATGATAAATATTTGATTTTTTACAAATTTTCAAAGTGGACACATCCTAAAAAATAGAATTTTGGCCGTGCTACCCCTATAAATTTTGAAAACTAATTGAAAATTATTTTTTTCTTTTTTTAATATTTGTAGAATGGAGTCTAGTTTCTAAATATGTAATTGTTTTAAAATTTCAATGAATAGTTAATTTACAATGAAAAAAAGACCAAACAGTGGTTTTTTTCCCAAAAACAGACACACAAACAAAAGAAATTAAAGATGAAAGGCTTAACATTGTTAAAATGTGAAAAAAATCACATCGTCAAATAGCTAAGAGAAAGCCTAACATTACCTAGGTGTTTGATTTGTTCGACATTGAAAGACGTGCAAATCTGAGGGTTAGCACAAACGAAATTATGTGAAATCTTGAAGAATCTGGAAAAATACATTTGTGACTTTCAAAAGGCACTCCAAGCCTTTGGGTTGGAAATCCAAAGCAAATCCCAAGCCCAAGGCTTGGGATTCCTAAAGCAAGACATAATGCGAGCGCGTTATAACGCACTCACGTTATGTTCCCCTTAAATTATTTTATGTTCAAGGCTATTAATCATGTATGTATGTATGTATGCCTATATGTATGTATGTATGTATCTATGTATGTATCTATGTATGCCTATATGTATGTATGTATCTATGTATGCCTATATGTATGCCTATATGTATGTATGTATAGTGTCGAGGGCAAAGGAGGGTAGAGATGGGAGTGAACCAGATAGGGGAGGAGAGGGGTGGATAAGGATTGAGTGATTAAGGTTTAAGGTTGAGGGTTGAGCGTTTAGGGATAGGATTTAGAGTTTAGGGATAAGGGATTAGAGTTTAGGGTTGAGGCTTTAGGGATAGCGTTTAGGGTTAAGGGTCGAGGGATTAGGTTTAAGGTAGAGTGTTGAGGGTAGAGGGATTAGGGATTTGGGTTTAGGGTTGAGGCTTTAGGGATGAGGGTTAAGGGATTAGGGTTGAAGGGATTAGGGTTTAGGGTTGAAGGTTTAATGATGCAGGGTTGAGGCTTTAGGGATGAGGGTTAAGGGATTAGGGTTTAAGATATAGTGTCGAGTGTCGAGCATGTAGGGATAGGTTTTAAGGTTCAAGTTTTAAGGGTTAAGGGTCAAGGGATCAAAGTTAAGGGTTGAGGGATTAGGGTTTCACGTTGAGGGTTGAGTACATTGAGGTTCGAGGGTTAAGGGTTTCAGGATAGGGTTGAGGGTCAAGGGATTAGGGTTAAGGTATAGGGTTGGAGGGTTTAGGGATAAGGGATTAGGGTTTAAGGTATAGTATCAAGCCCGTTGAGGGTCTAGGAATAGGGATAGCGTTTAGGGTTTAGGGATGAGGGATTAGAGTTGAGGGATGACAGATGACAGATTAGGGTTGAGGGATCAGGGTTTAGGGATAAGGTTTAGGGTTAGGGTTGAGGGATTAGGGTTTAAGGTATAGTGTTGAGGGTTTAGGGATAGGGTTTAGGGTTGAGGGATTAGAGTGAAGGGTTGAAGGATTAGGATTTGACGTTGAGGGTTGAGGGATTAGGATTTGACATTGAGGGTTGAGGGTTTAGGGTTTAGGGATAGGGTTGAGGGTCAAGGGATCAGAGTTAAGGGTTAAGGGATTAGGGTTTGACGTTGAGGGTTGAGGTTCAAGGGTCAAGGGTTTAGGGATAGGGTTGAGGGTCGAGGGATTAGGATTAAATTAGAGTGTGGAGGGTGTAAGGATTAGGGATAGGGTTGGAGGGTTTAGGGATAAGGGATTAGGGTTTAAGGTATCGTATTGAGTTTGTTGAGGGTTTAGGAATAGGGATAGCATTTAGGGTTTAGGGATGAGGGATTAGAGTTGAGGGATGATGGATTAGGGTTGAGGGTTGAGGGATTAGGGTTTAGGGATAAGGTTTAGGGTTAAGGGATTAGGGTTTAAGGTATAGTGTTGAGGGTTGAGGGTTTAGGGATAGGGTTTAGGGTTGACGAATTAGGGTTTAGGGTTGACAAATTAGGGTTTAGGGTTGATGGATTAGCATTTAATGTCGAGGTTAGGGTTAGAGTGTAGAGGGTAGAGGGATTAGGGATAGGGTTTAGGGTTGAAGGTTTAAGGATTGAGGGTTGAGGCTTTAGGGATGAGGGTTTAAGGCTTAAGATATAGTGTCAAGTGTTGAGGGTGTAGGGATAGGGTTTAAGTTTTAAGGGTTAAGGGTTGAGGGATAGGGATTGGGGTTTAAGGTATAGTGTTGAGGGTTGATGGTTTAGGGATAGGGTTTAGGTTTGAGGGATTAAGGTTTAGGGTTGATGAATTAGGGTTTAATGTTGAGGGTTAAGGGTTGAGGGTTGAGGGTTGAGGTTGAGGGATAGGGTTAATGGTCAAGGGATTAGGGTTAAATAAGAGTGTTGAGGGTAAAGGGATTAGGGTTTAAGGTATAGTATCGAGTCTGTTGAGGGTTTAGGAATAGGGATAGCATTTAGGGTTTAGGGATGAGGGATTAGAGTTGAGGGATGACAGATTAGGGTTGAGGGTTGAGGGATTAGGGTTTAGGGATAAGGTTTAGGGTTGAGGGATTAGGGTTTAAGGTATAGTGTTGAGGGTTTCTTTCGTCAAATGTAGATTTATGGGTTTGATTATATTGATTGCCTCTCCAGTTTTGGGGAGTGGATTTTTTAGAATCAATCAAGAAGTCTTCAGGAGACTTTGTGGAAGTGGATTGGAAATCGCTTGATAGAACCCCTACTATTTATGCTTGGATAAGGATTTGTCACAAACTAGAACTTCTGCTTCCAAAGAAGATCTGTCTTTCTTCGTCGATGGGCATTTTCTATCAAGAAATTGATTATGAGGGCTTGCCCCTTCATTGTTATGCCTATCATATGGCAGAGCATTTGGTAAGCTCTTGCAGGAAATAGGAAAAGTTCTCCCTCAAAACCTTGTGGTCATTCAAGTCTGAAGGGGAAGGTTTGGAAAGAGATGTGATCAATGCAAAGGATGTGATCAATCTATAGCAGGACAAAACGTGAGTGCGTTATAACGTGCTCACATTTTGTCTTGCTATTGAAACGGTAAAAAAGTGTTGACCCCTATGATCTAGGCCCACATGCTTTGTTTTCTTACTGATTCTACGTGTGCTCCGACAAAAAAAAGAAGTGCTTTCATGCTGTTGGGAAGTTCACATGCACATTTGACACATTGTACCACCTTTACATGATCTTTCCACCACCTTTTCTGCTTTGCCAACTTGAGAAGGAGGAAATAACATAGTTTTCACACCAAGTTTGATATATATCTATTCAAGTTTCAATTTTTGTAGTGTTACAATGTTAATTGTGATTCAATTTTAGGAATTTAACATTATAGATTGGTTAATAGTATTGTTGTTAGTAATTATATTTGAGTGCTATTCAATTTAACATTGAAAAAGAAGCAAGTGGTGAAAAACTCAAATTGTTGAGGAGTTTGATGCAAGAAGAAAAAAATATTACATAATTGGGTACTCTCTCCATTCAAATCTTCATTTTTTAGGTATGTCAAGTCTTTACATGCATGTTCTTTACATTTTCCTTATTTCAGATTGAATTCCTTTATCATGCTTTATCATACATGTTTAAAATAGACACATTCCCAATCAAGAAAGTAGCCTACAATCTCACATGATGCCATGTATATTTTCTACACTTGGGCTCTTTAATAATTATGTGTAATAAACAGAACTTAACATACCATGATGTCAAACTATACAAGAATAAATCCTTACAACATAAAAAAAATGCAATCCCACTATTATCTTGTATTCATTTCTTAGGAACTAATATTGGTCTCTTTATCATTGTACAGACAAATTCTCCATCATGCTGAGGAAATGATCAAGAATTAAACCAACACAAGAAGAGATAGAAGCTAAGAATGCAAAGAAAACAATGGCTATGAGGAAACTTCGTGAGAAGAGGAAATTGGACACGATAAATGAAGACATACCAATTGAAGAGGAACCACAACCATCACAAAGAGATGTGGTATTGGTGGCACAAAGAGAACGAATGCAAAAACTTTGTGGTACGAGAGATTTGAATACCATAGTTGGAGACACATCCTCTACCACAAGTCAACATGTAGGGACACCATCTACCACATCTCAAACTGAGAGTACATCATCACTCACATGTAATGAAGGAGGTATGCCATCGTTCTCACTTCAACCTCAAGGTATGTCATCTATTCCATCTTCGATCGAAGGTATGCCATCTAGCCCATCTCATTTAAATATTGATGAAATTCCTAATGTTGAGATGAATTTACCTAACTTAACACCACCTAGAATTTTGCATAGAAAGCCAAAGTATTTGATTGAAATTGATGAGAATATTTTGCAGCCAATGGAAGGTAAGATTCCAAAATGCACTTGTAGAAGATATGCTCATAAGATTTGGAGATTGTTCTTTAAAAAGTAAAATGAGACTACAAGATGTCAACTATTCATTGAAATGATGTGAAGTATAAAGTATAGGTCTATCATGAAGATTCTTGGGTTGAGAACATCAGAGGCTTCAAGTGAAAAATCTATTGGTCAAGAATCTAATGAGTGCATATGAGATTGTGGGTAACACCTCACATACAAAAGATAGTAATGCAACATGGTGTGTGATTACATCGACTATAGTAAGTAGTCAAACGACGAAAGCTCATCTCATTAGAAAGATGAGTCAAGAATTGAGAATTAATAGGAAAACTTTATCAAGAGCCGTTGGAAGATGCCAAAGAATTGAGGACACTAATGCCAATGAATTATGGGCGTTCTTGGGGAGACTACCACGAAAAGATAAACTAATTGTTGAAGCATTGAGATCACTAATTGAAGACTTTTAGAAGAATTACACAAGGGTATCTCTGAATCAAAGGGATGTGGTAAGAAGGAGAATTGGTAGTCAGAACCATGAGCCACATCCAAAGCATTTTTTGGATGAGACTCAAACATAGTTTTATGGTAAATTTCTAGAGAAGTATCCTCAAATTAAAATTTGTCAAAGATATTTTGAAATGCTAAAACCTTTCTATGTTAAGATAAATCACACACGCACTACTTGTTGTTGTAGATTACATATTAAATTTTCTAACCATTTTGATGCTTATAGGTCTATATGTTTAGATATGCATACTAACAATGATTTGCAGGGTTGTGCCATATGTGCCCCACCAACATCTTCAAGAGACTTCATATCAAGAATTTTATGTGAAAGAGAGGAAGGTCAAATATTCTACAAGAAATTATGATTGGATGGCACATGTCATCGTTGCGGTGGCCTGCAACATTTGCCAATATGTGAACATATGGAAAGAACACATGCGGTTGGAAACAAACTAGTAGAGTTTGGCAAGTATAAAATAGTGGCATACAATACAAAAGATGGTAAAGAAACAAAGAGGTGTGAATTGGTTATTGAAGAGATTCCAGTGTATCAGTTTATGCCTATATTTTGTGATAGCATAGTGTATGAGTATGCAAGACATACCCATAGAGCTCGATGGTTAGACTTGCAATTCAAGTTATGCAAGGACACATTTCTGATTGGTAGCATTGTTTCAGTCATCGACTTTGCAAAGAACTACAATCTACAGCCACAGCGTGAGGTGCAATCACAATATTACAACTCCACACAGGTTTCTATATTTGTGTACATCGCATTCATTCATATGAATGATAGTATAGAGGATGACAAAAAGATCATAAGGGAGTATAATTTCTATATTAGTGATGATCACATGCATTCTACGGAGTTCGTACAAGGTTACTTTCAGGTGTTCTACAATGATTTGGCTAGAAGGGGCATATCGTTCAATCAACATATCATCTAGTCGGATAACTGTGCATCACAATTCAAGAACTCACAAAATTTCTATTGGTTGAGTAGGAGGCATAATTTTACAGGTATTCAACATATGTGAAACTTTTGTGAGGTCGAGCATGGAAAGGGGGAGCATGATGGTGCAAGAGCATGTATCAAAAGAGCCATAGCACGAGAAGAGTTAAAGTATAAAGACAATGCAAAGTTGACAGATGCAAAATCGATTGTCGAGTGGTGTAATGCTTCCATGGGTCCAGGTAATGAAGGTAAGTCTTCAGTTCGTAGATTTTTTTGGTTGATAGATGATACTAACATTGCACCATATGAGGACTGTTGTACACTGACAGGATCAAATGAGATGCACTCTTTCAGAAGCTCAATTGCAGGTTCATAGAGTATCCATACATGAAAGATATCATGCTTTTGTTCTTCCTGTACAATTCAAGTTTGGGATGAGTGTGAGTCAAAGGAGTGGGTTGACGAATGGCAGTTAAGTTATCTTAGCCCACTTGACACGTATCGACCCCCAACGGCACTGGAACTAACACAGATGGAATCATCAGTTGACTTTGACCACATATCAGATTTAGTTCAACTAGGTAATATAGGGCACGTATATGCATCTATTTTCATCTAGTTCAACCAGGTAATGTCATCTTACTTTGTAGTGTTTTTGTAATGTTGACTAATTTCATCTAATTTGCTACACATATCAATGTAGGGCACGTATATGCAATTATTGCAGATGAAGATAATGAAGAGGGAACAGATTATTACTTATGTTGTTGTGTTGAGGCCAAAAAGAAATTGGAGGCCCCTGTTACAGATGGAGAAAACATCAAATACCCTACAGGCTCAGTGGTTATTACTGGAACATGGCTTAGAAGGTACCAACATAAGAGTGTTAATATTTGGCTATTTCAGGATTTTGACACGCATCGAAAGATTCTTCATTACTCGAACCTTGTCGTGGCATCCAATGTTTATATGATAAAGTATCGGGGTAGACCTTTGAATAAAATCTTGTGGAAGGTGCGTGAGTCTGACCATAAAACTTAGAGCTTTTTCCTTTCCTATGCGCTCATCTAAGATGTTTGAATGATAATGAGCACCTTGACCTCTATAATGTACATTGGGTGCCAAATCAAGGTGATTTTAAGTCACTTTGATTCATTTGGGGTCAGTTTGAGTCTTTGTGTCATGTTGCCAAAAAGTGTCAATGTTGTCAACTTGTACAAAGCAACTTTTGCATTTTTGGTGTCCTACTCATGATGCGACCAAACTGACTATTCCAACACGTCCAAATGGGTACATTTATTCTAGGCATGGTCTTTTTTTTCACCCAAACATGTCGAAACAATCTAAGCTACATTGTATCGACGATATCCCTGAAGAGTCCAAAGTGCAAAAAGGTAGCAATCTTTGACGAGATGTTACTTGAAAACTGTGTCACTTAGAAACATTCTGTCTAAGGCAACATGATCATGTGGGGTGCCTCTACAATAACCTCTCTCAATTTTTTATATCTCTGAGGCATTTACCTATGGTGAAAGGTTTTTTGCTGCCCCAAAAATCATCAGAAGGAGGCAGTGTAAAGTTACAAAGGGGTGTAACTTTCATCCTACTCTTGATGCAACCAAACTAACTATTCCAACGCATCTGGATGGGTACATTTACGCTAGGCATAGTCTTGTTTTTCACCCAAACATGTCGAAGCAGTCCAAGCTACATTGTACCGACGATATCCCTGAAGAGTCCAAAGTGCAAAAAGGCAGCAATCTTTGACGAGATGTTACTCAAAAACTATGTAACTTAGAAACATTCTATCTAAGGAAACGTGATCATGTAGAGTGCCTCTACAATAACCTCTCTCAGTTTTTTATATCTCTGAGGCATTTGCCTGTGATGAAAGGTTTTTTGCTGCCCCAAAAATCATCAAAAGGAGGCAGTGTAAAGTTGCAAATGGGTGTAACTTTCGTCTTGCTCTTGATGTGACCAAACTGAGTATTCCAACATGTCTAGATGGGTACATTTACGCTAGGCATGGTCCTATTTTTCACCCAAACATGTCGAAACAGTCCAAGCTACATTGTACCGATGATATCCCTGAAGAGTCCAAAGTGCAAAAAGACAGCAATCTTTGACGAGATGTTACTCAAAAACCATGTCACTTAAAAACATTCTGTCTAAGGCAACCCATTCATGTATACTACCTCTACAATAACCTCTCTCAATTTTTTATATCTCTGAGGCATTTGCCTATGGTGAAAGGTTTTCTTCTGCCCCAAAAATTGTTAGAAGGAGGTAGTGTAAAGTTGCAAAGGGGTGTAACTTTCATCCTGCTCCTGATGCAACCAAACTGACTATTCTAACGCGTTCGGATGGGTACATTTACACTAGGCATGGTCCCTTTTTTCACCCAAACATGTTGAAACAGTCTGAGCTACATTGTACCAATGATATCTCTTAAGAGTCCAAAGTGCAAAAAGGCAGCAATCTTTGACGAGATGTTACTCAAAAACTGTGTCACTTAGAAACATTTTGTCTGAGGCAACACGATCACGTAGAGTGCCTCTACAATAATCTCTCTTAGTTTTTAATATCTCTGAGGCATTTGCTTGTGGTGAAAGGTTTTCTGCTGCCCCAAAAATCGTCAGAAGGAGGCAGTGTAAAGTTGCAAAGGGGTGTAACTTTCGTTCTGCTCCTGATGCGACCAAACTGACTGTTCTAACACGTCTAGATGGGTACATTTACACTAGGCATAGTCCTGTTTTTCACCCAAACATGTCGAAACAATCCGAGCTACATTGTACCGACGATATCCTTGAAGTGTCCAAAGTGCAAAAAGGTAGCAATCTTTGACGAGATGTTACTCAAAAACCATGTCACTTAGAAACATTCTGTCTGAGGCAACATGATCACATAGAGTGCCTCTACAATAACCTCTCTTAGTTTTTTATATCTTTGAGATATTTACCTGTGGTGAAAGGTTTTCTGCTACCCTAAAAATCATCAGAAGGAGGCAGTGTATTAAGTCAGGATCAAAGCCTATTCACTCTAGGCGCCAATCTCAAGTTGCACAATCATGAATGGGCACCTAGAGCAATAAGGCACTACATCATGGTTCCAAGACCTTGAAATGGTGCCCAAGCATGTAGGAGGAATTTTCAAGGAGCCAGAATATTTTTGAAACTCTAAGGAACTAGTCCAAAGACTCTATGGCGCCATCTTGATACCATTGAGTCAACTTTGGAACTAAAACATATTGAAACAAGGTCTAGGAAGCTAGGCGCCATCTCTTGCCAGTTCAACCTCTTAGATGCGCCAACATTGGAAAGACTCTTAACGAGCGCCTAAGTTTGAATTGATCTTGTGATTGAAAGTTTGGTGATGTATTGGTGCAAGATGATCTTCAGTTGAAGCAATCTAAGTTCCAAGAAGGGTTTAGAAGTTATCAACCTCTTCACTAAGTGTTTGATGTGTTTTGGAGACTCCAAAAGACTTCCTCTTGCTAGGTGCTCTTCTTGGCAACTACAACCTTCAACTAGTGCCTAGATCCTGAAGAAAAACACTTGCAAGTGTGAGCGCACTTTCCTTGTGATGGAGCATCAAACTGGCTCCTAGAAATCATAATGCATGAAGTGAGCACCTAGGATCCTATTGGTCCAATAGGTGGTTTTGGGATCCGTGTCAAGTCATTGGATTTGGTTGCCAACTCATAATGATTTTCATGCACTTAGACTTCAAGGCACCAACACTAGTAGGAAAATATTTGGGGGAAAACCACGCTGATAAAAGTTGGGTAAATTTAACCTTCGAGTCTGATTAGGCTCCATATAACAATAATATTTATATCATGTCCCTTTTCTTTATGAAATAAGTAGTATGTGTCAAGTCATACGGATAACACTATGGTCCTTAGAAATTTCTCTGTGACTTTTGATAAGATTATCTACTATTATGTGGATGCTTGATAGTATTATCCTGATCCATTGGACTAGTGTGGCTATGAGGTTGGAAAGTGTTGCAACCTCCATCCTTTAAACTTCTCCACCTTGTTATGGGTTCTTTTAAGTATTTTCACTTGCTTTTTCTTCAAGAATATTTTCTAATGATACATGATGTGTCATAGATCATTCAACTTGATAAACAACATGGAGGGATTCTCATGCCTCCTATACTTCTTGCAAGTTTCTTTATAGATAGCTCACATCATTGTCCATATAGGTGGTCATTTCGCTAAATATTATGATAAGATAATCTTGTTAATGAACTTTGGATTGAATGAGAATCAACATGCTTTGTCTTTACTAGAATAGTTGGGATGGACAAAAATCTATTGATTCTAGGTTGGGTTGTTAAAGGTCAAGAAGTTTTGGTGTCTAATGCCCTCTAAATCTAAATATTCAAAATCATATTGGTTCAATAAGTTACAACAAATAGTCAGGTAGACAATAGACTATAAGGAACAAGGACTACACATGAATCCAAAACAACACCAGTCAATAAGGACATCACAAGTAACTCTACATTACTTCCAGAGGCGTTCACAAAAACAAAGGGGAGAACACAACTAGAGAATGCTAGACTATAGTAGGGATCAGTGTCTGATGCAGAGCACACAGTGGAAGCATAGAATTATCAAATTTTGAACCTTCAAACTCACTATTGGCGAGACAACATACCATCAATGAGCTTAAAATTTTATCAGCCAATAGGTCGATGCCACCATGACTCTGTTTGATTTCACTTCTGACAAACATCCCATCATTGACTCTTATCGGTCAGACAGACCACTATCGGTGACTTTATACCCTTTCACACTGATGTCTTTGTCACTCCGATACGAGACTCTAAGTCCCTTGCCTATCGGTAGGACTTAATACCATTAGCACACTCAAAAACTCGTTTGTCGACACACCGATCTCACCAATGACAACCTTCAGACCACACCTGTTGGTGAGACTCCAAACATCGGTGAACTCTAATCTCGTTGGGCCGATACACCGATGGATTTCGACTGTCAGTGTGACCCCTTCATCGGTGAATCTCTCAACTACTCTTCCGATGCACCGATGGGATTATCTTCTGATACACCAATGTCTTTGACTTCAAACCACACTCGTCACCAAGACAGACCACTATCGGCAAAGCCTAACCAAGGTCTGCCTATTACATCCCTAATTTTTGACTTGCTATACTTTTATTTTTTTTACTTGGGCATAAGTAAATTTATTGTGATGTTATAGATTTATGACAATATATGACATGGAATTATATTGAATATCATTTATGAAATCATGGAAATGATTATGTTATTGTCGATTTAATATCTATATGATGAGATTTGATTTATTAGTTGAATTAATTGAATAATGATGCACTGATCACATATTGTTTGATGACAAGTCAAACAAGTTACTAGTTATCAGATGACTCTCAGAGTAGAGAGAGAATCTTTCGAGAAGAGAGATATAGACCTTGGATTATGAGTGGTCTATTTGCCAAACAAGTTTAGTGTTAAACGATAATGTGAACCAATGAGTCGTAAGAGGTAAGTCTTGTCTTTCTAGTTTTCTTTTGAAATCTAATCGACAGGTAGTTGATATCTTGATTATCATCTAGTCAAGTCAATGGTGAGTCAGCATAGTCGTTTACGAAGTAAACAACGTCATTGATGTAGAACGGTTGTGTTATTCTTCTTGAGTCACTTTAGGTTTTATTGTCGCTTCTTAAACATCAAGACATTCTCATCATGTTAGATAACACGAATATTGTTGACGGATTGTGATGGGGAGGTAAACTTGACCCATTCACATCATCTGTAATCCTTAGGGATCAAAATGGGACACATAGAGGAGTTTTTAACAACTCCGGGTAGAGGTTTTTCACAGCTATGTGATAACTAAATGAAATCTTGAGTCTTGTTCTGCATTGAGTCCAATCCGTCGTGATTGTCGTAAAACGCTTTGAGCATATGTTGTAAACTCTTTTCTTTGCGAAGTTCGACAGACATTGAATTAGAAGTCCATGTGTGTTATAACTTGTTTTGTCGTAATATAGAGGAATATGCTAAAATAACGTAAGTTATATTTTAGTAGTCGTGAGGTATTTCTTTATTCTTGTTTGTTGATGGAATCAATTTGAAGTTCGAAGTGGGAATCTCTAACATTTTCGGAGGCAATTACTGCCCACACTTTCTTGATAAGAAATGCATGTCTTTCATTGAGGAGAAGTCCACGATTTGTGGGCACTTGTTTTAACCAACTCTGAGTGGATGAGAGTGGTTAGGAGTGAATCTAAGTCATTATTTAATGAGTTGGTCATGTTCGTTATGACATTAATTGGTGCTTCTAAAACAACGAACACCTCTCAATTCATTAGATGATCCTTGTGCTTTTAATGGCACACTACTCACTACCTTGTAGGATGTTATTGCTTTTTTAGGTAAGTGGTTATCTAGACATTGTGGGAGTCTGAGAATAGGGACTCTGTTGTTGTAAATGCAAGCAAATAATTGAGTGGGAATGGAGAGTCCTCGCTATTTAAGGTAGTTGTTTTCAAAACACTAAGGTGGATGCCGCGACCTAGAGGATTAAGTTCCATCAGTTTGAGTAGATCTTCATTACCATGAATCCCTCAAGCATGTAGGTGGAAACTAAGAGTTTATGTCAGCATGTATTTAGAGGTAACCACGGCTTTAGGGAGGGAATTTTTGGTAACAAACCGATAGTGGAGTCGTAAATGGTGGGGAGTGGTGTTGAATACCAACAAACCTCTCAAACTACCGGGCAACATATAAGAATAAATTGAGACTAGAAAAATGGAATGGAGAGTCCTCACGTGGGAGATGGGGTTGTTTTAACAACACTCCAGAGAGGATGCTGCGGCGTGAGGAAACTCACTCTAACTGTGTGAGTGGATTCTAAGTGTTGGGTCATGGAGAAATGACTCAGTAGAAAGGGAAGATAAGGTATCGTTGTGTGTTTGGAGAAAGACAATAAGGTTGATTGTATTGTGATATCTTGTAATTGTAGTTACTCGACTATATGTTGAATAAAAGAAAAATTTTCTCTGTCTCATTTTTACCTTGTAAATTTACTATATGGTGATTTTTTTTGGTTTTTACTATGTTTATAGAATGTGGATGTTACATATGGTATCAGAGCTATCGGGTTCGACACTAGGGCTTATGAGTCCACTGTGCTAACCTAAAGTCAACATTATGTGGTTAGCTAATGTTTGAATCTTCTTGTGCCAAAATGGGATGGAGAAGAACCAAGAAAACAACTAGAAAGTCTGTTCCCCAGCATTTGCCTAGATTAGTGGTTAAGAAGAAACCTATTGAGGAGGTTGAACTTAAAGAGAATATTATTTACTCTAAAGGTGCATGGCTGGAGGATTCAGAGACTTTTGCTGATGCGCTTAAGTGTATTCGGCTAGAAAGAAAACAATGTTTTGAACTGACCAAGAATCTTACTATTTCTACTGGTGTAGTAAAACCTAGTAAATTGTAGCTAGTTACAACATGTCACTTGAAGGATGATGTGATACTTCTATTTTAGGAAAAAGGTATAGGAGTACTTTTGTGTACATCCACCCTCTATGTTTGTTAAACTGGAAGATTGTAAATCGATAGTGACATATAGTCTTGTCGTATCAACAATATAAATAAGGATGTGGTTACTCCTAAATACTTTATAATAAAGATGACAATGTTTTGTATCAAGCTGCTGATTGTTATTAGATAAATACGTTTGATATTTTGAGTCACTTAGATTCAGAAAAATTATGAAATAATTTGGTTTTCTAGTATGAGAAAAATCACATGTATCAATCAAGAATCAAACCAAGGTGAAAGTCTAAAAGAGAATAAACCACTAGTTAATCTCTTGATCAAATTGGAGCAATCCTAACCATGTTTAAAACCAAGGAGATACCTAGTATTTTTGGAAAAGAAAGTATGAGATCAAGGAAACCCTGAAGGGGGGGAAAATGAGATTTCTCATGGGATGAGGAAGGAAAATCACGAAGATTATACTGTAAGTAATAAAAATCCTAAAAGCTTCAGAACCTAAAAGGAAGCAAAGGATAGGCTTGCCTTAGGACCTACCTAGATTTGAAGAAAGCCATTCCACCAAGGTTGATGGAACAATGATTGAATCAACTAAAAATCTTATTCCTCTTAGAATTCTAGGATGAGTTACCTAGAAAATTACTATACCTTAGGACAACTATAGGATTAATGGAATCAAAAGCCCCTTTATAAGAATTATTGGCTAAAGGTTTGAATTAGATCCAGTATTTCACCATCAGGTGCACTAGTTATAGTTGTCAAGAGAAAGGACATAATTCTACAAATGTGTTTTTCATATCATTTGCTCATTAAAGCAACGATAAGGAACAAATATATTTCACATGTATCGATGACCTCTTTGATTAGATGGGTTGAGTTGTTATGTTTTCAAAGATTGATTTGAGATTGATATATCATCAATCTAGATTGAAGGATGAGGGTACCTTTGAAACAACTTTTGGACAAAAAAAGGGCACTATGAGATTGCAGTGTTGTCTTTTGGACATACAAATGCCTTGTTGCATTCATGAAACACATTAACAATGTGTTTAGAGGTTGTTTAGACTTGTTTGTTCCAGTCTTTAGGAAGATATACTTATTTGTTTTAAGCATGAAGGAGAACTTTATCCTTATGTGCAAGTGATTCTATAATGGTTAAGAGAAATTACAATAGCACCAATGATATGAAATTCTTGTTTCGAAGGATGGTTTGAGGGAAAAACTAATGCCTCAGGAGATGGTTTAAGAGGTGTACCTTTACATGATGAGTAATTAAGCAAGCTCTTGTGGTAAAATTTTGAAGATTCAAGGTATGATAGGTTTTCATTTTAAGTCTCACAAACTATTAAGTTTCAAAGAAAGAATGTGTTTCTAATTCTTCTGAAACAAGAAAAGTGGTATGGAAAGAAGTTCATATTCCACCATACCTGGGACATCTAGGGTTAACCAACCACTAACATATATAAAACATCTTCAATTCTTGAAAGGAATAAAGAATGATATTGCGAGATTTGTAACATATTATCTGGAGTTCCAAAGGGAAAAAGTAGAATATCAACACCTGTAGGATTGATGTACCCTCATGATGTGTCATAGAGGAAATGACAAGTCATTAGTACAGAATTTGTGCAAAGATTTCCGATGTCTGGGAATAGACACGATGTCATTTTATGGTTGATAAACTCTCGATGGTAGCACATTATATACTAGGGAATTGGACAGATGGAGCATCAGTGTTAACTCACAAATTTGTGCACGATGTGTTTAGACTGCATGGTTTCCTGAGAAGGTTATCTCATATAGAAATGAGTGTGTAATGAGAAGATTTTGGCAAACTTGTTCTCTATGCTAAGGACTGAAATTTAAAAGAGTATAATTTATTTTCCTGTGAACAGATGGTTAAACTAAGGAAGTTAACCAGGTTTTAGAAGATTTGTTCCAAACATGTTGCATGGATTAGCAATACAAGTAGGGAGACTACTTATCACATGAAATTTTTGACAATAACTAACTTTTGCTATTAAGATGGCTTGAATTGAAACATTGGACAGAAAGATGCCGAACTCCTATAAGATGGGAAAGCTAGAAGATAGGATTAGCATTAGTCCATAAATGTTATTAGAATGGATGAAAAGATTTAGCTGATCAAGAAAGATTAGTGGAAATCAATAATGAATAGAAAATTTATGTTAAAGTTAAGAATACACCAAGACAATTCTCGGTTAGAGAAGGAAAATTCTTTTAAGGGTTAAACCCCTAAAAATGTTTCCTAAAGAATGGAATGTATTCTAAACCAGTTCCTAAGTATAAAGGACCCTTCTAAACTTTAAGGTTAGAAATTTTATTGATATCTAGAATCAATCTACTACCAGTTACTGCCAGGAGGCATCATGCTTTTTATGATTTATATATGAGAAATATATTTATGTAATATATGAATACTATAATCTATGAATGATTTAAAAGTACAAGAACCTAGCAAAGGTTATGATCAAGCTTCTGAAATACTTGAAGATCACAAGCAATGCTTGTGTAACGTAGAGGTTATGAAGTGTAAGGTCCAGTGGGACCAATATGCATAGAATAGTTTTGCATGGGGGGAGAAATTACCATGAGTTCTAGCAGAAATTTCCTCATTTACTTTATGTTGATAGCAGTTAGACAATGAATATGCTTTTAAGTTGTGTTTTGATGCTTTATATCATCGAGGACGATGAATCTTTAGGGAAGGATATGTTACATCCCTAATTTCTGACTTGCTATACTTTTATTTTTTTTACTTGGGCATAAGTAAATTTATTGTGATGTTATAGATTTATGACAATATATGACATGGAATTATATTGAATATCATTTATGAAATCATGGAAATGATTATGTTATCGTTGATTTAATATCTATATGATGAGATTTGATTTATTAGTTGAATTAATTGAATAATGATGCACTGATCACATATTGTTTGATGACAAATAAAACAAGTTACTAGTTATTAGATGACTCTCAGAGTAGAGAGAGAGAGAGAGAGTATCTTTCGAGAAGAGAGATATAGACCTTGGATTACGAGTGGTCTATTTGCCAAATGAGTTTAGTGTTAAACGATAATGTGAACCAATGAGTCATAAGAGGTAAGTCTTGTCTTGGTAGTTTTCTTTTGAAATCTAATCGACACGTAGTCGATATCTTGATTATCATCTAGTCAAGTTGATGGTGAGTCGACATAGTCGTTTGCGAAGTAAACAATGTCATTGACGTAGAATGGTTGTGTTATTCTTCTTGAGTCACTTTAGGTTTTATTCTCACTTCTTAAACATCAAAATGTTCTCATCATGTTAGATGACGTGAATATTGTCAACAGATTGTGATGGGGAGGTAAACTCGACCCATTCACATCATCTGTAATCCTTAGGGATCAAAATGGGACACATAGAGGAGTTTTTAACAACTTCGGGTAGAGGTTTTTCATAGCTATGTGATAACTAAATGAAATCTTGAGTCTTGTTCTGCATTGAGTCCAATCCGTCGTGATTGTTGTAAAATGCTTTGAGCATATGTTGTAAACTCTTTTCTTTGCGAAGTTCGATGGACGTCGAATTAGAAGTCAATGTGTGTTATAACTTGTTTTGTCGTAATATAGAGGAATATGCTAAAATAACGTAAGTTATATTTTAGTAGTTGTGAGGTATTTCTTTATTTTTGTTTGTTGATGGAATCAATTTGAAATTCGAAGTGGGAATCTCTAACATTTTCGGAGGCAATTACTGCCCACACTTTCTTGATAAGAAATGCATGTCTTTCATTGAGGAGAAGTCCACGATTTGTGGGCACTTGTTTTAACCAACTCTGAGTAGATGAGAGTGGTTAGGAGCGAATCTAAGTTGTTATTTAATGAGTTAGTCGTGTTTGTTATGACATTAATTGGTGCTTAGATAAAATAGCGAACACCTCTCAATTCATTAGATGATCCTTGTGCTTTTAATGGCACACTGCTCACTACCTTGTAGGATGTTATTGCTTTTTCAGGTAAGTGGTTATCAAGACATTGTGGGAGTCCGAGAATAGGGACTCTGTTGTTATAAAGGCAAGCAAATAATTGAGTGGGAACGGAGAGTCCTTGCTATTTAAGGTAGTTGTTTTCAAAACACTAAGGTGGATGCCGTGACCTGGAGGATTAAGTTCCATCAGTTTGAGTGGATCTTCATTACCACGAATCCCTCAAGCATGCGGGTGGAAACTAAGAGTTTATGTCGACATGTATTTAGAGGTAACCACAGCCTTAAGGAGGGAATTTTTGGTAACAAACTGGTAGTGGAGTCGTAAATGGTGGGGAGTGGTGTTGAATACCGATGAACCTCTCAAACTACTGGGCAACATCTAAGAATAAATTGAGACTAGAAAAATGGAACAGAGAGTCCTCACGTGGGAGATGGGGTTGTTTTAACAAAACTCTAGAGAGGATGCCATGGCGTGAGGAAACTCACTCTAACTATGTGAGTGGATTCTAAGTGTTGGGTCGTGGAGAAACGACTCAACAGAAAGGGAAGATAAGGTATCATTGTGTGTTTGGAGAAAGACAATAAGGTTGATTGTATTGTGATATCTTGTAATTGTAGATACTTGACTATATGTTGAATAAAAGAAAAGAATTTCTCTGTCTCATTTTTACCTTGTAAATTTACTGTATGCTGAATTTTTTTGGTTTTTACTATGTTTATAGAACATGGATGTTACACTGCCGATATGCCAATACGACCAACACTTGACGTCGATACAAGGTTCTTTTGAAGGCAAAGGGTGCCTAGGCTTATGGGGCTCAATTTGATGTATTTATTGAAAGCTCAAGGTGAATTGATGCTTATTGAAAATGCCACTTAGTCCTTCATTTGCATTCTAGGCACCATTTCCTATTGACTTATATACTCCTCATGCTAGGGTGCCATAATGAAGTGGTTTAGACAATAGGTGTGCTTCACTTACTAGAGGCTTGTTCTCCTTCCACCTTAGGCACACTTTTATGGTGGAACAGGTGTCAATGGGTGCCTTGTCTTAAATGAATGCTCTCTCTAAGTTGGGTGCCCTTTTGAGGCTTTATGAGTTGCAAATTGTGCCTTAAGCCTTTATGCTTGTTGCTCAATGTCTGAATGTTTAAGAAAGTCTCATTTAGGTGCTCATCTTAATGACTTTTTCTCAAGGCACAATCATCCTAATGACTTGGATATTCATCCTAGTGTTTCAGGATATCAAGCTACCAGACTTAGTCATTTTCAGGATCTCAAACATAAAGAATAACATGATGATTCATTTTTTTGTTTTGCATATAGTTGACATTGTATGTTACTCATAAAGAATATTAATATTTTCTGTTCAACATGATGATTCATTTTTTTTTTTAAATACAACTTTTATCTTTTAGTTCCAAAATGAGGTTTAGGTGATACTTGAATAACAATAGCTTGCTTATTGGATCAACAAACATCTTATGTAATACAATTGGACTTTAAATATTTGAAGTAGCCATCTAAAAATATCCATTCAAACGTGGATTTATAATGCAAGTATGGATGCCATCAATAGAAAAGATTTGTATTAACCAAATATCCATATAGGCATACATCAATATCTGTCGATATAAGTATAACATATATACAAAATAGCCATATAGGCTTACAAGAATGCCATATAGGCATATAATGTCAACTATATACAATACAAAATATATTACCACAAATGCCATATAGGCATACAACAAAGGAACACAATAAAAAGTCATTCCCCTCTCGCTGGTGAAGAGAATAGATCGCGGGCAACCTTTGATCTTCTAGGGGATGGAGATGCGCATGTGGGTGGTCTACTATGAACCCGAGGGCTACTCCTCCTATTTAGTTCTTCCTGCATCTTTACCTGTTACAATAAAAAGTATAGACATTAATATATAGAAATTACATGTTATAAAAAATAAAACATTTAACAAAATAATCACTTACCGCTAACATATAATCTGTCTCCTCACTTGCCTCATTAGCAAGAATAAGCCCTGGTGATGTCATGTCCTATAGAAACCATCCAGATAGAAATCAAACTTCAAATCAATAATCTTTTGATTTTTCAAAAATAGATAATTATAACAATGAATGTAAATTAAAATTTACTAATCTACCTCATACCCCTGTCAATGCCATGGAGCTATGAATCGCAGAGGCCACACCTTGCTCCATTGCCCTATGAACATGGGGAGGTGTCTCTGCAGCTTGCATCATCTAGAAATAAAACACCATTATTCAATTACAAAAACTATAATAGTGATGCAAATCATGGCTCCTACCATACACACACGTTCATCTAAACATGGAAGTACACACAATAAAGCACACAAGTCACATACAAAAATCTAGTAAGTACAATTCATTCATTAAACTATTTATTTTATTACCTCTGTAAAGCTTTGAAGTCCACCACCGCTGGCAGGTGTTGCCGTGAAATCTATAGTATTAACCTATTCAACATCCAAAATCAAATATTAGAATACCATTCATATAACGATGCTATTCACATGTAATATTTATAATTGTTTACTAGTTACATACCCCGACAGTAGATGATCTAGTGTAAAATGCAGGTGGAGAACCACTGAAAACTGCATCGACACTATGACCCTGATATTTCATTAAAATCATCAATTTAAATTAGTTAATCTTGCATTTCAAAAATGAAATTTAATAAATTAAATTTAATAAACTTGCTAATATTTACCTGAGTATCAAGGCCGAAAGTCTCACTCAAGAGGGTATCTGTCATCGCCATCTGCTCAGCTGTAGATGTAGTCTGTGCACCTGCGTCCTGACTATCCATGGTGTCATAACCACAGGCTGACCTGCAAGCCTGACAAGCATGGGGTGGGACCCTACTCCTCGCACTATCTCCCAACCCACTCTGTGCTGCAGGACTGGCATGCTCTATGATGCTCTGGGTCAAGGCACTAATGGACTGAAGTGTATCGACCTCAACACTCTCCTTCACAATGGAAGGGATAGAAACATGCTCATGGGCTGCTCTGCTGATTACTCGTCTCACTACCTGTTGTGGGTCAAGACGTGCCCCTGGTCTATCTTGTGCTAATCCCCACCTCTACCCTGGAAGTCCCACATATCAAAATAGTTTGGCACTTTATTGAGGACAAACTCGCAGTAGAATTTCCTCAAAAAATATTGCAGGACCTCATTATTATTGCATGGAGGATGGTCAAAAACCATCCACCACCTCTACCCAAAATTATGCCTTATCGCTTGGTTGTTGCACTAATGGATAGGGAACCTCTTGCATGTAATGGGTGGAGGTTGATTTGTTTGTGGGTTTGTGAAAATGGAACACAAGTCTAATTTTGTGATTTGTAATTTTTTCACATCTTGGTATGACAACTTGTCTACATAATAATCTCTGAACTCTCTCCTCTTATCCATCCAACTAGTTATTGCTTGCTAATTGAATCTACATATGATAACATAGATTCAAGAGATTCAGCAAGCGTGGACCTATGCAAGGTTGAAGTGGAAGGATCTTTCAACTTTGCAATTATATCTTCAATTTCTTTTTTGTTGTTTTCAATTTGCCCCATTATATTTTCTTGTGTTCTAGGGGCATGTCAAGGAATGGATGGAGGAGGTTTTTGTTCTGCAAGTATTTCCTCCTTAGGATTTTATGGATTTTGAGGAGGAGGAGGAGGAGGAGGTGCATTAACATTTCCTAACAATTAACGAAATATACATCAAAAATCAACTCAAACCTACCTATTTAGAAACAAATTCAAACAAAAAAATAAATATAACTCACTCCTTTGGCGTGCTTGACGTCGTGGCAGCATTTTGGTGACGAATCAATAAGGTTTTTGTGTTGAATGGAGCTTCGCAAAATGCGAGCATGCTTTCTAGGGTTTGCAGGCCACAGGCATAGAGGAGAAGAAAGAAATGAAATGAGATAGAAACCTTTTTTTTATTTATTTATAGAAAGTCAAAATGCGAGCACATTATAACATGCTCGCATTATGGCTTGGTTTTGACAAGCCTTAGGCTCATCATTACCAAGCCATAACGCGCTCACATTTTGTATTAATTTTTTTTAAAAATAATTTGGCCACTTTTTGGCCCCCCATCTTTTTGCACTTACCCTTATATTTTAATAGGCATGATTCTCATATTTAATAGGGCTATTCTTAAATATCATCACTTCAAGAGTCAAAGGTCAATTAGGAGCCATAAGATTGTCATGACAACCTAGTGGCACCCACCTCCGATGGAGGCTCATCGTTAACATTCAGATCAAGATTTTCAAGATCCTCACCAATCAAACTATGATACAATCATAAAATATGTTTATACTTTTGAAGATTCTCATATCTCTTATCCTCTTTATGATTTCCATTTTTCAGTGTTTGGAATAACTTGTCCAGTTGATTTGGCTGTAAAGGGTGAATTTGGGGAATGATACCCTCACAAATGAATCTAAGCAGTTCTTCTTTGGCTTTTGTTTCTATGCAATCTAATTCAGTGTCTAATAGCTTTATCAGAACAATTATGGGTATCTGAATTTCTAGCTAGAAAATTAGTCAAAATGTCAAATTGACAAGATCAAAGCATGTTAGCATTAAAAATTGGATGAGAATCCTTTAAAGGCGTAGCTTTCCTACCATTCATGGTTCCCAAAAGTCTGTAGATCTCTAGAACAAAGCACCCATCCACAGTGAAAATCATGGCAAGGGTTTCATCTTCGTATTTTCTCACTCCTTTGTACTAGGATTGAAGCTTGCCCGCTTCTTTCATAATACATGAATATATCCCTTCCTTGAACCCTATTTTCATTCTTTGAACAACTTCTATTTTGTGGAGCTCCATTAGAGATGATGCTTGCGAGATGTTACAATGAAAAAGGCCTAGAGAGAACCTTAGGAGTGTAGGCTCTTTCATTTAAACAAAATAGAAATTGCACACCTTATTCATGATCACATGGTGCCACATATTAGGATTCACAAAAAAACATCAACAATGATTTTTAGATATCCCTTATACCTCTAAAATAAGTGCTTCTATGACAAATTTGACTATTCTATTACAAAGTGATGATGTTTTCAAGTTCTTTGCATCAACTAGGCTAAGTTTAGCACAACCAATGCAAAATAAAAATTTTGTTGTGATTTTTAAAGTTAAAAATTTAGCTATTCCACAATCTAAAGCCCATCTTGCAGGTACTTGCTAGAAAATTGTCTAAATCTACTTCTCAAAAATGTCAACTTTATAGAAAAGTGTGGTCGTATGAAAAGGTTACACTAAAACAGGTGAGTATAAGTAGTTGTTTTTATGTTCATTGCAATATCTTCATATTTATTTTGATATATGCTCTTTCTATTCCTCATCATAGTTATGAATTTTTAATTGACATTTGCAACAGATAATATGATGGCTGACCCTCTTTACAATGAAACTTTGTTTTAGAGCTTTGTAATTGTAATAATTGACCTGCTCATATTCCTTGTAGCTATCTATTTCATTGATAATATTGGCCATTTTGTAATTTTGACCATCTGCATCTCACTCATCTTGTTATATTGCTCCATGTTTCAATAACTATGCATTGTATATCATCTCTCCTTGCTTTCTTGTTTCATTGCTCTTAAGATGTAGAGGAGATCATTCTAGAAGTCAAAGAAGAATTGAAAGAGTTTTGTAGTTTGGTGTAATCAAATAATTAAGTTCTTATCTCTTGAATGCATGGAGTATACATAGAGAAATAAATGACTCTATTTGCCTGTTAAGAAATGGGAATACCCAGAGCATGGAAAATTTCACTCAGTGCTATTACGAAAAGTGTTTAAAATAGATTGCCAAGCAGTGGAAGATGTTGTTCAAGTATTGACAATTGGGAAAGGTTGCCATTAACTTTGTAATCCTAACCAATTCATGTCTCTACAAAGTTCTTGGAATGTGTTCCCCAACACATAAGGACTTTGAGAGATAAATTAATATTTAATTAGATTATTGTAATTAACTTCTAAATGGTAGGGTCAAACTTAGGCATCCACTTTTGGAGTGGGGTCCATGAAGACTTGTTGACAACTCCTTGAAGTCTATTTTGGGTGTTTGACAACTTCTAGTGAGTGGGAGTTAACTTGGGCACCCACTTTGGAGGTGTCTTATATTTAAACTGGGAGTTTATTTTTTTATGTACATGAGTGGATATTGTTGATACACTTTGCATGGATATGATGTGGGAGTTATCAGAAGTGTTAGAGATTCATGACATTGAAATATTGCTTACATGAGTTCATAAAAAGCTTGCATGGACTTGCATGTGGTTGCATGAGCTCATAAAATTTTGCATGTTGTTGCATGTCACTTACATACATGCTTGCATGTTGTTGCATGTTGCTTCTATGAACTTGCATGTGCTTGCATGTTAGTTATTTTATCTTGCATGTTCTTGTATGTCAGTTATATGGATTTACATGTTGTTGCATGTCAATTATATGGACTTGCATGTTTTTGCATGTCAATTATATAGAGTTGCATGTTGTTGCATGTCATTTTTTTTAGGTTGCTTACAAAACACTCCAACTCAAAAAACTTGCAGAACACTCCATCTACTAGATTCAATTAATGGGTATCTCTTGCATTGTGCTACAGGTGTTTTCATGTCACTTGCATGTACATAACAAGTTAATTCAGAATAATATTGGGGACATCAATCATGTAGGTTGTTGCATGAGGATTGATGTGTGATGATGCACTTCAGTTGACTAAAATAGATTGGGACAACTTGGGCATCCAATCTAGAGACTTTCAGTTGTTGTTTTTATTTAGAAATATTATTTCTGTTGACTAAGTTTAAGTGGGACAACTTGGGCGCCCATAATCAGGACTGGCAGTTAACAAGGTGGTTGGTATCTAGTTTGACTTTAGTCCTCTCTATTTGGAGTGCTTGGGTTTTGCATGAGGACTTGTCTTATGTTATCAATTACAATTTATTGTAACTTGAGTTTCAAGCTTTTGAATTAAGAAGCTTTGAAATTATAATTAAATAAAAAAGCACAATGTATTTTCTAGAGAGCAAGTTTTGAAACTTTCTATATAGAAGCTTTGAAGTTGTAGGAAAAAGAAATTGCATGAATTACAACATAACAAGTTTTAGAAGATTGAAGAAGCTTGAGGTGTGCATCAGGATTCAGAGAAGTTTTAGTATTGAATGTAATCTTTCTTAAAGACATTTAATACAAGCATTTTGGGTGTGGAGTTTTTTCCCGCAAGGGTTTCTCCACGTATATATTGTGTCTTCTTCTATCATGCTTTCTTCTTCTACTACACTAATTAAATTGGAGAAATACTATTACATCTAAATTGAAAGTAATTTTTAGATTTACGCATACTATTAATTTCATATTTGAAAACATTTAAAAGACACATAGCTGCAACTTTATCTTTTTAGATCTCTCTCTTTTTCCAACATGTGGTATCAAAGCCAATGGTTGTATTGAGAGAGGGATGCTTTTTTCTGAAGTATTGAAGGAATTTTGGTCACAAGGGAAGTTCTATGTGTAAACATTGTTTTGCAGATCTGTGAGTTTGGAAGTCATGGTATTTAACTCAGTTATGAAGTAAAAAGTGACCTCATGCCTTTTTACCTCCTAGTTTAGCTCTTAGGTCCCCGTATTAGAAAGTGATTTCTATATTTAAATCCATCCTAGATTCATAGAGAGTGGGTGAAAGTAAAGGAGATTGTACATCATAAAATTTGAAATATAGAATTTTCTCATTACTTTTGGGATTAATGATTATAGTGCACACAAAATAGTTTCTAGTGCCTATGCTTTTGTGGTATGCATAAATTAGTTTTATCCCTTACATTTCATGTGGAGATGCACTTTGCTAGAAGACACTCTCCCAAAGAGATGATGTATAAAAGTTAGGTCACTTGATGAAATTATATGGATGTATTGATGGATTAAATAAGAGATGGGTATGTGCAGGATCATGATGGGCCAAACTATACCTCTAAGTGGCAATGAAAATACAAAAAATCAGACTTTATCAAGTTCATGTGAAATTTTGAATGGATTATCTATACAATTTGAAAAAGATGTAAGAATGAAATTTGTAGAGAATTGAATCTAGTTTATAGGCTACTATTTTTTTTAAAAAAAAAAACTAAATTTACTTAGTGAAAATTGAATATTTCAATGAACAGCTATTAAATTTTTTAGAAAAAAATAAAAAGTGGGTGTCTGCCCAGCCAACCTAACTATGAGTAAAAATATATATATTTTTTTTAAACTTTCAAAATAAGTAGAGGACTCATGTCCGGATGTGATGCATATTTATTTGAAATTTTTTTCTAATAAAATAATTAGTTATGATTTTTTTACTGTGACTTTTTTTTAAAAATAAAAAGTAATTTTCCAGCCAACCTAACTCGATAAAAAAAATCAAAATTCAAAAAAAAAATTTTAACCTATAGCCAGAAAAGCAGAGTGTGACGCAGGTTTCAGATCTCAAAAAGGTGAAATGGTTTGAAAGTTATGGATGTTTTTCAATCAGTGTGTCCATCAGGATTTCAGAGACACAGTATATTGAAAATTATTAATAATTATTTAATAAAATGATAACCAAATAAATCTTATATTTTTAGAAAGCTAACAATTTTTTCTATAAACCCTTTTCATTTTATCAATTTTGCATAAAAAAAAAGTCGTCAGCACGAAGGGTGAAGTTCGAAGAAGAGACAAACATTAAAACATGTTACAATCCATAAAAAGTCAACAATCAAGATGGATATCAATTTTTCTTTGGTAAAGGCGACTCGAAATAGATATCCATTCTAAAAATGGATATCCGTTTTGTTGATCTATGAAAAATTTTGTGCCATTGGTTTTGGATGAAGAGAAGCAACATATTTTGTACCATTGGTATTGTTTCACCAAAGATACAATCCATGGGTATATCGTTTATGTATGCGTGGACATTTCGTGTATATCCTGCTATCGTTTATCATGGTTGTAAATGGTGAATGTACATGTCAAAGGCTACAAAGGTTGACCGGCCATATCAGGAAAATTGGGAAAAGATACGTTAGTTGACCGATTATAACAAGTCATGTTATGTATAGGCTAAATCGAAGACATCGGACTGACAATAGTTATCGGAGAGACAAAGTTCCATTGAGCTGACAACATTGATCTCACAGATCAAGTCATATTGGGGTGACAATCATTAAGTGTCACTGATGGGTTATTTATCGGCACATCAGAAGAACGGTTGAGAACTACACCGATGAGAGGGATTCACATCGATAGAAGGAACATTGGAAAGAGATGGACTCTCAGAGGCGAGAAGAAAAGTGTCACTGATAGAGGCAGTCCAGCCGATGGTGTAGTTCGGTGTTTATTGTTTTGGTGTGAGATACAATATCAGAAATCGAAGAGAATGTCTGATCGATGTAGAAGTCTTACCGATGACTAATGGATGGTAAATACATCGGGGAGAGTTATAACGTAGGAATGCAAGTAAAAAGTCTCACCGAGGGTATTGGTCTTACCGATAGACAAGGGTGGTGAATCTCACATCGGAGTAAGTGTGTATATATCTTGCAATCATCTTATTCCATGAGACCACATTTCTTTGAGGCATTTTTTCAAACAGTTCATGTGTCTTGTCTATGCTTCCACACTTTCCGTACATGTCTACCAGAGCATTTCCAACTAGAATATCTACAAAAATCCCACTTCCATTATGCTTTGATGAATGTCCATACCCTATTCCAAAGCTCCCATTTTGGTAGAGGTAGAGACGATGCTGACAAAGGTTGCAGAATCTAGCTTTACACTTGCCAATTGCATTTGCTTGAAAATTTCTAAAGCCTTTTCAACAAACCTGTTTATGCATATCCTACAATAATAGTAGTCGAGGAGACCACATTTCTCCAACTAGACTTCTACCAATTCAGAAAATGTGTGCTTCTGGACCAGTGTTTGGTACAAGAAACATACCAATAGAGTGGTGGCCATAATTCTCCCTCAATTGGAATTAAAAGGTACCCTTTTTCCATCCGAAGGAGGTCTCTCCTTGTTATGCACTTTAAATCTCTCTTTTAGTTCTTTCAAGGGAAGGATTCCACCTTGGTTTGACCAGTTGAAAGCGTTGAAGATACTTGACTTAAGAAGAAATGGACTAGAGGGTTCTATTCCCAAATCTCTTGCCAATTACTCACAACTTCACTAGAAAAGAATTTCACACAACAACTTGAAGGGGAGCATACTTGCAAAATTTGGTGGTCTGGGGAAGTTAGAACATCTTTGTTTGTCCTACAATCACCTGAGCGGAAGCATTCCAAATTCTCTAGGAAACTGCATGTCTCTAATTGATTTGTCGCTTTACAATAACCATCTCACAAGTGCTATATTCTCATGTCTTTACTTTGAAGAGAGCATGCTAATTACTTTGAGCCGTCCTCTTATACATATCGAAGAACAACGGAGGAGTCACACTGATAGCATAAGCCTGAGCGATGGATTCTACACATCGGCGAGAGGTCCCACATCGGGCTAACAAATTTGAAGGTTACCGATAATGATAAGTCTGGCCGACAATAGAGAAAGGAAGAACATGTGAAGCATAGTTCGATGAGACATTAGAAATGTCTTGTTGATAGTAAAGAAAGAGTGTATTTCGGTCTCGTTTGGATCTTGGGAAGGATATTTTAAAAGCTATTTGAGCAATTGGTGGGTTAATGGGTATTTTACACCCTATTTGTAAGCTTTTGCTGTGTTGCTCTGCATCACTTGTCTACAACATACAAAGTTTACCTTTCTCACCCATACCTTCAGTATATAAAGGACATTAATAGGGAATTTTTAATTTCCACTCAGTCAGTGCAATCTAGGAGAGGATAGATTGTCTAAAGTTGTGATCTATTTCCATTTACACTTGCCATAACTACAAATGCTTAGTGTTTATTCTCAACCCCGGTATATGAATAAAATGTGACCTATTGTTCTAATAGGCCTATAGGGACAAAGAAGTGATAAAGCCTTTAATTTTAAACATGACATGGTTTTGATAACTTCCCATATTGGTAAGGTCCTGGATGACAATCCTTTGATGCACCTAATTATAATAGGTGTTATGATAGTCCTTGGTATCTTTTCATTTCTTTCTTGAATGGCCTGCAAATAAGACATAAGACATATTAGATCCTTCATAAATAAGAATTCTCATACATTACATTTAAACTTAAACTCCCTAAACATCCATCAATCCATCCATTAATATCAAAATGCCATGAATATCCTATGCTCAACCATTCTAATTCCTAGGATAGTCATATATTACAATTTTGCTTCTCTATACTAAAATAGCCCAAGGAATATCTAACCTCGAATTTGTATTTTAACAATCTAATGTCTTTACAAATAACATTGAGTCTTCTTTTGGGACAACATTTTTGGCTTTAGAAGCTCCTCATTTGATGATAGCCTAAAATCAAATAATGGCTTATATCCAAAGCTTTATTAAGTTGATACCTAGGTGGATTAGTGTGTAAACATTGAAATTAGATGGTAATTCACAAGTTTATTGAATAATATAATGAATCCCTAGTCTAGAATCCAAATGTACAAAATAAAACAGATATCTATTTTGTAGTAGGCATATGGATGTTGCAAGTGTCTGTTGCAAAGAATTGGGTTTTCCAAAATGGATATCCATTTTGAAAACAGATATCCATTTTGGAAAAGTAAAAAAAAGACAAAAGGAATATTTCTGGGCCCGACTTCCACAACCAGAGACCTTCTGTTGTCGAAATACTCGTGATTTCTGGCTATGACAGTGAAAGGAATATTTTTATGCACTTTTGGAGACACAATTTTCTTGTTACAATCATAAGGGTGATATTTTTGTTTCCCTAATGGGGAGCAATAGTCGTCGTAAAGCAAAAAGGAGGAGGAAAGTTACATTGGAGGAAATTGGAGCAATTAAGAAAAAAGATAGGGAAAGGAAGAGGATTGGAAGGGTGGGTTTGGCGGATGCTCATCAAGGTGAATCTTCTTCTTTACCATCTAATGACATGCAAATTGAAGATGTTAATTTTGATTATAATGAAATGTTAGATAAGAATGAAATTCACCATGATATTGCAAATGAAAATATTGAAAAATGTTATGAAACACCTATTCATAATAGCAATACCATGGACAAAGAAGAAGAAGAAAAACAAAGATGTGCACTTGAAGAAAGTGGATATGAACATCATGATATTGAAATTGCACTCCATAATCCATTTGTTCATAAAATTGATGAGGTTGAAAACATGGATGAAACAAGAACAATCAATGTATCTCCAAATTTCAT
The DNA here is from genome assembly GCA_027924645.1 of Cunninghamia lanceolata. Classification (NCBI taxonomy): domain Eukaryota; kingdom Viridiplantae; phylum Streptophyta; class Pinopsida; order Cupressales; family Cupressaceae; genus Cunninghamia; species Cunninghamia lanceolata. The sequence continues at coordinate 1,276,811 of BSBN01001051.1, read as the reverse complement.
AAGAAGAGAGGACATTTGTCAAGAAGAGAATAACCGTGATGAAATTGGAAAACACCCAAAAACCCCAAAATGGTTACTTGAAATTGATGAGAACATAATGGAAAAACTTGAAGGCAAGAGGTCATCACGAACGGTTCGGTTGTGGGCTAAAAAACTCTTCAATGAATACTTTGAGAAGAAAACATTAACCGAACAATGCCAACTTTTTGTGCAATTATTAAAGATGTACAAAATGAGACCTTTACTAAAGAAATTAAAGATTCGGTTAAACAAAGTGTCCGATCGGAATAAAATTATTGTAAGAAGCCTTTTCAATGCACTCAATTCTATTGGAAAGACTAGCAAGGAGAAAGATAAAAGAGCTACCCGTAGAGTAATAACAACCTCAATAGTAAGCAAACAATTAAGAAATGCTCGATTAATGAGGCAAACTTGTGTTGACTTAAGATTGAATCGTAAAACATTGTCAAAAGCACTAGCATTAAGATCAAGGCTAGATAGTCCTGTTGCCAATGATACTTGGGCTTTCAGTGGTAGGCTTCCATGAGTTGACAAGAAGCCAATTGATAGCACAAAGGAAGAAATTGAATGATTTTGGCACACTAACTCTAGGGTATCACCGAATGCAAAAGATGTTGTAAAGTTAAGAATTGGTGATAAAGACCGCACACCACATCCTAAACATTACTTGGAATGTAGCCAAACAACATTGTACAAACAATATTGTGAAACTCACCCAGGTATGACAATCTCACAAAGAGCATTTGAATCTCTTAAGCCATTTTATTGTGTTCCTCTTAAAGTTTGTAATACATGTTGTTGCAAATACCATGTAGAATTTTCTATGTACCATGAATTATTATGCAATATTCGTTCTACTTTGCACACTAACGAAATGTTACAGGAGTGTGGTGCAATTCAACTACCAAAGTCATCTAGGGACTTATTAGATTTATTTCTATGTATTAGAGATGATGGTTGCATGTTCTACAAGAATGATTGTTTAAATAAAAAGTGTTTACAATGTGGTGGGTTATCAAAGTTTGTATCATGTTTTCATGAGGGCAACGAGCATGATTTTGGAAAGAGAATGGTTGAGAAAAAGAGATATGAGACAGTGAAATACAATTTGAAAAGTGGAGGTGAAGGTTCTAGATGTGAGTTGATTGTAAGAGAGGTAAGTATTGCTGATTTTATTGATGATTTTAAGAAAAATCTTTTCTACAAGTATGTCAGACATAGCCACAGGTCTCGATGGTTAGATCAACAGTTCAGGATGTGTAAAGACTCTTTCCCAATTGGAACTATTGTCTCTATAGTTGATTTTGCAAAAAACTATACATTGCAACCCCAAAATAAAGTTCAATCCCAGTACTACAATTCTATTCAGATTGCTATTTTTGTTCACATCACATACAGACATGCCCCTGAGAGTACAGAAGAGAACAGGAAGATTGTCAGAGAATACCATTTTTACATGAGTGATGATCGATCTCATTCAGCAGAGTTTGTGCAATATTATTTTTAACAATTTTATGGGTTCTTGCAAGAAAAAGATATTAGAATAGATTAACATATCATTTGGTCAAATAATTGCACTGGTCAATTCAAGAATGCTCGTAATTTCTATTGGTTGAGCAAAATGCATGTAGAGAAGGGTATATCTCATATTTCAAATTTTTTTGAAGCCGGGCATGGAAAAGGTGAACATGATGGAGCAGGTGCATGCGTGAAGAGAGCTCTTTTTAAAGAACAACTAAAGATTAGAGGTGGTGCTACATTCAGTGATGCAGATTCCATTGTTAAGTGGTGTAACTATGCATTGTCACAAGGAGTGGCTCTTGATTCTGAAGTGCGCAGGTTCTTTTGGTTGGTTGATGATGGGATAGCGATAGAGAAATTGGAATGTCAGAGAATCAGTGAATCATCAAAGATGCATTCATTTCAAAGCTCAAATGCAAGTACATGGACTATTTGGACACGAGAATTAGCTTGTTTTTGTCAGAGTTGTATTAAATGTGATTGGAACAATTGTGAGTCAAGTGAGTGGGTAGATGCATGGATTCCACAATATTTAATCCCTTTATATGAAGGTCAATCATCTTCCGTCAATGACATGGAGAGCTCATTTGACTATGAACATCTTTCAGACCTTGTACAGCCAGGTCATGTTTATGCAGTTGTTGCACCGCATGGAAATGAAGAGAGGTCAGACTATTGGTTGGCACGATGTGTACAGGGAAAACAAAAGCTAACACAACCTATGACAGATGCTGATGGGTTCACATATCCTACAGGATCAGTTGTTATTGCTGGGACTTGGTTACGAACATATATGGTTAAAAAGAATGGCATCCCGGCCTTTGAAGACTTTGAGAAGCATAAAACCATATTGATGTATTCTCACCTAGTTATAGCAACAAATGTCAAGTTACTAAAGCATCATGGAAAACCCAAATCAAAAGAACTATGGACAATTAGTAATGCTGATCATGAAGCAATATTGGATACTTTGAAGGTAAGAGATGACCCCTCAGGTATGCTTGACTAGCATTTAAACTTCCAGATGGACAGGTATGACATTTTTTATCTTAACTTGTTCTTGTTTTTTCTATTTTTTAGAATTGTTTTATTAAAAATCTTGTTACTTTAATAACTATAATGCATGCTTTTGACTATACAAGACAACGAATAAAGTTATTTTAGATGGCATCGTAGATTATTTTGCATGGCATCGTAAATTATCTTGTATGGCATCGTAGGTTATTTTGACTATACTTGAGGTATAATTTTTAGTTCTCATTTCTATTTCTTAATATTGCACATTTGTACCTTTTTCCACATAAGGCATTCCATGAGATGACATGTATTTGATGTCTTTTTCCAAATAGTTCATGTGCCTTGTCTATGCTTTCACATATTACATACATGTGTCACATGGCAATTGCAACTACAACATCTGACAAAATTCTCATTTCTTTGAGGTATTCCACCAAACAGTTCATGTGCCTTGCCTATGCTTCCTTACTTTGCATTCTTATAAAAGTCCTATAATAGTCATAATTAATCTTCATACTAATCTTGATAGTAATCTTGCCATCATTGTATTCCATGAGATGATAGTCCTATACATGTCTACTACGATAGTTTTAACTACAACAGTCCTACAATAGTCCTAAAATAGTACTAGAACAGTCCTATAATAAGTGCAGCATTTAATGTACATATTTATGATATTCATGTTTACTTTTAAATCTGCTTGTTCATGCTTCTCACAGGACGTCACCTCCCCTACCCATCTAGCTCTATAGAAGAAGAGAGACAACAAATGATCAAAAGGGATCACCAATTGGTGGTAAGTGATTGATTACTTATGTCATGTTATATATTTTGAATATTAAATTCTATATTAATGTGCACGTTGTTTGATTGTATTAATAGGTGGAAATTTAAAAATCTCTATCGAGGAGGTCTAGTCGATGAGCGATGGAAGATGAGTCATTGACTGGTTCACCATCTTCATGGCCTAGCAAGAGCCATAGATTATTTGATAGCAATCCATAGGAGATTTGATTTTGGGACATTTTGTTACATATGTGTATTTGGCTTTCTAAACATACTTTTGTATGTTATCGATGTATATCATTGTATATACCCATATGATTTTATTTGTACATGCCTATATGGCTTGATATATACACTATACATTATTTTCATGACATTATGTGCATATATGTATATATAAGATCCTAATTTGGCACAAGTAGGAGAATGCTTGCACAGGTTATGGAATTTAGTTTTAAATGTTCCAATTGTATTTGCTTCAAAGTTTCTAATGCCTTTTCAAAAAATCCATTTTGTGCATATCTTGAAATCATTGCATTCCATGAGATAGCATCTCTTTGAGGTGTCATGCCAAACTATTCACATGCCTTGTCTATGCTTCCACACTTTGGATTTACACCCGCCAATTGCATTTTCTTAACATTTCCTTTCAATCCTTATCAAAAATTCTGTTTTGTACACATATTGCAATCATTGCATTCCTTCATTTACAACACATGATTAAATAAGAAGATGCATATTTACAACACTTAAGACCTTCATGAAATGATACATTGGTTTCTTGATATTCAATTATGCATTTGAGATCTTCAAAGTGTTAAATATGTTTGAAGTGATGAAGAAACTTGTTATTTTGATGTATTTCAACTCCAAACTTCCGCCTAGAAATGAAGGTGCTAATCCTTTATCAAACTAATCTAAAAGTGCGCCTTAGTACTTAGGGCACTAGATTATGATTAATCAACCTAAAATGTGCGCCTAAGGCTAGATAGTGAATAGGAAGGATAAAATGCATCATCAAAGGAGTTTATAGTTATTGAAGGCATCAAATGATGACTTGGGCGCACATCTACCTCTCTACACCATATGTGACTAGTGCCAATTATTGAATAAACAACCTAGAATGAGTGCCTTACTATTTGAGGTGCTAGTTCATGCTTCTAGAACACCAAAAGTGCACCTCGATGTTGAGGCGCTAGCTCTTGCTCAAGCAACCTTGAAAGTGCGCTTTCACAAGGAGGTTAAAATGTATTATCAAAGGATTAAGTTGAATCAAGGAATCATCATTGAAGACAAGTAAAACATGACTGTGAATGAGGCACACTTTTCATCATCTCTAACCTCATAATTGCGCCTTCCATTGGAAGCTCATATTGTGCGTAAAGGAATAGTACTGAGATATCATCCATGTCAATGATTGAGAATGTGTCAACTGGAACAATATTTTTTGTTCTGCTCATCGTGGGGTCAAATGGACTGCACCAATGTGTCGGGGTGGGGGGGTAAATGCTACGGGAGGTCTCGTTTCATGTGCCAAGTGTCCCAGTCATTCTAGGCAAGAGGCTACCGGCAAAATCCCTTAAGATCCCTGAGACCAAAAAACTGCCAAACTTTGACCGGGCAGTTCTCAAAATTTGTGATAGTTGGGAATGCTCTGTTTGGACCTACAGGTGCACGTGACATCCTTCCACAATAACCTCTCTTATTTTTGGTCAACTCCATTCCGTTTGACCGTGCCGAAATCAAACGCATTGTTGCAAAATGCTTCAATTTGATGTAGTGGAAAGGTGCTAGGTGCGACATTTTTCATTCCATAGCTCGTGTGGTCGAACGGACTACGCCAACGCATCAGGGTGGGCGGGTAAATGCTAGTGGAGGTCTCATTTCATTCTGGGCAAGAGGCTACTGGCAAAGTCCCTTAAGATCCCTAAGACCAAAAAACTGCCAAACTTTGACAGGGCAGTTCTCAGAATTCGAGACAGTTGGGAATGTTCTGTTTGGACCTATAGGTGCATGTGGCATCCTTCCACAATAACCTCTCTCATTTTTGGTCAACTCCATTCTATCTGACCGTGTTGAAATCAAACGCATTGGCGCAAAATGCTTCAATTTGATGCAGTGGAAAGGTGCTAGGTGCAACATTTTTCATTCCATAGCTCATGGCGTCGAACGGACTACGCCAACGCGTCGGGGTGGGGGGTAAATGCTAGGGGAGGTCTCGTTTCGTGCGCTAAGCGTCCTAGTCATTCCGGGCAAGAGGCTACTGGCAAAGTCCCTTAAGATCCCTGAGACCAAAAAACTACCAAACTTTGACCGGGTAGTTCTCAAAATTTGTGACAGTTAGGAATGCTCTATTTAGACCTACAGGTGCACGTGACATCCTTCCACAATAACCTCTCTTGTTTTTTGTCAACTCCATTCCGTTTGACCGTGCTGAAATCAAACGCATTGGCACAAAATGCTTCAATTTGATGTAGTGGAAAGGTGCTAGGTGTGACATTTTTCATTCCATAGCTCGTACGATCGAACAGACTGCGCCAACGCGTCAGGGTGGGCGAGTAAATGCTAGTGGAGGTCTCGTTTCGTGCGCCAAGCGTCCCAGTCATTCCGGGCAAGAGGCTACCGGCAAAGTCCCTTAAGATCCCTGAGACCAAAAAATTGCCAAACTTTGACGAGGCAGTTCTCAGAATTCGTGACAGTTGGGAATGTTCTGTTTGGACCTATAGGTGCCTGTGGCATCCTTCCATAATAACCTCTCATTTTTGGTCAACTCCATTCCATTTGACCGTGTTGAAATCAAACACATTGGCACAAAATGCTTCAATTTGATGCAGTGGAAAGGTGCTAGGTGCGACATTTTTCATTCCATAGCTCGTGGGGTCGAACAGACTACTCCAACGCGTCGGGGTGGGGGGGTAAATGTTAGGGGAGGTCTCGTTTCGTGCGCCAAGCATCCCATCATTCCAGGCAAGAGGCTACGGACAAAGTCCCTTAAGATCCCTGAGACCAAAAAATTGCCAAACTTTGACCGGGTAGTTTTTAAAATTCATGACAGTTGGGAATGCTCTGTTTGGACCTATAGGTGCACGTGACATCCTTCCACAATAACCTCTCTCATTTTTGGTCAACTCCATTCCGTTTGACCGTACCAAAGTCAAACGCATTGGCACAAAATGCTTCAATTTGATGTAGTGGAAAGGTTCTAGGTGTGACATTTTTCATTCCATAGCTCATGCAGTCGAACGGACTGTGCCAAAGCGTCAGGGTGGGCGGGTAAATGCTAGTGGAGGTCTCGTTTCATGCGCCAAGCGTCTTAGTCATTCCGGTAAGAGGCTACCGGCAAAGTCCCTTAAGATCCCTGAGACCAAAAAACTGCCAAACTTTGACGGGGCAGTTCTTGGAATTCGTGATAGTTGGGAATGTTCTGTTTAGATCTACAGGTGTACGTGGCATCCTTCCACAATAACCTCTCTCATTTTTTGTCAACTCCATTCCGTTTGACCGTGCCAAAATCAAACGCATTGGCACAAAATGCTTCAATTTGATGTAGTGGAAAGGTGCTAGGTGCGAAATTTTTCATTTCATAGCTCGTGGGGTCAAACGGACTGTGCCAACGCATTGGGGTGGGTGGGTAAATGCTAGTGGAGGTCTTGTTTCATGCGCTAAGTGTCCCAGTCGTTCCGAGCTGTAAGCTACCGATAAAGTCAAAAGTTGCTAGGATTGAAATTTTGCATTCCACAGGTCCTGGGGCTGAACAGTTTGCTCCAACACGTCGGGGTGGGTGAGTAAATGCTAGGGGAGGTCTTGTTTTGTGTGCAAAGCATCCCAGTCGTTCCGAGCTTTAAGCTACCGGCAAAGTCAAAAGTTGCTAGGATTGAAATTTTGCATTCCACAGCTCCTGGAGCTGAACGGTTTGCTCCAACACGTCGGGGTGGGCGAGTAAATGCTAGGGGAGGTCTTGTTTTGTGTGCAAAGCATCCCAGTCCTTTCAAGCTGTAAGCTACCGGCAAAGTCAAAAGTTGCTAGGATTGAAATTTTGCATTCCACAGGTCCTAGGGCCGAATGGTTTGCTCCAACATGTCGGGGTGGGCAAGTAAATGCTAGGGGAGGTCTTGTTTTGTGTGCAAAGCATTCCAGTCATTCTGAGCTGTAAGCTACTGGCAAAGTTAAACGTTGCTAGGATTGAAATTTTGCATTCCACAGGTCCTAGGGCTAAACGGTTTACTCCAACACGTCAGGGTGGGCGAGTAAATGCTAGGGGAGGTCTTGTTTTGTGTGCAAAGCATCCCAGTCCTTCCGAGCTGTAAGCTACCAACAAAGTCAAAAGTTGCTAGGATTGAAATTTTGCATTCCACAGGTCTTGGGGCCGAACGGTTTGCTCCAACACGTCGGGGTGGGTGAGTAAATGCTAGGGGAGGTCTTGTTTTGTGTGCAATGCATCCCAATAGTTCCGAGCTGTAAGCTACCGGCAAAGTCAAAAGTTGCTAGGATTGAAATTTTGCATTCCACAGGTCTTGGGGCCGAACGGTTTACTCCAACACATTGGGGTGGGTGAGTAAATGCTAGGGGAGGTCTTGTTTTGTGTGCAAAGCATCCCAGTTGTTCCGAGTTGTAAGCTATCGGCAAAGTCAAAAGTTGCTAGGATTGAAATTTTGCATTCCACAGGTCCTGGGGCCGAACAGTTTGCGCCAACACGTCGGGGTGGGCAAGTAAATGCTAGGGGAGGTCTCGTTTTGTGACTTTGCCGGTAGCTTACAGCTCGGAAGGATTGGGATAGCTCAGAAGGACTGGGATAGCTCGGAAGGACTGGAATGCTTTGCACACAAAACGAGACCTCCCCTAGCATTTACTTGCCCACCCCGACGTGTTGGCGCAAACCGTTCGGCCCCAGGACCTGTGGAATGCAAAATTTCAATCCTAGCAACTTTTGATTTTACCGGTAGCTTACAGCTTGGAATAATTGGGACACTTGGTGCACGAAACAAGACCTCCACTAGCATTTACCTGCCCACCTCGACGCGTTGGCGCAGTCCGTTCGACCCCATGAGCTATGGAATGAAAAATGTCGCACCTAGCACCTTTCCACTCCATCAAATTGAAGCATTTTGCGTCAATGCATTTGATTTCAACACGGTCAAACGGAATGGAGTTGACCAAAAACAAGAGCGGTTATTGTGGAAGGATGCCACGTGCACCTGTAGGTCCAAACAGAACATTCCCAATTGTCATGAATTCTGAGAACTACCCTGTCAAAGTTTGGCAGTTTTTTGGTCTTAGGGATCTTAAGGGACTTTGTCGGTAGCCTCTTGCCCAGAATGACTGGGATGCTTGGCGCACGAAACGAGACCTCCACTAGCATTTACCCGCCCACCTTGACGCATTGGCGTAGTCCGTTCGATCGCACGAGCTATGGAATGAAAAATGTCGCACCTAGCACCTTTCCACTGCATCAAATTGAAGCATTTTGCACCAATGCGTTTGATTTCGGCATGGTCAAACGAAATGGAGTTGACCAAAAACAAGAAAGGTTATTGTGGAAGGATGTCACGTGCACCTGTAGGTCCAAACAGAGCATTCACAACTATCACAAATTTTGAGAACTGCCCGGTCAAAGTTTGGCAGTTTTTTGGTCTCAGGGATCTTAAGGGACTTTGCCAGTAGCCTCTTGCCCGGAATGACTGGGATAGCTGGCGCATGAAACGAGACCTCCCCTAGCATTTACCCCCTCACCCTGACGTGTTGGCGTAGTCCGTTCGACCACACGAGCTATGGAATGAAAAATGTCGCACCTAGCACCTTTCCACTACATCAAATTGAAGCATTTTGCAACAATGCGTTTGATTTCGGCACGGTCAAACGGAATGGAGTTGACCAAAAATGAGAGAGGTTATTGTGAAAGGATGTCACGTGCACGTGTAGGTCCAAACAGAGCATTCCCAACTGTCACAAATTTTGAGAACTGCCCAGTCAAAGTTTGGCAGTTTTTTGGACTCAGGGATCTTAAGGGACTTTGCCGGTAGCCTCTTGCCCAGAATGACTGGGACGCTTGGCGCATGAAACGAGACCTCCACTAGAATTTACCTGCCCACCCCGATGCGTTGGCGCAGTCCGTTCGACCCCATGAGCTATGGAATGAAAAATGTCGCACCTAGCACCTTTCCACTGCATTAAATTGAAGCATTTTGCGCCAATGCGTTTGATTTCAACACGGCCGAATGGAATGGAGTTGACCAAAAATGAGAGAGGTTATTGTGGAAGGAAGCCACGTACACCTGTAGGTCTAAACAGAACATTCCCAACTGTCACAAATTCTGAGAACTACCCCGTCAAAGTTTGGCAATTTTTTGGTCTCAGGGATCTTAAGGGACTTTGCTGGTAGCCTCTTGCCCAGAATGACTGGGATGCTTAGCGCACGAAATGAGACCTCCACTAGCATTTACCCACCCACCCTGATGTGTTGGCGCAGTCCGTTCGATCGCACGAGCTATGGAATGAAAAATGTCGCACCTAGCACCTTTCCACTGCATCAAATTGAAGCATTTTGCGCCAATGCGTTTGATTTCGGCATGGTCAAACGGAATGGAGTTGACCAAAAACAAGAGAGGTTATTGTGGAAGGATGTCACGTGCACCTGTAGGTCCAAACAGAGCATTCCCAACTGTCACAAATTTTGAGAATTGCCCGGTCAAAGTTTGGCGGTTTTTTGGTCTCAGGGATCTTAAGGGACTTTGCCGGTAGCCTCTTGCCTGGAATGACTGGGACGCTTGGCACACGAAACGAGACCTCCCCTAGCATTTACCCCCTCACCCTGATGCGTTGGCGCAGTCTGTTCGACCGCACGAGCTATGGAATGAAAAATGTCGCACCTAGCACCTTTCCACTACATCAAATTGAAGCATTTTGCAACAATGCGTTTGATTTCGGCACGGTCAAACGGAATGGAGTTGACCAAAAATGAGAGAGGTTATTGTGGAAGGATGTCACGTGCACTTGTAGGTCCAAACAGAGCATTCCCAACTGTCACAAATTTTGAGAACTGCCCGGTCAAAGTTTGGCAGTTTTTTGGACTTAGGGATCTTAAGGGACTTTGCCAGTAGCCTCTTGCCCGGAATGACTGGGATGCTTGGCGCACGAAACTAGACCTCCCCTAGCATTTACCCCCCCACCTTGACGCGTTGGCGCAGTCCGTTCGACCCCACGATGAGCAGAACAAAAAATATGGCACCTGGCAAGGTTTTTGCTCTTAGGATCTTAAGTGATTTTGCTCTTACGGAACAATGTATCGGCAAAGACCCTAGTTTTCATAAGAGGAGACATGTGATTTTAAGAGGTTTTTGGGAATGTGACTTTAGCCTTCCACTCCTTATCTAATGATGAGTTTATTCTCAGAGTTTGATGGCTTTTATGAGCATATATATGATGTTGTTTTAGGATAGTCATACTCTGATGTGTTAATAATAGTAAATAGAGAGCTTCTTGGCCATAAATGGGATTTGCATACACACACACACACCCAACTGAAATAGTATCCTTATTGGCCTTATTGGCACGTCCCCCCAAGATGTAAGTTTTTTATGTTTGTAATGTGCCCCCAGTGTCCTTGACATAGAGTTTCTTGACATTAATTTCATTCAAACATGTCTTCAATTCATCTTCAAAACGTTTTCAATACATCTCCAATGCCTTTTCCACGAAGGTTTATGCATATTTGTACATGATTTGAGGGAAACCAATAGTCTCCAACTGACTCTTGAGTACTTGACTATTCATCTTCCATACTTTTGCATTTTTTTTACATTTTTCATATGACAATTTTGACATATTTACAAAATTTGACAAGATGAAGACTAAATACATGATGAAATGGTTTATCATGACCTTATTTGATTAGGGCATATATAAGGAATTTTTTCATATTGATTCTATAGATCTAAAACCATTCTCTTGATCTAAAACCATTCTCAATGCTAAACATATCATCAATGGACTAAAGAACTATCATCATAATGTATGGCATCATGGGAAGTATCATGACTTGCACATAAGGAATTTAAATTATATTGTATATCAAGGTGTATATACATTAAAATCTAGTCCATAATGGTAGACATATACAAAAATTTGGCAAATATGCCAACTCAAAATATTTTTTACAAAATGTGGCATATGCCATGTCTCAAAATCTATATACAATCTACATGCCAAATAGCTACATCAAATACTACAAGTCCACTTGACCCTCAATCTGTGATGGATCCACAATCTATGATGGATCCTGAAAAAGTGTCCTCTTTGTACCAAAATGTCTAGTAATTGATGGAGGTGAAGTTTCCTGCATTAACAAGTCAAAACACAAACTTGATTAATCTCTTCAATGGTAAATAAAAATAAGTTAAAGTTAGTAAATAGATTCTTATCTACTACAATTAAGAACTTTTCATTTATTAACATACATCTAAATCACTACAATCAACTATAAGACCGCTAGATAAACTATCAATTATTTAGAAAAATTCAATTCAATTACCTCAACTCTGTTGTTGTTCGGACAATCGTTCTGCAAATGATTTTCTCTTAAGACGATTAGGTGTCCTAGTGAAGCATGATGGCAAAGGTGGCACATCACTCACATTCTCAACAGACTACATAAAAGCAAAGTAACATTGAAATAAATTAATATATAATTATTAAACAAAATAGGAAATGCATACATTTAAAATAGGAAATGCACTACACAAAAACTTATCTACTAGAAAATAAGCACATACCACCATCGAGGCCTCCTGCATCAATTAAAAAGGACAAGAATGTAAGACTCTAAATGACTATAATCAAATATTTAAGTTTTCTAAATTATCAATTAAAGTACAATTCAATCAAATTACCTCCACCCTTTGTTGGCGTTGAGAAAGCTGTTCTACAAATGATAGTCCCTTGGGTCGATCAGGAGTTCGAGAAAAGACTATTGGCAAAGATGCCACATCATTCACATTTTTGATTGACTATAAAATAAAATTAACATCAAAATATAAATTAATATATAATTACTCACAAATAAATAAATGCATTAAAAAAAAGTTAATGTGTACAACAAATTATACCGGCAAGTCCAAGCCAAATTGGATGGCAGACAAAATTCCATGATGAACTTCTGTCAACTCCTCCTCTGTCATCAACTGTTATCCCACTTAGATACATTAGTGTTAATAAAGTTGTTTATATATTCAAATGGAATAGACCATAAAATTTAACTTTAAATTTTACCTGCACAAAAGATTGCTCATGCATTTCTCCTTCTCTAATGTTTACTGATCCGGTAGCTTCTACTCTTGTCCCTGACCCCTCAGCTTGAGTTCTGGACCCCATTGCCTCATCTCATGAATGGAGATCATACTCTGATGTGTTCAACGGTGGCTCACTACTCTCCATAATAGGACCCAAGCATAAATGATTGCAATAAATGCAATGATTGGGCACACATATATGTCTAGACGACGACGGTCTAGTAGTACCAGGTGATCCAATATCAGCACCTTCATCATGTGCCTGTGCAAACTGAGATGTCTGTATAATGAAATGCTTGGTCAAAGAGTGTATGGCACTAAGGCCCTGTTGTGTTGCATTTGCAACAACATCTGGGTGCTGCATTGGGGGTGAAGAAGGGATAGTAGGAGGGGGAATATAGGGACCTTATACTTGTCTAATTGCCCCAGGTCTATCTTGAGGCATTCCTTTGCCCACTCCTTGAAACTCTCTAAAATCAAAATAATTAACATGTTGACCCATGACGAACTCTGCATAGAGTTTACGGAGGAAATACAAAGGCACATCTAAATTGTTGTTGGGTGGTTTATCAAAAACCATCCACCAACGATCCCAAAAGTTTTGACTAATGCCATCATGAATACACCATTTGATTGAAAATTTGGGCTTACAGACATCAACATGCAATCCGGTTTTAGGATTGACAAAGTGTTGGGCTAACATAGTTTTTGTAATCTCTAAATCTTTGACTTCCTCATATGACAAACCGTCAGCATTTTTGGCCTTCTTGGCTTCTCGCCATTGCCAAAATGATTCGTGTTGGGTGGACAAGGTTTGAATATGATTAATGATTCCCTCTAAATTCGATGTCATTATAGACAATTGAGGGTGGCGGTGATACATTTCTATGATCCTGCTTATATGATCAATATTTCTTTGAATACTCTCTTCTACTGTTGGAGGGGGAGGGTTTGGTTGTGGAGGGTTTGGGTTTTCATTTTGTGCATCCATTTTACCTAATTAAATTATAAAACAAACCCACTTAGCATAAAAACCAAAAAAATTGCTTGAAAATACAAAACAAACAAAAAAAATGCATGAAATCTTACCTCTTTGGATCGGATATCCGTTCCAAAGCTCTAATATCCATTTTTTGAAGATGAGACTGCATTTTTGCAAGCTGCGGGTTTGCAAAAACACAGTCTTTTTTTGCTTTTTATGATCTCGAAAACGGATATCTGTTTTGGAAACGGATATTCGTTTTCTTTTCCCTATTGTATTCATTTTTTTTATTTTATTATTTTAGCATTGCATACATTTTAAGTATTTAGGCATTTTAGCTATAAAATACAAACAAATTTATAAAGGATTGTGATGATATTTAAGCGTTTTAGCTATAAAATACAAGCAAATTTATAAAGGATTATGATGATATTTAGGCATTTTAGCTATAAAATACAAGCAAATTTATAAAGGATTATGATGATATTTAGGCATTTTAGCTATAAAATACTATCAAAATTTATATAGGATTATGATGATATATATATTTGATTTTTATATGATTTACTTATACTAAGGTATCTCATAGTATTTTAAAGGCTCTTTTGAATAGATACAGGAGAGAGGTAGATATAGGAGAGAGGTAGATGCAGGTTAGGGGTTAGGGATTAGAGCTATTATTTAGGGTTTACGGATTTAGAGAGAGAGAGACTACTTTTGACATGCAACCATAAACCCTAAATAATGCCCCTAAACCCTAAACCCAAGTAACCCTAAATAATTCTTCCAAATACTAAACCCTAACCCCTAAACCATAAACCCTAAATAATTCCCCTAAGCCCTAAACCCTAAACCTGAGAAAGGGAGTCCTAGTTTTCTTGTTTCCATTTGCTTCATCGATAAGGGAGAGGGAAAGATAGAGGGGAGAGATAGGATATATAGGAATGAAAGGGGAATGACTGGGATGCATGATTAAACCTAACCCCTAACCCCTAACCCCTATTTCCTAACCCCTAAACCCTAAACTTGAGAAACCATAAACCTTAAATCTTAAACACTAAACCCAAGAAACCCTAAACCTCTATCGAGCTCTATCTCCCTATCTCACTATCTCCCCATCACTATCATTCCTCTACCTCTCAATCTCTCTCCCTATGCTTTAGCCATGTCCCTCACTCTATATCTCCCTATTGGTCCTCTCTCTCTAAACACTAAACCCTAAACCTCTAAACCTTAACCCCTAAACCCTAAACATAAGCAACCCTAAACTCTATCTCCTATCTCTCCCTATCTCTATCATCCTTCTACCTCTCAATCCTTCTCCCTATTTCTCTAGACATATCGCTCACTCTCTATCTCCCTATCTCTCCCCTTTGTCACCTCTATCTCTCCCTATCTATCTCCTCTCTCTTTCTATCTAGCTATCTCCAAAACTGAGAAAACCTAAACCCAGGTACACCCTAAATCCAATCAACTCTAAACCTATATCTCCCTATCTCTCCCCTATCTCCCTATCTCTATCATCCCTCTACCTCTCTTGATCTCTCTCCCTATGTCCTTGGCCATGTGCCTCACTCTCTATCTCCTTATCTCTCTCCTCCATCTCCTCTCTCTATCTCCCTATAATTCTTCTCTCTATAAACCCTAAATCCAAAACCCTAAACCTCTAAACCTAACCCCTAACCCCTAAACAATTTAAATCCTAAACCCTAAATAATGCCCCTAAACCCTAACCCCTGACCCCTAAACCTGAGAAACCCTAAACCCCTAAACCTTAAACCCCAATCCCCTAAACCCTAAACCCAAGTAACCCTAAACCACTATCTCCCTATCTCTCCCCTATCTCCCTACCACCTGTGTCCCTCTACCTCTCAATCTCTCTCCCTATGTCTCTAGCCATGTCCCTCACTCTCTATCTCCCTATCCCTCCCCTCAGACTCCTCTATATCTCCCTATCATTCCTCTCTCTATAAACCCTAAACCTCTAAACCTAACCCCTAACCCCTAAACAATAAATCCTAAACCCTAAATTATAATGCCCCTAAACCCTAACCCCTAACCCCTAAACCTGAGAAACCCTAAACCCCAAACCCCTAAACCCTAAACCCAAGTAACCATAAACCACTATCTACCTATCTCTCCCCTATCTCCCTATCACCTTTGTCCCTCTACCTCTCAATCTCTCTCCCTATGTCTCTTGCCATGTCTGTCACTCTTTATATCCCTATCTCTCCCCTCAGACTCCTCTATATCTCCTTATTGGTCCTTTATCTCTCTCTAAACCCTAAACCCTAAACCTCTAAACCTTAACCCCTAACCCCAAAACCATAAACCCTAAACCCTAAATAATGCCCCTAAACCCAAGCAACCCTAAACCTCTATCTCCCTATCTCTATCATCCCTCTACCTCTCAATCTCTCTCTCTCTATGTCTTTGGACATGTCTCTCACTCTCTATCTCCTATCTCTCCCCTTTGTCTCCTCTATCTCTCCCAAACTCTATCAGTCCCCTCTCTCTATTTCTCTTTAAACTGTAAATCCTAAACCCCTAAACCCGAGCAACCCTAAACCTCTAAACCCTAAATAATTCCCCTAACCAACCTCTAAACCACTTCTCTATATAGGTGCAACTAATACCACTTTTTCATTGTTTTCCACATTAATTATATTCTTTTCCATTTTCCAAGTCCTACATGTGTCCAAGTTGTATTGTTTGTCAAGTTTTTAGTCTAATTGTTAGTCCCAGCTCTCATGGTTATTAAAATGTTAGTATATTATAGTTAGATTTATCCTTCAGTAACATTAATTTACACATTGTTGCACAAACAACCACACTGAAACATAACCTTACCTAATTAAGGTTAACCTTTTAAAAGGTTCTTTCATAAATGGCGAGCTTAACAGATCCAACTAGTCCAATGTTCTTATAGTCCATGCTTACCCTTCCAAGAGAGTTCATGCCATGTTAACTTTGCATTATGACCTAACATATCACATGAAGGACATCATCATCACAAGGAATAACAATGTCATGAAGGATTAACGAAGGTGTAGCTTCACCACATAAAGTATCATTCATAATTTTATCACTAGAGGGTAAGGGTATATCATGTGTATCCTTCTCAAACCATGTATCATGAATCAAATCATATGAAGGATTGTGTAAAGCAATTTTGGCATGAAATCCAAAACGCCCCAAAACACAACTCCTGCTGCCCCACCATTCCTATCCCCGAAATATTGGAACATAGTCTAGAAAAGTGATTATTTCACCTGATGAACAAAATTGAATATTTTATTATTGATTATTTGAGTAATTCATTAGTGATGATTCTTAATGTTTAACAAATCCTTATGGATCAATGTGTAAAGAAGCTACCAAGGTTAATTTGCCCTCCTCCTTCACTAGAAACGGTCTTTAAGGAGGTTCATATATTGATGGGAGATCCAAGATTTAAGAGGTGTATTTTCAAAAAGAGTAAAAAGCCTCCCCTTTTACCCCATCATGATTTCCTTCACTCTTAGTCGATTTCTCTTCCCCATCCTCCCCTCTTACCCCTCCCCTCTCTTTCCTGACCCGATCTTGTTAGCTCCCCTCTCCCTTCTCCTATCTTTGTCCTTTTTTCCCCTCTTTACCGGTTCTTGCCCCCGCACCCCTCTATCCCCTCCTTGTCCCCTTTTGTGGGATTGAGTCTTTGCCCCTCCTCTTTTGCCCTCATCTTATCCCCTTTTCCTCTCCCCCCTAGGCTCCTCTACCCCCTTTCCCTTTGCTCCTTGTCCTCCCTCCTCTTTACCCTCCTTGGCCCGTTCTCACCTTTTTATTTCTCATACTCTTGTCCCCTAGCTTAACCTCCCGTCTCCAACCTCTGGATCTCGTTGCCCCCTTCTCCCTCCTCTTTAATTTCTAGGTTTTTAACCGTATCCTTCGTTTCTTGTTCCCCCCTGGTGCTCCGTTTGTGGCTTGGAGTTTGTTGTGAATATATATTTATATATATTATTTGGTTGTTGTAGCTTGTCTTCCCTTTTATGATTTACTCTTCTCTCTTATGCTTTCTCCCAGTTAGTTTCTTTCCTCCTTTGGATAGTTATTGGCTTACCTTTCTTTTTTGTTAGCCCCCCCCTCCTTTGCCTTCGTAGTTCACCCCCCTCTCTCTTTTAACTTGGAGCCCTCTCTTGTTCTTTATATGTAGCTTTTCCCAATCTATCCCTCACATTTTAACCTCTTCGGTTGTCCCCCCCTTTTTTATTATTTATTAAATTATTTATTATCTTATCTCTTTCATCCTCGGTTTGTTCTTTATGGTTGATTGTATTATAGTTATTCCTCTTTTTGCACCCTTCTAATTTGTGGCCTTGCTCCTTTGTTTGCTTTTTTAATTTTCTTTACTTGGGTCTTCCTCTCATCCTAGTTAGTCTTTCTTTGTTTGTTTTGTCTTAGTGTGCCTAGATGTCCCCCACTCCTCTTTGTCCCTCACTTCACTAGGTTTGATAGGCAGCTATCCTTCTCCCTTAATTGATCTTGGTTTCCGCCTCACATCTCTCGCACTCCTTTTAAGTGGTCTTAAGTCTGCATACTGTCATTCATGTTCTCTCTTCTCTTGCTTGCTATCTTTCTCCTGATGATGGATCACTGTGTGTGATTCGAAATGTTGAGGAAAATAATAATACACAGTCAAATCCAGAAGCATTTCAAACTCAACATCATGGACTGTGGAAAATTGATGACTACACAAATGAGAACTAGAAGAAGCTACAAATCCTAAGAGTCATAAGTGTGTGACAATGAAATATTTTGAGGACATTAAGGCCTACAAGTTGTGATTCTACAAATAATAAGGTGATCTTTCAAAGGGATGTTGTATTTAACTGTCATTTGAGGAGGCACAAAACTGTCTTTATGTGGCATTTTTCAGATTTCCAAAATTTTTCCAAAGCGGATATCCATTTTGGTTTGGTATCCAAACCAAAACAGATATCCGTTTCAAAGTCAAACTTTGCCAAGTCGTGAATTTGGCTAAGTAAAAATGTGATTTTTTTCCTATTGCCACTGTTTGGCCCGCGATGATCCTGCACATACCCAGATGGTAGGGTAGTTTTTGTGAAGATTCTTAATTTACATGTAGTGAAGAAGATTATAAGAATTTTAATGCTAGATGCAAGGTGTTCAAGAGGTTTGACACTACAATTTAACTAGAATCATAGCTTCATGTTGAATCCCAAGGTTCAAATGTTTGTAGATTATGAATTTATGACAAATGGAAGTTTAGAGAAACATTTGTATCTTGCAAATTGATGCTTGTGAATTGGGATTAAAGAGATCATTGGACATTTCTATTAGCATAGGAAATGTGTAATTAAGTTTCTTTTTCAAATAGTTGAAGTAAATGATTTAGTGTTTGTCAACAAAAAATGTAGATGTAAATAAAGATTTCAAACACAAATTTAAAACCCTTAATCTACATTTAATATGACCTTTAATTAAACAAGGAACTCAACAATAAATGCATGAAATAACACATTTTTACCCAAGATGATCTCTTGTTGCATTGCAATGATGGTTTTCTCAAATAGATATGATTGTGGTTGCTCAAACCATCAGCATGATGATGCATGATAGTTGATTCTTTGAAAATGACTCCTCATGAGTCAATTTATAGATTTTCTGATTAGCTGATGGAAAGTGAGGATCTGATATCAACGGTCAAGATTAAGTTAGATAAGTGGTTATAGGATTAGGATCAAGGGTGGAGGATAATTCATATTTTTAATTGATTTTTGATATTTTGGGAGATGGTTATGAAGTACTTATGAGATATGTGGATGAGAATTAAGGAAATATATAGTTTCTTAAATTAATTTTAGGTAGTTGAGAAAATGATTTAATCAATAAATTAATTAAATCAAGTGTGGGAAGGGGATTTAGAATTTAGGAAAATGATTTATGGCTTAGGATAAATGATTAGGATTAGGGGAAAATTAGGGATAATTAGGGAATGATTAGGATAAATCAGGGCAGTAGGTCCTAAA
Organism: Cunninghamia lanceolata; assembly: GCA_027924645.1. Classification (NCBI taxonomy): domain Eukaryota; kingdom Viridiplantae; phylum Streptophyta; class Pinopsida; order Cupressales; family Cupressaceae; genus Cunninghamia; species Cunninghamia lanceolata. Next base: position 1,257,174 of record BSBN01001051.1, on the reverse strand, counting down.
CCTAGGATAATTAGGATAATGCAATAAATCATGACAATAAGTGAAAGGAAGCAAGGTATACAGAAAACACTTCCTACACTGATCTAATGAGGAAAGACATGCAAATTTTTACTTTTACAGTTACAGATTAAGATACACATTAACAGAAAGATAATAACAACTTCCAAATGCAAACACAAAACTCACAACACAAGATATATGTGGGAAAAACTCATTCAGGTAAAAAACCCCACACTCCAAACCTGCCCAATATATTATTCAGAAATCACAAAGATTACAATATACTTGCAGAGAAAGCTTTTACAAAAGTATATCCAACTAGAGATCCAGGAGGTAACTCGATATCTATAAGATTCTTACATACAACCTCCATCTCAAGTTCTTGATATATAGGAGATACAATATAGTACACCGCCAACGGTAATTACAAAACCATGAGCTAAAACCACCCAAACATGATGCCCAAACTATCTCCAATCAAAAATGCCTTGTGATATACCAAACCACACACCAACATGTGTAACTCTCCCCTTTACAGCTCTTTTATGTGTCCAACACATTTTTACATTTGCCAAAATAGAAGGTCCAACTTTCGGAGGCCATAATGTTTGATCTGAGTGTCTGATTGACAAACCATTTTATGTGTCAGAAAGCTCACGAAGTTCTCTATCACCCTGTAACTCGCTACACTGGTTACAACAATTTTTTAGGATGTTTAGAGAAGGTTTGATACTCAAAAATTGAGTTTATAACTTTTCTGGCAGTTTCAAAAAAACAAAAACTTTAATATCTCACAATCTAGATATGATCTTGAGTCGAAACTTACCTGAGATGTTTACTTAGTTGTTCCGCACCTTCTAGGAAAATTTTAGGTCAACCTGAGGTCAATTCAAGGATTTACTAAAAATAGTAAGTCTCGCTATTTTAAGCTCATTTGGAAACTTTTGGAAACTTTGAACGTTCCAAACCATTCTCCAAGATAAAGGGTATTCAGAAAGACCAAAATTGGGAAGAATAGTAATCTTTCAAAGTTGCAAGGTTGAGATACTTTTCTTAACATTCTCCCACTTGTCAAACACCTTGCAAAAGCAAAGTGAGCATCAACACCATGATTTAATTTCTAGGGGCCATGAGGCCCATAGACTTTGAACACCATCTAAACTTCTATGTGCTCACAGGTTTTGTCAAGGAATATGCAACATTCATCAAAGTTTCAACTTTTTCTAAGTTTATCTTCTACCATGTCATGAACAAAATGGTTCTAGACATCAATATGCTTAGTCCTTGCATGGAAAATAGGATTCTTCGCCAAACATATGGCACTCTGACTATCACAATAAATAGTAATCTTCCCTGCATCAAACCCAACATCAGAACACAATCTCTTAAGCCAAATGGCTTCTTTACAAGCATGAGTTGCTTCCATGTACTCATCTTCAGTAGTGGACAAAGCAACCACAAATTACTGCTTACTCATCCAACTAATAACACCACCAAACATAGTGAACACATAAGCACTGGTGGATCTCCTACTGTCAATGTCACCTGCCCAATCTGAATCCACAAATCCACGAATATAAAGTGAATGTCGAGGTCCCGAGGATAACCATGATAACATAAGGAATACTCAGAAGTACCCTACAAATATCTAAACACTCTCTTCACTGCATCCCAATGTACCCATCCAGGATTAGACATAAATCAACTAAGGACTCTCCCTACTTGGGCAATGTCTGGTCTTGTGTAGACCATTACATACATCAAACTACCAACCACACTAGCATAAGGAACTCTACTCATATCCTCTATCTCAGAAGGAGACTTTGGACAATATTCAATAGATAAGTTTGTCCCCATTGTAACATGAACAGTCAAAGGTCTGTAATCCATCATGTTGAATCTCTCCAACACAGTGTTAACATACTTACTTTGGCCTCACCAAAGTTTTTTGTTTGCTTTGTCTCTTCTGATTTCCATTCCTAGAATGTATTGAGTTGCCCCTAGATTTTTCATCTCAAACTATGCTAACAACTGAGACTTCAAATCAGATATCAAATGTTTACTATTCCCGATGAGTAACATATCATTGACATACAATGCAATAATGAGAATGCGATCATTGTCAAACTTGTAGTAAACACAATGATCTAATTTTGATCTCTAAAATCCAATACTCAACACAAAAGCATCAAACTTCTGGTACCACATCCTAGAAGACTGTTTCAAACCATACAAAGACATTTTCAACTTGCAAGCTAGATTTTCTTTACCTTTCACCACGTAGTGCTTTGGATATGACATATAGATCTCCTCCTCTAAGTCACCATGAAGGAATGTTGTCTTCACATCCATCTGTTCCATTTCTAGATATAGCATGAGGACACTAGAGTTGTCACACTTTAATAAAGGAAACAACCAACACTGGTCCAACTTTTAAACTTGAATCATTAAAAAGTGACATATATGTTTTGAATTTTGAAATGATGTAAACTAATAAAATATTTATTTTTTAGTATATTTTATGTTTGTATTTTAAAAATAAAAATAAAAAATTATCTGAATATGGTTTTTAATAAATTAACACTATAATTTAGTTGTTGATAAAATGCTGAAAAATGAAGTTACATGAGACGTCAATCTTTATATAGTAAATATTTTTTCTTCAATTGTTTTGTGTGTATTTATCACTTGAAACTTTAGGGCATGTATATATTTTTTCCAATTTTGATAAATATATATTTTTAAATAAATATTAAAATGTGCGTGTGTTAAAATGTAGTTGTTTCCATTCGACATCAACTTTCATATTAACTATTTATCTAAAATAGAAAAAAATATATATACCATCTTGATATAGATTCTTTTATCTAGGGCATCATTTTTTTTCAATTTTTTTAGTAAGTTTTATTATTTTTCATTGACATGGTAATCGACCTAATGTTTTGTGCTGATAACCTACTTTTAGTAAAAATAAAAAGGAAAATATAAATAATAATTAAACTATTAAATATATATATTTGAAAACTAAACTTATAGATCTACAAAAGGGTATTTTTATATTTTTTTAAAATGTTACACGAGTAGAAGTTGTTGAAATATCAAGTTTTTCAAATAATTTTTTTTTTGTAAATTAGCTTCATTGTGGTGCTACATATGCATTTAGCCAACAATTTCAGTTGGAAAAGTTGTGGACATATCTAATTTAGCTAGAATAAATCTTACAAGATCATATGTTTGACCAAAATTAATTTTTAGTTAGAAATACTTAAATTCACTTGTGTTGATAAGCTGGCTGAAAGCGTGACACAACTTTGTGCTTTTACCAGATGAAATACACTATTGTTGTAACATCAGAAAATTTCCCCTTGGGGGATTTTCCCTCATAAGGTTTAGCTCTCGAGTCTTTTGCATGCATTTAAGACATCTTACTTCATAATTTGGCATCCCGATGGAATGAGCCCTAGATAACATGACAAATGGGACCTAAGAGGACCCCTTGAGCTAGACCCTGCCCAAAATAGGGGGAGGACTTGGACACCTGTGCCCTAGTCCTACCTTATTTTAGGGCAGCCCCAATTTTTGGGTGTCAGCTTGTGACCGTTATTTGGGTCTTATGCGAACACGGTAAGGTTGAATTTATGAAATCTTGGCAGGAATGTTTGTAGTTGCATATATAAACATGTTTAGGCATTCATTTGTAAACTAGATGATTACTAGAAAGCTATTATGTTTTCAAGGTGATTCAAGGCTTTCATTGTGTTGCAAGAGAAGAATTGTGTTGTCTATGTGTTTGTGTTTGTAGATTTGAGCATCCATTTCATCATGGAATGAAGAGCATCTTCCTCCCATGAGATCTTCACTACAAGGTGACATTATATTGTGTTTTCATCATCATTTCCTTTAGTTTTTGCCTCTACCTCACAAGGGTACACAATCTTTATCTGACAACGGTGTTCAAAGACTTAAGTGTTCTCCGGGGCTTGACTGAGGCAAGCCTTTAAACACCACAACCCCCTCCCAAAGTTTTCATGGTTGCAGGTTATAGGTTGAGGAGCTAGACAAAGTGAAGTTGCAGGAAGACATCTTGGAGTGTCAGAATTGCAGAACAAAAAGAAAATCTACCCCCTGGACTTGGGTGCCTGCTCATTAGTCCTCCAAGTTCCATGACAGGAAAATCTCTGGAACAAAAGGAAAGAGTTACAGACTGAGTTCTCAGATCTAGACAAAAATATAGGCCTTGGACTTGGGTGCCAGCTCCTGTGTCCCCAAATTTTTTGCCTTGGAACCCCAAAAATAGGTACTCTGTGATTTTATATTTTACATCCCTCTGCAAGAGTTTTTTCTGTAATTCATCTGTATACTATTGCATTTGCAAAATTAGGGTTTTAATGGTCAATTAAACATAAGAGAAGGAAAATTGATAATTAAATACTCTAATCTAAGTTTCCCTACATCTCACAGTGACCTAGGGTATGATAGTGCATTGTCTCTCGACCCTAGGTCCTTGAATGTTAAGGGTGAAAGGAGGATTCAAACATCTAATAAATTAAACATTAAACAAATCCTAATTTTACCCTAAACATTTTGGTGAACCCATATTTTTGGACTTAATTGCAACTTGTTAAGAGTTTGTCTTCAAATTTGGATTGATTTCATTGATTCATATAGTCATTCATTTTATTGCATTGAGGAAAATTCAAAAAAATTAAAAATTTTAAAAAATTCAAAAAAATTTGCATTGTTAGGCTTACTAATTTGTATCAATTCTTTCTAAATTTCCCTAATCTATGATTTTTGCATCATATCTGATATAAACTATACAAAAATATAAAAATTCAATAATTTGCATTACATTTGCATCATTAATTTGCTAGGGTTTTGTAGAAATTTTGACAATTTTCATTAAACCTAGTAATTCCAAAATCTAGGGTTAGTGTGCAAAATCTTCTTTCAAATTTTTATACTTATTTTAGAGACTCATTTAAATTATAATTTGTCTTTAGTCTTGCATTTTAGTGTAAATTTATATTTAGATTTAAATATTTGCATTTTTGCATAGAAAATTTCAACAAAAAACTAGCAATTTTCATGCATTTTCATTAGATTTGCATTGGAATTTTGTATGTTAAAGATTGGAATTAATTTTAAGACCTAAGAGTATTTAATTTTCATCATAAATCAGACTTCAAAACATTCATATAGCATTTTGTGTCAAGATCTCAAACCTAGGGTTTCAAAAATATTGTTTTCCACTAAATTTGGCCTTATTGACTTTCTAAATATACACCATAGGAATGTTGTGAAGGGTATTGTTGTATTAATTGGTTGTTATTAGGGTAATAATTTTCTTCCCTTCCTAAAATCTTCACAACACCCTTTTAACGGGCTCTTGTATTGAAATTTTGGTGAAAAACTACAAATTTTTGCTATTTTTGCCCTAGGGTTTGGTCTAGTTTGCACTCCAAGTGTGTTGTGACAAATTTTATTGATTAAGGTGACTGATATCAATTTTTTTTATTTGCTTCATCTCCTAAAATTCATTACAACACCCCTTTTGCTAGGTCTTGGAATTGAAAAACCGTGAAAAATAGCCTATTTTTGCTATATTTTCACTAAGGTTTGACCTTAAGTGGCACTAAAAGTGTTATGTGATGGATATCTTATCATTAAGTGGTAGTTATTACTGATATAATTTTCTATCCATCATCATTTTCCTCACAACACCCTTTGTCATGCTCTTTTACATCAAGATTTAGTGAAAAAAAGTGTCTATTTTGACATATTTTCACTATATTTTGCTTGACATTATCTTAGATTCGCATCAAGAGTGTGTTGTGAAGGATTTTATTTATGTTTTGGACTGATATTAGACACAATTTTTTTCCCTTGATTAAAATCCTTACAACATCCTTTGTTTCATTCGTTTGCATTGAAAAAGTACAAAAAAATCAAGCATTTTAAGCTATTTTAGACATCATTTTGCACTTGCCTTTGATATACTTTTGGAAAACTTTTAAATCTTATTTAAGCATATAAACATGGCCTCTAATCACAACAACAATAATAAATTACCTCCTAGACCTTACATGAAAAGAAAAGCACCTGAACCTGAAATTGTGTTTACACCTCATGATAGAACAATTGGAGACTCTGAAGGACCTGTTTACATCACTATGAAAATAATAGGAAATCTTGTGGACAGAACTCTTATTGATCCCAATTGCATGACTAATGTTTCCATTGAAGAGTTCCTCTTTTCACATCAATTAATGCAAGGTTCTTATGACCCCTCGAACATGGTGATTAAGACACATACGAGAACCTTTGAAAAACCTTTGGGTAAGATATCATTGTTGGTAATGGAATTTGAAAAATATTTTGACAATAGTTTGATGTTACCCCTACTTCTGATACCTTTGAAATTAAACTTGGAATCCCTTGGATAAAGGCTATGAAAGTCGTCCCTTTAACTATTTATAAATGTGTAAAATTTCCTTTGAACGGACAAGTGCATGTAATTCATTGAAATACATACAAGCCTTTAAGTACACAACAACACCTTACATTGGATTACTTTTGGAACAAAACTAAAAAGGAACCAGAGTTATGAACATACTTTACCTTTTTGAGCTATAGAAACTACAAAGCAAAAATTTTACACCCAATGCCCGGTCCTTCTATGCAAGAAACGACAAAAGATAAATAACTCGCATGTGAAGAGAACCTTAGACCGAAAGGACAAGGTCCCTATGCCAAGGTTCCTCCCCCAAAATTCTTAAAAGGATTAGGAGGTCATTACCAACAACAAAATATTCCACCTAGAAAAATGAGATTTGATCCTAGTGCTTCATCTTCTAAATTGCACAAAACTATGACAGAGAAAAGCCCTATCTTACAAAAGCTAAGTGGTAAAAGGAAATGAAATAGAAAAGCAAGAGAAAGAAGAAGAAGAAAACAAGCTTATGCTATAAACCTTGCCTCTCAACAAGAAAACATTGATCCTAACATTGAACCAAACAAACATGATCCTAACAATGAACAACATGATGAGCAAGACATGAATTTGGCTATGGTACCTTATCTCCCACTTTCCTCTAACATTAGGGAGTGGGAGGATGACGATGATGTAATTGATGATGAGACTTAGTGTGAAGACCCTATAGGTAAGTATCTCTAACCCTTTATCTCTCTCATGATGTGCTTCCCCTGTGATGTGTTATGTGTTGTTTAGGCCTCCTAAGATGACCCTTGATTCTCTTGTAAGGTCTTGGATACCAGGAGACCGCTTTTGTTGTGACCTTCTTCTATTTGTATCATCATTCTTCTATATTGCCTCTCTCTGATTTTATTGTTGTGTGTTGTCTTACAGACCTATGTGGAACAAAAGCTTGTAGTCTGGATTACTATCCACTTTCTCTGGCTGGTAAATTCTAGGTTTGTTCTAAGATCTTGGCTGCAACCCATGTTTATTACTCTTCTTGTTGGGCTCCTTCAAAAGCTTCATATGCCAAACTGAAAAACTTTTGAGGGATTTTCTCTACACCTCTTCTGAGACTCGCCATGGCTTTCACCATGTTGCATGGAAGTTTTTCTGCCTTCCCAGAGATTCTGGAGGTCTTGGTATCCTTTCTACTCAACGCCAAGGCATTGCCTTGCCTATCAAGTGAATCATTCATGCTCTCACTAGCAACAAGACATGGAAAGTTTTACTCTGGCACAACATTGAAATGCGATATCCTTTGCACAAACCTACTTGGAAGGGAATTGGCTTTTCTACTCTCCTTGTCATGAGAGAGCTAATTCAAATCTCAGGAACATTTGTGGTTAAAAGCATTTGGAAAGCCTGGGAGAAAGTTAAACCTTGGCTATGCTGGTTTGGTGACGGGTTTCATGCCGATCTTTCCTTCAATCACCTTAATATCTGGTGGTCAACTCTCTTAACCACTACAGGCCAACCTTTGCCCAAATTGCCTGGCTTAAAGGCTCTTAAATTTCATAAAAAAGGTATTCATACCTTACAGGATATGTTTCATCGGCCCACAATGAGCCTCATAGCCTGGGAGCTATTTTGAGTTAAATTTGGCCTTTCAAGAACTAATCAGACTACATATGATAGAGTCATCATAGCTATTCCACCAAAAATGCTTCACAAAGTTGGAATTCAATCCAACAAGCCATGGTGGAAGGACTAGAAACAGTATCCAGAAACACCAATGCATCATTTCAAGCTAGGGATGGCTTATAGGTGGCTTTCACCCCATTTTCCAATGGTTGACATGCTTAATATAAGTGATGGCTTATTCATAGCTCTATGGCTCTTTGGCATACCAGATTTCAAACAATTTGGTCTACCATTCTTAAGCCTAAGTTAGCTCATTTCGCCTAGTGCATTCTTTTTCAAGGCCTGTCTGTCGGAGCTAGGTTGTTTCATCTTGCGGTTTAGGATCCCAGACGTCCTTTTTGTTGGCAACCTGAGACGATTCAACATCTCTTCTGGTATTGCACCAGAGCCCAACAATTCTGGCTATGGATTTATGATTTCTTTCGCCCTTTCAGACTAGATCCTTTATCATGGCAAATTATCCTTCTGGATGATTCTCCCAGGTTTCCTAAAAGATTTACTTAGATTTGGCATATTTTCAAGGTGGAGATTCTTTTTACATTATGAAAAGATCGTAATTCTTGTCTATTTTCATAAAGCAAAATTGGAACATCTATTTCTCTTTACATTAAAACAATTATCTATTCTAATGTTCTTCTGCAAATACAAGTGCAAGCTAATAAATTTTCCTCGGAAGTGGCTCACTTACAAGAGTTACTTGATCATTAGGGGAATGCTCCTTGTACTATGGCACTGGTTCCTCCCTCTCCTTCCTCTATCAGAGTCCATTCACCTTTGCAGGGTCACAGACGAAGAAGTGGTTCAACCAGAGACTCTCAGACCTGCTCCTAGCCTTCTCAGCATCATGGAGATCACCATCGCAGACGCTCAACCTCTCCACGTCATCATGGATGGACCTTAGGCCATCCTGCAAGTGCTGTAGGGGATAATGCTGGTTGGCTGGTTGGCCTACACTTGATAATGCAGGTTGGAATGCTCCTGGTCCTTCTAATCCAACCAATATTGGTTGGGACAATACAAAAGTTTTTCCAAGGTTGAATTTGGCTATCTTACCTCAGCACGAGGAGCCAAATACACAGAATGAAGAACAGGAGAATGATGATGATTGGGCAGCTCCTGATGTCAACTCAGACCCCGCAGGAATTTGGGGGAAGCCGGATGATAGGGATCTGCCATCTGCAAGGGTGGCATTGGCAGCTTGATTTATGTTTTATGTTATATTTTTATATGGGTATATACTCTTTGATACATTGATACTCTAAAACTTTCTGGGCTTGGCCCATTTGACTTTCGAGGTTTGCCTTTATACCACCCACTTTTTTTTGTGAAGTTGATATTATATTTTCATAAATAGTTTAACATTTTCATAAAAAAATTGGTCTAAGAATGCCTTAAAAGTCTTCATCTATGTCATCATAAATAAAAAATAAAATATTGCACTACAACTTACATTTAATAGCATGTTTATAGCATGAGAAGAGAGATCTTCCATGTTACCAAATAGCTTGAGAGAATCTTTTACTTTTATTGGTTTGCCCCTAACATTGACATAAGAATGGGCTTTAAAATACTGATGAAACATCTCAAAAAGTTCTCCCATAAGTATTGGGATTTGCAACAGAAGAAGCCATTTGATAAACCTCGAGGCTAGATTTGCCAATACTGTGAGTATTGCATTTGCAACCATATCTACTGGGACCTGAAATTATATTATTTGCATTATAAATACATGTAGAAAAATATATGTCTATTAATACTCATCAATACGATTCAAGAAGACACTGTTAAAACTGTGTGTTGATACTTACTATATCAAAAGCCACATTTGGATCAGCAATCAGAACAGATAGCTGACCTTTTGCATGGTAGGCAAGTATTTGATCCACCATCCTGCATCAATTGAATTATTGTATGAGATTTAGTCCACAAATACAAAACTGTTCAAACATTGTAAAATTATCTTTAGACCTGAAAAAATAGCATCTCAATGAAGTAGGATGACTGTAAAATTATAAGTAGCAGCTTGCAAAGGAGAGGACCTTTGGGATATTTATTTTCTATTGGTACAAAGGTCATTTACCTATGCAACTAATCAATCAAGGAAGGAAGGTTCATGATGAATTGGTCTGAAGAGCATAAATGGCCCTCTACTAACCAAACAAAAAAGGTAGTGAGGAAGTGGGGGAACCCAGACCAAGAGGAGAGCAGAAAAATAAAGAATCCAGACAAGATTGTGAAGTATATTCGAAGCCATAATTTAATATATAAAATTTTAAATAGAAACAACAAAATTTTGTCTTTTAAAATTAAATACTTTTAAACAATCTTATAAAGAAGTTAACCCAAATTGATAGATGGCACAAACAATTTTGATTCGCTCTTACAAATTATCTTCAAAGACACTTTGACAGGTCCTAGAAACTAGTCTTTGGCTAATAAATACTTCATATATACATTAAGTTTAATACCGAAGGCCTTCTATCCATCCAGGAAATGGATCACTGTAGGTTCCTTCAATCGCACTAGGTCTAAAAATAGCCAATGGGATTTCTCCTCTGTTATGGTCTAAAAACATTTCTCCCATGGCCTTACTAAACACATAAACATCATTCCATCCATATGTTCTTGCCCTGCAGAGTTTTTCAGGTAAAATATATTTATTAAAATTTTGAGATTATTTCTAGACACCTCTTTAAGGATAAATTGGATTGTAAAATATGAAACATTGAAAATATAATATAACAAATTAAGAAGCAGCTCAGGAATTCATTGTGTACGTTCTCAAAGCAATGTCTTTCATTGTTTGGGAAATGTTATCCTCATTTAGAGCTTTATTACTTTTGGATTCTAACATTCCGGTCTGATGAAAAGTGAGAATTGTTTTTGCTAATTCAATTTCATTCAGAATGTTCAAAGCTGGAGCATCTTCGAGCCCTTTGGCTAGGCTTTCTCCCATTTTGAATGGTTTTTCGACTGTCCTACCTTCTCTTTGCCCATTGACTTATGCTGCAGATTAATAAAAATAAAAGCAGTCACGTTCAGAATGCAATAATGTGTTGCTTCCATTAATTACATAGCTTATAGGTAATTTATGATATAAAGGGTACCTGGCGATACATGCAGAAAGAGTTGTAGCTTTCTGCAACTTCTTCCAAACTCCATGAGTCGAGATGGTCCTCTTGTATTTGTCTCCAAAGCAACATCATACCTAAATAATAAATATACATGGTAAGTTTGTAATTAGATTTTTTAACTCTTTCAAAGGTTGAGAATGGGTTTTGTTATTGCATGGCTTTAAAAACTGTTGCTTTGAAAAAATAATAAAAAACTTTGGCCAATAAGAAGGGCTCGGGTGGTAAAACAAAGTGCACTTCAATTTATCTAAAATTCATGTGTTATCATGGTTTATTCAACCATATCTAAATGGTGTCTTGCAGATTGTAACGCCCACAAACAATGAAAGTTTTACTGGTTCTTATATTATTAATATTTGCTTGGGTTTAATATTTCTTATTTTGTGGAAGGGTTTCTGGTTTGTTGGTAAAGTTGAAAGGTTTTGAATGAGCTAGCCCACCAGGGATGAAGTCTTGCTAAGTGCAAGGCCCCCAATACCATAAGAGATGTGGCCGGGATCGTGCCCGAGCAAATTTGGCTGAATGGATACCCCAGTCCTTGGCTCTCAGCTGAAGAGGTTCAGCCCATTGGGAAGCAAAAATGATCTTGTGGCTGATCTCCATATATATATATATATATATATATATATATATATATATATATATATATATATATATATATATATATATATATATATATATATATATATATATATATATATATATATATATATATTTCTTATTTTGCAATTAATCTGGGCAGTTTCCACTAACAAAAATCGATAATTTTCTATTTTTTTAAGAACTCTATGCAATTTTAAGGTGTGAAGTTAAACAATTTCTTAACAAATAAATCATATTCAGAAATTATTTTTTGTCAATAGGTTTTTGGTTTACTGGTGAAGTTGAATGGTTTTAAATGAGCCTGTCAGGAGTCAAGTCTTGCTGATGCAAGTCCCCAACATCATACCCTAGACCACTTTGGCAAAATGAATACCTTTCAGTCCTTAACTCACCTATAACACACCTTGTTATAACCCTCAAAAATCTAAAGACTGTAATACTTAATGCAGGCCAGAGATCAACAGCTTCCCTGGCATCAAAAGAAGTGACAGCTGCAGAGTTCAAAATTACATCTACATGACGTGCAAGCTTTTCTGCCACATCTGCTTGAATTCCTAGATTGTCCAATGAAACATCACCAGCAACGGGAACAAGTTTTGCTAGTACAAACTCCTCGTACCATTCTCCATAAATGCCTCTTAAGTGTCTGAAGAACTCCGAGCATATTATCTGTTACAGGAGAAATTCAAAACATGGCCAGAGTGGTTAGATAGTTCATTTTTTGAGCATCTACTGTTCACTCTTATTGACTGTATCTCTTTATTTATAATCTTTTTGCTTTAAAGAAAAAAGGTATCGAGTGCAATACAAAGTATTGATTGCATTACCTAATACATTGGAACTTATTAGCACCAGACAAAAGGAGGATGCTAGCATCTACTTATACCCGAAACTTTGATTATTGAATAGTAAAGTTTTCAGTCTATGGTGTCTTGCTTGTCTCTCATTTTATCAATGTGGCATTAACTTACACACCCAACACTTACATTATTGCCTTCTGTTTCTTGCAAAAATCTCGCTCTCAAAACAATTTTATTTTTTCAAAGTCGTTTTAATCACAATATGAACTATGGCAGAATGCCCATCACAACTTACCTACTTCATCCTTTAGCCTGTGCAATTCATCTTCTTCTCTTTAGTGTGTGCATTTGTTTATGAGATTTCCTTGTTTAGGAATTATTATCTATAAGGAATAAACTCACACACAACTAACACTTTTTTCTTCTCTTATCATTTTACATTGATAGTCATGATATTATGTGATCCATGGCAGAATGTACATCACAGCTTACTTCATCCTTCAGCCTTTGCAATGCAGCCTTGTAAGGAAGCAAAGGTGTGCAGAAACTCTTCCTATGTTAACCTTGAGAGGAGGGTTATGCAAATTTCAAATACAATATTACAGAGATATAGAGAAACACATTAAATAGCATAAACAGAGTAACATTAAAACCATAACACAGTGATATACGTGGGGAAAACCCTTTCGGGAAAAAAAACCCCACACTCCAAAACCTGCACAATGTATTATCAAATCTCGAATCAGATTACAACACACTTGCAATTCAAGTTCTTACAGGAGTCTTCACCTCAACTCAAACTAGAGGAATTTCAGGAGCATTCCGGCAATACAAACTTGTAAACTAACTCTCACCTCTCTCAATGACTATCTCAAAGTACCAATATATATTACATTGCATATAAGAACCTTTTAGAGATAAAGCTCATTTCTTTTTAGAAAATATCTAATAAAATCTCATAGCAATCTTATCTTTATCTTCATATAAAAGATACTTCTCAAAATAGTCACTTTTCACCTATCATAAAATCTTCTATTCTTGGCTTGCTTTATTTTTATTTCCATGCAAGGTTGAGACAATTTTTTTTTTCCCTTTGTTTTATCTTTTTTTTTTTTTTTTTCTATTTTTAAAATACTTTATTTAGAACATTCTACCACTTGTCAAACACCTTGCATAAGCCAATAGAAAATAAGTAGTTAATTGATGGGGGTCGAAAGGCCCATTAATTCTGTAAGGACCCGACTCATCCTAAATCAAATAACATTAAACTTTGATTTCAAAAATACCAATGAATAAAATTTTTGATCTGGCAGATGTAGGAAATGTGAAATTGTTCTAGAAGTGCTTAATGTATGCTATAGAAATGCGATGAAACTTGAAATTTAGTTTCCTAGAATCATCAGGTTCTTAAAAGATCACCAATTTTAAATCTAGTGAAGAGATAGTACATTACGAGAGAAGGTACATTATATAAGATAACCTAAGAGAACAATGGATCAGTTCATACCTTAAGTCATGCATTACATCCTACATTCATTTTCAATAGCTTGCTTCTCCTCTAGTAACTGTATCCTTATCATCTGCACAAAATTAACTTAACAATCTCATGTTAACACAACTCAATAATCACTACTCAGAGAATTAAGATCACAATGCTAATTGTAGGACTCCCTACATCCAGGGGACCTGAGTACTGGGGGCATCCTTTGTCATCCAGACTGCCTACATACCCTGTATCCACAGGATCAAGGCCCCCTCCTTAGGATGTGACTAACGCGTGGAATGCAAACATGTAGTTCTATTTTGCACTATGTTTGATGTAACTATGAGCTGGTACCCAACCCTTTCTAGGGTTATTCCCTGCCCTAGACAGTTCTTCATCGACTGCCACCCACTCGGTGAAACAGGGATGGAAGTTAGTCCACTACCACAAACGCCTAAAGGGGTGTTTGTTAGTTAGTCCTAGTGTGGAGGAATCCCTATAAGCTATCTACCCATGAAATCTAGCTTACTTCCCCAAGCCAAATTAGGTAATTTTCGTGACTAAGTTCGTTCTTGATCCCCTAGTGCTTTCACCACGATCTGCGAGGGCGAGGTGAGAGCACATGATAGACAACGTTTCTAGATCAACCTAGTTGCCCTATCTGACATTTCACATGTCCTTCCCCATCTATACTCACATGTCAGTAAGCCTCGTTTTGTGAGGCCGACTATTTCACCTCCCATATTTTGATCATTATGCTATGCAGTAGATGACATTATTAGACCTTCGTGATTATGTTTCATTATGCAGACTTGTTGCTTATCTCACTGATTTGATACATGTGATTTGATTCGATCATATTGGATGATATGTTGTGGTTTGATATATGGGATTTATATTAGATGTTATTTTGTTATGAGATTCTAGTTGTTTATGTGTTAAGGAATTAGTTGACATGATTTGATAATGCAGTTCGATCTGGAGTTATGTAGTGATGTTTATTTCAATTGCGTGAAGTTAATTTCAGTTGCTTCAGCTATGGCTTTCTGACAGGACTGACACTTGATCGAGATGTGCAGGTTTCACTTCCCTAGCCATAGGAAATCGGAGGTAGGATTCACACCATGTTATTCCCAGTTAAGCCGATCCATTCCCTAAGAGGGATAAGGATCACATGTGAAATTGCATGATGATTTATTGTGCCTGGTTTAAATTTTAATTATTTTTAAGCCTTAGTACCCCCTCTCTTTCTTATTTTGATAAATATTAAGTGTTGTAAAATTTTAATTGATTTATGTCAATTGGTATTTTTATTTATTTTTATTTTTTTTGGGCCATTTATATGTGGATTTTTGACCCCTTTCATGACCCCTAGGGTCCCAAAAGTTACCCTAGGTGGTCAACCATGAGTCTAGGATCAACTTGGACCACCTAACCCTAGTTTTGACTCACCTTAGGTCACCCTAAACCATGGTTGAGTTAAAGTGACGAAAATTGGAAAGAGG
Organism: Cunninghamia lanceolata; assembly: GCA_027924645.1. Classification (NCBI taxonomy): domain Eukaryota; kingdom Viridiplantae; phylum Streptophyta; class Pinopsida; order Cupressales; family Cupressaceae; genus Cunninghamia; species Cunninghamia lanceolata. The sequence goes on along the minus strand of BSBN01001051.1, from coordinate 1,241,527 downwards.
GAAGATGAGGGATGGGCCTTGCCTTGGGAAGAACCCATCTCCCATCCCTATGTTTTGGGAAGCATTCCCAAGGAGGACTAGGGAGGTCTCCAAGAGTCCTCCCAAACTCCCAAGTGAGTGGGAGCACCACTCAAGGCCATTGTCTTCTTGAGGTGTGAGTGGGAATTGAACTCACCACTTGTCCCCCTCTCACTTGTGTGGAAGCACAAGTGGATGAGGTGGAGATGGAGGTGGAGGGAGAGGAGGACATTTGTCATCCTCTTACCTTCTCACTCTTACAAGTGGCTTAGGAGGAGGGAAGAGATGGTGACAAATGTCACCTTCTCATTCCCTCAAGGCCAAGTGGATGGCCTATAATAGCTCCTCTTGTAGAGGAGTGGGGGTTCTTCTCTTCTAGTCTTTTCCTTTGAAATTTGGAGACTTCTTGAAAAAAAAAATTTCAATTTTTCCTTTCTAAGTTGGGAGAAGATAGAGGAGGTTGGTGAAATTTCTGAAAGTGGGAAGGCTTGGGAAGGCTTGGAGCTCTCCACCAAAGTCCACTTCTATTGCCAAGGCCTTGAAGGTAGGCCTCTTATCTTGTTTCTTGCTTTGCTATATAATGTTCCATGTTTGAATTTTGATTGTAAGTTTGTTTGCATTGTGATGCTTTCTTTTTGCATTTGATGTTAGGTTGGGTGTCATGGTTAGAGCACCTCCAATGGAGAAAATGCTCAACTTGTATGGGTAGGGGAGATGAACAATCCCTGGGGGCTCTCCCACCATATGTGTTTATGTGTATATGTCTTGAGGGCTTATCATCATTTGAGGAGGACATACCTGAATGGCAAGAGTGCCATGCATTTTGGTTTGTAAATCTTGTGAATTGTGGTGTTCTGGGATTTTGGTTTGAGGCCAGATGTTGAGATTTTTCTATACTTTTAGCAGCCCCTTTAAGTTGAGAGGTCTATTCCCTACCCTCACCAAACTCATTTTTATGAGTTGATGTATTGTGTTAAGCCTATGGGTTGTTTGTGTTTAGTGTTTGATTTGCTGTGGAATGGAACCCTGTGTGAAATTCCCTACCTCCCTAGCTCAGGGGTGACCCACTTGCGGATCTATGATAGGGAGGAGAGCTTTCCTTTCTTAGTGGCTAGTTATTGTTGCTTCATTGCTGTGTTTAGTTGCAGGTTTGAGTGAAGGAGAAAAGGAGGATGAGAACCCATCCTTGTGTGATTTTGTAGTGTTATTATGGCTATTACAGCCATGGCCAATGTGGCCTCATTGCATTCTAATTTGGCGAAAGTTGATGGTTAACCTTTCTAGGAAGTTGGTTGTGATTGATAATGTAATGTAAATATTTTGTTGATTCAAGAATGTCGTATAAGAACATGTGTTGATTTGGTTTATAAATGTTATTGTTCACAAAATGTGTATGTGTTTTGTGATATGGGTTTGAAAATAGAAATAAACAGATTTCCTGTTATTGTCCTTTCAAAAAGCATTGCAATGGAGTTATTCTGACATGTATTTAAATACTGCTTATCTTCTTGATGCGTGAGTTAAATTGAAAAAGAATGGAAGTTTTTTTTGTATTTTATGTTATTAACCTATCAAAAAAATATGCAAGAGTTGTCTTGTTACTGTTTGGACTCTGTTGTGGGTGAAGGGAAGAAAAAAAAATTGAGCTTTGTTCCCTGTTGATATTGAAAAATTTCCATGGCATTAGTTGTGGTTGAAAGAAAATAAAATGAGAATAGAATGTAATTACTACATTAAATGCTGTCAGGGAAAATTAGATGTATTTCTACATAAATTGATGTGCTCCAAACAATTATTTATGGTTTGTCATTGAATGTCCAAGAGAAAATAAAGGGATTTATTACCAAGTTGTTCATTTACTTAGCAGAAAAGAAAATGTAGTATTCTGTTTAGTTCAAATGTATAAAAGAAAAAAAAAGAACCTTTGCTGTTATTTAAATGTCCATATTATTTGATAAATTTCAAAAAAATATCCATGTTTGAGTATCTATGGTAAATTGGAATATAGTTTCATTTTAAAATATATATATAAATAACAATAAATAAAGATATTTGGAATGTGAGAATGTTGTAAATATATACATATATATTCATATTTGAGTGTGTGTATATATATATATATATATATAATGTTTTAAATATATTTATACTAAATTTATGCAAGCTTGGGTTTGAGCATATATATATATGAGTTATATATTTATAATAACTATATTTCACATATTAAAGAATGTGTGAGAAAAAAAAATAACAATAAAAAAAATAGATAGGGGGCCGGACTGTGGGTAGCGCCCACAGTCCGGCCGGGCTTACGAGTTACAGGGGGTGTGGGGGAGGTGAAGCCTCCACCCACACCTGCGGGTGTGGGTGGGGGCTCCGCCTCCCCCACACCCCCACACCCACACACTACACCCCCCTTTAACCACCGTAAAACCTGCGCACAACCACTGCTGGATTGCCGCCTCCCACGGCCTCCCCACTCCCCATGCACACAATAATCTCCACCCACAGTTCTCCGAGCCTGCGCCAGCCCACGCCTCCAAACACCCACTGCTCACTCCCTTCGCGGCCAACTGACCACCCCTTACGCCGCCCTCCACAGGTGCCCACATCTCCGCCGCTGCCCAGAGACACCTCTGCCCTCTCAGCGCCACAACGTCCCCTCTCTATCGCTTCTCTCCCACGACCAAGCATACCCTGCATACCACGAACTCCTCCTTACATTTTTTGTAATTACATTTAACAAAAAACAAAAGAAAGATCAGTGGGAGCCATCAGCTGAGTATACCTCCGTGGAAGAGGAGGAAAGCTCCATTCATGGCTGCCTCAAAACCTAAACCTGCACACACCTAAAAAAAAAAAAAGAAAGAAGAGACCAAGCTAAACCAAACAAAGAATTAGGGTAAAATAAAAAATGAGAAATAGGGCACTTTGAGGGAAGGAATAGAAGATAGGAGTTAGGGCTTTTAGATTTATATATTATATTTGGGAGGAATATGTGAGGAAAGGGGATTTAAATTTTAATTTAAAACCACTTTTCCTCTTGGTTTTATATTATCTCTTGGGGGAATTTCTTTTTTATATTATACTAAATTAAAACATATGACTTATATATATATATATATAGACATATATATTACATTATAACTAGTGAATTCCTTTTATTGTAAACAAATGAATCATATTGTAGATGTATTTATAAATATAGTATTTATATTTATATACGATTTAAATATATATATATACATAAATAATATTGTTGCTTTAAAAATGTTTATATATATATATATATAATATGTATATATATACATATATATATATATATAAATAAAATTGCTGCTAACAAATAAGCAATTTCATTGTAATGATTTATACGCTTGATTGGTATAATTATTTTTATAATATAATCGACCACTTCATACAAAAAAAATGTGAGAAATCGATCCAAACGAAAATCTAGATAACATCCTTAAACAAAGGTTGTAGGTCTTGCGTAGAGATTACGCACGTTTCGTAATCCAAAGACAACTGTAGTTACACATTAAGTGAACTGCATGATTTATTAAGTAATCAAAGGAATTAATCCAACAAGCAAACTACGCGACCAGAATAGTGAAAGAGTAATAACTCCCACCCACGTCGATAACGCGTTATGCTAGGTTTTTAGGATTTATCTTATGCGTTGAGTTAATTAATTTTCATTCCACCATCTAAATCTTAACCAAGTGCCACCTCGACATCATAAAACTTCACCTTATCAATCTGAGATTTGTTAGGGTTCAAGTTTGGCTAGATTATCTTCACCTAGGAAACTAGGGTTTTGATTTAAATAGTCTAACCCTAGAAGTGACACATTTCGTGTTGTATACCTCTAGATGGCCTCCACCATCACAATTACGTTGACATGTTTACGCCTTAGGTGTAATGCCACCAAGCACGCAAGCATGTGCGAGGTGGTTCTTAGGGTTAGGGAGAAAAGTTTTTCGTGGTTCATGTCATGACCACATGGCAAATGTGGGCATGACACACGTGTTTGTGTGTTGTGACCACATGGGATATGCGGGCATGACACGTTTTCTATTAGTATGCTTGAAGTATGAGCATTATGGTAATCATTATTTAAATCATCATCTATATTTACCAACTTAATACACTAAAAGATGTATAATCTTTATTCTACTCATAACATGCATTATTACCTAATAAGTAACCCAATTCCATTATATTGTTACAAGCCCTCATAGAGATCAAAGAAGCATACTTCGTTCACCTAATTAGCTACTCACATATAGAAGGTAGTTTCCACTATTTCCTTAAGATGACACTGAGCTCACATAGATTAAATTCGTAAAACTATTTAGTTAGTGCATATAAAGTTATTCGCTTAATGAGTTACTAGCATGGTACTCTTACCATAGTTGAGTATGTAGTTGTTTCTGTCTAGGTCTCTAATGCTCCACAACCGACACTCATTGGATTAGTCATATGCATTTATGTACATAACTAGAACTATCATAATGCACAAGAAATCACATCGAGTTCTACAATACACTATCTTAAGAGCATAGCCCATAGCTGATATTATCTAAGATACTATGGAGGACACAAATAGATTCCATGGTCGTAAGTATGATTTACAACTTAATTAAAGGGGTCGTTGAAGTAGCACACTAACTGAAATATTTATGCAAAATGGACTAATTAGAGAAGATCATTTGGATTTATCTATAACTTTCTCCCTACCAAACAATTTTCTAATCTTTTAAAGAAAATGACCATTCTTAATATGCCAAGTTTAATCCCATAAAATTGGTCAGTGTTGAACCCTTTGGAAAGGAAATCATAAGGTATGACTATCACTATAATGAATAATTATTTTCTCAATGCTTCCAACATTGATAAAAAGTTGAGGGAATAAAACAAGTCAACGCTTAATGGCTTTAAACACTGCATTTTTTCTCTCTCAAAAAGGCAAGAAAAAGTATAATTTGTAAATACACCATTCACTAGATTCATATATTATTCAAGTCCATTTATAATTAAGAACCAATGTTTTACCATTACCTAATTATATATCTTCCCAAGACTTGTGTGTCAATATTTTTATAATGTAATTCCATTATAGAGACTATTAACATGAGTTAAAAAGAGTTACTGAATATGGCATCTCCTTGATTCATGCAAGCAAGAGGCCTATAATTTTTGTATGCTATCATTTGTATTGTATCTTTTTATTTTCAATATTAGAACAGTAGTTATTTGTATTCTACATCATTTGTGTGTTTACGTGCAACTATCATTTTATTCTAATTCTTTAATTGACATTGAGTGAAGTGTATTGAATTTTACAACTTTATTACTTGAAAAATAAATAGTGGAATGTCTTTTCCTTAGGAGGACTTTGGAAGTAGAGGAACGAGCCTCCCCTCCACTATTCTATTAAGATTATAGAACCCTAGTTTAGCAAGAGTAGTTGTAGAATAAACTTGTGTGATCAACAATTTGCTCATGGCAACCTTTTCTTTTAAAAAAAAATTACATGTTCTTTATACTCAATTGTAAGAGGAACTTCTTAATGAAAATGAATAATGTGTAAAATCAAATATTGTTTAGTATTTGCTTTCCAAAAATTATACATGACTTCTTGAGTTTAAGGACTACCGTATTAATCTATGCATTTGATTAACAAGGGTTGAAAAGTATGTTCAATTTAAAAGTAAAGCATGTTCTTCTAAGCTCTTCCATTTAAACTATTTTTCTTTTTAGAGATATACTCTAATAGATACATATGCAAAATGTGGAAGCCCAGACAGGGCACATGAACTATTCAACAGAATGCCTCAGATGGATGTCATTTCATGAAATGCATGATTGCAGAATACACAAAATGGAGTCGTTGAAAGGGCTTTAGAAACTTTCAAGCAAATGCAATTGGCAGGCGCTAAGCCAAAATCCTTAACCTCTGCCAACGTCCTCCCTGCCTGTGCCAAATGGGCACTTAGAAATAGGGTATGGACTTTTATCATAGCATAGCGGAAGGGAAAATTTTGTTACTGTTTGACAGAATACAGGGAAGCGTAGACAATGTGTGGAAAACCTAGCAAACATGCGTGGAAAATAGGGAAGCATAGACAATGCATTTGAATTGTTTGACATAATACCTTAAATGTCCACACCTTTAGCTCAAAATATCCACTGAAAAAAAAAACATCACGTAAAGCACAAATTATAACAACTCTAAGCAGGTCACGATTTGCAGAAAGTGGAGCAGATAGAATGAAAACGAAAAGGGCCTCTCGAAGTAATGAAGGATCTCTATCCCATCACACACTTGATAATCATCAGGCAGTTCTTGAGAAATATGCCTTCCAGTCACCCCATGCACGGGAATTCACTATCACTTTTGTCTCCATTATTACTAACAAAGGGCTTAAAGAAAATCTAATTAAGGGGAAATTAACCATGGTAATGGAGAAAATAAAAATAGGTATACAGAGATATCAATGATTGCAGTATATGCACAAAATGGTTCTATTCAAAAGTCCTTTTGAAACTTTTAAGCAGAAGAAAATGGCAGATGTAAAGGCATATTCCACTATCCTTGTTAACGTCCTCCTGTCTGTGCCTGTGTGGGCTTTAAAACAGAGTATGGAATAGGGTATAGACGGTAGGAGGCTGAGGAAATCTACTTGGTTCAAAATCGGAAGAAGAATAGGAAAACTAATGACATCTCATATAACTCATTTATAATCACTCGAGTTTGATTAGATGGGCACGACCTAAAACCCACACACAAATGATAACTGTACATATTCCCTTCGAGTATTTATACGATGTATAAAATGCACATAGTTTATTTAAGACAAGAACATCGTACCTGTAGATGGGTATTGATGGAATGTGAACCAGCTTCTTCTAATGTCATGGATGTTGCAACCACCATGTCAATCAAGTTGCAAAATCTAGGGATTACCCATTCGAACCAGAGCATCTAGTTTACTCCAACCCTCCAAACAAGAGATGAGTCCCTTCTTCCTTACAATTCTAGGCATTTTATAGAAAATTTCATTCTCCATCTTTTTTTTTTTAATGATCCTCCACTTTCTTTGTTTAATGGTAATGCATCCTCCACTCTCTTTGTTTAATGATAATGCATCTTCCACTTTTCTTTGTTTAATGATAATGCATCCTCCACTCTCTTTGTTTAATGATAATGCATCCTCCACTCTCTTTGTTTAATGATAATGCATCCTCCACTTTCTTTGTTTAAGTGTAATCCATTGTTAATTGTTTATTATTTGTATTTTTCAATGAATATACATTTTATGTTTAGTTTTCAAATTTAGAATTCAAAAATTGAGTTGTGACATTATTACAATAGTCTTTCAATTTGACTTCAAAATTCAAATGTGGGTTGTGACATCCTTCTCCCCTAAATTTATGCATCGTCCAAATGCATATTAGAAATAAGGTCAAAACATATATATAAAAGTCCATAGAAATAAGCATCATTTACTATCAGTATGCTTGCCTACCTTCATAGTCCATCCCACAACAAAATAGTCTATCATAGTCTATCATCTCAGTATAATTGTCTGTATCATCTAAACATCATTGAAGTTATTCTACTAGGTTCCAAAATGATAAAGTATCCATGTATTATCATGACATTGTGAGTTTAAGAAACATCTTTAACTTTTCAAACCTGATTGAGCATATCCTTGTAGCTTGTCCTCGAGTCTAGGATGTTGAAAGATAAATCAACTTTCTAAGTGCGGTAAATAAAAAATTTAGGTTCATAGATTCTCCCTTGGCAATCCAGATCATTATCAAAATTTTTAGTTACATTTGAAGTTTACTCCAACATGTACTAGAATCCAAGAGTAATGATGCACCACTGTAGATTAGAAGAATTATATTCTCTTAGTCAATTTGAGTACTCAGGAAATAGCCAATCCAAGCTAAAGTGTCCAAAACAGGACATACTAAAATAAAGCCAACCGGGCTCTTCTGTCCTTTGGGCAAACTGGTAAATGCAGTTCAGTCACACTGTTATCTTCACTTTCATCTTCTAAAGAAACTTCTGCAACATCATGAAACATCACAAGGTTCAGGCTTAGATTTCAAGTTTTCATTTTCTTTTCTGCATGCTACAAGTGACTTCTCCAACTGATTAACATGTTCTTTGAATCCTATTATTGTTCTCCTTTTTCAATTCTTTCAAATTGTCTTCTGTTCCTCTCTCTATTTCCAACAACTTTGAATTACACCTTTTGATTTTGCACAATTCTCCAAAATAATGGCCAAACGGCCTACATTGGTCAAACGGATCAAATCTTTATCCAATAGGAAAACACAACAGCCATACGGGCTAAATAGGATAGGAATCATTATACTCCAATCCAGGATGCATAAACATAATAGCCAAACGGGCTAAAGAGGACAGGAATCATTATGCTCCAATCCGGGATGCATAAACATAACAGCCAAACGGGCTAAAGAGGACAGGAATCATTATGCTCTGGCCAGAGACTTTTGACTCCTTCAGGATCAATATGGGTCCATGAGTCACTTCCTAGAGACCACAGTACCTACCCAAGGACTGTGCTAAGGATGTCAACCAGGGATACACAATATCAACTTGTACACACCTCAGTTTCGGCAAAGCCAAGTACAAGTAATCCACCCCAGGGATTCTTCTGAGTACCAGTGACTTCCATTATTTTGATATCATATAAACTTTATACAGATCAACACTCAAGTGAAAGGTAACAATTCTAGCGATCATGCATGCTGATTTATCAAAAACTTCTTCCAAACTTTCCATCCATCTCTCTTCGCGACTGTCACATCAATTAGTGCCACCTTAGGGCTTGTTACCTAAAAGTAGTGATAGCATCCCAAAATTGATAGTAGCTTCCCAAAATAGGAGTCCATGAATGTCATCAGTTTCTCAAAAGTCAATAGCTGTCTCTAGTACTCATCATATAGTCTCACCTCCAAGGAAACCCAATATCATTGATTTCTTAGTGCCAAGTAACCGAGAAATACAGATGGTTTTCAGGGCCCTCTCAAGAACCCCTCCACACGTTTCCTAATACCTTGTGTTTGTTTAAGGTGTTATCCTCCAAGAGGGAGATATGCAAGAAACATACTCGTAGATCTAGGGGGATGGATGGATTATGACTGTCCCATACCAGTCCCATCTGCAACCCCATCCTCACAATAGAATTTCCCCAGGTCACCTACTCCCCCATACAACCTATCAGAGCCCTACCTATATATGGCAGTTTTATAGAAGTCACATTACTCCACATATGCCAGCAATTGTAAAATTAAAAATGCCTCAAATCAAGAAGGATTAAGTGAAACAAGTCAATAAGTTAAATCCTCAATCAAAATAAAACAAGCCAAGAAGAAGTGAAGATCAAAGACAGCAACTATTGCAACATCCCAAGTTCAACAAAGAACAAGTCCTTGAGGCAAAAGGACCATCTCAAAATTTAAATAAAGAAATAAAATACTGCGGCTTAACACTTAAGTAAAATCTTTAACACAAGAATAAATAATGCAACAATCTCATAAAATTTGCACATTAGAAGCACCGTGTAGCCTTACAACAAGACCACCTAAGGGGAGTACAGAACTTGGTGGACTTCTATCGCTCAAATAGCTAAATCGTACAATGTTCTCAAACCACATAGAGAACAATGATAATCGCCATGTAACGTTAAGCATTCGCCACAAAACTTGAAACGACCTTATCATACTTCTATATCAAAAATCCAAATGAATAGTCATATGACCCCATACAACCCAGGGCATGCCATTCTAAAAAGATTACGATGTGCCACAAGAGGAATTAGCCACGGAATATGATATTCACTTCTCAAGTCTTACAGTTGTCATGTACCCAACTACTGTTGTCCCGTTACACATACCATTACTGACATCAAGCTATCCACTTCACCTTCTAGGGAGGGTTTACTTACGACCTTATCATTTCTTTTTCATGTTTCTATCCATGTTTATCATTAACTGGATGATCATTAGATCGCAAGAGGGGGAATACTATTAGTCTTATGTCTTAATTCTGACCATGCTTTAGGTTAGCGGACCTTTAGGCCTAGTGTCCAAACCAAAAGCTCTGATACCACATGTAAGGACCCGACTCATCCTAAATCAAATAACATTAAACTCTGATTTCAAAAATACCAATGAATAAAAATTTTGATCTGGCAGATGTAGGAAATGTGAAATTCTTCCAGAAGTGCTTAATGTATGCTATAGAAATGTGATGAAACTTGAAATTTAGTTTCCTAGAATCATCAGGTTCTTAAAAGATCACCAATTTTAGATCTAGTGAAGAGAGAGTACATTACGAGAGAAGGTACATTATGTAAGATAACCTAGAAGAACAACGGATCAGTTCATACCTTAAGTCATGCATTACATCCTGCATTCATTTTTGATAGCTTGCTTCTCCTCTAGTAACTGTATCCTTATCATCTACACAAAATTAACTTAACAATCTCATGTTAACACAACTCAGTAATCACTACTCATAGAATTAAGATCACGATGCTAATTGTAGGACTCCCTACATCCAGAGGACTTGAGTACTGGGGGCATCCTTCGCCGTCCAGACTGCCTACATACCCTGTATCCACGAGATCAAGGCCCCCTCCTTAGGATGTGACTAACGTAGGGAATGCGAACATGTAGTTCTATTTTGCACTATGTTTGATGTAACTGTGAACGGGTACCCAGCCCTTTCGAGGGTTATTCCCTGCCCTAGACAGTTCTTCGTCGGCTGCCACCCACTCGGTGAAACAGGGACGGAAGTTAGTCCACTACCACAAACACCTAAAGGGGTGTTTGTCAGTTAGTTCTAGTGTGGAGGAATCCCTATAAGGTGTCTACCCATGAAATCTAGCTTACTTCCCCAAGCCAAATTAGGTAATTTTCGTGACTAAGTTCATTCCCGATCCCCTAGTACTTTCACCATGATCTGCGAGGGTGAGGTGAGAGCACATGATAGATAGCATTTCTAGATCGGCCTAGTTGCCCTATCTGACATTTCACATGTCCTTCCCCATCTATACTCACATGTCAATAAGCCTCGTTTTCTATTAGTATGCTTGAAGTATGAGCATTATGGTAATCATTATTTAAATCATCATCTATATTTACCAACTTAATACACTAAAAGATGTATAATCTTAATTCTACTCACAACATGCATTATTACCTAATAAGTAACCCAATTCCATTATATTGTTACAAGCCCTCATAGTGATCAAAGAAGCATACTTCATTCACCCAATTAGCTACTCACATATACAAGGTAGTTTCCGCTATTTCCTTAAGATGACACTGAGCTCACATAGGTTATTCGTAAGACTATTTAGTTAGTGCATATAAAGTTATTCACTTAATGAGTTACTGGCATGGTACTCTTACCATAGTTGAGTATGTAGTTGTTTCTGTCTAGGTCTCTAATGCTCCACAACCGACACTCATTGGATTAGTCATATGCATTTATGTACATAACTAGAACTATCATAATGCACAAGAAATCACATCGAGTTCTACAATACACTATCTTAAGAGCATAACCCATAACTGATATTATCTAAGATACTATGGAGGACACAAATAGATTCCATGGTCGTAAGTATGATTTACAACTTAATTAAAGGGGTCGTTGAAGTAGCACACTAACTGAAATATTTATGCAAAATGGACTAATTAGAGAAGATCATTTGGATTTATCTATAACTTTCTCCCTACCAAACAATTTGCTAATCTTTTAAAGAAAATGACCATCCTTAATATGCCAAGTTTAATCCCATAAAATTGGTCAGTGTTGAACCCTTTGGAAAGGAAATCATAAGGTATGACTATCACTATAATGAATAATTATTTTCTCAATGCTTCCAACATTGATAAAAAGTTGAGGGAATAAAACAAGTCAACGCTTAATGGCTTTAAACACTGCATTTTTCTCTCTCAAAAAAGCACGAAAAAGTATAATTTGTAAATACACCATTCACTAGATTCATATATTATTCAAGTCCATTTATAATTAAGAACCAATGTTTTACCATTACCTAGTTAATTATATATCTTCCCAAGACTTGTGTGTCAATATTTTTATAATGTAATTCCATTATAGAGACTATTAACATGAGTTAAAAAGAGTTACTGAATATGGCATCTCCTTGATTCATGCAAGCAAGAGGCCTATAATTTTTGTATGCTATCATTTGTATTGTATCTTTTTATTTTCAATATTAAAACAATAGTTATTTGTATTCTACATCATTTGTGTGTTTACGTGCAACTATCATTTTATTCTAATTCTTTAATAGACATTAAGTGAAGTGTATTGAATTTTACAACTTTATTACTTGAAAAATAAATAGTGGAATGTCTTTTCCTTAGGAGGACTTTGGAAGTAGAGGAACGAGCCTCCCCTCCACTATTCTACTAAGATTATAGAACCCTAGTTTAGCAAGAGTAGTTGTAGAATAAACTTGTGTGATCAACAATTTGCTCATGGCAACCTTTTCTTTTAAAAAAAAATTACATGTTCTTTATACTCAATTGTAAGAGGAACTCCTTAATGAAAATGAATAATGTGTAAAATCAAATATTGTTTAGTATTTGCTTTCCAAAAATTATACATGACTTCTTGAGTTTAAGGACTATCGTATTAATTTATGCATTTGATTAACAAGGGTTGAAAAGTATGTTCAATTTAAAAGTAAAGCATGTTCTTCTAAGCTCTTCCATTTAAACTATTTTTTTTTTAGAGATATACTCTAATAGATACATATGCAAAATGTGGAATCCCAGATAGGGCACATGAACTATTCGACAAAATACCTCAGATGGATGTCATTTCATGAAATGCATGATCGCAGAATACACAAAATGGAGTCGTTGAAAGGGATTTAGAAACTTTTAGGCAAATGCAATTGGCAGGTGTTAAGCCAAAATCCTTAACCTTTGCCAACGTCCTCCCTGCCTATGCCAAATGGGCACTTAGAAATAGGGTATGGACTTTTATCATAGCATAGCGGAAGGGAAAATTTTGTTACTATTTAACAGAATACAAGGAAGCGTAGACAATGCGTAGAAAACCTAGTAGACATGCATGGAAAACAGGGAAGCATAGACAATGCATTTGAACTGTTTGACATAATGCCTTAAATGTCCACACCTTTAGCTTAAAATATCCACCAGAAAAAAAAAACATCACGTAAAGCACAAATTATAACAACTCTAAGCAGGTCATGATTTGCAGAAAGTGGAGCAGATAGAATGAAAACGAAAAGGGCCTCTCCAAGTAATGAAGGATCTCCATCCCATCACACACTTGATAATCATCAGGTAGTTCTTGAGAAATATGCCTTCCAGTCACCCCATGTACAGGAATTCACTATCACTTTTGTCTCCATTATTACTAACAAAGGGCTTAAAGAAAATCTAATTAAGGGTAACTTAACCATGGTAATGGAGAAAATAAAAATAGGTATACAGAGATATCAACGATTGCAGTATATGCACAAAATGGTTCTATTCAAAAGTCCCTTTGAAACTTTTAAGCAGAAGAAAATGGCAGATGTAAAGGCATATTCCACTATCCTTGTTAATGTCCTCCTATTTGTGCCTGTGTGGGCTTTAAAACAGAGTATGGAATAGGGTATGGATGGTAGGAGGCTAAGGAAATCTGCTTGGTTCAAAACCGAAAGAAGAATAGTTAAACTAATGACATCTCATACAACTCGTTTATAATCACTTGAGTTTGATTAGATGGGCATGGCCTAAAACCCACACACAAATGATAACTGTACATATTCCCTTCGAGTATTTATACGATGTATAAAATGCACATAGTTTATTTAAGACAAGAACATTGTACCTGCAGATGGGTATTGATGGAATGTGAACCAACTTCTTCCAATGTCACAGATGTTGCAACCACCATGTCAATTGAGTTGAAAATCTGGGGATTACCCATCTGAACCAGAGCATCTAGTTTAGTCTAGCCCTTCAAACAAGAGATGAGTCCCTTCTTCCTTACAATTCTAGGCATTTTATAGAAAAGTCCATTCTCCATATTTTTTTTTTAATGATCCTCCACTCTCTTTGTTTAATGATAATGCATCCTCCACTTTCTTTGTTTAAGTGTAATCCATTGTTAATTGTTTATTATTTGTATTTTTCAATGAATATACATTTTATGTTTAGTTTTCAAATTTAAAATTCAAAAGTTGAGTTGTGACATTATTACAATAGTATTTCAATTTGACTTCAAAATTCAAATGTGGGTTATGACAAATTCGGAACACCATCTGAACTTCACTATGCTCAGGAGTTTTGTTAATGCATCTACAACATTTGCCATAGTCTATCTTTTCTAGCTTCACCTGTCATCCTTGACTATATCTCTCATGAAGTGATCCTAAATATCAATGTGTGTGGTCCTAGCATTAAAAGTTAGGTTCTTCACAAGGTAGATTGCACTCTGACTATCACAATAAACTGTAACTGCACCATGTTTCAACCCAATATTTGAACACAGACACTTCAACCAAATGGTTTCTTTACATGCATGAGTAGCTGCCACATACTCTGCCTTTATAGTGGACAAAATGACCACAACCTATCGCTTGCTCATCCAACTGATTACACCACCATTAAGAGTAAATACATATGCACTGGTGGACCTTCTGCTATCGACATCACCAACGTAGTCAGAATCCACAAAACCACGAATACTCAAGGAATGTTGATCTCCTATACCATGAAAACATATAGAGTACTCTGTTGCACCCAGCAAATATCTGAAGACCCTCTTAACTGCATCCCAATGCACTCTTCTAGGATTAGACATAAAACGAGAAAGAACTCCCATTGCTTGGGTAATGTTTAGTCTTGTACAGACCAGAGCATACATTAAGCTTCCAACTGCACTCTGCTCATGTCTTCCATCTCCAATGGGGATGTAGGGCATTGTGAAATAGAGAGCTTCGTTCCCAATGTAACAGGATCACAAAGTAGTTTACAATCCTGCATATTAAACCTTTTCAAAACTGAACAAACATACTTACTCTAGCCAAGCCATAGCTTTTTATTCTCACGATCTCTTCTGATGTCTATCCCAAGTATGTGCTTTGCTGCACCAAGATCTTTCATTTCAAATTTTGCAGAGCTAAGATTTTAATTCTGCAATCAAACCTTTGCCTTTCCCAATAAATGTGTCATCAACATATAAAGCAATTACCAGGAAACGATCACCATCAAATTTAAAATGTAATTAGTGATCAGATTTAGACCGCACAAATCCCAAACTCAACACATATGTATCAAACTTCTGGTACCACATCCTAGGACTTTGTTTAAGGCCATACAGAGATTTCTTAACTTACAAACCAACTTGCTTTTACCTTTCACCACTAGTGCTTTGGCTATGTCATATAGATTTCTTCCTCCAAATCACTATGAAGGAAAGTAGTTTTCACATCCATTTGTTCAACCTCTAAGTCATAAGCTACTGCAATAGATAATAAAAACTGAATGGATGTTATTTTAGCAACATCAGAAAAGATCTCACCATAATCAATACCCTCAACCTGAGAGTATCCCTTCGCAACCAACTGTGCCTTATACTTTTCAACATTTCCATCTGAACCAATCTTTTTCTTAAACACCCATTTACATCCAATAGGTTTCTATCCTTCAGGCAATGGTACTAAGTCCCATATATCATTTCGTTCAAGGGCTACCATCTCTTCATTCATGGCTAGTTTCCAGGACTCTGCATCATTCATACCCAAAGCCTCTTCCACAAATCTCGGTTCATCAATGTTAATACTAAAAGCAAATATACACTTCCAATCATCAGGTGAATACCCATATCTTTCAGGTGGTTGCTTATGCCTTGTAGACCTTCAAACAAGCTGAGGTGGAGGTTTTTCCACTTCCTCCTCTTCTTCCTCTTCTAAAGATTCAAAGCTTGATGAGCTCTCCTCAACTTCTTGTCTATCTTGGGGTCTCGATTCAACTTTCTCAGGCATAGAAGGAAGTTGAATCACATTCTTTTTTTGTTCAATTTCTTTATGTTGTTCTGGCTGAAAAGTAATAGAAGAAGATTTAATCTCTTGAAAAAAAACACTTCTAGAATAAATTACCTTTTGTGCAATAGGGTCCCAAATCTTGTATCCTTTCACACCATAACTATAGCTGATGAAGATACATTTGACATTCTTAGAATCCAACTTTGTTCTCTTCTCCTTAGGCACATGTGCATATGCCTCACAACCAAAAACTCTCAGATGTCTAAGTGAAGGCTTTTTCCCCGACCACGCCTCCATTGGTGTTTTATCAACAAGTGCTGATGTAGGAGATCTATCGATCAAATAACAGGCAGTGGCAATAGTTTCAGCCCAAAACTTTTGTTCTAGACCAGCTCCACTCAACATGCTCCTAGCCTTCTCCATCAACATTTTGTTTATTCTTTCTACAACTCTATTCTACTGCGAAGAATATGGAGTTGTCTTTTGTCTTTTAATCCCGCAATATGTATAGAATCTGTCAAAATCTGTAGAATAGTACTCACTACCATTGTTAGTCCTCAAATGTTTAATTTTCTTTCCAATATGAGTTTCTACCAAAGCCTTGAACTCCTTAAAATGACTGAAAACTTCATATTTACTCTTTAAAAAATATACCCATATTCTCCTACTGAAATTATCAATGAAAGTAACATAATACACTGATTTACCAATAGAAGCAACATCAACATGACCAAATGCATCCAAATGAATTAGATCTAAGATACATGAAGACTTATGAGAAAATGAGTAAAACTAAATGCAGTTTTGTTTACCATAAACACAATGTTCATAGAAATCAAATTCCATATTGCAATCATTTAACCCCTCAACTAGGTTCTTATTTTTCAGGGCTTTCAAACCCTTCTCTCCAATGTGGCCAAGCCTTTGGTGCCATAACATTGTCTTCTCTGTAGACAACTTTGATTCGATAGATAGAGCACCCTTGGGTACCTAGAAGCCACAACCATCCACAAAAGAGGAAACCATCTCTTTTTACAGTGAAGTAGTTACTGGCTTAATTTTATCAGAAGTGCTATTGCACTCAACCGTGCATACATCAAGCTAGTGTAATGTACCTAATCTGCTTCCTCTTGCTATCACCATAGCACCTCTCACCATTTTCACACCTACTTTAGAAAACTGTACATCCACACCCACATCTATTAGCTTGCTAACAAATAATAAATTTCTTGCTAGTCCTCGGATATGCAAGACACCATCAAATCGTCTAACTCTACGATCAAAAAATTTCACATGAATACTACTACGACCAACAATGTCAAGGAAAGAATTATCACCCAAATACACCTTACCACCATCATAGTTTTCATACTTACTAAACCAATTTTTGTTAGGAGTCATGTGGAAAGATGCACTTGAGTCTATCAACCATGCATTATCACCTACACGAGAGGCCAAGGTTGTAATAAAGACGTCTCCATCTTCCTTTTCGGACTCAGAATTAGAATCTTGCTTCTTCTTCTTTTTCTTCTCTTCTTTACATTCCTTTTAGAAGTGTCCGTATTTGCCACAGTTCCAACATACTGCCTTGGACTTACTAGGAGATTTTGATCTCCCATTATTCTTGGACTTGGAACAACCACGCTACTTCTCATCTTTACTTCATTCTTTTGGTCTTCCTTGAACACTCAAAGCCTCTTTGGCACTCAAAGAGACCTTCCTTTTCATCTCTTCAGAGAGTAGAGAACCAACAACATCCTTCATATTCAAAGTGACTGAAGTGCTCCCAATGGCCATGACTAGGCTATCCCATGAGTCTGGCAATGAACACAGCAAAGTTTGGCACCTTTCTTCTTCTTCCATCTTAACCCTAACTGAGGTCAACTGAGTCACCAACATATTAAAAGTTACCAGATGCTCAAAAATATGTCCACCTTCTTCCATTCTCAAGGAATACAACTTCTTCCTCAAGAAAATCTTATTTACTAGAGATTTGGCTTGATATATTTCACCCAACTTCTTCCATAGCTTTTTTGAAGTGGATTCTTTGTGAACATTTATCATAATTGAGTCTGCAAGGCATAGTCTTATGAGACCTTTAGCTTTTCTATCCATTACATCATATTTTATAGCCAAAGTTGGATCCGTAGGCCTCTGGACATTTTCATCTAGTGCATCCCATAGATCCCGATCAATTAACAGATCGTCCATCTTCAGCTTCTACATTTCAAAATTTGTGTCAGAAAACTTCTCTACCTCAACTCTTCCAGATGCACTCTCCATCTCTATTATCCTACAATGTAGAATATGAAATACTATGCACAAACTCCCACTCAAACTTGATTAGCTCAAAAAACCCTGTACCCAACAAATAGAACTAAAACTGGCCAGGCTCTGATACCATTTGTAAGGAAGCAAAGGTGTGCAGAAATGCTTCCTACGCTAACCTTGAGAGGAGGGTTATGCAAATTTCAAATGCAATATTACAGAGATATCAAGAAACACATGAAATAGCATAAACATAATAACATTAAAACCATAACACAGTGATATACGTGAGGAAAACCCTTTCGGGAGAAAAACCCCACACTCCAAAAGTTGCACAATGTATTATCAAATCTCAAAACAGATTACAACACACTTGCAATGCAAGTTCTTACAAGAGTCTTCACATCAACTCAAACTAGAGGAACTTCGGCAGCATACAAACTTGCAAACTAATTCTCACCTCTCTCAATGACTATCTCAAAGTACCAATATATATTACATTGCATATGAGAACCTTCTAGGGATAAAGCATTTCTTTTTAGAAAATATCTAATAAAATCTCATAGCAATCTTATCTTTATCTTCATATAAAAGATATTTCTCAAAATAGCCGCTTTTCACCTATCATATTGCTTTATTTTTATTTCCATACAAGGTTGAGACACTTTCTTTTTTTTCTTTGTTTTTTTTTTTTTTCTATTTTTAAAACGCTTTATTTCTAACATGCCTCTGAGTCGTTAGCCTTGATAATCAAGAAGAGCTTTCCAACTTGAGGCTGTGTCCTTAGTCTCAATTACCACTACAAATGACCAAATCCAAGTTTAGATTTATCTGAAACTAAACGCATCCCTTAACACCAGAAAGAACGACAAAAATCCGTATGGAAACAAATCCATTTTACAGAAAAGGCATAATGTTAACTAATTAGTCTGTCAATGAAATGATCTGTTCTTTCTTTTCTTTTAAAGTTGCTTTGAATAGAATTAATCCAACGTTCAACTCTAGTTTCTATACTCTATCATGTATCAATTTAGATCCAAACCCAGTTGGTGTAAGCAAAGGACCCTGCATCCCAATTCTACAAAATCTCAGTATTACCAACCCCTTGATAAAACATAGTTGAACTAAAATAGAAACAAGCATGAGTTTGAATACCTTTTGCAAGGAAGCCTGTTGCACCAGTGACTAGAATGTTTTTGGCCTTGAGAAAATCAACTATACCCAGGCCCTTGTATAATGAGTGCTCCTTCACTGATCCATTTCTTTCTTTGATAGCGATATGAGAATTTGTAGCTCTAATTGCAATGCAGCTAGCTGAATTTCTTCTTTGCTGATATAATTGTAGAGAATGCCTAGAAAAGTGAGTGCCGTGCTTGGACGGCTTATGCCCCAAATAGGGCTTCTTAAAAGAAGAGTTTAAAGAAGAATAACCTTGATACACCAGCTTCAGAGCTTCCATATTGCTTGATATTCGTCATGTATATTGAAGGCAAAAGAGTGTAGAAGTCTATATAGGACATTTTCTAGTAAGTGGAGTGTGAGAACAGCCTTCCTGCAATAATTAATGTTCTCAACTGTAAATAAAAGTTATTTGAGGCTGGCAAGATTGAGACGTTCATACCTTAAAATTGCAACTTTTTTGTCACGGTGCAATTACTTGGTGTTAAGATCTTACTAGATTCTAAGAATGTCTTTCACTTGTAGGGGCACAAGAGGGAACAATAATAGTTTTTTAGTGAATTCAGGATGTATGGTTGGTTTGGGGTTAACTACTCATCAATTATATATTTAATTGTACTCTACTTAAACATCATCCATTTCAATGGTCAAACAATCAATAACAATTTTATACCTCATTCACAGTAAAAAGTGGTAAATATTTGTCCTTTTTTATTGGCCAAAATTTACTTTTGACTATTGAAATGGATGATATTTAAGTATTGTTTTTTTTCCCACATTAACTTAGATGCAATAAAATGATCAAACCTAATAAAATAAATAAATTAGATTTAAAAAAAGAGTAATTGAAGAGATATTAGATGTTTGTTTGTTTTAGTTTGGTTTGAATATTGTGATAGAAAATATGAATCTAGAATTGGATTGTAACTAATTTATATGGAAGATTCTACTATTGCAAATTGGGTTGTGTCATGTGACCTAGTCCTAGATTGGGTTGTGTCATGCAGTTGGTCCAACTAGTGCAAGATAGTACTCTGTGGATACAAATTTGTTGGCCTCACTTACCTATGTCTTATGTCCTTGTTTTTTATTGCAATCTTGTTGCAATAAGTCCTCCAAAAGGATGCGCCATAGCCCTATTCAATTTGTTGGATGAGTTGAATGAGTCCTCCAACAATAGTTTAAGTTTTAGCAATCTTTATTCATTGTAACAGTGGCATTTCTTGTACCACATTAACAAGATTGATTTAGTTCTATTAATATAATTGGTCTTATTTTGGTTGTAGAAAAGTAAAGTGGCCTTAATATGTTTTAGCATCATTTCCTTCTTATTCCTCTCTTCATGCATGTTTGTTAGTTTGAATTCCTCCATATAAGTTAATTTTCTCTTTGTACAAATTGAAATGGTTGATTTGTTAGTCCTCGAGGTGTTGGCCAAAATTTAATTCAATTACATACATATACGTCAATGCAATGTTTCTTGAAACATTCTATGTGCATGTAATATTTACTTACTAATTGTCCTAACTCCTACATCTAAGCTTATAAAGAAGCATTCAAACAAAGAGCATTGGAGTGTGTAAAGCCTATAACAACCAATAGCCTCTTGTGGAAGAACACAAGGCCTTGTATCTATACTTAATCAATAACAATTATATTTATTCTTTTGTTTTTATGGCAATATCTCAAGGAAAATGTGGGTTTGATTTTCTTTTCATAATTATATACAAATGAATTTTATTTTCAAAATACATACTTTATATGTCATGCACTTCAACTTAAAGTACAACATAAGTTTGTATTATTACTCTCAATAATAAATTATAATTAAAATCAATCCATACATTTTGTAAAATCCATTATTATCAATATATATATATATAACCACTCATTAGATGATTTAATATTAACACTATATAATTGAAAAAAAAATCTAATTAATATATATTTATATATATATATAAATTTTATGATTTATTTAAATGGCATTCTATTTTATCTATTTAAAATTAATATGTTAAATTTAATTAATTTTATTAATAATATTTAATTATTAACAGCTATCCGTTCCAATCCTTCAAAGACTTTTATATGAAACAACTATCTTCTCATAATCATCTGTTCCCTCACATTTAACTGAAATGTGAGTCCGTAAGAAATCCCCAACTATTTACCATGAATAGTAAGTAAATAATAATCAATAAATACTTAAAACTTACAATATAATAGATGCTAAGCTTACATCATATAAGAAACCAAAAAAAAATGAACAAGCATAAGATAACCTATACAACAAAAACAACAACAAATACCCACGCCATTAATAACCTTCAATTCCTTTTTTATTATCTAAGACCTAGATGGACTGCAGGAATCCTATTTTGTTCAATGACGGCTTTAAACCTTCTTTTTCATCATAACATTTCCAAGAAGTCCCGGAATATGAATGTTCATAATGTAATCGTTCCACTGTATCCTATTTACATCAAATCCAAATATTTCCTTTTCTTCTTGGGATAGTTCTTGGAATAACTTATTTGTGTTTGAGTTGTCAAATCTGAAGTCAAAATAAATACAGTTCTTGTGAGATAGTGTTTTAATCCAAGAAGAACAATAAAAACAGTGAAATAAATTTCAACATATAGATTTACCTCGCTCTGCAAGTCAAGTATGACTGGTATATTCTGCCCATGTGTTTATTCACACGGGCTCTTACTTTCATAGCATTGCGCTCTTGCTTTTCCATTTGGACAAAATGGTGTCCATTTGCCTATTATCATTACACATATTTGTAATCATCATTTAATGCATAAATTTTTAAACAAGACAATTAAACAGCAACTGTTGAAATAATTCCCCAGAAAAAAAACCACCTACAAATCAACTTGGGCTAAGAATGCATTAGAAGTCTTCATCTATGTCATCATAAATAAAATATTGCACTGCAACTTACATTTAATGACATGTTTATAGCATGAGAAGAGAGATCTTCCATGTTGCCAAATAGCTTGAGAGAATCCTTTACTTTTATTGGTTTACCCCTAACATCTACGTAAGGATGGGCTTTAAAATACTGATGAAACATCTCAAAAAGTTCTCCAATAAGTACTGGATTTGCAACAGAAGAAGCCATTTGATAAACCTCCAGGCCAGATTTGCCAGCATGCTTTGCCATTACTGCCAGTATTGCGTTTGCAACCATATCTACTGGGACCTGAAATCATATTATTTGCATTTATATATACATGTAGAAATATATTTGTCTATTAATACTCATCAATACGACTCAAGAAGATATTGTTAAAGCTGTATGTTGATACTTACCATATCAAGAGCCATATTTGGATCAGCAATCAGGGCAGATAGCTGGCCTTTTGCATAGTAGGCAATTATTGGATCCACCATCCTGCATCAATTGAATCATTGTATGAGGTTTAGTCCACAACTACAAAACTGTTCAAACATTATCAAATTATCTTTAGACCTGAAAAAGACAGTATCTCAATGAAGTTGGATGATTGTAAAATTATAAGTAGTAGCTTGCAAAGGAGAGGACCTTTGGGATATTTATTTTCTATTGGTACAAAGGTCATTTACCAATGCAACTTTTACATTGGAAAAGAAAGAATCAACCAAAGAAGGGAGGTTCTTGATGAACTAGTCTCAAGAGCATAAATGCCTTCAAGGCCCTCTACTAACCAAGCCAAAAAGTAGTGAGGAAGTGGGGGAACCCAGACCAAGAGGAGAGCAGAAAAATAAAGAATCCAGACTTCAAATACTTTGGGTAATAAATAAAGAATACTTCATACATACATACATGAAGTTTAAGACTGTTCTTACATACAATTAATACTTTAAATAAAGAATACTTTTAAACAATCTTATAAAGAAGTTAAACCAAATTGATAGATGGTACAAACAATTTTGATTCGCTCTTACAAATTATCTTCAAAGACACTTTGACAGGTCCTAGAAACTAGTCTTTGGCTAATAAATACTTCATACATACATGAAGTTTAAGACAGTTCTTACCGAAGGCCTTCTATCCATCCAGGAAATGGATCACTGTAGGTTCCTTCAATCACACTAGGTCTAAAAATAGCCAATGGGATTTCTCCTCTGTTATGGTCTAAAAACATTTCTCCCATGGCCTTACTAAACACATAAACATCATTCCATCCATATGTTTTTGCCCTGCACAGTTTTTCAGGTAAAATATATTTTTTAAATTTTGAGATTATTTCTACGCTCTAGTTTTTAAATCTAACTTCTAGACACCTCTTTAAGGATAAATTGGATCGTAGAATGTGAACATTGAAAATACAATCAAATTAAGAAGCAGCTCAGGAATTCATTGTGTACCTTTTCAATGCCATGTCTTTCATTGTTTGGGAAATGTCATCCTCATTTAGAGCTTTACAGTTTTTGGATTCTAACATTCTGGTCTCATGAAAAGTGAGAATTGTTTTTGCTGATTCAATTTCATTCAGAATGTTCAAAGCTGGAGCATCTTCGAGCCCTTTGGCTAGGCTTTCTCCCATTTTGAATGGTTTTTCGACTATCCTACCTTCTCTTTGCCCATTGACATATGCTGCAGGTTAAGAAAAACAAAAGCAGTCACGTTCAGAATGCAATAATGTGTTGCTTCCATTAATTGCTAAGCTTACAGGTAATTTATGATATAAAGGGTACCTGTCGATACATGCAGAAAGAGTTGTAGCTTTCTGCAACTTCTTCCAAACTCCATGAGCCGAGATGGTCCTCTTGTATTTGTCTCCAAAGCAACATCATACCTAAATGATAAATATACATAGTAAGTTTGTAATTAGAGTTTTTAACTCTTTGGAAGGTTGAGAATGGGTTTTGTTATTGCATGGCTTTAAAAGTTGCTTTTTACTCTGTTAAAACAAAGGAAAAAATAATAAAAAACTTTGTCCAATAATAGGGGATCAGGTGGTAAAACAAAATGCACTTAAGTGTATCTATAATTCATGTGTTATTCATGGTTTATTTTACCATGTCTAAATGGAGTCTTGCAGATTGGGACGCCCACAAACAATGAAGCTTTACTGGTTCTTACATTATTAATACCTGCTTGGGTTCAATATTTCTTATCTTGTAATTAATCTGGGCAGTTTCCACCAACAAAAATGGATAATTTTGTTGTTAAAAATTTTATGTAAAGCTAAACAATTTTTTAACAAACAAATAATGTTCAAAAACTATTTTTTCAGTCAAAGGGTTTTTGGTTTACTGGTGAAGTTGAAAGGTTTTGAATGAACTCACCAGAGATCAAGTCTTGTTGAGTGCAAAGCCCCACACCATAAGGGATGAGGCTACCCCTCAGTCCTTGACTCTCAGCCAAAGAGCTTCAAGGCCTTTGGTTTATTGGTGAAGTTGAATGATTCTAAATGAGCCCATTAGAGATAAAGTCTTGCTGAACGCAAGGCCTTGACACCACAAGAGATGAGATTAAGATCATACCCCAGACAACTTTGACAAAATGAATACCCTTCAGTCCTTGACTATCAAGGGAAAAAATTTCAACCTAAAACTCTGAATAACTGAAAATTTCTGTGAGTTTGATATGAAACCCTAAAAAATGAATGATTCTAAATGAGCCCATTAGAGATCAAGTCTTGCTGAATGCAAGGCCTTGACATCATAAGAAATGGGATTAAGATCATACCCCAGACAACTTTGACAAGATGAATATACTTCAGTCCTTGACTATTAAGGGAAAAAATTTCAAGATGAATATACTTCAGTCCTTAACTATTAAGGGAAAAATTTTCAACCTAAAACTCTGAATAACTAAAAATTTCTGTGAGTTTAATATAAAACCCTAAAAAAAATCTTATAAGTTTGATATAAAACCCTAAAAAAAAATTCTTCGTATTCATTCACATTCGAAGTCTGTCTTATTGCTCCAATCACGTTGATCCAAAAACACTTCTAAACCCTGACCGTCAGGATTTAGTACTCACACTGACGTTCTGCTAGCATTTGTGTCAGAATATCTGCTATGGACTGTTATCCACAAATAAACAAACATTATACTTGTTAAATGTTGTGTTTCGATTGATAATTTGCTCTATTAAATGCATGAAAATTTCAGAAAACGAACCTCGACGTGCGTCTCGTTGTCAACTTCCATTGCAGCCAGAGATTTTCGAAAACTTGAGGGCTTTTATAAAAAGATGATGCCTGACAACTTCTTCAGAATCAATGGACACCATCCCTAATATATAAATCAGCTGTGCCTAACAAAAAAACGTCCGTGATGGTTCAAGAGCACAGAGAGCAAAAGCCATGCGAATTTTTGCGTAGACGTCTGGGCCACTGTGAAGACGACGGCAATGGCGATCTGTGTGCACTGCTTGACAGCCGGTTGTGTGCATGCATTTCTCTATCTTCTTTTCTTCTGTCTCAGACCTTAAAATGTAAATGGAAATCTCTATTGTTTTCTTTGCTTTTAGCATTGATTCGGCATGAAACCTTTCAACATAATTATGTAAAAGAAGCTCATGATATTTCCACAGTTGAATCAAAGAAGCTCACAGTTTCTTCCGGAAGCATTTCAATTTATCTAAAATTCACTTTGTCCAATAAGAAGGGCTCGGGTGGTAAAACAAAATGCACTTCAATTTATCTAAAATTTATGTGTTATCCTGGTTTATTTAACCATATCTAAATGGTGTCTTGCAGATTCTGACGCCCACAAACAATGAAGCTTTACTGGTTCTTTCATTATTAGCAATTGTTTGGGTTCAATATTTTGTCAAAGGACTTTTAGTCTGTTGGTAAAGTTGAAAGGTTCTGAATGAACCTACTAGGGATGAAGTCTTGCTGAGTGCAAGGTCTCTTACACTATAAGGATGAGGTCGGGATAGTACCACAAGCAAATTTGGCCTAATGGATATCCCTCAGTCTTTGGCTCTCAACTGAAGAAGTGGCCCCCCACACTATAAGGATGAGGCCCGGATCATACCACAAGCAAATTTGGGGGAATGGATACCCCTCAGTCTTTGGCTCTCAGCTGAAGAGGTGGGTAGCAAAAACGATCTTGTGGCTGATCTCCATAAAAAATATATATATTTCTTATTTTGCAATTAATATGGACAATTTCCACCAACAAAAATCATAAATTTCTCTTTTAAAAAACTTTATGCAATTTTAATGTAAGTTAAACAATTTTTTAACAAATAAATAATATTCAAAAGTTATTTTTTGTCAATGGGCTTTTGGTTTATTTGGGAAGTTGAATGGTTCTAAATGAGCCCTTCACAGATCAAGTTTTGCTGAGTACAAGGCCCCAACATAATAAGAGATGAGAGGGGAATCATGCCCTCAACATCATAAGGAATGAGACTGGAATCAGGCCCTGGACCACTTTGACAAAATGAATACCTTTCAATCCTTAACTCATACACCTGTATGGAAACACTCCTAACCCCTGACGCTCAAGATAACCCCTGATGCTCAAGATTTATTGCTCAAGAGATCATCATAAGAGATGAGACTTGAATCTTGCCCTGAACCACTTTGACAAATTGAATACATTTCAGTCCTTAACTCATACACCTGTATGGAAACACTCCTAACCCCTGATGGTTAAGATTTATTACTCACACTGACATCCTGCTAGCATATTTACAACTGACAGTGTTATTAACTAGCATTTGTGTCATAATATCTGCTATGGACTGTCAATCACAAATAAACAAACATTATACTTATTAAATGGTGTGTTTCCATTGATAATTTGCTCTTACATTTAAGATACCTTCACCTTTCAACATATTTACAACTTTCCTAAAGACATAATATTTCCACAGTCCATTGCTAATGATTTGAATGAAAGAAGCTCTCACAGTTTCTTCAGAAGCATTTCAATTCTTTACTACTTTCTTGTAAATTTACCACCGTTTTCAAGACCTTATAATCTATCATAGTCATTTATTGTTTTCTTCTTGTTTCCTCCGCCACGCAGCATCCAGGAAACCTTAATATCACTAAAAATAATTTCAAAAGCATGCCTGTTCAAAAAAAAAAAAAAACTAAACTTAATCTTCGTGTGTATTTAACTTTCCGGCCTGACCACGCCTTAGAATCTCTTCAAACCTCTCAAATTTTTGCCCTATTGTGCATTGAACGCCGTTTTCTTTGTACTCAACGCAGGCTTTCACGCCTCACCTATAAGAATCGATATGTGCACCAACCAGACCTTAAAATCACAAAAATCTCTCAAATCTTTTCTTGTTTTTTTTCCTTAAAAACTGTCGAATCTTTTCTCATTTCCTTCCTTCGGATTTTACTTATTAAAAAATATCTTCAGCTCGTATTTCAGTTTTCTTAAATATCTTAATTTCTCATTATCTAATATTTTATGCAGGTCAGAGATCAAAAACTTACCTGGCATCAAATGAAGTGACAGCTGCAGAGTTCAATATTACATCGAGATGACGTGCAAGCTTTTCTGCCACATCTGCTTGAATTCCTAGATTGTCCAATGAAACATCACCAGCAACGGGAACAAATTTTGCCAGTACAAACTCCTCGTACCGCTCTCCATAAATGCCTCTTAAATGTCTAAATAGCTCCGAACATATTATCTGTTACAGGAGAAAAGCAAAAGATGGCAGAGTAGTTACATAGTTCATTGGTTAATATTAATTTTTGAGCATCTACTGTTCACTCTTCTTGACTGTATCTCTTTATTTATAATCTTTTTGCTTAAAAGAAAAAAAGTATTGAGTGCATTACCTAATACATTGGAACTGATTAGCACCAGCTAGCATCTAAGAATAGTAAAGTTTTCAGTCTAGCCTATGGTGCCTTGCTTGTCTCTCATTTTATCAATGTGACATAAAATTACACACCCAACACTAAATTCTTGCCTTCAAAGCAATTTTTATTTTTCCAGAGTCATTTTAATCACAATGAACTATGGCAGAATGCCCATCATAACTTACCTACTTCATCCTTTAGCCTGTGCAATTCTTCTTATTCTTCTCTTTTAGTGTGTGCATCTGTTTTTGAGATTTTCTTGTTTAGGAATTATTATATATAAGGAAAAAACTCACACACAACTAACACTTTTTTCTTCTCTTATCATTTTACATAGATAGTCATGATATTATGTGATCCATGGCAGAATGCACATCACAGCTTACTTCGTTCTTCAGCCTTTGCAATGCAGCCTCTGAGTCTTTAGCCTTGATAATCAAGAAGAGCCTTCCAACTTGTGGCTGTGTCCTTAGTATTTTCTCAATTACCACTGCAAATGACCAAATCCAAGTTTAGATCTATCTGAAACTAAACGCATCCTTTAACACCAAAAACAAAGATAAAAATCTTTATGGAAACAAATCCATTTTACAGAAAAGGCATCAATGCAACATCCCCACATCAGAAACAACTATTTATTCCACTAAATCTAATTAAAACAAGGTGAACTGAAAATGTTAACTAATTAGTCTGTCAATGAAATGATCTGTTCTTTCTTTTTCTTTTAAAGATGCTTTGAATAGAATTAATCCAACGTTCAACTCTAGTTTCTATACTCTATCATGCATCAATTTAGATCCAAACCCAGTTGGTGTAAACAAAGGGCCCTGCATCTTAATTCTACAAAATCTCAGTATTACCAAGATCTAGTTACCAACCCCTTGATAAAACATAGTTGAACTAAAATAGAAACAAGCATGAATTTGAATACCTTTTGCAAGAAAGCCTGTTGAACCAGTGATTAGAATGTTTTTGGCCTTGAGAAAATCAACTATACCCAGGCCCTTGTACAATGAGTGCTCCTTCACTGATCCATTTCTTTCTTTGATAGCGATATGAGAATTTGTAGCTCTAATTGCAATGCAGCTAGCTGAATTTCTTCGTTGCTGATATAAACGTAGAGAATGCCTAGAAAAGTGAGTGCCATGCTTGGAGGGCTTATGCTCCAAATAGGGCTTCTTAGAAGAAGAGTTTAAAGAACAACCTTGATACACCAGCTTTAAAGCTTCCATATTGCTTAATATTTGTCAAGTGTATTCAGGACAAAAGAGTGTATAAGTATATATAGAACATTTTCGAGTAAGTGGGGTGTGAGAACAGCATTCCTGCAATATTTAATGTTCTCAACTGTAAAGAAAAGCTAGTTGAGGCTGGCTAGAAAGAGACATTCATACCTTAAAATTGCAACTTTATTGTCATGGTGCAATTAATTCGTGTTAAGATCTTCCCAGATTGTGGGCCAGATAAATGAATGACATTGAAGGCACAAGAGGGAACAACAATAGTTTTGAAGTTGATTATCCCCCCCACATGGTGTATGCTTGGCTTTGGGTTAACTACTCATCAAAAATATATATAATTGTAGGGTAAATATAAGTGTTTGTCTTCTCTTTTCCCCACTTTAATTTAGATGTAATAAAATGATCAAACCTAATAAAATAAATAAAGTAGATTTTTATAAAAAAATTGTATTAGAGTAATTGAAGAAGATTTGATGTTTGTTTGTTTTACTTTGGTGGGAGCATGATTTTGTCATTGACTATCTTGAATATTGCAATAGAAAATATGAATCTAACATGGGAATGAAAATCTATAATAAGGGGATTTTGTCTTATTCTATATGGAAGATTCTCCTATTGTAAATTGGGTTGTGTCATGTGACCTAGTCCTAGATTGGGCTATGTCATGCAATTTGGCCCAACTAGTGCAAGCTAGTACTCTGTTGATACAAATTTGTTGGCCTCACTTACCTCTATCATACCTCTATCATCTATCCTTGTTCTTCTACTATGATTGTGTTGCTAAGCATGGTAGAGTGTGCTTCAACATGAAAGAAGGATCCTTGGCTTGTCTTGATACAAATGAAGTTATTAATGGAGAATAAAGTTTTATGAACATGCCAAGCAAGCGATGTAGATGGAATTCTAATAGATTGGTGAATTGGTGTAGTGTTTAAGTAGAAAAATATAGTTCTAAATGCTCTTTAATTTAATTAGCCTTTGTGCAATTACATGATCTCTAGATCTATTGTAATGACTTAAGAAATGCCCTTAAATGCATGTTAGTCATTAATTTGAATTATTTTTTGTGTGATCCAACAAGTTAATGACTATTTTGTGGAAAGGTTGGCTTTATAGCATGAAACAGTGAATTGAGTTTGGTAGACTAGGTTGTGCCAAGCAACCTAGTCTTGGACTAAGCAATGCCACACAATCTAGTCTAATGTAGTCAAATGTTGTGGAATGTGAAGTAGTGAAAGTTTCAAGGTGTAATATATTCGCAATTGGCATATGATAGATAAGAATTGGTATGTGTGCTAAAGAGGTCAAATCATGTGCCACAACTATGCATTTAAAACATGTGTGTAAAGTAGCATAAATGAAGGTATAAAAATGTGAGGTATACACTTTTATCCCTTACAATTAGATATGTTTTTATATGGAAAATAAATTATTCCAGTACAATTTACTTGGGACAAATAATTAAACAATAATAAAAGCATGGGATTAGGAGTTAGGATTGGAATAATAAATACATAATTGATTGTAGAATTTAAATATATTAAAAATATAATACTTAGCCAGATTTTAGATGGAGGAATATTTTGTACTCAAGATTCCAAGAATTAATTCACCAATATACTAAAAATTAGGGCCTTGTCTAGACAAACACCTCAAAATCTATGAATTGATCATGCTCTATTTTAGTTTAGATTCACACTAAGAAATTACTCTTTGTGTCTATGGTAGTAATATGGCATGTGGCATTGAACCTAGACCTATGGAAATGAACAATTAGGGAATTAATGATAGTAATAGATACACCTTAGCTCACTCTACCTGTGTTTGAAGTGGGGTGGTGTTTAGAGACCTAGTTTGAGAACATTTTAAGCGAGGGACATGTTCTCCTCAATCAAGCCCCTAGGTGGACTAATACAATGGTGATGAACCAAGATAAAAGACAACATGTAGTATGCTTAGGATGATGATGTAATGACCTAGGATGCTGTCATGTGAATAATCTTCTAATGGTTCCTAGGTGATCTAAATGAAAGTCCTTAAATACACTACCCTAGCATGCAATTCAAAATAATTTGTGCTTTAGTTGACTCATATTGACTAGTAAGGAAGGGAAACTTGGGCCCAAATTAGGAGATTTAAATTTAAAAGTTATAGGTTTAAATTTGTTCACACAAAAGTGCCCTAGATCAATTTTGTATCTGTGGATATGAACCGAGGTACCAAATGGCTAGATGTGTAGTCAGATCTATACTGGAGAATGAATAATGATAGGAATGGGCTAGGATAAGATTATTTGCCAAATTCCACATAAAATATTTCATCTTACACTAATCAATGTGTAAAGGACAACCTAATCACCATGAGCTCAAAAACATAAGGGGAAAGGGCATGAGTATATGATTTTCACCTTTACAATTTTATACATAATACATATATAAATTTGGACCTTCTAAAGTATTAACTAAATCTTAGAATGTTATAGTGTATAGTAGATCTATATTAAGTTGACAAATGAAGTTTTTGAAATGGATTTCGACTTAAATGGTGGATATTTGAATCATATAAATATTTGTACTTTCAACATGTATTTTGAATTGAAAAATTAAAGGTAAGGAAGAAGAAAAGCCAATCATGTGTAGTACCTCATGTAGACACTAAATCTTACCATGTCCTAACATCACATTAATTACCTCTTACATTCTAGCATCATCGAATTAGTTAGATAAATCATATTTATTTAATTAATTAATCTAATCATTCTTTTAAAGTTCTAATGTTAATTAAATATATTTATTCCCTAACGTTCCTCTTTGAACAAAATAAATACATAATAGTTTTTTAATCAATCTAAATTAGTTGAATAAACAAATCTAGTTTATCAACTAATTAATCATTTCTCTTTCTTAATCTTTAAATCCAAGCCATTCACATAAGGATGGCTCTAATCTTGCACATTCCTTGACACTTTATTTCAAAAATAATGTCAAACTTGCATCAGGTTCCAAAAAGTACCTTTTAATCTCCACCTACTAAAACCCAAAAAGGTACCTTTTAATCTCCGCCCTCCACTTAAAACAAGATACTCTCCATTCTTCATCTCTCTCAATCCTTGCCTTATTTATTTGCACCTCTCCCAAGCTTCCACTTGTAAGCTTCTCATTTCTTCATGCCACATTTTGGAAATATACTCATACAAATGCAAGATTTGGAATGAGAAGAGTTAGCTTCCCATTTTTTTCTTGCAAGTTGAAGATAGAGGATAAGATCTTCACTATTTTGTAGGTTTTGGGAGATCAAAGTTAAGGATACTGAGAAGTAATCAAAGTGTGACTTTTGAAGATGTGGGGTTGAATATTTTATGATTACATGCTAATTTTCATGGTTGGATTGCTGATGTGAACTTCCCCAAGATTCATTGTTAAAGTTGAACAGTTTAGTGGTTGTGTAGATTCTTATAGAAGCTATGTAACAGTATTGTGTTTATGTTAATCATGGTGAGAGGAGGAAGAATTATAATCTTAAGTAGAAATACAATAAAAATTCCCCCATGAAGTTTGATGTAAACATGTTTCAAGGAGGTTTATGAAATCAATAGTTTTCCTTGTGTGTTGATTTTTAGTTTTGTGTTTATAAATTAGTATGTATTTTAATTTGCTATAATTGTTTTTTTAAATTTTATGTTATAAATTAGGGAGTATATGTGGAGCTAACAATTTGATTTAGATAAAAAAGTTCTCTTGAATTTCTATTAAAATTAACCCTAAAAGTTTAGCTTCAAGTTAGGTTTCATGTGTGTAGTGTATGGTTGTGTTATTTCCTCTTTCTATCACATTGAAATATCGCTTTGATATAATTGGTTATGTGCATTAGACCCCATATTGAAATCATCTAAGAGATGTTGTGAAGTCTCATTGCGAGGAGAAGGTCTTCATTCAGTTTTGCTTCCTATCCTTGGTTGCATCACAACCATTTGATAGAACCATTTGATGCAATCAAGTATAGGGGTCCCCAATGCAAGGAAACCTTATCCTTGAAGCAAGACCACACAAAATTATTTTAAAGATACAATAATGATATATATTAATCATAAACAAATTGATTTTAAAATATCCCAATATTACAACAATGCAAGGAAAACTCAACACACTACTATGCACACTAAAACTAAACAAGTTAATTTTAAAGGCTAATTTTCATGGACAATCAACGAATATTTTTTTTATAATAAACCTTATACTCATCACAAACTAATTTATTGATCTTAAATTAGAAACAAAAATATAAATAATATCTTGAAAACCCTTTCTAATTTTTGAACCCAAAACATACACAAATTTATGAATTTGATCACCCTCATTCAGAAGCATTTTGCATCTAATTTTCCCATATCAAAACCCTTCCAAAAACACTATCATTACATTAAACCTACCAAAAAGCCTACAACAATATATTTGCTAATATCTATCTACATAGAGTGAATCCCAACACAACCTAATTTCAAATATGAAAATCTCAACTCAATCTTGGGGAAATAGTGATAGAGCTTCCCCTTATAAAATGCACTTTCCAACCCTACAAAAACAAATGTCTCTTCAACCTCCAATTTTAAGCACCATCCTTGAAAAAAACTTCAATTTTGATTTCTCCTTGGTCTCCTATATTCTAGGTTCTCCTTACTTCCTTCATTTGAGCTCCTGATAGCCTACAAGCAAAGAAGAGCTCTTTATCTCCTTCCTACACCATATCACTCTCTCTTGGAATATATGTTTTTCTCTCAACAAGGGTTTTTATGTACCTCTCCAAGTGTACAACCAAAACTATAAGCTTCATGAAATGAGGAAAATGTTACAACTCCTTCATGAGGTGCTAGGAACAAGGGACCCAAACAAGATCATAATAATGGAATTTACAAAAATATTAAATCTTTTTAAAAAATCAGGTCCATATTAAAGAGGAATAAGAAATAGAGAGGGGACATATCAAATTTGAGTACCATAACCCCCTTACATGCATCATACTTCATCAATATGATGTAAGCAAGAATCTAAGAAGTCAAACTATAACTCCCTCCACCTAGTCAATACAATTAAGACAAGGCATGTAATATTTTCCTCAAATTATAACTCATTTGCACATGAGCACCCAATTCAAGGTCATTAATATTCAAATGGAGGTAAAATATGCAATTTAAATAGCCAACATTTAAGTGTCCCACCATCCCAAGTGCCCTTATGAGAAGTTATGACTCTTCAACTTCTACAAGGTATCATGACGAAGTGTACAAGTGTCAATAGAATCCTTCCAAAGATTATTGTTAGGAAAGTGTGATATTTAATTACAATCCTATTGTCTAATGTTGGATCTCCCAACATCTTGGAATGGGTACTTGGACACCCATGTAGGTGATTTTGGGATATTATTATTTAATTATTATTCTTGTAACTTAAAAATATTGATTGTAATGGCATTACAGAGGGAGATGGAGGATGATGGTGGTAGTTACAATTTGACTTGACTTCATTTACACCACTCTCCACAATCCTAGGTGCTAGGTGGAGTGGACAATCTTTGCATGTCATGTGGGGTCCACAAGGATCATGGAGAGCATAAT
This sequence comes from Cunninghamia lanceolata, assembly GCA_027924645.1. Classification (NCBI taxonomy): domain Eukaryota; kingdom Viridiplantae; phylum Streptophyta; class Pinopsida; order Cupressales; family Cupressaceae; genus Cunninghamia; species Cunninghamia lanceolata. The sequence goes on along the minus strand of BSBN01001051.1, from coordinate 1,206,332 downwards.
GGAATGTTGCTTTTAGGGATTTGAGCCAACTCTTCACATGGGTGAAAGATGCTTGAGGAGTTACATTTTCTATTCATGAATGCATTGATTAGTCACATGAGGGCATTAGTTTTTTTCATACCATGGGTGGTCATGGTTTTCGGAATCCACTTGCGGTTTCCTCTCAACTCTTCTCTATAAATGTATGCATTGGATAGAGGTTTCATGGGTATTATAGGTACACAAGTGCTATTGAATTGCTATCAGATTGAAGGAAGAAGGTTTTTGTATATGTACTCTTGGATTAAAGATTAATACAGACTTGTGCTCTCTTTGATGTTAGAGTTTTTTCTTAAAGGGTTTATCCATATACATCTAGTGTTATGTGTTGAATTATTCTAGTTTATTGATTTTATATGCTTTCTCTATTTCCATTTCATTGGTTAATGCATGAACACATTAATATCTGTCCACTTAGTTTGGTGTTGTTGTTGTAATAGTTCACTCTGTATTTCAAGAATTATAACCAAATGTGAATGTCGAAATGAGAGGGAAACCATTTAAATTTTAATAATTTGAAATGTAGAGACAACCGCCTATACTTAGAAACAAAAGGTTAGACCAAAAAAATCTAGACTTGTAATTATCTTTTTTTGTTGATCTATTGATGGTTGGACCCCTAAGATGTTCCTACATCAAACACCCTAGGTAATAGTTTGTGAAAATAGTGCTCACATATCAAGGCTAAGTGATAGAACCACCCTTTTTTCATGTATAAACATTGGTGTACACATCATTGGAGTTAGGAACCTTTGAATAAATCAATCTCTCTTCCTTTGAACATCTTATACCTTGTATCCAAACCATGTGTCTAATGCAACAAAAAATATTTTTGGTTGATGTTGATGGTTGGGTCCCTAAGATGTTCCTACATCCAACATCCTAGGTAATAGTTTGTGAGAATAGTGCATGTCTTACACTATTTTATACTATCAACTTATACTTCTCATCTAAATATATGTCTTCCACAATCCATCCTCCTCTAAACTCTACCTCTCCTTTGCTTTCCCTCATCTATAGTTCATCTTTTCCCACTCCTTCCCTCCAACCAAAAACCTCTTCTACAATAACCTCACTTCCTCCCACACTTAATACTATCTCAAGGAAGTCATAATCATGTGTATTATCACTCTCTATTGTCACATTTAATGCAAGCATCTATCTATACCAACTCCAACTCCATATCATCCAAAGGACACATCACTATGCATTTCCTCCAATAGATTGTTTCTCTATATCCTCCATCATGGTGATCTCTCCTTCCATGAGATGCATACCTCCTCCATCATCCCTAATTCCATATAAAAAAAGTCTCCATCATGCTCATTTCTTCTAGAGGTAAGAGATGCCCTTTTGCTTCTTTTTCTTGATCTTCCACCATCACTTTGCTTGGACTTCTCAAAATTTCATCCAATGGATTCTCCTTCACAAGTTCTAACCTCTCATTCCTTCTCTTATTGATTCCAACTTTCATCATGTCAATATGATCCAACCTTTCTCTCAATATGTTCATTTTCTCAAGAGTTATATCCACACAAGCCCTCTCTATCCTCTCCATAAATGCAAATCTCACATCCCTCCTTGAGATCATCTCATTTATTCTTTTAGAAGAAATTTTTGATATAGATACTAATATACACACAAAACAATTCCTAACCTATCTAATTGAACAACACACACCCTTTAACTACTATAATCTAACCAACTTTGGTAAGATCTAATATGGGCAAGGATAGGGTCTAATGAAGGGAAAACTAATCCTTGCAAAAAGACCACACAAAACCATTTTTAAAGACACAATACAAGATTTATGACTCATAAACAATTTGATTTCTATAATATCTCAATATGACAATGGTTGAAAATGAAGGTAGAAATATTGCTATAAACTTTAAAACTATGTGTTTACAAAGTTAAAAATAAGATTAATCTATAACAATTAATGTGTAAGTGATTTTGCACTTTCAATCCAATGTAGAAGAGAAGAAAATAGCTTGCAAGAAGAAGATAAGTATTTATGTGGAGAAACCCCTAAGGGAAAAAAACTCCACACTCAAAGGTGTTTAAATGCTTGTATTAAATCTCTTAGTAAAAGATTACATTCAATACTGAAATTCCTCTAAGTCCTTGATGCACTTCAAAAGCTTCTTCAATCTTCAAACTTGTGAAATCTACTCTTTGGAAAATATATGTGCTTTTTTATTTTATACAAAAGATTCTTAATTCAAAAGCTTCTAAATTGAAAATTTTGAAACTCAAATTACAATAAATTGTAATTGATAACATGAGACATGTCCTCATGCAAAAACTAAGTGCTCCAAATAGAGAAGACTGAAGTCAAACTAAGCTAAGCTTCTTGTTAACTGTCAATCCTGAATGTGGGCACCCAAGTTTGCCCACTCAACCTTAGTCAACATAAAATGCATTTCCAAATAAAAGAAACAATTGAAAGTCTCAAGATTGGGTGCCCAAGTTAGCCCAATCTATTTCAGTCAACTGAAGTGATCAACACACACCAAATCTCATGCAACAACTTACACAATTGATGTCCTCAATATTATTCTGAATTAACCTGTTATGTATATGCAAGTGACATGCAAACACCTGTAGCAACATGCAAGAGATACCCATTAACTAAAAATGGATGAGTATTCTGCAAGTTTTCTAGAGTTGGAGTGTTTTACAAGTAACCTCATAAAACTGACATGCAACAACATGCAAGCACATGCAAGTGACATGCAACAACATGCAAGCACATGTAAGTGACATGCAACAACATGTGTAAGCACGTGCAAGTCCATAAAAGCAACATGCAAGCACATGCGAGTGACATGCAAAAACATGCAAGTCCATGAAAGCTTTTATGAACTCATGCAAGCAATATTCCAATATCATGCATCTCTAACATTTTAGTTAACTCCAACATTTATCCATGCAAAGTGTATTAACAATATTCACTCATGTACATAGAAAAGAAAACTCCAAGTCTAAATATAAGAAACCTCCAAAAGTGGGCACTCAAGTTAACTCCCACTCACTAGGAGTTGTCAAACTTTCAAAATAGACTTCAAGGAGTTGTCAACAAGTCTTCATGGACCCCATTCCAAAAGTGGATGCCCAAGTTTGACCCTACCATTTAGGAGTTAATTACAATAGGCCAAGTGTTATAATTAAATATTAATTTATGTCTCTAAGTCCTTATGTGTTGGGAACACATTCCAAGAACTTTGGAGACACATGAATTAGTTAGGATTGCAAGTTAATGGCAACTTATCCCAACAACAACAATGCAAGGAAAGCTCAACATACCACTATGTACACTAAACCTAGAGAGGTTGGTTTTCAAGGCTACTTTTTATGGATAGTGAAAGAACCTTATTTAATGATTTATAATTAACCTTATACTTATCGCAAGATAGTAATTTACTGATCTTAAATCATGAACAAAAAAATAGAAACAATATATTAAACCCATATTGATTTTTTGAACCTAAAACATACACAAAGTTGAATTTTGTTACCCATAACTTAGAAGCATCACATCCTATTTTCTCACATCCAAACCCTTTCAATCAACACTTCATACAACACATTTATTGATATCTACCCACATAAAATGAATCCCAACACTCAACCTAATTCCATAATATGAAAATCTCAACTCCAGACAATCTTGGGGAAATTTTGATAGAGTTTTCCCCTTAAAAATTCACTTTCCAACCTTACAAAAACATAACTCTTCAACCTCTAATATGTAGAACCAAATGCTTGCAAAAATAATCTCAATGTTCTTTTCTCCTTAGTATCCTATCTTCTAGGTACTCCCCAATTCTCTCATTTGAGATCCTAATGACCTTGGGGTGTTCTTAAACACTTCAAGGAAGTCAAAAAATAGGGGAGGAAATGAAGGAATGAAGTATTTTATAGTTGGTAATGAAACTATTGATAAATAAATGCAATTAAACACTTTTAAATACATGAACATAGTAATAGATCATTCAAATGTGTGTTTAGTTGGCTCATAATGACTAGTGAAATGAGTGACAGCTACAGGATTGACCCTAGACAAGGGAGTGCTAATATTAATGTGGTAATGGAATGTATGAGAATGGGTGTAAGGGTAGGATATCCACATGCTAACTAGGAACATGGAAACATAAAGCCAAGAAAAAGAAAGCAAAAACATAAATATGGTGAGCAATGATAAGGATATCTAAGTAATGAACTCATCTCTCATATTGGGTGGTTTATCTCTTAAATGTCATGTGTAACCTACATATAAGGTGTGTTATAATCAAACATAGGTTTAGTGTATTTATAGGTCCTATGACCAATAGGAGAAAAAAGATCAAAATGTGAATCACTATAGATCATTATTAAGTCCATACTATTGAAGTTTGGTTTGAATATTTTTTATCAAATATGTAGTTTTTATTAATATTTAGTGTATTTAGGTAAAAATATAAAATTCTTTGTGTACGACCCATATAATTTGACCTAAATTAATTGTAACATTTTGTTTTTTGTGTAGAGAATGGCATCTGAATTAATTACACAGTTTATTTTAAAATAAAAATCAAAAGTTATTAATACATAGTAATGTATGTAGTTTATAAGACATTTTGTTTAAAAATTAATAAATAAATAGAAACATTAAGTCATCAACCAATTTTACTAATGACTTTTACTAATAGATGTTACAACAATGTATTTGCAAGTCCAATATGGGGAAAATTTTGAATTGAAAAATTTAACAATTTATTTACATTATTTATTTTTAAAGTAAATAATGTAAATAAAGAAACAATTCTTAATAATAATTAGGCTGAAAGTCTTCCCTATGTGAGCATCACATGATGAATTATATAGATGAAGGGCCTAGATTAAAAGGACTACCATGAAATCAATCATGTCATAAATGATAAAAAACAAAAAAAAATTGAATTGAAAAATTTAACAATTTATTTACATTATATATTTTTAAAGTAAATAATGTAAATAAAAAAACAATTCTTAATAATAATTAGGCTGAAAGCCTTCCCTATGTGAGCATCACATGATGAATTATATAGATGAAGGGCCTAGATTAAAAGGACTACCATGAAACCAATCTTGTCCATTGATTCTTTTTCAAAATGTCATAAAAAACAAAAAAACTCCCTTTACCTTTATCACTTGATAAATTGTTAATTTTTTATTTTATTTTCCTAAAAAAAGTCATAAATCATTAAAAAAAAAAAAAATTCCTTTACCTTAATCACTTTAACAATTGATAAATTGTTAATTTTTTATTTTATTTTTCTATGGACCTTTACCACGGTCCATAGAGTTATAAAACCAATTGTTTTTGGATTTCACTATATTTGTTTTTGTCTCAGAGTAGGATTGCAAGACTTGGCCTATAAAAAGGGGGAGAGAGGGGGATTAGGGTTAAAGAGGTTGAATGGAATTTCACCTCCTAAATTAAAGACAAAAGAAATAAACAAATAATAATTATTTTAATGTTAAACAAATAATATTTTTACTTTAAATCTATGCAAATATTATAACAACATTGTAATATTTATATTAATATAATATTCATATAAATGTGATTATTTAATTTTGATTCATTTATATATATTTCTAAATTTGATATTTTAAATAGTAATGAAATAATATAATTAATTATATATCAATAATAGAATGTATATTAAATTATTGATTATATATCAAATACATACTTATAAAAATGATTATGAGCCATCTTAGTTTTTTGTATTTAATAAAAACATATAGTTATGCCTTATGTGCATAATATTAGATATAAGTAATGTAAAAAGAAATGTGATGAAATTTCAATAAGAATTTAGTGGATTAAATAAATAACTTATAAATTAATAGATAATAAAAAAATATCTAACAAATTCTATAATTTCTTCACAAAGTTTTCAGCCTGCCCATTGAACCTATGGGTCCAATCGCTAGTTAAAATTCATGTGTCCATATATGTATGTAGTAAATAAAATAGTTCTAAAATAAAATAACTTGTGGTATTTTTTAGATAGATGTATTTAAGATATCTATACTAGTATATTATATGTTTCAAGTAATAATTTGACTTTGTAAATATGTTGTAGGAAATTATACATGAAGAAGAAGAGATTCCCAATAATGATGATGATGATGATGATGATGATTATTCAACCAACAATGATGACAATCATCTTGATGATTATGATGATGATGATTATAGGATAGTGATTATGAGGATTATGTGTGAAATTTAAAAACATTATCACCATAAAAATTTGACCTAGATTTATAAATTAATAAAGTCTAATATATTTTTGTGATGACTTATATTAAATTAATTCCAATTGATATTATAAATATCTATCTTAATTTCTATGTAACTTATTAATTATCTAATATTCAATATAATTTGTTTAACAATAATGTAATTATATTATAAGAATTTTTATTTCTAACACAAGACAAGTCTAAATTTATTATGAAATACTATAATTTGAAATAGTAGGCATAAACTTTCCACAATCCATAGACTTAAGAATAATATAATTACTTTTGGATTTCAATATTCTTAATACTATGATTTGAATTCAAAATTAAAATTATTACTAAATATTAAATTTGAAATTTCTAATATAAACTTTAAATTTTAAATTTTCTACCCAAATTTAAATTTCCAAATTTCTACCCAAATTTAAATTTCCAAATTTCTAAACTATGCAAAACTTAAATTTAAATTTTCAAGCTTAAATTTTGATATTCAAATTTAAGACTTCTCCAACTACTTAAAGAAAATGATTGTAACATCATCATTCCTTATCATAATTATTAGTTTAGATAGGTCGATATGGAATTCTTTCCCCGTACATGGACTTACAAATGTGACAACGTCACTTGGCAAAACATCACAATACATACAAACAAATTAATTTGTTCCGTAGCCACAAAATAAATTCAAAATGCCCCCACCACCAAATAATGTACCTTTATACAGGTTGTCTTATTCATAAAAGTTGTGAAAGGCTAAAACATTTTAAGCGTAAAGGAAGCGTACAAATATATTTGTTGTACTCTTGGATTTAAAAGTGTTTTTTAAAGTTTGTACTATGGAGGTCATTAAAATTAATTCAAATAGAGGAGCATGCTAGTTCACTTTTCAAACATAGGTATTCCGAAAAATATTTAATGTTATTAAAATTTTCTAAAGAAGTAAATACTTGTTAGGTCACCTAAGACTTTTATGATAGTTTGTTTTTTCATTAAAGAAGTTGGTACTAACATTAATGTCTAATCATAATAGTTGTTCTCCACATCCTTACAAGAATTAATGTAAAGGTTCCTGTTCAGCTACAGAATATTAAACTTCAATTGGATCAATTCCAAAATAAAAAGATTGTGGCATTGGACAAAGAAAAGACTGGTATAGTTTTCCAAATTGTTGACCTCACAGGGGAAATCTCTATGGTTTGAGGACGCTGGAAGTATACAGTTCTTCACTCTCATCTGGTTTCCCTTGCTGGGTCATTTTCTGATTTTTACATCATAGTTCCTTGTGCAAATACAATGGATTGTCCTACAAAACAGCTCTGTTTGTTAAGGGACAAGGTCTTCTTCTGATGCTAGACTGTTCAGCAAGATTTATTGTTAGATGTTGTTGAATTGTTATTCGCTGGAAGTCTATTGCTGATAGGCAGCACTGTATCTATGCTGTTTGTAGTGCTGATATTTGTTTTTTTTATTCGCTATATTCTGTTTTTTACCTGCAGTCTTTCCCTATAGACTGCCTTTTTCCATGTAAATTGAGCATTGTTCAATACAAAAAAAAAAAAATTAATGTCTTGATAATACAATTCAAATCTTGTAATTAATTATTTGTGGCTACTACCAAAATTAAAGAAATATATGAAATTTAATATTTCTACCAATACAATTTAAATGGTTGGTGTAATCTTTTTTATGTGATTTTTTTTGGGTTGTTTTAATTATATGGTGTGATCACTTTTCTTGTCTTTAGACTTTTGAATTGACTTTTTGAGATGTGATTACATTCCACGTATCTTTTATTAGTACATGCCATGGCATGGTACTCTTCTATTCAATATGTAAAATTTTGCATTACTCCTCTCAACTGTGGACGAATCATTGTATTTTATTTTCCTTATCACTATAGTTTGTAGCGTTTGCAAAAAAATATGATTGGCTACGAGACTTTACCTTTTATTCCTCCCTTCATGTTAATCGATGCAAGCAATGAATGCAATGGTGACTTTAGCCCATACCTAAAATCAAATCAATTGAATGTCCCTACAGGGAAAGATCAAATCAATTTGATATTCAAATAGGCAAATTAAATAAAATGATCTGTAAAAGATTGAATGGGCATAGTCAATAAATATTTATGACACATAGTAACTAGCGTTATCACAAACAACACAATCATTGAATACTCATAAATGGGTTTCGTCTATATAGGGAACATATCATACGATTGGAACAGTCCACACTCTGACTATTGAATTAAGTCTTTCATGTGTTGGATAATTATCTATTCATATGTAGAGGACTTGATAAAGTAGCTTCCATTTGTGGTTCATTCTCAACGGTCTTCTGCAATCCATTCTGCAAAGTTTCCTTCCACAAGCCTATGATATGGAGATCCATTAAGGCCATATCTGTTCATTATCACAGGTCTAACTCTATGACGACTTATAGTAAAATATTTTTTTGAGATGTTGTTGTCAATGATGTTCCCTGTGGTGGGGATTGGTATTTTCCTGTTCTAGAATTAAAAATGTTAGCAAATTTTATGTTGAAGCTACTTGTATATCTGTCATTGGCATCTATTTTCAATTCCTTAAATGGGTCATCTGAAGAGTTTATGTTGATTCCTTTGGCAAGGTCATTGAGCATGTCAGCGACTTCTTTATCCGTGCTCATGGAGGTTTGGATAATGGCTGCTCCCAAACTAATTTCCACCCATAACTGCCCTCCATTGCTCTTGCCATGATTGACAGATTCTTAGAGCCCAAAGAACCTCTCCTTGCAAAAAATAGTGGACTTAGACTATATAAGGTTAAAGAATCAATTATTGGGCTTAATCAAATCCAAACAAAGTGCTTGAAAAATCAATTAATAGCTTAAAAAATCTTGTTTCTTATGGCATACAACAACCATTGTTGCTCACATTCATAAACTACAAAAAAATATCTAAAAAAGTAAGGACTAATCTCAGGGTAGTGCTAGTGTGAGGAACTAGAGCCAAGAGGACAGACAACAAGAAAAATAATCTTGTACTTACATTTCTTATGTGTCGATGATTACGTGGTGGAAAAAAGTCTTAGTGGGGTAACTAACTTTGCACGGATCAGGTTGAGTAAATTCCTTAATTTATTTGGCATTTTATAAACAAATGGAATCCACAGTCCACTCTAAATATGAGATTTTAGATTTCATGGTAATTAGGTAGTAATGGGTTTTTTTTGTTTTTGTTTAACACGTGTTTTTAATTAAAAACACAATTTTTATAAACATTTTTTTACGCAAATAAAATTTATATTTTAATAGGCACGATTCACATATTTAATAGGGCTATTCTTAAATATCATCCACTTCAAGAGTCAAAGGTCAATTAGGAGCCATAAGATTGTCATGACAACCCAGTGGCACCCACCTCCAATGGAGGCTCATCGTTAACATTCAGATCAGGATTTTCAAGATCCTCACCAATCAAACTGTGATACAATCATAAAATATGTTTATACTTTTCAAGATTCTCATATCTCTTATCCTCTTTATGATTTCCATTTTTCAGTGTTTGAAATAACTTGTCCAGTTGATTTGGTTGTAAAGGGTGAATTTGGGGAATGATACCCTCACAAATGAATCTAAGCAGTTCTTCTTTGGCTTTTGTTTCTATGCAGTCTAATTCAGTGTCCAGTAGCTTTATCAGAACAATTATGGGTATCTAAATTTCTAGCTAGAAAATCAATCAAAATGTCAAATTGACAAGATCAAAGCATGTTAGCATTAAAGATTGGATGAGAATCCTTTAAAGGTGCATCTTTCCTACCATTCATGGTTCCCAAAAGTCTGTAGATCTCTAGAACAAATCATCCATCCACGGTGAAAATCATGGCAAGGGTTTCATCTTCGTATTTTCTCACTCCTTCATACTAGGATTGAAGCTTGCCCGCTTCTTTCATAATACATGAATATATCCCTTCCTTGAACCCTATTTTCATTCTTTGTACAACTTCTATTTTGTGGAGCTCCATTAGAGATGATGCCTGCGAGATGTTACAATGAAAAAGGCCTAGAGAGAACCTTAGGAGTGTAGGCTCTTTCATTTAAACAAAATAGCAACTTGTACACCTTATTCATGATCACATTGTGCCACATATTAGGATTCACAAACAAACAACAATGATTTTTAGATATCCCTTATACCTCTAAAATAAGTGCCTCTATGACAAATTTGACTACTCTATTACAAAGTGATGATGTTTTCAAGTTTTTTGCATCAACTAGGCTAATTTCAGCACAACCAATGCAAAATAAAAATTTTGTTGTGTTTTTCAAAGTCAAAAATTTAGCTATTCCACAATCTAAAGCCTGTCTTGCAGGTACTTGCTAGAAAATTATCTAAATCTACTTCTCAAAAATATCAACTTTATAGAAAAGTGTGGTTGTATGAAAAGGTTATACTAAAAGAGGTGAGTATAGGTAGTTGTTTTTATGTTCATTGCAACATCTTCATAGTTATTTTGATATATGCTCTTTCTATTCCTCATCGTACTTATGAATTTTTAATTGACATTTGCAACAGATAATATGATGACTGATCCTCTTTACAATGAAACTTTGTTTTAGAGCTTTGTAATTGTAATAATTGACCTGCTCATATTCCTTGTAGCTATCTATTTCATTGATAATATTGGCCATTTTGTAATATTGACCATCTGCATCTTACTCATCTTGTTCTATTGCTTCACATTCCAAAAACTATGCATTGTATATCATCTCTCCTTGCTTGCTTGTTTCATTGCTCTTAAGATGTAGAGGAGATCATTCTAGAAGTCAAAGAAGAATTGAAAGAGTTTCGTAGTTTGGTGTAATCAAATAATTAAGTTCTTATCTCTTGAATGCATGGAGTATACGTAGAGAAATAAATGACTCTATTTGCCTATTAAGAAATGGGAATACCTAGAGCATGGAAAATTTCACTCAGTGCTATTGGGAAAAGTGTTTAAAATAGATTGCCAAGCAGTGGAAGATGTTGTTCAAGTATTGACTGTTGGGAAAGGTTGCCATTAACTTTGCAATCATAACCAATTCATGTGTCTGCAAAGTTCTTGGAATGTGTTCCCCAACACATAAGGACTTTGAGAGATAAATTAATATTTAATTATATTATTGTAATTACCTCCTAAATGGTAGGGTCAAATTTGGGCGTCCACTTTTGGAGTGGGGTCCATGAAGACTTGTTGACAACTCCTTGAAGTCTATTTTGGGTGTTTGACAACTTCTAGTGAGTGGGAGTTAACCTGGGAACCCACTTTGGAGGTGTCTTATATTTAAACTGGGAGTTTGTTTTTTTATGTACATGAGTGGATATTGTTGATACACTTTGCATGGATATGATGTGGGAGTTATCAAAAGTGTTAGAGATGCATGACATTGGAATATTGCTTACATGAGTTCACAAAAGCTTGCATGGACTTGCATGCTTTTGCATGTGGTTGCATGTGGTTGCATGTTGTTGCATGTCACTTACATACATGCTTGCATGTTGCTTCTATGAACTTGCATGTGCTTGCATGTTAGTTATTTTAGCTTGCATGTTCTTGTATATCAGTTATATGGATTTACATGTTGTTGCATGTCAATTATATGGACTTGCATGTTGTTGCATGTTGTTGCATGTCAATTATATAGAGTTGCATGCCAATTATATAGAGTTGCATGTTGTTGCATGTCAATTATATAGAGTTGCATGCCAATTATATAGAGTTGCATGTTGTTGCATGTCATTCTTTTAAGTTGCTTGTAGAACACTCCAACTCAAAAAACTTGTAGAACACTCCATCTACTAGATTTAATTAATGGGTATCTCTTGCATTGTGCTACAAGTGTTTTCATGTCACTTGCATGTACATAACAGGTTAATTCAAAATAATATTGGGGATATCAATCATGTAGGTTGTTGCATGAGGATTGATGTGTGGTGAAACACTTCAGTTGACTAAAATAGATTGGGACAACTTGGGCATCCAATCTAGAGACTTTCAGTTGTTTTTATTTAGAAATGTTATTTCTATTGACTAAGTTTAAGTGGGACAACTTGGGCACTCATAATCAGGACTGACAGTTAACAAGGTGCTTGGTATAGTTTGACTTTAGTCTTCTCTATTTGGAGTGCTTGGGTTTTGCATGAGGACTTGTCTTATGTTATCAATTACAATTTATTGTAATTTGAGTTTCAAGCTTTTGAATTAAGAAGCTTTGAAGTTGTAATTAAATAAAAAAGCACAATGTATTTTCTAGAGAGCAAGTTTTGAAGCTTTCTATATAGAAGCTTTGATGTTGTAGGAAAAAACAATTGCAGGAATTACAACATAACAGGTTTTAGAAGATTGAAGAAGCTTGAGGTGTGCATCAGGATTCAGAGAAGTTTCAGTATTGAATGTAATCTTTCTTGAAGACATTTAATACAAGCATTTTGGGTGTGGAGTTTTTTCCTACAAGGGTTGCTCCACGTAAATACTGTGTCTACTTCTATCATGCTTTCTTCTTCTACTACACTGATTAAATTGGAGAAATACTATTACATCTAAATTGAAAGTAATTTTCAGATTTACACATACTATTAATTTCAGATTTGAAAACATTTAAAAGACACATAGTTGCAACTTTATCTTTTTAGATATCTCTCTTTTTCCAACATGTGGTATTAGAGCCAATGGTTGTATTGAGAGAGGGATGCTTTTTTTTCTGAAGTATTGAAGGAATTTTGGTTGCAGGGGAAGTTCTATGTGTTAACATTGTTTTGTAGATCTGTGAGTTTGGAAGTCATGGTATTTAACTTAGTTACGGAGTAAAAGGTGACCCCATGCCTTTTTACCTCCTAGTTTAGCTCCTAGGTCCCCGTATTAAAAAGTGATTTCTATATTTAAATCCATCCTAAATTCATAGAGAGCGGATGAAATTAAAGGAGATTGTACATCATAAAATTTGAAATATAGAATTTTCTCATTACTTTTGGGATTAATGATTATAGTGCACACAAAATAGTTTCTAGTGCCTATGCTTTTGTGGTATGCATCAATTAGTTTTATCCCTTACATTTCATGTGGAGATGCACTTTGCTAGAAGATGCTCTCCCAAAGAGATGATGTACAAAAGTTAGGTCACTTGATGAAATTATATGGATGCTTTGATGGATTAAATAAGAGATGGTAGGGTAGTTTTTGTGAAGATTCTTAATTTACATGTAATGAAGAAGATTATAAGAATTTTAATGCTAGATGCAAGGTGTTCAAGAGGTTTGACACTACAATTTAACTAGAATCATAGCTTCACGTTGAATCCCAGGGTTCAAATGTTTATAGATTATGAACTTATGACAAATGGAAGTTTAGAGAAACATTTGTATCTTGCAAATTGATGCTTGTGAATTGGGATTAAAGAGACCATTGGACATTTCTATTAGCATAGGAAATGTGTAATTAAGTTGCTTTTTCAAATAGTTGAAGTAAATGATTTAGTGTTTGTCAACAAAAAATGCAGATCTAAATAAAGATTTCAAACACAAATTTAAAACCATTAATCTACATTCAATATGACCTTTAATTAAACAAGGAAATCAACAATAAATGCATGAAATAACACATTTTTACCCAAGATGATCTCTTGTTGCATTGCAACGATGGTTTTCTCAAATAGATATGCTTGTGGTTGCTCAAACCATCAGCATGATGATGCATGATAGTTGATTCTTTGAAAATGACTCCTCGTGAGTCAATTTATAGATTTTTTGATTGGCTGATGGATAGTGAGGATCTGATGAGAGATCAACGATCAAGATTAAGTTAGTTAAGTGGTTATAGGATCAAGGGTGGAGGATAATTCATATTTTTAATTGATTTTTGATATTTTGGGAGATGGTTATGAAGTAGTTATGAGATATGTGGATGAGAATTAAGGAAATATATAATTTCTTAAATTAATTTTAGGTAGTTGAGAGAATGATTTAATCAATAAATTAATTAAATCAAGTGTGGGAAGGGGATTTAGAATTTAGAAAAATGATTTATGGCTTAGGGATAAATGATTAGGATTAGGGGAAAATTAGGGATAATTAGGGAATGATTAGGATAAATCAGGGCAGCATGTCCTAAAACTAGGATAATCAGGATAATGCAATAAATCAGGATAATAAGTGAAAGGAAGCAGGGTATGCGGAAAATGCTTCCTACAATGATCTAATGAGGAAAGACTTATGCAAATTTTTACTTTTACAGTTACAGATTAAGATGGACAATAATAGAAAGATAATAACAACTTCCAAATGCAAACGTAAAACTCACAACACAAGATATACGTGGGGAAAACCCTTTCAGGTGAAAAACCCCACACTCCAAAGTCACCCAATATATTATTCAAAAATCACAAAGATTACAATATACTTGCAGAGCAAGCTTTTCCAAGAGTATATCCAACCAGAGATCTAGGAGGTAACTTGACATCTATAAGATTCTTACATACAACCTCCATCTCAAGTTCTTGATATATAGGAGATACAATATAGTACACCGCCAATGGTAATTACAAAACCATGAGCTAAAACCACCCAAACGTGGTGCCCAAATTATCTCCAATCAAAAATGCCTTGTGCTATACCAAACCACACACCAACATGTGTAACTCTCCCCTTTACAGCTCTTTTATGTGTCCAACACATTTTTACATTTCCCAAAATAAAAGGTCCAACTTTCGGAGGCCATAACTTTTGATCTGAGTGTCTGATTGATAAACTGTTTTATGCATCGAAAAGCTCGTGAAGTGCTCTATCACCCTGTAACCCGCTATGTTGATTATGACAATTTTCAGGATGTTTAGAGAAGGTTTGATACCTAAAAATTGAGTTCAAAACTTTTCTGGTAATTTCAAAAAAAACAAAAACTTTAATATCTCAGAATCCAGATATGATCTTGAGTCGAAACTCACCCGAGATGTTTACTTAGTTGTTCCGCACCTTCTGAGAAAATTTCAAATCAACCCGAGGTCAATTGAAGGACTTACTAAAAATAGTAAGTCTCACTATTTTAAGCTCGTTTGGAGACTTTTGGAAACTTTGAAGGTTCCAGACCATTCTCCAAGATAAAAGGTATTCAGAAAGACCAAAATTGGGAAGAATAGTAATCTTTCAAAGTTGCAAGGTTGAGACACTTTTCCTAACATTCTCCCACTTGTCAAACACCTTGCAAGAGCATAGAGAGCATCAACACCATGATTTAATTGCTAGGGGCCGTGAGGCCCATAAACTCTAAACACCATCTGAACTTCTCTGTAGTCACAGGTTTTGTCAAGGAATCGACAACATTCATCAAAGTTTCAACTTTTTCTAAGTTTACCTTCCCATCCTCTACCATGTCATGAACAAAATGGTACTAGACATCAATATTCTTTGTCCTTGCATGGAAAGTAGGATTCTTCACCAAACATATGGCACTCTGACTGTCACAACAAATAGTAATCTTCCCTGCATCAAACCCAACATCAGAACACAATCTCTTAAGCCAAATGGCTTCTTTACAAGCATGAGTTGCTGCCATGTACTCAGCTTCAGTAGTGGACAAAGCGACCATAGGTTACCAATTACTCATCCAACTAATAGCATCACCAAACATAGTGAACACATAAGCACTAGTGGATCTCCTACTATCAATGTCACTTGCCCAATCTGAATCCACAAATCCACGAATACAAAGTGAATGCCAAGGTCCTATAGGATAACCATGATAACATAAGGAATACTCAGAAGTACCCCGCAAATATCTAAACACTCTCTTCACTGCATCCCACTATACCCATCCAAGATTAGTCTTAAATCGACTAAGGACTCCCACTGCTTGGGCAATGTCTGGTCTTGTGCAGACCATCGCATATATCAAACTGCCAACCACACTAGCATAAGGAACTCTGCTTATATCCTCTATCTCAGAAGGAGACTTTGTACAATCTTCAATAGATAACTTTGTCCCCATTGTAACATGAACAATCAAAGGTCTACAATCCATCATGTTGAATCCCTCCAACACAGTGTTAACATACTTACTCTGGCCTAACCAAAGTTTTCTATTTACTTTGTCTCTTCTGATTTCCATTCCTAGAATGTACCGAGCTACCCCTAGATTTTTCATCTCAAACTGTGTTGACAACTAAGACTTCAAATCAGAAATCAAACTTTTACCATTCCCAATGAGTAACATATGATCGACATACAATGAGAATGCGATCATTGTCAAACTTGTAGTAAACACAATGATCTAATTTTGATCTCTGAAATCTAATACTCAACACAAAAGCATCAAACTTTTGGTACCACATCCTAGGAGACTGTTGCAAACCATACAAAGACTTTTTCAACTTGCAAACTAGATTTTCTTTACCTTTCACCACTTAGTGCTCTGGCTATGACATATAGATTTCCTCCTCCAAGTCACCATGAATGAATGTTGTCTTCACATCCATCTGTTCTACTTCTAGATATAGCACTAGGACACTAGAGTTGTCACACTTTTATAAAGGAAACAACCAACACTAGTCCAACTTTTAAACTTGAATCACTAAAAAGTGACATATATGTTTTGAAATTTGAAAAAATGATGTAAACTAATAAAATATTTATTTTTTAGTAAATTTTATGTTTGTATTTTTTTAAAAACATTAAAAAATTATTTGAATATAGTTTTTAATAAATTGACACTATAATTTAGTTGCTGATAAAATGCTAAAAACTGAAGTTACGTGAGACATCAATCTTTATATAGTAATTTTTTTTTTCTTCAATTGTTTTGTGTATTTACAACTTGAAACTTTAGAGCATGGATATATTTTTTTTCTAATTTTGATAAATATATATTTTTAAATAAATATTAAAATGTGCGTGTATTAAAACATAGTTGTTTCCATTTGACGTCAACTTTCATATTAAATATTTATCTAAAATAGAAAAAAAATTATACCATCTTGATATAGATTCTTTTATCTAGGGCATCATTTTTTTTCAATTTTTTTAATAAGTTTTACTATTTTTCATTGACATGGTAATCAACCTAATGTTTTGTGCTAATAACCTACTTTTAGTAAATATAAAAAAGAAAATATAAATAATAATTAAACTATTAAATATATATTTTTGAAAACTAAACTTATAGATCTACAAAAGGGTATTTTTATATTTTTAAAAAAATGTTATTTACATGAGTAGAAGTTGTTGAAATATCAAGTTTTTCAAATAATTTTTTTTTAGTAAGTTGGCCTCATTGTGGTGTTACATATGTATTTAGCCAACAATTTTAATTAGAAAAGTTGTGGACATATCTAACTTAGCTAGAATAAATCTTACAAGATAATATGTTTGACCAAAATTGATTTTTAGTTAGAAATACTTAAATTCACTTGTGTTGATAAGTTGGCTGAAACTGTCACACAACTTTGTGCTTTTACCAGATGAAATACGCTATTGTTGTAACATTAGAAAATGTCCCCTTGGGGGCTTTTCCCTTATAATGTTTAGCTCCCAGGTCTTTTGAATGCATTTAAGACATCCTACTTCATAATTTGGCATCCCGATGGAATGAGCCCTAGGTAACATGACAAATGGGACCTAGGAGGACCCCTTGAGCTAGACCCTGCCCAAAATAGGGGGGAGGACTTGTGCACCCGCACCTTAGTCCTGCCTTATTTTGGGGCAGCCCCAAATTTTGGGTGTCAGCTTGTGACCGTTATTTGGGTCCTATGCCGACACGGTAAGTTTGAATTTATGAAATCTTGGTAGGAATGTTTGTAGTTGCCTATATAAACATGTTTAGGCATTCATTTGTAAACTAGATGATTACTAGCAAGCTATTGTGTTCTTAAGGTGATTCAAGGCTTTCATTGTGTTGCAAGAGAAGAATTGTGTTGCCTATGTGTTTGTGTTTGTAGATTTGAGCATTCATTTCATCATGGAATGATGAGCATCTTCCTCCCATGAGATCTTCACTACAAGGTGACATTATATTATGTTTTCATCATTTCTTTTGGTTTTTGCCTTTTCCTCACAAGGGCACACACTCTTTATCTGACAACTGTGTTCAGAGACTTAAGTGTCCTCTGAGACTTGACTGAGGCAAGCCTCTAAACACCACAACCCCCACCTAAAGTTTTCATGGTTGCAGGTTATAGGTTGAGGAGCTGGACAAAGTGAAGTTATAGGAAGACATCTTGGAGTGTTGGAATTACAGAACATGAAGAAAATCTGCCCCCTAGACTTAGGCGCCTGCTCATTAGTCCTCCAAGTTCCATGATGGGAAAATCTCTGAAACAAAAGGAAAGAATTGTAAACTAGATGATTACTAGATGATTACTAGCAAGCTATTGTGTTCTCAAGGTGATTTAAGGCTTTCATTGTGTTGCAAGAGAAGAATTGTGTTGTCTATGTGTTTGTGTTTGTAGATTTGAGCATCCATTTTATCATGGAATGATGAGCATCTTCCTTCCATGAGATCTTCACTACAAGGTGACATTATATTGTGTTTTCATCATCATTTCTTTTGGTTTTTGCCTTTGCCTCACAAGGGCATGCACTCTTTATCTGACAACTGTGTTTAGAGACTTAAGTGTCCTCCGGGACTTGACTGGGGCAAGCCTCTAAACACCACAACCCCCACCCAAAGTTTTCATGGTTGCAGGTTATAGGTTGAGGAGCTGGACAAAGTGAAGTTATAGGAAGACATCTTGGAGTGTTGGAATTACAGAACATAAAGAAAATCTGCCCCTTGGACTTGGGTGCCCGCTCATTAGTCCTCCAAGTTCCATGACGGGAAAATCTCTGGAACAAAAGGAAAGAGTTGTAGAATGAGTTCTCAGATCCAGACAAAAATATAGGCCTTGGACTTGGGCACCCGCTCCTGTGTCTCTGAATTTTCTGCATCGAAACCCTGAAAATAGGTACTCTATGATTTGATATTTTACATCCCTCTGCAAGAGCTTTTTCTATAATTCATCTGTTTACTGTCGCATTTACAAAATTAGGATTTTAATGGTCAATTAAGCATAAGAGAAGGAAAATTGATAATTAAATACTCTAATCCAAGTTTCCCTACATCTCACAGTGACCTAGGGTATGATAGTGCATTGCCACTTGACCCTAGGTCCTTGAATGTTAAGGGTGAAAGGAGGATTCAAACATCTAATAATTTAAACATTAAACAAATCCTAATTTTACCCTAAACATTTTGATGAACCCATGTTTTTGGACTTAATTTCAACTTGTTGAGTGTTTATCTTTAGATTTGGATTGATTTCATTGATTCATATAGTCATTCATTTTATTGCATTGAGGAAAATTCAAAAAAATTGAAAATTTTGAAAAATTCAAAAAAAATTACATTGTTAGGCTTACTAATTTGTATCAATTCTTTCTAAATTTCCCTAATTCATGATTTTTGCATTAGATTTGATATAAACTATAAAAAAAATAAAAATTCAATAATTTGGATTACATTTGCATCATTAATTTGCTAGGGTTTTGTAGAAATTTTGACAATTTTCATTAAACCTAGTAATTCCAAAATCTAGGGTTAGTAGGCAAAATTTTCTTTCAGATTTTTTTACTAATTTTAGAGGCTCATTCAAATCAAAATTTGGCTATAGTCTTGCATTTTAGTGTAAATTTGCATTTAGATTTAAATATTTGCATTTTTGCATAGAAAATTTCAACAAAAAAATAGCAATTTTCATGCATTTTCATTAGATTTGCATTGACATTTTGTATGTTAAAAATTGGAATTCATTTTTAGACTTGAGAGTATTTAATTTTCATCATAAATCAGACTTCAAAGCATTCATATAGCATTTTGTGTCAAGATCTCAAACCTAGGGTTTCAAAAACATTGTTTTTCACTAAATTTGGCCTTATCAACTCTCTAAATTTGCACCATAGGCATGTTGTGAAGGGTATTGTTGCATTAATTGGATGTTACCAAGGTAATAATTTTCTCCCCTTCCTAAAATCTTCACAATACCCTTTTAACGGGCTCTTCTATTGAAATTTTGGTGAAAAACTATAATTTTTTGCTATTTTTGCCCTAGGGTTTGGCCTAGTTTGCACTCCAAGTGTGTTGTGACAAATTTTATGGATTAAGGTGACTGATATCATTGCTTTTATTTTCTTCATTTCCTAAAATTTATTACAGCACCCCTTTTGCTAGGTCTTGGAATTGAAAAACCGTGAAAAATAGCCTATTTTCGCTATATTTTCACTAGGGTTTGACCTTAAGTGGCACTAAAAGCATGCTGTGACGGATATCTTATTATTAAGTGGTTGTTATTACATATATAATTTTCTTTCCATCATCATTTTCCTCACAACACCCTTTGTCATGCTCTTTTACATCAAGATTTGGTGAAAAAAGTGCCTATTTTGACACATTTTCACTATATTTTGCTTGACATTATCTTAGATTCGCATCAAGAGTGCGTTGTGAAGGATCTTATTGCTATTTTGTACTGATATCAGACACATAATTTTTTTCCCTTGATCAAAATCCTTACAACATCCTTTGTTTCATTCGTTTGCATTGAAAAAGTACAAAAAAATCAAGCATTTTATGCTATTTTAGACATATCATTTTGCACTTGCCTTTGATATACTTTTGGAAAAACTTTTAAATCTTATTTAAGCATATAAACATGGCCTCTAATCACAACAACAATAATAGGTTCCCTCCTAGACCTTACATGAAAAGAAAATCACCTGAACCTGAAATTGTGTTTACACCTCATGATAGAACAATTGGAGACTCTAAAGGACCTCTTTACATCACTGTGAAAATAATGGGAAATACTATGGACAGAACTCTTATTGATCCCAATTGCATGATTAATGTTGCCACTGAAGATTTCCTCTTTTCACATCAATTAATGCAAGGTTCTTATGACCCCTCGAACATGATGATTAAGACACATACGGGAACCTTTGAAAAACCTTTGGGTAAGATATCATTGTTGGTAACGATATTTGAAAAACATGTTGAACAATGGTTTGATGTTACCCTTGCTTCTGATACCTTTGAAATTAAACTTGGAATCCCTTGGATAAAGGCTATGAAAGCTGTCCCTTCAACTATCTATAAATGTGTAAAATTTCCTTTGAATAGACAAGTGCATGTAATTTATCGAAATACATACAAGCCTTTAAGTACACAACAACACCTTACATTGGATTAATTTTGGAACAAAACTAAAAAGGAACCGGAGTTATGAATAGACTTTACCTTTTTGAGCTATAGAAACTACAAAGCAAAACTTTTACACCCAATGCTCGGTCCTTCTATGCAAGAAATGACAAAAGATAAAAACCTGCATGTGAAGAGAACCCTAGACCGAAAGGACAAGGTCCCTATGCCGAGGTTCCTCCCCTGAAATCTTTAAAAGGATCGGGAGGTCATTACCAACAACAAAATATTCCACCTAGACAAATGAGATTTGATCCTGGTGCTTCTTCTTCTAAATTGCACAAAACTATGACAGAGAAAAGCCCTATCTTACAAGAGATAAGTGGTAAAAGGAAACGAAATAGAAAAGCAAAAGAAAGAAGAAGAAGAAGACAAGCTTATGCTATAAACCTTGCCTCTCAACAAGAAAACATTGATCCTAACATTGAACCAAACAAACATGATCCTAACAACGAACAACATGATGAGCAAGACATGAATTTGGCTATGGTACCTTATGTCCCACTTTCCTCTAACATTAGGGAGTGGGAGGATGATGATGATTTAATTGATGATGAGACTTAGCGCGAAGACCCTACAGGTAAGTATCTCTAACCCTTTGTCTCTCTCGCGATGTACTTCCCCTGTGATGTGTTATGTATTGTTTAGGCCTCCTGGGATGACCCCTGATTCTCTTGTAAGGTCTAGGATAGCAGGAGACCTCCTCTGTTGTGATCTTCTTCTATTTATATCATCATTCTTCTATATTGCCTCTCTCTCTAATTTCATTGTTGTGTGTTGTGTCTTACAGACATAGCATTGCGGTTGGTGACTTGGGGGCACCCTCCTATGTGACTATCCCTAAGACACTTGTTTCTCCTCTCTTATTTATTGTTTCCCTTCCTCTAGTGTTTCTACCTAGCAGGCAGATGATGACAAACATTTATACTGATGCAGACCTAGTGTCCCTTTCGAGAACAATCAAAAAATGGACTTAGTTCCTAATATGACGATGGGGTTGTATATTTTATCCGACACTTGGATAGTGGAAGCACTTGTACTTTCTGTGTAGTGAATTTGATGATGTTTTTATCTCATTTACAAACCTTAACAATATTGTTTCTCTGTGCACCTTTGTTTGTCTTTGAATCTAGCCTTGGTGGTACTTGATTTGGAGACCTTTGTGATATAGCCCCATGGTTATCCTCGAACTCTGAATTCGTAGTATAACCTTGGTTCTTTGTTTGGTTAATCATATGCATGGATGTTGGTGTTTATCATGATTTTGTAGACACTAACATGTTTCTTGCAGGGATGTGTTTGTGGGAACATTTGGCCATCATGAAGTATATGTCACCTCCAGGGGGCATGGGCTTTGCAAGAGCTTGTGTTCCCTTGTGTGTTTTCTTCCTACCTTAATGTGCTTGATTTCGATGCATGATATCAACCACCTTAAGGTTGGGGCATATATAAGGTAAGTTGTCTATTGTAGATGTTAGCAATGTGTTTGTCCTCAGGTGTAGTTTAAAGACCTATGCAATGAGTACATCCTGCATCTTGAGTTTGTTTGCAATCAATCATATGAGCCCTCTGCAGAGGCGGGATATCACGTATATCCCTTTTATCTTAAGCCCTCTATGGAGGCGGGGATGGTGTATTTCTCGGAGCAAATTACATCATCCTATCATTTTCAAAAGTCCTCTGTAGAGGTAGGGAGTGGTTCTGTGACTAACTCAACCCTTAAGCATATCTTCGGTGATTGTTGTGGAGAAGCCCAATTGTCGGTGTGTGCTTGTAATATGCCTGAGATGGTGTTGGACCTAGAAATAGGTACACTCCATTGCTTGTCTGCCTTGTTTTCTCCGTGTCTTCAAGTGTGTGTGTTTGGCGTATTTGTTGCCCCATATACAGTCTAAAGACCTGCACGATGAGTGCATCCTACATTTTGGGAGGTTTTGCGTGTCTTGTGTGTGTATTGCCCCATATATACAGTATAGAGACTTGCGCGATGAGTGCATCCTGTATTATGGGAGGTTTGTTTACTTTCCAGTACTTGCATCTGCATTTCATATATATGAGAAAAAGAAAAGAAAAGATATCATTTTTGTCTTCCATGCATTAATGTGTCTTCTATGCATTTGTTGTCTTTTCCATGTTCTGCATGACTATAACTGTCTTCTCTGTGTTTTGCCTGCCTATTACTATCTTCTATGTGATTAGCGTGTCTTCTCCGTGCTTGGTATGTTTGTGACCATACTTTAATGCATGTATTGGCCTCACATTTATACATACATTAAAGAGGGGGCTAAATGTAACGTCAAAAAATGTCCCCTTGGGGGCTTTTCCCTCATAAGGTTTAGCTCATAGGTCTTTTGCATGCATTTAGGACATCTTACTTCATAATTTGGCATCCCGATGGAATGAGCCCTAGGTAACATGACAAATGAGACCTAGGAGGACCCCTTGAGCTAGAACCTGCCCATAATAGGGGGAGGACTTGGGCACCCACGCCCTAGTCCTGCCCTATTTTGGGGCAGCCCCAATTTTTGGGTGTCGGCTTGTGACCGTTATTTGGGTCCTATGCTGACACGGTAAGTTTGAATTTATGGAATCTTGGCAGGAATGTTTGTAGTTGCATATATAAACATTTTTAGGCATCAATTGTAAACTAGATGATTACTAGCAAGCTATTGTGTTCTCAAGGTGATTCAAGGCTTTCATTGAATTGCAAGAGTAGAATTGTGTTGTCTATGTGTTTGTGTTTGCAGATTTGAGCATCCATTTCATCATGGAATGAAGAGCATCTTCCTCCCATGAGATCTTCAATACAAGGTGACATTATATTGTGTTTTCATCATCATTTCCTTTGGTTTTTGCCTCTACCTCACAAGGGCACACACTCTTTATCTGACAATGGTGTTTAGAGACTTAAGTGTCCTCCAAGGCTTGACTAAGGCAAGCCTCTAAACACCACAACCCCCTCCCAAAGTTTTCATGGTTACAGGTTACAGGTTGAGGAGATGGACAAAGTGAAGTTTCAGGAAGACATTTTTGAGTGTCAGAATTGCAGAACAAGAAGAAAATCTGCCCCCTGCACTTGGGTGCCCACTCATTAGTCCTCTAAGTTTTGTGACGGGAAAATATCCAAAATAGAAGGAAAGAGTTGCAGACTGAGTTCTCAGATCTAGACAAAAATATAGGCCTTGGACTTGGGCACCCACTCTTGTGTCCCCGATTTTTCCACCTCAGAACCCTGAAAATAGGTACTTTGTGGTTTGATATTTTACATCCATCTGCAAGAGCTTTTTCTATAATTCATCTGTTTACTGTCGCATTTGCAAAAGTAGAGTTTTAATGGTCAATTAAGTATAAGAGAAGGTAAATTATTAATTAAATACTCTAATCCAAGTTTCCCTACATCTCACAGTGACTTAGGGTATGATAGTGCATTACCACTTGACCCTAGGTCCTTGAATGTTAAGGGTGAAAGGAGGATTCAAACATCTAATAACTTAAACATTAAACAAATCCCAATTTTACCCTAAACAGTTGCAAGAGATAGCAGGAACCGAATAGATGTCAGCTTTGCAATAGGAGAGAAAATCTTACCATAGTCAATTCCCTCCACCTAAGAATACCCCTTCACAACCAATCTAGCCTTATATTTCTCAACACTGCCATCTACATCAAATTTCTTTTTGAACACCCATTTGCATCCAATAGGTTTTTGTCCTTCAGGCAAAGGCACCAAGTCCCAAGTATTATTTTTTTCCAAAGAAGCCATCTCCTCCTCCATGGCCTCCTTCCAGGAACCTACATCTTTCATACCCATAGCCTCTTTCACAGTTCTAGGCTCATCAGTGTTAGAAATCAAAGCAAAAATACAACTGGAATCATGCAATGAATAACCAAACCTATCAGGTTGTTGCCTTATCTACGTGGACCTCCTCAAAGGTTGAGGTTGAGGTTCTTCATCTTCTTCTGAACTTTCAGAGCTACTAGAGTTCTCCTCATTATTAGTTCTAATAGATGTTTTTGGTTCAACTTTCTCAGGGGTGGAAGGAAGCTGAATCACATCATCTTTCTTCTCTTCTTTCTTTGGCTACAAGCCAACAGAAGAAGGATTGAGCTCTCTGAAGATCACACTTCTGCTATACAAAACTCTCTCAACTACTGAATCCCAAAGCTTGTACCCTTTCACACCGATACCATAACAGATGAAGATACACTTTACAGCCTTGTTCTCCAACTTAGACCTCTTCTCCTTAGGCACACGTGCATATGCCTCACAACCAAATACTCGATTGTGTCTTAATGAAATATTTTTACTAGATCATACCTCCATAGGTATCTTATCAACGAGCACTGATGTAGGAGACATGTTAACCAGATAACAAGTGGTAGCAATAGCTTTAGCCCATAACTTTTGTTCAAGACTAGCTCCACTTAGCATACTCCTTGCCCTCTCCATCAACGTTCTATTCATCCTCTCTGCAACTCCATTCTGTTGAGGCGTATATGGAGTTGTCTTGTGCCTCTCAATCCCCTATTCTATATAGAACTTGTCAAAATCTACTGAACATAACTCACCACCGTTGTCAGTCCTCAAACACTTAATCTTTATATCCTTCTAATTATCTACAATAGATTTGAACTCTTTGAATCTATTAAAGACTTCAGATTTACTTCTAAGGAAATACACCCATGTCCTTCTACTATAATCATCAATGAATGAAACAAAGTAAACAGATTTTGAAATCGAAGGAACATTAACAAGACCAAACACATCAGAATGAATCAAGTCCAACACCTTAGAAGATTTGTGAGAACTGGAATAAAATTGAACACGATTTTGTTTTCCATAAATGTAATGTTCACAGAAATCAAACTCAAGGTTACAATCATTCATACCCTCAACAAGATTTTTATTCTTCAGGGTCCTCAAACCCTTTCACCAATGTGACCAAACCTTTGGTGCCATAACATTGTCTTTTCAGCTGAGAATTTCATCTCCATAGAATGAGCACCCTTAGGTACCCAGAAAGAATGACCATCCGAAGTAGATGCAACAGTCTTTTTTGTTGTTGGTTCCAATGGTGAGGATGAAGACCTTGAAGCTTTCTTCTTCAAAACAGAGGCACTATTGCATTGAACTGCTCATGCATCAAGCTAAAATAGAGTGCCAATCCGAACACCCTTAGCCAACACCATAGATCCTCTAGTCATCTTGCATCCTCCATTCGAGAAAACAACCTGCACACCCACATCATTCAACTTACTTACAGAAAGAAGGTTCCATGTCAAACCAGGGATATGGAGAACACCATTGATTCCATTTACTCATCCATTAGGGAATCGAATCAAGACTCTTCCACGACCAACAATATCTAGGTGAGAATCATCACCCAAGTACACCTTTCCACCATCATATTCTTCATACTTCGAAAACTAGCCCCCGATCCGAGGTCATGTGAAAAGATGCACCAGAGTCAATAAGCCACACATCCTTAGATGCATGCATTGCCAAGGTAGTGACAAATGTTTCTCCTTCATCCTATGAGGACTTGTTAGAATCTGAATCATGATTCTTCTTCTTTTTCTTTTTCCCCTCCTTGCACTCCTTGCGAAAGTGACCAGGTTTGCCATAGTTCCAACACAAGGCCTTGGACTTTCCGGGAGACTTAGATCTCCCATGAGATTTGGATCTTCCTTGTTCTTCCTTCTTCTTATCCTTTTTCTTTCCCTTCTCTTTAGATCTACCACAAACCACAAGAGCCTCCTTAGCTGATTCAGAAGATTTTCTCTGCATCCCTTCAGACAACAACGAAGAAACCACTTCATCCATCTTGAAGGTGGTAGTGGTACTCCCAATGGCCATAACAAGGTGGTCCCATGAATCTAGTAAGGAACACAGTAATGTCATACATCGATCCTCCTCCTCCATCTTCACACCAATAGAAGTCAACTGGGCAACAAGCATATTGAATGTATTCAGGTGATCAACGACAGATCCTCCATCTTCCATCCTCAAAGAATCCAATTTCTTTTACAAGAATAACTTGTTCACCAAGGATTTAGCCTGATAAACATCTCCAAGATTCTTCCAAAGATCCTTTACAGTCTTCTCTTCATGGATATTCAGGAGCATTGAATCATCCAAATAGAGTATTATCAAACCCTTAGCTTTTCGATCTTTGAGATCCCAGTCTTCTTGAGACATTGTTGTTGGTTTTGTACCAAATACGACTTCCCATAAATCCCGATCTACAAGCATGTCCTCCATTTTGAGTTTCTACAACTTGAAATTACTGCCATTATTTCTACAACTTGAAATTACTGCCATTAAACCTTTCTATCTCAAACCTCCTAGATGTGCTTGCCATCTCTTACCTACAACAAAGATTTTAAAATCCTCTACACAAGCTCCCATTCAAACAAAGATCAGCTCAAAAAACCCTCTACCCAACAACTAGAACTAAAGTTGATCAGGCTCTGATACCAAGTGAAAGGAAGCAAGGTATGCAGAAAACACTTCCTACATTGATCTAATGAGGAAAGACTTATGCAAAGTTTTACTTTTACAGTTACAAATTAAGATGTACATTAATAGAAAGATAATAACAACTTCCAAATGTAAACACAAAACTGACAACACAAGATATACGTGGGGAAAACCCCTTTAGGTAAAAAATCCCACACTCCAAAGCCACCCAATATATTATTCAAAAATCACAAATATTACAATACACTTGCAAAGCAAGCTTTTACAGGAGTATATCCAACCAGAGATCTAGGAGGTAACTCGACATCTATAAGATTCTTACATACAACCTCCATCTCAAGTTCTTGATATATAGGAGCTACAATACATTACACCGCCAATGGTAATTACAAAACCATGAGGTAAAACCACCCAAACATGGCACCCAAATTATCTCCAATCAAAAATGCCTTGTGATATGCCAAACCACACACCAACATGTGTAACTCTCCCCTTTACAGCTCTTTTATGT
This sequence comes from Cunninghamia lanceolata, assembly GCA_027924645.1. NCBI lineage: Eukaryota > Viridiplantae > Streptophyta > Pinopsida > Cupressales > Cupressaceae > Cunninghamia > Cunninghamia lanceolata. The sequence continues at coordinate 1,177,786 of BSBN01001051.1, read as the reverse complement.
GTCCAACACGTTTTTACATTTCCCAAAATAGAAGGTCCAACTTTCAAAGGCCATAACTTTTGATCCATGTGTCCGATTGATGAACCGTTTTATGCGTCGAAAAGCTCGTGAAGTGCTCTATCACCCTGTAACCTACTATGCTAATTATGACAATTTTTTGGATGTTTAGAGAAGGTTTGATACTTGAAAATTGAGTTCAAAACTTTTCTAGCAGTTTCAAAAAAAAATAGAAACTTTAATATCTCACAATCCAGATATGATCTTGAGTCGAAACTCACCCGAGATGTTTACTTAGTTGTTCCGTACCTTCTGGGAAAATTTCAGGTCAACTCGAGGTTAATTGAAGGACTTACTAAAAATAGTAAGTCTCACTATTTTAAGCTTGTTTGGAGAATTTTGGAAACTGTAAAGGTTCTAGACCATTCTCCAAGATAAAGGGTATTCAAAAAGACCAAAACTGGGAAGAATAGTAATCTTTCGAAGTTACAAGGTTGAGACACTTTTATTAACAATAAGGGGATAAATGATCAGGATTAGGGGATTTAAGATGGTTAAGGGGTAATTTGGGTGATTTAGGGATAAAAGGTCATTTTAGGGAATCAAGACATGGTTGTGAGCAAATTAGATCTTGATATGTAATTTTAGGTGTCTACATTTTGCCCCTCTTTGAGACGATGTTGCGATTAAGAGAAGCAATGTCATTTCAAAGAAAAATAAAATATAGATGGAAGGATGAAAAGGATGGGGCTTATGGGCTTATAAAAAGGAGAAGGGACTTATGGGCTTATAAAAAAGGAGGGATGGGATGATGCCCCCTCGAGAGGGTAGGCAGGTTTGAAGGACATGGGTAGGCTCTTGAAATGGATAGAAAAGAAGGATGAGGCCAGGGAATTAGAGGTAAATGAGGGATGGAAGGATAGTCATTCTGAGTCAATATGAGCAACCTAATGTTTGATATAACACTTGACATTATGCATTGTGATATAAAGATCAAGGTGACGATGTGTCAAATGCATAAAAGATTGAGGTCACAAGAAAGCATATGCCAATGGCACCATGATATGAAAGACCATGATGACGTTGTGGTAGGCATGTTGCAAGGACATATGCAACTCCAAGACAAAATGATAACACACACACACAAGAAAAACAAGCAAGAATACATAAAAAAATACAAAGACAAAGATAAACACAATGTTGCCCTTAGTCAAGCTGAAAATTAATGATTTGATAGATGATGATGATGATAGTGTTGTTGGTGTGGGAATGATATATCCTGAGAACAATGTGAGGATTGTTTTGTTGATGTGGGAATGATATATCCAGATGATGATTGATTAGATTAAGATGATAAGATTTGCAACAAGGTTGGGAACAAGACCAATGTGTGCTTTAGGATAATAGAATAGATTGCTTGGCAAGATGTGTATGGATTAGGACTGCTTTGAGGATTGATGTGTTAGGACTACACTAGGTTTCTTGCTTTGGGATTAAGTTTGGGATTAGTGCATTGGATGGCTTGGGATGAATGTATTGGATGGCTACATTGGATATCATTGCTTTTGGCTTTCATGTATTGGATATAATGGATTGCTTATTGATTGCATTTGGATAGGATATCATTGGATTGGATTGGCTTTTAGCTTGATTGATTCTGGATTACAAGGGATTGTTGGAATGGGATTGCACTTTATAGTTCTGCTATTGGATAGGATGATTGTCTCCATATGATAACTAGTGACAAAGGAGCACCCAATCTAGACACAAGGATGGGAGGGTTGGTTGATTTAGGATATTGAGCTTGATGGATTGGATGGATGGATTAAGGATTGTTGATAATGAATGAAAAGGAAGATGGATCAATATAGAGGGATGGGTGAAGGAATTATAGATAGTGGATGGAAAATAGGATTGATGATAGATGGATGGAAGGGATTACTGATAATGGATGGAAAGGAAGAATCAATGGATGGGAGATGGATGAAAAAGGTGTATATAATATAACCTTAAAGGAGTATGTCACAAAGGAATAACATGCCCCTATTTTGCAAATGTTGTTTAGGATGGTGGACTAAGGAGATATAGTGGATTGCATAAGCTAGAACAAGATGGGATTGAGGATATGTTGTAGGAGGATTGGCTATGTCAAGCATTTATCAAAGCATGTATCAAAATCACACCTCAATCCTTATCAATATAAAAGTTATTAGCAAGATAAAAATCAAGTAGGGTCGACAAAAGTGAATTATAGCAAGGATATATGGATATGATGGATTAGGATGATAGGAGAGGAATAGGATGGGATAAATGAGACAACTTGCCCCAAAGTACAAAGTTCATCGACAATCAATTTACACGATGCCCATGAACAGGTTTTCATCGTGGTACTTATCCAAGGTGCCATAAAAAATAGTTTTCACCATTGGACAAATGATTTCTCTTTACTATTTTGAATTTTTTTTGGATTTTTTTATATTTTTTATTTTTTTGAATTTTTTTATTTTTGTGATATGTTGATTGGATAACATTGATAATTCAATACTCAAAGGGTCTTCACATGTCCCTATCTGCTTGAGATGGTTGATGTAGATGCAATTTTCATAAAATGCCAATAATGTCCAACTTGAGGTAATTCCTTTATGAGGATTAAAGCACTCTTGTACAATCCTTTGATGTTTATAGATTTTTGTCGATAATTAAGTTGGCCTTATCTAAATGTTTACATTTAGATAGGGAACCATCATAGCCCTTATGGTGAAGTGTTGCTACCACAACATGGTGGATTTGGGAGTTGGATTTCTTGGATTTAAAATGTGATTTTGGATATGTATGGGGGATATCAGATGTGAGATTAAGTGATTGCATTGTATTTGTTCTGGGTGTAGAGGTTGATGATGTAGATAGGTTTGACATATTTTTGACTTGCCAAACTTGAGATGGCAAATTATGAAATGAGGATTTGGAATTATGAAGTTTGGATGTGGGATTAGGATGGCGATGAGGACCAACACTCTTCTACAAATTGTAAGGTAATTGGCACCTATTATATGAAATATGCTTTATTTTATTTTTATAGCCTATTGTATTTGGATAACTTGCTTCATTGGATTGGCATGGTTTTGGATAATTTACTTCATTGGATTTGCATGGTCCATTTTGTTTTGGGAGCCATATTGATTTTATATGCTTTCCTTGATTTTTAACTTCATATGATTTTGAAGTTTGATTTGAAGCTTTTACTTTGTATCCTCTATGATTTTGTTGGTCCTGGTTGAGGGGTGGAAGGTGTAGAAGTTAAAGTTTACTAGTAGAGATAATGGAAGTGGAAGAGTTGTTGACAACAAGATTAGTGCAAGGGCTATGAATGGTCCCTATCTTGATTCTCTCATTGGATGAGGTTGTCTCAATGATCATTGAAGTATCACTAACACCATTAGATTGCTTAGATAATTGCTTGTCAATGCTTCGACCGTGACCGATGTGGATTGGGACAGGTTCTAGGATACCGTGCTCATGAAGGCCCAATCCTTTTCCATGATAATCTGTGTTTGACATATCTTGTTTGTGATGGGATATTTGTTGTCTTTGAAACATGATGCAAGCTCTTCAATATGTTGTTGCTCGAATAATCTGAATTGGCTATTATCTCCTCTCTTAATAAATTTGACTTGATAAAGATGGTAGATCTTATTGATGGGATTCTTGTGCTTTCTCATTGTGTAGACTTATTGTACCTTAATCATTGTTTATACTTGTAGTTTCATGATAATTGTTTGAGATTGTCATCCCTTGATCATCTAAATGTTCATTGTGATCCATTATGACTTGCTTTTCTTCATGTTTGATGTAAGTAGGATCTTGATTGCTACTATGCTCATTAGGATCCTTTGTGATATGATCCAAGTTATTTATTTGATTGTCTATGTTTTCTTGGGGACCAAGTGTCTCATCATGGCAAGTGGAGGTTATAGTTGGATGTTTGGTAGGGCTAGTTGGATATGTGATAAGATTATTTTGGCTTTATTGATCATAGATAGGATCTTCATCATTGATAGATGTGCTATGGGTAGCTTGATCTTAGATAAATTGGATAAATTAATCTTGAAGGATAATTTGATCTTGATTTGGTTGAGTACATGTTTGATCCTACTTTACATTAGATTCTTGACATAGCTCTTGAATTTGAATGAACATAGAAGTTTCTTGGATGGGCTTGATAGGCTTTAATTTGCATGATAATGCTTCATTGTTAACATAAATGATATTAGGATACTCTTGGATAGATTGGATGGATATAGGATTGCATGATCATTTTGGATAGGTAGGCATGATGTTAGGAGGCTCTTTTTCATGCTTAATAGGTTTAGGGTTGACATGATCTTCATATGATGGCACTTGATCATGGATGGGTATGTTATTTGGCTTTATATTACAAAGTGTTGTTTTTTGGATAGACATGGTATCATATGCCTCTTGGATAGGATTGGAATAGATACACTCATTGTCTTAGAGATTTCTAGTTTGATATTCTTCCTTTGCTACTAGTCTGAGTCAAAAGAGATTGAAAAAATATGATTTGGGTGTAGTGGGTTTGGATTGTGGATCAAATGAGGTCAATAAGATTGAGTTTTGAAACATGGATTGGACATAAAGGCATTGCTCTAAGTTGATGCTTTCCTTGTCAACATACTCATAAAGATGACTAATGGATATATGTTTAGGATAAGCATAATGGCTAGTGTTAGGGAGATTTTGGATAGCGTCAACATGCTCAAATTCATGATTAGATGGACGAGGGGTTTTGTGGATAAATGGATTAGGATTAGGATTAGCTATGCATGGATTTTGAGTTTCAAGGTGATGATTTGGTGATGATTTAGTGTAAAATGATAAACCCTACAAAATCTAGAAAAGATGTCAGCATATAGGAAAACAAATGTAACCAACAAATTCCTCGTGATTTTCTCTGTTATTTTATAAGAAAATTCCCTAAAGTTGGAGTTCGTTAGAAAAAGTTATGCTTGTTCAAAGTTTCAAAGAAAAATTGACTTCAGAAGAATATACCTGATAATATGAGAAGAATTTGGAAAATATCTTATGTCACTACAAAGAGCTCTGAAGCAGCGTTTTCGAAACTTGCAAGAACGCAAAAAATAGACATCGTATGAGAAAGTTATTTGCGATTGAAAAAACACCAACTTTGGCTTCCGAGGGATAACAAGGTCACTCTGGTGGTTAACATTGTTGTTGGTAGCTAAGTCTCGACCAATCAAATGCAGATGTTTTCAAGGCATTTAAGTTAAATATTTGGGTCTGGAGGTTTAAATGACCGTTAGCGGTTGTAGTATTTTTGGTCACATACAAAAGGTTAGGTTTGTATTTACGCTTGATGTCATTGTTACAGAAAAAGTTACCACTAATCTGTTTTAAGTTGATAGTGCTCACATGGAGCAGCTCACAAGCCACTATTAAGCTGGCGGTTATAGATTAACATTAACCAATCAAAACAAATGTTACAATAACATTACCCATCACTGCTAACACCAATAGCTATGTTTTAAAAGTCTAGCAGTTTAAGATCATGCTACGGTTAAAGAATAGTAACTAAAGTTGTATGCTACCATTTTAAGACTTCATACCATAATTTATACTTTGTGTTACTACTAATGACTATGACAGTTTGCAATAACACTAATATTCGTGACTTATGGCATTTTCACTAACTGTTAAGTCTGAATGCTCACCAACCGTAGCATAATGGTCACGGCTATGGCTAATGGTGGCTAGCACCAAACATTAAGAGCATTAACACCAAAGCTTAAATGATAATGACCGCTAGCGGTCATAGTGTAAGGCTAATGCTAACGGTTTAAGACACCACAACAACCGTTAAAAGTTCAAAATGAGCCATAGTTAAGAACAATATTAAAAAGGTTTAGGCATTATTAGCTTGAGTTTTATGCTACGGTTTCAGTTTGAACGGCCACTTAACAACAATTTAAATGGTTTCAGTCAAGGCTGAGCGACAACTACAATTAAAAGATCACGACAAGTCTTAACAAAACCCTATCATTCTATGGTGATAATAACCACTGCAAGTTTAAAATAGGAGTTAAAATTTCAAACCACAATGATATAGACATTATTTGCAATACCATAAACAGTCAACAAAATACACTTACTAAAACAACATTAACATCGAACAAACTATCACCACAGAATAAACTCAAACCCCAAACGTTAATTGCAAACCGTTATTGAAAGCATTTAGGGCTAATAGTCCAATGGTTAAAAGAAGAAATTGGTAGGTAAAGACTAGGTGGAAACAATTAGTGAAGAGCCAATAGACGGGGGAAAATCTGCAAATAATTCCTTTAACCTACAAAACAGGATTTAGAACTAGCTGATAAAACACACCTGCAACTAGAATTAGTACAAAGGTTTGATAAATGATCTAGACGATAAAACAAAATGATAAACCAGGGAAAAATTAGCCAATGGACAATGCTAATACCCAAGGGTCTATAGGGTATAAAAAATCTATTCAATGGACAAATATGCCACACTATTAGAAATGAAGCCCAACCGTCACTGCCCTTTTGTCTTCCTCTTCCCATGTCTCTTCACTTGCCTGGAGAGTTTATATAATTCACTTCTTATTCTCTTTTTGTTAGAGATGAAGACTGTTGTAATTGGATTGATTAATGAAATAGTGTCCTACTTTCCTTGGTGGATGTAGCCATCTTAATGGTGAACCACGTTAAATTCGTGTCTTTGATTTTATCTCTGTGTTTTTGATTCTTTATCTATTTTATTTTTACGTTTAGCTGCAATTTATCTTCAACAATTGGTATCAGAGCCATGGTGTTCGATCATTTGGCATGAGAGGTTTGAGTTTGAGTGGGAGCAATGCCAACTGATGAAGGAAGTCCTAGGAAATCACAAGGGAGGCTAAAATCCAGCGAGAGAGATGTTGGTTGTTGGTATTGTGGCAAGCAAGGCCACATCAAGAAGAATTGTTGGTTTTTGAAGAAGGCTGAAAATCAGCCAAAGGAAGATGAAGTGAATCCGGTACGTGAAGAGGATGCCAGTGCAACAATTGGTGTTCTTATTTCAGCTCCGGAAGAAATACCACCAAATGTTTGGGTGCTCGCTTCGGGAGCATCGCTTCATGCCACTCCGTGCAAGGAGTACTTCATTAATCTGCAAAGTGGTGATTTTGGTAAGGTTCTTCTTGGCAATAATAAATCTTGTGATGTTATTGGCAAAGGGGATGTTTTGTTAAAATTAAAAAATGGAAATAGTTGGCTGTTACAAAATGTCAGATATGTCCCTCGACTCAAACAAAATTTCATTTCAACTAGACAATTATTTTCACAAGGATGTAGAGTCGATTTTGAATTGAATAGATGGAAAGTCACAAAAGGGGCCTTGGTAATTGCTCAAGGCAGCAAAGTAGGCACCTTGTATGGCGTAGAAACTCTTGCTTCATCTGAAATGGATAGGTTAGATGATGTAGTTGATTCCGTCATTGATGAATTTCTTAACCTATTGGAATTTGATCAAATGTTTGTGAAAGAAAGTGTAAGTGCAGAAAGGCCCAAGCGCTCTTATGAGGATAGAGACGATGGAGAAAGAGACTGCGATAGTTGCCCTCACAAGAGGCAAAAAAGAGATGAAGATGATGAGGCCCACCAACCTGATCCAATGGATGTGGATGATAGCACAGAAATTTGTGCCCCATTTGATCCTATGGCAAATATAAATCCATTTGGTCTCCCATCAGTGTTTGGTCATATGCCTTTTGGGAATTTTGAAACATTTGTGTCTCATCCAAGAAATGTGAGAAACATTCCAATTGGGTCGAATGATGAGCAAGACCAAATAGTAGACAACAATTTTGTGTCTGTCATTGAGGAGGTACATGCTAGTGCTAATACGCAAGGTACATAAATTAGAGGGACAGTGATATTGGATGATGAACTTCCAAGTACTGCATCATCCATCTTTAGAGAAATCCCAAATGCACAGGTACCAAATTACCAATCTCGTAGATATCCTTATGGGAGAGACTTTAGGCCAAGTGCCCCACAGGTTACAAAAGAACCAATGGTATCTAATGATAAAGCTATTATGCTTGAGGCTGTACTCTTTGGTGGGATTCCACATGAATCTGCCTATCAATTTTCATATCCTAATATTGGAGTGGCAGAGTCTTACAAGAGGCCAATTCCTTGGCCACCTTCTCTGACCTTGGAAGCACATAGATATCGTGTGGAGAACTTGTATGAAAGACCTCTGGATGATATGTATGCGACTGCAATTAGAAATTGTGACGCTAAAGGACCATTGATGTTGTATGTTTCAAAGATGATTCCTACCGCTGACAAAGGGCAATTCTTTGCCTTTGGGTGTGTTTTCGCAGAGAAGAGAGATGGGTCTTAGTTGGATTTGCTGTCTATAAATGAAACCTCCCAGGAGCCTTTGCCAGAATCAAAGGATGACATAAATTCTACTCATTCCCTTAGTGTTGAGGCAGCATATATCAACCGAAACTTTTCACAGCAATTTCTGGTTAGAGATGGCAATAAGGTGGAGTTTGAAGAACCCAATCCATTTGCCTTAGAGGGGAGGAGGTTGCATCTGTTTCTTATCGTTATAGGCGTTGGAAATTGGATGAAGATGGACTTAGGACTGGGCAGGCAATTCATGTGCTCAAAGGATTAGATGAAATTTCTAATAATCGACCTGCACGCTTAGAAAATGGAAATGCTGGTCAAGGATACACAACAGAGGAGGTAAAGGTTCTTTTTCTTATAGCAGTGGACCTCTGTAAGAGAACATCACAGTCACCACACCCTTTACCGAAATCATAAGTTGGCGTTGCCAATGTAAATATTCACTTGCATTACATAGATGGTCAGTACACAGTTGTACTGGAAGTGTAGAGGCATCCCTTGAACCCCATATACAGAATTTACCTTGACCTCGAGATTTAGATGCTGCTGGATTGTTGCTTCATGAGTTTGAACTTCTTCCTCCAATAGAAGATTGGCATAAATGCAATATGTTTGGTGGGCCTTGGTCTGATCATGGAGACCTCCAAGTCTCCTTAGATGCACATAATATAAGTGCAACTGTAGCATCTTCATCTGGCACTTCTGACTTGTCAACATGTATATTTTTAGATGATTATCAGGGTGTGAAAGGACTATGGCCAAGGAAATGAAGATTTTCTGAGAGGGATGTAGCGTTTGGTCTGAAGAGTACCTCAGCAGCCTGGGAGCATGCAATAGTAGATAGGTTCTGGTGGAGCCTCTCGATTGGAGTTGATTGGTGGGATGTTGTTGGCTGTACACAAAGTGCAGCTGAAGATGACCTAGTGACAATAAATAGGGTAATTGCAATTTTGGAAACTTTACTTGACATCACACCAGGGATGCCTATTCCTAACACTACAGCAGGCCCTCTTGTTCCTGATTGCAGCCAAGAAGGATTATCTGTTAGTGATAGATAGAGGATTAAAAGTGAACAGGATGTCAGTTTGGTTGAGCTGGTTGGACTTCTCACTGGGATTGGTCAACCAATGGAGTGGTTACTTGGTACTGTAGTTAAGTAACCACGAGTTTCAAGGAAAGTGGGGATAGCAGTGCGGTTTGGACTTCAAGTGGGAGATTGTTAGAAATGAAGCCCAACCATCACTGCCCTTTCGTCTTCCTCTTCCCATGTCTCTTCACTTGCCTGGAGAGTTTATATAATTCACTTCTTATTCTCTTTTTGGTAGAGATGAAGATTGTTGTAATTGGATTGATTAATGAAATAGTGCCTGCTTTCCTTGGTGGATGTAGCCATCTTAATGGTGAACCACGTTAAATTCATGTCTCTAATTTTATCTCTGTGTCTTTGATTCTTTATCTATTTTAGTTTTGCATTTAGTTGCAATTTATCTTCAACACACATGACATAGAACAAACTGTACGACGTACAAAGGAAGGGCCTAAAACCCAAAAAAATTGTAAAATTTTTCTTTCACCAAAACATAGAGTGTTATATGTCGATCTTCACTTGTCGGCTGCTCCGAACGCAACGGTGAGATTGATTTCAGCCTATGAGGTCTCCTCTGAAAGTCAACTTCTAAGAATTGTCAAAAAATGCACCAAGAACACAATGAAAATAACTTGCAAACAAAGATTAATAGGAATGGGGTTCCACCAAGGATGCCAAAAATGTAAACACAAAATGCAAATCCAAATAAAGATTTCAAACACAAATTTAAAACCCTTAATCTACATTCAATATGACGTCCAATTAAGTAAATAAATCAACAATAAATGCATGAAATAACACATTTTTACCCAAGATGATCTCCTATTGCACCGTGAGGGTGGTTTTCCTCAAATCGATAGGATTTTGGTTGCTCAAACCATCAATATGACGATGCATGATAGTTGATTCCTTGAAAATGACTCCTCATGAGTCAATTTATAGATTTTTAATTTTCTGATGGATGATGAGGATATGATGAGAGATCAACAATCAAGATTACATTGGTTAAGTGGTTTAGGATCAAGGGTGGAGGATAATTCAGATTTTAATTGATTTTTGATATTTTTGGGAGATGGTTATGAAGTAGTTATGAGATATGTGGATGAGAATTTAAGAAATATTTAATTTTTTTAATTCATTTACGTAGTTGAAAGAGATGATTTAATTAATAATTAATTAAATCAAGTGTGAGAAGGGAATTTAGGATTTAGGAAAATGATTTATTGCTTAGGGATAAATGATTAGGATTAGGGGAAATTAGGGAGAATTAGGGAATGATTAGGATAAATCAGGGCATCAGGTCTTGAAACTGGGATAATCAGGATAATGCAATAAGTTAGGACAATAAGGGGATAAATGATCAGGATTAAGGGATTTAGGATGGTTTAGGGATAATTTGGGTGATTTAGGGATAAAAAGGTCAATTTAGGGATTCAGAATATGGTTGTGAGCGAATTAGATCTTGATATAATTTTAGGTGTCTACAGTGTCTGTATACTTACATTTATGTGGCACATTGCAACTTATGAAAGACATAATGTAAATTTATTAATATAGGGTTTAATATGTTGTTCTAGGAGAAAGAGATGTACATTTGGAATTTATCTCTTTTCATTTCATCAATAAAATAGAATAGGAGGAGAAAAATAGTATTATCATGCACACATGAGTGATTCCATTCTCTTTTCCTAAGTAAGATAGCATTGGAGATATGTCAATTTTACATTCATTATCCTTAAATCTAATCACATAAGCATACAAATGATTTCCTTTCTATTTAAATGGTTTAACATCAAGAGAGATAGAGTAATTAATATGTGCACATTTATGGATCTTTAATATACATTTAAGCAACTATTCAATTATAAAGAGGTAGGAAGAGAGCAATTTTCACTAACATAGTAATAAGATAATTCCTTTCTCAAGACAATTGTTAATCATGTACACACACACACATTTATGATTACTATGCAAACATAAGTAACTTAATGCTTGAATCATAAGCAAGATAGGTCATAAGGTAAAAATGAACACGACTCTGTTTTATTTTCTATTTCTTAACATGCATAAGTATATAACATCCATTTAAGTCATCAATGGATACATGCTATCATGGGTGTTGTAATCTCAACACTCCATAAAAATTTAAAGTTCATTAGCACTAATTTAAGTGACATGACACGTCAAAAAAGTTGATGGTAACACAGGTATCAATTTTTCCATCTCATACAAAAGTCTTAGATATATTGTATTATCCCCTATTTGATTAACCACACCTTCTTCATTCAAATAAGAAACTCCTAGCTCTCATTCACACCTCATTCTACTATTACTCCTTAACATGTGTATGTTTCACTTGCTACACATGAACAACCACTTTGGGATTTTATCAAGATACTTCTCACAATGAAGGTGCCTCTATTCATGGTTCCCAAACTAGCACATTGACTTGATTCCTAATTTATCATCTTCTACACTAACTAAATTAAATACACTAAATCATTTACTATGATCTTATAGAAATTAGGATATAATTTTCATCATAAGATCATAGTGCTTCTAGGAAAAACTTTGTATGCTTTTTTTACTCGACGTTTCGGATCATACTCCATGATCCATCATCAGGAGGAAAGTGAGAGAATACAACTGAGTATGATTTGCAGATAGAGTTTCTTAAAAAGATAGAGAGGGTGGGAACGGATAACAATAAGTCAAGGGAGAGCAAAGAGGGACAGGAAAGGACAAGAGAAGGAGAAAATATAAATAAAAATATCAATAAATAAGTATATATATAACAATAGAGAGAGAGATAGAGGATCTATAAATGTAAACAAGAACTACATAAATAAAACTAAAAAATAAGCTAAGGGTAAAGAACAAATAGAACGGGGTAGAGAGGAGAATGGACAAAGTAATAACAAAAGGGGAGAAATTGGAAAAGCCAGAGAAATAAAACAAAAAATATAAAGAGAGTGTGAAGATCAACAAAAAAGATAAAGAGAAGACAAGACAAAGGAAGAAAAGATTAAAAATAAAATAACCATAAATATATATTAACATATTTATAAGATCAGGATATATATAAAAATATGCTCATATCAATATATAAAAGTATATATATATATAATATAAGAAAACTATATAGATAACGAACTATAAAAATACAATTTTCAATTATAAAGAAGTAAGATCAATAAATATATACTTATCTATCTATATGAATCTAAAAATATATATATTGATATATTAAAAAAGAAATCTAAATATACCAAAATTATATAAAGATAAATAAGGATATATATATATATATATATATATATATATATATATATATATATATATATATATATATATATATATATATATATATATATATATATATATATCATGGTGCGCAATAGGAGATCTGCAAAAATTCAGGGGACAAACGGGAAGAAGGAAGTATCAAACGCAGAAACCGTAGGCAGCAATAGATAGGGCAAACAAGTCCAAATCAACCTGGATGATGAGGCGAAAAAAGATAGAGAGATTCTTGAAAATCAAGCGATAATCGGAAGACCATTAGGGTAGAAACTATCCAAAAGAGAAATCACAGAATGGATTATGGAGAATTGGAAATGGCCTTGCACTATTAAATTCTTACCAAAAGGTTTTTTTATGGTCCTTATGCGTAGTCAGGAGGAACGCAACTTAATTCTCTCTTTCAAGCAGTGGAAAATTAAAGACTCGTTCCTTTACATTCAAAATTGGAGTCCGTTATTTGATCCTTGCAACACCAGTCCAGTGGAGGGTCCCTTGTGGTTTAGGCTCTATAATCTCCCATCAGAATTCTGGTCAGAAAATTGTTTAAAGAAAATTGGAAACTAGTTCGGTTTGACAGTTGAGATTGACAAAGGGATCTTAGAAAATGATTCTTTCCTCTATGCCTGTATTAGGGTAGCCACCATCAATAGTTGGCCAGAATCCATCAAGATCTTATCAACACTTGGAGAGAGATCAGTGAAAATTGAACAAGAGAAAGAATTTTTTTTTTGCCTAACTTGTGGAAGTAGAAATCATGGTTCCAAAAGCTGCCCTGCGAACGCAAAAAAGGAATGGAGGAAAAAATAATCAAATTCCTAGAACTCAGCCCCAGTCCCTAAGGCTTCCTCTTCAATGTCACCACTAGAAGATGCCATGCCAAGGTAGAATGAAGGTAATCAAGATGCCCCTCTGGCGGAAGTACCGACAGCGGAGGCAAACCCTACCAATATAGCTATGGAGGTAGATATTTCGGTGTTTGATAACTCAGCCACTCTGGGTAATTTTAATCTCTCTGAGGAAGAAGATAACTCTGATTGGTATGACTCCAATGGGGAAGATGAGTTCAGAGAAGCTAAAATATGATCCATCAGTCAAGAAGCAGCTAAAATCCTAAAACCAAATCTGAATGTGAAAGGAAAGAAGAAAGGATGAAAACCTAACAGAATATTAAGGGAGGAGGAAGTGGCCAAAGGTGGTCAAGCCACCCTAAATAAGTTCATTAATAGTACTAAGGGAGGAGATGCCTCCCTTGGGAAGCAATGAAGATTCTGAGTTGGAATGTCAGGGGCCTCAATGCCCCTAACAAATGATGCTTGCTGAAGCGTCACCTCCAGACCTTTGGTGCAACTATAGTCCTCCAAGAAACTAAACTATCAAAAGATGAGAGTGACATTTTCTGCAGATCATGTAGAGGCTAGGATGGCCTTTTTGTCCTCACTTAAGGGGCCTTGGGAGGTATGTGTGCTCTTTGGAACCTTAGAGTTGCAAATCTAGCACTTCTTGATGAGACAAACAATTGGATGGCCCTGCGTGTTAACAACAATCAATCCCACTTTCAATTCATCTTATGGAACGTCTATGGTCCTATCAAAACTTCAGACAAGTTGGCCACTTGGGCCTCTATCTCAACCTTCATGGATATCCACAGAGAGGATCTTTGGGTATTGTGTGGAGATTTCAATACCGTCTTATCAGTCATAGAAAAAAGAGGGGGTCTTTACCACATAAGCCAAAGCCAAAAAGACTTCAATCTTTTTGTGGAAGATAATAACTTGGTGGACATTGCTCCAAAAAATGGGGAATTTACATGGACAAATAGAAGAAAAGGCTTCACCAATATAGCAGAGCGACTGGATAGATTCCTTGTATCCTCTAACTTCCTAATAGAAGTTTCTTTAGAGTCACTCATTTTGCCAGTATCAGGATCTGACCATTTCCCCATCTTGTTAAGCTTACAAGAGGACAAGCCTCCCCCAACATGCCCCTTCAAATTTGAAAAAATGTGGCTCAGGGATTCATTGCTGAAGGATCTGATTAGCAATTGGTGGAAGGAAGTTAAAGTTTAGAAAGGTTCGAAGATGTTCATTGTAGCCAAGAAATTAATTGCAATTAAAGGCTATTTGAAAACATGGAATTAAAATTCCTTTAAGAACATCTTCAAGGAAAAGGAGAGAATCGAAGCTGAGTTAGAAGATCTGAACTCAGTCATTATTGCCCAAGGAATGACGATGGTGGAATTCAAAAAAGAGAAAGAAATAACAAAGATCCATAACAAACTCCTAGCCCAAGAAGAAATTTACTGGAGATCCAAACCCCATGAAACTTGGTTGAAAGAAGGTGACCTTAACACAAAATTCTTTCATAACTCCACCAAGCAAAGGAGAAACTATAATCGAATTTCTAAAATCATGAGCTCTGGAGGTACAGAACTAGTTGACCCCGAGGCAATCCAAAAAGAAGCAGTCTCATTCTTCAAATCACTCTTAATAGATGATGAAGCCTCCTTTGGCCAGCTTCAAGAACCTTTTCTAGATCTTATTCCTTCCATCATATCAGTAGAGGAGAATTAAATGCTTCTTGGCCCAATCTCCAAAGAGGAACTCAAATTTGCAGTTTTCCAATTGTCCCTAGACAATGCTCTGGGCTCGAACGACTTCTCGGCTAGATTCTATCAAGAATTTTGGGACATCTTAGAGGATGACATTTGGAAGGCAGTTGAAGACTTAAGGAACTCCAAAAGAATGATCAAGGACATCAACAACACATTCCTAGCCCTTATTCCAAAAAGCGGAGTTTAATTCCTTCAATGACTTCCAACCCATTTCCCTCTGCAACGTCATTTACAAAATAGTGACAAAAGTACTGGAAAATAGGTTGAAAAACATTTTTCCTTCCATGATATTGGAAGAGCAAAGTGGCTTCACCCTAGGTAGTAACATTGTTGATAGTATTATTGCAGCCCATGAGACAATGCATTCCATCATCTCAGGGAACCAAAGCAGCATGATATTGAAACTTGATATCAACAAGGCATATGATCGAGTCGATTGGAGATTCTTGTTAAAAATAATGGAAAGATTTGGCTTTCACAAACAATGGATAGATTGGATCTTTGAATGCATCTCAATGGCTCGATACTCAGTGCTAGTCAATGGGAGCCCGTGCGGTTTCTTTGAACCCACCAAGGGACTAAGGCAGGGAGACCCATTGTCACCCTTCCTCGTTGTCATAATGGTGGAAACTCTTGGACGAGGCATACAACACCTAGTTCATAATGGACATTGGAGAGGAGTGTAAGTTGTGGATGGACTTCCCCCGGCTTCTCATCAGCAAATTGCAGATGACACTCTCCTCTTTGCAGCCTCCCAAGTCCAGGAGGCCAAGGAAATCCAATCCATGCTAGAACATTATGCCAAAGCCTTGGGCTAGGTAATAAATCATGCCAAATCTAACATCTTTTTTTCAATACCTGCAAGAAAATGCAACGCCAAATTCTTTCCATCTTCTGTTTTGAGAAAGTTGAGCTGCCTAGCAAATACTTGGGAGTCCCACTCTTCAAAGGGGCTATGCGATCTATTCTCTGGGAAGATACCATCTGGAAGTGCTATTCCAAAGCCTCCTCCTAGAAAGGAAAATAGCTCACTCTCTCAAGTAAAATTCAAATGATAAAAGCAGTCTTATCCGCAATTCCCATCTATCACTTGAGTAATAACCAAATAAACAAAAAGGCCAGTGGCACCCTAGATGGAAATTTTAAGAAATTTTTATGGGAAGGGGCAAACGAAGTCAAAAGACTCCCTTTAATTGGCTGGCAAATAGTGTGCAAGGATAAGCAAGATGGAGGAGCAAGAATTAGAAACCTAGAAAAGAAGAATATCGCTCTAAGAGCAAGGTTGGTCTGGCTAATTTATAAAGATCCCAACGCAAGATGGTGCAAAATCCTAAGGAAAAAATACTTGGACTTAGAGGACCTTGCACAGATTCTCACCACCCCTAACCCTCCAAAAGGTTCACACATTTGGAATTTCCTGCAGAACTGCAGATGGCTCATTTCGGATCACATCTCTTGGATTCTCCATAACGACACTAAAGCAAACCTTTGGGAGGACTCGATAAATGGCCTTTCCCCTTTGACTGATGTTTCCAGCTTAAAGAACCACTGGAGAAGAATAGCAGACTCCTATGGGTACATGGCAGTGGATTATATCAATGGCACAGACTAGGACTGGGAAAAAATATCCACTCTCCCATTAGACAGGGAAGTGAGTGCAGATCTAAAAAGAGCACTCTTGGCAAGAAAGATACTTACATTGGATATGGAAGACAAATTAATGTGGACTGGCTCCAAATCTGGGCAATATACAATCAAATTTGGCTATAAAATGCAAAATACACAACCACATTCAGATTGGCCCTCCAGCTTATGTTGGGGTAAATGGACCCTACTGAAACCAAGCACCTTCTTATGGACATCCATTCACCAACGGATACTCACTGGAGACAGGCTGAACTAGCTAGGAATTGTGGGACCATTAAGGTGTGTATTGTGCTACAATGCAGAAGAATCCTTGGACCACCTGCTGGTATCCTGCCCCTTCACTGCAAAGTGTCGGGATTGGTTGCGGGGTAAACTGGACTGGTGTAGCGCTCTCTCCAATGAGCTAATAGGATTAATCAAGGGGCAGCCAAAAGGGCCCAAAGCCTTGTGGCAAGGACGGTGGGAAGCCAGTCCCTCCCTGCTTACTTGGCACATTTGGCGTGAGCAAAAGCAAAGGATTTTCAGAGACATATCCTCCAGAATCAAGGATGTCTTGAGACAGTTGGAGTTAGGCATCACCGAGATCATCAATGTAATATTAATGGACTCCTCCCTGACACCATTTGCTGCATGGGACGGGGAAGCAAGGAAGAGTTGGCTAGACCTATTAATTCCAAACCAGTGCCATAATCCCAGCAAGGAAGATGAAAGGAAAAGAAAATGTGCTCTAAGCAAATGGATTGCCCCACCCCCAGGAAGGTTGAAACTAAACTTCGATGGGGCCGCAAAGGGTAATCCGAGAACCTCTGGAGTGAGAGTTATAATTCGTGATCACCATGGAAAGTTAATTTGGGCCCTATCAAAGAAGCTTCCTGTTGGCTCAAACAATGAGGCCAAATTCGCAGCCCTACTCACCGGCCTTTGTTTATGCAAAGAACACCATCTAATTGACCTAGATGTGGAAGGCGACTCCCTCATTTGCATAAACGCGATCACTACCAAAAACATAATGAGCTAGAAGTTTAAGTACTAGCGGAGGCTATTAGGGAATGCATGGAGAACCTGGGGAATGTGTCCTTCTCCCACACTTATCAAGAAGGAAATAAACTTGCTGATCATTTATCCAATTGGCCTGCGTACAAGAAGAGGATACAATTATGGCAGACTCATGTGAACAATGGCCAGGACTACCATTAGAATGACCCTTGCCAACCTGGTCACCCAACACAATCGTCCGAACAAGATTTAGATATCTCCCTGGCGCAGCAGTGGCGTACCGATTCCTCAAAGAGCAGAGAACCTTTCTAGGGCGACAGAGGGAACAATAGACTTACTTAAAGATGCAAAGACTCAATCCACACTCACCTATGCAATGGAGATTGAGTGTGAATGTATATGTTAGAAGAGAGAGGAGAGCTCTGAGAGCGTTAAGGGTGACGAAGATGAAGGGGTAGAGCCGGGTGAAGACAACGCCGAGCCGCCAGAGGAAACCAGAATTAAGCAAATTAAGCGGCTCTTTATTGCAGATGATGCCACTGCAGGAGTGATCCTAAAAGTAATTAGAGAAATTAACCTCCCTGAAGGTCACGTTCATGATGCGACCATCTATGAAGAATTCCTATCTACCTACGTGCTCATCCTTGGGAGGAAGTCTTGGGGTCGAATCTTGGTCAACTCATTGGTTAAAGAAGACATGAAAGAGGCCGCCTACACAACCATCACTGCCTTCAACAAAAGGCCTACCAAGGGCTCAATTGGTGGGATATTCATTGCGGCCGCAGTCAACAATGATTAGGATCCCCCGATTGTCTCCGCTCAGGCCTTGGTCCTCTTTCAGGAAGGAATCAAGCGAAACAATATGAAGACTTTTGCCTACTTCATAGGCCAGTATGGTGACCTCTTGTCCCCAGAGCAAGTGGAAAGGGCCGAGAAATTGGTTGAAGGCCTAAGGGTGTTGTGGCACTCCTGATTGTACTGGCCAACTATGGCACCTCTATACTGCTTCAGATAGCAAGCTTTTGTATTCCCGTTACTATAAATAAAAGGGAGCTACCCCCTATGGTAGTACTTATCTATCAAAAATAATAATAATAAGAATACTTATATATAAAAAATCTTGATACTTATTTATATGGAATGTAAATAGGAATCTCATTGTATAAAGATAAAAATTTTATATTAGAAAAATAGGTTAAAAATATTGATGTAAAAATAAGACTGCAAATAAGAAAATATAAATATAAAAGGGATCTTATATATATAAGAATCTAATATTTCTAGATTCTTTTTAATATTGAAATAAAAAAAATCTCTATATATAGAGATTATAACTATATATAAGTAAAATTATATATATATATATATATATATATATATTGAAGAATAGAGATTATGACTATATATAAGAGTATAGGTTATATATATATGACAATAAATAAATAAGGTGATTATGACTAAATAGAAGAATATAATATATATATATATATGTGTGTGTGTGTGTGTGTGTGTGTGTGTGTGTGTGTGTGTGTGTGTGTGTGTGTGTGTGTGTGTGCATATATATGTATAAATCTATGTGTATTTATAAATAACTAATAACAAAATATAAAAATAAGAAAAGATAAAATATAGATATGTAAACATAAGAAAATAAAATAGATATTAACATAAATAAGAAGACTAAATAAAAGGTCAAGACAAGGAGATCAAAAGAGTTAGGGAGCAAACGAGAGAGGAGAAAAGCAAGGTAAATAAATAAATAAACACAAAAAAGTGCAAATCATAAAGAGGGGGTAGAAGAGACGGGAAGAGAATCGAAGGAGAGAAAGGAAGAAAAGAGAGAGGGAAGGGGAGAGAAGGGGCGAGGGTAAGGGGAGGATGGGGTGGAATGGCGAGGTGAGAGATGGGGGAGAGAGGTATGGCTAGGAACAAGAGTGAGGTCTCCTGTAGAGGAGAGGGGAAGGTGCAGAGCAAGGTAGGAGAGTGAAGGTACTGGAGAGGAAGGATGGTATGATAAGGAAGGGGGGAGATAGAGACTCGGTAAGAGGGGAGGCAAGAAGAGGCAGATGTATATCATGAGGGTGGATGGTGATGATAAAGGGAGTTTAATAGAGGATCCCAAGTGTGGCTTAAGTTCCACCCGTCATATCTATTAAGGTTGTTGGGGTTTCTTCTAATGAAAATTGCCTCTTTTAGTTTTCTCTTGAAGTAATTATCTTCCTTGGCAAGGACATGAGTATCCCCAAGGCAAATATGGTGCTTGGTGCTCAATGAGTGGTCAGCAAGAGCCAATTTTTTAATATATCAATATATATATTTTTAGATTCATATAGATAGATAAGTATATATTTATTCATGCATACTACTTCTATATATTTATTGATCTTACTTCTTTATAATTGAAAATTATATTTTTATAGTTCGTTATCTATATAGTTTTCTTATATTTTATATATATACTTTTATATATTGATATGAGCATATTTTTATATATATCCTGATCTTATAAATATGTTAATATATATTTATGGTTATTTTATTTTTAATCTTTTCTTCCTTTGTCGTGTCTTCTCTTTATCTTTTTTGTTGATCTTCACACTCTCTTTATATTTTTTGTTTTCTTTCTCTAGCTTTTCCAATTTCTCCCCTTTTGTTGTTACTTTGTCCATTCTCCTCTCTACCCCGTTCTGTTTGTTCTTTACCCTTAGCTTATTTTTTAGTTTTATTTATGTAGTTCTTGTTTACATTTATAGATCCTCTCTCTCTCTCTCTATTGTTATATATGTACTTATTTATTGATATTTTTATTTATATTTTTTCCTTCTCTTGTCCTTTCCTATCCCTCTTTGCTCTCCCTTGACTTATTGTTATCCGTGCCCACCCTCTCTATCTTTTTAAGAAACTCTATCTACAATTCATACTCAGTTGCATTCTCTCACTTTCCTCCTGATATGGATAATGGAGTATGATCCGAAACGTTGAGTCAAAAAAGTATACACAATTTTTCCCAAAAGCACTACGATCTTATAATTATGGACTGTGGAAATATCATGTCTACAATAATTTTCATCACTGATTTATTATTTATAGTATTTTATGTTCAACTATTTGGTCATTTGTGTTGGTTAAAAAGACCTTAGAGATAACAAGATCATGACCTTACCAAAAGGTATTGAGATCGTTAAGGTTGCATATAAGTTAAATATTTAAATAAGACTTCATTATAAGGACACTTCTTACTTGTAGATAGATAAGAGTCCATACTACATTTCTAAAAAAATAAAGGTCCTATGATATTCCATGTAATCGTTGCATGGTTGCAAAGTTAGCTGCATAGACAAATTTAGAATCTACATTTCTA
This sequence comes from Cunninghamia lanceolata, assembly GCA_027924645.1. Classification (NCBI taxonomy): domain Eukaryota; kingdom Viridiplantae; phylum Streptophyta; class Pinopsida; order Cupressales; family Cupressaceae; genus Cunninghamia; species Cunninghamia lanceolata. Next base: position 1,156,322 of record BSBN01001051.1, on the reverse strand, counting down.
ATTTAGAAATTAGGGTTTGAAATAAACATTTTAGGGTTTAAAATTTAGAGCTTAGTGTTTCAAAAACATGTTTTAGGGTTTTAATTTATCATAATTCTAGGTTTCGAACTAGCCATTTAGGGTTTTGAATTCAAAAATTGCAAGGTTTCAAATTACCAATGTACAGTTTTCAGAAATACCTGGTTAAAATTACAATCAATTCTTGTCCTAATTATTGTCCATGCCACATCACACCACACCATGTTACAACCACCTTGATTCGAATCCACGTGTCACAAACAAGATGCAAAGTGCTTACTCTAGTCTATGTCCCTTGAGCTCCAAAGGCATAGGGGTTTGATTCATTTTATCTATCCTTGAAAGAGAACTGACAAATTGAAAATGTCATTTCGTTAGGTCATTAAAACATTTATTAAAAAATAATAAAATAATACCTTTGTTCGAACGTAATCTTCGAACAAAGGTATTATTTTATTATTTTTTATGTCATTGCCTTCATTTGAAGCTTATGCAAAACCTTCGTTCGAAGATCATGAGGATTGGTCCTTCAAACAAAGGGGTTTTCCAATGTTCATTCCCATTCCTCTTCAAAGATCTAGTGTCCCAAGTTTGGGACTTACTATTATGACTCCACCCTGTGACAGTATTTTGATTCTCTCCCAAATTTCTATACCTTACCAAAACACATGGGTTCCAGTTGTCCCCCATGGTGATGAAATCAAATGGAAATCTTGCTAAAAAGAAAGAAAGAAAGGACTAGATGTTTTTTATTTCCAAGGTCACCTTTTAGCGTGAGGAAAGAGCATAAACACCGAGTCTTTCAAGATAAAACAAAAGTGAATAAAAAGGTGTTTATGACTCCCAAGATCACCTTTCAATGTGAGGGAAGAGCATACACACCTTAGAATTCACACAAACATGCCACACATATTCATTCACCTTAGGCATGCAAATATGTAACTAAAAATTAGAGTGAAAAATAATTCTTTGATGAGCGTGTTGCATCCACAAAATGTTAGTAGTTTGATAAAAAAAAGGTGTTCATCACATGGAAAGTGTTACAAGGTGTTAGTAGCAAAAGTCACAAGAAAAATATGCAAAGATGTTTCAAAGTGATATATCTAGGATGTATGATACAAATAAAGAAAATGACCTAGCCCAAGGTGAAGGGGACAAAATCAACATTACAACGCCTATAAAAATGTAAAAAATCAACTCCCCAGGTAAAAGATTTTCAAGTTTGAATAATAGGGCCTATTGGAAAAAAAGTGGGCTAGGGAGGGGGACAGGATGTTTGCTAGGTAGACCAAACATGGGGTTAGGGTGGGTGGATATGTTTCCTATACAGACAAGGGAACATGACAATCAATAGGGTTTAGGCCTTGCACAAGGAGGCAAGCTAAGCACACAAGGAAGAAACACAAGGGGTGGCAAGCGAGTGGTGGAATGCAAGAAAGGGTAGTGCATGGGGAAGGGTGAAGCATAGTGTAGATGGTGGCCTAGCAGGGGTTACAAAGGGAGGTAGAGTAGAGGGTGGAGGTTACAGCAACAAGAAAGGAGTGGTGGCAGGAGTAGAGGGTTTTCTTGTGATAGGGGTTGGGGTTGAACACAATGTCCATGGGATGTTTAGGAAATAGGACAAGATGGGGATGGATACACTATTTGTAGGGGGCGTGGAAATAGGATTGGGATAGGAATGGGCCAAGGTGTAGTCTAGGCCAGGGTGTCTGGGGTCATGTCTGGGGATAGGTCTTAGGCTAGTGCATGAGATGGAGTTAGGTAGGATGTGTGAGAGATGGGATTTTTTTAATTTAAATTTTTGAAAAAAAAAAAGTGTAGGAGGGGATAGAATGGGTGCACAGTATTTTTGGCCCACCCAAAATTTTAAATTTCAAATTTAAATTTTGTAAAAACAAAAATTATGTTGCTTGTAATGAAATTTAAAATATATATATTAAAAAAAAAAAAAACTATGTCACCCCTTTTCTTTTTGTTTTTAATTTGCTATGCAACAAACATAAATTTAAAGCCCAGCAATATAGAAAAACCATATTATTATTTTTTGTTATTTTTTATTTTTGATAATAAACAAAAAATTACAACCTAATAAGATACAAATATGATTTTTTTTGTTATTTGGAAATGTTCATAATGAAATAAAAATAAAAGCAACAAAATTAAAAATTTCTAACTCCTTTTTTAACTTTTAAAAGAAAAGAAATAGAAATGCAATGAAAATAGACAATTTTTCTAAAAGAATTTGCTATTTTTTCTTTACTAGGTGTGCCAAAATGAAGAAGAGAAAATCTAAACTTATTAAATGAAAACTACAAATAGAACTTTCTACTTCAACCTCGGATTAGAGCACTAAGGAATGCAAGATCAAAACATGAAACCAAACAAATGACTTTAAAATGCAAACCTTCATTATGTAGATGTGCTCATTTGATTATTATTGATAAAGGATGAATGTGGTTGCTTTTCAAACTTTCAACATGCCTTTTCTTTCCACTTGATTGATGAAAATGGTTTGAGGGGTGATTAATTTATACATTTAGAGGATAGAGGATCAATGGATGAGATTGATTATTGAGATTAATGGCTAGGTATGCTTTAGAGGCAATGATGCATGAGAAGCTACCAAGTGACACTTGGTGATTGATGCACATGATGAGGGTTTGGATTGAGAACATATGGAGGTCTAAGATTTTCTAGATTTTAAATGGAGGATGAGGATCAAAAAGTCCCTGTTTGGATCCACGTGCACAATGCAACCTTGAACCATGTGTAAGGTTGACTTGGCTGATTGGGATTTGGAATGTGCAAGTGGTTAATTAGTTGATTAAGTGGAATTATTTAATCAACTAATGGTTGAGGAGGAAAATAGGATAAATTAAATAAATAGTTTGTATTTATTTAATTTTTGGACATGCTGGAAGGGATGGCTTATTATCACCTAAATATGCACCCTAACTAATTTGCAGAAATTAGTCTATTTGATGAAACATGGGAAGACCTCTAAAGCTATGGGTCACCTTGAAAGCAGAGGTCAACCTCCAGAGAAGGCCGGCTTCCTAACTTTATATCACCTAAAAACTTTACTATCCTATGGATGTGACAAGGAAAAGGGTAAGAAAGATATGTTCTACAACTAAAATTTAACTCTAAGGGTGAAACACCCAGCTAAAAGGAACATAAAACACAAGTACATGCACTATTTGTACTAACAGCGAAAATACTTGTACAACCTGCTACTATATACTTTTGCATAAATATTTCACAAATAGGTCTCAGTGTTTAGACTTTTAAAAGGAAAGATAACTTCACATTTAAAAAATATTTCACACTTTTAGACAAAATCTGCAACCTGCATTGGTATAATTTCTGCATAAAGGCTATAAAATCTAAGACAAAGCTACAAGGAAATAAGAATTACCTCACAGATAACTCGATCAATCAGTTGGCAAGCATAATAATGCAAAGGAACAAGTAGGCAGAAACCCAAATCAATGATACTCAAGGCAGTCGTTGTATTTCATATCAAGTAAAAAGATAAAAATGAGTTACAAATTTGCCAAAATGTAGAGCAAGGATCCCAAAAATCACAAGTCTCCCCAACTGCATAATCAGAACTAAGTACAATAGAGTCACAAAAGTGACTATAACCACCATTATCCAAGTGGTTCCACAATAGAAGGAATGTCAAACTAATTTAGGTCGGATGTACCCAAAAAGCCTAAACTCTAGGACCTATATCCTCTCCAAAAGTGTCCATAATGCAGGAAAAAGTCCACTAGGACTTAGCCAAACATGAAGAGTCATGAAAACCAGTCCTAAAGGACTCCAAAGTCAATAAAAAACCTCCTAGATGCTCTCCAACACATTCAAATCAATCACTAAATGTCCTCATGACTTAGTCTAACACTCAGCTCAAAGGCAAAACAAAATGCTACAATCTTGGCATGTGTTTGCCAAATCCTCCTCTTTTGCTATATCCTCTCAAGACATTCACTGACCACTCTCTTTGCATTTAGTGACAACAATAAACCTAAATGATTCATAATAACATCATTTAAGCTTAGTTATTTTACATTTTGTATTATATGCAAAGAAAGAATAAAAGCAAAGAAAACACCAAAGTGTTAACTTTATCAGCAAGGAACAAAATTACAAAAGCCTTAAGAAATTTGACCATCACATCATGGTCTTATCACATGGCATAATGTATTTGTCAAATCCTAAGAGCTAAGTCTTGGACCACGGGCAGCTTTAAATCTTATGCAAAAAAAAGAAAAGACAAAAACAAAGACCCACGGGTCTTTAGGGTTTTGAAACCCTAAAAGATACAAAAGCAACTTTGTATTTTCATTTTGCACTTTGCATTTTACAAACTTGCTATGCATTCTTCTCGCCACCGACAATGGTTTGATGGCTAAGCCTCCTGTAGGTGATTTTTTTGAGGCATTTTCACTGTAAACTGTCATGGAAAGCTTCTATAATTCAAGGTGAGTCTGATGATCTTATTTCTCTAGAACAAAATGCAAATTTCCATGGCTTCTTGTAGATTTATCTCACTGTATATGATGCTCTCTATGTATTCCATTCATGTCTAAGGTAGATGATTTCACTTCATGCATAAATGGTTGTTCTGCTCAGCTATGATGCTATAAAAGTAGCAAAGAATGTGTCATTTCTATTCAACTAGCACTCTGTCTCCATCTTCTTGCATATGGCTGTGAATGTAGAACTATTTTTCCTTGCATACATAACTATTACTTAGGTATAATGCTATAGAAAATAGCAGATCTATGATTTTCTATTTGAAATATTCTACTTTGCCTCATTTTCAACCTTTCGAGCATGATTCTTACCATTCTCTGTCTATGGTAATAAAGAAATGAAGTTCATTCTCTTTTCTAAATTTTGACTTAGGGTTTCAAAACCCTCATCCTGCATTAAGTTTGGATACTTCATTTACAGTATATGATTCTCTATTTTTGGTTGACAGCAAAAGGCATTTTTGAATGAAAAGCAAGGGCTATCCTCCTAAGCTAGGGTTTGAATTGAACAAAACCTTTACTTTATTTTATACTTGCTTCTGTAGGTGGATGCTTCCTTATACTGTCACTTTTTGTAGCTGATCCTGTTGAAAGAATAGACTGTCTTCATTCTGTAGAAAAATCAATTCATGGGGTTCTCTGCATCGTTGGCTGTCTTGACACCTTTCTGTAGCTATACTGTCTATTGTCACAATAAGGCATTGTGTATCATGGTCATGGCTGAAGTTACTAGTTCATAATGAGCACCACTCTATATGCTCTGAGCATATTCTCTTGGTACAGTTAATGATTCTAGGCATTTTCTTATGAAGAATATACTTTCTACACTTGTCATAGGATTAAGAATGTTCATTAATATAGTGCATCTTTTGTTCTTTGTATTACAGTATCTTTCCTTGCATATACATGTTATGTAGTCTCAAGATCTTTGCATTATGTTGTTGTTTGCTTCTTTCCTAGTGGTGATATTAGATATCTATAACTCTTGAACATAACCTGTCACTACACTTGCATTATCTAAACTCTTCTTGATTGTCATCTTATGTACAGTCACCTCTCATCACTGTGTCTTCTTATAACAACATCTTTAGCAACTCCATATGCCATCAGTACTCAGGTTTGTAGCTTCATATTCTGCATGCTTCAATCACTAATGACTGCATACTGTCATTGCTCATGATATGCCTTGACTATTGTTATGGCAAGTTTATAGCTATTATCCACCTCTTTGTTGTCCTTCATGACTCAAAAATAGTTATGTGAACTCAGATTTGCCATACCAATACAACATTGCACTCTTCAGCCCTTACTGGCTTATTCTCTCATTTGCATATACAATGCTCAATTACTTCATCAACTAAATGTTATTCTAAAGCATGTATGACTGTGATTCTTTTTTATCACCTTGAAAACCTTATGACATAAAATGCACAGGATGCTCAGCCATTGACTGTAGCTTACTATCATACTCCATTTGTTGTTGTTTGATGACAAGGCATTATACCCTTTTGCCATTCTTAATGACATCTCAATGACTGATATACAACAGTCAAAGCATGTATGACTCTTCACAGTAAATGGGTTGAAGTCTTCCCTTCTTGTGACAGTCATTAATGACTACATTAGTTGATATATGTCTAGGCATCTTTGCTCTCTACACGTTTGACTGATATGACAGTCATACAGTAGCTGTCTTCAAACTAATATAGATCTAATGTTGCTCTTTTAGCTCAAACAATCTTCTCAAACATTATGCTTTTACATGAATAGAAGATGGTGGTCAAGCTAAACTTAGTGATTGTCAACTATGACTATCATACCTTTTTGTTTTCTATATTAGGATTCATTGTTTACTTCTGATCTCTGTGGCACCATCACATATCGATAACTGTAGCTCTTACCTAAAAAGCATTATCATTGTAGCATTTACTCTTTATGGCTTGAGATCATTATGACTATATCACTGAGACCTATAATATTGAACCTTCTTGTATGACACATATTCATGGCACTCACTGTATAAGATTGTCTGATAGTGCTTTGTCATTTGTTGTCCCCTGAGGACTGTTACCTACATGATTGTTCCTTTTTCCACACAGTCTATACTCTTTATGACATCAAACATATGAGATGCTTCTGTAACTCTTATGAGCTAGTCTCAACCCTTGTGGGAGCAACATTTTACTCCACTCATGATATTAACTGATGAATCACTCAGAAACACAATTTCACCTGTATGTGCACATGAAGCAAAATTGTTAGGAAATAAATGCATACTTTGGATGTGTTTGATAACTTGCTTGTTTTCTAGGACATCCAAAGTATACATTTCTCATTTAATGTACATTGAGACAAATATATGCATGCATAAGGTGAATGTGTATAAAATGTTGGTAATCATCCATTGCTTAGAGCATTTCTCTAATACCATTGCTTAATCTCTTGCAGGAATCAAGAACTAGGAGAACTCCAGTGGCTCGGAGCTACATCAACCTACAACATCCTCAGTCAACACAGTGAACCAATCATTCAAGCAATGACTGGTTACCTTTCCTTCTATGCACATTCATTTCTTCTCCTTACTTATTCTTGTATATGTTTTTCTCAATTTGTATTTGAATAAGCAATAGTCAATCTCACGGCTTGTGTAAGATAATGAACATTCTTACATTCAATAAAGATTACTTGAAAGATTTGTGTAAATCTTTTCTCTATTACATGCACTTGTATAAATGCAATGATCTGTTACAATAACCTTGTAATCTTTTTCTGATTTTTCTGTTTATACAATTGAATATAATGAAGGAAAGCAAATAAAAATGTACCTCATTTCTTTAGTTTAAAATCAACAAACTCCACCTGATTGAGCTATAGTGAAAATATGTTAACATTTTTTGTGACATCTGCTATATGTTTGCCTACTAAACATCAGACCAGCTACCTAGACCTTATCCATTGGGTATAGGGTAACTCAGAGACTTCAAAACACTTTTGACAAACATTTTTAACTTCTGAAACTTAGCAGAAACCTAACTAAAAAGAAAAGTATAGAAAGCAACCTATCTAGCTATGTTGGACGGCACTTAGGGAAAACAAAAAGGCATCTAAACTATTGTGCAACAATACTTATTGAAAGCAAGAAACCTAACCTACTATTCACAAGGTAATTCATACCTCAAAACACCTTTTCAGGTGTATCCCATTGATTGGGATAGGCAAGTTTTCTCCATCCATGTTTGATAACTGAAATGCATTATGCTCCTTGCAATCAATAATGATAAACAGACCACTCCACATGTTGTCAAACTTGGAGTGTTTGCCTAGCCTGCTTTTCAACTCATCCCATTTGAGTACCATATCACCCTCCTTAAAAATTCTGGGAGTGGCTTTCTTATCAAAGACTCTTTTGTTTAAAACTGATGATACTCCATAACCTTCATAGCTTTATCTCTGATCTCCTCAAGCTCCATAAGATGAGCTTATCTAACAGCCATTAGATCTTCCTCTTCAAACATTTCTAGCTGATTCATGATATCAAGAGATGGCAACTCAACAGATAAAGACAGTCTTGCCTCTTTTCCATAAACTAACATATATGGAGAGTTTCCAATAGACCTCTTGGGAGTTATTCTATCTACCCATAGAGCAGATTTTAGATTGGTGTCCCAAGTCCTCTGGATATCCTCCATTGTTCTTTTGATAATCCTTATGAGATTCTTATTTGTGGATTCTGCCAAACCATTACCCTATGGGTAATAATTTGATGAGGTATTTAGATAAATGCCATTCTTCACTGCCCAGTCAGTTACTCTCAATCCAACGAAGGCTAAAGCATTGTTTGAAATGATTGATTTAGGTACTCCAAATCTAGATACTAAATCATAATAAAAGTTTAATACAACATTCTCATTGGCTTCTTTCAAAGCCACTGCTTCAGTCCACCTCATGAAATAGTCTATTGCTGTGAGTACCCACTTGTGACCTGCACTTGATGGTGGATTAATGGGACCTATAAAATCAATGCCTCATCTCATGAAGGGTTGTTCCACTTGTATTGGCTACAGAGGTAAAGCTGGCAGCCTCTCTTTTCCTACAAAAATGGCACATTTTATGCATTTTCTGGCCCATGCATGGGCATCTTTGAATAAGCTGGGCCAAAAATAGCCAGCTCTCATTATCTTCCAAGCAGTAGTTCTTGGGGCAAAATGACCCCCTATTGTTCCATCATGGAACTCATAAAGCATTTTGTCAATCTGATCATTATCAATGCATCTTAACAACACACCAATAAAATCTTTTCTAAAAAGAAAATCATTGATTAAAACATAGGGAATAGACTGCAGTCTAAAATATCTCCTTTTAGCTCTGTCTAAACCTATTGGACACTCACCAGTTTGCAAAAAATGAGTCATGTCTTTAACCTAACCTATTCCAACCGATGTTGTATCATTCTGAGGTACATCTTCAATGATCAGAAGCACTTCTTCCTCCTGTTCTATTTCATTTTCAGACCTAGCAGCAAGTTGTTCGCTAAGTCCTCTTCCCCTGACAAGCTTAGTTATCTTGATATCCACATCATATTCCATGACTTTGGTAATCCAACCATCCCTCTTCTCATTGACATCCTTACTTAACAGAAACTCTTTAACACTAGGGTGAGCAACCATCAAATGTACTTTGTTGTTAGAAATAAAATGCAGAAACTTCTTTAAACTCTTAACAATTGCAAGAACATGCTTTTCAATAAAATTGTACCTCTGCTCATACTCCTCTAGCCTTTGACTAAAGAAAGCAATTGGTTGTTCAAATCCTTCATTTTGCTACTGTACCATAATTGTAGAAATTGTATCTATGCTGCCATAAGCATACAAAATGAAATCTTTTGAGAAATCAGGATTTACCAAAGTTGGTGCAGCTGATAAGGCTTCTTTTATGGACTCAAAACTGAGTTTGGCCTCTTTTGTCCAGCTGAAAGTTGCATTTTTCTTTAACATAGAGGTCAGTGGCTTCAATAAATTTGCAATATTAGGTATAAATCTTCACAGAAAATTGATTCTACCTATAACACTTTGCAGCCCTTTCTTGTGGCTGGGTAAAGGCAGTTCCAGAATAGCTCTTACTCTTTCTGTATCAATGGTAACTACATGTTTTGACACAATGTGTCCTAAAAGCTTGCCCTCATGAACAAAAAAAATGCATTTTTTTGGATTGAGAGATATACCAAACTCTCTACATCTCTCAAACACTTGTTTCAGATGGGATAAATGCTCAGCTGCATCCTTAGAGAAAACTGTGATGTCATCAAGGTATACAAGTACTAATTTGTAAAGTAAACCTTTAAAATCTATATCCATGGCTCTCTGAAAAGTAGAACCAGCATTGGATAGACCAAAAGGCATTCTTTTATAGGCCATAGTGCCCTATTTTGTGGTAAAAGCAATTTTAAATTGATCCTCCTCCTTGACTAAAACTTGATTATAACCTGAATATCCATCAAGTAAGGAGAATCTTTCTGAACCAGCCACTACTTGCAGAATCTGCTCCATTGAGGGCAGTGGGTAGTGGTCCTTCAAGGAAGCTCTATTAAGGTCTCTAAAGTCAACACAGAGCCTAATTTCTCCATTCTTCTTCCTTACAGGAACAAGATTAGAGACCCAGGATGTATGATTGATCAGGAAAATAATACTTCCCTCAATCAACTTGGTTAATTGCTTAATCATCAGAGGCTCAAGCTTTGGATTCAAGGGTCTCTATTTTTGCCTTACAGGTTTAGCATTTGGCTCTAATTCTATGGTATGCTGGGCAATTTGGGGATCAAATCCCTTTAAATTTGAATAATCCCAAGCAAATACATCTTCAAATTCTTGACAAAGAGCAATAAATGCTTTCCTATCTTTAGGTGAACAGATCTTACCAATTTTAAGGAGCCTACCTTTGAAAATTTCAAGCTCCTCATAATGTTCTTCTTTGACCTGCATACTGGTCTTGTTCTTTTTCAACTGATCATCAGTGCCAAAAATGGATTCCAAGGTTACTAATCCCTTGGGCAGCTTGTTAGTTTTTAATTGAATGACTTGATCATCACCATATTGCTAACTTGCCTTAATTCACAATGAAGAACTCATCTTCTTCTAATAGAAAACGTAATACCTGCTCATCGTTTTCAAACACTTGCCAATGGATGTTATTGTCAGGGATAGAAGGTCTAGCAAAAATCTTCACATGTGGCTGTACCTTTTCCCTATGAATATCACTAGGAATATCAAATTGAGCCCCAATTGTAGCTAACCTATTTGCATGATTATTTTGACTTCTTGGAATAGAAACTAGATTAAAGGCATCAAACTCCTCAATCATGTCCCGTGCCCTATGCTTATAAGATTTCAAAACATCATTTTTTGTAACATGCAGCCCTCTCACTTGATTTACAATAAGTTCACTGTCACCATATACCTACAAGTAGCCAATGTTTCTTTTCCTTGCCCACTGCAAACCTTGAATTAATCCTTCACATTCAGCAGCATTATTAGTACATGAGAAAGCAAAACAGAAAGCAGAATAATATCTATCACCTTCTGGGTACACTAGCATTGCACCTTCACTAGACCCATTCCTACTCCTAGAGCCATCAAAGTACATTTCCCATACCTCATCTTGTTGTCCTATCTATTGTTCTGTACTTTTTACAAGGTTTGGTATTGTTGTTTCAGGCTCATGCAACATATAAACACCCATACCTGTCTCCTGAATGTGTTCACTTGGGTTGTCTACCACATTTTCTACTGCCTACTCATTTAAAAGTACCTCTGGTACACTTTCAGCTTGCAACTCTTGAGCAGCAGCCAACTCACTATCATCAGAAATAATGCAATATGCATTTACAACACTCAACACATAAGGCTCAATATGATTATTGGCCAATAAATCAGATTTTATAGTCACTTTTGTACCATATCAGGTCCTAAAGAACATGTGAGACCAATCTCAGGACAAATATCCTCCTATCTTGGCAGTGAACTCTCTTGACAAACACATGGTAAAATAAGGGGGTAAATCAATGATATACACCTCCTATGAAATAGAAACATTTGGACAGGCATGCAATGTGAGACCTAAGTCTTTTATCACACCTATAGTGTTGACAGATGTATCATCTAGCTGGAGTACACCTTTCTCAAGGAGCTGGTATTTCAGTCCTAACTGGTCTGCAATTTGTTTTGGCATTATAGAACTACTTACACCACTATCCACCATGCAATTATGTACTAATTTGTCTCCTATTATTAGTGATACATAAAATGGAAGTGGTTTAGCACCCTTACTTGGCTGTTTACTACTATCCTGGGATGAATTTGTAAGGACAGACCTAGTTGGGTCAACTATTGTAGCATTTGACACTCTTAAATCAGATAAGGCAGATTGTAACATATCCTTTTGACCTGGGATGGCTAATGAATCCCACATAGATATTGTCACATTCATTTTCTTCATGTTTTCAATGATATTAAAAGGTGAAGTAACATTTACCTTTTTGATGTGACCTTGCAACATCAGGTTCAACTTGAATACGAGGCTACTTTTTGGTAGCTCCTTGAGTATTCCTTTGCAAAATATGAGGGATTTGGGATGTAGAAGGATCAACAGGTCCTTTTCCTTTATTTGTTTCTTGTTCTATCTCATAACCTCTCTTCTTAGCTCTTGTATTTGCTGCAACTGAAGTATCATCTCTGTTTACACCACAAAACTCATCTCCCTGCCAGTTCAAAAAGGCAGTATCATTTTGAAGTTGTTCTTGCTACTGTACAGCCCCATCATTAGGTGTGTTTGATTAAGAAACTACAACATTTTGTACCATTAGGGCCTGATTTATAACTCCATTTGAATAGGTTGCCTGACTGTGTGGATGATTGCAAGGAAAACAACATTCATACTCAGCTGCAAGGTTGTTTTGAACAAGGACAAGGTCTCTAACTGCATTAATGGGTGCAAGATTATAAGGATGAAAAGGCCTTTGGTTCACATTCTACCTTGTACCTTGATAATTGCCTTGGTATCTTGGTATGGCTAGTTTTGACCTTGATAAGGCTGATTTTGCCCTTGGTTTGCTTGCTGATATGGCTGTCTATTCAGTGACTTCTACTTTTTTATATTCACTAGCTCATTTCCAAAAGTCTGTAGAATATTCTCAATCTTTTGTTGGCTATTTTTAATCTCTCTTAACTCTTGTGATGAGCTAGAAGCAGCAGCCTCAGGATTGGCAACACTTGGTAACGCTACTACAGTAGGCAAAGGGGCAAAAGATGGAATTGGCAAAGGCATTGAAGGCTGAATTTCAAGGAAAATAGGCACTGGCGGTCTGGGAGCTATTTTCCCAGCCTAAATCAAGCTATTCTCTGCTCTTATTGCTATTTCATAAGCATCAGGTAAACTTGTACCTCCCATTGATTGTATCATCACTAAAATATCACTATTTAGAGCTTTCAAATACTATAGAAATGGATATTCTGATGGACTTACTGTGACAAGAATTATGTCCCATGTTTTCTAAAACTGGAAGTTGAAGTCCATCATTTGCTCCTGGGGAGCTCTTTTTATTATAATCATTTGTTCAACCAGTGATAAGTTATCAGACTTATCTTGAAATTATTTGTTTAGTTTGTCACCTAAGTCATCCCAAGCTCCAATGGTTTGTATCAGTAGACTCTTGAACTACTGTAGTGCTTTTCCTTTCAATGAGGCAACTAGCAGCCTAATGGCTACATTTTCTTGGGTTACATGATGAACACCACATAGAGAAGCCACATCTCTAATGTGCTCAATTGGGGTAGTTTGATCCTCCCTTGTGAAATTAGGTAGACTCTTCAAGGCTACCATGGGTATATTATCATGCTCTATTAAGTTCAATGGGTTGCCCCCATCAAATGCCACAAATGGTTGATTCCTTACCATTGGAATAGATGGAGGTGAATTTACTTGAACTGGTATAGAAGATACAGGTACTGCTGGTCTAAAACTTGGTGGGGTTGACTGAACTCTCTTTGAAACTAGAGTTCTTCTTACAGTTCTGCTTTGTCTTCTAGGTGGAGACAACTGCAACTAATCAAAAGAACTCAAACTTTGAGTTTGTATCCTTTTCATAAAAATATGACAGCACTGATCTACTTGTCTGTTTCACAGTAAGAGTTGCCAGATATGCAGAAAAAATGTGCCTCTCAAAGGCCTAAAACTGCTAGTAGCATATCATAACCAGCAATCTCATAAAATGCAAGTACTGTTTAGATTCGAACAGTCCCACCAAGCATCCCAAAAATTGTTATCACCTAAATATACATCCTGACTAATTTGCAGAAATTAGTCTATTTGATGAAACATGGGAAGACCTCTAAAGCTATGGGTCACTTTGTAAGTAGAGGTCAACCTCTAGAGAAGGTTGTTCCTAACTTTATATCACCTAAAAAATTTACTATCCTATGGCTGTGACAAGGAAAAGAGTAAGAAAGATATGTTCTACAACTAAAATTTAACTCTAAGGGTGATACACCTAGCTAAAAGGAACATGAAACACAAGTACATGCACTTGCTATACTGACAAGGATAATACTTGCACAGCCTGCTACTTTATACTTTTGCATAAATATTTCACAAATAGGTCTCAGTGTTTAGACTTTTAAAAGGAAAGATAACTTCACATTTAAAAAATATTTCACACTTTTAGACAAAATCTGCAACCTGCATTGGTATAATTTCTTCATAAAGGCTATAAAATCTGAGACAAAGCTACAAGGAAATAAGAATTACCTCACAGATAACTCGATCAATCAGTTGGCAAGAACAATAATGCAAAGGAACAAATAGGTAGAAACCCAAATCAATGATACTCAAGGCAGTCGTATTTTATATCAAGTAAAAAGATAAAAATGAGTTACAAATTTGCCAAAATGTAGAGCAAGGATCCCAAAAATCACAAGTCTCGCCAATTGCATAATTAGAATTGAGTACAATAGAGTCACAAAAGTGACTATAACCACCACTATCCAAGTGGTTCCATAATAGAAGGAATGTCAAACTGATTTGGGTCGGATGTACCCAAAAAGCCTAAGATCTAGGACCTATATCCTCTCCAAAAGTGTCCATAATGCAAGAAAAAGTCCACTAGGACTTAGCCAAACATGAAGAGTCATGAAAACCACTCCTAAAGGACTCCAAAGTCAATAAAAAACCTCCTAGATTCTCTCCAACACATTCAACTCAATCACTAAATGTCCTCATGACTTAGCCTAACACTCAGCTCAAAGGCAAAACAAAATGCTACAATATTGGCATGTGTTTGCCAAATCCTCCTCTTTTGCTATATCCTCTCAAGACATTCACTCACCACTCTCTTTGCATTTAGTAACAACAATAAACCTAAATGATTCATAATAACATCATTTAAGCTTAGTTATTTTACATTTTGTATTATATGCAAAGAAAGAATAAAAGCAAAGAAAACACCGAAGTGTTAACTTTATCAGCAGGGAACAAAATTAAAAAAGCCTTAAGAAATTTGACCACCACATCATGGTCTTATCACATGGCATAATGTATTTGTCAAATCCTAAGAGCTAAGTCTTGGACCACGAACAACTTTAAATCTTATGCAAAAAAAAAGAAAAGACAAAAACAAAGACCCATAGGGCTTTAGGGTTTTGAAACCCTAAAAGACACAAAAGCAACTTTGCATTTTCATTTTGTACTTTGCATTTTGCAAACTTTCTATG
Source organism: Cunninghamia lanceolata (assembly GCA_027924645.1). Lineage (NCBI taxonomy): Eukaryota > Viridiplantae > Streptophyta > Pinopsida > Cupressales > Cupressaceae > Cunninghamia > Cunninghamia lanceolata. Next base: position 1,141,003 of record BSBN01001051.1, on the reverse strand, counting down.
CATTCTTCTCGCCACCGACAAGGTTTTGATGGCTGAGCCTCCTGTAGGTGATTTTTTTGAGGCATTTTCACTGTAAACTATCATGGAAAGCTTCTATAATTCAAGGTGAGTCTGATGATCTTATTTCTCTAGAACAAAATGCAAATTTCCATGGCTTCTTGTAGCTTTATCTCACTGTATATGATGCTCTCTGTGTATTCCATTCATGTCTGAGGTAGATGATTTCACTTCATGCATAAATGGTTGTTCTACTCAGCTATGATGCTATAAAAGTAGCAGAGAATGTGTCATTTCTGTTCAACCAGCACTCTGTCTCCTTCTTCTTGTATATGGCTGTGAATGTAGAACTATTTTTCCTTGCATACATAACTATTACTCAGGTATAATGCTACATAAAATAGCAAATCTATGATTTTCTGTTTGAAATATTCTACTTTGCCTCATTTTCAACCTTTTGAGCATGGTTCTTACCATTCTCTATCTGTGGTAATAAAGAAATGAAGTTCATTCTCTTTTCTAAATTTTGACTTAGGGTTTCAGAACTCTCATCCTGCATTAAGTCTGGATACTTCATTTACAGTATATGATTATCTATTTTTGGTTGACAACAAAAGGCATTTTTGAATGAAAATCAAGGGTTATCCTCCTAAGCTAGGGTTTGAATGAAACATAACCTTTACTTTATTTTATACTTTCTTTTGTAGGTGGATGCTTCCTTATAATGTCACTTTTTGTTCCTGATCCTATTGAAAGACTAGATTGTCTTCATTCTGTAGACAAATCATTTCGTGGGGTTCTCTGCATCGTTGGTTGTCTTGACACCTTTCTGTAGCTGTATTGTCTATTGTCACAATAAGGCATTGTGTATCATGGTCATGGCTGAAGTTGCTAGTTCATAATGAGCACCACTCTATATACTCTGAGCATATTCTCTTCCTACAGTTAATGATTCTAGGCATTTTATTATGGAGAATATACTTTCTACACCTATCATAGGATTAAGAATGTTCATTATTATAGTGCATCTTTTATTCTCTGTATTACGCTACCTTTCCTTGCATATACATGTTATGTAGTCTCAAGATCTTTGCATTCTATTATTGTTTTCTGCTTTCCTAGAGGTAATATCAGATATCTATAACTCTTGAACATAACCTGTCACTACACTTACATTATCTGCACTCTTCCTGATTGTCATCTTGTGTACAGTCACCTCTCATCACTGTGTCTTCTTATAACAACATCTTTAGCAACTCCATATGCCATCAGTACTTAGGTCTGTAGCTTCATATTCTACATGATTCAATCACTGATGACTACATACTGTCATTGCTCATGATATGCCTTGACTATTGTTATGGCAAGTTTATAGCTGTTATCTACCTCTTTGTTGTCCTTCATGACTCAAAAACAATTATGTGAACTCAAATTTGCCATACCAATGCAACACTGCACTCTTCAGCCCTTACTGGCTTATTCCCTCATTTGCATATACAATGCTCAATTACATCATCAGCTAAATGTTATTCTGAAGCATGTATGACTGTGATTCTTTTTGATCACGCTGAACACCTTATGACATAAAATGCAAATAATGCTCAATCATTGACTGTAGCTTACTATCATACTCCATTTGTTGTTATTTGATGACAAGGCATTATACCCTTTTGCCATTCTTAATGGTATCTCAATGACTGATATACAACAGTCAAAGCATGTATGACTCTTCACAGTAAATGGGCTAAAGTCTTCCCTTCTTGTGATAGTCATTAATGACTGCATCAATGGATATATCTCCAGGCATCTTTGCTCTTTACACATTTGCCTAATATGACAGTCATACAATAGCTATCTTCAAACTAATACAGATTTTATGTTGCTCTTTTAGCTCAAACAATCTTCTCAAACATTATGATTTTACATGAATAGAAGATGGTAGTCAAGTTATACTTAATGATTGTCAACTATGACTGTCATACCTTTTTGTTTGCTATATTAGCATTCATTGTTTACTTGTGATCTCTGTGGCACCATCACATATTCATAACTGTAGCTCTTACCTGAAAAGCATTATCAATGTAGCATTTACTCTTTATGGCTTGAGATCATTATGACTGTATCACTAAGACCTACAATAATGAACCTTCTTTAATGACACTTATTCATGGCACTCACTGTATAAGATTGTCTGATAGTGCTTTGTCATTTGTTGTCCCTTGAGGACTGTTACCTACATGATTGTTCCTTTTTCCACACAGTCTATACTCTTTATGACATCAAACATATGAGATGCTTCTATAACTCTTATGAGCTAGGCTCAACCCTTGTGGGAGCCACATTTTACTCCACTCATGATATAAACTGATGAATCACTCAGAAACACAATTTCACCTATATGTACACATGAAGCGAACTTGTTAGGAAATAAATGCATACTTTGGATGTGTTTGATAACTTGCTTGTTTTCTGGGACATCCAAAGTATACATTTCTCATTTAATGCACATTGAGACCAATATATGCATGCATAAGGTGAATGTGTATAAAATGTTGGTAATCAGCCATTGCTTAGAGCATTGCTCTAATACCATTGCTTAATCTCTTGCAAGAATTAGAAGCTAGGAGAACTCCAGTGGCTCGGAGCTACATCAACCTACAACATCCTCAGTCAACACAACGAACCAGTCATTTAGGCAATGACTGGTTACCTTTCCTTCTATGCACATTCATTTCTTGTCCTTACTTATTCATGTATATGTTTTTCTCAATTTGTATTTGAATAAGAAATAGTCAATCTCATGGCTTGTGTGAGATAATGAACATTATTACATTCAATTAAGATTACTTGAAAGATTTGTGTAAATCTTTTCTCTATTACATGCACTTGTATAAATGCAATGATCTGTTACAATAACCTTGTAATCTTTTTCTGATTTTTTCTGTTTATACAATTGAATGTAATGAAGGAAGGTAAATAAAAATGTACCTCATTTCTTTAGTTTAAAATCAACAAACTCCACCTAATTGAGCTATAGTGAAAATTTGGTAACATGGCTAATTTAATTAAATAAATAATGGTTTATTTAATTTTAGGCTAGAATATTAGAAGGTTAAATATGATTAGTTAATCAAATAAATGATTAAAATTTATTTAATTAATGCTAGTGGATGATAGTTAAATAATTAATTTATTTAATCAATGCTAGAAGAGGAGATATGCGGGATTGAATTAGGTAATGGTAGATGTGGCCAAATTTAGGTGTCTACATTTTGCCTCTCTTTGAAATGGTGTTATGACTAAGAGAAGCAACTGCATTTCAAAGAAGATAAATAATAGTATTTTTTGTAAGAGATATCCCAACCACTTAGAGGAGTGATGAAGAGGAAAGAGGTAGGTATAGACACCCAAATTTGTCCATGTTTTGCAACACCTAGTCAAATACATTATTAGAGACATCATATAACATTTTGTCCTAATCCCACTTCTAATCCCATTTATCCCACTTAGCCAATTAATTAAATAAATTTTATTTAATTAATTAATTTTCCATCCTAATCTGATCATCCTAATCACTTAGCCAATTAATTAAATAAATCCCATTTATTTAATTCAATTTCCCTCGCATGTCCCAACTAATTCAAATAAAATATTTGAATTAGGTCCTCACCTTTCACCACATTCCAACACTTGTCCACTTCTCAATTGAATCATGTGTGGTAGTACAACTTTCATTTAATATCCTTCACATGTACAACTGATAAGACCTAATTTTATTAAATAAAGCTTTTTGTGTACATGATCACACATAAACTTTATTCTCCTCCTTACACTTGTCACGTGACTACAACTTCCTCAAAGAATGAGAAAACCTATTCAATCCTAGTCATCCACATCGATCATTTAGCCTTTTAACCTTAGCCCTCCATTCAAATCAATTCTTGCTTATAAATCAACCCTCTCACAAGCTATTTACAATGCATTGAGTCTTGAGTATCCTTATGTTGTCAAAATATCATTAGAGCCGTTGCATCATTCATCTATCATTCATTGTCTTTTCATCTATCATCTTCATCTTAATGCTATGCTGCAGAATTGAGCAATCAACATATCAAATCACTCAATCAACATATCTTGCATGCATCTATCATTCTATCATTCTGACGTATTGAATATTTGGATTAGGTAATGCATTTCATTTTTTATCATTTTCATTTATATAAAATTTTTGATAATATTTTTGGTGAACCTAACGTGAACATGCTCCAAGGATCTAATCATTAGTTTTTGTAGATTTTTGTTGCAAAAATTTACATTTTTCTAACCCTAGTTTGTCATGTTTTGGGAGTGAATTTTTGCAGGTGACCTCCTAGGCTAAAACTTGACCTCACCATTGCATCTGGGAGGTCGTGTCCATGAATTTTGACTATAAACTTGTTGGGGTTTGGTGAGTGTGAAATTTTTGTTTTTCTAAAAAAATTTTAGGGGTAGTAGTTCGTACATTACAGATTCATATGGATCCACCACCCCCTCTTCTACACTGACTGTGTCTCTAGTTTGATTTTGTAGGCACTTTGGGTTCAATGTTGCAGGTCTATCTTTCATTATGTATTGCAAGATTATTATTGTGGGTTTCATGTTTGTCGACCCAGGGCCCTAAAATATTGAACACCTTGTAATAGCTAGTTGAAACCCTACAAAAACCCTAAGTGCTACTCTCTGCTATTTTAAAACCCTAATTGCTCAAGATTTTCCCATTTAGCCTCGTTGCCATCACGAATTCTTAGTCACCTCCCACTTCGACTGATTGTAACCTGCGTTGAAATTCCCTGTCACCCATTTGATGTGAGTCAACTTGTCGTTGTCCACAGTCGAAAGACATTAATACATACCATATTTTGCCAGTCTTCAGTTGTCACCTTTACACTTCCCTAAGTCTACCACTGCTCTTTTCAATGATGATTCTTATCCAGTCGCTACCATTATTAAGACCTATCGCCGCCCTGGTGGCTATGATTTGTTTGAGCTTTTAGCCCTTACCTCTCGGCTTCAAATATAGACATTTAACTTAACCACAACAAAATACTTTATATCGAGTGATGGGATTTAAGTGTGGTTTCAGGTTGACCACCTCCTAAGCCTGCGGTCCTCAGTGATCGAGGGGGTAGGGGCTATCAAAAGCCCCCCTTATATTCTTTCTTTTTTCTTTTTTTCAAAAGTTTAAGCTTCTAGTCATATCAGCGACCAGAGACCTATTTCGCTTTAATTGTTAGGCTTAACTGATAAATTTAACCTCCTACATGTGACTATCAAGCCTTCTGACTGTTAGCGGTTAGGGTGATTGCTAGACCTATTCTTGCCTTCTATATGCCCTAGAAGGACATTTTTTTTCTTTTTCTCATAACTTGGACATACGATGTCGAAATCACGAGCGAAAGGACTCGTTGGAAAACCAGTTCACCCAAATTTGTTGTGGCAATGAAATTTTTAGGTGATTTCATCATTTTATCAAGTATTTTTGTAGTTAAAGTTTAGCTTCATTTTAAACTTCAATTGAGCATAACTTGAGCAAAATTGATCAAATTTCAGTGATTTTTTTTAAAAAAGTGCTTGTAATCTTCTGAACTTTCTATTTATGCAATTTGTTTTGCTGTAAAAGACCATCTATCTCATATTTTTAATAGATTACATGTTTTTGGCGTAACCCCCTTTGGCTTGCAAGTTTGTGTTTCTTCTTGTCTTGGTGGATTTCAGGTGAATCTAAAGAGCTGGAATAGGATTGGCATCAACATCTACAATAGATTTAAGGATGAAAAATAATCAGGTGCACACATTCCATCTTTCATCTCTAATCATTGCTTGTCAACATACTTGAATTTGGGGCTTAAAAAGAACAACTTGTTTGATCACACATTTGGATTTTGAGGCCTAAAATGAACTATTGTTTGCAATCACACTTAGAAATTAGGCTTAAAATGACCAAGTGTCTTCCTACACATTTGGCTTTAGATCTAAAAAGAACAAGTGCTTCCATTGTTTGCTTACACACATTTCATTTCTAAGGGTCAATTAACAACTGTGAGTCTGAATCAAGTGTGTGTGTGTGTGTGTATGATTTTCTCCTTGCACTGCAAGGTGACCTTGGGATCAAAACACCTCACTTGGTTTGCTTTTGTCATACCCTTTCTTAGGAGGCCTGCTTGGAGACATACCACTCCAAGGGACAACCTCAACCGAGGTGTGAATCGAAAGACACCCTCATTTGGAAGTTGAAATCTTGTCACTCTTGGCTAAGCCCCAAAGAACTTTATACCTTTGGGAAGTGAAGGTGAAGGGTGGGTTACCCCTTTCTCCCAGCTATGTGGCAGGATTTTGCTTTCATTGCATATCCTTAGTCAACCTTGTACATCTTAGATTAAGACCTAATTGGCCATACCCACTTCACTAATCTAGGGCTTGTTGATGTGTCTTCTCCAAGTGCTTTCTTAATCATCATCACATTTCTTCAAATTTCAAAGTTAAAATTGCCTATGTGTCTTTCATGAGTGATTTATGTGTGTACATTTGTGATCATTTGTTTGCAAATTATCAAATCAAGCTATAAACACCAAACACATAAACAAATCATTCTAAACATTCTTCTTAGTCAACACATTCATTTCAAATCATCTTCATCCTAATCAAATCCTAAACATTCCTAATCACCCATCCTAAGCCACATCATCCAATCATTCCAAGCCAAATTATCCCAATCACTTCATCCTAGTCATTCAAGCAAATCACTGTCCCAAGCAATCACATCATCATCACAATCCTAGTCAAGCACTTGGTAAAAGAGTCTTAATTATTAAACACATGTGTGACACTAAGTCAACATTAGAAGACCTAGCACAAGACCTCATTCACCTACTTCACCAAGCTCCAAAACCTCTAAACCAACAAACCATTCAAACGGTCCATGTTATCCAACAACTTCAAACAAGCCAATCACCTCAAATGAAAATACTCCTAGCACAAGCCCAACACCTCATAGCCACTTGTCAAATCCAACAAGCACATCATCCTCTATCCATTTACTATCAACAACCTCCATCTCAATCCCATGTGTCACCTACATTATCATATCAACCTCTTCCATCCACATGTCACATTAATCCTTCATCAACCTATCACACCTTTTCCAATGTCAAACCTTATCCATGTCAATCCATATCTCAACAACCATTATCCTATGCAACCCCTCCATCATCATCACATCAACACATTCAACACAACAATATCAACCAATTCAACAATTCCAACCACAACATCAACACATTCACCATCAAAAACAACAAGTCATACCACAACAACAAGTCCAAACACCATCCCAACCACAACAAATTCCACCTCAATCCTATGTGTCACCCCCCTCAACTTCACACCAACCTAATCCATTCACCTATCATGACAATTCCACATCAACCTATCAATGTCCACCCCAAGATTATCCAATTTCTCATTCCAACATTCCAACACACCATTAAACCCATCAACAAGGCAACCAAGTGTCCTCACAAGAAGCACATGTAAGTCCAAGTTGCCCTTCATATATAGATCAATATCATTTACAAGAAGCACATGCAAGTCCAAGTGGCCCCTTATACATACACCAAGTGTCCTTAAGTCCACATTTGGAGCAAGACCTAATATCCTTTGACAAGGGAGATACCAATCTAGCCAATTGATCCTATGAGTCACGTCCAACATCCAATCACATGCCAACACATGAGCCAACTAGTCCTATCCTAACACCTTCATTTGATCCCAATCCTAGTCCATTGGTCCATCAACCTTCATCACCTTCATCCCCATGTTCCACTAGCCCTTCATTAAAAGATTCCATGGAGATACTTTTGGAAAAATTGGTCCAAGAAAACTTGATTGAGCTATGCCCACTAAGATCATATTCTCCACCTCTTTATAAACCTAATTTGTATAAAGATAATGAATATTGTATATACCATATGTGTGCGGGCCATGCCATATCCACTTGTACACAGTTTAAAAGATTGGTCAAGAACCTAGAAGATGGTGGAAATATTGTGTTAGATAAAACCAATCTATCTAATTCCATTATTCTTCCATCTAGCCCAAGTCCCAATCCATCTAATCGCATTATCCATCAAACAAGTCTTAATCCTAAGTCTACAACACCATCTACCCTTATCATCCATCCATTATATTGTACATCCACCCATACACTTGCAAAGGATGTGATCCATTGGCTACTCGCATGAAATAGACCATCTCCATGTCACCATGAAACACCTATCCTTGAGCCTTTTCAAGAGCCCTCCATTAACATGCCTATCCCATCAAGCCTATCATGTGACCCAGAAGCCATCAAGCCTATTCAAGAACCTCCTATCATGAGCCTAAGTCAAAGTCCATCATATTTGTTGAGAATTAAGGTGTCTCAACCTTGGTAATTCCTTGTATTATTTCATTGTATTTATTTATTTATTGCCTATTATTGGAAATAGGATGCAACTCCTTATTGTCATCTTGTGGGAATTGGCACAGTGACGTGTCATCCTACATGGAAGGTGACAACTTGTAAATTTGTCCTCACATGAGGAGATAGGTGTCCCACTTAGTGATAGGAATATTTTCCATGTGTTGACATCTTGGATAGTGTGTAAGGGAATATTGACCAAAACGGTTATGACAGATTCCTATGACAAATCTAACACATAAGAGTCGTAAATGGAAGATTCTATGACAGGTGAAGACATGTGTCACAAGGCATCTTTGGGCACCCCAAGGAGGGTTATGACATGTTGTAAGAGAATATGCTATTTTTAGCCTATGTATGATAGATTCTCTTACAACTATAAGATATGACAGCTATGACAGATTCTATGACAATCGCAAATGCCGTAAGAGTATCTGTCATTGCCCAACTTGGGAATAAGTGACTTCTTTGGGATGGGGTGATATGACAAGTGTCATGAACACCCTGCAATGTTGGACATGTGTCCTTAGACGTGGGTTTTGGGCCATGAGGCTATGTTGGAGATAGAGCCATTTTTGCCTTGTATCTTCTATATAAACAGGTGCTTTGGAGAGGAGATTATTATGTGATTGACAAGTACTGTTATACTGCCGAATTGTCTCTAGATACAAGTGTCGAAGACTCCTACAAGAGCATTGGCTCTGAAACTGTATTGTAACCTTCATTGTTTACTAAAATACATTTGAGCTGTGTTTTGGAGTGTGGGGTTTTTCACCCGTAAGGGTTTTCCCCACGTATATCTTGTCTCTTTCTCTCTTCTATCTTATTTCTGTGTGTATGTGTATTGCTGCAATATCTCTATTGTTGGGTTAATAACACTATAACTATAAAGGATAAAAAGAATTTGCACTCCACTTTCCTCATTAGATTAGTATAGGAAGCGATTTCTGCACACCTAGCTTCCTTTCAGTTGGTATCAGAGCTTGATCACCTTTGGTCCTAGTTGTTGGGTAGGGGTTTTTTCAGCTAATCTTAGATTAAGTGGGAGTCTGTGCAGAGTATTCTATAATCTTGTTGTAGGAAAAGAGATGATAGACACATTTGGAAGATTAGAGGTGGAGAAATTCAATGGCAAAAAATTTGAGTTATGGAAACTTAAGATGGAAGACATGCTTGTTGATCATGACCTATGGGAAACCGTATCCGGTGTAAAACCAACTGCAATGGCACAAGTTGATTGGGATCTCAAAGATCAGAAGGTTAAATGTGTCATAAGGCTCAGTCTAGCTGATTCTGTCTTGTTAAATGTCCATGAGGAGAAGACCACAAAAGACCTTTGGAAGAAGCTGGGTGATGTTCATCAGGGCAAATCCCTGGTGAACAAACTTTTTCTAAGAAAGAAGTTGTATTCTCTGAGGATGGAGGATCTGTTACAGATCACCTAAATGATTTCAACATGTTAGTTGCACAATTAACATCCGTTGGTGTGAAGATGGAGGAGGAGGATCATTGTATGACCTTGCTTTGTTCTTTACTGGACTCATGGGATCATCTTGTTATGCTTATTGGGAGCACCACATCCACTTTCAAAATGGATGAAGTGGTATCTTCGTTGTTACTTGAAGAGATGCAGAGAAAGTCTTTTGAGGCAGCCAAAGAGGCTCTTGTGGTTCATGGAAGACCCAAGGAGAAAGGGAAAAAGGACAAGAAAGCTGAGAAGGGTAAATCCAAATCCCATGGGAGATCTAAATCTCCTGGAAAGTCCAAGGCTCTCTGTTGGAACTGTGGAAAAACTAGGCATTTCTGAAAGGAATGCAAAGAGGAAAAAGATGAAGTAACTAAGCTCGATGAAGTCAAGATCATGGCTTCTCATACTCAAAAATGGATGATTAAGGTATGTTAACAAGGATGTGAACCCATTGATTTTGCAACTGAACTTCATAAAAACTTATGCAAATTACGGGACCATTGGAAAGACTTGCATGAGGAATGTGATCCATTTGATGAGTACTATTCTTAGGTGGTCCTCGGGTACAAGAAATAAGAGATCTGCCTACTCAAACACTGTTGTCTAAAAATATCTTAACAGGGGATAGATTGCATAAAGCAGTGACATGGTACCAACAGATAAAGCTAAGGAAAGAAGTTTTTGATAATATCAGAGAAGCTTATAAGGTAGCAGATAATAATATATTGTCTCTTATCTATGAGATAAATGATTCCCTAAAGGACTGCCTTGTAATGGGCTATGATGATTTGGCTCCATACGTTGTGCATGGATGTAAGGATAAGTTGAACCAAATGGTTTTTGAAGAAACTGAGCTGGATGTCGTGGATAGATTGGACAAGGTTAGTGATCTCTAGACTGACTTCATTACATTTCATAAAGGAAGAAAAGATGTTGAAAAAATGTATATTCAATATAGCCAAGAGCTGGAAATGTTCAGATACCGAGTGAACCACATCAAGAACCCGGACCCTGCCGATATCAATCTAGCATTGTCAGCTTGGGTCAGCTAGCACAACAAAAGAGCAGAAGAAGAAAAAGTAGACTTGGATGAAGATCAATAGTATATTTTTGTATATAGAATCCTATCACAAATATGTATTGCTATATTTGGAAGGTCATGTGATGCTATTTTGTCCTTATTATGTCTTGAAAATGGTCTTTTCTATATATATATATACTCAAATGGGTTGTCAATTTGTCGAAGTTCGATGTATTTAGAGGTTATTTTTCATCCTTTTCATAAGAGACAAATTGTAATCTAGGAATGCAACAAGCTATTGTGAATGCATTTAATGATGTTAAATTTGGACCATCGGTGTTGAGTTAATCTCCACCGTCCATTCAAAAACTTAGTATGGTGCCTCTCCTATATAAAGGGCTGCCATTTCCCTCATTTGAGAGAGAGGACTTTTGATGCTGAATTGTTGATGCTCTGCCATTTGAAGTTAATACAAAGCAAGTTTCTACAGTTTTCTTGAGAATTTGTTCATTGTGTTTCTTATTTGGTTTCATGGTCTGCTTCTTGATCTCCATTAGTTAGCTATGCTTTTGTAATGTTATTGATTTGTTAAAAGGTATTTGATGAATGTTCTTAGTCCATACGTTTAGTTGCTTGCTGATTGTAAGTGACTGTGCAAAGTTAGCCTAGGCTTATTATTTTGTGCTAAGTTCAATTGCATTTCATGAGTTAAATCATGCCATTACTTGGGTATTTGATGAATGAATGTAATCTAAAAATCTTTAAGTCTCCATTGAAGATAGCATCATTTTCTACAGTGCTATAGCATCTAGCTAGCTTGGTTACTCAGAAGATTGGTTAAATTTTAGAACATTTGTCTACCTACAATAGTCTTCACATTGTAAATGTCACTTAGGATTTTCTCTAAACCCTATCTCCTTTTGCATTTTCTTTCAAAAACAACTACTTAGATTAGGTTTTCAGCAACATTTCACATAGCCTTATCTGCTAAAATTCTAGAGGGTTTGCATGAACTGATGTCTAAGTTGTTTAAATCTGTCAATTGCATGTAAGACCCCTTGTAAGGATCAGCTAGTACATTCCAACTAAGATATTCCAAGTGAGCTAAAACCTAGTTGTATTATCCTTGGAGTAGTCTTACCTAGTGTAGAATACTTTTCAAGAGAGGTGTGATACCAGCAATCGCACCTACGTTGTTGAGTGCTAAAACACCCATCAACAGAATTGGTGCTAGAAGGAGGGATAACCAAGATAAACTCCCCTCCATAAAATCACCAAGTCTGGGAATTGGACATAGACATACTAGATCCATCTCAATTGGAGAGGAGCTGCTATCATTGAAAAAGTTTAGAAGAACAAGAAGGGATCAAGGAATACCAAGGGCACCAAGAGCCCAGTCGGTTCCAAGAAACATAGCTGCAGCCTCACTCAATCCTCTCATCATGGCTTTCTTCCTAGGAAATAACCAGTCCCCATTCCATTTTAATGACTATCATGATATGCCTAAAAACCCTGACAAGTTTTGCTCCAAGTTTCGAGTAAATGATCCAGACAGAATTGTAGATGAGCATATTAAAATCTTTGAAAGTAACATGTTTATGCTTCAGGTATAGCATGAAGATGTGTTCTACCGGTTGTTTCCTTACTCACTGTAGGATGAGGCTTACTACCGGTTTGTCAATCTTCCCTCAGCCTCCATATGCACATGGTTAGCTTTAAAAACTGCCTTCTTGGATTGCTTCTGGATGCTAACTACCCCAACAGACCTCTATAGATCCTTTGTGGAGATTCATCGAGGTGAAGGTGAGTTGATAAGTTCTTTTAATAAGAGATTCCAAAAGGCCTTTAGTCATCTGTAAGCTCCTTATGCCATAGGTCAGGTTGCAGCCCTACCAATTTATTAAATAGCCTTGGATAGACTTACTTCTATGTTTGTAAGAAGAACCAACCCACCCCCAGCTAATCTTGCTCAAGCCTACACTGAAGTTGTTACTGTGAATACTCAGCTAGGGCAAACGGCCACAGGTCCATTGAATCACATGTGTCCCGTAGCAATGCCAAACTAAATACCCATGATTAACCAAGCCTTAGCTAATCATACCCTTGTAATGAACCCAATTCTAGCTCCTACTGCAACACAAGCTTTAGTAGTTCATCCAGGAAATCCAGTCGCTGAATTGCCCCCAACCCAAATGCCCTTTCTCCAATCTAGTGAAATAGTTAAGGCAAGAGATGATAGAGATGACATCAGAGAGTTAATTGAGTAGATGAAAAAGCTTACTACAAAGGTCACCCATTTGAGGAATCAAAATACATACATACAACAAAGGAATCAAAATCAGAATTAGTTCCAAAATCAAAATCAATATCAAAATCAGAATTTTTAGCAGCAATCAAACCGGTCTTGGAACACTAGGCCCAACAATGGAGGAGTACCATCGCCATTGGAGAATCAAAATAATGATACCCATCCACCTGGCTACATAGTGTTGGTCGAGGCAACATTGTCCACATGGTGCAGGCTGTACAATACCAATGTTCATTCAGAGTTGGATTGTCCAGAATTTTAGATAGCATCCAATATTTTCCATATAGAAATCTAGAATGCAGAAACATAAGAAAATCCACCGACAGGGTACGAACTTGTGCCATCTCAAAGGTATGACACTGCCCTAGTACTTGATAGTTACACATTTGCATTCCAAGATGATAACCAGCTTGAGGAAGAAGAGCTTGAAGAAGTAAATGCTTATCAACAATACAACAAAAGTTCATACAACCTGAGAAGTAATAAGCCAAAAGGTCCTTTCACCACTTCCATTCCTCTGAACAACTATCAAATCCCACCAGATCCAAAAGCTTCTAATAATCCTGAACCCCCAAAGGCTACACCTTAGTCAATGCATCAAGGAGATACTACTGAAAGTTCCCAAAGGTCCGATATAGTAAAGATGGGACAATATGTTGCTGATGAACTTAAGAAAATGAAAGTTAGTTTGTCTATCTATGAGTTACTAAAAGTACCTGAGGTTAGGATAGCCTTTTTTCAAGATATGGGGGCCAATATTAAAATAGATTCTTCTCAGAAGGAGACTCCCATAAAGGATAACATTGATAGAGGTAAGGAAAGGGTCCATGTGACAGATACTGAACAAAAGGTAACATTGTATAAAGATAAGAGAGAAAGTCCTCCCATCCTCTTAACACTCAGAATATTCAAGAAAAATCTTCACAACTATTTAGTGGATCCAGGAGCTTCTACTAATATGATGTCATTATCAATCTGCAAGGCACTGGGTCTCACTCCAACAAAGTCTTCTAGGAAGGTCATGTAGTTGGACAAGACTGAGGTAAATGTTATGGGCGAATTGAATAGGATACATATGCAGTTGACCTCTAATCCTAGAGTGCAGCAATACATAGACATTCAGGTGGTGGATATTCTAGATCAATATGGCATGCTCTTAAGTCAGGACTGGTCCAGGACTTTAAATGGTTGCATGGCAATAGACTTTTCCCACATGTGGCTGCCATGGAAGGGGTTAGCAAATCAGATTTGTATCGAAAGGGAGATAAAAATGAAACACATGATTACAGAGTATAATCAGACCAATAAAATCTTGTTTTCAAAAGTTGACTTGGGGGTTTATCTTCCCCATGTTGATCAGGTAGAAGAAATCCTCATGCTGAATTACAATAAGTTTTTTGGTCAGTCACGCACAAAATATCAAGAGACTACTAAAGCCTATGTACAGTCAGTACCTGAGTCCTCTTCTAATGGTGATGATGATGAGCCAAGGATATTTGAAGGATTTCGTGACTTTGTAGCTAAGTTCATAAGTGATCAAGTAGCTATTAAGAAGCAAGTACAAATGGAAGAACTATTGTTGCCAAACTGGTGTCATATCCATGATGCATCTCATTTTGAGTTTTCATGCCTACTTTGTCAAGAAGGAATAGAGCAAGTGCAAAAACACTTAGAAATCCACATAGTTCCAAAGGAAGATCCGACGACTACAAAGAAAATGGATTCTGAACCACCTTTAAATAAAAGGCAATCAGTAAAGCAAGATGACAACAATAAAGACTTCTGCCTGTGGACTTTGAGATTTAATGGATCTAGGTGTAGACAAGGATCCAGGACAGGCTTTGAACTAATCAACCCCATTGGGAGTTCTTACTTGGCATCACATATGTTGCAGTTCCCTTGCACAAATAACGTGACCGAATATGAAGCTTTAGTGTAAGGATTACTAATGGCCCTTCAAAAGAAAGTCTGGGTTATTCAAGTGTTTGGTGATTCAGAACTAATCATCAAATAGGTAAGAAAGTAGTTCTCTTACAACAATAAGAGGTTGAACAAATACAGAAATTGAGTATGGGATTTGATCGAATGCTTTGATGGTTTCAATATTCAGCTGATCCCACAAAGGCAGAATCATGTTGCTGATGATTTAGTGCAAACTTGAAGCACATTGGGACCAACAACTATGTTGGGCTTAAAAAATTTTACTGTCGAGTTTGTTGCCACCTCATCAATACTAGATAATGTCACAAATTTTTAGGTCTTTGAGGATGATAAGCATATAATTGATTTTCTCACTTCATCGGATGTTTTTACTACCCATATAATAAATAATGAAGAAGTGGAGCGTGCTAAGATGGACTTGGAAGGAGTTTTGAATTTAAAAATGAATATGATTCCACCGGGAATGGTAGAATTGGAATGGCTGTTCAATTTAGACAAGCTCGGAACCCAGAGAAAAGAAGGAGAATCTCTTGGTGGACAATGCGATCTCTTTAATTTAGGGATAGTAGAAGACGTTAAGAACATGTTCATTGGAAAGGCCGGTACTAAAGAAGAAAAGGCAGGCATCATCCATGCGCTGAGGGATTATCATAAAGTTATAGCATGGAGTAATGAGGACCTCAAGACATATGATACTTCAATCATTACTCTAACCATACCACTCAAGCCAAGAGTAAATCCTTTTAGGCAGAGGTAGAAGTTGGTGAATACTTTGTTAGAACCTCTAATTTTCAAAGAAGTACAGAAGTTGTTGTCAGCCAGAATCATATTCCCTATGAGACATTCAGCTTGGGTGGCAAATTTAGTCCCAGTCCAGAAGAAAAATGGAGAAATTAGACTTTATGTCGACTTCTGAAATTTGAACTGAGCTTTTGAAAAAGATAACTATCCCATACCATCCTTAGATGAAGTGTTGCAGATTGTCAATGGCTCTCAGATGATGTCTTTTATAGATAAATATTCGCGTTACAACCAAGTGATGGTTGATTATGAGGATAGGCTAAAGACATCTTTTACATGTAAATGGGGAATCTATGCATACCATAGAATGCCATTTGGGCTGATAAATACTGGTGCCAAATTCCAATGTGTCATGGATGTAGCCTTCAAAGGATCAGTTGGAAAGTGTATTATAATCTATATGGATGACCTTATGGTGTTTTCAAAGAGACGAGAAGATCATGTGGCTAACTTAAGAAAGGTATTACAGTGGTGCAAAGACTACAGAATCTCACTCAATCCTAAGAAGTGCATCTTTGGAGTAACTAAAGGAAAGTTGCTAGGGCATGTAATCTGTCATAACCATTTCAGTAAACATTCCTTACACAACATAGAAGATTCTGACAAATGGCAGAATATTCCTACCACTAAGTGGGATGCCTATCTCCTCAAGTGAGGACAAAATAACAAGTTGTCATAATCCATGTAGGATTGACACATCACCGTGCCACATCCCACAATATGACAAAGTGGAATTTCCAATTATTTACAACATAGGCAATTGAATTATAAATACAAACATTACAAGTGCAGAGAATTACCAAGGTTGAGACACCTTAATTCCCAACATTCTCCCACTTGTCAAACACCTTGTAAGAGCCAATAGAAATATAGGATTTAATTGCTATAGGCCGAGAGGCTGATAGACTCCGAACACCATCTGAACTTCTCTGTGCCCACTAGTTTCGTCAATGCATCTGCAACATTCTTCAAAGTATCTACCTTCTCCAAATTTACCTTTCCATCCTCAACCATGTCCCTCACGAAGTGAAACTAAACATTAATGTGCTTGGTTCTAGCATGGAAAGTTGGATTCTTTGCAAGGCAAATTGCACTCTGATTGTCATAACTGATCGCGATTTGACCTGCATCAACACCAATATCTGAACACAATCTCTTAAGCCAAATGGCTTCCTTACAAGCATGAGTTGCTGCCATATACTCAGCTTCTATTATGGACAAAGAAACAACTAGTTTTTCGCTGACTCATCCAACTAATAGCACAACCAAACAGTGTTAAAACATAACCACTGGTGGATCTCCTACTGTCAATGTCACCTGCCCAATCTGAATCCACAAATCTATGAATATCAATAGAATGCGGAGGTCTTGAAACATTACCATGCTAGAAAATGGAATACTTGGAAGTACCTCTCAAATATCTGAACACTCACTTAACTGCATCCCAATGAACCCATCCAGGATTAGCCATAAATCGATTGAGGACTCCCACTGCTTGGGCAATGTCTGGTCTTGTGTAGACCATAGCATACATCAAACTGCCAACAGCACTAGCATAAGGTACTCTGCTCATGTCCTCCACCTCACTAGGAGATTTTGGACAATCCTCAACAGACAACTTTGTCCCCAAAGAAATGGGAACACACAATGGTCTACAATCTGCCATGCTGAATCTATCCAACACAGACTTCACATACTTACTCTAGCTTAGCCAAAGTTTTCTGTTGGTTCTGTCTCTTCTGATTTCCATTCCTAGAATGTACCTGGCTGCTCCTAAATCTTTCATTTCAAACTGAGCTGGCAATTGAGATTTAAAATCAAAAATCATATTTTTACCCTTCCCAATGAGCAACATATCATCAACATACAGTGCAACAATGAGAATACGATCACCATCAAACTTATAATAAACACAGTGATCCGATTTTGATCTCACAAATCTAATTGACAACACAAAGGCATCAAACTTCAAGTACCATCTCCTAGGGGATTGCTTCAAACCATACAAAGATTTCTTAAGTTTGCAAACCAAATTTTCTTTACCTTTTACCATGTAATGCTCTGGCTGTGACATGTAGATTTCCTCCTCCAAGTCACCATGAAGGAAAGATGTCTTCACATCCATCTATTCTACCTCCAAGTCATAAACTGCTGCAAGTGACAACAGGAATTGAATGGATGTCAGCTTTGCAATGGAAGAGAAGATCTCACCATAATCTATACCCTCCACTTGTGAATACCCCTTCAC
This sequence comes from Cunninghamia lanceolata, assembly GCA_027924645.1. Taxonomy (NCBI): domain Eukaryota; kingdom Viridiplantae; phylum Streptophyta; class Pinopsida; order Cupressales; family Cupressaceae; genus Cunninghamia; species Cunninghamia lanceolata. Next base: position 1,122,722 of record BSBN01001051.1, on the reverse strand, counting down.
AACCAATCTGGCCTTATACTTCTCAATATTGCCATCTGCACCAATCTTCTTCTTGAACACCCATTTGTATCCAATGGGTTTCCATCCAGGAGGCAAAGGCACCAAGTCCCAAGTTTGATTCTTATCCAAAGAAGCCATTTCTTCCTCCATGGCCTCCTTCCAGGAACTGCATCCTTCATATCCAAAGCCTCTGATATAGTTCTAGGTTCATCACTGTTAGTAAGCAAAGCATAAGCACAACTAGAATCAAGCAATGTAAAATCAAACCTTTCAGGTTGCTTCCTCATCCATGTAGACCTCCTCAAGAGCTAAGGTTGAGGTTCAGCTTCTTCATTTGAGCTTTCAGAGCTGCTAGAGCTCTCCTCATCATCAGGTCCAACATTGTCTTTCTATTCAGTCTTCTCAGGGGTGAGAGGAAACTGAACAACATCCTCTTTCTTTTCTTTTTCTTCTGGCTGCAAAACAGTGGAAGAAGGTGTAAGCTCTCTGAAGATGACACTTCTGCTATACAACACTTTTTCAGCCATGGGGTCCCAAAGCTTGTATCCTTTCACACCAACAGAATAGCTGATGAAGATACACTTAACAACTTTGTTCTCCAACTTTGACCACTTCTCCTTAGGCACATATGCATATGCCTCACAACCAAAAACACAAAGATGCCTTACTGAAGGCTTTCTACCAAACCACACCTCCATGGGTGTCTTTCCAACAAGAGCTGATGTAGGAGATATGTTCACCAGATAGAAAGCAGTGGCAATAGCTTTAGCCCAAAACTTTTGTTCTAGACCAACTCCACTAAGCATACTCCTAGCCTACAACTAGGACCAAAGGTGTTCAAGCTCTGATACCAACTGAAAGGAAGCTAGGTGTGCGGAAACGCTTCCTACACTAATCTATTAAGGAGAGGGCTATGCAAATTCAACTTTACCCTAACTATTATAGCAATGTTAAACCATTAACATGAGATATAGCAGTAAAACACAAGAGCCAGAAAGAAGACAGAAGAAGAGAGATAGAGATTTACGGTGGGGAAAACCCTTATCGGGTGAAAAACCCCACACTCAGAAACCTGCACAATGTATTAACAAATCTGAAAGAATGTTTACAATACACTTGCAATGCAAACTTCAATGGTCTTTGACACTCATGTCTGGAGTCAATCCGACAGCATAACAGTACCTGTAAACCTATGATACAAACTCCATCTCCAAGCACCTGTTTAAATAGAACATACAAGGCAATTTTGGACCTTTCTTGGAATGGGCATCCAATATGGCATCTTGGACCAAAACCCACGCCTAGGGACACTTGGTCAACATTATAGAATGTATCTGACACTTGTCCACAACTCCCATTCCAAAGAGGTCGCCACTTTCCAAAATGGGCTATGACAGATGCTCTTACGACACTTACGACCGTCATAGAATCTGTAATAGCGATTACAACTTACAGCTGTAAGAGAATCTGTCATACACATGCTATTAATAGCATATTCTCTTACAACACATCATATTCCACCTTGGGGCACCCAAATAAGCCTCATTCAAAGATGCTACATGACACATGTCATTACCTGTCTTACAAACTTCTATTCTTGACTCTTACATGTCATAGATTCATCATAGGAATCCGTCATAACCGTTTCGGTCAAACATTCCTTACACACCATAGAAGATGCCGACACATGGCAGAATATTCCTACCACTAAGTGCGATGCCTATCTCCTCATGTGAGGATAAAATAACAAGTTGTCATAATCCATGTAGGATTGACACATCACCGTGCCACATCCCACAATATGACAAAGTGGAATTTCCAATTATTTACAACATAGGCAATTAAATAATAAATACAAACATTACAAATGCAGAGAATTACCAAGGTTGAGACACCTTAATTCCCAACAATATCAATTGATCTAGACCGAGTGCAGGCAATTCTCAAGATATCGCCTCTAGCCAACAAGAAGGAACTCAAGACATATTTTGGTAAGATCAACTTTGTCTAAAAATTTATCACTGGTTTTGTTGAAATTGTCTGACCGCTAAATGCCATGTTGAAAAAAGATACAAAGATAGATTGGACTCTAGAAACCAAGGTTGCATTCATCGAAATTAAACAAGCAATAGCTAATGCTCTAATGTTGGTAAGTCCAGACTACTCGTTGCCATTTTGTATGTATTCTTTTGCTTCCGAGCATACTTGTGTAGCCATGCTAACACATAAAAGAGCTATCAATGATGAGAGACCCATTGTGTTCGTGAGCACTCCATTAAAAGACATAGAGCTAAGGTATCCAAATGTGGAGAAGCAAGCATACGCCCTGGTAAAGTCAATTAAGAAGTTTTGTCATTACATTCTGAGAAGCCAAGTAATTGCCATTGTGCTAGATGCAACGGTTAAAGCACTGTTGATGCAGAGTGAACTCAGTGAAAGAAGAAGAAAATGGGTTACCATTCTGCAGGAATTTGACATAGAAATATAACCTATGAAACTGGTACGAGGATAGGCCTTAACCAGAACAATGGCAGAGGTTGGACTAGGCTTAGTCTCCTAGCAATACATGTTAGAAGACATCTCCAAGGATGAATGGTATGGGGACATTGTGTTTTATCTTCTTAATCAATGTTGTCCACCACAATTGAATTTGGTTCAAAGGAGAGTACTGCACTTGAAAAGTAATAGTTATATGATCAAAGGGTAAGTGCTATATAAAAAGAATCATGTAGGAATTTATCTCAGGTGTCTGGACAAAGCAGAAGTGGCCCAGGTTCTGACAAGCTTTCACGAGAGGTTTGGGACGGGTCATAGTTCAGCCTTGTCGACTACACTTAGATTCTTCAGGTTGGTTACTATTGGCCCACTCTATTTAAGGACACTCACATGCATGTAAAGACCTACCATACCTATCAAACAGCTACAACTAGAGAATGAAATGTTGCCATGTCATTACAACCAATCCTGACAGTACGACCATTCACCCAGTGGGGCCTCGACTTCATCGGTATGGTAAATCCACCTTCCTCTGCAAGCCACAGGTACATTCTGACTAGTACTGACTACTACACTCAGTGGTATGAAGCTTTAGCATGTAAGCAATGCACCACAGAGGTAGTCATTGAGTTTGTTAAAAAGAATATCATTACTAGGTTTGGATGTCCCTTTTCCTTAGTATGTGATAATGGCCTTGCCTTTTTATCATTGCGATTTTCTAACTAGGCATTTGATTATGGAATTATTCTTAAGTTTTCATCTAATTACTATCCACAAGGAAATGGGTTTGTAGAATTGACAAATAAAAACCTGCTTGATGTCATCAAAAAGCTACTTGATAAGAATCCTAGAGATTGGCATACCCAACTTAAGTTTGCTTTATGGATTGATAGAATTAGACACAAGGTAGCACTAGGAACATCGCCCTATCACTTAGTCTATGGTACCAAGCCTATTTTCCCCATTTATTTGAGAATTCCCATGCTACAATTCATGCAAGATTGTCTTGAACCAGATGGCCAACTGTCCTCTCAATTAGCCCAATTACTACACCTTGAAGAGAAATGTGATACTGCCATAGAAAACTTTGTTAAACACCAAGGTGTAATGAAATGATGGTTTGATAAACGGGCTAAGGTAAAGGCCTTCCGCATTTCTAATTTATTCTTGTATTGGGATAAGGTTCATGAAAAGAAGGGTGAACACAGCAAGTTCAATAAGCTCTGGCTAGGCCCATATCAGATCTATGAGATCCTTGGTGATAACACATACCGACTGAAGAGCCTTACCGGTGAGGAGCTTCCATTTCCTGTCAATCACTACAATAGAAGAGGCAATTACCACCTAAAATGCATCAGAATTTAGTGCATTTGAGTCCATGAATTGGACACTTCTACTGGTGTAAAACTTGGCGCTCGATAACATCTCACTATTGCGTCAGGTTTAGCCTCGATTATAACACCAGGTTTAGCGCCTGATTTTAGTGCTAGGATTAACACTAGATTTAGTGCCATATTTTGTTGCTTCCAATTTGGCTTCCAATTTTTCTTATGGTTTTGCTTCTTGTCTTGCTTCCAAGTTTTCTTCTGGTTTTGCTTCCGGTTTTACTTCCAGTTTTGCTTCCAATTTTTCTTCTGGTTTTGCTTCCACTATTTCTTCCAGTTTTACTTCTAGGTTGGCTTCCACTTTTGCTTCTAGTTTTGCTTCTGGTTTCACTACTAGTTTTTCTTCTAGGTTTGCTTCCAATTTTGCTTCTAATTTTGCTTCTAGTTTTGCTTCCAGTTTTTCTTCCAATTTTGCTTCTAGTTTTGCTTCCGATTTTGCTTCCAATTTTTCTTCTAGGTTTGCTTCTAATTTTTCTTCCAATTTTACTTCCAATTTTGCTTCTAGTTTTGCTTCTAGTTTTGCTTCGAGTTTTGCTTCGAGTTTTGCTTCCAGTTTTGCTTCCAATTTTGCTTCTAGGTTTGCTTCCAGTTTTGCTTCTAGTTTTGCTTCCAATTTTGCTTCCGGTTTTGCTTCAAATTTTGCTTCTAGTTTCACTTCCAATTTTACTTCTAGTTTTGCTTCCGGTTTTACTTCCAGTTTGGCTTCCAATTTTGTGTCCGGTTTTGCTTCCAATTTTTCTTCCACTGTTGCTTCCAATTTTTCTTCCACTGTTGCTTCCAATTTTGCTTCTAGTTTTGCTTCCAATTTTGCTTCCGATATAATGTCACTTGTTGCTTCCAATTTTGCTTCCATTTTTGTGTCCTTTGTTTCTTCTAAAAATGCTTATTGTTTTTCTTACATTTATTAATTTAATATGTTTTATTTCAATTTAATTAGTTAAATATATCATGCCTCTTAAATAACTCATATGATTATAAAGTAAGTAATTTAATTAGTTAACTCATGATTAAATAACAAGATAATTATTATAACATGATCATCATCTATAATTAAAACAAGTGAGTCAAATATCTATAATTTAATTGAATTTGACAACATCCATCCTGAGCAGTAAATTAAAATCATCATACATAATAAATATCCATCCAAAAATCATTGACCACTTTCAATATATATAAATTGACAAGTCAATATTTATAAGATCATCATCATATATAACTAAAACAAGTGAAAGTCAAATATGCCAGTAGATCAATAACATGTCTAAATGATACATGTACAAATGATATAAGTAAAAATGATAAATTACATAACTCAAAATGATACAAGTCAAGATGATACATGTCCAAATGATATAAGTCAAAATGATACATAAATTTATGATACAACTCATTAATATGGCACTGCAGGCAGTGAAAATGTTACATATGATAGCTAGAGACTATGAAAAGAGGCATCATAATGATATATCAATAATGATCCATAATGCAATCTATATGATCATGAATGTCTTTGGCTACTACGAGCAATTGCCTAATCATCATCATCACCATCGTGATCATCATCATCATCAACATCATCATCGTCATCATCATCATCATCAGCCTTAGTGTCTTTGTGTCATCATCATCCTCTACCATGTGATCTATACTAGAACCAACATAATCTAGATCTCTATCATGAGGATCATCTTGATCTTCTGGAAGACCTGTGTTCTGCAAAAAAAAAAACATTTAAAATGAAAAGTTATTATTTATTTCATGCAATAATTTATTTTTATGTTATATATCTAATATTACAACATATGAAACGCAACCATAATCATATTACATAATATCAAAGTGCACATACCATAATAAAATTTTTAAAAAGTTACAACTAATATGTCATTCCAATGATGTAAAACATGCAACAATTCTAATAAACGTTAGTAAAGATCATAATTTTTTTTTTATAAATTTAACTATCAACTATAAATTCTATTACATAACCTTAAGTGCTACAGATTGCTTGGTCGAAAGCTCCCATTTTGACATAGGCAGGGAGGATGGTGGCAAAGGTTGTGGAATTTGGCTTTACACTAGCTAATTGCATTTGCTTTAAAATTTCTGAAGCCTTTTCAACAAATCCATTTTGTGCATATCATGCAACCATTGCAGTCCATGAGACCACATTTCTTTGAGGCATTTTGTCAAACAGTTCCCGTGCCTTGTCTATGCTTCCACATTTTGCATACATATCTAACAGAGTAGTTGCAACTACAACATCTGACAGAATTCCTCTATCCTTTATGTATTGATGGATGTCCATACCCTATTCCAAAGCTCCCATTTTGACACATGCAGGGAGGATGCTGGCAAAGGTTGTGGAATTTGGCTTTACACCAGCCAATTGCATTTGATTTAAAATTTCTAACGCCTTTTCAGCAAATCCATTTTGTCCATATCCTGCAATCATTGTAGTCCATGAGACCACATTTCTTTGAGGCATTCTGTCAAATAGTTCACATGTCTTGTCTATGTTTCCACATTTTCCATACATGTCTAACAGGGTAGTTGCAACTACAACATCTGACAAAATTCCTCTATCCTTTATGTATTGATGGATGTCCATACCCTATTCCAAAGCTCCGATTTTGACACAAGTAGGGAGGATGTTGGCAAATGTTGTGGAATTTGGCTTTACACTAGCTAATTGCATTTGCTTTAAAATTTTTGAAGCATTTTCAACAAATCCATTTTGTGCATATCCTGCAGTCATTGTAGTCCATGAGACCACATTTCTTTGAGGCATTCTGTCAAACAGTTCACGTGCCTTGTTTATGCTTCCACATTTTGCATACATGTCTAACAAGGCAGTTGCAACTACAACATCTAACAAAATTCCTCTATCCTTTATGTATTGATGGATGTACATACCCTATTCTAAAGATCCCATTTTGACACAGGCAGGGAGGATGGTGGCAAAGGTTGTGGACTTTGGCTTTACACTAGCCAATTGCATTTGCTTTAAAATTTCTGAAGCCTTTTCAACAAATCCATTTTGTGCATATCCTACAGTCACTGCAATCCATGAGACCACATTTATTTCAGGCATTCTATCAAATAGTTCTCGTGCCTTATCTATGCTTCCACATTTTGCATACATGTCTAACAGGGCAGTTGCAACTACAATATTTGACAAAATTCCTCTATCCTTTATGTATTGATGGATGTCCATACCCTATTCCAAAGCTCCCATTTTGACACAGGCAGGGAGGATGTTGGCAAAGGCTGTGGAATTTAGCTTTACACCAGCCAATTGCATTTTCTTTAAAATTTCTAAAGCCTTTTCAACAAATCCATTTTATGCATATCTTGCAACCATTGTAGTCCATGAGACCACATTTCTTTGAGGCATTCTATCAAATAGTTCACGTGCCTTGTCAATGCTTCCACATTTTGCATACATGTCTAATAGGGTAGTTGCAACTACAACATCTGACAAAATTCCTCTATACTTTATGCATTGATGGATGTCCATACCCTATTCCAAAACTCCCATTTTGACATAGGCAGGGAGGATGGTGGCAAAGGTTGTGGAATTTGGCTTTCAAACAACTCATACTCATAGATTCATGGTTTTAGGTCATGTATGTTATGGTAACAACAAGGGATTCCAACTATGGTTACAATAGCTAAGATTGCCCTCATTTGTGACCGTAACAAGGTTCTTGGACAACACTATCTTGCTTTTCACACTGGGTACTATATAGGCCAAGATTGGGTTGAAGAAATCACTTGATGGTTACCTATATAGTGAAACCACACCCTAATACCCCATGCATTCTAAAGAGCTTGAGATATATACAACACTCAACCAAGATGAAATTGTATCACTGTACCACACTTAACTATGACAGTCCTTTCTTGACAATAATTTGTAATCTTTAGACTATTGGGATACTTGCCACAAATAAATATTAGGTCCATGACACAAGGCTTTTAAACAAAAACCATAATCCCAACTCTATATCCATCCCCTTGGTAGTCTCAAGGGCCACCTTGAGACAAAAAAATGCTAATGTACTATTATGACAGTTATGATTGTCCTCCATCATTTCATTGTGCATTTGAAACTTGAGATGAGGATTGGGGAGGTCTCCATTTGTAAAAACATGGAAAATACTCATAGCAAGATCTTTAAAATAGGTATATTTAGCTTTAGGCATTTCTGCAGACCCTAGGAAGGTGGATGTAAACTTAGTGACTTTAATTACCACCACAAAGACTATCCCCTTTGTGACTATGACAAGGTAACACTATCATGCTCTTTATGACAATCCCTTCTCCATTGGGTGATGGCCTAATAACATTTATCTCCTTTGTGATTTCAATGCCTCTCTAATGCACTATCATAGGAGTCTTGACAGTCCTTATGTATTAGTGAAGAAGGCTTCCAACAAATTAGAAAGGAGAGCTTAAGATTACATATAAAGTCCTAGTCTTCATACCCTAGTCACATATCACCCCTCTAAGAAGACCTCAAGACAAATGCCCTTTAATATAGGAAGTCAATTTAGTTTTAAAAGATAAAGTGCAAGAGGCCAAAGGACAACAAAACTTAAGGCCTTAAGGGGTTTAAAGGAATAAAAATATAGGCTTTCAAACTCAACTTAAAACATTAACCCTAGGTGGGTACCACCAAATACCACCATAACCCTTTAACTTGGCACTGCAAAACCTTGTCCAATTTGATCGTGGGAAGCTGAAATCAAGCATGTACACTCACATATGACAGATAAGTATGCCTACCAAGTGGTTTGACATAAAAATGAATAGGCTTCGAATTATAACCCTTCAAAGTAGGTCACTAAAGTATATTGTACAGGTGCATTTCTGAGTGCTGCAGTCAGATTTTTCATCATGGGAACCTAAATTTTTTGCAAAAAATGGTAGGAAATGTTAGGTTTCAACAAGTGCATTAGTTGGAGATAGGCAAACAAGGGTTTTCTATTCATTAGTAGCCCATTAAACTTAAGCATATGAGATAGCATGGCACACACAAAATGTTGTGGATAATGACCACAAGATTAGGTTAATTGCGACCACTTTTTGTAAGCAAGCATAAGACTAGTATACTCATTATGATCCTAATGGCACCAAGAAGGGTCCCCAATGATATAAGAGTAATCATTTGTCATCTAAGAGAAATCTTACATTTAAGGGCGCTAGGGCCAATAGAGAAGCACTTTAGAACTCATCCTACGCATCAATAAACAACTCAACATAAGAAATTCAAATTGACATATTAACACAACAATATCCAACTAAGTTATTGAAAGTCAACTATTGATACCTTGTTCTCCATCTAGATTACAAAATCAGTCCACTTTTTGCTTTGTAACATTTCCTTTTCAAATTGGATTGGATGCTGGCCATATTTCTCCTCCTATCAAAACATGGCACATGGACTAGTTAAACTAATTAATATGCAATCATTTACTTTTTCCCAGGAAATTAAAAAAATATATATCATTTAACTTATTAAATATACTTACAAATGTATAGATCAAGGCCTGTAAACCTTTCTAGCCATTGTGATGTGTGGCATGAAGTTTGTCAAGCCTAGCCTTGGAGGCCTTGTCCTGAAACATATACTAATTCAATTTAACTTTGCACAAATAAAATTTAAAAATTATTTAATAAATTTGATATAATCTTATGAGCAAATTCAAATACCTACGTACTCTCCTCACTGGACTTCCTCCGTGCATCAGACTTCTCATATGCTTTTACAAGCTCTTTCCATACTTTCAAACTTACATCAATTGGCCTTTTTTTGAGCATTTGCTTGGGAGGGAGTTTTTTTATCTTCTTTGTTTGGTTGCACCGAAATCTCTTGTAGTTTTGAGACATTCGTAGCTTTATCTTCTTTACAAACCAACCTATGCCAAATTCAGTCTCCATGTCTTGGATAACTGCTTTTTGCAAGTGCATGGGTATCTTTGAGAATGGCAAATGTAGATGGTCTTTGAATCGTTGAAGGCATGATTCCTTCAACCTATTCACAAATGTTTTTCAAGCATCTATCATTCGGATGTCCCCTAAAACCACATCATATTCTATCTTGGTATCGTAGGTACCAATGCAAGATGTAAAACATGGCATGGTGGTCAAAGAAGTCTATGTCCTAGGAGTGGGTGGGACATTGGAAGCCTTTGTTCCCTGTTCCACATTCTTAGAGGTTATTGTTATTGATTTCCTCCTAGATCTTTTGCTCGATCCATGACTGGTTGGGGAATCAATTGATTCCCTTTGACACTGTTAATTTGGTTGTAATGTTTCAGGGGCTTTACTAGATTGTTTTTCTATGTATCTAGCAAGCATTGTCAAGTCCACACCATCCAATTTGTTCACTACCTCTACCCCCAATATGGAAGCCAATGCCTCTTTATCTTTGTCAGTATCATGTTCCTATAAAATAAATTTCTTCTTTTAAATTTACAAATAAAAAACTAAAAACTAAAAATCAAAGAAACAATGGAAACATTTACAAATCTATAAATTGACAATGAATTACCTCATTGTGGCTAGAGTTTGCTCCCTTTTCTCTCTTCCCTCTATTGCTTGACATTTTGAGGCGACCTAGGGAAAATTATTTTTGTTTAGTCTGTGGAGAAAAATGAAGTACACACTGCCAGGTATGAAAGTTTTCATCCAGTTTTTCTATATTCCTCAAGGTTTTTGACCTTTACTTTGTAGAGAAAATCATGAAGCTATTTTCCTATGAATCAATTGGTGCCTTGGGAGGGAATCTATAGTTCTCAGCCTAATTTTAGTTTGCTCACCCTCGTCTCAAAAGCCCTATCTCCTCGTATTGTCTCGACCAACCTCTGTTTTAGTTTGCTCACCCTCATCTCAAAAGCCCTAATTTTAGTTTTCTCACAATCGATTTGTCTTAAAGAACTCGACTACTTTTTTAGGAAGGAAGCAAAAAAGTTGTATTCAGAGAAAGGTATTGATGGTAATGATAAGCGAACCTGGGCATTGGGTTTTAAAAAATGCATTCACTACTCTCGGATGCAGAGGAAATAATGCAATGTCTACAATTTTACCCTCCTCCTTTGCAACCACATGAGACTTGAACGATTCGCTTGTAAACAAAACAATATTTACAACCCTTTCTTCACAATCCTCTCCATTTAATCGAAACAAAAATATATTTGGGAATAAATTTTTTTTATTGTAATTGTAACCTTACCTATGGTGTCAAAAACTAAATCAAATTTCTCATCTCTTTGTGTGGTGTTTTTCTCCTCTCTTCACGTGGCATTTTTCTCCTCTCTTCATGCGGCATTTTTCTCCTATAATTATCAAATTTCTCATTTATTAATTCAGGTGGGACTCCAACGCAAATGCCTGATCTCCAAACAAAAAATGAACACCAAAAATCAATAAAGTTTTTTTTTTTTGTTTTGGGGTATGTGCAGGCAGGAATTTTTTAAATTTTTTTATCCAGTAGTCAACGCTATAGTTGGAGTAGTTAATGTCAACTTTAGCACTTACTTTTAGGCCAAAAATCTAATCTATTTGGGGTGCCAAAGGTGGCACAAAGTGCACCTAATTTAGCGCCAATCAATGCAAAATGATGTATTTTGCTTGGAAGTTGATAAAAACATAACCTCACCAAATTTGGATTGTCCTTATAATAATTAACTATATCTTGTTTCCATGATAGCATTTTGACTTCATGCTTCTCTTATTATTAGCTCAATAATGACTCACTCTTTCACGACCTTACACAAATGGTTGGTGACAATCCTTGTGCAAGTGATATGGCTTTGGAAAAACCAAACAACTCTTCTCTTATTATCATCATGACATGATATTAGGACTATATTGGTAGCTTATGGAGTGTGCTTATGGTATTGTGATTTTCATTTCTATGTACTCATTAACCTATTATAGGTTGAAGCATGGTAACTAACCCACTAGCTATTATGATAGTCATACAATGACTAGACAATGCTCTCCACTTTGACTATGATAGTCCTATGCATGGTGTTTTCTTCATGACATTCCCCAATAATGTGAATTATTCATAGTAGCTAGTTCAAATGGAGTTTTGGATGGTATAGTAAGTTGTCCCTATGGCTCATGATAGTGCATGCCTTGGTTATGTCCTTATGACATTACTCTCTAGATATCTCCTCTTTATAGTGACAAGGTTTCAAGAACATGACAACTTAGTTAAGGTGTCAACTTGTCTCTTTATCCTCTGGATTGTCATTTTTCAAGAATTGATCTCATTGAAATGCAAAGACAACATGTCATAGATTATATGAAAAGATCAAGGAGATGCATGTTATAGAGTATAAAACTCAAAAATCAAAGGTTTTTTTTGGGCCTTTTCCCAACAATATGAGCAAAATTCAAACTTTAAACATGTAGCATAGGTACCATATGACTCATTTGCATACATCACACATGTGGGACCACTAAGAAGGGAGGTCGGTGCTTAATATGAGCAATGACAATTGCACATAATGTTTAAGTTCACTTCAATAGATATTTGGGGTTATGATAGCTAATGGAGGGTTTTCTTTTCAAAGGAAACCATTAATTTTGGAGTGAAAGGTAATGGTGAAATATAACATAATGTCCCTATAATTAAAGAATGTCCAATGGCTAGGATTAACCTAACAAAGATCTAATGATGTGAATTCAAAATTAACATCCAAATTATCCTTCCATCCATCAAGAATTTAAAATTTTGGTGCCAAAGACTCTTTGAGACTGTTTTGAGGGTTCTATGGCCACTTGGAGAGATATAGATTGCCTTAAAATGACCCATAAAAGAAAAAGGATAGTCAAATATGAAATAAATATCTTTTTGATGTGAATTTGTAGTCATCTTGTAATCATAAGATTTGAGCTCTAATTATCAAGATTCTACGTGTAAACTTTTTCTGAAGAGAAAAATGTTGCAATGTCCTATTTTGTTTTCCATAATGTGTCTTAATGAAAAGTGAGTGTATTAACAAGATAAATTCAAGAATATTCTTTTGGTGCATAGTTGTTATGTGACTATTGTCATTGTTGTGTATTGAAGGATCCAGAGGAGGCCATGGAGAGAGGACATGGACGGTGTAGAACTACTAAATCACAGAGAGGAAAGTGGGTGGAAACAGATATGACAACGGAATATGTAGATACAATAGAGGTAAGAAGAGAAAGCAACCTCAACCAAAGGAGGAAGGAATATATGAATTCACAAATACTACAACATAGAGGAGATAAAGTCATTTTTTTGTCCACGAGGCCTCTGAGATCAAACTTATTGGTTGAAAATGCACAGGAATGGTGATTAAATGTGATTCTATGGTCAAGGCAAAAGTTTGAAAATTAGGATGGCCAAAACATGATATCAATATGTCAAATATATGACTAAAGTGAGGTTTTGTGTTGGATAGCATATTCATTGAAATGATATAATTGGTGTATTAAACATTATTTACTATGTTGTGTATTATAGGGGCCAGATGAGGCCATGGCAACAGATCGTGTCATATCAAATAAGGACACAACGGATGAAGCAGGAAATTAGGTACTCAAATCTAATTTCCTTAGGAAAAAATGATTTGATGGCATTTTGTGATACATCCATTTTTTTTCATAGTATTATTGAAATTTATAATGTATTATCCAATCTTGACATAAATTAATGCATGTTGTTGATTATTTTAGATGGAGATTGGAGCAAATGCAGAGCTTGAGCATTCAACTAGAAAATGAAAAATATATCTACGTGGACGTGGACCTAAAACTGTTAAATGACGTAGATGACAGTGGGTGGAAGAGGATATGACAATGGATCCTGCAGACACAACAAATGATTGCACTGAACAAGAGGTTGGTCAGGACTATAGTAATGGGATGAATACTTTGAGAAAATTGTTGTTTGTGGATGTTCTGTATATATGTTCATACAACCAATATTTTTATTTTTTAAGCCATATTTGATTATATTTCTTTGAAATTGATACATTTATGATTTATCCAATTGTTACCAAATATTAAATAATGCTTGTATTTGTTGATAGGTAGAAGATGTTGATGAAACACATACTAATACCCAAGATCCAACTGGGTTATTAAGATTTGGACGGGATGATCCAAACCATCCTTTAAACAATACCAGGGAAAAAAGAGCATTATTGAAGAGAATACTATCATCTAATAAATTTGAAGAGCTGATGAGATCCACATACACTGATGACATTCCACCTAGCCTTAATGATGATGATCATGATAGTGAAAATGCAATGTATGAAGAAGGATTGAATGAAATGCTTATAGATTTCTTTGGGGATGAAAACAATGATGACAATAATGATCATATGGTTGACAGTAATGATGATAGCAAGAGTAATTACCACCAACGTAATGTTGATGATAACAACCTGAAAGACTCCATCAAGCGAGTAGTGAAGACACCCGTGTTCAAATTGGGTGCAAGTAGAACCTCAAAACTGGCATGTACATTAATATTATTAGAAATCAAGTCACTATTTGGTTGGTCAGACAAAGGAATCACTACCCTACTGAAGTGAGTTGAATCTATTTCTTACTTTGTAATTGTCAATTGGTGTACATAATTTGTAAACATTCATCAACTTCGTTTATATTTCTTTAAGGGGATTTTAAAACCATATATTGTATATAAATAGTCCTAGTATAGATTGACATATCAAACATGTTCATCATAAGTCAAAGCATTCAATTGATTTAATCTCTGGCAATCTTGTAGGGCACTAAAAACTAAAATATTCCTTGAATATAATGTGTTTCCATCAACTTGCAAAGAGGCGCATATGTTGTTCGTTGAGTTGGGGATTGAATATAAGTAAATTCATTCATGTAAAAATGATTACATTTTATACAGAGATGAATATCAAAACAAGGTAGAATTCCCTGTATGTAAAGAGAAGAGATATTGTACAGATTTACAATGTCCTACAGTTCCAAAGAAGGTTTTACGTCACATGCCAATTATACCTAGACTTCAACGAATGTTTCGTTGCAAGTCACTTGCACAATTGATGGACTAGCATGCAAAGAATAGGAGTAAAGATGAATTCGTGCGAATTTTGGCTGACTCTAAAGCAATAAAACACAGAGGAAAAATGGCCAAGAAAATTCAAAGATGAACCCCGTAGTATCAGGTTTGGTCTTGCAATTGATGGAGTGTACCATTCTCTTTCCTGAGCTCAAATTATAGTGTTTGGCTAGTTGGATTGATAGTATACAATATTCCCCCATGGATGAGTGTTAGAAAGGAGCACCTTATGCTGACTCTCATTGTTCTAGGAAAACATCAAGTTAAAAACATGGATGTTTATCTTGCACCTTTTATTGATGAGATGCAACCACTATGGAAAGGCATAAGAATGTATGACATCACGTACCCCATCAAATAGGTCCTTCATGTTGTACGGTGTGCTATGTTGGACTATTCATGATTTCCCAGGACTTAGTGTTTGTTCTGGTAAGATAAAATATTTATGTATTTACACTCATAATTTATTTTCATCCCAACTTTCAGACTTAGTTTTATACTATTTTTTTGATGTTATTAACATTACTTATTGAATTGTAGGGCTTCAAACAAAGGGGATATTTGCATGTCCAAGATGTGCAGAACAATTTCAAGGGTGGTATTCTAAAGATCTACATAAATTTATTTACACAAACAACATGGTTTTTCTACCACTAGATCATAAGTTTAGAAATTGCCTGAAGAATCAATTTGATGGAAAAGTTGAAAATAGAGGCCCTCCCATGATTATGGGTCAAAGTGATTGGCTTAAGAAGTATGAAGATGCTAAATTGAAAGGTTGGGAGGATTTTTTTGATCGGGGTGATTCAATTGAAGAACCAGAACAAGTTGTAGTTAATATACCAGAAGGAATGAAAAGGAAATCCATATTTTATGAGCTCCCTTACTGGAAGGATCTATTAATATCTCACCTATTAGATCCTATATACGTCTTCAAAAATGTCCCAGATTCTATATTTTGACATATATCAAGCAAAGAGAACACCTTGTCTTCGAGGAGAGATATTGCTCTTTCACGTACCAAAATTGATAGAAAACATTTATGGCCAAACAGGGAAAATGAAACATATGTAGAAGCTCCATGGATTTTGAAAAAAAAGAGCTAGACCAACTAAAAAGTGTCATCCGTTCAATAAGGACACCTACTGGCTATGGGTCATCATTGGCTAAAGCTTCTACAGTTGATGGACATATCACATGATTTAAAATACATGATTTTCATAATTTTATGAAGGTATTATATATCATCATTTAACATTTACTAGTAACATTGATTAAGTACTAAATATATTTTGATATCATTATGTTGTGTGAGAAAAAATTACTAATGGCCTTTTCATAAATGTGTTTTATAGCATATCATGCCATTGGCAATTAGGGGGGATTCCTATCTTACAATTGACTTAAGGAATGCCATAAGTTGATTGTCAGCATTTACAAGGTATGTGGTTAATGTGTGAGAGACATAGATATATTATATTGCATTTTAATTTTTGACTAAAGGTTCATACTAATTTATTATTCTTATATTAGGTGGGTGACCTCCAAGGAGATCCATGAATGTGAAGTGCCAAAATGGAATTAGGAAATTGCAGAAATTGTTGTGTATTTGAGAAGGAGCTTCCTACAAGTTTCATGGACCTACAAGTCGATTTACTTATACACCTAGTCGATGACATTGAATTGGTGGGTGTCGTATCAACGAGGTGGATGTTTTTTTTTGAGAGGTATATGAAAACTCTAAAAAGTTATGTCTGACAAAAGGCACATCCAGAGGGTTGCATGGCTAAAGGGTATGTATTGAATGAAGCATTTTTCTTCCTGTGTGAATTCCTTGGTAAGGATTTTGAAGATGGGCCAAGCTTCTAGGATGAAGAATGAGCATCAAATATTATTGATGGAGAAAAACCACAATCTAATGGTGTTCAAGTAGAAATTAGTAAGTAAATTCATGATCAGTGTGGTTTCTTTTCTTGCAATCATTAATTTACTCTGTAATTTATTTGTCAAATTAATAGCATGACATTTGGAGTTTGAAATAAACATGTTGACATGTAATAGGTGTAGACGAAAGTGCTATACTCAACAAGTTCATTCTGTACCACATGGACTTTATGAACAAATGGATTGATATGTATGATAAAAAGAGAGAAGTGTTAGACGCAAAGAGACAATTTAAGAGATTGAACCCAAGGAATACTCCACTTCCCACTGATCTGCTTGGGGAATGGGACAAAGATTGCACACTAGAATGGGTTACTGAACAAATTCAAAATCAAATAGAAGATGCAGGTATAGATTCAAACATAACAGAAGATGAAATCAACATGTCTAGAGGATGTGAAAGAAAGGTATAGTTGGAGTTTTACTAAATGTTGTTTCCTTACAGCTCTGACACTATTAACTATTTTAATATTCATCATTATATTTGTTTTCACTTAAATAAATGGTCTTTCACAGGTGAAAAAATATCCAGCAATGTGGGCATATGGTTGACATTATCGTGTAGAAAGTGTAGATGTAAAGAGACGATCCTTCGATTGTGGCATCATGGTTGACTTCAAGCAATCGAGTCAATCAAGCTCAAAAGATAAGAATATAATTGAAGGGAATCTACAATATGTTGGGAAAATACAAGAAATTATTGAGTTGGATTACTGCTCTTTTAAATGTTGTATTTTAAGTGTAGATGGTATGAAGCATTTGAGAGGACATGAAGACATGATACCCATAGTGGATTGTTTTCTATAGATTCCTCATGTTTCCTACTGGAGGATAAGGAGCATATGTTCTACCAATTTATTGTGAGAAGGTATTTCTTTAACTCAAACAAGAAGCGGTAGTGATCATTAATCTATTAATTCATAGTTTATTGTGAATATATACATGTGTTTATTAATCAATAAATTTTTTATACCATACATCTAGTATATGTATGTCATTCATGTGCAGGTATTTTTCTATGAAGATATTTTGGACCCGAAATGGATATTTGTTATACATTATGATCCAATATTAAGGCATGTATTTGACGATGCATTAGTGGATACTGAGCAAAATAATGATGGCCAACAAAATGAGAGAGAGGGATTAGAGAACATCGAAGAAATTGACATCCATGATGATGTTGAAGATGGTTATGTTCAAGAACAAGAAGACAACAATCTAGAGTTGGATGATGTTATGGAAGACAATAATATGGATGGTATACAAAATGATGATCCAAATACATTTGGTAACAATATAGATGGTCTATAGTCAAATTTCAATGATGATGAAGATGATGGAGGTCAAGATGAGGATGATGATAATATTAAATACTTGAAAGAACATATGAACATTGACAATGATACACTGGATGACATTGTAGCAGACATTAAAGTTAATGTTGATAACTGAGAGGGGGGGTGAATCAGTTATCCTAATAATTTTAACTTTATGTGCTTTCTTAATAGTTAATGTAACATCAGATCAAATAAGCAAGCATAATCATGAAATGGAAATAACACCAATGACACAATGATTTTGATGTGGAAACCCTGTTAAGGGGAAAAACCACGGGGTGATTAACCCAAGATATTATTCTCTTTTAGAAGAATAGAAGATACAAAATGGCACTTGCCAATTAGGGCTCACTGCCCGAGCACACTGCTCACAAGAGGCTCACTACCTACAAAAGACTTACTGTACACACGAAGAAAGCTTGAACTGATGAGGAGCATCCACACATGTTGAAGTTCAGTTCCAGTTTAAGCTCAATAGACTGATCTGCTGCACTTCATTCTTGCTCTCCTTAAGTATTGTTGTCCTCTTGCATTCCAAACCTATTTTTCTGCCTTTTATACTATTCTTCTTTTATTCGCACTTCCATTACACACACACACCACACCTTCACATCTAAATCCGTCTTGTATATATATCCGCACAAGTGATTTCAACACTTTTCTAGTCGGCATCTGGAATAGTCAATATTATCTCAAACTTTAGTCTGTCAGCTGAATCCTTGCTTCCAAGTGAAGCGGATCAAAGAGAAACTTATAGAAGTCATCTAATAAGTTGGCCAATCATGAAAGATACCTTAGGAATCTTTATCACCATCAACATCACATCTAGAATAACTTCTGATGCTCTTCCTATCAGTTCTTCCTCTATCTGTTCTATCAAACCAGACCCTAATACTTGAATGCTTATATCTCTTTACTCTTTCATCACCGGAGGCTCAATTCCTGGAATCTATCAATCAAGGTATTCCTCTTAACTTCCCCAAGTCTGTACTTTCCAAAGATACTTCCTCTGAGAGATCCGGACCTGACTGTCAAACCTTTCCACATACTCTGTTCTTGCTTACTGGACCACAACATTCTTCAATCTGACTTTCGGTATAGACACACCATGTCCTGTGGGTGTGTGGGATGAACTTTGTTGCCATCAATGACAACATTCATGAATCCATACAGTGTCTCTTGCCAACAATCTCCCCCTTTGGCATTGATGGCAACACTTAGTGAAAAATGACTAAGTGTCACACTATACTCCCCCTTGGCTGATGCTCAGTCTCTATGTATATTTTCTGGAGCTCCCCCTTAGCTGAATTCCTCATTTTTCACTATTCTTCACTCCCCCTTTGACATCAATGGCAAAGGGTAGGATCCGCACAAAATTTGCAAAATTTCAACTATACTTGGCCACATAAGTATATAGATATGGCATACTTACATATACTGAAGAATGTCTACAAAAGTTGTCTTCAATTGGACAAATTATGTTGCCCAACTTTGCTTCATTCTATCCAAAATTGATATATGACCGCTTAACAGGAATGCAAACGCATCTGTCCTTTTTAGATCTATCGGATCACTGGTCTGGGCTGTGATCGGGGCTTCTTTTATGGCCTCATGCATGGCCTCTAACTTAGGGATAATTATCCCTCTGAGTGCACCTAACCTGCTTATTCTATTTTTCTTTTCCTTCTCCAGCTTCTTGATTTCATTCAAGACTGCAATAGTTTGACATTCTTGATTTATTATGGAGGATGAGAGAGGATCAAAATTCTTTGATAGATTTGTCAGTTTGTCCTCCTGATCTTTTACTTTCTTCTCAATATCTGTTGTTACTGTGGTCCAGGATATACAAAATTTATATATATCTCCTCCATCCTTAAGAGCATTTTCCAAGCTCTTTATCCCAATATTCATATTTCTCCTATCATTAGCTCTTAACCCTTGTACCTCTAATAATCTTTTTGCCAAGAATTCCTTCCGGACCTTATCTTCTGCTAACTTCTCTAGGGAATCAAAATGTGTGCTAACACTATTGACTAGAGATTTGAGATTACCGGATGAGGAGGCTGAGGAATCCTTCTGAAAAGATGGCATGATCTTTTCTAAAATGCCGGAAGCAGCTTCTATTTGCTCACAGTCTTCCATGTGAGACTTCAAGAGTTTTTCTTTTTCCTTTGCATTGGCAAATGAAGCTATCTTCATTGTTTGAACCGGGGAGAGAGAGTCAAAGTTAAATGGACCTTGAAGTAACTCCAGTTCATCAATCTCCAATATTTCTTTTGTCAAGAAGTCCTTGATAGTTTTTGCAGTGTCTCTTGCCGGAGACAAAGATTTCTTCTCTTCTGCACTGTCACTTATGTTCTTTTCAGCTTGACTTTCTTCTCTTCCTTTCACTTCTTCTTCTTTCTCCTCTATTCTTTCTTCTCCTTTAGATCTGGGGACTGTAGGGGAAATCAGAGGAGAGATATTTGTTTGTTCATGGGCCACCTCTTCTGGAGCAGAGGATTCCAAGTCCTTACCTTTATCTTCCCTTGTCTCCTTTGTTGGTGCCTGCATGAGTAGTCAATTTCCAAGCATTCGAACATGCAGGCACCTTCCCAAAAAAATCCAAAGAAGTCCTAAGTCTTCAACCTCCTCAGCAATTTTCAACATCAGCATCATATTTTCTTCAGAGGAGGTCGTCATCATCATGTTTCTAGTCATCACCCTATTGTTTCTCGCAGGGGTCATCATCATATTTTCTGTCTGCATGATCTTTTGCTGGGGTGATATTTTAACATCAGGTGATTTTAGTTAAGATCATCCTGATGATGTTGCTGCAAGGTTCTAAGTATGACCTGATATTCATCAGGGTCATCATATTTGAACATTGGGTGATCTTAGTTAAGATCATCCTGATGTTATTTATCACTTCATGTTTGTTGTTTTATCACCCTGATGATGCTGACGTCATTCTTATGTCAGGGTGATATCCGCTTTTCTGCCTATCTGCATCATGATATTTCTGAAGTGGGGGTGATATTTCAAATATCTGGTTATCTTCTGAATATCACCGCGATGTATGAATGTGGTGGTGATGTCATCAAGGTCTGGGGGGTCATATTTCTAACATTAGTCATTTTATGGAGATCCCCTGATATTTGCAAATATGATGGTGATGTCATCCGGATATGAGGAGGTGCGCGGTATGCAGATATGACGATGATGTCATCAAGATTTTTGTGGACATGCGAGATGTTCATCAGCCAGACATTTGGTATCGGCTAAGCAGGAAGATCTTCCTCCGATGCATCAAGTTGTGCCAATGAGGGTGAATATTAGGTTGATATTTCGCATGAAGGTGAGGATGGTCATCAGGATGATGATGCTGACGTCAGGGTGATATTTTGAGCAACAGGATATCATGCTGGAGGATGATGATGATGAAGGCTTATACTAGTGTCGTCGGGAGCAAAAGCATCGACATCATATATGCTCACGACCTAGTATATAAAATATTTAAAGGGTTGCCGTGGGGTGCATGTGGGACAATTAGTTCCCACATAATTTTGAAATATCAGGATGATATATCTTGCTGGGAAAGTTTCAGGAGCGCATAGTTAACTATTTTTCCCAAGGCCGTGAGTAGGTGGACATTAATGGCGGATGTTGCAGGGTATGGGTGATGGCGTGGACGGATCTAGTACTCGACTGAAGATGTGAATCCCCGGGTGGTGGCGCAAGGCTCGAGAACCTTCCCCTATCTCCTACCCTACCTACTGCATTCAATGCAATGAGCGCCATTTTCTCAATGTATTGTATCTGGTGAATTTTGAGTTTGCCTGGTGGTTAATGTTGAGCACCTCCTTACTGTATAAGTAGGGTTGTGTTGCTCATTTGAAGGTTGTTGAAGGCCTGAGGCATTTTTGTGTAAATAATGAAGAACAAGGCATAATCTTGGCTATTCTATCCCATTTTGGAGTTTATGAGTTGCAACATGAGTGTATTTTGCACATATTTTCAGTTTCAGTGTTAATGTTATATGAAAAATGCTTATTGCATGTGTCTATCTGCTTGTCTCCATTTGCTGCATGTTATTCTCCTTCTTTTGAATTTGGTTGCTAAGGGTTTCATAAATTCTAGGGTATAGATATATATGCTGCATGTTTGATCTCTAACTTCCATTCAAGGAGTGGATTAAACTGTTTTAGGTTGAGTATGGGGAAGGTTGCATGTCTGCAGGGATATCTGTAAGTAGAGGCAGTTAGATACCCATTCTTGGGTGATGTTTGTAAGGCAAACATCAGTCCAACCCCCTGAAACTTGAGTGAAAGTTGCAAACCATCTGTTGTATATGTCTAGTTGGCTCCTTGCCCAATGGATAGGCACCAGTCTACTCCTGGGTTAGTAGTTATGAGCCAAAACCCCTTGTCTTGATCAAGGACATTATGTCCACTCATTTCATCACCTCCACCTGTTAGTTGTAGGAGTAGGATTAGGAACCCCCTACATACTCTCATACCCAACCAGACAATATGTCCAAGAATGTTGCCAACCTTGTGATCTATCATGTAGATCTTGGTCCATACATGAGAGTATTCTGCCTGATGCTGTCAAGCTAAATCTTCATATCATTGAGCTAGTCAAGGTTACATCTTGAGTTATAGGGATACCCCCTTGGTGCGGCAGAACCAGAAGTGAAGGGGAGGTAGCTCATGCAACCTCCTGTATTAGTTGGCTAAATCTGCTTGTACATTAGAACTGGCAAACCCTGATGCTGATTCAGATGAAAAACCAACATCCTTAACCTCTTTTGCTACTGTCTCAGTAGCTTCTTCTTCAATGTCTGTAGGCGAGGGATCATCACCTAAGTCCTCTATAATAGGAATGTTGAATCTTTTGTATGCATTCCGGAGGATCTCTTCTGTCTCTTTTTCTACTTCATCAGTTTTTCCGAGCATAAGTTGATTCATTCTGGCTTTTCTCCGGAATTCATCCTTACAATCTTTGAAGTTCATACTCTTCTGCTTAGGAGTGATTGATGGATAAAGCTGAATAGCTATCTATTCCCAGATCTCCATATCCTTCTCTTTGGCATTATTCTTCCTCAATTCAAGTTCCTTCTCAAGGCTTTTAGGAATTAAAGATACAATCTCAATGAAAGCCTTGTTGTAAATGTTCAGATACTTAATTGTGGCATCCTGCAGACTCTTCTTATCAGCTTCAATGTATTTATCATAAAATTCTGTCAATGGCTTCAGATTTCCATCCACAATGATTGCCTTAACTATATCATCTAAGGATAGGGTGGCTCTTTCAACAAACTCTTCTGCTTCTGCCTCCTTGGTTTCACTGGATATCTTCTTCTTTTTCCTCATTTTCTTCACCTCCTTGTCTGATTCAGTTTCTTCATCATCCTTTAGGCTAACATAGGATCTTGTTGCCTTTTTCTTTGTTCTCTTCTCTCCTTTTCTGGATGTCTGGACTTCTAGTTTTGATGTCTTTGAGCTTTTATCAGAGATAGGTGCAGCCCTTTTAGAGGATCTGGTCCAGGAGGGGGCTTCTACCGGATCACTTTCCTTTTCTACTTCTTCCTTCTCTTTCTCTGCCCTTTCCACCTTTTCTCTGTTGGCATCAAGAGCTTCTTTTGATATGCCACATCTTTTGGCAATATTCTCTACTTCTTTTCTCACTTTTCTCTTTACCTCCGGTTGTTTAAGTTCCACATGAATTTTTATACTCAATTCTTCAAAGGTTCCAAACCTTTCTGTTTTGTGATCCTTGGGTTGACTAAGCATGTGTTAGACATGCAGCTCCACAAGTTTCTCATCCACCTCATACCCCATCGGCATGATCCAGACTGTCCTTGGTTCCACAGCTTCCATTTGGCACTGACCAGTTTCAACCATAAAACAAATAGTATCCTTATACTTTTCAACTAGAGATTTGGGAATTCTCTCTCTTGCTTGCATCAAATTTTGGAAGTTCTTGAAATAACCCCACAGAGCTGTATTTCTTGTCTTGGCATCTCCAAGCCCATGTAAATAGTCTTTGATTTGGATTGTAATAGGTCTGTCATTCTACCAAACCCAACCACTTGATCCGGGCAGCTCACTCATGAAGTAGAAAAATAGACACAATATTAGCCCACCATACTTGAAGGAATTTTTCTTATCCTTCATGATCTTTTGTAGATTCTCCAATAGTTGGTTTAGAAGAAGTTCACACAGATCATAGTCAGTATTTGCTTTTAGCATCTGATAAGCTATATAAACTGCAGTTTCTGGTACTGAATTTTCCCTACTAGAGTGATAAATTTTGTAACCAATTATCATGGATGCAAATTTGATAGCCGGATCAGTGATATCTTCAATTGTCATAGCTCTCTTGTCAAATTTTGATCCGGTTGCATCACTCACTGTCTGATTTTTGACAGATTTGAGAACAGGTATCCCACCGGATGAATGCAGACTAGTTACTACCCTAATTGCATCTTTGGTGATCTTAAATGGTCTATTCAACCATAGGAAGTTATCATGTACTCTACTCAACACATACCAGACCCATTCGTCTTCTTCAAAACAGGGGAAATGAATGTACTATGCAAAATGCTTATCCCAGATGGCCTTGAACTGAGGTTTGAGCTCAAAAGAATCATCTATTAACTGATTGTGATAGATATCAGCCATCTTAGATTCCCCAAATTCTTCAATATTCCCATGAATATATGCCCTAACATCTTCTACATGTAGAACCCCATGTGGAATGCTTGAAAAAGCGCTGAGGGGATCAACTTCTAGGGATTTATATGGATGCTTCTTAAATTTAGGTCGTGGCCTATCAGAAATCTTCACTATATTTGGAGTAGTCATCTTTCAAGGATTTGCAGAGAGATATTGAGAATGGAAAATACCTTTTGCGCCTTTTAGTTTCACGGAGTTAGCCGGATCGATTTCTGGATGAATTGACTTTTGCAAATGATCTTTGATGAGCTTGAGGAATTTTGTTGCAGAGCTTCTCTTTTCATTTCTTCTTGAATGCAGAATGAACAAATGTTTAATGAGAAAAACCCTTATATTGCTCCGCAAACCCTAATGTCAAGTTGCAATAAATGCTCGACCTAAGTCATTCAGGTTTGCCTTATTCGGATGACTTGAAGAACCTGATCAATCTTGATCTTAAACATCTTGCGGATCTTCCAAATCTTAACCATAGTTTATTTGGATGTTTCTCTTATGAATCCTTTAATCCACAACTCTTCTTGTGCTAGTTTCAGCACCAATTGACTAGCTGGGGGAACAAGGTTTTCTTTGTGTCTCCCCTTGAGCCAGAGCTCACTTTTTAATTTCCAGAAGGAATATCAGCACCAGAGTCTGGTGCGGATCCATCCCCTACATTCTCTGTACTTTTCTTCACCCAAATCTTGTTCATCTCACTTTGAACTTCATCCGCATTCACTTTTTGTTTTCCCTTATCTTGATTCTGATTATGATGTACCGGACCTCTTTTGTCCTGATTCTTGCTTCTACAGAATTTTGCAATATGACTGGATCTATTGCAAATTTGGCAAACAACATTTCTTTGCATATTTGATTGATATCCTCTTGATCTGCATTAATTAGCCATATGACCTATTCTATTGCATGCAAAGCATCTACCATTGAATGATTTGTTCATTTGCATATTTTTGCATTCATGAGATTTGTGACCATACCTTTTGCAGTTGAAACACTGTCCAGAGAAGGATGTATTAGTCTGATTCATTCTCTTTCTACACTGATTAGCTTTATGACCAAAGTTATTGCAGTTGTGGCAGTATCCATTGAAGGATGGATATCTTTGAGCATTAGGCTGCCTTACCAGAGGTCTTCTAGGCCTGTTCCTTGTATTTTCTGATCCAAAATTCTTCTAACCAGATCCGGAGCTTTCTCCTTTCTCATATCCCAAACCACACTTGTCATCTACCCTCTTTTGACTTTCGAGAAGAACTTCAAGTTGAGAAGAACTTATCTTGAATTTCTCTTTATATTCATTTGTTGTTTGAAGATCCCTTTTAAGAGAGACAATTTGATCCTCAATTTTTTCTTCGTTATCTTTAGCATCTTCAAGATCAGATTCAAGATGTCAGATAATTTTATCCATCTTGTGGCAATCTTCTGATTTCTCCTTGAGAGATTGTCTTAGATCATCTTCAATTTTTCTTTGCTCTTCAACCTCTTGGGTAAACTTCATAACTCCTGATTCCATTTCATGTCTTACCATAATGATTTATTTTGATAACTTTTCACATAACTTGGTTTTCTCCTTCAGATCTCCATTTGTATCATTGGCTTCACTTTGACTTGCCAATTGCTGAAGTAGCTCCTTTCTCTTTTTCATAGAGAGACTTAATTTATCTTTTAGTTCTTTTATGAAATCATCAGCCTATTTGAGTCTTTCCTTTAATTCATTGACTTCAGAGTTTGATTGCTCAAGATCATCAAGGACAGTCTTGAGTTGCTCCCTTATACCATATACATCCATTTGAATTCCCAGATCTTCCTCAAGCTGTTAGGCTCTGTTAGGAGGAACTTGGCTCTGATACCAATTGTTGATAACTGAGAGGGGGGGTGAATTAGTTATCCTAATAATTTTAACTTTCTGTGCTTTCTTAACAGTTAATGTAACATCAGATCAAATAAGCAAGCATAATCATGAAATGGAAATAACACCAATGACACAATGATTTTGACGTGGAAACCCCATTAAGGGGAAAAACCATGGGGTGATTAACCCAAGATATTATTCTCTGTTAGAAGAATAGAAGATACAAAATGGCACTTGCCAATTAGGGCTCACTGCCCGAGCACACTGCTCACAAGAGGCTCACTGCCTACAAAAGACTTACTGTACACATGAAGAAAGCTTGAACTAATGAGGAGCATCCACACATGCTAAAGTTCAGTTCTGGTTTAAGCTCAATAGACTGATTTGTTGCACTTCATTCTTGCTCTCCTTAAGTACTGTTGTCCTCTTGCATTCTGAACCTATTTTTCTGCCTTTTATACTATTATGTTTTTATTCGCACTTCCATTACACACACGCGCCACACCTTCACATCTAAATCCATCTTGTATATATATCTGCACAAGTGATTTCAACACTTTTCTAGTCGACATCTGGAATAGTCAATATTATCTCAAACTTTAGTCTGTCGGCTGAATCCTTGCTTCCAAGTGAAGTGGATCAAAGAGAAACTTATAGAAGTCATCTAATAAGTCTGCCAATCATGAAAGATACCTTAGGAATCTTTATCACCATCAACATCACATCCGGAATAACTTCTGATGCTCTGCCTATCAATTCTTCCTCTATCTGTTCTATCAAATCAGACCCTAATACTTGAATGCTTATATCTCTTTACTCTTTCATCACCAGAGGCTCAATTCCTGGAATCTAAATGTCAAGGTATTCCTCTTGACTTCCCCAAGTCTACACTTTCCAAAGATACTTCCTCTGAGAGATCCAGACCTGACTGTCGAACCTTTCCACATACTCTGTTCTTGCTTACCGGACCACAACATTCTTCAATCTGACTTCCAGTATAGACACACCATGTCCTGTGGATGTGTGGGATGAACTTTGTTGCCATCAATGACAACATTCATGAATCCATACAGTGTCTCTTGCCAACAGCTAATGACCAAGAATTCTAAATTTTTAGAATTATTTGCAATTCATGTTTAAAAAAGGATGATTAAATTGTTGGCAATAATGTTAATTAAATGGATTGTTCAATTGTTGACAAATTACCTATTGCAATATCCTTAAATTGTTCAATCTTTGGTATGAATTGTTGGCAATGATGTTAATTAAATGGCTTGATTGATGTTCTTCATAACTTGTTAATGGATAATCCTTATGTGATGGAAGTATTAAGTGATATAGGTCAAAGGATAAGCTCATCAAGTTCCTTAAATAGTGGGGATTACCTTGTTTTACCAATGACAATTTACTTTCAAGTTTACTGGTGACTTTAGAATAGATTAAGGAGCTTATGTAATTTTGTCAATTAAATCATGCACTTCACTTAACCCAATCTGGCATATGATTTGGATTAATGCTTTCTATAAATCTTTAAACCCTATTCCTAAAACAGAAAAACAAATTTGGATTATGAAAATATATACAAGGGAATGATTTTCAAAAGAGAAAGACCGGTGCCTACCACATGAGGAATTTGTTTATCTTTAATTATTTTTCATATATATCCTTAATTGTATCTATGCCATGTTATCTTGTGAAAAGTACTTGAGTAAGACCATCAATGAAATATGAAGTGGACATATTATCATCTATATTAGCTAATTGATTGCAAAAATATTTCAATTTATCAACGATCTCATATTTCTATTCATTTTCAACACTTTTAATAAAGACATCATGATCATAATATTCTTCTTCATCATTAGAATGCAACATGTGATCGTCATAGGAAGTAGGAGAAAGAGGTAGTCATGTTTGCAAGGTGAGGGTTTGACCTAGTACTTTGTTGAAGGGGACATAAGGATCGTAGATGTTTCTTAGCAATGCAAAATTAAAGGCATTGGGTTGTTTCCAACAAATGCAAACCACAAAAATCTCAAAATAAAAAATCAATCTTTTTTCATCCTAAACATAGGCATGGAAATTGCGAGTTTAAAAAAATGTAGGGAAATAAATCATACCCTATAATAGAAAATTTAAGTCCAATCCTAGATTTAATTAAACTTTAAAGTACAAGGAGTTGAGAGTAGAATAAAATATTGAGATATTAAGTAATTAAGATAGAGAAATGAAATAGTTGAGAAGAAATACATAACTTATTTGATCTTTTTAGCATGATGTCAAATGTGAAGTGTGTGATTAACCAATGCATTATGAAAAAAGAATGAAAACTAGGATTTTCTACTAGAATAATGATCATGAGTTTGTGGCAGTGATTAACTAAATTTTTGCATTCCTTCTTCACTTGTCCTCTTTTTCCATATTTCCAAAACTTTACTCTTATCTTCCTAGGGATTCTAGATTTTCCTCTTGACTTGGATTGATATTTATATACCATTCCCCTTTAGATCCACTTTTGTCTTTGGGCCTTTGCGGAACATGTAAGGCATCCTTAGAACCTTCATCATTGAACTTTCTCCTCGTATCTCCATTAAGCATTGTAACAATAAAGGATTCCATAGTCACCTTTGCAACACTACCATTTATAACAAGCATTATGTTCTCCTAATTTTTAGGTAAAGAAAAAGTGAGAAGATACATTTGTCTTCCTCATCAAGTTTAACATTTATTGAACCTATTTGACTCAAAATCATATTAAAGGTGTCAAAATGTTCTACAGTAGAATATCCTTCCTTCTTTTTTAAATAATATAAACATCTTTTGAGATATAAAGTTTATTACTTTATAATTTTAGTTTGATAAATATCACCTATCTTCTTTTGTAATGTGAATGCAGTGGTCTCTTTTGATTTGAATAACAAAGAAAAAGTAAATTGGAGACAACCAAATAAATTATTAGCAATCCAATTCAACAAACAAATGATAACCAAAAGTTGACCACCACAGAATAGCATCTTTTATATTGATTTTCTTCAAAGTACAGGCAGTGCAATGTCTCTTTCAAAAAATCAAAACCCCAGATAGATTCTGAGCCATAAGGTCTTGGTTTCCTTTTATAAAGGAAGCAACAAGCTTCAGACCTTTCACATTCAAAATGGCTCTTTATATTCCTAACCCTTGATATTACAATATTTGTCTTTTATAAGTCTAATTTAGATTTTCAAATATATTTGAATACATTTTGAAAACATGAAGAAAACATAAAGAGACAAAAAGAGAGCGTTCAATATGTGGTGGTGCTATTTAATGCCATCATATGGCTCATTGCTCTTCTGCACCTCAACCTGTGCTACTGATGATTCATCTCTAAGATATTTCTCCTCCCATTTATATATTGTAAAATCACTAGGCCATTGGTAAGCCTAAATTTGAAGCAAGTTCTCCTGGTGATCTTTCCATCTTTTATCAAGCTAAGCTCTGACATCCATCACAAATTTTGCATACCCAACATCCAACACAATTACTCGGTCCAATATCATGTTGAAACTGAGAATGCTGACATCTTCATCCTTCTTCAAAAAATCCATAACTTGGAATACTGTTTAGCTGAATTCCATCTTCCATGTGTCAAGACTTTTGATTTTCTCTTCTTCTGTCAGTATGAAAGGAATAAATTTATGCTTGAATGTAGTAAAAGATTCAACCTTTACTTGCATCTTCTGGCTTTCCCCATTCACATACTGGTATTCATCAATGATCATTTTGACTATTTTCTCAGTGGGCTGCAAAGTTGTAGGGGCATCAAGATTCCTTTGCACTACTAAGAACATCGTAACCAAATTGTGATGATAGGGTTACCATTTTTTAAACAACAAATCCAAAACAAAAAATTTTATCTTCAATTGCTCAATGGCCTGAGATAAAGAAGAGTAGCAATCATGCACGCTCCCAAGCTTATCCATAACCAATTTTACTCTATGCTCCAAAATTTTCTCAAAAATTTCAAAAACTTTCATCTTTGCCTCATTCTTTGTCATTTCATTTTGTTTATTCAAACTTTCAATTTCCTTTTCAAATTTCAATCTTGTTGCATTAAATTATTCAGTAGACATTGTGACATCATTGGCTATTTGTGGCATAGGGGGCTGATAGGGTACACTAGCTTGACCTTGATAAGAATTCACAGCTTGCAATTGTTTCTTTAATTTCACATTTTCAAAATAAAATTTGTTTACTTCATCATTCATTACTTTCTGAGTTTACTCATAATCTGTTAGCCTTTGTTCTAACCTCTTCACAATAGAATGAGTAAACATAGCAGTATGAACATTGAGAGCAGCTGCTTCTATTGCTGATGTATCTTGTAAAGTCTTTACCACAGCTACACCCCTCATTTCTTGAATAATATCAAGCAATCTTGGTTTGCTTGTATTCTTCTGAGTAGTCCAGATTGCAAGGGTCATTGTCTTTGGATTAAAACCACATCCACATATGCCATCTTCATAATCAAATTCTGAAACAAGTTGTGGATCATCCTAACTTATAACTTGGTCAAGCAAAAATACCTTTTTCAATTCAAGGCTAGGGATGATGAGAATATTACTTTTCAACACCATTTGTCTTGCCTCCTCTGGACTCACATCAATTTCATCTACTTTCAATTCTTTGAAAGTTTGTGTAATGATTTGATCATGTTGTGTTTCATCAGCACCCATTTTATTTATTGCAACTTTTTTATTATATTCTTTCATTTTCATTTTCAACCAGATGACCTTCTATTTACTGCCCAACCGCAAATGTTATGAATGACCGTCGTGGGACGGCGGGGGCAAAAACTAATTACATTCTCCTCTTGCTGCTCTACCGCAGGCCTCGATTGAAACCCTTGTGGGGACGTGGTAAGTGTTATTACCGCAATGCCGTCGATTACTTTTAAAACCTCCGCGGGAACGTGGGAAGAGACAAACACCACCAAGTGTGAGATGAACACTGCCAAGCCGCAAGCGTCAGATGAACCGTCCATGGGGTAGTGATAGCTTCTTCATATCAACCGCTTCCTACCACCAAGCCACAAACTATTCTTTTATACTCTACGAGAATGCGGTATGTGCCATATTTCATTCCTCTTGTTCCTGCATAACTGCAAAAGATAATCAATTAACCTGCGGGACAGTGGTAATAAAAAAACACTCATATAGTAAAAAATGGTCAAGATTGTTTCACAATGGACATGATATATATGTATTTATTTAGTTGTGGGGGAATGTTGGGGGTGATTTATTTAATTAAATAAATGTGGATTTATTTAATTAAGGATGAGACTTTAGAGGAAGGGTTAATATTTAATTAATGTCAGAAGAACAGTTAGATTTATTAATTAAATAGTGTGACTTATTAAACTGATATTAGGAGGAATGATCAAAGTGGTTAATTAAATAAATACAATTTATTTAATTAACATTGTAAGAGGAGATGTGGGATAGATCTAGTGTGATGTTAGGCCATGGTAAGATTTAGGTGTCTACATTTCTAACAGTGCATTAGTTTTTGGGTCGATGAATAATGATCACAATTTATCTTTGGTAATTTTTTCCTTCACCATATCATGAGACAATTTTGAGGAACAAAATTGATGACAAATTTCTCTATGGGTTGCCCATGTATTTATTTTCCTTCACTATTAAGATAGATTGAATTAGGAATAGGAGAGCATAAAACAAGGATCAAATTAATGAGTGCAATCATGATTATGTTATTGGATTTCAAACTTTGTCAACAAAGATACACTATCAAATTTCTAATTATGATTTCGATATACTATCAAATTCTTAAGTCTAATGCACTTAAATTTCGATCTCATCCTTCAAATTTTCAATAGGAAAATTCAATTTTCAAAAGGGTGAAAATAAGCAAGAAAATCAACAAAATGCTCACCATGTTGTTAATTTACAGTCAACTTCAGATGTTATTTCATCTAATTCCCAAGGTGAACTAGTGAGGGACAATCCTCTATTATCTATTAATGTAATTCATAAGATCATAGAATACATAAAGGAAAATAGATATGTAAACCAAAACACATTCAAATATAGAAGGGCTCTAACATATATGTCACTTCTATTCAAAATGAACAAAGGAAATATACATAGAGGTAAGATGAAAATTTGTTATATATACCTCACTTTTACTCTACAAAATGTACAAAGTAGGCATTTGTTCAAGAATACCATCAATTATTCTACATGTAGATGTTGACAAATATCCAACATATTGTATGGTGCATTTCTTATATGGATGGGATGAGAACAAATGTACTCAAACTTGTATGGTCATGCCAACTAGTAGATCATTGTGGCATATTGTGGTGTACGTCGTGTTGGTTCTCAAAAACACAAGCTTCAGGCCACAAGAGGTTGCCAATCTCTTGATACTTTTTTCGTCAACAAGACAAGGTTTGTGTGATAGGACCCCCTTCTCTTTTGGCTCTGCCAAACCTAGGTGGGTATACCTATGTAAATGAGGCAGACTTAAACAGTGTGTTTCCTAATCTAGCAATCTATCTACAATGGAAATTGGAAATGGAAAGATATAGTTCTAATTTGGTATAAATTGTATAAGCAATATCAAGGTAAATCCTATGTTTAATTGATAGAAAGTTTTAAGTAAAATGAAACGGGTGAGACCAGTGCCTTGTTGGGTAAATGGAGTCAAATGAAAATCTGAGATGAGTGGCTTATACTTGGTAGTAATTCTAACTGTTTGGCACACTAATATTGGTTAATAACTTGTATAAACGTGTAAGGAAACAATTGACAGACTCTTCTTAATAATCCAACTGACACAACTAGGTTACTTGTAATTCATCAAAAGGATTTTTAATCCCTACTTGAAGGAACCAATTGAATAAATCAAACAAGAATAGTAGATGATATCAACTTGGAGACAGAATGCCAACCCTAATTAAGTGGTTCTTCTTACTGATCCAATTAATACTCCCAGATTACTGTGATTGACTAGAAGGATTTAATTCCTTTGAGGAAACCAATTAATCATATCACACAAATACAACAAATGTGCATTGATAAACTCAGTATATACTTGATATATCAATTTTAATAATAAGGAAGCACTAAAATGGAGACAACCGAATAATTGAATAACTTCAACAAATAATTGATACCAATATGGCACCACAAAATCAAAGATTTTCCATTAACTTATTCAAAATTATGCTTGTAATATGGTCTTTGAGTTGTAAATATTATGGAACTTTTCTACTATCTACTACTACTCCCTTCTCCCCCTCTTTTTATCGAGTCTTGGTCTCTCTTTTTATAGGAGAGGTAAACAAGATTCAGACTCGTTACAACAGAAAAGACATAACTATTCATAACTATTAAGAAAACACTTTTAAACTAACAGGTTTTAAGAAAATATTTTTAATTAGAAAGACCAATCCATTATTCACCGAATAGAAACCCATGACCAATCAAGGCCTGAGCAAGGCATTCTATTTTCTGATGTGGTATCTCCTCTTCACATTCAATCTTCTTCAGAACCCAAATATGTTTCTTGCCATTAACTTATTTTCATATCACTAGGCCACTTAAATTCTTGTGTGGCTGCAAATCTTACAAGATGGCTTTTCCATCTGTTGTCTAAGAGGTTCCTGATGTCCACCACAAACTTTGTGTATCCATTGTCCAACATGATAATTCCATCAAGCAAAGTATGGGACTCAGTGAGTTTAGTTTCCCCATCATTCTATACACGTGCCAAACATTTAGGAAACATCTGATCAAACTCTTCTCTCCATTCATCTACACTCTTCAGTTGGTTATCATCTTTGAGGATTAATGGCTGAAATTGCATTTGATGGAGTCAAATGTACTCCTCTTACCTTCCACTTTCCTTTTTGTATCTACCAAATACTGATACTCCTCAATTATTCTTTTCACCATTTCTCATGTAGGCTTGAGCCTTGATGGGGCATCTAGATCTCTGTGTGTGGCTTTGCATAAAGTAGTCAGTATGTGGAAGGCAGGTCACCATCTCTTTTGAAGCTTTTCAAGAATGGAAGAATTAGTGTTTATCTGTTCTAGAGCTTTGATCAGATTGCTGAATTGTTCATGTACCCCATTTATTTTGTCTTTCAATATATCAACTCTGTGCTTTAATATCCTACTTAGGATCTCTATGATGTGATTTTTGACATCTTCCTCATTATGCTTTATTAGCTTATCAATTTCCTCTTTCATTTGTTGGCTTTGAGGATCCTTTATATGGACTGGTGGGTGATAGGCAATTAATTCATCTCCCCTTACTGTGGTGGCTTGTTGCAACTGTTGTTTCAGCATTTTATTCTTAATGAACAATTTGTTCACCTCATCATTAGATAGCTTTAACCTTTTATCATATTCATTAATTTTATTTTCCATGTTTTCTACCACATCTCTGGTGAACATTGCAGAATGCATGGTTATGGTGGCAGCTTCAGTAGGAGTTGTGTCTCTCATAGTTCTAATCATGGATGATCCCCTCATTTCTTGTACTACATCAAGGAGCCAAGGCTTCCTTGTGTTCTTCTACTTTGTCCATAGGGAAAGTGTTTGGGTAGTAGGGTTATACCCCACTCCTGAGACACCTTCCTTTGAATCAGATTCTATAACTAACATGGGGTCATCTTGTGCTTTGATCTGATCCAAAAGAAACATTTTGGACAACTCCATCCCTAGTATAATCAACATATCACTTTTCAACACCATTTCTCTTGCCTCCTGGGGAGTGACATTAATATTATCAATATTCAATTCTACAAATGTCTGAGCCTAGATCTCAACCTATTTTGACTCATCAGCTCCTATAAAATTAATCTTCAACTTTTCATCAAATTGTTTCATTTTCATTTTGATCCAAAAATCTCTGAACTCATTTCTATGTAAAAAATTATCATCCTCTATGAATCTCAGAGAGGCCACTACCCTCTCATCTTCCTAAATCTCATTAGTTTCCTCCTCTGACAACCTAACCTTTGGATCATGAGGCTTTTGACTTTTTTGTTGTCCCACTGCCTCTTTTAGTTCAGTCAAGGCCAAGACTGCTTCTTGTTCTTCCTCATCACTTGAATCATATACCACTAATGGCTCCATCTTCTATTTTTTGGCCTGTGGCTCATGAGTGGGAGATGGAGGGGATGGACGTGTAGGTGATGGGGGTGATATCTGAGATGTGGATGTTTCATGTGGTGGTTGGTGGGGTGTGGGCAATGGAATGAGTCCCTCATCTTGGGCCATTTTGTATAATTCATCAAATTTACTCAAAATCATTTGCATTCTTTTTAGAAGGTTGGGTTCATCTACAAAAAGCCTTTCAATCTTCTATCTTTTTCCTTCTTCTAATTTTCCCACCTCATCATTACATTCCACCTTTTTTTGTCCTACATTACATCAGCAAAATACACCAAATTCCTTATAACTCTCTAGAATGAAATTCATGTGAAATAGCCTTCTTCATCAATAGGGTTCTTCTAATCATATTGATGTGATCCTCTGGGTCACATACTCTTTATGTTCCAGGTTTGAGGGAGTAATTGACCCTTATAAACCTCTGCACTTCTTTGAACATATCTAACCCAATGGCCAGCTCTTCAAACATAGTCAAGTCAAGAAAAAATGTGCCTTTCCTCTAATTTCTCATCAAGTCATGTTCCATCCAGAGCATCTACCACATAAACTCCAGGAAACACAATCTTGTAGGTACAAACTTAGATAAAACGTGTGGTACTTGGTTGCACCCATATACTCTGATAATAGTGTGTTGTGGCATAAGAAACCAATCAGCATAATTATGAGTATAGCCTTGGTTTGGCCCATACTGCACATGCCTCATTACCTTCATCAATGACTTAGGCATTCCTAGTGTTGGGTAACCAAGAGCAGCAATCAATCTGACAGCAAAATCATCTCAAAACACTACAAAATCACTTTTTGTACACCTACTATCCCAAATGTAGCACCAGTTTTGCACAGGGAGTGTAACTCCTCTTTCTTGTGTACACAATTGCATCCATGTAGTCCACGTCATTTCATTGTGATACATAATTGACACAATAAAGAATATTTTTTGAAAGTAATAGGGGCATTGGCTTCCCTAACTTGTAGCAAACCTTCATGTATTTGTTCTTCAATCATAGATGCAAAATCAAATTCTACATTTGACTCAGAATGTTGAATTATCATAGCCATTCTCATCAACCCTATTTGCATTTGCTCCTCTGCATCTATCCCCAAAACTTGACACAATACATAATAGGTATTCTTGAAATAAACTTGGAATTTAGAAACTTGGAAAGGTTCCATTTTGGAAGAAGGAATAGAGAGGCTTCTGTTATCATCACCCCTCTTCATGTGTAAAGGGAGCTCATCACTTCACTATGTTCTCCTCAACCTCTTATATTCTTGCTCAAGTTTCACTAATTTCACCTCTGTTACAACTTGTTTATTGAGGTTGAAACATTTGATAATGGCATCTCTACTGATATCCACTAAGCACTCACCATTTGGAAGCCTCATAGTTTTTGTTGGGGCATGGTAACTGTGGGAAAGGGATTTAATTAGCTCAACGTCAATGAAAATGTTAGAAATAATTAATTTAGCCAAATCTAGGGCCCATGGGTTTGATGCTGGTTCCTGGTCATTCCTTTTTAGATAAAAGTACTAGTAGAGATTTCATCCCAACAGAGGTATATAAGGGTCCCTACAGGCTTGAGCTAAGTCTCTAAAAACCTTTTTAGAACCTTTGTCAATTGAGCCAGGCAATAATGAAAGTAGAGGGGATTGCAATGAAGACTTACTGGTTTTGGCTTCATCCTTCTTAGTTCCTACCTTAGTCTTTTTAGGTGCCATTTTATGAAATTCACAAGAAATGATGAGCAGAGCTTACCCAGAAAAATCACCTTGAATAATTCTCTTTCCTCTTGCGGTTTGAGCTCCTGTGTAATTTTTCTTCTGCTACTATGAGTGAGAAATCTTAATTTATTTTGTGTATTTTCAAGACCAAGACACATTTACTTTTGGCTCATAAATTCACACGATTCAAATCTTCGTGTTGAGCTTAAATCTTCATATTTTGATGTTGCTGTGATTGGTATGCTTTAAATAACACAACGGCTTGATTATCGCACTACCTTTGGTTAGGTTTTGGCCCCCCGAGGTATAGCGGTATAATGCATAGTGTATAGTATTAACTCTTCTTACCATCATACTACGAGCTGTTTGAGAATGTTCTACGGTAAAGAGGTATGATATGGGTAATATGAAGGCTAGCCACTGTGATAGTGGTATCGTGGTAAAAGGCAAAGATGACTTTATGAATGGTAATAACATGATTTATTATGGAAAAATAAGAGTGGGAGTCATGGATACACAAATAAAACACTCAAAACTTTTATGAAAATTTTGTTGTGATGCTCACAACATGCCCCATTTTACTCCTTAGCAAAATGAGGACCCCTGTTGTAGCTGGCTTTTGGTTGCTTTTGTGTGTGGGTTTTGCTTGGTGGTAAAGGGAAGAGGCGCTGAAAATACAAACCTTGTTAGAAATAGTGGAAAATTTGCATTTGGGTACCAGGTCAAAGTACAGGTGAATTCCTTGTTGAAAATAAATAGGGGTTGTTTTTTAAATTATTTTGAAATTCGCTGTATTTTGCAAGTTATTGTTGTTTTTGGTAAATGTACAATTAGAGGGTCTGTGCCTTGTATATACAAAGTTCTTTGTATATGCAAGGTTGTTTCATATACTAATGCGTTTGTATATCGTGCTTTTGTGTTAATCGCAAAAGGGGAAGTCGTCGGGTTTTCTTATTTTGTTGCTTTTTTCCTTGTATGCATTTAAGAAATGTTTTATACATACATACAGGGTGGACCTGAAAGGAGTTAGGTTGGAGTGTATACACGTTGAAATCTGCCATGTATATTTCGGTTTGTATATTTGGCAAATGGAAGACATACAAGTAAATATACAAGGGATTATACATAGCACGGAACTGAAGAGGTATTAAAGTTGGTATAATCAATGTATGTTTGGCACTTGTATATTTGGTGGATGCAAAATATACAATCAAGAGATACAATGAGTTAGATACATTGCGGAATTGAAATGTTATCAAATATTACATAATGATTGTAAATGTTGGGTTTTGTATGCAAGGTATCGGGAGGCATGCATTCCGCTTTATACAATGCAAGTTTGGAGGTAAAGCAAATTTCGGTAAGTACAATGAATCGGGGCTTAATGAATATCAGATATACATTGTGTTTTATACAGGGTGGAATTAAGAAAGGTTCAAAGTTCAAGTGAATAAATAGTTAAGTCCATCGCTTGCATATCGGGGTTTGTATATTTGGATGAAACGAAATATACAACAAAACATACAAACACTTTATACAAGCCGGAATCGAAGGGATTATAAAATGAAGTTAAACTGTTGCATATTTCTGCTTGTATGTATGTTTGAAATGTACATCACTTTTCACATACAAGCCAGAACTCAAGAAGATCAAAATACAGTTAATTCAATGTATCACATCCAAATTGTATATTAAAAGATACATTGAGTTTTATACATCGCTGAGATACAAAGGGAAGGTAAGGTGGGTCCCAGCGTGTGTACATTTGTTGTTTGTATAGTGGGAATGTATATTTTATGATGTACAAGAAGATGTACATTCAGAGATACAAACTAATATACATGCCCTGGATGTCAAAAAAAAAAAGAGTTAAATAACAGATGGTCTTTGTATATTTGGCGTTTGTATGTTTAAATATACAATGCTGATATACAAAGGATCATACACATCCCAGAGGGGAAAGGGGTAAGGAAATAAGTGTATAAGGTGTTTGCATGTGTGCTTATACAACGGAAGATACAAGCAAGATATACAAACCAAAGGATACAAAGAGGTACGGGAAGTGGAAAAGGCAAAAGCGTTAGTTGGTTCTTTGCACAAAATGTTTGTATGTTTTTAAAGATACAACGAAGAGATACAAAGAGAACATACAATGAAATATGCATAGAAAAGAATGTATGAAGAATTTGACTAATGGTAGAAAGGGTTAAAAAAAAGACATAAACACTGAATTGAAAGCTGAAATTGTAGCACATTAATGACTGTAATTAATGCAGGCCTAACACCCAAGAAAAGAAGGATTTAACGAGGGTTAGGGCAATTTTAATGTTATTTTGCTTTCGAGATATACTGTTAAGACTAAAAATTGTAGAAAAGAAGACTATTGCAGTAATTGAGCTGAATTTACCAGAGCGACAAAGCTACAGTAGCTAAAAAAGGTGAAAATGGTAAAGTAAGTCAACAGCAACGATAAATGGTCACGAAAAATAGGTATTTATCCAAAATACTGTTTCCATTTCTAATGGTAAAAAGCGAAGTTAATTTCAATAATTTTGGGTTTAAAATGCATGCATTTGTCAAAAGTTATTGTTTTAACTATGAATCAGCTAAATACAGCTTAGGAGTTAAATGGTAGAGAAAAACATAAAAGATAAATGAGGTTAGGGTAAAATGGTAGAAATTAAGATACACAGTAAAAACCCTAAACATGAATATGAAGCGAATATTGAGAAATGTACGTTTCCACAGGATGGCCCCAAAACAAAAGAAGGATGCAGGGGGCGAAGACAAGAAAGAGAGAAAACCATGGAAGGAAGTGGAAAAGGAAGAATTGCCTCTGCACAGAGGTTATCTGTCCTTGATTATTGAAGCTGGAGTAGGCACAGACACAAACATAGGGACCTACAATGCTAAGGATGTCCTAAAGAAGATCATCGCTGCGGATGCAACTCCAGATATGACGTGTATCTGGGAGAGTGGGTTATACCAAGCTGCATGTTTCCCATTGGCGATGGAAGCCAGGGATTTGTGCTTAGACTGTGTAATTATGTATAACCCAAATACCAGGATGGTTATGCTATATGATAAAGTAATTGCTAATTTGACTCCAGAAGGAATTGCTAACACTTTTGGGTTGGGGATCACTGATAAGATGACAAACATTGATATTGATAAATACAATGAAGTATTCTACACAAATGAGAATGAATGCAAAGGGAAGATATTCCATGGGTAGTATAACGCAGAGAACAAACCAAAGGCTGTGGCCAGGATACCCAAGAATTTAATGAGGATATACTTCAAGGAGGAGATTTATTTGATGGTCACCATGTTGAGCAGGCTAGTTGGATTAAGGGATGGAACTAGGTGTGAACCATGGATGTTCACTGTCATTGATTTTATAAGGTCAGGACAAAAAGACCAAGGGAAAATCCACTGGGCCAAGGCCATTAGTACTGCTATTTGGAGGCAGGCCATGAGGAGGCAACAAAAAAGCTTGCCCTTCTATCTATCTTCTTACATGTTATATGCATGTGATGCAGCGGTTAGGCCTCATATTCATGGAATAGAAAGGGTAGGTACCCTGGGAAATGGTCCAGATCAAAAGTTAGTATATGAGCATTACCCTGTCTTGCAGGAGGGAAATGCATTGAAGAACTTTGCTCTGGTTAATGATGTTTTCTATACCTACATGGTAAGGATATTAAGAGAGGAACTAGGCAAAAGATTGTCTAAGGATGCAGAAAATGCAGTTGGATTGCACAGTTCTTGGTTCATACAATTTGAACAGTTCACTTACATAAGGACTGAGGGTTTTGAGGGGAAGCCATTTATGCTTCCCAGGTATCCTTCTGATAAACTAATAGTGCTAGAGTTTTCAAGGCAAAACTTGAATATTTTCAAGATGTACAAGAGGAAATTCAATAACAGAGGAAATGTAAAGTTACCATGGGCTATT
Source organism: Cunninghamia lanceolata (assembly GCA_027924645.1). NCBI lineage: Eukaryota > Viridiplantae > Streptophyta > Pinopsida > Cupressales > Cupressaceae > Cunninghamia > Cunninghamia lanceolata. Next base: position 1,081,029 of record BSBN01001051.1, on the reverse strand, counting down.
GGGAGGAACTCCTATTACAGTGAAGAAGTTGCTAGTTATTCAGAGCAGGAGCTGAGATATTATGGTTTCAAAGAATTTAATTTAGCAAGGAAATTTGATCCCTTCCACAGAATCCAAAATTTTGTAAATAAAAACTATAAACATCAAATACACATTGAGGATTTCTGGGCAGACTGCAAAAATGACAGAGAGGTGAGGAAAAGAGCCCACAAAAGATTGACTATTGAGCATATGAAGTCTATTGGCAACATATATGTGCCCCCTGAAGTACAAGATGATGATAGATTGTTACACCATAGTTATGCATAGGCAAGACTGGCTCCCATTACAGAGCCTGATTGGTCAAAGCCATGGAATACATCTCTGGATGTATTGTCTAAACCAATAATTTTGTTTTTAAAAACATGGCTAAAGGATAGGGTTGAAGAACTTAGAGCTGAGGGTATAATAGTTACATACCCACAAAAGGGCAGGAAAAGAAAGATAGAGCCCACTGAAGACTTATAGTGCTTCTATGAGAAGAAAAAAAAAATTGTTGAAGCAAGGATAGTAGAAAAGGATAAAAATGCTACACTAATGGATCCCTATGCACTGGGAATATCAGTAGTGGTTGCATTAGAGACGTTTGTGGATCCAAAATCCATGAGCCATGAAATAAGTCTAGAGGAAGCACAAGCTGCCAGTATAATGGCAGGACAATAGCCAATGAGGGCAATCCCAATAGGTTTGTCTAAGGGTGAGTCTTCGAAACCAAAAGATACAATTGGAGCCCAAGAAGTAGGGGAGAAAATGAGAAGTATATCTAGTACTTCTGCTCCAATGGAGCCTGGACAAACATTCATAAAGGTGAAAATAGAGCTGGCCGAGGAGAAATGGTAAGAATCAGAAGTGCAAAAGGACAAGAAGACTGTGCACACTATGAACATCATAAGTAGTGACAGTGAGGAAGGAGTGATGTTCAGAGGGAAAGAAATTGACATAGGGGAAGCCTTCAGTGATTACCAAAGTGAAGAGGAGGGGCCAAGTGCTCAAGGTGAAATGGAAACAGGGCATATCACAGAGCCTGAAGAAGAACAAGTATAGGAAGAGGTAGGATCAGTAGATCCATTTAGTACCTTAGTTCCACTAGAAATCATTAGAGACGTGCAGAAGGAAGCACACAAAATTGAAGAAGCCAAAAAAATAGCATCTGATGAGAAAACAAGAAACGAAACCCCGGGTGTGGATGCCTTAGATATGTTGAATATGTATGGAGAGCCTAGCGAAGAAGAAAGGAACACTGAGAGTGTACAGGATCAGGGGAAGGGAGCAAGAAAAGATGAAACAAAGGAGAGTTCCCCTATGCACATAGAACCTGAAACTTCAGGACAAGTGCATGTAGAGGATGAACAGAGAGAAGAGTCATCCGCGGAAGAAAGTCACAAAGAAGATGTTGAGGATGCAGGGGACACTGAAATGGAAGAAGAGGAAAATGAAGCTGAATCCAAAGAGCAAAGGAAAGCCCCTGAAGAACAAGAGCCTCCACAGCAATAGCAAGTTCCAAAAGAGGAACAACAGTAGGTACCTGAATAGCAGGAACAGCAGCAAACAGGAGTGGAAACTGAAAAGCCTCATGAAGCGATAATTAATTAGGAGAAGGTTGCAGAAGACACAAAGGAGGTGCCTACCTAGCTGGAAGGAGAGATAAGGAAGGAGAAGAAATAAATACATCTAGCTCCTATTGACATCAAAAGCTTATTAGGGGAGAAAACTACTCCAAGAAGAGAAAAGAGAAAAGCTAGGACGATGTCTGCAATACAAAGGGATCCAGAACCCTAAACCTAGCCATACCACAGAAAGAAAAGGAGAAAGGTGAAATTACCTTGGAGGAATACAAGATACTAAATCTAGACCTCGGGCATTCCACAAGGGAACAACACATTGCTGAGTGGGAAGATATGCACCAAGTGACAGCAGAAATGTTGAGGAAAGACAAAAGTAAACAAGAGGTATTGAAAGGACACATTGTCCAGCTCCAGCAATTCATTCAGGGGATATTTGACCCCAGTGCCACAATGCCTGACTTACCTACTAACATAGCAGTAGTATCTAAAGAGGAAGTACAGGACATGGAAAATAAAAGGATGAAGGCCAACATTTTTGATGAATGGTTTCATGATTTTTTGCAAGGAGGCGAACAAATGATAAGGCAAGCTGTGAAGAGTTGGAAAGTGGCCACAAGAGAAAAGAACAAATGTATGGAATTAATAAATAATTGAAAGCAAGAGTAGAAGAGTGCAGATCTAAAATTGAACAATTGACTAAAATTGACACAAGAGATGAAGAATTGATAAATGAGGGAGCACTCAATGTCACATTGGCAAATCAAGTGCCGCAGATGATTTTGGAGCTCAAATTTGAGGAGGATAACCTCAAAAGATGCACGCAGGTTATGCATGGGCTGGAGAGAAAAACAGATGAGATTATTAAAATGCATAAGAAAATCATAGAAAGACTCTTACAGCATGAATGTGCAGAGATGCCAGCCTATGACTTAGATAGAGCATTGACAGAGTTCAGGGCCATATTCACTCCCTGTACAGAAAATCCTGATGCAATCCTCAACAAGCAGATGATGGATACATTGATGGAAGAGAAGGCCAAAATGAAGAAGTATAAGAAAAGAAGAGAAAACTTAGAGAATGAAGAAAAGGAATTGAAAGAAAAGGTGATGATGCAAGAATATATTTTAGCAAAAAGTCCAGGAGGGGACCACACCTTTGTGGAGGGTGTAATTGACAACTTCAAGAAATATTTGAAAAGGTGAGAAGGCAGGAGCAATGAATCTTGAGAGGAAATCAAATGAAGAGCCTTGGCAGGAAAAGGTCGCCTAAAATGGGAATCTTATTTGTCAGAGATTCCAAGAGCATCCTTTGAGAGGAGAAGATGCCAAGTAGTGGATTGGCACACGGTTATGAAATGAAGGCACATCATTGGTCAGTAATAAAAGGACCTTAACCATAGAATCATGGTTGTAACCGTATAGTGGAGGTTGTAACCATAGAATGGAGGTTGTAACCGTAGAATGGAGGTTGTAACTGTAACAAGGGAGGGAATTCAAATTCTATATAAGAAGCATGCTACTTGTATATTATTTTTACACAGGGATTTTTAGCATTTAGCCAGTAATTGTAAATTCTTTCTGAGAATTTTGGAGTAGAATATTTTAGTTTAGAGGAGGTCGCCTGTTGTCTGCATTAAGGAACGCGTGGAATGTCCATCTTTCTTAATGTACCTGTAAAGCACTGTAAGTTTTTGGTATATTCGATTAATAAAGCTAAAAGTCATTCCTACATTATAAATCTTGTATGACTGTGTTTTGAATATAAGTGAATCTGGAAGTCTGCGTCTATTTTCTGAGTGTCTTCTAGCTCTTCCTTGCATTTAAAATAATTTCTCTTAAAGCTCGCAATCTTGAATGCAATATTCGTGAAAATACTTAGGATATTTGCATTTAACGATTTAGTCTGCTAGTTTAATTGAATTTTCTATAATCTTTACCATGTGCATAACAGAGCATTTAGATCCTATAGTGAATGATGGTAGATTTAAATTTCTCTAACTTTTCCCAACAACTCTGAAATACTTAGCTTAAATGTTGAAATGCAAAGGAGATTATCTGACATTTAAGGAATTTTAAGAGCAATAAGTTGATATTTGATAATCTTCATAAAATATTTGAAAAGCAAAGCATGTTTGAATATAAATCATATAAAGCTTTGAGGTACAGTAACAATTTTATGCAAATGAATGATTAGAAAGTTGATATTTGTATTAGTTTGCGTAATAAGAGTCCAGTAAGTCATAAACCCACTTTAAATCATGTAAGGCCCCTTGCATATTACAGCTTCATAATAACCTACTGAACGGTCCAACAAGTCAAGACCTGACCAATAAGGAAACTTGTGATCAAGTAATCTTAGTTGATTTTTTCGTATCTTTCAAGATAGTTAGGTTCATTTATGAATTTTAACTTTTGTTATGACTGTGTAAAAACAATCATCAACAAATTTGGGTTCCAACACGTGGACATCATGACCATGTGTCAGATGCATACAGTGCCAATTATATGATCATGTTTTGCAGTACAAATGTCATTAGGTGGCACACATGTATGGAAGCATAACATGTGGTTGTTGATGTTCCATGTGTCTAACTAGCCACCAACATGTGTAGCAATATGTATAGCCACACTATCTAGATGCTTGAAGATCTGTACACCCTGAATAATGCCCCTAATAACCCTAACCCCTAACCCCTAACTCCTAAACCATAAACCCTAAATAATGCCCCTTATAAGCCCTAACCCGGACCTGACCTGCCATAAACCCTAAACCCCTAAATTCTAAACTACAAACCCCTAAACCCTAAACAATACTAAACCCAAGCAACCCTAAACCTCTATCTCCCTATCTAGCCCTATCTCTATCATTCCTCTACCTCTCAATAGCTCTCCCTATGTCTCTGGCCATGTTCCTCACTTCTATATCTCCCTATTGGTCCTTTCTCTCTCTAAACACTAAACCCTAAACCTCTAAACCTTAACTCCTCAACCATAAACCCTAAAGTACCCTAAATAATGCCCCTAAACCATAAACCCTAAACCCTAGTAAACTCTAAACCCTAAACTTGAGCAATGCTAAACTCATAAATGCTAAATAATGCCCCTAAACCCTGACTGCTAACCCCAAGCAACTCTTTGTCTCTGTCTCTCCCTCTGACCTATATATTATCTACCAGCTCCTAGCTAGTTAAATCCTTTTCCTAGCTTTCCTAGTTTTCCTTTTCCTTTCTAATTTCCCTTTAGATCCCTGCACCAATTTTTCCCTATTTTACTATTTTCCACCTCTCCTCTCATCATTCAATCTTCCCATCCAATGAACTTTTGTTTTATCAGCTTGTTTCCATTTCATCCAGCTGCCAATTTATATCCTCATCCTGCTTTTCATGTCCTAGTTTTCTTATTTCCATTTTCTTTGTTGATAAGGGATATGGATAGAGATGAAGACGAAGAGAGAGAGAGAGAGAGAGAGAGAGAGAGAGAGAGTCCTATAAGTTTTCTATGCTTGTTCATTAATGATATATATAGGAATGATAGGGGGCCGAGAGAGGTAAGAGAGAGAGATAGGGAGAGATAGATAGGTAGAGAGAGATAGAGAGGAGATAGATCATAGGGAGAGATAGGGAGATAGTGAGTGATCACTAGAGAGATGTCTAGAGATAGGGAGATAGAGAGAAAGGCAAGAGATAGGGAGAGATAGATAGGTATGTAGAGTTGAGAGAGAGGAGATAGATAGGTACGTAGAGTCGAGAGAGAGCAGATAGATTGGGAGAGATAGAGGAGATCACAGTCGAGTGAGAGATAGGGAGATAGAGAGTGAGTGAGATGTCTAGAGAGATTGGGAGAGAGATTGAGAGGTAGAGGGATGATAGCTAGAGAGAGGAAGATAAGGGAGAGATTATAGGGAGATAGACATTTGGGGTTGTTCAGGTTTAGGGTTTAGGGGTTATGGGTTAGGGGTTAGGGATTAGGGGCATTATTTAGGGTTGAGGGATTTAGAGAGAGAGAGAGAGACTCTTTTGACATGCAACTGTAAACCCTGAATAATGCCCCTAAACCTGAGCAACCCTAAACCTTTAAACCTTAAATAATGCCCCTAAACCCTAACCCCTAACCCCTAAAACATATATAAACCCTAAATAATGCCCCTAACCCATAAACCCTAAACCTGAGAAACCCTAAACCCCTAATTAATCCTAAACCCCAAATCCCTAAACCCTAAACACTAAACCCAAGCAACCCTAAACCTCTATCTCCCTAGCTATCTCTCTATCTCTATCGTTCCTCTACCTCTCAATCTCTCTCCCTGTGTCTCTAGCCATGTCCCTCACTCTCCATATATATCCCTATAATCTCTTCTGGCTATGTCTTTGGCCATGTACCTCACTCTCTATATCTCCCAACTATTGTTCCTCTCTCTAAACACTAAACCCTAAACCTCTAAACCCTAAACAGTAAACCCAAGAAATCCTAAACTTCTATCTCCCTAGCTATCTCTCTATCTCTATCATTCCTCTACCTCTCAATCTCTCTCCCTGTGTCTCTAGCCATGTCCCTCACTCTCCATATATCTCCCTATAATATCTTTTAGCTGTCTCTAGCCATGTACCTCACTCTCTATATCTCCCAGCTATTGGTCCTCTCTCTAAACACTAAACCCTAAACCATAAACCCTAAATAATACTCCTAAACCCTAAACTCTCTCTCTCTCTCTCTCTCTCTCTCTCTCTAAAAACCCCAAACCCCTAAATCCTAAATCCAAGAAACTCTAAACCTCTATCTCCCTATGATATATCCCCTATCTCTATCATCCCTCTACCTCTCAATCTCTCTCCCTATGTCCCTGGCCATGTGCATGTGCCTCACTCTCTATCTCCCTATCTCTCTCTGTAGTCTCCTCTATATCTCCCTATCATTCCTCTCTCTATAAACCTGAATCCCTAAACATCTAAACCTAAACCCCTAACCCCTAAATAATAAACCTTAAACCCTAAATAATGCCCCTAAACCCTAACGCCTACCCGCTAAACCTGATCAGAAACCCTAAACCTATATCTCCCTATCTCTGCCCCCTCTTCGTATCACCTTTGTCGCTTTACCTCTTAATCTCTCTCCCTATGTCTTTGGCCATGTCCCTCACTCTCTATCTCCCTATCTCTCCCCTCAGTCTCCTCTATATCTCCCTATTGGTCCTCTATCTCTCTCTAAACCTCTAAACCTTAACCCCTAATCCAAAAACCATAAACCCTAAACCCTAAAAAATACTCCTAAACCCAAGTAACCATAAATTAGGTGCTCAATTAGGGACTAAAATAGGTGCTACATCAAGCGCTACATAAGGCATTAACACGAGTGCTACAATAGGCGCTAAAATAGGCACTAAACTAGGCGTTAAATGTGGTGCTAAATTAGGCACTATAGTAGGAGCTAAAGTAGGTGCTAAGTTAGGCGCTAATTGAGGTGCTAATTTGTGCCTAATTTAGCGTAGACTTGTTTTGGTCACGCAAAAAATGCCAAAAATAGTGCCATCCCGATAAATAGAGCCAATTTTTTCAAAAAAATGGAGAAAAATACATTAAAACAGTGGGTGGAAGCAAAAAAGGGAGCTAATGACAGGGATTTGTTGTAGTGAATGGACAATTCCTGAAGCACTACTTCCAGGCTTAGGAGGCAGCTTTGCCTTCTATTAGTGTACATAGTTAGGTTGTTTGTCTGCTTTTGGTTAGGTTAGGTTGCTATTAGAGTAGTTTGCTTTCTTTCTTTTGCTTGTTGTAGTTGTTAGGCATTTGCTTTTGCTTAGTTTAGTTTCCTTTCCTATTTTTCTTTTTTTCCTTCTATGCTTGCTTTGTTGGGGATCTTTGCTTCCCAAATGTGGTGGCATTTATGTGGACCTGCAAATGTTTCTTTGTTGGGTGAATAATCTAAATTTTTTCTTTGAGAAGCTGAAGTTTTTACTTAGGTCTTGCTATGGTTTCCGTTGTTATACCAAGGAGTATGATGTCTGTTCATTGGAAAAGAGTTATTAGTAGGTGCATTGACCTTGCCATTTTAAGCTCAATGAAATATCAATCAATCAATCAAAGAAAGAAATACAAAGAAAAATCACACTTACACACACCATAACTCAGTTAGATGGACAATCAAGTAAACTCTACTGAGGCTATGGACGCCTGACTAGCAGTGGGGCTCTACTTGAGTGGAATTCCAAGACAAACCCGTCAGAGCTATAGATGCTCATTGGTAGCGGGGCAATGTCCAGGTAGTCCAGAAGGTGTATACTAATCACGTAGCTTAATGTAAAGGATCTAGGATGAGCTTAGTCACTGAGGGATGGGAATGAATGCAACTGCACACACTCAGGTTTTCAAGATATGGATGATTGCATTGGTTCTCAAGCTTTGATTCTTTGATAGGATATCATGTTTTCTTGCCTAACATGTGGGAAACACAGAGGTTCTAGGTTCAAATTAAAAGTTTATCTTTGAAATGCTCCAAAGCATTTCCCAACAGAGTCACCATTTGTTGTGCCTCGCACACACGCCCCATTTTTCGAATAGGGACCCCCTCTTTCAAGCTTTGGTTTAGAGTATCTGTTAGGTTTTCACCTCCTAAGTTGTCAAAGTTGGTCAAATACATTTTCTTGTCATGCTAGAGGGTTAGTATCATTAATTCATTCAAAAATCTGCTAAGTCCAAGTGCTTGCCTTCATTAAAATCAAGTCCGAGTGTCATTTACACTAAAAATTGTTCCATCTGACCTTTGCGTTGAATTTCAAGTCATCTAATTTAGCGCTGTTTTCATGCCTGACTGACCCCTGCACTAAAAACTCGTTCAACTGACTAAGCGCTAAAATGGTGATCATCTGACTTAGCACTTGAATTGACCGCATTTGACTAAGTTAGTGAACTTCAAACCTCACGCAAAATCTGATGAGTGTTAAACTAGCGCCAAGCACTAAAAAGATCCTCATCTAGCAAAGCGCTAGTATCTAATGCGACTGACTTAGTTGGCCATCTGCTGCAGTAGCCCAAGGTTGGTTGACCTTAAAATCCATACAAAAGTTAGAGATGTCACTTTCTCACACAAAATTCAAATCGACCCTGCAGTACACTTGATTGACATTTCGCACTCCTGCATTTATGGCTGGCAAATTGTAGAGATAAAAGGGATTTGTTCACATTTTTAGATCATTTTGCATTTCGTAAACGATTGAAGAGCTCTCCAACATGGTCTAGAATTGATCTTCTGCAAATTGCCTACGGATTCGACCCAAAACAATATCCTCCGCTTACCTCCCATGCATTTTCATTGTGTCTAATATCTGAAAACTAGGTAAGTACGCCATCCTCGGGTCCTACGGTTTTGTTTGTAAAACTAGGGTTTTCATTTAAGTGAAGTAAAAGTGTTTCCATTGTGCCAGTTAGATGATGAATTTCTTTAAGTATTTTAGGGGTAATAAAAAGGGTTTTTCTTTGTGTTAAAAGGGGCTTCTGGTATAAAACCCTAGTTGTGAACTCGAGTTGGATAGGTGAAAAATGATATGTCCCAAGTGTTGAAAACTCAAAACAAAGTTCATAGGACATCATGTTGGAAAAAACATTCAAGAGCATTAGCATTGATATCATCAAAAAAAGAAACCAAATGCAGTTAAATTTTTTACAAAATCATTTTTGCGCTAAAAATACAATCATTCGACTCAACACCCAAAATACATTTGACCAACCCATAAGATCTTGTAACTAATTGGAGTTAGTCAGCATCAACTAAAAATCTTGCAAACCCTTGAACCCATTTTGCGCTAAATCCTTCTCCTTACGACCAAGTCCAACACCTCTTAAAAACTCGCTCAGTCGGTAAGACTCGAAACTCCTGCAAAACACAATAGGCGATCTAGCGCTAAATTTTGTTTTGACCAACCTCGCGCTAAAAAGCCTTCTTACCGACTTGGTCTGTCATCATGCAAAATTGTACTAAGTTTGACCATTCCAAAACCCACGCAAAAGGTGATGAAGTTGCTCAGCACTGAATTCCAGTCGCACTGACTTGTGCCTAAAACTTGACCAACTGACCTCTTGAGCACTTCCAAGTCAGTCATATCCCAATCTCACACAAGGTTGGACCATTATAAAATCCCTACAAGTCAACATAGTAGCCAAGTGACCAAGTGCTAAATAGACCTTTGGGTTGGACAACCCCAAATTCCTCGCAAGGTTAGTTGACCCCCGAATCCGTGATTTGCCTTCCACAGGTTAGATGACCCTCAAATTAGCGCAAAACTGGTAAAATGATTGTTCTAATGAAAATTTCAAAGGGTAAAAGGGTCTATTAAGATGAAATTAAATTTGCATTTATGGAATTATCATGTTTTACCTATTTTAATTAGGATTTTGCAGTATTTAAGCATTTATTACTTGAGTTAGTGTAGAATGTAATGATATTCATCATTTTCATTACGTAATAATTGCAATGATTGGTATATTTTTAGACTTGTGCATTTCATAGGCATGCATTTATAACTTAGTTGGATAGAAATTGGTCGCATTCAACATAACATGACTTAGTGATGTAGAAGTTGGCTTGATTAACCATGGATTTAAAACTTAGGAGATAGGAAAACCATTCAAATGCATCAAGACTTATAAGGTCCAGTCATGCAGGTTAAATGACTACAAGAGCCCAAACCATGAAGCACGAGTTCAAAGGCATTACCCCTGAAACCAAGATCTCCACAGGATGGAAGAACATAGAGGACACCGATCTAGGTCATATTGACTTAGATGATTTTAGACTTCAAGTTTTTGGACTCAATCCAACCCCAAGAACCAAGAAAGTGAAAGACAGTGGGATTACAGAAGTTGTTGCTTTCCCTACATAAGCCTAATGTGCAGAGCTCATAGTTGCCTGTGCAGATAAATATGATATAATGACCAGAACTATATAGATTCCCAATGGAGATGTGTTAGTAGATCTAAGTCCACCCTCCTTGGCTGAAATCTTTGGGATCCCATGGCACCCAGTGATGACCATGCCATACAAGATAGGTGCAGAAGCCACATATAAGAAAGATGTAGATGGATGTAAGAAACATATAAATGAGCAGTGGATGAAAAGTAAGAGGTCTACCCTCATCAAACTCCCCCAAGTCTTATACAAAAGTGATTTTTATGATGAGATAGGAGATTTGGTAACTTTACTCAACAGAATATATGGACTGCCCAAAGCATCAACTTAAATTGAAAGGTGGATGTTCCTGGTGATTGAGGAGATATTGAAAGGCACCAAATTCCACTGGGCACAGATACTGAATGATAACATACATGAGGCATTCAGTAACTTCAAAGAGAAGCAACTTTTCATATGGACATCTTATGTGGTATATGCATTGGCAATGAAGAATGAATATGCTGGACTATCCAAGGTGGGAGAAGTTGGGAATGATGAGCAGCACCAAGTCAAGGTTTATGAATGCTATACTCAATTGACATTGTCCCAATCTCTTATCCACTTCAAAAGGGTGAATAATACCTTCACCATGGACATAACAAGACTATTGCAAGGGAACATAGCCCTCAGAATATCCACCGAGGCAATGAATGAAGTCACAAAATATGGAAGGTGGTACATATAGTTTGAAAAGTTTACTTATCTGAGGATTCAAGGCTTTACAGGAATGGCCTACAGATTGCCTCTCTACCCTATAGATAAAGTAGTCCTATCAGAACTATCAAGGCAGATAATAACTTGTGTGGAAAAATTGAAACATCTACATAGAAAAAATATTCAATTTCCTATTCTATTAGGCAAGGGTAACTATGCATGTGCTTCCTTAGGGGCAGCTAAACACTCGGATACAAAGCTCCAACTACTTAATCTCCATTACCACACAAAGAGAAATCATTTTGATCCAAATAGAGTAATGGAAAGATTTGTAGGAAAGAAGTTGTTTCATAGGATGCACTTAGAAGATTTTTGGGCTAACCACTTCGATGATTATGAAGTGATAAAGAGGGCCCATTCAAGATTATCCTTGGGATTCATAAGAAAGTTTCACATTATAGTAGTCCCGAATCAACTTGAGGATGATGAAAATGTAATGCATAGAGGAGCTTGGGAGGCATAGTATCACCAACCCATTCCCTTGCCAAATTGGGCCAATGCTGAAGAGAGTTCCTTAGATGTAGTAATGAAAGAGCCAATCAGATTAAGTAAGGCTTGGGTAAGGGGTCAAGTTGCTACTTTGGAAAGACAAGGAGTGCAGCTCACATACACTGAATTCAAATCTAAGAAAGAATCTAGAGGAGAAGAAGATGTCCCAATAGAGATAACAGATGAGGTAGAGCCCACTCAGGAACTTCCTAAGAAATCAGATAGTGAAGAATATATGCCCCTGGCAAAAAAATCTAAAAAATTTGAAAAAGGCTGATCCTAAAGCACAGAAGGACATGCCTCCTGCCACAAGAACAAGGGCATCAAAGAAGAGAGATATGCCTAGTCAACCGAGAGAAGGATCAAAGACAAAGAAAACCAAAGTAAAGATCACTAGCACCATGATAGAAGCTTCTGCTATTGTAGCTCTTGATGACACAAACTTGCCAGTAGTTTCTCCACCTCCTACTGCCCCAGTAGTAAGTGATGCTACCCTTTCCTCTGCTGATTCAATTGCTGCATCTTCCCCTGTTGTTTCAACTCCTGCTCCTGTTGCCCCTGTAACAATTGTTTAAGGAGATACTTTTGTTACTCCCTCGCCGGTAATTGCTATCTCAATTGCCTCTTGTTCATTGGCAATTGATTCAAATACCCTAAGTAGCCCTATTTCTTCCATTGTTGCCTCTTCATTTTCTTCTATTTCCACCATGTCCTTGTCTTCCATACCTTCTGTTTCACTCTCCACTTCCCTTACATTACCACCTATTCCTTCTATTATTTCACCATCTCTTCCCATGCCCTCCTTTTCCATTACTTCACCTATTATCATTCCATCCATCTTACTGACCTCTCCCATTCCACCTACCTTGGGGTTTGCCACTTTTGCCAACCTGACATAGGTTAGTTTGTCTTCACTTGAAACAACCCCATCATCTTCTACCCCTATAACTCAAGATTCAACTCCCTTGGCTATACCACTTTTGTTGGGCATAGAAAAGGTATGTGCATAATTGGGCCTTCAAGAGTGAGAACCTGAGGACACATTCAAAGAACCTCTTGTTGAAGCAGTGAACACTAAAGTAATAGAAATTTATGATAGCCCTCTAGAGAAAAACTCAACAAAAATAGTCTTGGGAGTTGCCCAAAAGGAAACATTAGTAAACTAGAGGAATCTTGCAGATGAAGAAGAGAATATGGATAAAGAACCAGAGAAAGAGAAAAAGTTACTCGAAGGGCCACCTAGAAAAAAAATGAAAATCTTGATATTACCAAAGAGTCCTCTCCACAACACCTGATTGGCTACAAAGAAGAATTGCCTATCTAGAGCCACAAGTTGAGATCATGAAGTTGGACTTAAGTGTCATTTTATCATAAATGAAGAAGCTAAAGAAATAGAAAAAGGCTAACGTACAGTCCAGAATCTACAAGGATGCAATAGGATCTCGAAACGTAGAAGTGGTTGTCCCATCGGCTGATACAGATAGAGAACAGGTCAGAGTTGAGGATTACACCATAACAACTATCAACCTGGGGCTAGCTATGAGAATTCAAAAGGTTGATGAGTTTAAAGGCTTTGTTTCCTCCATCATAAAGTAGTTAGATAAGGATGAACTTACCAAAAAGGAATTGAAGTGACAAAATGAAGAATTCAAAGCATGCTTGTAGTTCTTAATAAAACATGTGGATTCCGATGGTGAGCTCAGGACAGTCCCTACTCTGTTGTCAAGAGACGAAGTAACTAAGCTTGATGAAGTTAGGATCATGGCTTCTAGGACTCAAAAATGGATGATTAAGGTATGTCAGCAAGGATGGAGGCCATTGATTTTGCAGCTGAACTTCATAAAAACTTATGCAAATTACGAGACCATTGGAAAGACTTGCACGAGGAATGTGATCCTTTTGATGAGTACTATTCTTAGGTGTTCCCTCGGGTGCAAGCAATAAGAGATCTACCTGCTCAAACACTACTGTCCGAAAATATCTTAACATGGGATAGATTGCATAAAGCAGTGAGATGGTACCAACAGATAAAGCTGAGGAAAGAAGTTTTTGATAATATTAGAGAAGCTTATAAGGTAGCAGATAATAATATATTGTCTCTTATCTATGAGATAAATGACTCCCAAAAGGACTACCTTGTCATGGGCTGTGATGATTTGGCTCCATACAATGTGCAGGGATGTAAGAATAAGTTGCACCAAATAGTTTTTGAAGAAACTGAGCTGGATGTCATGGATAGATTGGACAAAGTCAGTGATCTTTGAATTGACTTCATTACAATTCATAAAGGGAGAAAAGATGTTGAAAAAAATGTATATTCAATATAGCTAAGAGTTGGAAATGTTCAGAGACCAAGTGAACCACATCAAGAATCTAGACCCCATCGATATCAATCCAGCATTGTCAGCTTGGGTCAGCTACCGCAACAAAATGGCAGAAGAAGACAAAGTAGACTTGGCTGAAGATCAATAGTATATTTTTTGTAAATATAATCTTGTCACAAATATGTATTTCTATATTTGGAAGGTCATGTGACGCTATTTTGTCCTTATTATGTCTTGAAAATGGTCTTTTCTATATATATACTCAAATGGGTAGTCAATTTGTCTAAGTTCAATGTATTTAGAGGTCATTTTTCATCCTTTTCATAAGACACAAATTGTAATCTGGGAATGCAATGAACTATTGTGAATGCATTTAATGATGTTAAATATGGACCATTGGTGTTGAGTTAATCTCCACTGTCCATTCAAAAACTTAATATGGCGCCTCTCCTATATAAAGTGCTACCATTTCCCTCATTTGAGAGAGAGGACTCTTGATGCCAAATTGTTGATACTATGCCATTTGAAGTTAATACAAAACAAGTTTCTGTAGTTTTCCTGAGAATTTTTTCATTGTGTTGCTTATTTAGTTTTATGGTTCACTTCTTGATCTCCATTAGTTAGTTGTGCTTTTGCAATGTTAATGATTTGTCAAAAGGTATCTGATGAATGTTCTTAGTTCATACTTTTAGTTGCTTGTTGATTGTAAGTGACTGTGCAATGTTATCCTGGGCTTATTATTTATTGCTAAGTTCAATTGCATTTCATGAGTTAAATCATGTCGTTACTTGGGTATTTGATGAATGAATGTAATCTAAAAATCTTTAAGTCTCCATTGAAGATAGCATCATTTTCTGTAGTGTTGTAGCATCTAGCTAGCTTGTTTACTCAGAAGATTGGTTAAATTTCAAAACATTTGTCTACCTACAACAATCTTCACATTATAAATGTCACTTAGGATTTTCTCTAAAAAAAACTACTTAGATTAGGTTTTTAGCAGCATTTCACATAGCCTTATCCATTGAAATTCTAGAGGGCTTGCATGAACTATTGTCTAAATTGTTTAAATCTGTCAACTACATGTAAGACCCCTTGTAAGGAACTAGTACATTCCAACTGAGAGATTCCAAGTGAGCTAAGACCTAGCTGTATTATCCTTGGAGTAGTCTTACCTAGGGTAGGATACTTTTCAAGAGAGGTGTGATACCAATAATCGCACATACATTGTTGAGTGCTAAAACACCTATCAACAGGTACTTCTGAGTATTCCATATGTTCTCATGGTAATGTTACAGGACCTCTGCATTTAGTTTGTATTCATGGATTTGTGGATTCTAATTGGGTGGGTGACATTGATAGCAAGAGATCCACCAGTGCTTATGTGTTCACTATGTTCAGTGGTGCAATTAGTTGGATGAGTAAGCGACAACCTGTGGTTGCTTTGTCCATGACAGAAGATGAGTATATGGTAGAAACTCATGCTTGCAAGGAAGCCATTTGTCTTAAGAGATTGTGTTTAGATATTAGTGTTGATGTAAGACAGATTATGATTTGTTGTGATAGTTAGAGTGTGATTTGCCTAGCAAAGAATCCAACTTTCCATGCCAGAACAAAGCATATTGATGTACAGTTTCACTTCGTGCGAGACATGGTAGAGGATGGGAAGGTGAATTTGGAGAAGGTAGACACTTTCAAGAATGTTGCAGATGCATTATCGAAACTAGTGGGCACAAAGAAGTTCAGATGATGTTCAAATTCTATGGGCCTCTCGGCCTATAGCAGTTAAATCCTATTATTCCCATTGGCTCTTACAAGGTGTTCAACAAGTGGGAGAATGTTGGCAATTAAGGTGTCTCAACCTTGGTAATTCCTTGTATTTATTTATTTATTGCCTATTATTTTAATTAGGATGCAAATCCTTATTTTCATCTTGTGGGAGTTGGCACGGTGATGTGTCATCCTACGTGGAAGGTGACAACTTGTAAATTTGTCCTCACATGAGGAGATAGGTATCCCACTTAGTGGTAGGAATATTTTGCCATGTGTTGGCATCTTGGATAGTATGTAAGGGAATATTGACTGAAACGGTTATGACAGATTCCTATGACAAATCTATGACACATAAGAGTCATAAATGGAAGATTCTATGATAGGTGAAGACATGTGTCACAAGGTGTCTTGGAAGAAGGCATCTTTGGGTGCCCTAAGGAGGGTTATGACATGTTGTAAGATAATATGCTATTTTTAGCCTGTGTATGATAGATTCTCTTACAACTATAAGATATGATAGCTATGACGGATTCTGACAGTTGTAAGTGTTGTATGAGTATCTGTCATTGACCTCTTTGGGATGGGGTGATATGACAAGTGTCATGAACACCCTGTAGTGTTGGAAAAGTGTCCTTAGGCATGGCTTTTGGGCCATAAGTCTATGTTGGACGCCCATCTCAAGATAGAGTCATTTTTGCCTTTTATCTTCTATATAAGCAGGTGCTTTGGAGAGGAGATTATTATGTGATTGACAGGTACTATTATGCTACTGGATTGTCTCTAGATACGAGTGTTGAAGACTCCTGCAAGAACATTGGCTCTGAAACTATATTGTAACCTTCATTGTTTACTGGAATACATTTGAGCTATGTTTTGGTGTGTGGGGTTCTTTACATGTAAGGGTTTTCCCCACGTATATCCTCTCTCTCTCTCTCTCTCTCTCTCTCTCTCTCTCTCTCTCTCTCTCTCTCTCTCTCTCTCTCTCTCTCTCTCTCTCTCTCTCTCTCTCTCTCTCTCTCTCTCTCTCTCTCTCTCTCTCTCTCTCTCTCTCTCTCTCTCTCTTCTATCTTCTTTCTATGTGTATGTGTATTGTTGCAATATCTCTGTTGTTGGGTTAATAAAACTATAATTGTAAAGGATAAAAAGAATGTACACTCCACTTTCCTCATTAGATTAGTGTAGGAAGCAATTTCTTCACACCTAGCTTCCTTTCAATATTATCTTATTGAGGAATATTAAGAACCCATCAAACTTACCCAAGAGTCTCCTACATCCATTTTCATGAAACCACAATAGTTATTCCAAGAGTCTACTCTCAAACATGTGGAAACATCAACCCCTTGTCTAAGTCAAGATCTAAGCACTTTACCCCATCCATAACATATATCTTTTCCATGATCAAGACGATATCCAAATCCAACCTATACATAACACACTTAATCCTATCTATGATCAAGCTCCTATATATGATCAAGATCCTACCTTTGATAAAGAAGACCATGATGATCCTCTTAGCCAACTTTATGTATTCCATGGTCAAGAACTTATCACCATCCATCCTCCATCTAGCCTAATGTGCAAGCTTCCACTTGTCATGATGAGACACTTGGCTCCCAACTAAGCATAGAAGATCAAATAAATACCTTGGATCTTAGTGAGCATAATGAACATAATAAAGATCCTAATGATCCTTCCACATCCACTACCAACCCCATTTCAAGTCCACCATCATATCCCCTTGGTCTTATCACCTTCATCCATAAGTGTTCCTCCTTAAGACAACAACAACCATTGTCTTCCACTTCACCTTCTCCATCCAATAATGAACTCAATTCTAGTGTTCAAACTACACCTAGTCCCATTGTCCATCGCATAATCCAAAACATGAAGTACCAAGGTAAAGGCTTAGGCCTTTACATGAACAAGGTAATTTGGAGCCAATCCATGTCAAGGTGCCTCCACACTCATATGGCCTTGGATACACACCCCAAGGTAGTCAATCTAAATATGTTGGTAATTCCTCCATCTCTCCTAAGTCCACTTTGCCTCACAAACCACATCATATACCCAAAACATATGTGGCCATTCCACCTCCACCATCCTACAAATGTCAAAAATATGTGGCCATACACCTTCCACCATCCAATTTATCTCCATTACTTTCAACTCCTAATTTCCCTCCATCCAATTTACCTCCATTACTTCCAACTCCTACTATCCCTCCATCCACTTTGCCTCCACTTCTACCAATGCCTAATTATCCCTATCATCTATAACACCCCTCATATTCCTAATCATGACCAACAAATGCATACATTGTCTAAACATGAAGCTTCCACTCATTCCGTCAAACCCATGGGATTCAAAAGAAAAAATTTGTATGCCTCTACCTATAAAGTGAAAAATCCTACCAAAAATCCTAAAAATCCTCATGCCTTAGGGCATCAATGTAAAGAATTGAAGAAAAATCTATCCAAATAGCTATATAAGCCCATACCTCCACAAGAAAACACTAAAACTAAAATGGTTTGGGTCCCTAAGCAAAAATCAAGCAAGTCAAATGAGGCATCTACCTCTCAAAAATCCCAACCATCCCCTTGCATCCAAAATTCCCATTCCATTCAAAAATTCCCAAAATCCCACAAGCAAAGCAAAAGTCATAAAAATCCTAAGTCTATTTGGGTTCCTAAATCACTCTGTCATCCATCCCCTATGTAAACATCTCCATTGCTTCCTACACCACCTTCCAATTAAAGCTCCAATGTTTATCATGGTGTGTACAACCGTTGGTCATGGTTCCATTCCATTCCACAACATTTCCACATACCTCCATCTCCCCATCTTTCATCCATTATCCTACATATCTTCCCCATCACCTTCCTATGGTCCATGCTTTTGCATAAGCCTTTCATCCATCTTTTTTGCATAAATCCTATATAATCCACTATGCATCCTTCCATAATCCACATCATAATCCACTATCTACCTAATCCATCCCCCTCTCATGCAATCCCTTACCAACATCTATGAGCATAATGACATTTGACATGGTCCATGCAATGACATCCATCTCTAATGGGACTATCAACCTTCATGGAACTAGATACTTGAGTCCCTCTTATCCATATCCACCTACCTTATCCAAAAATTAAAAACAAAGTCAAAAAAAGAGGAAAAAAGAGGAAAAAAAAGAAAAAAAAAAGAAAAAAAAATCAAAATAGTAAAGAGAAATCCCTTCGTCCAATGGTGAAAACCACCCTTGGTGGCACCTTGGATAAGTACCATGATGAAAACCTGGAAAATAGGTGTCATGTGTATGTTGATCTTCTACGTCACTTACACTTGGGGGCACATTGTATCATCCATACGACACTATCATTTTCTATCCTATCATGTCCTATCTTTCCATATCCTATCCTACCATCCTTATCCATTACACCCATATACCTATCCTATTGAGTCCAATCATCCTCCTTTCCTCCTTTTGATCTTGATAAAGACATAGGGGCAAAAATGTTGACAAATGCTTTGGATATCTCTTGACATACCCCTCATCCTTTCAAACCAAATACTATCATTACCCTCTTGCTATTACCCATTTATCCATCCCATCCAAACCAATCCATCATGTCATCCTTTCATCATAAGTTTTGTCATGTAAAATCCGAAGTCTACTACCTAGAATGGGGTATGTTATTCCTATGCAACATAGTCTTTGGAGATCACATCCTACCTCTCTTATGCATACATCCATTCCACTATGGCCTATCCTTTTACCCATCCATATATCATTAGCCTTCCATCCCATTTACAAATTACCCTTCATTTTGTCCATCCATCCTACCTTAATCCTTGCATCTTGACTTGGTTTTCCATTGTCATTGGTATCTAGCACAAAGGCTACTCAAAATGGTCATCCAATGCCATCCCCAAAACATTTCAAAAAATCCACAAGAAATCAAATATCTTCTAAAAATCCAAAAAAAAATCAAAACATTCAAAAAATCCAAAAAAAATCAAAACATTCAAAAATCCAAAAACATCAAAACATTTCAAAAATACAAAAAAATCAAATATCCAACAAAAAATAATCCAAGCAATAAGATCAATCAATCATCAAAATCATTCATCAATCTAAATAAAAATCCAATCATCAATCAAATAATCAAATAAAATCAAATCACTCCAATCATCAACTCAAATCAAATCAAGTCAAACAATCCATCACATCAAATCCATCAAAATAAATCTAATCAAATCATCAAATCAAGTCAATCTATCAATCAATCAAAATCACATTAATCCAATCCATATCATCCCAACAATAATATTATATATCATCAAACATCCAATCAATCCCAATCAATCCATATCCTAATCAATCCATCTACCTTCATCATCACCACCAATAAAACATTATAAGAACTACATCTCATCTCTATCATTAAGTGCCTTGATCCCATGGATACAGGGTACGTAGGCAATCTGGGATATGAAGGAATTACCTAGATTTAGGCATAGGCGATAGACCATTTTCATCTTCCATCCTTCTAATTTTCACCAATCATTGGTGCAGGAGCACCCGCACATGATCAGGATATAGGTCCGCATGATGACATACATGATCAGGATGTAGGATAATTATCAGCATGATGACAGGATAGTCTATTTTTAGTATGTTTGACTTCTTCATGTAATAAGGTCCATTGGACCGATGCTATGTAATAGATCAGCATAGGAGTATGTGTAGGCAGTTAGAGATCGGGATAAGATAGTCTGAGTTGTCCTCTCTCCCAGCCGCTTGGAAGCTCCCAGCCGCTGGGAAGTGAAGTTGGTAGTACTCGAAGGATTTGTTATATATACCTTCGATCTGTTAGGGTTTAGATACATTGAGTTCATATTGATAGTTCATGTTGAGTTTGATAGGTGTTATGTTCAGGAGAATAGTACTGGTGATATGCTGTACTGGTGATCAGTCCAGATATTGTGAAGTAGAGTTGTAAAAGCAGGACCTTTGAATTTCAAGTGAATAAGATCTCATCTTTTGCAGCATTTGAGTTGATCAGTTGTATTTGTGTTGATTTCCTTTTCTGTTTGCAAGTTAATGGGCACTTTCAACCCTTCCACCGGTTGAACCTGCAAATCGGTGGAATGGTTCTGTATCATAGTTTAGTTTGCATTTGTGTTTTCTGTTTCTGTATTGCATTGTTCAGGAGATCAGTCAGGAGCATGCTGTGAATCAGCCTAGCATCCTCATGTGCTAGGTCTAGAAGAAAAGTTGTTAGATTTTGGTTTGAAGGTGATCCGGCCCGGTCGTCACATGATCTTTGTGAAATTATGCGGTTTTGAGTGTTTACATGCAGCGGACTGATACACAGGAGTCTGCAGGTGTGTTTCCAGCCGGAACAAGCCGCATCGTCATCTGCGAATGCATCGTCTTCAGGATCGGGTCGTGAAGTTGTTGAAGTTTGCATGTTGCAGGTGCATCATGATGTTTTGAGTTGGATATATACTCAGTGTATATATCACAGTCAGGATCATCTCTCGAAGAATCTCACCATCCGCGTATCACTAACTGATGCGGGTGTGAAAGTTAAGTTTTTTTGGCTAAGTGTTGAAGAGTTCATCAGGATGATGTGTGACGTCATCGTCATCAGGATATGACGTCATCGTCATCGGGATATTAAAAAATCCCTCAATGCGAGTTTATCCTGTTGTCGCTAAGTGGTTGAGTATCGGCATAGGCAGGAAGTTGTATTAGCATCATCAGGAGGTTTCGAGGAACCGGATGTTTAATATCATGATGCTGTTGCTTGTATCGTCGGGCAGTGGAACATCGAAGGCAAATTGTTGAAGTGCAACGTCATCAGGATATTTGGGGCAACCGGATATTTTGGATATCCTGCTGACGAAGGTGATATTGAATATCATGATGATGCCGCTTGTGTTTGGCACCCGATGAACAGTGCAACCGGAGGAGGTTCGCACCCGTTGATTATCATGATGATGATGATAGGCGACAAACGGAGGAGGTAAATATTAGTCGACAGGAGGATATTTGCGATCATCCGAAATATGATGATGCTGTTGAAATGTGATGATGCTGTTGGTGTTAGGAAATATGATGATGATGTTCAGCCGATAGACATTTTTATCAGGTTGTTTGTATTATTGGCTACTCCTTCCTGTTAGTTAGCCTCCGTTGCGTTCCACTCTGCATCATAGTGGTATCAGAGCAAAGGTTAGGATCTTTTGGAAAAGATAAGCAGGATGTCAGACGAAGAAGGAACATCTGAGTTTCCAACAAAGATGACCAACGCTGAGTTGGCAGTTCTGGTGAAGAAACAGATTGCAGAAAGTAAGGCCGTGAAGGCCCAGAATCAGGAGTTGAAAGATGAGTTAGCAAAGTTGAGGAGCAGAGTAGGTTCTGGTAGAGAAGATGATAGGGAAGAGGAAGATATCCCTAATTGGAGCGAGGAGGTCGTTCCTGCAGACCAGAGACCGCTGTTGAACGCCCTCAAGGCCATGGAGAGGAGAACCATGGATGTGAAGCTGGATTTGCCAGTGTTTACAGGTAAGATGGACCCTGATTCAGTAATGGAATGGATAGATTGTTTGAACAATTTCTTTGTAACAGAGGAGATACCAGAACAGCAGAGAGTGAAGATAGCACAGTCAAAGATGAAAGAAGCTGCCTTGACATGGTGGAACTTTGTTCAGGATGATAGAGTGCAGGAGGGAAAACGCAGAGTTGCCACATGGAAGAAGATGATGGAATTGGTAAAGGAGGCTTATATTCCTTTGGATTACAGTATCCAGTTACACAAGAGGAAGCAGAACCTGAAGCAGAAGGAGCTAGATGTCAGCTCATATACAGAAGAGTTCATGAAACTCTGTATGAAGACCAAGGTGAAAGAAAGTGAAGAGGAAAAGGTAGCCAGATACCTTAATGGACTGAGGTTTAATATTCAGGAAGATCTGAGTCTGCATAACCCAGATACAGTGCAGAAAAGTTTTCAGTTGGCATTGAAAGTGGAAGAAAAGCTGAAGAGAAAACAAGATCAGAACAACAGAGGAAGAGGAAGACAACAAAGAGGTGGAAGAAGTCCTTTCAGAGGCAGAGGACAAGGACAGGGATATCAAGGAAAGTCCAGTCAGGACAATAGCAAGGGCAACAATAGTCAGAATCAGAGAGAGAATTTTAGTCAGCAAGGAAACTTCAGAGGTAGAAGACCCTTCAGAGGAAGATCCCAGGGCAGAGGATCCATCAGATGCTACAACTGTAACAAAGAAGGCCATATAGCCAGCAGATGTCCAGACAAGGCCACAAGCTCAGCAGGAGAAAGAAGGACAAATCTGGTCAATGAACCTGATAATCAAAGTAGGACAAGCTCTAATGATTTTCAGAGTGTGAATGGTCCTGAGAATTATGGATATCCAGAAAGTGGAGAGTCCCTGATGATGAGAAGAACAATAACTACCATGAAGGTACCTGATCAAGAAGCCCCTCAAAGGAAGTCCCTTTTCAGAACCACTTGCAAAGCAGGAGGTAAGGCATGTAAGGTTTTGATTGATTCTGGTTCTACTGAGAACTTTGTGTCTGAAGAAATGGTGGTGAAACTGAAGCTTAGGAGATTGCCTCATCCATCTCCATATAAAGTCTCATGGCTTACTCAAGGTCAGCAGACAACTGTAGAAGAGCAGGCTTGGGTAGAGTTTCAGATTGGTGGATATAAGGATAAGTTGTTGTTTGATATCACCAAGATGGATGCTTGCAACCTTTTGTTTGGTAGACCATGGCAATATGATCTGAAGGCACAGCATGATGGTGTTAAAAACACCTATAAAATCACTAAAGATGGTAAAGAAGTAACGTTATTCCCATTGAAGGAGAAAGAGGAGAAGTCTAAAGGCAAAGAAGTGAAGGTCATGCTGATGGAAGGCAAACAGTTCATGAAAGAAGTAGCAGCAGAAGGTGCAGTTGCATATGCCCTAATCCCATGTCTGAGTGTGAATAAGAAACAACAGCAAGAAGCCAAGACAGAGAAGAAGCCAAGGTTGATAGACCCAGCTGTCCAAGAGTTATTGGATAAGTACAAAGGTGTTATTTCAGAGGGAATGCCAAGATGCCTACCACCTGTCAGAGATATCAGTCATTGCATAGACTTGATTCCAGGGTCTACACTTCCAAATAAAGCAGCTTATAAGCTTACCCCAGAACAGAATGCAGAAGTAGCCAGGCAGATTGAAGAATTGATGAATTCAGGTCTGATTGGGAAGAGTTTGAGTCCATGTGCAGTACCAGCTGTACTAGCACCAAAGAAGGAAGGCACTTGGAGACTTTGCACCGATTCCAGAGCCATCAACAAGATCACAATCAGGTATAGGTTTCCAATCCCCAGAATTGAGGATTTACTTGATTGTTTGGGAAATGCTAAGTACTTTACAAAAATAGACTTGAAGAGTGGGTACCATCAGATCAGGATTAGACCAGGTGATGAGTGGAAGACAGCATTCAAAACAAATGAAGGATTGTATGAATGGAAGGTTATGCCATTTGGTTTGTCTAATGCCCCTAGTACTTTCATGAGGCTGATGAATGAGGTTCTGAAGGAATTCATTGGTAAGTTTGTCATAGTCTATTTAGATGACATTCTGATTTTCAGTAACACCAGAGAAGAACATCTCAGGCATATAGAGCTGGTTCTCAAGAGGTTACATGAAGAGAAGCTGATGATAAACTTGGACAAGTGTCTGTTCCTGAAACAGGAGATCACATATTTAGGTTTTGTCATCTCACAAGGAAAGCTGCAGATGGATAAGGAGAAGGTGAGTGTCATATTGAATTGGCCAACTCCACAGACCATGAATGAAGTCAGAAGTTTCCATGGGTTAGCAACCTTCTACAGAAAGTTCATCAGAGGGTTCAGTCATATTTGTGCACCCATGTTGGATACTATAAAAGGAGGACAGAAGTGCAGGTTTGTTTGGACTCAAGGAGCAGATGATTCCTTTGAGGCATTGAAGAGGAAGGTGGCACAGCAGCCAGTCCTTGCACTTCCAGATTTCAACAAGATCTTTCAGGTAGAGTGTGATGCCAGTCACATGGCCATTGGAGCAGTACTCAGTCAAGAGGGTAGACCAATTGCATTTTTCAGTGAAAAGCTCAATGATGCTAAGAAAAGGTATTCATCATATGATCTGGAAATGTATGCTTTAGTTCAGTCCCTAAAGAAATGGAGGCATTATCTGTTGCCAAAGGAGTTCATAGTTTTCACAGACAACCAGGCTTTGAGTTTCATCAACAGCCAAGAGAAGCTGAACCACAGACATATGAAGTGGGTAGAAACACTACAGGCTTTCACTTTTACCTTGAAGCATAAGAAAGGGGTTAAGAACAAAGTTGCAGATGCTTTGAGCAGAAGAGTTCTCACAGTCAATCAGATTCAGTTAGAGAGTGTTGGTATTGATTCACTCAAGACCATGTATGAGTCTGATGCTGACTTTGGAGAGATATATCAGGTCTGTACTTCTTTTGGGGAGAAATACCATGCTGAGTTCTCTGAATTCCTGATACAGGATGGATTGTTGTTCAAGGGTGGACAGTTGTGTATCCCAAGGTGTTCTATGAGGTTGAATATAATCAAGGAGAAACATTGTGGAGCCATGGCAGGTCATTTTGGTCTAGACAAGACTCTTGATCTGGTCAGGAGGCATTATTTCTGGCCTAAATTGCAGTCAGATGTCAGGAAATTTGTAGAAACCTGTGTAATTTGTCAAAAGGCTAAAGGCAGGTCAACTAATACAGGGTTATATCAGCCCTTACCCATTCCTTCCAGACCGTGGGAAAGCATCAGTATGGATTTTGTTTTAGGTTTGCCAAGGACCAGGAGAGGATTTGACAGTGTCTTTGTTGTAGTGGACAGGTTCAGTAAAATGGCACATTTCTTGCCATGCAAAACCACTGCAGATGCCTCATATATTGCAGATTTATTCTTCAGGGAAATTGTCAGAATTCATGGGTTACCTTTGAGCATAGTTTCAGACAGGGATGTGAAGTTTGTGGGTCACTTTTGGAGAACCCTTTGGAGGAAATTGGGAACCAATTTGTCTTTTTCCTCTGCATATCATCCTCAAACGGATGGACAAACTGAGGTAGTGAACCGTTCCTTGGGGAATCTACTTAGATGCTTGACAAAACAGCATGGAGAGAAGTGGGACAATATTCTGTCTCAAGCTGAGTTTTCATACAATGATACTGTCAACAGGAGCACAGGAAAATCGCCTTTTCAGGTAGTGTATGGAATGCATCCCAGAGGTATTTTAGAGTTGCGAGAGCTACCTACAGCAGATCCTGTTAGTGCAAATGGAGAAGCTTTTGCTGAAGCAATCAAAGAAGTTCATGATCAGGTTAGGACCCAACTCCAGCAAACCACTTTGAAATATAAGGAATATGCTGACAAGAAGAAGAAGGATGTTCAATTTGCTGTTGGAGATTTGGTTTGGGTTCACTTGAAGAAAGACAGGCTTCCTAAGGGAAAGTATACTAAGCTCATGCAAAAGAAAGTTGGACCATGTCAGATTTTGCAAAAGCATGGACAAAATGCTTATGAAATCCAACTCCCACCTGATCTCGGTTTATCTCCTATCTTCAATGTATGTGACTTAACTCCATACAAGGCTAATTCAGATGCAGATCAGGATATCCTATAGGATACAGTTGCTGAAGACATTCCTCAACATGATCCTCCACAGATACAGCAGATTTTGGACACTAGAGTGGTCAAACAGACCAGGAACAAGAAGTACTTGGAGTACCTCGTCTCTTGGAAGGGACAGCCGAACTCTGAAGCAGTATGGATGCCTGCAGAACAGATACAGAAACATGGTGCCGACCTGGATACTCTCATCTCAAGTGGACTTGAGATTTCTTCTCTTGGGGAGTATGGTGCAGGAGCACCCGCACATGATCAGGATATAGGTCCGCATGATGACATACATGATCAGGATGTAGGATAATTATCAGCATGATGACAGGATAGTCTATTTTTAGTATGTTTGACTTCTTCATGTAATAAGGTCCATTGGACCGATGCTATGTAATAGATCAGCATAGGAGTATGTGTAGGCAGTTAGAGATCGGGATAAGATAGTCTGAGTTGTCCTCTCTCCCAGCCGCTTGGAAGCTCCCAGCCGCTGGGAAGTGAAGTTGGTAGTACTCGAAGGATTTGTTATATATACCTTCGATCTGTTAGGGTTTAGATACATTGAGTTCATATTGATAGTTCATGTTGAGTTTGATAGGTGTTATGTTCAGGAGAATAGTACTGGTGATATGCTGTACTGGTGATCAGTCCAGATATTGTGAAGTAGAGTTGTAAAAGCAGGACCTTTGAATTTCAAGTGAATAAGATCTCATCTTTTGCAGCATTTGAGTTGATCAGTTGTATTTGTGTTGATTTCCTTTTCTGTTTGCAAGTTAATGGGCACTTTCAACCCTTCCACCGGTTGAACCTGCAAATCGGTGGAATGGTTCTGTATCATAGTTTAGTTTGCATTTGTGTTTTCTATTTCTGCATTGCATTGTTCAGGAGATCAGTCAGGAGCATGCTGTGAATCAGCCTAGCATCCTCATGTGCTAGGTCTAGAAGAAAAGTTGTTAGATTTTGGTTTGAAGGTGATCCGGCCCGGTCGTCACATGATCTTTGTGAAATTATGCAGTTTTGAGTGTTTACATGCAGCGGACTGATACACAGGAGTCTGCAGGTGTGTTTCCAGCCGGAACAAGCCGCATCGTCATCTGCGAATGCATCGTCTTCAGGATCGGGTCGTGAAGTTGTTGAAGTTTGCATGTTGCAGGTGCATCATGATGTTTTGAGTTGGATATATACTCAGTGTATATATCGCAGTCAGGATCATCTCTCGAAGAAGCTCACCATCCGCGTATCGCTAACTGATGCGGGTGTGAAAGTTAAGTTTTTTTGGCTAAGTGTTGAAGAGTTCATCAGGATGATGTGTGACGTCATCGTCATCAGGATATGACGTCATCGTCATCGAGATATTAAAAAATCCCTCAATGCGAGTTTATCCTGTTGTCGCTAAGTGGTTGAGTATCGGCGTAGGCAGGAAGTTGTATTAGCATCATCAGGAGGTTTCGAGGAACCGGATGTTTAATATCATGATGCTGTTGCTTGTATCGTCGGGCAGTGGAACATCGAAGGCAAATTGTTGAAGTGCAACGTCATCAGGATATTTGGGGCAACCGGATATTTTGGATATCCTGCTGACGAAGGTGATATTGAATATCATGATGATGCCGCTTGTGTTTGGCACCCGATGAACAGTGCAACCGGAGGAGGTTCGCGCCCGTTGATTATCATGATGATGATGATAGGCGACAAACGGAGGAGGTAAATATTAGTCGACAGGAGGATATTTGCGATCATCCGAAATATGATGATGCTGTTGAAATGTGATGATGCTGTTGGTGTTAGGAAATATGATGATGATGTTCAGCCGATAGACATTTTTATCAGGTTGTTTGTATTATTGGCTACTCCTTCCTGTTAGTTAGCCTCCGTTGCGTTCCACTCTGCATCAATCATCATTTTCATTCATCTCATTTTCTTATAGCATCTATCTCCCACATCATCAACAAACACCTAAAATCTAATCAATCCATCAAATTCAATTCATCAATCCAATTCTATTCACATCAACTCAAATCAAATTTAAATCAATCCAATTCTTCTTCAAATCACATCAATCCAATTCATCAATTCTTCAATTACATCATCCAATTCTTCAATCATCATTCAAATCATCAAGTCAATCCAAGCAATAAATCTCAAATGCAAGCCCATCATTAATCCATAACAATCAAGTCAATCAATCTTGTCAAATTATCCAATCACAATCAATGGTCTTGATCCTAATCTTATCGTAAACCAAATCAATCAATCATCATCAATGGGATATTGTCATGCCCACATTCACCATGTGGTTATGACACAATAACCACATGTCATGTCCACATTTGCCATGTGGTCATGACACGAATTACTAAAAATTTTCCCACCCAACTCTAAAAACCCCCTCGCATGCAACATGCATGCTTGGTGACACACGCACACAACATAGTTGTCTCTACAACTAACGTTAGGTACATCGCCCGAAGGTGGGGAAGGTCAATCACAATGGGATGATGCAATACTCTCTTCACCATCCCTACGAAATGAAAGCTACTAAGGGGGTTGGATTTCGTTCTGGATTCGAACCCTAGAGTTACTAATATGAAGAGGGATGATTTCGATATAAATCAAAATCTAACCTTAGGTCCACTATAGACCTACAAAAACTAACATTAAAATAATACGATAATTAAATCTGACTTTAATCACTTAATTAAACATCCAAAGCAAAAAGGGAAATTAATCGAACTAAACTAAACAATTATCTTCATCTAGTCTAGATAAATTTCGACAGCATAACGGGTCAAAATGGAATAAATCCTATAGTTATTTCGACAACATAACACCATCTCATCAACTATAGGAGGTTTGCAAAATTAAATTAAAATAATTTCTACCCCTAACCCTTTTCAAAATTTAATTAAATTAAATGCATAACCTTGACTATATATCCTACCCAAATATTTAAATAAATAAACATAACTAAATTTATACTTCAATTTCCAACATAATTATAATGTACATAAAATTTGTAAAAGGATCTATTTCATTTAATCATCATAAAGGAATAAATCAACCTCAGCGTATAAAAGTACACAATGGATAATACATTTTGAAATATATCAAGGTAATTAAAGTACTTCACCCACTCACTAAAATCCAAAACAAGGTCTTCCCACTCACAAGTGGGTTTAATCTTATTAAAACTAGATTAAATAAACTTTCTCCTAAAACTTAGGGCACCAAACCCTAGATATGATATTATAAATTCCTCCAAAACATCTCATTTGCTCACAATTCTAACATTGGTTTTGGTTATTGGTTGCAGGTTTCCAAGAAGTCCAAGTGGGAAAGTACCTTCCCAAAAAGGAGAATATCTAACTTGCTTGTTTTCAAATTTGCCTCTACAGGTTAAATGATTTCATTTATTTTCTAACATTTTCAAAAGAATGTTTGCATTGATTATTTAATTTATTTCTCTATTTTTGCTTCCTAAACAAACTATCTAACTTTTCTTATTCCATGTTTTCTAAAAAACTAAAGATAAGGTTTTCTTTGTTTTGCAAAAGTATTGTGCTCTGGTTTTTTTCACAGAGAGCTAAACATATGAATATATATATATATATATATATATATATATATATATATATATAAAGAACAGTAGAGAAACATATAATATAATATAATATAACAAAATATATATATATATATTATCACACATAAAGATATTTATTAAAGTTAAGGTCGAATGATTAAAAGTCACAGTGACTAAGTTTTTTTTAAACACAGAGGGTCTCGTTTTAGGGCCAAATGGCCACAGTTCTTCCACAAATATTATCTATGTTTTAAGGAAGGTGAGGGGGGCAGGGGCTCCGTCGCCCCCCCACAGAGCTTTGTGGGGGGGGACAGGGTCCCTTCCCCCCACAACATAGAAGAGAATAAAACGGCGGCGGCCGCAGGCGCAGGGGTTTCGACCCCTGGGACCTACCCTAGAAATTGTTGTCTTTTGTTAAAATAAATAAAAAATGCCAACACAGCCACGAAACCCTAGTCCAAAACGTGACTTCTATGCAACTTTTAATAAGTATTAAAACATGAATCTTAAGTTTAAAATATAGTGTTTATATATATATATATATATATATCACTATATATATATATATATCACTGGCATAAGAAAATTTATCATTGTGTAAAAAAATAGTGAACATAAAAAAACAACAAGCCCATTTCTTTATATATATATATATATATATATAACACAATAACCTAGGCAAAATAGAAATTAATAACCCAAGCATGAATAGAATAACTTTCATTTAACCCAAGAGTCTATTTATTTTGTTTTAACAACATAGGATAAAATATATCTATTTTTTTCCTATTATTCACAATAAGCTTTAAAGCATAATTTTAGATCACAAGAGGCCTATTATATACTTATTTTTCTTTCCACAAAACATTTTCCTTTGCATACTAAATAGAAATAAGGAGAGAGGGAGAGTGAGATGTATTATTATTTCAACAATAGAAAGAAAGTAAATTTATTACTTCATTTATTTAACTTAGTGCCATATTTACAAGAAAGTAAGGAAGGCTACAACTCTTATGGGAGCTCACTCTCCAAACTAGAGTAAACTTATTACAAACCCAAAATAAGGATAAGGCATCTCAATGCCTTCATTTTTACAAAAACACTTAAAGCTAATAACTCAAGTTTCTTTCCAATCCAAACTTCTCCATAGCCACCAAATGAACCTACAAAACAAACCAAATAGATCACCATGCCCATGGGAAGCTCTCCTCCCAACCTAGGCCTACAAGTAGGCCACCCCCAAGCTAGAAGGCCTTTCAATAACCAAGGTTCATACCACAAGGGTTACAAAACACACGCACCAAACACAATAATACCCTCTCAAGTCAAAACACAAAACTAACCCATTTTGAAAATGAGTTTGAAGGGTGAGAGAGTGGACTACTCTCAACTCAAGGAGACCCAAAACTCAAATACTCATAAAACCTTGGCCTCTTGCCATAAACTTCTCATAATTTCATCACAAGACACTCTTGCCATAAAACCATACTTCTCAAATTACAATACAAGGTCCATGGCCATAAAAACTATAACAAAATGAAAAGGGGAAACTGAGGAGGTTCACACCTCTCTCACCCAAGACAAAGGTGAGCTCTCTCATATGGAGAGCTAACCAACACAACCATTTAAAAACCCACACACACAAAACTAAAATAACATAAGCATACCCACATAAAACATACATAATGCATAAGCAAAACAAGAAATAGGCATGAAGCCTTGAGAGCTTACCTCTCAAGATTTAAGGGTAGAGGATGTTGGTGAAGAGCTTTCCACAAGACCTTCCCAAATCCTTCAAGTCTCCTCAAGTCCTTCTCTCCATCCCCACACAAACATAAAAATGTAAAAAGAAAGAACCCTTATCTCTTCTCAAAGAGAGAGATAAATAGGCTTGCTCACAAGCCCTAATGAATGAGAAGGTGACACTTGTCATCCTCTCCTCCATCCACATAACCCTCCTTACAAACCCACAAGAATGAGGAGGTGACACTTGTCATCTCCCCATTCCACAAAAATACACACTCTCCTACAAATTCTCTCACACATGTGTGAGAGCATAGGGAGGAGTGAGCACACAAAGGAAGCTTCTCATGAATGAGGAGGTGACACTTGTCACCTTGTCATTCAAATAAACTACACTCTTCCCCACAAATGCTCTCACATATGTGTGAGAGCATAGGGAAGAGGTCTCACACATGTGAGAAGCTTCAAGAAGCTTCTAAAGCACTTGAGGCAAGGGTAACCTTACCCTAAGTGTGTGAGGTTAGGTTAGGTGAGATGGTGACATGCCAACTACCTCTCACATCTCCCCAAACTCGTCACTTGACTCAAGAACCAAGCTTGGGTGACCAAACAAGAGTTAAAACAAGTTTAAACATGCTAAGAATGGTCCTAGACCCTAGGGGTATGACCTAGGGTCAATATTTGACCATTATTAAAACTAGGTAACACATAAATTCACTTGAAAATGGCTCCAAACATTTAGCACTAAAAATTGTGCAAACCCAACATTACAATTTTTACAAAACATCAAAGAGATAAATTTAAAAAGGGGTAAACCTTACAAAATATCATAAATCAAATACAACATAATCAACATTCTCAAACACAAATGACTTTAGTCCAACTTAGGACTAGGTTGGCTTAACAGGGATATAACATATGGTTATTGTCTGACTTCTGATTTCCATGGGCATATAAAGTTACCTACACACTTTCACAAACCCATTAATAGCACATGGTACATATAGTCAAAGCGAAGTGAAATACATATAACACACACATGATTGTATAATCACATATAACATCAATAAAAACCACATGCTAACATATATATGTTTCTCAAATCATTCACCATTCACAAGTATAATCAGAATCACATAATGTAAGATATATCATCAATTTCACCATCAATACACATACCAATAGCATCAAATGCAACATAGCATCTAAACATCATATCATCAAATGAAATCTAACATGAGATCTAATCATCCACAAAGCATAAACCATCTATCTAATCAAGCATAAGATATAGTAAAGAAGGTCTAAGTACGGGATCAACAGTCCCCAAAGTCCATGTGTCCATCACAAAATCCATCCAATGAGTACTATAAGAAACAATATAAGGTGAGGTAAAAGTAGGCCTCACATATATATTGTTCCCACATCCTTGTGTTGATCTAGGGATATATTGTTCCCCGCAATGACAACACTATCTTTATCACTATCATCATCAATCAAACAAAGAATCAATCATTGGTTTACAGCTTAACAAGAGCAATACCTTGTTTGTTTTTGAATCATTTGTGCATGTTTTCTTGCTTGCTTGTGTGTGTTATTATTTTATCTTGCATTTGTTTCAAATTCGAATCATTCCAGCTAATATTCATATCTTGTGTATGTTGGAATAGCTTTTTGCATTAATCTTTGCATCTAAGGTCATATCGTACCTTTTGTGCATTAGGACTTTAATTCTCTAAGTTTTATTCCTCATATGTTAGACAAGGTTGTATTATGCTGGTGCACAAGACACATCATCACCCTAGTCCTTATACCTTACTGCATAATGTCTAGTGCTATATTAAACATCATGGTTGCTCACCTTCACTGCAGCATAACGCATCATTCATTTCTTCTATCCATCCCTCATCTTTCTTCCTTAACCAATCTCTTTCATTTTGAGAGCCTACCCATGTTTGTCCAACCCACCTATCCTCTTGAGGGGGCATCATCATCCTATATTTCCATCATCATCCTTTTCCTCTATCCATACCTTAGCTTCTTTGAAATGATGTTACTCGACACAAATCTCATCATCTCGAACATCATCTCAAAGAGGGGCAAAATGTAGACACCCAAATTTGTCCATCTCTTGCAACACCTAGTCAAATACATTATTAGAGACATCATGTAGCATTTTGTCCTAATCTCACTTCTAATCCCATTTATCCCACTTAGCTAATTAATTAAATAAATTTTATTTATTTAATTATTTTCCCATCCTAATCACCTAGCCAATTAATTAAATAAATCTCATTTATTTAATTAAATTTCCCTCACATGTCCCAACTAATTCAAATAAAATATTTGAATTAGGTCCTCACCTTTCACCACATTCCAACACTTGTCCACTTCTCAATTGAATCATATGTGGTAATAAAACTTTCATTTAATATCCTCCACATGTACAACTAATAAGACCTAATTTTATTAAATAAAGGTTTTTGTGTACACGATCACACAAACTTTATTCTCCCCCTTACACTTGTCACATGACTACAATTCCTCAAAGAGTGGGAAAAGCTATTCAATCCTATCCATCCACATCGATCATTTAGCCTTTAATCTTAGCCCTCCATTCAAATCAATCATTTCTTATAAATCAACCCTCTCACAAGCCATTTGCAATGCATTGAGTCTTGAGTATCCTTATGGTGTCAAAATTTCATTAGAGCCTTTGCATCATTCATCTATCATCTTTTCATCTATCATCTTCATCTTCATCTTAATGTTATGCTAGTAAATTGAGAAATCAACATATCAAATCACTCAATCAACCTATCTTGCATGTATCTATCATTGTATCTATCTGAGGTATTGAAGATTTGGATCAGGTAATGCATTTCATTGTTTTATCATTTTCATTTATCCATTTTTTTCTTATAAAGTAGGTATGCCCCCCCTAGAGAGTATAGGCGGGTTTGAGTAACACAAGTGTGCTCTCGAAATGGATGAAAAAGATGTTGGGAAAGAAATATGAGGATATATGATTGGATGTTAATGATGGGGTTAGAAGAATGGATGTTAATGATAGAAGATGGGATGAGACGATAATGGATAGAAGTAGGTACAAGGTGAATGTTGAGGATGAGAGGATTTGTTGAGAAAATGGAGGAGAGAGAGATGTGAATGGATGGGGTGGATGCTTGGCATGCTGGCTAGTTTGAGAAACTTGGTATTTGATATAGCACTGGACATTATCCACTAGGGTATAAAGGCCATGGTGATGATGTGCCTTGTGCATAAAAGATTGACCCAAAAGGAAAAGGTCATGAGGGAGCATATTTTGTATGGCACCATGATATAGAAGACCATGATGTCATTGTGGTGATATGTGGCAAGGATCATCACAAATGGAAGATAAAATGATAAAACACACATAAGAAAGCATGCACAAATAATACAAAGACAAACAAGGTTTTACACTTGGTTAAGTTAAAAGCCAAATATTGATTGATGATGATGATAGTGTTGTTGATGTGGGAACGATATATCTAAAAATAACATGAGGGTTGGGAATGATAAATCCTGATGACGATGGATGGGTTTGAATTGATTAAGGCTTGCAATAAGGCTAGGAACAAAACCAAGGGATGATTTCCTTAGAGTGTTAGGCTAGATTTGTGTGCATTAAGATTTTCTTGCAATGATTAGATTTCTTTAGGATGGTTGCATTAGATTGTGTTTGGGTAGCCTTTTTCTTGGAACCAATGATAAAGGAGAAAACCAAGTCTAGGGATAAGGATGAAAGGAGCATTGGATGGAAGTGCCAAGGAATTTTTGATAGTGGATAGGATGGATGGAGGGGTTTAGAATGTGGTCTCAAAGGACTATGTCACATAGGAATAACATGCCCCACTTGAGATATGCCACTCATGACATTGTGTTGCAATACTAGTGATGATATATGGTAGGATTTATGGCAAAAGATTGGGTATACCAAGAGGTGTTCAAAGCATGTTTCAACATTGTGCCCCTATCCTTATCAAGGTCAAAAGTAGGAAGGGGTGATGGATTAGGTATGATGGGTTAGATATGTAGATATAATGGATGGGTAGGATAGGATGGGAGAGGCTTGCCCCTAAGTGTAGGTACTCATAGACGGTCGATTTGTGCATGACACACCAAAATAGGTTTTCATCATGGTACTTGTCCAAGGTGCCATAAAAATGGTTGTCACCACCAGATAAATTTTCTCTTTACTTTTTTTTCTTTTTTTTTAAATTTTAAGTTTTTAGATTTTTTTATTTTTTATCTTTTTGATTTTTTGATTTTTGATTTTTTTATTTTTTCTTTTGATTTTTCAAATGTAAGAGGCTAGGGTCGGATGGATGGATTTGGATATGGGATTTTTGGACTCAAGTGTCTATTTCCATGGTGATTTAATAGTATCCCATTTTGAATGGCAACTCCATACATACCTATTAGATGTAAAAAAAGGATAGGTTGAAATGTAATTAAGATAGATTCAATCAAACCCCCCTTCACATTAACATTCAAGGACAAAAAATGAGCTAAGTCACTACTGATTCAAGAGGACTTAGCTATAGGTTTGATGTCGCTATGGAATGATAAGGAAAGATAGAATAGATTCATGAATTTGTTAAATCTTAGTTCAATTAAGCCTCAAACCCTAATTATATGAAATCGTATACAGATGAATGAAATACAATAGATGATCGTACATGAAGACACTAAATACAGATTAGAAACATACCAGGATTCATATTTTCAAAGGTGAAAACTTCAAGGACAATGGGGTGGGTGCCCAAGTCTGATACAACAACTTTTCTGTGGATCTAGAATAGTGATTTGTGTCGGATTGCAAGTTGCTTCAAAGTTTCTGAAAATGCCAGTTGGGAGGCCTACAAGGTGGGTGCCCTAGTCTAATAGAGTTGATTCTCTGCACTTTTTCTCTAGATCCCAAATCTCTATCCTCTACTTTGCTTCTCTACAACTCCACTTCTCCAAATCCCACACATGTAACATGCAATCACAAAGAGAGGGGATTGGGGGTTGTGGTGTTTAGGAGCTTGCCTCGGTCAAGCCCCAAAATGACATTCAAGCCTTCCAACACCATTGTTAGATAGAGTGTGTGCCCTTGCAGGGCAGAGGCCAAATCTAATGATAAGATAAATTGATTAAGGCACAAATAGATGTCACCTTAGAGGTGAAACCCTCACAGAGATGAAGAGCCTTCAAATCCTGAGGAGATGAGTTGATGAAGCTGAATCTACAACAAACACAACATAATTTTGTTCTGCAACATAATGAATTCCTTGAATACTCTTTTCTTGATAATCATAAGTTCACCTTAATCATCTAGGAGTAAAATGAAGTCATAAACCTATTTAAATATGCATTCCTGCTAAACTTTCGTAATTCAAATTGAAAAGGCCAACAAAAGGAAACCTTTATAAAGGTCCTATGCTGACATTCTAAAATTTAGGTCCCAACAAATTAGCCTGGACTTGGGCGCAGGTGGCCAAGTCCCAAGGCACTTTTTTGAGTCTTGATTAAGCTTTAAAATGAACTTCTAGGCCCCATTTAACATGGGTTTTGGGGGAAATTTCTCTAAGCTAAATTTTAAACATGTACGATGAAATTAAGGGGACCTAGAAGCTAAACTAGGAGGTAAAAAGTCATAGGGAAACTTTTTATGACATAACATTTAGGCCCCACTTTAATGTATGTATGATCTTACGATTCCATACATGCATTAAAGTATGGTTGAAAACACATCAAACATGACAGGCATATGAAGCTAAGGCATACACAAAGATTAAAGAACTATTTCTAGCCCCCAATCTTAGGTAAGCACTAGAAGACACATTGAATACACGTAAGACACAGAGAATATATACTTTGAAAGGATGCAACACATGGTGAATACAGTGGAAGCACGCAATACATGATGAAGACATGAGAGCAGTCATGCAATACACAATGAAGACAGTGATATAACATTTTATATATGAAATAAAATCCTAACTAAGGGGCAAGGGAGATCATTGCTACCCACCTTGAAATCACCAAAAATGAGCAATACAAAACCCAAAATGTAGGGGGAGTTCATCGTTATGTGCCTTGATACTACACCAGAGGGACGACACACCAAACAAAACCTGAGTGTGGGGGGAGCTCATCGCTATGTGCCTTAATACCACACAAGGGGAAGACATAGAAAAGGAAGACATGCAGAATACACGAGCTCCATATAGCATGCCATAGACATACTATACATCTTATACACAACAAACATAAGCGATAGAAGGAGATTATTGCTAAGTGCTACCATCTAAAACATGCCAAACACACTTGACTGTTGAGTTGTGCTACCACAACCGCCAAAGATACACCTAAGGGAGGATGACTCAAGATCCAACCGCACCTCATGATGAGGACTTTGTATAAAAAGATGTGCACTAGCTCAAGAGATACACCATCCCACTTTTTGCAGAAGGGTTTTGTATAAAAGGATACGCACTAGCTCAAGAGATACATTATCCCACCTTGCGGAGAGGGATTTTTTATTGCAATTTAAATAAGGATGTGTACTAGCTCAAGAGATACACCATCCTGCCTCATGGAGAGGGATTTTTTTATTGCAATTTAAATAAGGATGTGCACTAGCTCAAGAGATACACCATCCCACCTCATAGAGGGCTTTTTTTATTGCAATTTAAATAAGGATGTACACTAGCTCAAGAGATACACCATCCCACCTCATGGAGAGGGCTTACAAACATGCTTCGTCAATGTCAAAATAATCAAGCAGATACCATTATATATGCCCCCACCTTAAGGTGGTTGATTTCGCTTATTGATATCAAGCACATTAAGGTAGAGAGAAAACATGCAAGGGAACAAGAGCTCTCGCAAAGCCCATGCCCCCGAGGTGACATGTGCTTACGATCGCCGAATGTTCCCACAAACACATTGATATGATTTGCTAAGATAAACAACAAGATGGTTAGAAATCTTATTCTAAGATAATAAACAAATCAAATTATGAAAGTTATGCTTAAAAATAGTCACATCAAGGACCAAGGCTATACTCATGGGTTCGAAGCTGAGTATAACCATTGGGCTATACTGCAAGTACCTTGGAACCGAGTGTAGAAATAAGGTGAGATACCAATCAAAGTGTACAAGAGTAGATTGAATAGATTGTAAAATGTTAGTCACAAGAAATACCATAAGATGATAATCACACAGATTGATTCTACTAGTCAAGCATCAGATATATGTATAGATCAACCACATCTTCATATATGGACTAGGTCAATTTTTTGTTTCTTGTTGAAGGGACACACAATCCTTATCAGTATTTATTTTTTTATTCATCCGCTGACTAGGTAGGATCACTAAAGAAGGTAAAAATTAAAAGTGAGAGAGGAGACAAAGGGCCTTAGGAACACCACGTAAGAGGATGCCCCCAAAACACCCTCCACAATGCTATTAAACAAATAGAAGAATGGTCACAACAGAGGCGGTCTCTCAGTATCCTTGACCTTAGAAGAGTATCAAGGGTCATCCTAGGAGACCTAAACAACACATAGCACATCACGAAGGAACACAACACATAAGAGGAGGTCATGTAAGCAAGAAAAGATATGCTATGACAAAGGTGACCAAAAGGGTTAGAAATACTTACCTATGTACACAACCAAACTAGAAGTTATCGTTGAGAAAGTCATCTTCCTCCCAATCTTGAATGCAAGAGGAAAGAGGAACATAAGGTACAATTTCCTGACTTAAATTGTCATCCTTTATCTCTTCAGCCTTAAGCTCTTCTTTTTTTGATTCAATGTTAGGTGGTGAAATGTTCTCTTGTTGAAGTGGTGTCTTTCGAGCCAAGGCTTGTCTTCTCTTTCTTCCTTCTCTTGCTAGTCTATTCCTTCAAGTTTTATTAGTGATATTGTCAAGAGGAATCTCATGGTTTTCCATAGTCTTTTACATCTTAGAAGAAGAATTGGATATGTGATTAACTCTTTGTGATGCACTGCTTTATTTTCTATGGGTATCTCCTGATCCTTGTAGGGATGACAGAGGAGGAACCTCAGCAAATATCCCCTTACCTCACAGCCTAGGGGGTTCTTGTAATGCAGGTTGTTCTTTATTTGTTGTTTTTTGAATAGGGGTCCAACCAATTTTTATAGTAATTGTGATTTGTACCATCGATATCCCAAGAAAGTTTGATCTCGTCATGGTTTAGGTTCCTCAATAGGTTCCAGCCAAAAGTAATCAAGAATGAAGTTTTTCTGAGTAACTATAGGTTGCTATCAATTATGGTGAATAGTTCGTATGGACCCATTATGAGGAAATTTTAAGCATTTGTGAATGGTTGAAGGGACAACTTTCATAGCCTTGAGCCATGGATGGCCTAGTTTTATACGGAACAGGTTAGACGTGGGGATGATATCGAATGACTATTCTAAAGCTTTATCAAGCACTCGGACCATTAAAGTAATCTTCCCTATGGCCGAGAGTAAATCTCTAGTATATGTTTTTATCATCATGTCTATAGGCTCATAAGTTTCTTGTATTAATTTTTGTGAATAAAGGAACTCTTCTGTAGTGACATTAGTCATGCAATTTGGATCAATAAGGGCTCCTCTTGTAGGAGTCTCCATTATGTTAACAAAAATATGAAGGGGACCCTTAATGTCTCCAACTGTTCTATCATGTGTTGTAAATGTTATTTCTGGTTCAGGGGTCTTTCTTTTCTTGTAGAGTCAGGGAGAGATAATAGAATTTTTTACAATGAGAATCCATGGATGTGAGACCGTTTCACACCAAAGCACTTGTTTGAGGGATTTGGGTTATTGAAAGGGCTCAACGACACACAAAGTTCACAACAAACAAAGTGGGTAGGAGGAAAAAGTACTACACAACAAGGCAAAATAAGTGATTTTACAAGTTTGATCTAAAGGATGTGAATAAGGTGTGTAAACACTTAGTGTTGAAATACACACTGTGTAATTAAAAATATGCCAATTTTTACACAATAATATGAAATGATGAAATTTTCAAATCACCAATGGATGTATGCTTGAAAATGAATGCAATATCTGAAATGAAATGTATTTATGACAAATGTAATGAAACAATACAAGTTTGTACTTGTTTATGAACCTAAAATGCTCATTTTTTTCATTTTTTTCACTTTTTTCAATGTAAATGCACAAAAGATGTTATGATACTATGAAAAATGATGAATGAATGGAATCTAATCAAATATAATGTGTAAAAAAGGTTAGATATGATTCAAAAAGGATGCCAAAATCCTACAATGCTCAATGCACAATCAAAATTAAGGAAGAATGGATGGATGTGTTTATTTTTGTTGAAATACACAATGTGTAAATGCAAAATTTGAAATATAAATGCAAAGACACACCATGATGCAACACTACAGTCCAAAATAAGATTTGAAAGAGTGTTTAAATGAGTACTAAAATCTGAAATAATATTTTAACTACAAACCCTAGCTTTTGGAATTACCAGGTTATATGAAAAAATGCAAATTTCAAGTAAAACCCTAGAAAATGAGATATGCAAATGCAAGGTAAAAGATCATGAAATGATGTAATTTATCTCAAATCTGATTTAAATATCAGAAAAATAAATGTTTTCAAATATATGAAAGGAAAATAATGCAAAACTATGACTTAATGCAAGCCTAGAGTGCTTATTTTTTTTATTTTTTTATTTTTTTTCAAATGTATGCAAGATTTTTGAATGTATGATGATAAATATGATATAAATGAATGCAATGATTGATTACAACACTCAACAAGATGCAAGTTCAATAAAAACATAGGTTCACCAAAATGTTAGATGTAAAAAGAGGATAGGTTGAAATGTAATTAAGATAGATTCAATCAAACCCTCCCTTCACATTAACATTCAAGGACATGAGCTGAGCTAAGTCACTACTGATGCAAGAGGACTCAGCTACAGGTTTGATGTCACTATGGAATGATAAGGAAAGATATAATAGATTGATGAATTTGTTAAACCTTAGTTGAATTAAGCCTCAAACACTAATTATATGAAATCGCATATAGATGAATGAAATACGACAGATGATCACAAAGGAAGACACTAAATACATATTAGAACCATACTAGGATTCAGATTTTTAGAGGTAGAAACTTCAAGGACAACAAGACAGCCGCCCAAGTCTGATAGGGCAACTTTTCTGCAGATCTAGAATAGTGATCTGTGTCAGATCACAACCTGCTTCAGAATTTCTAGAAAGGCCAGTTGAGAGGACTATGGGGCGAGCACCCTAGTCCAATAGGGTTGATTCTATGCACTTTTTCTCCAGATCTTGAATCTTTATCATCTGCTTTGCTTCTCTACAACTCCACTTTTCCAAATCTTGCATCTGTAACCTGCAATCACAAAGAGAGGGGTTTGGGGGTTGTGGTGTTTAGGAGCTTGCCTTGGTCAAGCCCTGGAATGGCATTCAAGCCTTCCAACACCGTTGTTAGATAGAGTGCATGCCCTTGCAAGGAAGAGGCCAAATCCAATGATAAGATAAATTGATTGAGGCACAAATAGATGTCACCTTAGAGGTGAAACCCTCAACAGAGATGAAGAGCCTTCAAATCCTGAGGAGATGAGTTGATGAAGTTGAATCTGCAATAAACACAACACAATCATGATTTGCAACACAATGAATGCCTTGAATGCTCTTTGCTTGATAATCATAAGTTCACCTTAATCATTTAGGAGTAAAATGAAGTCATAAACCTATTTAAATATGTAGTCCCGCTAAAATTTGATAATTTAAATTGAAAAGGCCAACAAAAGGAAACCTTTTTAAAGGTCCTATGCTGACATCCTAAAATTTAGGTCCTGACAAATCAACCTGGACTTGGGTACAAGTACCCAAGTCCTAAAGCACTTCTTTGAGTCTTGATTAAGCTTTAAAATGAACCCCTAGGCCCCATTTAACATGGGTTTCTAGGAAATTACTTCAAGATAAGTTTTAAACATGCACGATGAAATTAAGGAGACCTAGGAGCTAAACTAGGAGGTAAAAAGTCATAGGGAGACTTTTTACGACATAACAAGACCATGTTGATGTTGGTAGAAATCTTGTTGATCACTAAGTGGGCTATAATGTTTAGAGGATGCTACCAAGGAAAATGGAATGGAAGGAAGGTTGGATGGAGGATGGATGGATTATGCAAAAGCTTGGATTAAAGGGGTGCAATTATGGATTTATGTTAAATAATTGATTTGGTTATATATAAGGGGTGGATGGAAGGTTGGGGTTCTGGAGGTGTGAGGAAATACCACAAGACCAAGGGGAATTACAACCACGAATAACACACACCATGATGGATTTTGAATCTTTTGATTTTGATTTAGGATTTTGGGTATATGCAATTTAGGATTGGAGGAGATGCTTGATTTTAGTTTTTGGGATCAGGATACGGGATTTTAGATTTTGGGATTG
Organism: Cunninghamia lanceolata; assembly: GCA_027924645.1. Taxonomy (NCBI): domain Eukaryota; kingdom Viridiplantae; phylum Streptophyta; class Pinopsida; order Cupressales; family Cupressaceae; genus Cunninghamia; species Cunninghamia lanceolata. The sequence goes on along the minus strand of BSBN01001051.1, from coordinate 1,037,645 downwards.
GGATGAGAATTTTAGATTTTGGGATTAGGATAGGGGATTTTGGGATTGCCAATTTTGGGATTTAGGTGTTGAACGCCCAGAATACTGAGGGGGGGGTGAATTAGTATTCTCTTAAACCATTTACATATCAAACATTTTAATCCATTTAGCATATTCAATTGCAGTAAAGGAAATTAAGCATAAAACATGTAGCCACAATTCTTAAAACATGAACACCAAGATTTTTATGTGGAAAACCCAAAACGAGAAAACCACTATGAGGATTAGCTCACAAGATATTATAATAAAGCAACTAGTTAAGGTTAATACAATTGGTGGACTCACTATCCAAGAATGCTCACTGCAGATGGATCACTACCAAAGGACTCACTGTCCTAAAAGAAACAGATAGAAGAGAATGGGTGGCTCACTGCAAGGATTTGAACTGTTTACAATTGCATCTAACATATGCATGGAGTACAGTTCCAATGAAGCTCAAAAATACAAATAGAGTAATCTGCCTACTATTCTGAAATAACAGACTTCTTTGTTCTGTATTCACTCAGTTTGCATCTATATACTCTTCTCACATCATTTGAATCATTTCATACTCATTCCATTACAACAACACCAAGAACAACCCTTCATATATATCTGCTTCTTTCATAATCATCAATTAAGTTGGCCTTATTGGATGTAATGTGCAAAATATGCCATATAGGATTTATTAGCCCCAAAACCTCACTCACATGCTTCACGCCAAGATTCAAACTTTTAAACAAATTGAAATAGGTAGACATGGATCTAAAATATCTCCCACTTAGCTATGTCAAACATATTTACCCACTACACAACATCAACACCTTCAAGTCGGCTCCACTGGTAGGACAACTACAAAGTAGACTATCCATCATTTCACAAAACTATATGCAGACCTCAAAATTGCTTGAAACTTGAAATATACATGCTATACCCATTCATAATCTTATCCTCAAATCCACATAGCAAACCATTCACTTGCGATGAAATGCAGAGTAACTCAAATCGCCACTGGCACTGTCAAAGCATTATCTATACAGAGTGTGATACTTTGTCAACACTAACTCTCATTCTGGAGGACTTCAGACCCTAAAAATTTGGATTTAGACTTTTTGAACATTTACTATCAACACCTTACAACTACAAAGAAAAAAATTTCATAACGAAGGAATGCGAACCATTCACTTGCTTTATACCAGACATAACTGTACTCTATTAGGCAGACTTCTACTAATCACATCTTTCACATGAGGGATCATCAGTGGACCAAATACTGGAATTAGATGTGTTTAATGACCAATAACAACATACCAGAATTATAGAACTAAATCTTCAATAGCGAGCTGATACAGACCAAAATACCAGAACTCTGTAGCTTAGTTTTGCCATCAACCTTTCTTGCCATCAATGACAACACTGCTTAATCACATGCATCACATTCTCTACCACATCATGCCCATGTTGCCAACAATCTCCCCCTTTGGCATTGATGGCAACATAACCAAAACTTCTTCGCAAAACACTCTCCCCCTATCTTTTTCACATGTTCCGCTCTCCCCCTTTGACATCAATGGCAAAGGGTGTACAAAGTAAACTTTGTACTAGATCTCCCCCTGTCTAGTATATATGTGTATATACAAACTGAATTGACTCCCCTTTGTATCTTATTCTTATACAGCAAGATATCAAAATTATTTTCCTTCTAGCCTTCCACATATGTACAAGAAGTCAGAAAAAGAAAGACTTACTAATTTTTGGGAAAGATATCTTTATAGATATTCTTTAGTTGAATTACTATTGAGTCCCATTGCACTTTTGCATAGTTTAATATTTGTATGTGTCCATTTATCTGCAAGAGTAGTTCTTCTGCTTTATCTACTGTTGTAGGGGCATCAATCATCTTCCCACTTTTCTTAGCCTCTCTTATCAAACCAATAAGAGAAGCCATCTTAAAACTGACTATCTCCCTTAGCTGAATTATTTGATCTTTTATTGACTCCTTTTGACTCTATAATTTCTTTATAATGGCATGATTGCTTTCCACTTCTTCTCTCAGATCTTTGTTTATGTCTTTCAATGGATCATAGGTTCTAGAGATTTTCACTAATTGAGTCTCATGGCCTTCAATTTTATCTTTTATTTCTTTTGTAGTTATGGGCCAAGATAAGCAAAATTGATATAATGCATTGGCATCACTTATCTAAATACTTTTTATAATATTGTTTAACAAAATGTGTGCCTTGGAGCACTTATTTGTCAATTCTATCAGTCTCTTGTTATCACACTCTTCTCTAACCTTCTTCTCAGCTACATTCTCAATGGACTCAAAATGATTATTTACAAACTCCATTAGTTTTCTCATTTTAAGGGCAGGAGATAAAAAACATCTCTCTTAATGTCAGGCACCATCTTCTCAAACACTATCAAAGCTTGATCCATCAACTCATTACCTTCTATATGAGATTGCAAAATTTCTTCCTAAGTAGTTGCCTGAAAGATTGTCCCCAATTGAAGTTTCTACAATGGAGAAATGCTGGCCAGATTGATCTGTCCTTCTAGGGATGGAACTTGCAATAGATCTGGTAAAGTCAATTTTTGTGAGTGTTTTTGGTTTGCCAAAAATTCTCTCATAGAGTCTATCAGAGAGGCTTTAGAACTTTCACCAATTTTATCCTTGTTCTCCTCTTCAGATATAGATATCATTTGAGGATTAGGAGTTTCTAGAGGATTGCTTTCATTAAGAGCTTGTTCTATTACAACATTTTCTGGAACAGAGGTATTGTTAGTAGTGTTATCAACTTGTTCTATAACGACATCATTATGTTCTCTTCTATCTTCAGCATTCTTATATTCAGGTGACTCCCTCATACCATCAGTGTTCTCTATGGTCTCTAGAGGGTTAGTCACATTTTGTTCTTCTGTATCTATGACTGGTGATGGATTTGGCATATCAGGCCTAGTCATCACATCATGCTCTGCACTTGTTTCTCCTTTTTCACATTTATCTCAGTCTAATCTTCTTCCTTATCCTCTTTAAAATCAAATTCCTCATTTCAATATCTTTTCTCATTGCCTCATCTCTTCTTTTTGTCAAAATGTCAGCAAGACTATCTAGTAATTTATCATCAATTTTAATCAAAGCAACATTGAATAGATCTAAATACCTAATAATAGCAATTTCAATGGTTGCCTTATATTCAACTGACCTCTCATCATACAATTCTACTACCTCCTTCAGATTGTCATATTCTAATATAGCATTTATGGTAGCTTCAAGTTGTAAAGGTAGAACACCAGATTTCTCTGACTTCTTTTGTTTTCCTTTCCTCTGTCAGTAGTTCTAGTCTTCTTCCTTTTCTTTTCCTTTCCTTGGCCTTTGGAAGATTGGCCTTCATTACTAGATTTAGCTTCTCTTTTCTCAAAGATGAAGCCTTCTTTCTCTTTCTTACTAACTTCTTATTTTGTAGCAATATCAATTTTTGTCCTTTTGACTTGTGTCTCTTTTCTAGAAACAAGACACTCTCTCTTTTTCTAAACCAGTTTAAGTCCTTCTTCTTCCTAAATGTTATCATGACTAACATATACTTCTCTAAAGGATGTTCCATTCACTGTTTTCTTCTTAACAAGTTGAGATTGTTTAGTAACACTGGCATTAACATTCTTTTCAGAACTTGCAGCAGGTATAGCTCCCGAGGCTTTAGGTGTAGCAGTAGGGGAGGAAGAGGTCCTTGATGACCTTCTGACACTAAGAACTTCCTTCTTACCTTCAGATGTTCCCTTGGATTTCTCCTTAGGTTTAGATTCCTCTTCAGCTCTTGCTTTCACCCTGTCTTATTGTACTTGTTCCTTAGATATGCCTATGTTATCGGCATAATCCTCAACTATCTTTTGAACTTTCTTCTTGATTTCCTTTTCCTTGTGTTTCAGATACACACTAATAGACTTTTCTTCATAAGTCCCAAACCTCTCTTGAGATGTGTCTCTTGGTGTGCTCAGCATTAGGTCTACAAGACCTGCAATGATATCTTCAGTCACTTCATATCCCATCTCAAGAATCCAAATTGTCCTTGGTGCCACTGCCTCCATCAGGCATTCATCCTTGGTAACCATGAAAACAATATCATCCTTGTATTTATCTACCACTTTCTTAGGGATCCTTTCCCTAGCATGCATCTTCTCCTAGAAACCTTGAAGTACCCCCATAATGCAACATTCTGACCATCATTATTTCCAATTCTTTAGAGGTGATTTATAATCTGAGTAGCGATAGGAATATGCCCAAGCCATACAATATTCTATGCACTTGGTAGCTCTTTAAGAAAATAGAATAACAAACAAATGATTAAAGTACCATATTTGAAAGGGTATTTGGAATCTTTTGTTTTCTTCAAATTCTCCAACAATTGTTGCCTTAGCAACTCACAGAGATCATAATTAGCATTCAGTTTCACTAACTTTTCACCATCTCATAAGTTGTGTTTATAGTAGTAGTTGAAACTGAATTTTCCCTATTGGTGAAGTAGATTTTATAACCTATCATCATAGAAGCATATTTGACTATTAGATCTTCAATGTCATTCACTGTTAATGCTCTTTTATCAAATTTTGCTCATGTAAGCTTCATTACCACATCATTTTTGACAGATTTTAATGCTGGAACAATTCCAGTGGAACACAGTCCTGTCACCACTCTAATGGCTTCTTTGTTAATCATATGCGAAATGTCCAGCCACATGAATTATCATGAATTTGGCTCAAGACATATCTAACCCAAGCATCTTCATAGCATAGAATAGGGAAATTGTTCCAAACATCCAACTTCTTTTTTGTTAGGGTACTATATTAAATCTTCAAATCAAAGTTATCATCAGATAACTCCTTAACCCAGATTTCTCCTAGTTTAGCATGGTTATATTCCTCCATTTTAGTGTGAATGTACATCCTTACATCCTCAGTATGCAAAAGAGCATAGGGTATTCTTGAGAAAGCGCCATTCGTATCTGTTTCCATAGACTTGAATGGGTGTTTCTTGAATATGGGGTGAGGTTTGTCTATAACGTCTATCACTTGTGGAAAAAACATTTTCAAAGAACGCTTTTCAATTGCTTTCAATTAGGGTTTGAAAGCACTGAATCTCAAGATGCTATGAACTCTTCTTCGTTGCACTACTCAGCTCTTGATCTACTCTTCGAAAGCTTTTAAGAAATACTTTGCTAAGAGAAATCCATTTTTTAAAACCATTTAGATCTGACCTAACTCACATTAAATTCTTCAAATAATAAAGTTGTCAAACCTTTCTCTGCACACACATTCATCTTTAAATGTTCTGCAATCTTCCGCGTTTCTTCTGGAGGTTTCTTTAATAGATCAAACATGTAGACTTACACCATATATCTTTGTACCGAAGCATCAGCACCTTTTCTTTAGCAGGGGATGAAAGATTTTCATTAAATCTCCCCCTAAGCCAAAGCTCTCAACTTAGTTTTTGGAGGAAACTTCTGGACTAGATGTAACTTCATATACATCCTTAACCTCTGGTGCATCCTTCTTTATCCAGATCTTATTCATTTCCTTCTTTTGTGAAGCAATATCAATGGGTTCCTTATACCTTTGATGGTATCTTGTTTCATTGCACTCAAAACAGTTGTACATGTCTTTGATTTTAGTGCTTACGGAGAAAACTATGTTTCTTTTTTTGTCTCAACATTTCGGATCACACTCCATGATCCATCATTAGAAGAAAAGGAAGAGAATGCAAATGAGTTAGAATTGCAGAGAGGGTTACTTAAAAAGAGATAGAATAGGTGGGCATGGAAAACAAAATAGTCTCAAGGAGGCACACCAGGGTATGAGAAAAAGAATAGCTAAGGAAAAATAAAGAGTTTATTAAAAACTATCAAAGAGTCAAAAAAGGAAAGGATAGAAAGATGAGAAAGAGAGAGATGACAAAAAAGGAAAGAGCTTAATAAACTCTTTTTTTGTCATCTCTCTCTTTCTCATCTTTATATCCTTTCCTTTTTTGACTCTTTGATAGTTTTTAATAAACTCTTTATTTTGTCTTAGCTATTCTTTTTCTCATCCCCTGGTATGCCTCCTTGAGACTATTTTGTTTTCTGTGCCCACCTATTCTCTCTATTTTTAAGTAACCCTCTCTACAATTCTAACTTATTTGCATTCTCTTCCTTTTCTCTTGATGATGGATCATGGAGTGTGATCCGAAACGTTGAGACAAAAAAGCAACACAGTTTTCTCTTGAAGCACTAAAATCAATCATCATGGACTGTGGAAATATCATGTCTACAATGTACATGTCTTGCTGAGCATTTCTACTTCTTGCCTTTGATCTGTAGTTAGTTGCTTTATGTCAAAACTTATTACATGTATGCCAGTATCTATAAAATGGTTGAGCATTATTCCTGTTATACCTTGGTATTTTGCTTCTGCACTCATTTGCTTTGTGTCCCCTCTTATTGCATGCAAAACACCTAATAGAGTTCTGACTCACTTTACTTCTACATTCAGTAGCCCTATGACCAACTTTATTGCATGTAAAGTATTGACTAGAGAAAGATGGAACATTTTGATTCCTTCTACTTCTACATTCTATTATTTTGTGTCCATACTTATTGCAAAAATGACAAAAACCATTGAAATATGGGTATCTCTGAGCATTTGGTTGTCTGACTAGTGGTCTTCTAACTCTATTCCTTTTATTCCAAAATTGCTTGTTATTGTTCTTCTTGTTTTCAGCATTTGATGTCTATCTTAATTTTGAGCTTTCACCTTTTTAAAATCCTAAACCCTCTTTATCATTTGGACCTTTCTGATTTGCAATCATTTCATCAAGCTTTGCAAAGCTCACCTTGAATTTTTCTTCATGAATCTTTGTCTTCTCCAGATCTGATTTCAGATTCACAACCTCTTCTTCAAGCCTTGTACATTTTTCAGATTTACTTTCCACAACTGCATTAAGACATTCCTCAATTCTTTTCTTTTCTTTAACCTACACTTTTAGATCTCTGATGGTTCCATTTGCTTGCTCCAATTGTTCACTAACTTCCTTATGCTTGTCTCTAAGCTTCTTCACTTGCTCTTTCAATTTCCTATTGAATTCATTTGCTTCCTTAACATTTTCCTTTAGATCTTTGTTTTCTCCTTCAGTTCTTTCAAGATCTTCAAGAGTAGCATTGAGTCCTCCTATTTTGTCAAGCATACAGTCTTCTTCAATGGGATTAATAGTAGGAATCTCTTTTGGAGGAATAGGTAACCTTCTAGCAGCCATGTGTTCAATCTCCAAGATCTTCCTTGAGCGGTTAGGCTTCTTCCAAAGGACTTGGCTTTGATACCATTAGGGACCCAAATAGACTTAGGATTTGTAGACTTAGGATGGGGATGTTTGGATTTGGATTTAGGGTTTCAAGATTGGGATGGGGGATAGGGATGAACATTTGCAAATATGAATTTGGATGCTCAACTTGGATTCCTTACTTTTTTTTATCTTGGACCCACATTGATTTTGTGTTTCCTTTTTGATTTGTGGGCTTATGTGGCCTTTTGGATCTCTTATGATATATGACCTGATTTTAATTTGATTTTGCATTTTAATACTTTGTGAAATGGTGATCCTTGGATTCTTATGAGCTCTCTACTTCATATGCTAATGCATCCAAATCACTTTCAAAGTCTATGGCATGGTCCCATTGGGAGATATGATAGATAGGAATCTCATGAATCTTGTGATAGATTCATCATTTTGGAATAAAGCTAATGATGTGTGTGTTCATTGATCCTAGGTGATTTTAGGTGATGGATGGCTAAGGTTGGTGAGAGCGATAGAAATTTTAATGAAGGGATTGGTGGCAACAAACTCGTTGTAGGAGTGATGGGAGGAGCTTGTTCTAGAAGAATTTCCCTTAGGATTTGTGGAGGTGTTACCAACATCCTTAGATTGTTTTTCGCGAGATTGGTAGTTGATGCCCTAAAATCCTTTATTTGCTTTGAAATGTATGGGCTCCAAGATTCCTTACTCATGAAGGCCTAATCCTTTTCCTTGATAATTCATGATTTGAATTATTTTATTTGAAATGAGATATTCATTATTTGGAAACAAGACTCAAATTTACTTTTAGATATGGAGGAATTAGTGGTAGATATAAGGTGCCCTTCGGCTACAAGAAAAATGAAGAAAACAAAGATGGTGGAACTAAGGTGATAGAGTTGTGGTTTAGGGATGGTATGGATGGGGGTACTTTTCTCTTGAGAGGGTATGGGATCATGAAAGGGATTATCTTGGATGCTTAGATCTTGATTTAGGTGAGGACATGTTTGGGCATGATTTGAAACAAGCTCTTGACACATCTTGATTTGATTAGATGACACGAGGGAGGAGTGTCATTTTCTTTGATTAATGCATGGATAGACTCTTCGAGTTGGGCATATGGATACGTGGGGGGTTTTTTATGCTTATGGATTTGGGATTTAATGGATTTGATGGACCTTTGGAAAGATTGGCACTTATTTTTCCACATAGGTAGGCTTGGGGGGATGATGGCCCTAGGATTTTGGTTGTTCTTTATAGGCTTTGGGTTAATGATTGCATCGTCAACAACACATTTGGATTTGGTAGGGAAGGATGGCCTTGGATAAGTGGGGTTACATGGCTCCACAACTTTTCTTTTGTGATTTTTCTTGAGATTATTTGTTATTAGTCCTTGGAGAAAATATGAGGTCAACTTGTATGTGGTAGGGTTGGATCATGAATTTTTTATTTGGATTTATTGGTGGTGGGATTAATATGATGGGTTGGTTTGCAAAGATATTGAGGATGAAATATTTGGATAGGAATTGGAGACTACAAGGTGCTCATGTAAGGTTGGGATTCGAGACATGTATGGGAAATGAGGGGCTTGGGCTAGAGTGGTGTTTCCCTTGTCAAAGGTACCACGGGGATAACCAATAGATATGCATTTAGGATTGGCAGGATAGCTAGTGCAAGTTAGTTATTGGTTGAAAGGATCTTGTATGTTCATGGGTGGACAATGAAATCTTATGGTAAGCTTGTCTGTGATGATGTCATCAAAAGAGTTGAGTGTATATTCATTTTGATCAACAAGACTATCATCATCATCATAGTCAAAGGGATTTTGATATTGATTATGATGAGGGTACTCATCAAAATAAAATAGATTAGATGTTTCCATGATTTTTTCTTTGGATTGTTGATGACTTGATTTTGAGATGATGTGATTTTTGGATGATTCGATGACTTTGGCTTGGATCTTAAGATTTGCTTTGATATCAAAAGGATTATAGATTTTGGGTGGAAGTGTGGATTGGGTCTAGGACACCAGGTAGCTTGAGGTTGGGTGTGATCAAGGTCAAGGATGCATGAAACTTGATGTTTTCTTTGTTTTATATGGGGGTGGATTTGATCTTAATTTGGGGGATTAGGTCAAGAAACCTAGATGACTTGATGTAGTGTTGATTTTGGGCAATGAGTTCTTAAAGGAGCCTTGACATTTAGCATTAATATTTTATTTGGATTAAGGGTTGATTTATTGATGAATTAAATAAGGCCTAGGACCTTGGAGGATGATTGATGCTTGACTTAGGATTTAGAATTTGAGGGATTAGGTTAAGGACCATTAGTGATGGTTGGCTTGATGTTTGATGGGGTTGAAAGTGTAAAGAAGCTAAGGTAGCAGAGCAACTTCCTACACTAATCTTGAGGGGAGAGATATGCAAAAAAAAGTATATCTTTACAACAGTTACAAAAATAAACACAACTAGCAATCATACCACAACACAATAATTACGTGGAGAAACCCTTTCCAGAGAAAAAACCCACACTCCAAAGCCGCCCAATATATTATTCAGGAATTAAGAAGATTACAATATACTTACAGAGCAAGCTTTCACATGAGTATAACCAACTAAAGATCTGGAGGCAACTCAACATCTATAAGACTCTTACACATAACCTCTATCTCAAGCTCCTGATATATAGGAGGTACAATACAGTAAATTGTCAATAGTAATTACAAAAAAATGAGCCAAAAAACTAGCCAAAAGTAGTACCCAAATTATCTCCAATCAAAGATGCCTTGTGATGTACCAAATCACACACCAACACATGTAACTCTTCCCTTTATAGCTCTTTTAAGTGTCAAACATGTTTTCACATTTCCCAAAATAGGAGGTCATAACTTTTGATCTAGGTGTCTAATTGACAAACCAATTGATGAGTCGAAAAGCTCGTGAAGAGATCTATCAAACTATAACCCACTTCTCTGGTTACAACAAATTTCTAGGCATTTAGGGACCTCTAAATTCCTCAAATCTAAGTTTGAAACTTTTTTTAGGAGTTACAAAAAATAGAAACTTTAATATCTTGCAATCTAGGTATGATCTTGAGTTGAAACTCACCAAGATGTTTACTTGGAAGTTCTGCACCTTTTGGAAAAATTTTAGGTCTATCAAAGGTCAAATGTAGAGTTACTAAAAGTAGTAAGCCCTGCCATTTTTAGCCCCTTTTGAAACTTTGATAGTTCTAAACCATTCTTCAAGATAAAGGGTATTCGAAAAGACCAAAACTGGGAAGAATAGTAACCTTTTGTAGTTGCACGGTTGAGACACCTTTCCTAACATAAAGGATTTAATTAGGTCAAGTATTTGATTGGATGGACTTGGGTTAATTAGATGAATATTGGGATGAAGGTGCAATGCCTTGTTGGATTTTGATTTGGATGATGGATTGGATTGCGGTTTGAGTTTGGATTTTGAAGGATGGGTGAATTAGGTTTGGGAAAAAGATGGCTTGATTTAAGATTGGTTTGTGAGATTGGTACGGGGAATGATTTTGATTTTGATTTGAGTTAAGGTTGATTTTGGATAGAAGGTCTAGGACCTTAGGAACTTGATGATGGATTTTGTTTGATGATGATTTGATTGGTTTAATGTTTGATGTTTGATTTTCTTGGTTAGGATGGAGATTGATGTAGGAGTGATTGGGTTTAGATTTGGGTGATTTGATTGAGATTATATTGGGATTGGAGTGGATTAGGAGTGATTACTTTTCTTGATTTGGTGTTATTGGATTGGATGGATTTGATAGGGTTGATTGGGATTTGATTAAGATTGGGATTGGATTAAACTTGATGGGGTTTTGATTGTGATTGATTAGGTTTGATTTGGAAGTTGGATTAAGCATGGGGCCTTGTTGGATTTTGGTTTTGATTTTTCAGTTTTGTGGTAACTTGATGGGTGATGTGATTGGATTAGGTACAAAGATCTTGGATAATGATATTAATTCCAGGGTGATTGTTTTGATTGGGATTGGATGAATATTTGGTTTGATCTTGGCTTGTGGATGGGTGGACTTAAGATTATTTTATTAGGATTTTGAGATTGGGGATTGATTTTCAAGATTTGGGATCTTGGATGGATGGATGTGTGTCAAGATTTAGATTTCATTAGCTTGAGAGGATTTTTGGACTTTTAGGACTTGATGATTTTGTGGTTGTTGAAGATTTTACAAATGATTTTGGATTTTTGGGAGGATGGCATGGGTTTCACACAATTGAAGACACACCAAGAATGCACACAAGCCTAATTTATTCAAGTGGAAGGGCATACACTTGTAATCCCACCGTTAATGCCTTGTCTAGGCATAAAAAGTAGGGCCCATGAGAAGGCACTAACTATTTTTATCCCCAAGATCACACAAAGGTGTGAGAGGAGAGAATACATGGCCTACAATCTCATTTTAGGCATGCAATGAGTAACTTCATGATGCTAACTAGTGCATTACAAGAATACATGATTGAAGGGTCTTATTTAGGCTATATAAGGTATGCTATTGGATGTCCTCAATATAATCAAAAGTATGGGAGGCAAAAGTCCATAAATAAGGTGTATGTCTAATGGCTTGATGTGAGAGGGTAACTCACTCTTCTCCTTCACTTTGCAAGGTATAAAATTATTGAAATCTTATCCCAAAATCATAAATTTACCTTGCCGGGGGAATCTTTTGATTCTCTCCTAAATTTCTATACTCTACTAGAACACGTGGATTTGGGTCATCCCCCATTGTGATGAAATCCAAAGGCGGGTTTGTTAAAAGAAAGAAAGGACTAGATGTTTTTATTTCCATGGTCACCTTTTAGTGTGAGGAAAGAGCATACACAATGACTCTTTTAAGATAAAATAAAAGTGAATAAAAAGGTGTTTTTGATTTCGAGGATCACCTTTCAATGCAAGGGAAGAGTATACACACCTAAGAATTCACACAAACACGCCACACATGTTCATTGACCTTAAACATACAAATGTGTAATTAACATTTAGTAGGAAAAATAATTCTTTGACAAGTGTGTTGCACCCACAAAATGTTAGTAGTTTGATAAAAAAAAGGTCCTTGTCACATAGAAAATGATGCAATCAAGGTGTTTGTAGCAAAAGTTGAAAGAAAAAATATGCAAAGATGTTTCAAAGTGATATATCTAGGATGTATGATAAAAATGTCAAAAAATGACCTAGCCCAAGGTGAAGGCAGTAGAACCAACTTTCTAACACTTATAAAAATGTAAAAATTTAAATCCATGGGTAAAAGCTATGCAAATTTGAATAATAGGGCCTATTGGAGCAAAAAGTGGGCTAGAGAGGGGGATAGGATGTCTGCGAAATAGACAAGTTGTTTGTGGGGTAGACAAGACAAGAGGTTAGGACAGGTGGATAAGGAAATAGGACAATGGACAAGGTTTAGACCTGGCACATGGAGGTAGGATGAGTACACAAGAAAGAAACAAAAGAGGTGGCAAGCAAGTGATGGAATGTAGAAAAGCATGGTGCATGGGGAAGGGCAAAGAATAGTGTAAATGGTGGCAGAGCAGGGGTTGAAAAGGGAGGTGGAGGATAGGGCGGAGGCCATAATGGAAAGAAAGGAGTGGTGTCAAGAGTGGAGGGTTTTTTTGTGATAGGGATCAGGGGCAAACACATTGTTCGTGGTGTTGGAGATATGCAACCATATAGACTAATTCCCCATAACCCAATAAGAGATTAATGTGCAACAATAACCAGAAATCCATATGCAAAAGAAATGGACAATCATACCATCAATGGTGATACAAGATATACCCTAGGAAAACCCTCCATGAAGGAAAAACCCAACCTCCAAAAGCATCCATCTCTCATGTATTATTCAGCAATAAAGATTACAATACATATGCAGAGATCACCTCTGAAACATCAAGCTCTCTCTACTTGCACTCCATGTGAACAAGCATGTAACCATACATCAAATGTCATGCTTCAAACCCTCACAAATGCAACCTACAAGAGATGCTCAAACAAGCTAAACCCAGTCAACAAGCTCACAAGCTAAAATAACCAACCTCTACAACTACCCGTGTGTTTGCTTTTCTAAACATAAGCTCACATAAATACAATATGTGGTATGGTAAAACCATCTTCCCAAAACCATGAGTCTAAAAAATCATTGACTCCACATTTAATTATTGGTACTAAGTTTACAGGTAATAATTAAATAATTACAAATAAATAAATAATTAATTACTCTACGTGTCCCACACATAAAATAATTAACCCAATGTTACAACTTTTACAAGTGACACAAATAAATATTTAATGTGGATAAACACATCACATGATGCACCACAAATAAATATTTATTTTACAATAAAATAATATCAATGTTATGCAAGGTGTGTACAACACACCTACTCCAACACATGGGGTGTTTAGGAAACAGGATGGGACTGGGACATACACACTATTGATAGGGGGCTTGGGAAATGGGATGGGGATGGGAATGATCCAAGGTGTAGTCTAGGTCAGGGTGTCCAAGGTCATGTTTGGGGATAGGTCATAGGGTACTGCACATAATGGGGTTAGGTAGGATGTGTGAGGGGTAGCATTTTTTTTGGCTTTAAATTTTTAAAAAAACACACTTGGGGGGGAAATGGAATGGGTGCATGAGATTTTTGGTTTGCCCAAAAATAAATAAAATTTTTAATTTTTAATTTATAAAAATAGAAATAATGTTGCTTGTATTGATTTTAAAAGAATACTTAAAAAAAACTAAACCATGCCTCTCCCCTTTTTTTGTTTTTCTTTTAATTTGCTTTGGAAACAAATAAAAATTTAGAGCCTAACAATATAGAAAATGCAAATTATTATTTTTTGTTTTTGATAATAAACAAAAAATTACAACCTAATAAGATATAAATGAATTTTTTTTTGTTATTTGGAAATGTTTATAATAAAAGGAAAATAAAAGAAATAAAATTTAAAATTTCTAACTCATTTTTAAAAACTTTTAAAATAAAATAGATAGAAATGCAATGAAAATAAATTTTTCTAAAAAAATTTGCTATTTTTTCTAACTTTACTAGGCATACCAAAATGAAGAAGAGAAAATCTAAACTTGTTAAATGCAAACTACAAATAAAAATTTCTACTTCAACATCAAATTAGAGCAATAAGGAATGCAAGATCAAAACATGAAACCAAATAAATGACTTCATAATGCAAACCTTCATTATGTAGATGTGCTCCTTTGATTATTGTTGATGAGGGATGAATGTGGTTTCTTTTCAAACTTTCAACATGCCTTTTTGATCCACTTGATTGATGAAAATGGTTTGAGGGATGATCAATTTATAGATTTATAGGATGGAGGATCAATGGATGAGATTGATTCTTGAGATCAATGGCTAGGGATGCTTGAGAGGCAAGGGTGCATGAGAAGCCACCATCTAGCACTTGGTGATTGATGGATTGAGAAGATATAGAGGGATAGGATTTTCTAGGTTTGAAATGGAGGGTGAGGACCAAAAAGTCATTTTTTGGATCCATGTGCACACATGGAGCCTTGTGCAACCTTGAGCCATGTGCAAGGTTGACTTGGATAATTGGGATTTGGAATGTGCAAGTGGTTAATTAGTTGATTAAGTGGAATTATTTAATCAACTTAATGGTTGAGGGGGAAAATAGGATAAATTAAATAAATAGTTTGTATATATTTAATTGTTGGGCATGTTGAAAGGGATGGTTGATTTAATTAAATAAATGTTGATTAATTTAATTAAAGGATGGAATATTAGAAGGTTGAATATGATTAATTAATTGATTGATTGATTGAAATTTATTTAATTAATGCTAGGGAATGGTTGGATAGGTTAACTAATAATTTATTTATTTAATCAACATTAGAAGGGTAGATATGCAGGATGAATTAGGTGATGGTAGGATGTGGTCAAATTTAGGTGTCTACAACACCTATCTAAAAGATGTGGCTGGAGGTGCTTATCCATCCTAAACAACAAATTTAATATAAGCACCACGTGGTTAAATTTAGGTGTCTACAACACCTATCTAAAAGATGTGGCTGGAGGTGCTTATCCATCCTAAACAATAAATTTAATATAAGCACCTCTAGAGATAGATATCTCTAAATAATTCTAAATAAAATAAAATAACTCTATACTAGTTGTTTCAAAGGTATTATGTACTATTTTATTTATAAAAGCATATTACTTATGATATTTTATTTACTAAAGTATATTCGTACCTACAACCACAATGGGTGTCTTTCAAGAGCTTAACCATCTGGTCTATCCCCCATGGGCTTATTTGAAGAGTTATTTTACTTTTGTATGTAACTTTTAATTTTACTCAAGAATTATTTTTGTTTTATTTTAACAAATTATCTACTTTTAACTTTTATTTCAAGAACTTTTTTTCTATTGGAATAAAATAAATAATACAACACATGCATACAATTATAAAATATTTAAATGAAAAACAATCCAAACACATAATTTCAATATTTTTTATTCTACTTATTAATCTATTTTCTTGCTGCTTTTTTATTTGTTTTTTCTTATTTAATAAGGCATTTCTAATATTATGTTTATTATTAAATGGCATCATTAATATTATGTTTATTATTAAATATTAATTTTTTAATGTGTAAATAGCTATCAAATTTAAGTTAAGGTGTTTTGTGTACTTGGTTACAACATGAGACTCCTTGTTGCCACTATAGAATGCCTATCGGCATAATAATTTTTATTATTAATGTTGAGTATTACCAGCCATACATTGTATTTGTTTCACATTTTTATTCTTATAGTATGTTGGCTATTTAATAGTTTTTTTTTAACATGCTCATGCCATTATACACCACCCCTTGTTTCCATTGTAGGTTATGCCTCTCAGCATAATTAATTTAGTATAGATATTTTTAATATGTACTAAAGGAGTTGAGTTTAGACATGCACTTAAATTGATAAATTTACAATTGAAACAGATGAAATAACTGAAATAAAAGCATACTTTGAAGTGAGATAGGAAGATTAATGTGACTATGATAGAAGATAAATACCTCAAATTTGAGACTAAATCTAGAAACAAAAGGTTACAATGAATGCCCTATGTAAAAACAAGAATGGTAAAAAGACTCAAATCAAGGTCGTAAGAGTGGTCTTGATCCTCTTGAGGGTTGCCCTGACCTTTATGTGTGGCCTTGATCTTTGAATCTTGAAAACATCAATACCTATAGAAAAGAGTTTTGCATGTGTATATGCTTACAAATAGAAGACCTTGTGGTGTTGAGGAACATCATTTGGTCTTGTTATGACAATATGGAATCCTTGAGACTTCCTTAAGTGTAATTAAGGCCCATTAAATGATTCAATTTTTTGATAAGTTATAAGACACGCCAAACAATGTATGAAATAGATGCATAAGTAGTTGATTTGGTGTGTTAGAGTTGTATTTAATTCCCAAGACTTGATGAAATGGCTACCTAAGATATAAACTTGCAATGAACACATGATTAGTAAACTAAATGCATGAAAGCTATGATTTTTATATTGTTGATGTAAGAACTGATGTAATTGTTGCGACTAATGTAAATAAAAATCTATGATAGAGGCATTTTGTGATTATGTGTATGATCCAAGGGTATCTATTGATGAACATGACTATTAAAATGGCATACAATTCCTAGATGTACATTTGAAATTTTTGGTGCATATGCCAAGGGGTAATGGTAACAGTGAGCTAAGTCATCATGGGGACACAATAAATTTGAATTTATAATTGACAAGGTCAAGCCATGAGGGTAGACCTAACTTGGGTGAAGACTATGATGGCAATCTTGATATACGCAAAAAAAGTATTGATCTGAGAACTGAGACTAATCTTAGTAAAGGTAAAATGTTATCTTTAAATGATAAGCAGTGTCTAAGGTTAGTGAATGTGTTGAATCAAACAAAATCATGTGCTAAGACAATGTACTTAGGACTTCCATGCAATGTGGTGTAAAACAAAAGGGGAAAGTGTAAGGGTGTGTACTTTTCACCTCTAAATTTTGCCACCACTTTGGTATGCATTCAAATCTACATGATCAAGCATAACATAGTAAAAAGAAGAGGGATAAGAATAATTAGAAGTAAAATATAGTTGGAGTAACAACCATAGTCAACCTATGAACTACCCTTAAACTTAGAGTGTAATTAGTAATAATATATCCCTTTGATTATGTGTCTACCACAACGGGGTGCACACAAATGAGGAAGAGAGAGAAATGGGATAAAAACTAAGAATGATAACATGATAATAAAAGTATATTAAACTAGCATAAACATCTTAATTTGAGTATGAAAAATTAAATACGAGCATGATAATCTAAGTAAGAAAAATTTGAGTATGGATATGTGGTAAGGAAATCAAAAGAAATATAGAGATGCATATGTAAGATACTTACTTGTGTGGGATCATTATGGATGTAAGATGAAGATGAAAGATGACCTCACCTTTTCTTTCAAATGAAGCAATCATTCATGCGTGTAAAATTTAAAAGCAAACAACTGTCTTTCGCTCCAAGAGAGATAAGATCAATTGGAACACGTAGAAAAAATATAAAATAACACATGTAATAAGAAATATAAAGAAACTTAGATCAAAAGTGAATTGCAAGATGCATCACCCAAAATCTCCCCCCCCCCCAATTAGATCATCCTATTTTATACCATGTTGTGCAAGTGAAGTAGGATCTAATAATGTCTCTCTATGAACAAAGATGTCTTATAATGAAGTCAATTTTGATGTAGTCTTTGGATAAATCACCTTTGCTTTATTTTGAGATGTATCCTTAGATGTTGTTGTAATATTTACCTCATTTTGATTCTCATTATCTACCTTTGTTTCTATATTGATGTCTAGTGGAAGGTTACTATGCACCATCATACCACCACATTGTGTTCCATTTATGTTTACTCAATGGTGAGGGCAGTTTTTGCCCAGGAGGCCTCCAACAAAAGCTCACCTCCAAAACTGATGCAACCAAATATTCATAACATAAAATTCATCACCATTATTATTGCCAACAAACTTAGAAACTCAAAAAGATTATCAATTATGCTTCTTATCCCATCTCATCCTCCCCTACAACTGAAAAGAAACACCTTATATCTACAAAAATGAAAATTACCCTTTTTGGAAGTTTTAGCAACTTTCTAAAGTTGTCATTTTAGGTAATTTTGCATCCTTATACGCATGGCCATGAAAGTTGCCAATTATTTGAAACTAACTAAAGTAGGACTAATTGTCCACTTTCTAATCTAATTGCATATAAAGTTCAAAAATAATTAGAAAAAATAAATTGGAAAAATCCTGAAAAATCATTAAGACCTCAATTTGAGGCCCTAGATGATTGAAAAAGATCCCAAAAAAATGTCAAAACAGAGTCCAACCAAACTAGGTTGGGTCAACATTTCAATCAACTCCTCAAGACACATCTTCACACCAAATTGCAGCTCAAACAGACTCTTGGGTCAAAAGTTATGACCTCTAGAAGTTTTTGCATCATTCTCCTCTAGTTGAAAAGAATGTAGCTCCTACAAATTGTTTTCTTGGAACTTGTACCACTTGTCCTGATCCAACTTCTTCAATTTCCACTCTGGAATCCATGTATTGTCTTTTTGTGCTATCCCTTCCCACTATATTAGAAACTTGTTGTATTGGTCCCCTATCGTGTGTATATTATTTGCTTATCCAGAATCCATGCAATCTTTTCCTTTTTCTTGCTTGGAATCTGTTGTTACCACTCTACTTTAGCCTCACGTTCTTCATCATGATCCTCTCCATGAAAATCATATAAATTAGAAACATTAAACATGGAAGAAATGTTGAAATGCTTTGGTAAATCTATCTCATAAGCATTGTCATTTATTTTTTTTGTAATCCTACAAGGACCAATTTTCTTGTATTTCAACTTGTTGTAAGTTCTTGTGAGAAACCTCTCTCTTCTCAGATAAACCATCACTAAGTCACCTTCAATGAATACTTGATATCTTCTACCAACATCTACTGTAGTTTTATACCTGTCATTATTCTCTTGGAGCTTATGCCTCACCTCTTTCTACAATTGATGAAGATGTTATGCATATGCTTCTCCATCATCACTAATCTTGTCTCCAATTGGTAGTTGCACCAAATCTAAAATACCCTTAAGATTACTACCATAAACAATTTGAAATGGTGATTTACATGATCAATTTACTGTATTGTTATAGGTAAATTCAACTTGTGGTAAGGCTAAGTCCCACTATCTAAGTTTCTCTCCAACGATGCATCTTAACAAGTTTCCCAAACTCTAATTTACAACCTTTGTTTTCCCATCTATTTGAGGGTGATAAACATGTTGAAATTAAGGAACACTGAGAGGGGGGGTGAATCAATGTTCTACAAAATTTATTGTTATTTGCCTTTATCAAATTATCACATACATTCAAAATAAATTAGCATGAACACAAGAGCAAGATCATCATACATGAACACTAGGATTTTTACGTGGAAACCCAGTTAAGGGAAAACCACGGTGGAGGTTAATCCACAAAAATGAATACCCTATTAAAATTATTACAAATGGGGAAGGCACATGCCTTCGGGCTCACTACCCAGAGCTCACTGCTCAAAAGAGGCTCACTACCTTTAGGAATGATTACAAGAGGATTACAGAATGTTTGAACTGATAAGTAGCATCTACCAATGCAAGAATTCAATTCCAGTTAAGCTCAAAATATTGATCTTACACACTTCATCCTTACTCTGCCCTGTTTCACTCTTCTGCCATAATCCGAGCTTAGATCTTCACCTTCACATGTCTTTCTGCCCTTTTTCACACTTATTCGACCACCACATCATAGTCACCCCCAAAACACTCAAATCCATCAACTATATATATCTGCATTAAGAAATTCAATCAAATGTAGTCGGCTTCAAAAGAACTTAGAACATTTATTAAGAAACACTGCTCTATCGGCTGAATCCATGCATAAACAACAACACAAACCAAAAACTTATGTTCTCAAATCATCAATCATGTATGCCAATACCACTAATTATCACAAATTGCTTGAACAACACTTTTTCTTCATCCAGACCAAGATCAAATACTAGGTCTTCCTATTCTTCTTCTGACTGTACTGGCTAACTGGAACCCGATACTTAGATGCTGATAACTTTTGAGTCCTTCATCACCAGAGGCTAAGATTATGGATTTAGATAGTCCTAACAGTCCTTATCACTCCTTTAGATCCATAGCACATTGTGATTTACCACTAGAGAGATTCAGACCAAGATATCAAACCCTGTCACATGCTCTGTCTCTGACTCTCAGACTTAGACAAATCTTCACTCTGACTTATGGTATGAACAAATTATGTAATACGTATGTGTAGGATAGACTTAGTTGCCATCAATGACAACACCTGTCATGCGTAGCAGTGTCTCTTGCCAACAATCTCCCCCTTTGGCATTGATGGCAACACTTAGTGAAAAATGACTAAGTGTCGGAACAACTCCCCCTTTCTATGTACACTTATGCTTTTCACTATTCTCCAATGCTCCCCCTGTGCTAGATTCCTCATTTTTCACTACTCTTCACTCCCCCTTTGACATCAATGGCAAAGGCTGAACCATTTTGGATGTAACAATTCCATAATCTCACATTTTTCCACAATGGAGTGTATATGCAATACAGCTTTATAGCTAGGAGTGAATATTGCCTTGTGGTCCAGTAGTTCCAATATATGTAATTGAGCATCAAACTCGACAAAATCCGCATACCAAAATTCATCAAAAATTCTATGTACATGGGCATATATACAAACAACCCTATGACTTATTTACATAAGGTTGAACACATCACCAAAGATATTCTTCAACAGCGCCAACTCATTGTCCCAACTCTTCTTCATACTTTTCAAAACTGATATGTGACCACTGAATAAGAATGCTTGAGACTCTGCTTTCCGCAAGTCAATAGGATCACTTGACTTAGCAGCAGCTTGTGCTTCTGTCATGGTATTGAACATTGCTTCCAACTTGGGGGAAATTAGTCCTCAGAGCTCACACATCCTTGTCTCAATGTTGTCCTTTTCCTTCATCAATTTCTTTATTTCTTCAATCAGGCTGATTGTTTGATTGATACTGTCAGAGAGTCAAAAGATTGGGATACACTTGACAGTTTTTCCTTAGACTCCTTTATTTTTATTTTAATGTCCTCTATAGCTTTAGGACAAGATAAACAAAATTTATATACATTCCCTCCTTCTATAAGAGCATTTTGAATATTCTTAATATTGGTATCCAGCACAATTCTATCTAGTACAATCATCCTTTTTAGGGCATTATCATTGAATTCATTTTGGACCTTGAGCTCTACAGACTTTTCAAGAGATTCAAAATGAGAACTTACAGAGTTTATTAGACTTTTCAACTGGCCAGAGGGGGATGCAGATGAATCCTTCTAGAATGTTGGCATGATTTTCTATAGAATCCTAGATGCAAGCCAAGTAGCTCATTGTCTTCTATGTGAGACTTTAGAATATCTTCTCTGGCCTTGGCTTGAACAATGGAGGCCAATTTTATCTTCTACACCAGAGATAAGGTATCAAAATTTATTGGACCTTGTATTATGTCCTGATCTTCTTCAATTTGTTTATCTCTTTCCAAAATTTCTTTCACTGCTTCTACAATGTCTCTTGCCCAAAATGATGTTTCTGACTTGTGCTCTTCAGGGCCTACATCTTCTTCCTTTTTAGAGTCAACCATATTGTCTAGCTCATAATTTTCATTCTTCTTCTCAGCTTCTAACTTCTCTGCATCAACATTAGAGGCATCCTTGCTTTTATCTATCTCAGTAATATCTTCTACATTTTCTTCCAAAGGGTTTGGTGTATCCTCAATGGCAGTTTTATCAGGTTCCTCAACATCCGAAATGGAGGAGTCAATTCCATCATCAGTTTCTTTTACTTGATCTTCTTTCACCATTTCTTCATCTTCTTTAATCAAAGTTTCTTCTTCTGGAAGAGGGTTATCATCTACTCCAATTTGTTGCTCATTCTTCTACAACTCTTCATTATTTAGAATTGTTGCATCCTCAGTATCAACCTGTTCTTCTGTGACCACATAGAACTTGTTATTGTCCAGTGTTGATGCAGGGGGTAAATCACAAAACACACAATAACAGATATTAAACACAACAAATAGAACTTTCTTTTATTGAACTAGGCAACTCATTACATCACAGAAGCTCAATTACAATCAGAGGATGAATCCTCTACTAGCTGCAACACATTATAGCTTTCCCAACCTCAAGACTCTAGAATCTTCAGCCTTTTGTAACCCCAAATCAGCTAGGGTTTCTACTTTCCCACCTATTCTTGACTCTACACTGGCCCCCTTCACTCTACTACCGCCCAGGGTTCCCAAAATAGTCATAAATAGCACTTTTTGGCAGCTTCCAGCTAAATTTTGAATTTTGCAACTCCCTCCAAGAGTAGGTCAACTTTCGGGAAGCATAACTTTTGATCCGGGTGTCCGATTGACGAATCATTTTAAGTGCCAAAAAGCTCGCGATGTGAACTATCACGCTAAAAATTCGTAAACAGATTTCCATCAACCTTTTGGGATGTTATGGGAATTTTTAGTGCCTCATATCTCGTTCCAAAAATTTTCAGGGGCTTTTTGGAAAACAAAAACTCTAATATCTTTCAGCTCACAAATGATCTTTGCTTGATTCCTTCGCCAAAGGTCTTATATTTCCATTATGTAACTTTCTAAAAGTTTTTTTCTTCATTACATGCCCAAATGCAAACTTTCTAAAAATAGCAGGTACACTTTCCTAAATAGGCAGGTCGCTATTTTTAGCAGTTTTGGAAAAATTGAAAGTCCTACATTATTATTCTGGATATTATGGAACCAAAAACACTAATTATGGGAAGAAATGAGAACAACTACAATGTTTTTGAATTAACTTCTTTTTGGGTGATGCAAGATTGCCCTTACACCTCTGGATGCTCCTGCATCAGACACCCAGGGTAATTTGAGAAGTGACCCTGTCACATCTCATGTGTTTGTGTGAGGAAAACCCAAACGGTCAACCTCTGCCTTAGACAACCAAGAAGAATCTTCAACAAGCCTTCCTTTCCATTTTACCAGATATTCTTCATATTGCTTGTTCCGAGTACTTCGTCCCACACGGCTATCCAAGATCTCTTCTATCTCCTCCATTGAAGTAGATGCCAGAATACTCCACTGCACTTCTATTGGTCCATCCTCTGTTCCACCTTCATGATATTCCAATAAATCAGCAATGTTGAAAAAAAGGGAAATATTGATCCCACTCGGCAGCTCTACCTCATATGCATTTCCTGAATCATGCTTCTTCAGGATTCTGCATGGTCCAAATTTCTTCATTTTCAACTTATTGTATGTTCCAATTGGGAACCTTTCTTTTCTGAAGTGAACCATGACTTCATCTCCTACCTGGAATTCCTTATATCTCCTCTTCTGATCTGGCTTAGCTTTGTACTGAATATTCATTTTATTAATGTGCTTTCTCACCTCTTCATGCAAATTCTTCAGATGTTCTGCAAAGTCTTCAACTTCAGCACTTGTCTTTTCTCCATTGTCTAGCTTCCTTAACTCAGAAGCATATCTTGGGCTATTGCCATATATAATCTGGAATGGTGATTTACTAGTACTCCTATTGACAAAATTGTTGTAAGCAAATTCTGCTTGTGGTAAAATCAAATCCCATCCCTTGGGCTTATCTCCTACTAAGCATTGTAGCAGGTTACCCAAACTCCTATTCACCACTTCAGTTTGTACATCAATCTATGGATGGTGTGTAGAACTAAATTTCAAATCTGTCTTCAACTTGTTCCACAATGTCCTCCAGAAATAACCAACAAACTTGGTATTTCGATCTGAAACTATGCTCTTTGGTAGACCATGTAGTATCACCACTTCCTTGAAAAATAACTCTGCAATATGAATAGCATCATTAGTCTTCTTACAAGGAATAATATATGCCATCTTTGAGAATATGTCCACCACCACAAAAATAGAATCATGCCCTCTCTGTGTCCTTGGTAAACCAAGAACAAAATCCATACTAATATCATCCCATGGCTTCTCTGGTACAGGTAATGGTTGATACAATCCTGTATTTTGACTTGTTCCTTTTGCCATCTGACATACTCTACAACTCTGCACAAACCTCCTCACATCCTACTGCAGTTGTGGCCAATAATAATTTTCACCAACAATAGAAATGATCTTATCTCGACCAAAGTGTCCAGCCAATCCTCCACTATGCTTCTCCTTAATCAGGTTCTCTCTCATGGAACTCCTCAGAATGCACAACTGGCTTCCTTTAAACAACATGCCATCTTGGATTATGAAATCCAACCATTTTGTCCTATCCAAAGTAACAGGCTCCAGACAAGCTTTCCAAGCCTCTGCAAAATCTGGATCTTCAGGATACAAACTTTTGAGCTCATCGAACCCAACAACCTCTATCTTCATTTCTGTCAACAAATTTTACCTTCTACTCAAGGCATCTGCAACTATGTTGGACTTCCCACTCCTGTGCTTCAAAACAAAGGTATAACTCTGCAAAAACTCAACCCATTTTAAGTGCCTTTGGTTCAACTTCCCTTCACTATTAATATACTGCAAAGCCTGATGATCAGTATATAAAACAAACTCTTTTGGCAATAAATAATGTCTCCATTTCTTCAAATCCTGAACTATTGCATAAAATTCCTGATCATAAACAGAATACTTTTTCTTGGCATCATTAAGCTTCTCACTAAAATAGGCAATGGGCTTACCTTCTTGGCTCAAAACAGCTCCTATACCAATACCACTAGCATCACAATCTACCTAAAATACCTTATTGAAATCTGGAAGTGCCAAAACAGGTTGTTCTACAACTTTCTGCTTCAATGTATCAAAGCTCTTGTCTGCTCCTTTAGTCCATATAAACTCTTTTCTATCCCATCTCATTGTCTCAGTTAGGGGTGCACAAATGCTACTGAAATTCTTGATAAACTTTCTATAAAAACTTGCCAAACCATGAAAAGATCTTACCTCTGTTGCACTCCTTGGAGTAGGCCACTCAATGATAGCCCTTACTTTTTCTGGGTCCATCTTAAGACCTTCCTCTGAGACAACAAATCCCAGGTATACCAACTCTTTCTTTGCAAACTACATTTCTTCAGATTAATCAGCAACTTCTCCTCCCTCAGCTTCTCTAGAACTCTTCTGATATGCATCAAATGCTCATCCCAAGTCTTACTGAAAATCAAAATATCATCCAAATAAACAATAACAAAACTTCCCAAAAATTCTTTTAATACCTTGTTCATGAGCCGCATGAATGTGCTCGGTGCATTGGTTAGCCCAAATAGCATGACTAACCACTCATACAAACCCTCCTTTGTCTTGAAGGCAGTCTTCCATTTATCTCCTTCTCTGATTCGAATCTGGTGATACCCACTCTTCAGATCAATCTTTGTGAAGTACTTGGCTCCACTCAAACAATCCATTATGTCATCCATTCTTGGCAATGGAAATCTATACTTGATCATTATCTTATTGATGGCTCAAGAGTCTGTACACATCCTCCATTCTCCATCCTTCTTTGGTGCTAATACTGCAGGTACTGCACATGGGCTTAGGCTCTCCCTTATCAGTCCCTTCCTCAACAACTCCTGAATTTGTCTATTTAGCTCTTCATTCTCTGCAGGGGTCATTCTATGGGCTGCCTTGTTTGGCAAACTGGCTCCTGGTATCAAATCCATTTGATGACTTATCTTCCTTACTGGTGGTAAACCTTCTGGTACATTATCAGAGATAATGTCCTGGAACTCTTCCAACATATCTAAAACTTCTACAGGTACATCTTCACATTTCTCTTGACTAATCTTAGGAATCAATGCAAAGCAATGATGCTCATGCTTCATACCCTCCAAACATTTCCTACCATCTACCAAACAAATTCTGGCAGTACTACATACCTTTTCTTCCACCTCCTTCAAGGGCTTCAACTTATGACGAACTCCATCCTTTGTTAGGGAATATGTGTTTGCACGGCCATCATGGACAGCGCTCCTATCATACTGCCACGGCCTCCCCAACAGCATATGACATGCATCCATTGGTATGATATCACATAGCACCTCATCATGGTAGTCACCAATCTTGAACTTCACTAAACACTGTTCATTGACCAAAGCTCTATGGTCCTTCTGCAACCATGCAATCCAATATGGATGCGGATGCTTTCTTCTTGTCAACTTCAACTTGTCAACTATCTCCTCTGAAACAAGATTATCAGTGCTTCCATTGTCAATAATAATATCACAACACTTACTCTCACATTTGCACCTTGTGTGGAATAAACTCTTCCTCTGATTGGGTTCTTTCTCCTCATTCAGCAAGGTTCTTCTGACAACTAGGGTTTCTCCCCTTTCAGCATCTTCAGAATGCTCAGAATGTGCATCTTTATCTACTTGTGCAACTCGTGTATTACCTTCAGGTCTTCTATTTGTCCTTCCTTGATGTTGCGGACACTCATATGCTCGATGCCCTTCTTCTCCACATTGGAAATAGGTTCCTCTAAAACCTCCTCTTCTAGGTCCTTGCCCAGGTCTGCCTCTTCCTCTTCCTCTTTGCTCACCATTGTTCTGGTCAGGCGGTAGGTATTATCCCCTCTTTGATTTTGACTGGTGCCTACTTCTTCACTTTTCTTTTGATCTTCATTACGGCCTCCATAGGGTCTTCCACCAGTCCTTCCACCTTGACCTCTTCCCCTTTGCTTGCTATCAAATCTTTTGTTCAGCTTCTCTTCCACCTTCAGGGAAAACTGGTATGCATCTTCTATGGTGGTCATTCTGACCAGGCTCAACTCCTCTTGAATACTCAGCCTCAACCTATTAATGTAACAGACTACCTTCTCCTTGTTGGGTTCTGCATGGCCTGTCCTGATAGTAATTTTATAAAACTCTTATGTATACTCCTTAACAGACTTGTTACCTTGCTTTAGTCCTTGCAGCTTCTTCAGCAACTCCATCTCATAGTCCACAGGAATGAACTGCTTCTTTAGTTTCTCCACCATCTGATCCCATCTGGTAATCTTTGCTTTTCCTCTTCTGTTCCTCTCTAATTGGACCTCCTTCCACCAAATATTGGCGTGGCCCTTCAACTTTGTTTTTGCAAACTTAACCCGATCTGGGTCCTCCACATCTTCATACTCAAAATACTCCTCCATGTCATTGATCCAATCAATAAGCTGTTCTAGATTCAAATTCTAGAATATGTAGAAACTTCGATCCTGGGCCTCTTTCTGATCTTTGAAATGACCCTCAACAACCTTACTTCTACAGCATCTTCGGCAGCTTCTTGTTCTTCCTCAGATAGCCCTTCTTCAACTTCATCTTCACTTTCTTCTCTTGTCCTCGGCTCAAACCCTCTTCGTAGCTCCTCTTGCAATGCATCAATTTGCCTTTGTAGGCTCTAAAACCCTCTTCTGTCAAAGCATTCCTCCCAACACGATTTCTTCGTGGAGGCATCTTGGTCTCCGCAGCAAACCCACAACCTCAGGTCCTGGTGCAAACTGCCTCACGGTCGGCGATCTGTCTACACACTCAGGAACCCTCGCTCTGATACCACTTGATGCAAGGGGGGTAAATCACAAAACACACAATAACAGATATTGAACACAGCCAATAGAACTTTCTTTTATTGAACTGGGCAACTCATTACATCATAGAAGCTCAATTACAATCAAAGGATGAATCCTCTACTGGCTGCAACACATTACAGCTTTCCCAACCTCAAGACTCTAGAATCTTCAGCCTTCTGTAACCCCAAATTAGCTAGGGTTTCTGCTTTCCCACCTATTCTTGACTCTACACTGGCCCCCTTCACTCTACTACCACCCAGGGTTCCCAAAATAGTCATAAATAGCACTTTTTGGCGGCTTCCAGCTAAATTTTAAATTTTGCAACTCCCTCCAAAAGTAGGTCAACTTCTGGGAAGCATAACTTTTGATCCAGGTGTCTGATTAACGAACCGTTTTAAGCACCAAAAAGCTCGCGATGTGAACTATCATGCTGGAAATCCATAAACAGATTTTCATCAACTTTTCAGGATGTTATGGGAAGTTTTAGTACCTCATATCTCATTCCAGAAATTTTCAGGGGCTTTTCAGAAAATAAAAACTTTAATATCTTTCAGCTCACAAATAATCTTTGCCTGATTCCTTTGCCAAAGGTCTTATATTTCCGTTATGTAACTTTCTAGAAGTTTTTGCTTCATTACGTGCCCAAATGCAAACTTTCTAAAAATAGTAGGTACACTTTCCTAAATAGGCAGGTCGCTATTTTTAGCAGTTTTGGAAAAACTGAAAGTCCTACATTATTATTCTGGATATTATGGAACCAAAAACACTAATTATGGGAAGAAATGAGAACAACTACAATGGTTTTGAATTAACTTCTTTTTGGGTGATGCAAGATTGCCCTTACACCTCTGGATGCTCCTGCACCAAGTGCTTTCCTTTGAATTTGTTTAGTTTCTTGAACAACTTCCTCTATGTCTCCAATCATCAGCTTATTCATCTTGGTCTTGCTTCTGAATTCGCTCTTGACTTCTTTAAACATTTTATTTGCTTCTTTTCTGGAGATCACTAGACAAAACATGTTCTCTCAACTCTATATCCTTTGACTTGGTAGCTTCTTTTCTAATTTCTAGAATGTCTCTTAAACTCTTGGGAACTTCTGACAAAATCTCTACTAGGGATCGGTTGAATACATTCAAGTATTTGATAGTAGCATCTTCTAAAAGTCTCTTGTCAGCATCATTGTAAAGATTATAAAATTTAGTCAATGGCTTCAAATTCCCATTAGTAGTGATTGTCTTAACAATGTTTTGCACAGATGGAGTTGGCTTCTCAACATCAGCCTTTGACTTCTACCTCTTGTTTGTCTTTTGCTTCCAAAAGGCTTCTCTTTTGACACTTTAACAGCTTTAGTACATGTGGCCTTCAGCTCTTTAAGTTCTTCATTAGAATCTGTCTTTTCTTCATCCTCCTTTTCCATACTGCCATAAGACCTTTTTGCCAATACTTTTGTCCTTTTTTCTTTCTTCTGGTTTCTTTGTTTTGACAGGTTTGTTTGAACAGGAGCAGCAGTAGAACTTCTGGTTTTTCTATACTTGCTGGTGGAGACTTCCGAAGCACTTCCTTGTTTCTTATCCTACATCTCCTTTTCATCTTTTTCTATCCTTTCTTTGTTCTGCTTTACAACTTCCTTAGATATGCCAATGCTTTTAGCATACATTTCTACTTGCTTTTGAGCTTTCCTTTGATTTTAGGTTTTATGAGCTCAACATGCAATTTTAAATTGAGCTCCTCACATGTCCCAAATCTCTCCACAGAATCATCCTTGGGTTTGCTCAAGAGATGTTGAGCATACATATCCAAAAAATTTCCATCTACCTCATACCCCATGGGAATGATCCAAACAGTTCTAGGTTCTACCGCTCCCATTAAGCACTGATCAGTGTCCACCATGAAATAGATTTCATTCTTGTATTTCTCAACAATCGATTTAGGGATTCTTTCCCTAGAATGCATCATGCTATGAAAATTCTTGAAGTAACCCCAAATTGTAGTTTTTTATGCTTTAGAGTCACCAATGTTGTTCAAGTGTTCTCTGATCTATATAGCAATAGGTTTATCACTTGTCCAACACATGCTTTTCTTGCCAGGTAACTCATTCATGAAATAGAAGAACAAACATAAGATCAGTGTGCCATATTTGAAGGTGTTCTTCTTATCCTTCTTTACCTTATTCAAAATATCCATCAGTTGGTTCTACAGCAACTCACACAAGTCATAATCAGTATTCTCTCTTAACATTTTGTATGTAGCATTTATGGCTATTTCAGAAATAGAGTTCTCCTTGCTGGAGTGATAAATTTTGTAACCAATTACCATTGAAGCAAAC
This sequence comes from Cunninghamia lanceolata, assembly GCA_027924645.1. NCBI lineage: Eukaryota > Viridiplantae > Streptophyta > Pinopsida > Cupressales > Cupressaceae > Cunninghamia > Cunninghamia lanceolata. Next base: position 1,007,235 of record BSBN01001051.1, on the reverse strand, counting down.
TTAACATCCAAATCAATAATATCATTCATTGTCATTGCCCTTTTGTCAAACCTTAAACTGATAGCATCAGTTACTATTTGATTCTTCACTGCTTTCAACATTGGCAGTCCATCGGATGAGTTTAACCCTGTCATAGCCTTGATGGTGTCCTTGGTGATCTTGAAGGGTTTCATTAGCCATATAAATTCATCATGCATTCGGCTCAGCACATACCGGACCCACTCATCTTCATCGAAGGATAGAAACCCTATAATCTGAATGAAATGTTTATCATGCAGTGCCTTATATTCAGGTTTAAGACTGTGAATTTCATCCCTTAGATGATTATTGAACAAATCTACAAACCTTGAGTCCCCAAATTCATCTATGCTCGCATGAATATAGACTCTAATATCTTCAACATTCAATACACCATACAGAATACTTGAAAATGCACCTAGCAGGTCAACTTCTACTAATTTGTGTGGATGCTTCTTGAATTTGGGTTGGGGTCTTTCAATAATATCAACAACCAATGGTGTAGCCATTGCAAAAAGATCACAAGTTTAAGGTTTCATAGAAAATACCTTTTTCTTCATGGTGTTAGGGTTAGCGGATGAGTTTGCCAGTCGCACTTCAAATCCTTGAAATCTTAGCTTAAGTGCTCTTCTACTTGCTCTCTTCGAATGCAAAGTGATCCAAATGATGAAAGAATGACCTTTTATGCTCCACAAAACCTAATTCTCCATTGTAATAAATGTGTTGCCCTAACTTCATCTGGTTACTTTATTTCTTGATGTAGTTTCTCATGAATCACTCTGTAAATCACCATACCCACTTCTCTTCTTCCGTAAATCCATTCAAATGATTTGTAATAGCCCAAATTTTCTTCTCTCATCGTGCCAGATTCAGGTAGCCATTTACTGGCTGGGGGAATTTGATTTTCAATGCAACTCCCCCTTAGCCAAAGCTCCCATTTTAGTTCCCTGAGGAATTCTCAGCACCGGATTCCGGTGCGGACCCATTACCTTCATTTATTACACTTTTCTTCACCCATGTCTTGTTCATTTCATTCTGGATCTCATTTGCATCAACTTTACCCTTGCCTTTATCTTGTCTCTGCCCATCTGGTTTTTTGTTTACTAGACCTCTTCTTCCATTTTTTCTGCTTCTACAGAATATTGCAATATGACCAGATCTATTGCAATTAAAGCACACAACATTTCTTTTCTTATTTATTTGATTTCTTCTTGATCTACACTGATTAGCCATGTGTCCAAATCCATTGCATGCAAAACAGTAGCCATTGAAAGGATTGATATTTCCTCTATTGCTAGAGTTATTCATTATCATACTTTTGCATTCATTGGATCTATGACCATACCTCTTACACTTGAAGCATTGACCGGAGAAGGATGGACCACTTTGATTTATTTTGCTTCTACACTGAGTAGCTCTATGACCAAATTTATTGCAATTGAAACAATTTCCATTGAAAGATGGATACTTTTGAGCATTAGGATGTCTTACTGGAGGTCTTCTAGGTCTATTTCTCCCATTCCTTCATTGAGAATTTCTTTGTCCAGATCCAGAGCTTTCACCTTTCTCATACCCAAGACCATGCTTATCATTAGCCTTCTTTTGACTCTCAAGAAGCACTTCAAGTTTAGCTAAGCTTATTTTGAACTTCTCCTTGTATTCATTTGCAACTTCTAGGTCATGTCTGAGAATGACAATTTGCCTTTCAAGTTCCTCCTCATTATATTTGCATTCTTGTAGATCAGATTTTAGGTGACAAATTGCTCTATCCATTCTACAGCATTCTTCTATTCTTTCCTTTAGAGTTTGATTCAGGTTTTCTTCAGTTTTCTTCCTTTCCTCAATTTCTTTGGTTAGCCTTATCACTCCAGATTCCATCTCATGTTTTAGAATAAAAACTTCTTTTGTCATCTTCTCACATTCCTTTGTCTTTTCTTCCAAGGCTTCATTCATGCCATTTTCTTCAGTGAAATTAGCTAGCTGTTGAAGTAGCTCCTTCCTTTTTTCCATACATTTTTTTAGTTTTTCTTTTAACATCTCAATGCAATCATTAGCATCTTTAAGGTTCACTTTCAATTCATTTACTTCTTCTTTGGACTAATCAAGATCTTCTAAAGTTGTTCTCTAAGTGAACCCATTGAACCTCCTTCCTAGATCTTCCTCAAGCTGTTAAGCTTCTTCCAAGGAACCTTACTCTGATACCAATTGTTTAAATTAAGGAACACTAAGAGGGGGAGTCAATCAGTGTTCTACAAAATTTATTGTTATTTGTCTTTATCAAATTATCACATACATTCAAAAGAAATAAGCATGAACACAAGAGCAAGATCATCACAAGGATTTTTACGTGGAAACCTGGTTAAGGGAAAACCACGATGGAGGTTAATCCACAAAAATGAATACCTAGTTAAAAGTATTACAAATGGGGAAGGCACATGCCTTCAGCCTCACTGCCCAGAGCTCACTACTCAAAAGAGGATCATTGCCTTCAGGAATGATTACAGAATGTTTGAACTGATGATAGCATCTACAAATGCAAGAATTCAGTTTCGATTAAGCTCAAAATACTGATCTTACACACTTCATCCTTACTCTACCCTGTTTCACTCTTCTGCCATAATTTGAGCTTAGATCTTCACCTTCGCACTTCTTTCTGCCCTTTTTCACACTTATTCCACCACCACATCACAGTCACCCCCAAAACACTCAAATCCATCAGCTATATATATCCACATCAAGAAATTCAATCAACTGTAGTTGGCTTCAAAAGAACTTAGAACATTTATTAAGAAACTCTACTCTATCGATTGAATCCATGCATAAACAACAACCCAGACCAAAAAATTATGTTCTCAAATCATCAATCATGTTTACCAATACCACTAATTATCACAAATTGCTTGACCAACACTTTTTCTTCATCCAGACCAAGATCAAATACTAGGTCTGCCTGTTCTTCTTCTGACTGTACTGGCTAACTGGAACTCGATACTCAGATGCTTATAACTTTTGAGTCCTTCATCACCGTGGGATAAGATTTTGGATTTAGATAGTCCTGACAATCCTTATCACTCCCTCGGATCCATAGCACATTGTGATTTACCACCGGAGAGATCCGGACCAAGATACCAGACCCTGTCACATGCTCTGTCTCTAACTCCCAGACTTAGACAAATCTTCACTCTGACTTCCGGTATGAACAAATTATGTAATGCAGATGTGTAGGATAGACTTAGTTGCCATCAATGACAACACCTATCATGTGTAGCAGTGTCTCTTTCCAACAAAGTACTACCGAACTGGAGCTTAGTTCCCATCTTCTTCCATAAGGTCATCTAAAAATGACTCAAAAACTTGGTGTCCCTATCAGATGTGATAGTTCTTGGAACACAATGCAATCTAATAACTTCTTTAAAAAAAATTATGCAACCCTAGTTGCATCACTAGTTTTCTTGCAAGCAATAAAATGAGCAATCTTAGAAAACCTATCATCAACCACAAAAATGGAATCATTATCTCGTTGCGTGTTTGGCAGCCCTAACACAAAGTCCATACTTAAATTTGTCCATGGTCTTGTAGGTACTGGTAATGGCATAGATAACCTTGTATTTTGTGAATGTCCTTTAGCCATCTAACAAATCCTACACCTTGTCACATATCTTGTTTTGTCTCTTTTCATCTTTGGCTAGTAGTATTTGTCATCTACCAAAGCTATGGTCTTATCCTTTCCAAAATGTCTGGTCAACCCACTGCTATGAATCTCTCTTATAATATTATCTCACATAGACCCAACTGGAATATGCAATTTCTTTCCTTTAATGACAGCCATCCTGCATAAGATATTCACCTTGGATCTGCTCCATGCTACCTACTACTGGGGTTTTCAATTGTTCCACAATCTCCCAAAAACCATTGTCAAATTCATATAGATCTTTGATGGCATTGTTACCCATTTTTTGTTTTCCAGCTCAATCAAGTGGAGCTAGTTAAATTTTATAGTTTTAAGGGGTACATGTCTGTTGTTAATGTGTGTTTTTCCAAGAGAGAGTGCCATAAAAGAAAACTTCAATTAAATGTAATTGTTTACAATCAAGAAGAACCATACAACATTGCATATTTTGAAAGGCTTTTTCATTATTCATAAATTTCAAGTGAGATTCTCCCACACAAGTCATAGGAGTAACTGAAATAGGCTACATAATAGTAAATTTTACTTTCGAAAAGAAACAAATTGCATAGGAAAAGAAAGGGGACCCATCATTGCCTGCGAATGACAAATCCCGTGGTTGAGCCGACTGCTATCTTCCTCCATCCGTTTGAGCTCCAGCGTACCTGGAAAATCATTTTTGTTAATGCTCAGGGTCTCAAATCTTTTCATACACAATCAAAACTTCAAAAGTACTATTTACTTTTATGTAGCAGCAACATCAGTCATTAGATATCAGCATAAGAGAAGTCAGAATGAGTAGACATAAGTGCCACATTAGAAAGAGATAGATCCATACAAGTAACCCCACATCATGAATCAAAGTATGTTTTATATGCTAACATGTTTGCTCCCTGTGCAGGTGTATGAGAAATTAGTTTACTGATTCATCTTTTATGAAATGGCATGTGGAGAAAATGGGCTCCCATAAGGGTTGAGCCCAACATGCACAAAGTATAGTTGTTAATGCTAAAGTATCCTAGTTGTAACCATGCATTTTCAGCCATAATGAATGATCAATCACATTGGAACATCAGATAGAATAGGTGTTTTGTTATCTTTTTGTCATGGATATGATTTAGAATTACAGAGAATCTCTTATGTCATCAAGAGAGCCACAAAGTATAGTCAAGGTGGAATCAACAAATCAGATGAGCAAGTACAGTCAACTTGATAATGCAAAGTCACCAATGAAGAAAGCGCATTTCCAGTTGGCTGTCCCAGTCATATGAGATGAAATGTGTAGTTTGAACAACACGTATAGCCGTCAAATGGATAGTCAAATATCAAGAGCATAGAAGGATTATTCCTATGGTTTTGTCATACACAGAAAAGCACAAGAATGAGGTGCAGCCATAAGAATAAAGCCATACACGGTCATACTCAGCACTAACAAAGCCATACACCGTCAACTAAGATAGAGTATGAGATTGTGTATGTCAATGAATGATCCTGTAGCAGTTGGAGTCCATTACAGGAGGACAATAAATCATGAATAGAGACCATAATGCCATCGGTAGAAGGATAGAGTACACATAATACAATCTATGCTAAAAAATGTATGAAAAGAGAGATAAGGATGCAGCATTGTAAAAAGGTACAACCATTTGACAGAGTTTATTGTTGCTTATGTTTTCATATCCAAACTGTCACAGTCATTAGTAGAGAACATGAATTTCCAAACACATATACAGTCATATGGAACAACAGAGTATACAAGTCTTAGCCATGACAAGAATAAGAATAAACAACTTATAGATAAAGGAACAACATTTGCTATCAACTAAAGGGACGTCAACATGCCATGGAGCAGTAGATAATGAAAGTCTCATTATGGTTAGTTTAAGAAGCTTAATAGTCAACATGCCTTGGAACAACCTTTGCTAAGGAAAAAGGACAGTCAGCAAGATGGTGACAACCAAAGACACATCATGGAACAGCTTATAGGTAGCAAGGGAGTTCACCTTGTGCATTAACAATTAAATGAATAAACAACGGAGTCTTCAAAAAGGAGTCAAATGAAATAACAGAAGCTTATATATCTTGTCCATATACAGGAGAAGTAAACAAAGAATAGTTGGTATTTCATTACTTATCAAGTGGATTTACTTGGAACAAGAGAAAAGTTTTTATCAAAGTGATCAAGACATCCAAAGATGACAAATGGTTTGCTAGAAGAGAAGTGATTACCGTTGGTTTTTCATCATTTACAGTTCCAGTTGTGCTTATGTTTTATGCCTTGGGAGTTGACTCAGATCATGTAAATGATGCAAATGATAGGTAATGCAGTCAGTGATCCTAAGAAAAGTGATCTATTGATGGTATCAATTTATAAGACAGAAAGCAAGCTAAAACTGTATTATGAGTCTCATAGGAACAACCAAGTATTAATGACTGGTAAAAGGTCTAAAAGATAGCAAATAGTATATGGAAATGAAGAGATCAGTGCCAAATGCCTAAGCGAGACAGCCACCAGAAGGATATGACCTAAGTGACATTAAAAAAAAAATACAATGCAGCTACATCATAAAGTAACATTTTCAGGTGATAGAGCAGCAAAATTGACTATTTTCAAGACAAGAAGGAATATACAGCTACAAAAGACATTAAATATAGAGAAAGGTACAAAATATCAAATTCATTTTATATGATTAAGTGTTATGAATGATATGATAGCATACAAAAGATCAAAGTGTCGAGCTTCAGGTGAGATAAGAGAAACAGAAGTATGCCTTTAAAATATTCAAACCTTTTATCATATGATGTCTTGGAGCTATAGTACAAGACATATTAGGTAGCATGCATGATGTAATCTGACAATGATAGTCTACAGAAAAGTAGCACAGAAGGTATAGGTATCAGAATGTTCATCTGAAATGAAGTCTTGTTTTCTTTTAAGAAATTACAAGTATGCATACAGAGATGTTATGAACAGATATAAAGGTTTCTTTATTAACCAAAGGTATTAATACTTCTCCATGTTTGAACCTTTGTATCAAGAGAGATATATCCAGCCAATGTAGAACAATAATAACATCTTTTGATACAAGCATTCAGTGAAGGATGGTATGAAAAGAATACAAAAATGCCATGACAGTGACAGAAAGAAGCTTGTATGCAGAAATAAATAAAATTCTTGTTTCAATTTTTATCTGCGGATAAAGAAAAATACACAGTGCAAGAAATGACAAAGTCATAGGAAGGAAGGGATGAAGCATGAGTATGACAGGAGAAGCTTTTTATACAAAAGAAGTAGACCCTCTTCATATTTTCAAAACCCTCTTTCTATTTTACATTTACAGCTAAAATAAAGTGATGTAATGCATCTACTGCCACAACCGTGCCAAGAAAGGACATGTTTATGTTAAAAATGTAATACCCATATGGAGTTTTTTCAAACCCTTTTTTCTTTTATAGTTACAGTTGCAGTGAGAGGTTACATAATATAAAATGGTACATGGCCGTACCCCAGAGACGAGGTTTCTGTATGAGCAATGTATAAAACCCTTAGACATTTCAAAACCCTTATGCCATGTTAATTTGCAGAGAAAAGAGAACATAGTTATGGAGCATGGCCATGGCCTATAGTCAAAATTGAACCTCATCCTACATTAAAAAAAAAAAGAACAAATGCAGATTTTTGAGTTACAAAATGCCCAAACATGCTACCAAATCATGTCATTGGCAGCACAATGCACATGAATGTCATTTTGCAAGTTTTTTGTCAAGGATAGGGCTCGTTTTGAGCCAAAATAATGTGAATATAGAGGAGAGAAAGTAAGGTTTTTAATTCATTTCAAGCATTGATACACAGAAACCTCCAAATCGTGCCTCTGTCAGTGAATATACAACAAAAAATCTCAGAAAATGAAGAGCAATCACAGCAAAAAAATGAATTACCTATTTTTTCTGTCGTTTTGCTATGTAAGAACTCCCAGAACGGCCTCAAACAGTGAAAAACCAAAGCATATGGTGGTCGGCCATAAAAAACTAGAGAAGATGCATCAAAAGATAGTCAAATCAACCCAGAATCAACAACAAAAGGTTAAAATCTCAGTGAAATATAGCTTACCTTGCATTCTACTCACAGATTCTGCATTGAAACCCTCAAGAATCGACAAATATCAAGCATTTGTGCTCCCAAACCCTAGTCATGGCAACACGATAGCGAGAGGAAGAAAGATGAAATGCATAATGAAAAGTTTTAGGTTTTTTTTCTTTCTTTTCATTGATCGACCCATTTGCATTGATAGTGTTTTTTTACTTTTGTTTTAAAACAAAATCATTGCAATCTATTCGTGCCATGGTGAAGACTCTTGTCTTTTCAAAACCTAGTGATAATACATCAAGGGGGTTGTGAGGTATGATTTCTGCCTTTTGTTATTTTTCAAAGTCAAGAGAAATATTATAATACTTGAGGAGGTCAAGTACATTATATCTTGCTAGGTATGAATTGTTTATGAGATCATATGGTGAGTATGATGATGTGAGGGCAATGTGGTTTGTAAACAACACAAACTGCTTGGGCACTAGGTAATGCCTCCAATGTCTCAATGCTTGCACAATTGCATAAAATTCTACATCATAAGTTGAATAGTTCTTCCTTACCTCATTCAACTTTTCACTAAAGAAGGCTATGGGTTTACCTGCTTGACTAAGTACAGCTTCAATGCCCACATGCAAGGCATCACAATCCATTTCAAATACCTTATCAAAATCTAGTAATGCTAAAATAGGAGTTTCTATCACCATCTTCTTCAAAAACTTAAAACCCTCCTTAGCTTCGTTGGTCCACACAAATTCCCTTCCTTTGGTGTAATTTGTAATGGGTGCTACAATACTGCTAAAATTTTGAATGAATTTTTGGTAAAATGTGGCTAACTGATGAAAACTTCTTACCTCTATTATGCTCCTTGGACTAGGCCACTCTAGAATTGCCTTAACCTTTTCTACATCCATTTTGACACCATCTGCAAAAATGATAAAGCCCAAAAATACCAGACTTTCTTGCATGAATATGTACTTCTTCAAGTTTGCATAGAGTTTCTCTTTTCTCAACACGTCCAATATGATCCTTAAGTGTTGCAGGTGCTCCTCTTTGCTCTTACTAAAAACTAAAATATCATCAAAATAAACTACCACAAACTTACCAATGTAAGGACGTAGCACAATATTCATTAGCCTCGTGAAGGTGCTGGGTGCATTGGATAACCCAAATGGCATAACCATCCACTCATATAATCCATCCCTAGTCTTGAAGGTTGCTTTCCACTCATCCCCTTCTTGAATCTAGATTTGGTGATAACCACTGCGTAGATCAATTTTGCTAAAGTATGTAGCCCCTGTAAGCACGTCCATCATGTTATCTAAATGAGGGATGGGAAACTGATACTTGATGGTGATTTTATTGATTGCTCTACTATCTATGCACATCCTCCATGTGTCATCCTTGTTTGGAGTTAACAATGTAGGTACAACACATGGGCTCATGCTCTCCCTCACCACATGTTTCCTTATGAGATCTATCACTTGTCTATTGAGTTATGCATGGTGGGTAGGACTCATTTTGTAAGTTTCCTAATTAGGTAGAGATGCTTCTAGGATCAAATCAATGTGGTGTTGAATATCTCTCTTTGGTGGATGAGTTGAATATAACTCATTCAACATAACATCACATATTCTTCTAGTACCTTTGTTGCTTCTATTGGTACTGGTATTTCCTCACCATCTAGCAAGATCCTCAAAGTTGATCTTCATCTAATCGTGCTTCCTCTTCAGGTTCAACATGTTGATGTTCATCTCCTTGGCCTATTTCTTCATTAGAATCATCTCTTCTTTGTCTCAATCTCTGATCTTCCATCATAACTGCAAGATTTTCTACTTACCTTTGTATATTTTGCATATCCCTATGCATTTGTGAAAGACCTGATCTTCCTCTTCCTCTCTCAGCCATCTTCCTACTCGGATATGATGCAGGAGCATCCAGTGGTGTAAGGGCAATCTTGCATCACCCAAAAAGATGTTGCTTCAAAATCATTATAGTTTTTTTCATTTCTTTCCATAATTAGTATTTCTGGTTCCATAATCTCTTGAATAATGATGTAGGATTTTTAGTTTTTCCAAAACGCTAAAAATAGCAAACTGCCAGTTTTGGAAAGTTTACCTGCCATTTTAGGAAAGTTTGCATTTGGGCATGGATTGAAGGGAAAACTTACAGAAACCTTTGGCGAAGGAATCAGGCAAAGATCATTTGTGAGTTGAAAGATATTAAAGTTTTTGTTTTCTGAAAAGCCCCTGAAAATTTTCAAAACGAGATATGAGGTACTAAAACATCCCATAACGTCCTAAAAAGTTGACAGAAATCCATTTACGTATTCCATCATGATAGTTCACATCACAAGATTTCTAGCGCTTAAAACGATTCATCAATCAGACACTCAGATCAAAAGTTATGCTTCCCAGAAGTTGACTTACTTTTGGAGGGAGTTACAAATTTCAAAATTTAGCTGAAGGCCGCCAAAAAGTGCTATTTATAACTATTTTGGGAACCCTAGGCAGTAGTAGAGTTAAAGAGGGAAAGTGTAGAGTCAAGAATAGGTGGGAAAACAGAAACCCTAGCTGATTTGGGGTTATAGAAGGCAGAAGATTCCAGAGCCTGGGGATGGGTAGCTGTAGTGTGTTGCAGCCTGTGGAGGATTGATTCCTCTTATCGTAATTAAGCTTCTCTAATGTACTAAGTTGTCCAAATCAATAAAGAAATATTCTATTTTCTGTGTCATTTCTGTTGTTGTGTGTTTTATGATTTACCCCCTTCATTAGGATACCAGATTATGCAACCAAACATTCATAGCATAATATTCATCACTATTATTATTGCCAACAAACTCAAAAACTCGGAAAGATTATCAATTATGCTTCTCATCCCATTCCATCCTCCCCTACAACTAAAAAGAAACACCTTATATCTACAAAAAACAAAAATTACCTTTTTTGGTAGTTTTTAACAACTTTCTAAATTTGTCATTTTAGGTAATTTTGCATCCTTATCTGCAGGGCCATGAAAGTTGCCAATTATTTGAAACTAACTGAAGTAGGACTAATTGTCCACTTTCTAATCTAATTGCATATAAAGCTCAAAAAAAATTAGAAAAATAAATTGGAAAAATCTTGAAAAATCATTAAGACCTTAATTCGAGGCCTTAGATGATTGAAAAAGTTCCTGAAAAATGTCAAAATGGAGTCCAAATAAACTAGGTTCAAATAGCATTTCAATCAACTCCTCAAGACACATCTTCACACCAAATTTTAGCTCAAACAGACTCCCAGGTCAAAAGTTATGACCTCCGGAAGTTTTTGCATCCAAAACCCCCCACACAAAGAGCCCTAACAAAAAACTCATCAACCAAAACTCTATCAAACCCTAGATCTGCAACAACCTAAGTCTGTAAACACACCTGTGACCTTGTAAATGCCTTCATTCTCATCTTGCAAGGCCATGGATTCACTATGCACAATAATCTACTCATTACAAGGGTTATAATACTTGGGAGATCTCCTCCCACAACTTGGAAATCAGGCTTTGATACCACTTGAAAGGAAAAATACAACAATATAGAACATTTCCACATAACCCCATGAGAGATAAATATGCAAGCAAAATATTAGCCATGATAACCAAAATCCACCATGCCAAAAAAATAGACAATCAAACCACAAGGTAACACAAGATATATTTTGAGAAAACCCTCAAGAGGGAAAACCCCAACATCCAAAAGCATCCACACTCTATGTATTATTCAACAATAAAAGATTATAATGCACTTACAAAGTCTTGTGAATACTTTTAAAACATCAAGCTCCTCCAATGCATCCTCCATGTGTCCAAGCATGTAACCACACATCCCATGCCATGCTTCACATATGCACTCACAAGAGAAACTCAATACAATGACAACCCACTCAACCAACCAACCCAAACCACTAACCATGTTCTTGCTTTTATAGACTTAAGCTCACACAAATACAACTTGTGGTATTGAGAAACCATGTGTCTCAACAAAACCATTGACCCCTCATATAATTCTTGATACTAAGTTTCCACTTTATAGTACTAAGTTTCCAAATATTAATTAATTATTTTATGTCTCTCACACATAAAATAACTAACCCAATGTTACATACAACTTTACAAGTGGACCCAAATAAATATTTAATGTGGCTAAACTCATCCCCTAAGATGTACCACAAATAAATATTTATTTTACATAATTAAAATATTTCGTTATTATGCAAGGTGTACAACACACTCTTTTCCTAACAAATATAACATTTCATCTAATCACATTAATTAATTTGGCTGATAGGCCATTCTTAAGATAAATTATCTTTGTAACTGCCATAATTATGGTAGTCCTTTGTCTTAAAAAAATAAAAAAAGGCATTTTTAATCATTGAGAAACTTTTTTTGTCATCCAAATATTCTATTATTAGATAAGTGCCTACATTAATGCTCAACTCCATAACATCTTTGTAATAGATACATGCTAATATTTCAAATCGGTATGATGAAGATGTAATTGTGTCTCTTTGTAATCCTAATTAGATCTATTTCTAAGTTTTAGTAGTCCTAATTGTAGCGGTTGGTTTCTATAATCCAGTAGATTTACAATGAGTTAGTGCTACTTGATGGAAAGGTAAAGATGGTAGTAACATAGAAAATGGATTTATTCATTAAGAGAAAGAACCTAGACTCCATGCTTATTTTTGGGTGTTTTTCTTTACCCCACACACATCATTCAAAAAGACCATTTTATAATTAGATATCTCTTCAAGAGGCTTAATGTGGATTTTTAATTTTTGCATTTGGGGTGGCAATCTTACAAAAGGCACACAACTTGGCTTTGTATATTGTCTATGTGAAAGACACATTCTTGTCTTGTTCAACTAGTTGAAGCTTCAAGAATGAGATCAAGTTTTTCATTGTCCATATCCACTATTCATTGTAAATGTATTTTTATAGAGAACTTCTGTTGTTATAGTCAGAGATCATGTATGCCATATTCTATGAAGATAAATTATTTTTGATACATTTGATAGTATATCAAGGAAAATGATTACATGAGATCAGTAGTAAGTTGATTGAATTCAAATGTAATAGTATGGATTCTAAGAAGCTATAGAGCATATTGATTTAGTCCTTAGAATAGTCTTATTATTTAGTAGACAATTTTGAGCACAAAATTTAGAGATGTTCAATTACATGTCTTCTAATGAGGAAGGTTGTAAATTTCTTTAGACTACATCTAAATTAGAAAAAACTTGGATTCAAACTATTTTTTGTGGTAGTTAACTGAGATAAGATTTATCAAGTGTCATTTTCCTAGACAGTGATTCATTGATTTAAATTAACTTTATATGTAGTTATACTCCTGAAATTATTCATTTTTGTAGCATTGCTTGTGTTGTAGAATCTTTAATTTAATGGCTTTTATACTTTAGAGAGGATCATAATGTTGAAAGGTTTTATCAAGTATTTTGTATTTGCCCTGTACTAAGGCTTACTAGGAACTATAGTTAGTCTAATGATGAGATTTTTTAATAACCCTATACGTGTATCACAAAATCTTAGAAAGGATATTTTATGCCTATGGAGTTGAGTTTTCAAAAGTTTTAGTTAATTAGCTCAATAAATGTATTGTAAAAAATACAAAATGTATTTAAAAGTGTTATCAAATGTTCCATTTGTGTTCCATAGATATATAAACACAAATATTTATAGCCTTGTCCACTAAATACAAAACATAATAACTTTGTAAAAAATATATAAATGCACACTATTTAGTGATAGGGTTATAACTATTTGTGTCTATCAGCCATTTGATAGCACCTTTAAGTGTTGTTACTAGTTAATTTAGATTTTTTTATTGCATCCAAAAATAACAAAAAACAATTCAAATGAGTATACATCAACAATCAAATGACCAAGCAAAATTTCAACTTCTAAACATTCTAAAAGAAAACAAACATCAAATTAATTCAATCTAATCATTCATAACTCAAACACTTTCAAACCAGTTAAACAAACTGACTAGTTCACCTAAATCTTGAAGGACCATTTTATGATTTTATCGCATGTGTCATGGATTGAGATTGGATTTAGTTAGAGAAATATTAGGACAATTGGAAGAGGCTCCACCTCCTCAACCTACCCTTATTCTCAAACAAGCAACTCTCTTTGAGAACATTCACTTCGAAATTTTTTATTTGGAAAGTATATGTCAAGCAATCAATTACTAAGAAAACATGTATCCACAAAACACCCGTTACATAATTGTGAACATCACATTTGGATGAATTCTAAGAACTCAACGGCCTATCTTGACAACACCCTTGATACCTATCATTTGGTTTTTACTCCCAACAGAGGAGGGATCTAGTCAAGAATCTAATCACCCTTCTATTAGACCAATTCACGTGATGTCCATGAGTCATCAGTTATGTCCAATCAACATGAACAAGTGTGTGTACCTGATTTTGGTGTCTACAAAAATGTCTCCATAGCATCCTTGAGATGCATGGGCATCTAGGCCCACCATTGCTATGCGACAACATTGACACCACTCATAACAAAAGAGATCTATGCTCTACATGTCAATAGAGGACAAGTCTTACACATTGGCACCAACAAACCCCATTAGCCCAATGATTGTTTTATTGGGTATTCACAATTAGTTAGAAGTGCCTAAGGTTTTAAAGGAAAATAATTGCCAATTGTCAATCTTTGAAGGGATAAACTAGTGTGACCTTGCCATGTGATTGTGGTGGGTTTGGAGTGATATGTGAAAGCTTTGATCAAGGATTCAAGGATTTAGTAGAAGACCTCCTCCATGAATCCACAAATATTTGGCAATCATTGGTCAAGGTAGACCTAGCTTGATATATTTCCACGTCTCCTTTTTGAGACTTGATTAGATGTTTGCCATTTGTTGGGCAAATGCTTGATGTGATCTTTGATTGCACAAAAACCATTGATTGTTGCCCCAATGAGCAATTGAGTTGTACTAGAACTTTTTTAGTTTTAAATAATTTTAAAGGGAGAAAGGATGCAACAAATATTTGAGACGAGAGGGACTGTGTTATTGCACAAAAATGATTGATTGTTGCCCCCAATGAACAATTGAGTTGAACTATGACTTTTTTAGTTTTACATTATTTTAAAGGAAGAAAGGATGTCAACAAATCCTTGGGAAGAGAGGGGGATGCCAAGACACCCCTTAACTGTCCTTGAGATGTGTGTACATCCTAGGACACTCATAATCTCCCTTTATTTATAAAAAAAATATATATGATTTAAAAATGAGAAGGGGGTTCCCTTTGTAAACCTAACCTTAAAAACTAAGAAATAAACAAAAAGAAAAATAAGGACATTGATTTTCACAATCAACTAGAAGAGTTGGAGATAAATAAGAAGAGGAAAAACACTAAGCTTGAAAACATTCAAGGAACTAAGACAACCATTGGTATTAAATGATGATTGATGAAGATAAATAATAAGAGGAAAAGCACTAAGCTTGAAAACATTCAAGGAGCTAAGACAACCATTGGTATTAAATGATGATTGATGGATCAATGCCAAATATGTGGTAGCCATTGTGTCCCTTGTTGTGGATGTCATCAGATATGGTAGGATAGACTCCACTAATCTTAGAGAGATTTAAGAGTCTTTGGCTAGGATAGACTCCACTAATCTTAGAGAGATTTAAGAGTCTTTGGCTAGCATAGACTCCACTAATCTTAGAGAGATTTAAGAGTCTTTCGCTAGCATGATTGATCATATGAAGGCTAGTGTTGGTGAAAGGGATCCTACACTAGCATTTTATGACCAAAGCAAAGCACATTTGACCCATTATCCAAAAGAGTTGGAATAAGATTAACACCCCATTGCACATGACGCCATATGTAGTTAATACCAAGTGGCATGCATTGAAACCTAAGAGAGTACCTCATATAAAGGATACTGATGTAAAGAAAGGGTTCGTGAAGGCAATCCCAGGGATGTACACTACAAATGAGGCACTAATGCTACCAACTCAATGGTCAAATTTATATAGTTTAGAGGTGAAAAATACATGTGAGCCTAAAGAGGATAGATTGACCATTGTCAAGGAGGATGCTATTACATGGTAGTAGCTACACGTGTATGCAACTCCTTTGCTATGTATGCTTGTAGTTCATCTCCTTTCATAGGTTGCTCTCACCTCTGCTACTAAGAGAAATAATCAACCTAAAGTTCATCGACTCTAGAGTGAGCTTATCTATAAAAGATTGAAGAAACTAGTTACAGTTCATAGTGGTCATTAAAATCCATTGACAATATTAATAACAGAGAACCACAACCAAGGCCAATTTAATGAAAGATTTTAAATCTATTATACTTTACTTTACAGTCATAGACTAAGGAATTTGTAACGTTATTTCACTTTTAGCTATACAATGAACATTTAATATTTAAATTTTAAAATTCTGACATATCATTGCTCGTTATTGATTAATACTTTGAAAATTTATAGTTGTTTATCAGTAATTGTATGCCAATGGCTTTTAAATTTTCTATAAAAGTTGACTTGATTGTTCTAATTATATTTTACTTTGTGTATCTCTTATTTTTATTTGTTTTTAATGTTTAGACTTATTTATGTTTTATATGTATATATCCTACCCTCAACATCCATGAAAATAGGGCCAAACTCTAGCCACCCTGAAAATACGTCTCCCCATCTCACCGTCTCGTAAACTCCGTGGAACATAGAAAATCTCAGGTTTCTCCCACCATCCCGTAAACTCTGTGTAACATAGTAAATCTCAAGTGTTAGTTGTTCACTCCAACTTACCCCTTTTACACTGTGCTCCAATGCACTCAAGGTGACCAGTGACCCACGCCAATAGAACATGTACCCAGAAAATAGGCACGATCAAGATCAAATTCTAATTATGCCGAGAGGCATTCTATAGTCACAGTGGGGTGGAGATGAGAGCACTCATTTTCCATGTAAATATATAGCAAAAAAATTAAAAAAAAAAAACCAAAAAAAAAAAAAACAAATAGAACATATTTGAATAACAGTTTAATAGGTAAAAGAGACTTCTAGAACATATTTATCAAATTCTATATATAGATGAATAGATAGAGCCCCTTGGTGAAAGCTCCTTGTAATGTGACAATTCTTTTAAGGTATTTTTAAATATTGCTGAGTCCCCAAGCATTCAGAAAGAGCAGAGTATATATCAGGCAAATTTGTAAAGCAAAACATCACTTTACCAGGATGAATGTGGAGCTCAAGTATAGATCTGCAACTATAACTTTGTCCCAAACCCGTAAATTTGTCCTCTGACAAAGCGAAGATCCAGCACAAGCTTCCAGGCAGCTCACTGACAAGAGGCATTGTTTCTAGGTCTGATATCAGACAGATCCCAGAATTCCATCCACATTTAATCTTCATTTTTCAGTTATCGAGCTAAATATCATCCTCCATCCTATTCAATTTCCAAAGCACATTGTCTGATTTACTTTTCTCAACTATCAACTCTCAATATTTAATTAATCTAGGCTTATTGTGCTTATTTAATTGCATTTACTTAATTAGCCTAAATAATCTTAAGGAAACCAATATTTTCCTTATCAATAAGATACAATGAAGCTGTGTTATAACCACAGCCCTCCTATAATCTCATGAAAACATTATAACATAGCCTTGAAAACAGCAATATACCAATCATGGCAAAGTAAAATCTCTTACAAATAATGATATCATAATGAAGCCTTGAAAATGGTATACACCAGTCATAGAAGAGTCGGAAATAAATATTTATATTTATTTATTCGCTCCAGATTTCCTACATTTAGAAAACAACGGGTAACAACATTTATTCCTTCATACATGAAGAAAAAAAAGATCATGACACCTGATCAATGCATAGGATTTCTGCATCTCCCTAAAATGAAAATTCTCAGATGCATAATCTGTCTGAAAAACTGAACCCTCGATATAACATACTTTACTCTGTATTAGACATCAATCAGCAACAGAAAAGTAGAGCCACTAGACAACTTAGATGATATTCCTAGCCTGTAAACAAGTTCGCTAGTAATTTGTGTAAGAAAAATTTGTCCAGTTTCTAGTATTCACTGATTCAGTAAATACTTGTCATCTTATGCATCTTATTTATTCCTATCATTAGCACTAACAAGTCAACATAAAGAGCATTTTATCAACTTAAGCACGAATAGGCCAAAGCTTTTTCCTCAACAAGTTCATTTGCAGTGGCATCCAACTTTTTCCTGGAAAACTCGTCGATATGAAGTCCTGTAAAAGTAAGCAGCACTTCAAAATGAGAACAATATGCAGTTACTAATTAAAAAATAACATACATGTGATTATGCATTAACTGTCAGGCCAAATCAACACCCAATCCCCTTACAAGTAAAAATTAATGACACAAATAGAACATATTTGAATAACAGTTTAATAGGTAAAAGAGACTTCTAGACCATGTATCATCTACTCTTTTCATTGCTCTGTCAAGAAGGATCTTAATTCTTACCTTGTACAATGGACCACTTTCCATTTTCACAAGTAACAGGGTATGAATAGATAACACCAGATGGAACATCATAAGAACCATCAGAATATACTCCCATCGAAACCCATGTACCCTGTAATGAATTACAATTATTCAGATGATAGAATAACTGAAGTATTCCGTGCAGATAATACAAATATAATGAGTTTGTGATATAAAAGATTTAACATTTTCAGGAGTTACTACCTTAGGTGTACCAAGCACCCAATCGCGTATATGATCACATGCAGCACTAGCAGCAGACAATGCACTAGAGAGCTTCCTTGCCTTGATAATTGCAGCTCCACGCTGCTGTACAGTTGTAATAAATTCCCCATTCAACCTGCAAGTGTGAATGGATGAGTGTTTTTCAGTCACAAGTACATGATTGGCTGTCAACAGGGAAGTTAAAGATAGAACAATAACATTTCCAAAAAGCACATTGAACACAAGGCCCACAGTGACCCACAAAAGACAGGTGCATATATTCAGATTTTTACCACACATCATCAGCAACAAGTTGTCGCACTGGTTTCTCTCCAGCTTCAGTTTCAACCACTGCATGGTTGACATCAGGATACTGACTTGAAGAGTGATTTCCCCAAATTATGACATTCTTCACATTACTAACTGGCACCCTCAGCCTCTCTGAAACTTGTCCAAGAGCCCTATTGTGATCAAGTCTTGTCAAGCATGTAATATTCTTCTCTGGAATGGATGGAGCAAATTCTTTCAAGATCAGTGCGTTGGTATTTGCTGGGTTAGCCACCACTAGGACCTGACAAGCAAAGGAGTTCCATGAACCACATTACTTTTGCACCAAAGGCAAAACACAAGATCATTATAAATTTCATGCTATTATTGTTTTCATCTATGAGGGTAAAAATGCTGTGAAAGAGCAATTAGAACAAAGAAACATATCCAATTTCAGAAAAGACAAAAACACAATTTAGCAAGCATTTTACACCAGCAGTGCAGCGCAAATATCAGGCAAAAACTACAAGACATTTAAAATTGCATAGGCACAATACACTGAACTCTTCAACTTCTATTTATTAAATTGTTTCAAGGAACAAGAACCTTTAGCCATTGCTTGCAAATTAAAATTACGAATTGAAATCACCTTGCAGTCTGGAGCAGCATGTTGTTCCAGTGCTGAGGCCTGTGACTTATAGATGGACACATTTTTGGACATAACATCTTTCCTTTCCATTCCCTCCTTCCTTGGGAATCCACCAACCATGACAGCTATGTTTACACCAGTACATGCTTCAACAACATCTGTAGTGGCAACAACACCTTTTTTCCAAAAAAAAATGATATGTATTAAGGTCCATTACAATGAATATGGCATGATACAATACACCAAAAAAAAAAAAAAAAAACCAGCTGTACTACACTCCTACAAAGATTGCTGATATAAATAGCAAACAATCCTTCTCCCACATCTATCTTGAATTTGTTTCTGATAAAAATCAGCTAATCATAGTACCTTTCAAAAGAGGAAATGCAGCATCAATCAACTCCATTTTCACTCCATTCAGAGACTCTGCTGCTGGTGGAATATCCAGCATATGCAAAATAACAGGTTGGTCTGCACCTAACATTATGCCTCTGGCAATCATAGGCACCAATGCATAGCCTATTTGCCCTGCAACACATTATTTTTGTCAGTCACATATAAAGAATGCATCAACTTTTGCAACAATTCCACGCCATAAAACCCTGCCTCAGAAGGATGTTTGCTTACTGGGCTAGCCTCAAAATTGGTATTTTACCATACCATAGAGGATATGGCGAATATGCTGCACATAGCCAGCAGCTTACAACCATTCTATCCAATACCAAGCACTTATCTATGAAAATATATTCACTGTGCTGCATCTACTTATTGATAGGTTATGAAAGAAAGTAAAAATGTGAAAAGGATTTCACATGATTTGTATACAAGTAGAAAAATTTTCCAGTTCTGTAAATTATCATATAACCTTGCAATTCTGCACAAGCAAATTGAGAATTATAGAATTCTAACATATCTAACACAATAAAGGAACTGCATTTCCATCCAAAAGTCCAACAAGAATTGACAAAATAGGACAACTGCTACACAAACTTCAGTATGAATATAGGCATTGACAATCTACACAAAGTAATATTAATAATTTAATAACTTGCATTGAACCATATAAACCCAAGATTTATCATTTTCACCAATAGCCTTTGTTATGCCCTTCAAGACCCTCTTCACACAAGGGACCATTGCTCAGTGATTTGCATAATCACTTTCTCCCTCACTTAAAATGTAAATTTTCCTATTGGCAAAAAGGTATAGAAAATTGGCAATTGCCCAGTATAACTTGAAATATCAACTTAATCTCATTATCTGTTGCAAGTCAAAGATTCCAAAATCCTTTAAAAAATTTAAGACACTAAACTCCTCGTAAGCAAAAGATCAAAGATGAAAGGCACTCTTGCAGTGTTGTCCATGGCACAACAGTATTGGCATCAAGATACCCAAGAACAGAGAGACCATGCATCTAGAGTCTAGACACAACAGATAATCTTGTGATTCTTAATTATCTAACAACAAAACGGCTAAAACAAGAAAAGCGCTGAATTTAGCAATCTAAAAACAAAACAAAAATTTCTCAAAGGACAATACCAAAAAAAAACCAGTGTAGTTTGTGTCTGTGATGCTAAATTTTAATTTGGGCTTTGAGTTCACGAAACTAGGAAACCAACACTCATTATGTTTATTAGGTGCCAACATTCTAACAAACACACACCAATCAACAGGCCTGACAAGTAAGATCCTATTGGTCATGGTGACCCAGAATTTCCCGAACCACCTCCACACACTATGTATTAATGTACATCTATCTAATCCAACCAGTAGAAAAGGCCCACTGCTCAAATCTGTCCACGTGTCAGACTGAGACAAGAGCCTCCTGATACTGGAATATTGATGTTCGGTTTTGAGATGGTAAATCTCAGGGTTCAAATGCTATCACAAACTTATTATGATGTGCGAGTTAAAATCTTGGGTGTGTAGAAATTCTCCAGCATGTGGTATGCACCAGCCGCCAGAAGCCAGGCAATTCTGGTAGTCAGTTACTAGGAACTACAACTGATCATATGAGGGATCACCCCAGCCCTGCGAATGATAAAATTCCATAGCTTTGCCTTTGCATACCCAGCAAGAGAGTTTGCCCTAATCAATTGGGCAAAATCCCAATGAATGATGAGTAGAGTGCAAGTCAAGGCATAGGATATCTGATCTATAAACTGCAGAACATTATTTTCATAAATCAATTCTTGTATATATAGATCAAGCCTGCACTATTGATGATAAGGTGCAATTTGAGGGTAAGATATTCTTCTCCTATACAAGATGGCTAAGGGCAGCAACAGAGGTCAAAATGTACACAGTTTTTACCAGAAGCTTTACTCTATGCCATGCACTGTGAAAACCTCATTTTCATGACAGCAACAGATTTCAAAAACCCACTCATTCAACAAATTAAGGAATCTGACAAAAAGAGGGACTCTATCTATTCATCTACATGAAAATAAATGAAAGTGGGTCATTTTAGTCATCATTATCACCATCTATACATGAAATCAAATATCACATCAAGACAATCAAAAACAATCTTCTATTCAAGCAAATATACTTTGATAGATCCTGCACACCATTTTGGCCTAAATGATTATAAATCCCATCTCTAAACCCAAGCAAATATACTTTGATAGATCCTGCACACCATTATGGCCTAAATGATTATAAATCCCATCTCTAAACCCAAGCAAATATACTTGGATACATGGCCCACAGGATGTTAAATCCCATTTCATTTAAGGCAAAATGGTATGTATGCCCTACTATGATGTGTCAAGTATATTTAATAGTACACCAAAATATATGGTGTATTCCAAAAATCCAGATCCAATTTCAAATTTAATATACAGTAATTCTAAAGGTTATGACTTACCATCAATATTGTTTTATAACTATTGGTCCTGAACCGAGTGAGCACTAAAGATTCCGGCTCACTCAACTCCAGAGACTTGGCAAACAATTAAGAAAACAGGAGGCAATAAAGGAAATAATAATAATACATTAATGATTAAAGTTATAATAAATAAATAAATAAAAATTAAAACTACAAAACTTTCCCCCTCTCCTTCATTTTAACATCAAACTTTCTATATTATGGCACCCACATGAAGAAAACAGGATTTGAAGCATGGAGGATTAGTTTTTGGTGATTTTTTTATTTCTGAGTGATCTTGATTGAGTTTCTACTGATTTATTTTGCCTAACCTTTTTAGCCTAAGTCCAAGGGCAAAATGGGCTTGCAAAATCTAGTCTGAATCTCAATACATCCTACTGAATATCCCTCAAATCAACAACCAAAGCCCTTACAGACTGCTTTTTTCAACAAAAGCAGATCGGGAGAAGCCCCTGAGCATTGTTGGTTGAATAAAAAAGCAAGCCCAAACCTTACAGAAACCCATTTAGAAATTAATTTAAAAAGATATTGCAGAACCAGAATTGTCCATCAAATTAGGTATTTGAGATTTCCAAAATTACACATTTTGGTAAATCTAAAGTATATACCACAGCTGTCTAAAATAACTCAAAAAAATTCTTAAGAGAAAACACTGTAACAAACAAACAAAATGATCTGACAAACAACTTAAGAAATGGGCATTTTTTCTTTTTTAATGGATAGATTTAGGAATGAATACATTTCTTGCTTAAGTAAAATTTTGATTGTGAAAAAAATAAAATTTAAAACACTGATACCCCGATTAAAAAAAGATTAAGTGGCGACCAAATTTTCAACTGGGTAGATTTGGCAATGAACATAACTACTGCAGAACTAAAATTTGGATCAAATTATAAAATTAAAAAAAAAATCAATCAAATTAACCAACATAATAATACCATAAAAAATCTATAAATGGGAATGAACAAAATTTGGATCAAATATATATATATATATTTTAAATCAATGAAATTAACCAACATAATGATACCATAAAGAATCTATAAATGGGAATGAACAAAATTTGGATCAAATTATAAAATATATATATATATTAAATCAATGAAATTAATCAACCCAATGATACCATAAAGAATCTAAATGAGAATGAACATACATATTCTGAACCTATAATCCGGATCACTTTTAAAAAGAAAAAATTAAAGCACATAAATTTTGCAGATCTACAGTAAGAAAACACTAAAATAATCCAACATAATGATACCCAACCAAAAAACTGAAGAATGGATTTACTTAAATGGATAGATTTGTGAATGAACATAACTAATGCAGATCTAAAATTTCGATAGAAAATTTAAAACGCTCAAATAAACCAAGAGAATCCTACCCAAAACACTCTTTAAAAAAAAGGTCATTGAATTTCTTTAAATGGGTATATCTAACAATGAACATACAAACCAACATATTGATACCCACAAGAAAGAATTAAGGAGGGAAAAAAAAACTGAAAAAATGAGTAAGGAATTTCTTTTATGGGTAGAATTATAAATCAAAGTACCTGCAGCCCCAGTAACCAGAACACGGACTGGATTCTTCGCCATTTTTCTGTTAAATTCAGCTCTAAACCTTGAAGATTCACTAGCTGATAACACAAACTGAAGATGAACAAAATGGGCTTTTTATATGCGTGTCTTTATTTATTTTTTCTAGCGCAATGCAAGGGATGGCGCAATGACTTTGGATTTTGGGTATTATTGAGTGAGTAGTTAAAGGAGGTGGTCTAAATTTAGAGGAGGTTTTGTTTTTTTTAGATGTGGATGATGTGGGGCTTCTAGGGAATCCTATGATTTCAGAAGTCTAAAGCTGTGCTTTTAAGTGTAGATACCAGAAGTCCTAGATTACCATGATTATGGTTTAAGTGTGATTATGATTAGGTTTAACAGATTAGGTTAATAAATAAATATGTAAGTATAAATTATAATGTTGATATATAAAAATATTAGTGTCCCCTCACTTTCTTGCCGAATTTTTAGCCAATCTAGCGCCCATTAATTTAAAATATTATAAAAGTAACTATAATTAAATTTATTAAGTCAACCTACCCACAATATAAAGGATATTAGAATTTTTTAAAAAATATAAAAATGTAACTATAATTAAATTTATTGACCAATGTAGATGCAAAGTATGCTAGGTCAAGGATGTAGATATGATACCCAAAAATAGAGTGCCTCTTAATTATATGGGGTCAGCTCTTATAAGATCTTTATAAAAATAATTGTAATAATGTTTTATTTAGGTTAGGTTGTGGGGTATACCTAGGAGTCATAACATTTTATTGGTGAAAGGCATGTGTGTATTGAGGTTGGTTAGTAAGGTGTGCATTGAGGTTGGTGAGTATGTGAGTATTATTTGTTTTTTTTAATAGTTATTTATATTAGAGAATTTTTAAAATATAGAATTTATGTTAATATTATTAATATTGATTATTTTATTGTATGATGATGTATTATGTAGTTTCAAGTCAATTTTTTTAGTATTTTTGAGTTTATATATTAACCTAAGATTAACTTTAATACATTTGACATTTTATTGTTCTTCTTGGAACATTCTTAATACATTTTTCAACATATTTTTTTTTGTTTTGGATAATTTCATCCCTTGCATAAATAGGTAATTACAATTATATCTACTTTTTTTCTAAATTTTAAATTATTTGTATTTTATAGTCAACAATTTGTTGTTATTCATAATATGCATGCTAAAAAGTTTGAATTGTGTGTCTAGGACTTGTATATAAAGGTATCATCTCTAGGTCATTTGAATCATCAAAACCTTTGTTCAAAAAATAAGACAACACATTTACATATTTGTCTCTAACATTTTGTAAGTTCACAACAACTTCTTTGTCTACATGAATGGATACCCAACTCTATAGTCACTTTTACTTTTATTGTTAATTCAATCTTGAGGCTTGACTAAGGTGCAAGGAAGTTTTAAACTTCAACCCTCACATAACAAGTCTCATGTTGCTCCTTAGCACCACTCTCATATTCCTCACTTTAGATATCAGTAAACAAACATGTGTCATAAGTATTATAGGACAAATTTTGCCCAAGACATAATTATACCACTCGAGAGTATCACTATTACAATTATGTTCCAAATTCTCATCTTCTAATGAATAATCTAATTCCATATTTTAATTACAAAATCTCTATGTTAATATATCATTAGTTGAAATCTATTGATTTATTCATTTAACACTTCACATATTTTTGTTTTGTATCCCTTCAATATCCTTCAATATCTTTTGATCCAATTTCACTTAGTGTATTAAGAGTTGCTCATTCCATTAAAGCTTCCTTCGAAACCTTTTTATCATTTTTTTGGTTGGGGGAAAGAAAGAAAATAATGGATCTAACCTTATTCTCCTTACAAAGAAGAATATAAAAAGCAAATGAAAGAGCTTTTTCAATGGAAATGATAGGAAGTTTGGTGTCTTTAGGTAGTGGCATATGAATATGTGCTTAAAGTATGGTGCATAATAATTTTTTACTCATATTCTTGTTCTTTGATTTTCATATAGCCATGTTATTTATTTATTATTTTTTAATAGGCACTAATTTGTTTGTATCTTTTGTATTAAAAAATTAGTTTTGAAATCTAATCTTAGAAAGTTGGTAGCTTTTGGGAAAGGTTGTAAAGTAGGTGTGGAAGATGCTTCGAAGAACAAACAAGTTTGTTGGTAGTCTACTTCCGTTGAATTCTATGTTCCCACTGAACTTTTGTCTTTGTAAAGGGTCCACCTACCTAACCTCATGTTATATAAAATTCATTCATTGGAAAGTTAGTTTGTTTTGCTTTTGTTTTGTTTTGTTTTATTTGTTTTTGTTTTTTCAAATTATTAGGACATGTCTTTAAGCTTGTAATAAAGAAATTAGTTTTAATTACGTTTAACTAGAATTGAATTCGGGTTTTATAATGCAAAATAAATATTTTTTTAAAGTTTAATTTAGGTTAAATAATTGGAATGCATAAAATTAGTATAAATAAATTTAGATTAATAAATAATAGTTTTAGGAGTAATTGATGAAGAATTAAATGTTAAGATAGGAAATTTAGATGTAATAGATGATGAATATTTATCTTTATGTTTGATAAAGAAGAATAATTTTGATTTGGTGTTGAATTTTATCTATCTTGGGATTAGAATTGATAAATCTATGTTCATACTTCACCTCATGATCAAAATAGTCAATAAACTCTATGAAGGGTCATATTCTCGTGTCTATAAGATTTATATAAACACAAATCTGATCTCCAGTCATGGATTCAATATGCTACAATGTGCACTCTTTTTTCTTTAGTCACCTAATTCACCTGGCCCCTCTAAGTGTTAAGGACTAGTGATATTTAAAAATGCCTTTAGAAGGTTGTCAAATCACCAAGGACCAGTGATAACTTTAAGAAAAGATGCCTAAATTTTTAATAAAATCTTGACAGATCTTGGTCAAGTGCATTAACTTTCATGGTGGATAGATGCTAATGCCTTTTTTGGAAAAAAAATGTTTGTGGTGAATTTGTGCACATTGTTAGATAATGTTGTTTTTACCTAGTGAATTGTAGATTGTGTGTGTAGACACTTAAAACCGACACATTCTAACATCACATTTAACAGCGCTTTTGACACTTTCCTAAACACATCACATTCATCTAAATATTGATTATCCTTTAACATTTCTCTCATCACCAAATTAATTAAATAAATTATATTTATTTAATTAAGTTAATTATCATCATCTTCTAATATTCCTCCTTGCGTTTCATATCATGTTGACATTTCTTACTAGTTCCCCTTTGTCTTTACCACTAATAGTTAATTAAATTGTTTATATTTTTTTAGTTAATTAGGCTAATAATAATCCCATTTATTCCAAAATGGATAAATAAATATATTTTTTATTTTTCACAAATTAATAAATCTAATTATCCACTCACATCCTATCATAACTCCTTCCAAGATTCCTCTCTATTTTTAACTCATGCCACAATCAATTAGTCAAAATTAAAAAAAAAAAAAAACTAATTTCCCTCACCCATTTTAGGGTCCACTAAAATTGTGTCATAACCCTCATCACTCCTTCTAACTAATCTTAGTTAGGAATATTATCCAGTCTTTCTCATTCAAACTCAACCGTTCATCCACTATCAAATCTTGACCATTCACATCCTCAACCAAGCATCTATAAATCCCTCTCATCTACTCAAACTTTAGCCTACATGCTAGCTTTCTAAATTTCTTGACTTTTGAGCTTTCGAATCTAAAACTTTTAAGCTTTTATCATAGTTGTATTTTCACAAGTACATGCTATCGAAATCTTGCACAAGTTCATGTAAGCATCCACATTGAAATCAATAGAGAAAATCCAAGTATCAAAGAGTTTGCATTTGGTAACTTTATTTATATTTAAATTCTATTATTTTCTCTCTTTCATTAGCTCTATCTAAGGTTCGCATGAGTTTAAAATAGGAAGCAAGGATAACTTTAAGGAACCCCCCCAAAAAAACCTATAAAATCCTAGCAAATCATAGCCTGAGGCTAAAAAAATGTTGGCGAATCTATGCCTATTTTTGAAAAAAAAAATTCATTGGCGTATTTTTTCAAATTTGTCAACATTGGTTTTTTGTTGGCGAACTGTATATAGATTTGAAAAAAAAATTCATTAGCGAATTATAGTTGTATTCCAAAAAATAAAATAAATTAGGTGGCGAATTATAATTGTATTCCAAAAAATAAAATAAATTAGGTGGTGAATTATATAGATATTCAAAAATATAAAATAAATAATTTGGCGAATGTGCTGGCAATTTTTTGAAAAATCATAATGTGGTTGGCGAAAATATCAAATGCTAAATTATAATGATTAATTTACTTGGCGAATTTATAGCTTAAAAAAATATTTGCATTTAGATCGATGGATATTCAGTATCAGAGATCAATGGCATCAGTTCTATTCCAAACTGTAGTTCTGACACACCCATCTTTCTACATAAAGTCTCCAGAATAGACATAAGTGTAAATGAGGGAACGATTCAGATTAACAAAAATTAATAGATAATAATTTAATAAAAGAAAATTCAAAAGGATACATAAGAAGAATACAGATTCATCCACCATAACACAAAGTTTACGACCTCAGAAATCAACTCCTCAAGCTTTCATTCATATATTGAAAATAACTAAAATATAAAGTAACACAAAATTGACCTATCAACAACATTAAGTTTGCCAAAAGATCCTAAATGCATTGGCAGGCTTAGTATATATAGCCTTCTCATAAAATAACTGTCTTTGAAATAATAACAGCTTCTTGGGGACAGCCGATTTAAAACATAAAATAATAATAAGTCTTTTGCCACAAGAGTATCCAGAGCATGTTTAAAGAAATAACAAAAAAATAAGAAATTCCATCACATGGCAGTAGTTTGGTCTTCCTCTCGAGTCGTTTTGCTTTCCTTGTCCTGTTCACCAACAACAGTCGAGTCCACCTGGGCTCTTAGTTTCACCTTGTAACTCATGTACCTAGCAATGATGGGAGTTAAAATCCTGCCACTTGGACTATAGGTAATTTATGCCCGAAATCTCCACTTATTTATCATTTTGTCCGCATTTGTTAGTCTCTTATAGACATCATCAATTTCAAGCCTCAAAGTTCTGAGATACATTGCTATATGTCCAAGCTTCCCTGGTGATTCACCATTAACTGTGTCAACACCAACAAGCTCTTCAGTAAGCATCTTCTTAAAATTTTGTTTTACTTCCTTGACATCAAGCAAGTTCTCTTCACTTTCATCTGAAATCTCTACATCTAAGATGGTACAATTATTTTTAAGATCAACCATATATATGTGTAATATTGATTCAAAATTCTTCTTATTTCACCACTAAAATCCCCTATCACAGACCTCTTCCACTCTAGTGCATCTAGCCAAGATACAAAATTATTCTCATTTGGATCATTTAAAATTTTCTCAACTACAAGAATATTTGTATCAATTTTTTAACATCTTGTATCTCTATAGACACCATGAGTAGATTATTGTTTTCCTTCTTTACATTTTGTAACTCTACAACTAACCCTTTCCTTTTATCAGAAGTGAGGGTATATAGTTTCATGACCTCCTCGATGTACATAAAACCAGCAATGGTGACTTGCTCTACCCATTGCTCGGTGGCCTTAACTAGAGTTTGATATCTATTGATTTATTGCAACATGCTCGGATCCATTCCATCAATAGAAACACTTGGAGTTGCATCAGAGGATTAAGAAGTAATATTCAAACTAGATTGAATGAAAGATGTCAGAGAATTCACATGGGCTTGTAGCTTTGTGTTCTCCTGTTGCTCAACTTTAACTCTCTTTGCTAGCATGCCTACAGAGAATTTTGCATGATATATGTTGTCCTCAAAATTAGTAGTGCTCATTTTGTAGGACGACCCCTATGAAACTTGTCCATTTCGTAGCCTACACTCTAAGTTCGCAAATCGAGACAAGTCTTCTTGGCCTCATGCTAAGTCATTTGATGCCTTGGAATAACTTATGATATGTCCTTTGGAGCCAATTTGATGATTATTCATTCACTTGAAGGGTCATGACATTATGTTTGTTTGAAGGGTCTTGTTTGCTTGAAGGGTCATGCCATTATGTCCTTTGGAGTCAACTTGATTATTATTCTCATTTGTCTTGTAGGCCCTGAGATTTTGAAAGTTTCATAGTACCAATGGTGGCATTATTGGCAAAAATATCCTCTATCAAGCTTGGGAGCAGCCATGGATCTTCATGCATCATAGTGATAGGGATTCCTTCAAAGATTGTTTCATCATGTTACATTATGGTTTCATTCATGGAAACCATAGTTGCAAGTTATACATCAAACTTATCTTTGCATCATGAAATCATACATGGATATTATTTCAAACTAGCTTTGTCATATCCTATGAGGATATTAAAACCATAATATCATGATGTTACTATGAGTTTTAATGACAAGGATTCCATCTTACAAACCCTCATTTTTTTCTTCACATTTGGTGCTAACAATTGATAGCAATGGTAAGGGAATCCTTAATTGATGCCCTACAACACATTGGATCAAGTGAGAACACCTTTATAGTACTAAATTTTCATCTACTAGAAAGGTGCTAGGACTAAATGTTTACATTCGACATCTCCTGGGGCCAAACGGATGGCACCAACACATCTGGGTGGGTGGGTAAATGCTAGGGGGGACATCTTTTCAATGGTGAAGCCTCCTGGTCATTCTCGGCTACATTGGACTGAGATAGTCTCTTAAGAGCCCTAAGACAAAAAAAGGTGTCAAACTTTGGACTAGATGTTCCATCAAAACGTGACACCTAGGAACATCTTCTTTGCATGTATCTAGGTAGATATCAAGTCCACCTACAAATACCTACCTTGGTTTTTTTTAAATCAATTTTTTTGCTTGTGGTGGCAAGGAACACATTGTTCCAAAATGCTTCAGTTTCATGTAGTGGAAAGGTGCTAGGAGTGAAATTTTGCATTCCACACCTCATGGGGCCCAACGGACTATACTAACACATTAGGGTGGGTGGGTAAATGCTAGGGGAGGTCTCTTTTCATGCGCCAAGTGCCCCAGATGTTCCAGATTGCAGACTATCGGTAAAGTCACTTGAGATCCCTGAGAGCAAAAAACTGCCAAACTTTGACAAAGTAGTTCTCAGAATTCATGGCACATAGGAATGTTCCATTTAGACCTATAGGTGCATGTGGGGTCCATCCAAAATAACCTCTCTTATTTTTTGTCAACTCCAATCCATTTGACCGATATTGAAATTAAACACATTCTTGCAAAATGCTTCAATGACATTCAACACAACCTTGCTGGGAGCCACATTTTTCATTCTGATCATTGTGGGGCCCAACAAACTGCACCAACATGTCAAGGTGGGCAGGTAAATGCTATGGGAGGTCTATTTCCATGCACCAAGTTCCCCAAATGTTCTGGGTTGTAGGCTATTGACAAAGTCACTTGAAATCCCTAAGAGCAAAAAACTGTCAAACTTTGACGGAGCGGTTCTCATAATTTGTAGCACCTAGGAATGTTTCGTTTGGACCTACAAATGTATGTGGGGTTTTTCCACAATAACCTCTCTCATTTTTTGTCAACTCCAATCCATTTGACCGTGCCAAAATTAAATGCATTCTTGCAAAATATTTTAATGGCATTCAACACAACCTTGCCAAGAGCCATATTTTTTGTTCTTTTCATCGTGGGGCCCAACGGACTATGCCAAAAATCAAGGTGAGTAGGTAAATGCTATAGGATGTCTCTTTTTGTGTGCCAAGTGCCCTAGACATTCTGGGATGCAGGCTACCGACAAAGTCCATAAATGTGACTTTGTCGGTAGCCTGCAGCTCACAATGTCTGGGGCACTTGGTGCATGAAAAGAGACCTCTCCTAGAATTTACCCACCCACCTTGATGTGTTGGCATAGTACGTTGGGCCCCACGATGAGAAAAATAAAAAATATGGCTTCTGGCAAGGTTGTGTTGAATGCCACTAAAACATTTTGCAAGAATGCATTTAATTTCAGCACAGTCAAACAGATTGGAGTTGACAAAATTTGAGAGAGCTTATTGTGGATAGACCCCACATGGATCTGTAAGTCTAAACAGAACATTCCCAAGTGCCACAAATTCAGAGAATCGCTCCTTCAAAGTTTGGCAATTTTTTGCTCTCAGGGATCTCAAGTGACTTTGCCAGTAGCCTATAGCTGAGAACGTCTGGGGCACCTGGCGCATGAAAAGAGACCTCAATATGTTGGCTTAGGTCATTGGGCCCCACTACAAGAAGAATGAAAAATGTGGCTCCTGGCAAGGTTGTGTTGATTGCCACTTAAGCATTTTACAAGAATGTATTTAATTTCAGCATGGTCAAATGGATTGGAGTTGACAAAAACTAAGAGAGGTTATTGTAGATAGACCCCACGTGCACCTGTAGGTTAGAAGGAAACATTCTTAGGTGTCAAGAATTCTAAGAATGACTGCATAAAAGTTTTGTAGTTTTTTACTCTAAGGGATCTCAAGTGACTTTGCCAATAGCCTATAGCCTGAAACATCTGGGGCACTTGGTGTTGATATGTGCCAGACAACTAAGAGGGGGGGTGAATCAGTTGTCACAAAAACTTAAACACTTTCTACAATTAAACATTCATCACTTATCCACAATTATTATGATTGAACAATGAGTGCATGAAATCAGAAACTTAACCATAGATACAACATCAAACACAAGAGACGCCAGATTTACGTGGAAAACCCCAAGGTGGGGAAAAACTATGGAGAGGATTAACTCTCAATATATATTGCAATCTTGAAATAACAATGTTTAGGCTTGGTCACCCCATGGGCCTAAACATACTGGCTTACTTCCATGAAGAGCAACTAGGTCTAGCAGGCTCACTGCCTCAACTCTAAACCTAGCAAGATTACAATAAGGGTTGTTAAACCCTACTGGAGGCTTACTGCCAGACTCACTGCCACGATCAACACCTTTCTATATTTGCGATTGAAGTATAATAATTCCCCTGCTCTGCTCTGCTCTTCCTCTTCTTTCCTCTGCCTCTTCTCTACTCTACCTTTTGGACCTTTCTTATTATATTTCCATTTTCTCTCAAGGACACTTTTTCCATGACTCAACTACAAGTATTTATACACTACATCAACCTTGGAATGATAATCAAGGTCGGCATCACAATCATCAACCATTGGAACAATCTCCAAGGTCGGTATTACAAACATTTACAAGATAGGTCCTGACCTATTACAAATTATGCAAAGGAAATGAAATGTGGGTCATGCCATACCTTAGCTGGGACTCAAACACAATCTTCCATGCCACAACATGTTTCCATAATCTTCCAGAGATCTCTGCAATCACTGGGATTAACTAGGTCGGCCAAGACTAGTTACACGCTACATTATCTGGGAACAATCTTCAAACACAATCTCAATTTCTTAATGCGGGCCAAAGTGCAGATAGGAACATGATTAGGAGACATCCACAAGCATGTTATAATCATCAAAAGCAACCGCACGAACTTTAACCACTTTATCCATAGGAATCTTCTCACCGGAACACTTGAACTTCACTATCTTCAACTGTCATAAAAGAAAGATAGGTTGTGGACCACCAAACCACAAACCATTGCAACTGTAGGCACTTATCATCATCCCAGACTTCCCTCTAGAACCGTAGGGCAAAATACTTTATTGCGGAGGAATGCGAAGCAGAATACTTTCTTTTTATCCCAACTAAACTTACAGAAAAAGCAAGTTTCACTCTGGTGAACACAACTCACTCAGATCTTCATGCGGAGGCTTCAAACCTGGAATGTAGCATCCTTAGTCATACCTCTAACTTACTTCCAATCCACAGACCACGATCTTCAAGCAGAAGTAAATGCGGAGCAGTTTACCAAACTGTTCTTCAACATACAATTATCTATCTGTACTACACTTCTCTGTAACTCACTTGATCCTTCTGGAAAGGCTAATTTTCTCAATATCCTCAACATAGAAGTCTTCTAAACAAATAATAGAATAAGATACAGTTGACACCAATGACAACAAGGATATGTTGACATCAATGACAACACCAATTAGGCACATACTTGCAACACTTGACGCATGAAAAGAGACCTCCCCTAGTGTTTACCCACCCACCCTGATGTGTTTGCACAGTTCGTTAGGCCCCACGAGGTGTGGAATGCAAAATTTCACTCCTAGCACCTTTCCATTACATGAAACTTAAGCATTTTGGAACAATGTGTTCCTTGCCACCACAGGAAAACAAAATTGATTTAAAACAACCAAGGTAGGTATTTGTAGGTGGACCTGACATCCACCTATACATGCAAAGAAGATGTTCCTAGGTGTCACGGTTTGACAGAACAACTGATCCAAATTTTGACACCTTTTTTTATCTTAGGGCTCGTAAGAGACTATCTCCATCCAATGTAGACGAGAATAACCAGGAGGCTTCACCACCAAAAAGACACCTCCCCTAGCATTTACCTTCCCACCTGAACATGTTGTCACCATTTAGGAGATGTCGAATGCAAAAATTCAGTCCTAGTACTTTTCTAGTAGATGAAATTGTATACACCTAAAAATGACACGACTCTGTCTAAATAAATATTTTTAATATTTATTCCATCTAAATTCCTCTATCAATAAATAAATAAATAAATTTATTTATTCGATTCATATTTCCTCTAAGTTAATTAAATATCAAAATATTTAATTACATCTTCCAAAGTCAAAATTAAATAAAATCTTTTATTTAATTTATTTCTTCCAAACAATTAAATAATTTCTAATTATTTAATTAAGTTGTTCATTCCTCCAAATTTAAATAAATTAATTAAATTTATTTAAATCCTCTCACTCTCCAAAAATAAAATATAATTAAATATTTTATTTATTCTTCTAAAATCATGTGCAAGTAAATTAAATAAATTTATTTATTTAATTTGTTTTCTTATCTTCCAAATCTTCTAAAAATAAATTAAATAAATTTATTTATTTAATTTGCTTTCTTATCTTCCAAATCTTCTAAAAATAAATTAAATAAATTTATTTATTTGTTTTGCTTTCTTATCTTCTAAATCTTCTAAAAATAAATTAAATAGATTTATTTATTTAATTTGTTTTCTTTTCTTCCAAATTATCCACAAGTAATAAATAAATTTATTTATTTAATTATGCTTTCTTATCTTCTGAAAAATCTTTCTTATCATGTAAAAATGTATTTCTCTTGTCATACAAAAGCAAAAGTTGAGTTAAAACAACTTTAAAGCAACTTTGCTCTTAAATTAGAAAATAAATTCTAATTTAAGAAAAACAAAACTCATCCTCATCAAGAAAGCTATTAACTCAACAAAGCTTCTTTTTGAATGACACGTGTCCTTCTTCTATTTGCGCACGTTCTCTCGAACATTCTCCTCCATTGATCTTCTTACTTCTTCTCCACCATTGATTTTCTCTCACCCAACTCTATAAATACAACCCTCTTCTTCATTTCATATCCATCGATTGAGTAAACTTACGCTGCAGGAAATCTAGTGCGCCTTTGGCACCCTTCATCTCCATAGCACTTCATATCATCCATTTCACTAGTGTGTTGAAGCTCACCATCAATCACACAAAGTATCATAGCCATTCTATTCTTGTCATCTTCAACAAGGGAGCATACGCTTCTGAGGGCTTCATTATTATCAAGATCAAGAACAAATAGGCGAGCAATGGAAGATGAAAGGTAAAGGGTTGTAAGTATCACACTTTGTTGTTTTTAAATCTCCTTTTCCCTCACATTCTATTGATGTATTGGGTTTGTTATTCATTTTGATTAATCCACATTTCACCCTTCACATTTTGGCACCCACCGCGGGGCCCTTGCCCCATTTTCTAATAAAAAATCTGAGTTTTTGAAATGCAGGTTCCGTACAGGTTTTGTATTGATTTCTAATAGGTTGATTCGACGTGACTGAGCAATCCTGTGATGCATATACCTCATGTCCTGACGCATGCAGAAGTCCAGCGTATTCAACCTATAAACTAACGCTTTTACCCTCTACTTCGGCGCTTGCACAGATACTACGCATATATCCCCTGTAGTAGCACGTACATATCCTATTTCGACACCTACACCATCCCAGCGCATTTACCCCCTATCGAGGTGCTTTTACTCTATTTCACGATGCATGTATTTAATTAACGCATTTGCATCATATTATGGCACTTTTGACATCTGTCTTAGCGCATATGTAAAATGCCACATGCAATCTTTGTTTCTGCACATTCAAACTGCATAGCGGCGCTTCTGTTCTGCAGTGGGGTTTTAGAATTTCATCTGATTTTTCTGTTTGAGCTAACGTTTGTCTTGCAGGATTAGAGGCCGGATTAGATCATTTAGCTGCATTGATTAGTTCATTTAGATTAATTAGGGGAAAAAGTAACAAAAAAAATGCATGCATGCAAATTCCATGTAGTCTTTAACTAGGATGGAGAGTAACTGAACCACCGCTATCTTTGCATTGTTGATTTCTTTCCTAGATTAGATCATTGCTATCTTACACATTGGAAAATGAACATTGCTATCTTTTTAAACACTTTAAAGTTAACAAATGCGTGAGTGCACAAATAGATAGCCCATTTAGTTGTTTTCCTTTTAACTAGGGTTGGATTAATCAGTGTATTATGTGATTGTTGAATGACAATAGGCTTATGCTCTCCCCTTAACTGGTTGACCAAAACACCAGACTTGTTATTCCATCTGTACAACCTTTAGAGGGGCTGCCCTTGGATGTACGCCTGTCCAAGTGGGAACGACCCTGAGTGGTAACAGGCTAAAGCCAAACCCTACCAATCCACTTAAAATAAATTGTGCTTGAGGTGAAAACCTCCTGCAACGAGTGCTAGTGTGTTACACCGACTACCAACCTCCACCAAAACCCTCTAAGGCGTAACCCTTTGAGCCTGGGAGACTCCATAACAGAGAGTAGTGCTGCCGCATGTGTAACCACTCGAACGGTTGCCTTGACTACGAACCACTTGTTTAGTATACCAAAAACCCCTATTTGTTGATGCAAAGGGTGGAGCCTTTGAAGCGGCCTCAATTCATGTGATTCTTAGTAGAGGTAGCAGGGACAATCCTATGGTTTGGTGGGGGTACGAGCCTAAGGAAACCCAGATTTGGTATGCGTGAGAAGTGATTGTCGTGGAGGGGAGCCGGTGCTACAAGATCCTAGAGCTACATGCTTTGAATATGCACATCTAGAGGATTCAACAAATATTGTCCTAACCAGCCTAGGGTGTACTTGTTTTCGTGTCAAAAAGTCCAAAAATACAAAAAAATAACAAAGGATAAAAATCATGAAAACTTATGTGTTTGTTGTGTCTTTACCATAATTAAAAATCAGAATTGAAAAAGACCAAGTTATCAAACCCAAAATAGAAAATTTTGAAAAACGTTCCAAAAAAACTCTGAAAAGCCAAGCTAAAACCAGAGTGGCGCATTTGCCATGACCTAGGTGCATTTGCATAGACTTGCTATGCATTTGATCCCTGTTGCGACACATATAAAATTTACCAAATTGGCGCATTTGCTTCGACCTACAACGCATTTACCTCTTGAAGCCACACATTTTTAGCTACACGTCTATCACAGTAAGCTTTTATGATCTTGTGTTAATGGCAAACCAATTAGAATATATTGCTCAAAAAGTTTAATATCTGCAATTGCAAATAAACTTAGGTCTCTCGCCCCAAGATTGTGTAGAAATTTCTTAACAAATCCATGTCTTACAACAAGAAATGGCAATCTTGCAAGTTGAACATGCCAGTACCAGCTATGCCTCGTCCAAAAATCATACATCATTTTCCCGTCTTAATGATGCTCATGACAAGGCAAGCACCACCTCAAGTTGGAAATTGTATACCACTTCATCTACTAGTCTTCCTTTACCACCTCCTAGAACACATATCCCAAAGCATATCAGTTCTACACCAAGACCGACCTCAAGTTCCCCACTGTCTAAACCGACAAACAAAAAATTCTTGGATGATTTTTGGGAGAGATATACAACACAAGAAAAGCTATGGAGAATGCCAAAATCCACTCATCCATCACCTCATACATGTACTCCTACACCTACGAAGGATGTGATCCAAGGACTACCAGCAGAGAGTCAACCATGTCCCCAAATTTCGGTCCTTGACCTTACAAGAGATGCTTCCAATAACATGTCAAATCCTACAACCCCTTCATGTGATCCTCAATTCCTTGAGTTTATCAAGGAGTCTTCTACCATGAACCCAAGTCAAGAGATATTGTACCTTCATGTCGATAACCATCAAGAACATGTCAAGCCTATCCAAGAGTTATCCACTTCTATTCAAGCACCTCAAGCGTTATGTCAAGAGCACACTTTAGAGCATGTGGAAACATCAACCCCTTGTCTAAATCAAGATCAAAGCACTCCCTTCCAATTTCCAACCATGCATAACCTATATCTTTTCCATGATCAAGATACTACCTTTGATGAAGATGCTATCCATGAGCAACTTGATCCTATGCATGAGCTAGAGATCCAATTTCGGCCCCTCCATAACCTATGTCTTTTCTATGATCAAGATATTATCGCTGATGAAGAACCTATACAAGAGAACGTTAATCCCATCATGCTAAATCCTATCTATGATCAAGATCCCATCTATGATGAAGAGCCTATCTATGATCAAGCAGATCATGATGATCCTCTTAGCCCACTTTATGTGTTCCATGGTCCTGAGCCTATAAACCCATCTAGTCCTATCCAAGATTCAACAACTCCATCTTCCTTTGATGAGACACTTGCCTCCCAAGCAAGCATAGAAGATCAAACTAGTAATACTCATCTGCCATCCACTATCGACCATGCTACAAATCCCCACCATGTATCCTTGGTCTTACCACCATCATTCATGAGTGTTCCTCCTTAGAACACCAGAAACCATTATCCTCTATCTCATCTTCTCCATCCAATAAAGAATTTGTGTCTAGTGTTCCACCTACACATAATCCAGTTGTCTGCCACATACTCCAACATATGAACTATCAAGGTAAAGGCTTAGGCCTTCATGAACAAGGTATTTTGGAGCCCGTCCATGTCAATGTTCCTCCTCCTTCATATGGCCTTGGATACATACCCCAAGGTGAACAATCTCAAGATGTTGGTACTTCCTCCACTCCTCCTAAGTCTACCACTTTCCATCACAAACCCTATCATATCCCCAAAACATATGTCACCATTCCACCTCCATCATCCTACAATTGTCAAAAGCATGTGACCATACACCTTCCTCCATCCAATCTACCTCCGCTACTTCCAACTCCTAATATCCCTCCATGCATTTTACCACCACTTCTTCCAACACCTTATCCATCCATCTATAAATCCTCTAAAAATCCCAATCATGACCAACAAATGTACATGTTGTCTAAACAAAGAGCTTCCACCAACCTCACTTCCACCATCCCAAGGGGATTCAAAAGCACAAATCCAGTCAAAAATCCTAAGAGTCCTCATGACCTAGGATATAAAAGCCAAGAATCAAAGAAAAATCTATCTTAGAAGATGCATACACCCACACACCTCAAAGAAAAATTGAAAAAGGTGTGGGTCCCCAAGCAACAAATCATTACCTCAGAAGCTGCACCAAAGCTACAAATACCCAAGCCCATACCTTCACATGTACAATCTACAAGCAAAATGGTTTGGGTACCCAAGCAACAAGCCATCAAGTCAAATGAGGCATCCACCTCTAAAGCATCCCAACCATCCACTTTCTCCCATGCCATCCACAAGTATCAAATCCTTCCATCCCACATGACAAACAAAAATTAGAAGTATACTAAGTCTATGTGGGTCCCTAAAGGCCTACATCACTTATCCACTAGGCAAAAATCTCCATTGCTTCCTACTCCACACTCCTATCATCAGCTTCAATGTTTATCACAGTATGTGCAACCGTTGGTCATGGTTCCCTTCCATTCCACGACACTTCCGTATAAATCCATCTCCCCTCCCTTCCACTACTATCCTACATATCTTCCTCATCCTATGGTCCATGCTTTTGCATAAGCCTTCCCTCCATCCTTACATAAGTCTTGTATAATCCACATCATAATCCGCTATCGCACCTTCCATAATCTGCTATCTACCTTCTCCATCTCACTTTCATGCAATCCCCTACCAACATCTATGAGCACACTAGACATGGTCCGTGCGACAGCATCCATCTAGCGGGACTATCACCTTTCAAGGAACTAGATACTTTAGTCTCTCCTTATCCATATCCACCTTCTCCTATCTAAATATTCAAAAGAAAAAAAAATGAAAAAAAAAAGTAAAGAAAAATCCCTTCATCCAACGGTGAAAATCTGGCAAACAGGCACCTTGGATAAGTACCATGATGAAAACCTGGCAAACAGGCATCATGTGTAAGTTGATCTTCTACGTCACCTACACTTGGGGGCACCTTGTCTCATCGGCATATACCCTTCTCCTATCAGTTTCCTTTCATACTATTTCCTATCATATTCCTCTATCCATTACATACCTATACTGCCTAGTCCATCCATCCTAATCTTCCATTCCTCTATCTTTCTTTGGTCTTGATAAAGATTGGGGGCACAATGTTGACAAATATTTTAGATGTCTCTTGACATACCTTATCCCTCCAAACCACACAAATCCTTCATTATCCTCTCATCCTCCTCCTTCATCTTAAGCATTGTCATGAAAAATCCTAAGCTGGGGCAAGTTATTCCTATGCGACTTAGCCCTTGGTGATCACATCCTTGCCTTCTTCCATGTGCATTTCATTCCTTATCACTCATGTATCTACCTATTTGTGGTGTTTCCTTGTCATTAGTATCATTTGATCCATATCTATTCCATATCCAATCCATATATGTTCCATATCTGATCCACATCTGTTCCATGTTTGATCCATATCTATTTCATATCGTGTCTCATCCGATCCGTATCTTCAGTCCATGGTCAACGTTCTTGAACTATGTTGCTTCTGCGTCATCACATAGGAAAGGCCATTATCAATGCGCCCCCGAGGCTCCGCTTCCTGTCCATCCCATGTCTTGTCGTCTGCCCCTCTATCTGTCTGTGTCTACACCCTTTCACCAGGCATGCATGCGTAGCAAAGCAAGCTTCCCAAAAACAAAAATCTTGGCACAAAAGCATCAACCTGTCAAAAATAGAGCACCATACCGAAACACTCAACCTAATTCTCTATCAATTATGGCAAGAAGACACATCTAATGCAAGAATGTTTTATGAACAGGTTAATGTACAAAGTCTTGGTTTTTTGTCATTATGTCTTCCTATGCTATTCAAGGATGCCAAAAATCTAGAGATGCTATGATGGGGGCATAATCTTTTTCTTTGTCTGCTGCTAGTGGATCAAACTTTAGTAATGTGACGACTTCTGTCTAACGACATGATCAGAAAAAGATCATCAAGGACTTCCGAGGTCTAAACATAAAAAGGGGCAATCCTTGTCTGTTGAAATGCAAGAAGTACTCAGGTCATCTAGATACAAGTTTGACTAGATGCTTGTATTAACTTGCTATATCAAAATCCATGTAAGTAATACTCAAGTCATCTCGGTTTAATTATACCTAGATGCTTGTATTTTCTTACAACATAATAAAGCCCAATGATGAAATAAGCACTTCAAAATACTTGCTATATCAAGATGACAAATATCCATATCCATAGCCATACCGTATCTAATTACAGTTCATATCCATATCCATACCGTATCTAATTACATCACATATCCGTATCCATATCCATATCCCATGCAATAAGAAAATCATGCAGCAGCTTGTCAGTCCTTCAATCAAATTTCTTCTATCGAGTCATTCTTCTATCGATCACATTTCTATTTGTCTTCATATCTCTCGTCAACAGTTCTAACTGTCAATCCGAGCAGTGATCAAAATGCAAGTCTATCCTTAAATCCATACCAATCAAGTCAAGTTGATATTGTCAGATTGTCCAATCGCAATCAGCAGTCTTGATCCTAATCTTGTCGTAAACCATATCAATCAGTCATAACTATCCTTCGTGTTACTCTAGGGATGTATTGTTCCCCGCCATGACAACATTGTCGTATATTGTTATCATATCAAATGTCTTAGATAGGATGTTGCATTGTCGAAACCAGACCCGGAGTCTTATACGACATGTTTCATTCCTGAAACCAGACATCATCAATCTATATCCTTGGTTTACCGCTCGACAAGGGCAATATCTATATCATGTCGTTAAACTTGTACCAGGGGCAAACTCTGGCATGTATCATTTTTAGACAATATTATTCTTTGAAATAACGTGATAAAACACATTACATCAAAGAGGGGCAAAATGTATACACCTAAAAATGACACGACTCTGTCTAAATAAATATTCTTAATATTTATTCCATCTAAATTCCTCTATCAATAAATAAATAAATAAATTTATTTATTCGATTCATATTTCCTCTAAGTTAATTAAATATCAAAATATTTAATTACATCTTCCAAAGTCAAAATTAAATAAAATCTTTTATTTAATTTATTTCTTCCAAACAATTAAATAATTTCTAATTATTTAATTAAGTTGTTCATTCCTCCAAATTTAAATAAATAAATTAAATTTATTTAAATCCTCTCACTCTCCAAAAATAAAATATGATTAAATATTTTATTTATTCTTCCAAAATCATGTGCAAGTAAATTAAATAAATTTATTTATTTAATTTACTTTCTTATCTTCCAAATCTTCTAAAAATAAATTAAATAAATTTATTTATTTAATTTGCTTTCTTATCTTCCAAATCTTCTAAAAATAAATTTATTTATTTAATTTGCTTTCTTATCTTCCAAATCTTCTAAAAATAAATTAAATAAATTTTATTTAATTTGCTTTCTTTTTTTCTAAATTATTCACAAGTAATTAAATAAATTTATTTATTTAATTATGCTTTCTTATCTTCTGAAAAATATTTCTTATCTTCTAAAAATATATTCCTCTTGTCATACAAAAGCAAAAGCTGAGTTAAAGCAACTTTAAAACAACTTTGCTCTTAAATTAGAAAAATAAATTGTAATTTAAGAAAAACAAAACTCATCCTCATCAAGAAAGCAGTTAACTCAACAAAGCTTCTTTTTGAATGACACATGTCCTTCTTCTATTCACGTATGTTCTCTCAAACATTCTCCTCTGTTGATCTTCTTACTTCTTCTCCACCATTGATTTTCTCTCACCCAACTCTATAAATACAACCCTCCTCTTCTTCATTTCATATCCATCACTTGAGTAAACTTATGTTGCAGAAACACTAGCGCGCCTTTGGCACCCCATCTCACATAGCACTTCATATCATCCATTTCACTAGTGTGTTGAGCTCATCTTCAATCACACAAAGTATCATAGCCATTCTATTCTTGTCATCTTCAACAAGCAAGG
Organism: Cunninghamia lanceolata; assembly: GCA_027924645.1. Lineage (NCBI taxonomy): Eukaryota > Viridiplantae > Streptophyta > Pinopsida > Cupressales > Cupressaceae > Cunninghamia > Cunninghamia lanceolata. Next base: position 963,755 of record BSBN01001051.1, on the reverse strand, counting down.
GAGCATCCGCTTCTGAGGGCTTCATTATTATCAAGATCAAGAACAGATAGGTGAACAATGGAAGGCATAAGGTAAAGGTTGTAAGTATCTTTATTTGTTATTTTGATTCTCTTTTTCCTTCATATTTCATTAATGTATTGTTTTTGTTATTGATTTGATTAATCCACATTTCCCCATCATAGAAACAAAACTAAAAGCTATGTTGTAATCTCCATTTTAGGTGTTTCCTCTACTCTCCTTAGGTTGATATGGTGTTCTCACTTGATCCAATGTGTTATAGGGCATTAATCAAAGCTTCAAATAGTCTTGAAGATGACGAACCCATTCCAATCCATGTTGGCACAAGAAAAATGTAAAATATATGATCATGTAAGCACAAAAAAAATGTAATAATGGGATAGATAACATCATCTAAAACAAAAAAAATATAATCTTGTAAGCACATGTATCTAGTGTTCAAGTAAACAAAACATAAAGGAAAAACACACCTTAAAGAATGTGCTACAAAAATCACATGAAATGGTTATGAAACTAGAGTTTATGATGATTTTTAGAAAAAATGGAAGGATTTGTTGTTGTTTTGATTGTTGCAGCTATGGTAGAAGTTTCAAAATGGATTAAATTTCATCTTTTCAGACTTACATTGTGGTTTCATGGTCTTCCATGCATATATGATTAATGTTTGTGTGTAGGGATATTACCTATGGCTGCTAGGGTTCTTGTCTTTAGTATCACATCATGGGCTTGCCTTTTCCTAATGAATCCATGAAGTTATCCTATTGAGTTAGTCATTAGATCATCAAGGAAAGCATTATGAGGATACTATGATGGTGTCATGAGTGGAGGGTAACCTTGTTGTGCATCCAAAACCCTCATTATCACTGTCAAAAGCATGCAAAATTGTGACAATCCTAAGATTGTAGCAGCAACAAGAAGATGTCTTATTCATAAGCAAAGACCCTAGTTTTCATCAACGGTGTTCTCCATATGTCTCTCTCCCTATGTGTTAAAGTACATTGGTCACTAATGTAGGTGCATAGAATGTGTATAAGAATTCCATCTTTTGTTTCAAATTACAAAAGGAATAGGCATAAAGAACAAGATTGCAAATTACAAGTTCCATGAATAATTTGCATAAAAATAACCATTATTATTTTATGTACAAAATGAACACCACCACTAATAAAAGAACCACTCTCCTAAGTCAATGCATGTTTTGGGGTGTTGTGTCACATGTATACTTGTTGTTAAGCACATATACAACCTATAGTGGTTTATTGTCACATGTTGTAAGCTGGATGTATGTGAAGATGAAAACATAGTTTATCCATTTGCATGAGAAAGTAAGGGATATAACATCTATTGATGACATGAGAAACACTACTACATATTCTTAAGTGTTGTAACTATGCATCTTCTTATTTCATTATGTTGTACTTCATTGTAGCATGAATCACTTGTTGTAAGCATGTACAATTATAGCATGTTATGCACATCACAAATGAAGGAATGCAATGATTGCAAGATGTGCACAAAATGGATTTTTTGATAAGGCTTGAAAGAAACTTACAAGCAAATGCAATTGGCGGGTGTAAATCCAAATTCCACAACCTTATCCACCATCCTCCTTGCCTATGCCAAAATGGCATCTTCAGAATAGGGTATAAACAACCATCAAAGCATAAAGGATATATGAATTTTGTCTGATGTTGTATTTGCAGCTGCCCTTATAGACATGCATGCTAAGTGTGGAAGCATAGACAAGGCATGTGAATAGTTTGGCATGACACCTCAAAGAGATGCCATCTCATGGAATGCGATGATTGCACGATATGCAGAAAATGAATTTTTTGACAAGGCTTTATAAACTTTCAAGCAAATGCAATTGGCACGTGTAAAACCAAATTCCATAACCTTTGCAAGCATCCTCCCTCCCTATCCCAAATTAGGATCTTTGGAATAGAGTATGGACAACCATGAAAGAATAAAGGATAAATGAATTTTGAGAGATGTTGTAGTTGCAACTGCCCTAGGAGAAATGTATGCAAAGTGTGGAAGCATAGACAAGGCACATGAACTATTTGACATGATGCCTCAAAGAAATGTTGTCTCATGGAATGCAATGATTGCAAGATATGCACAAAATGGATTTTTTCAAAAAGGCATTAGAAACTTTCAAGCAAATGAAATTGGTGGGTGTAAAGCCAAATTCCACAACCTTAGCCAACATCCTCCTTGTCTATACCCATATGGGATCTTCGGAGCATGGTATGGATATCCATCAAAGTATAAAGGATATGGGAATTTCATCAAATGTTGTAGTTGCAACTACCCTATGAGACATGTATGTAAAGTGATGAAGCATAGACAAGGCAAGTGAATTGTTTGACATGATGCCTCAAAGAAATATTGTCTCATGGAATGCAATGATTGCAAGATATGCACAAAATGGTTTTTCTGATAAGGCTTTAGAAACTTTCAAGCAAATGCAATTGGCGGGTGTAAAGATAAATTCCACAACCTTAGTTAGCATCCTCCCTATCTATGCCCAAATGGGACCTTCAGAATAGGGTATGGACATCCATCAAAGCATAAAGGATATGGGAATTTTGACAGATGTTGTAGTTGCAACTGCCTTAGGAGACATGTATGCAAAGTGTGGAAGCATAGACAATGCATATGAACTATTTGACATGATGGATCAAAGAAATGTTGTCTCGTGGAATGCAATGATTGCAAGATATGCACAAAATGGCTTTTTTCGGAAAGGCTTTAGAAACTTTCAAGCAAATGCAATTGGCATGTGTAAAACAAAATTCCACAACCTTATCCAATATCCTCCTTGCCTATGCTAAAATGGGATCTTCAGAATAGGGTGTGGACAACCATCAAAGCATAAAGGATATAGGAATTTTGTCACATGTTGTATTTGTAGTTGCCCTTGTAGACATGTATGCAAAATGTGGAAGCATAGACAAGGTGTGTGAACTATTTAACATGATGCCTCAAAGAAATCCACAGTCTCATGGAAAGCAATGATTGCAAGATATGCACAAAATGGATGTTTTGAAAAGGATTTATAAACTTTCAAGAAAATGCAATTAGCACATGTAAAACCAAATTCCATAACCTTTGCAAGCATCCTCCCTGCCTATCCCAAATTAAGATCATTGGAATAAGGTATGGACAACCATTAAAGCATAAAGGATATAAAATTTTTGTGAAATGTTGTATTTGCGGCTGCCCTTGTAGACATGTATGCAAAGTGTGGAAGCATAGACAAGGCATGTGGACTGTTTGACATGATGCTTCAAAGAAATGTTGTCTCATGGAATGTAATGATTGCAAGATATGCACAAAATGGATTTTTTGATAAGGCTTTAAAGAAACTTTCAAGAAAATGCAATTGGTGTGTGTCAAGCCAAATTTCACAACCTTATCCAACATCCTCCTTGCCTATGCCAAAATGGAATCTTTGGAACAAGGTGTGGACAACCATCAAAGCATAAAGGATATAAGAATTTTGTCACATGTTGTATTTGCAGCTACCCTTGTAGACATGTATGCAAAGTGTGGAAGCATAAACAAGGCGCGTGAACTGTTTGACATGATGCCTCAAAGAAATGCAGTCTCATGGAATGCAATGATTGCAAGATATGCACAAAATGTATTTTGCAAGGATGTTGTCAAAATATTTGAATTAATCAAACCATACTTGACACATAGATTGAACTATAATTGAACATAATATCATTTCATGGAAACATTGAAGAACACATACACAATATCGAAACTTTTAAGCATGATACAATATCTATCCTGTAACCATAATTGATCATCATATTATATTTAATGTAAAATTTCATATACATAATGTCATGAAAATAACATAGTGTATATGTAAATCCATATAGGCATGTACAAACAAAGCCATACAGGCATATACAAAGATATACATCAATAAAATACAAAAGTATGTATACAAAACCATCTAGGCATACAAAAAATGCCCCAAAATCAAATTTCCTATGAATTGCTATCAAATAATCAACGACCCTTGCTTGGCTGTGAAGATGGAGAGTCAATCAATGACTCATCCTCTCTCTCCCATCGACTAGACCTCCTCGACAAAGATTTTTGAAGCTCCACATGTTAATACAATCAAACAATATCCATATTAATATAGAAAACATGAAATATATAACATGGAATATGTAATCAATCACTTACCACTAGTTGGTGATCCCTCTTGATCATTTTTTGTCTCTCTTCATTCGTAGCTGGATGGGTTAGAGTTGTGACCTCCTGTGAGAAGCATGAAGAAGCAAAATTGAGTAAACATGAATATCATTTATGTACATTAAATGACATGAGATAAAATAAGAAATACAAAATGACATTTACATGTTACTGGATCATACCTCGGTCAAAGGATTTGCAGACAAAACAACTGCAGCAATGCCCACCTCTGCTAACTGACGAAGATGAGGAGGAGTCTCCATATTCAACATCTGAAAATAGAGTTCAAGGTTATTTGACCAAAATAGATACATAACATTATTTAAATGCATAATGATTACAAATGGTAAAATTTAACTTGGTGAAAGTGCTTATGTGTGTAGGGGACCAAGGAAATTGTGGTGGTGGTGGTGAAGTTCCCTGTTCATCATCAAATTGTCACTAAATAAAATTACCATTAATATATGTACTATATTTATGATCTTGTGATAAATTACATACCTGTTGACTCAACCTCCTCTCATAACCCTGCATTGGGTGGCTAACAGATGTAGGATGAATACTTTGACCCTGGAATTTCATAGTGCAGACAATTACATACATTAATTTTGACCTATAATATAGATACTCATATAATTAATTAGAAATTTCAAATACAAATATATTAAATCAAGCTAAACCTTGTAAAAAATTACCTCAGAGTTAATACCAAATTTTTCCTGCAAGACAACATCTGTGAGGGCAATATCATCCAATATGGGTGTGTCCATCATTGGTTACTGCACCTATGTCGTAGCGTCCTCGCACTCTGCAACATCATGGTGAGAGTCCTGGGTCCTATAATCACACAAGTTCCCACATGAACTGCAAAGATGTGGGGACCAACAACACCTACTGCTCTCACCCTCATCAGCCTGGGTAAGATCATTGCCATGTTGTGCTAGAGACTGGGTGAGAGAACTCAATGAATGTAGTGTCTCCACCTCAACATTCTCCTTCAAAGCTGAGGGGAGTGAGATATGTGCTGGCCTCATGAGGGGTCTAGGTACATGCTTTTGGTATCGATGTGCCCCCTGTCTATCTTAGGCAGAGCCACCACCTCTGCCCTGGAACTCTCGAATGTCAAAGTAATTAGGAATCTCCTTAAGATGAACCACAATAGAGTTTCCTTAAGAAATATAGTAGAACCTCATTGTTATTATAAGGATGCTCATCAAAGACCATGTACCATCTATCCCAAAAGTTTTGGGATATATCATTGTTCACACACCAATGAATCAAGAACCATTTGCAACTCTCTTCTAGTGTTTGGCCAGTTTTAGGATTGATAAAATGTGAACATAACTGAGATTTTGTAATTTTTTTGTCCTTAACTTGTTTGTAAGATAATTTGTTAGCATAGTATTTTGAATGCTCTCCCAATCCTCTCCCTATAGTCATTCCATTCAGTGATTTGGTTTGTCACCGATTCAATATGAGAAATAATGACCTCTAATGACTTGGAAAGGGCTCTCCTACAATCGGTGCTTGCATTTGGAGTATTTAATGTTTCAATTAGGGTTTCAAGACATTTTTTGTTCTCTTCAATTCACCCTAAATAGTTTTCTTGTGTGTCTCTTTGATGGTGAGGATGTGAAGGTGGGGGGTTTTGAGGGTTCTCCTTAGTTTGAGGGGGTTGGGGGTTGTTTTGAGCCTCCTCTGGATTAGGGTTTTGTGGTGGCTCATTGGCTAAAAATTCAAGATAAAAAACTAATCAAAACATTGCAAAATTAAAAAATTCTTTTCAAATTCACAAAAAAAAATTAAACCCTACCTTGTTTAGCTGCTACACTCTCTACACCTCGTGCCTGACGTCCTCAAGAGTGGGATTGGTGAGGTGGCATGGTGAAATCATTAATTTCTCTTTGAAATTGTAGGTTCTATGTCTCCTATAATGTGCTTGCAGTAGCATAAGTGAAACTTGCGGCCAATTTTTATAAATGAGATGTGGGTTTCACTTTTTGCTATTTTTATTTTGTTTTTTCACAAACCTAAAATGTGAGCACGTTATAACACACTCGCATTATAGCTTATATGGGACCAAAAAGTGATTGTGGCCACTTTTTGGTCCCTCATCTTTGTGCATTGATCCCAGTTAAACTACAACCCTCAATTTATATTAAAATAATTAGAATAACTATAAAATGTTGGATTTAGTTTCAAAATCTCAATTCCATTCTCAATGCCATAATAAGATTTTCACTCACAAAACAATCTCTTATATAGGTTAAGGATTTAGTCAATTATAGGGTATATAATTGAACCTCTTCAAAAGTATTCTTATTATAAGATTTTTGTTTGGACTTAATTATTCATTACTTTTTTTTGACAAAACTAATATAAAATTATAATTTTTATAAAATTGTTCCAGGAAATTAAGTTTTTTTAATAAAAGGGGTAAAAACTTTATTGAATCTTAAAATCATTACAAAGTAGAAAGAAACACCCATAAGGGGCACAACCAAAAACAAGAATTAAGTAACACCCAAAAAGCTCCTCATATCCTTCATAGCCCAATCTTCAAGAACAGGGGCCAAATCATCAGGAAGATTGCCCCAATCATCCACATTCCAAGTCTCCATCTGCTCAGACACCCACCTCGCCAAACCATCCGCCACCTTATTCCACTCCCGTGGCACATGACAAAAAGCAATAGAATCTAAAGCATTGCTCAGAGAAACAATTTGTTTGGCCACCACTGCAAGTTGCCAATTCACCTCCTCAAAATGTCTCTTATTCAGCATATCAATGACCACCTGAGAATCAGATTCACAAATAATTTGCCTCCAGCCAAGAGCACAAGCACGCTCTAATGCTAGAAGAATAGCAAGAGCCTCCATGAGATTATTTTTATGATGACCTTTATATATAGAGAAGAAAAAAATTACCACCCCCGAATTATCCCTACCAATGCCACCAACTCCAGCATGGCCAGGATTACCTCTGGAAGATCCATCATTATTGATTTTCAACTCCCCCATAGCAGGAGGACACCAATGACCAATACGACAGACCCTCACTCTCCCACACCTATGCTGAACCGCCCTCAAATGTGTCTATCCACCCCCAGAGAGACCCAGGGCTTTAACCACATCATAGTCACTAGAAACAACAGGGACAGACAGATCACACTTAGCAGCCAAAGTTTCCTGGAGACCCCCCAGAATCCTCAACCAGAGATGACCAACAAGTAGCTTCTTGTCCAGAAAAATTCTACGGTTGCGCTCCAACCAAATATGCCAAATTATCAAACTGGGGCCAATGATCCAAGCAATGAGGAGAAAAGAGGTCTTTACAAGGGGAGGCCCCAGACTCCTCCAAAAATCCTCTAAAGAAGGAACATGTCTACACGGTATATGCCAGAGATTCCATGAGAAATGCCAAATAACTTTTGCAAAGGAACACTGAAAGAAGAGATGGGGGATGCACTCCTCATGCCCACCACATAGAACACACTTAGAGGACCCCTAAAACCCACGTTTCCAGAGGTTCTCCCAAGTAAGGCACCTCCCTTGAACAACTAACCATGAGAAGAAGTTGCACTCAGGCCAAGAAAACTTATTCCAAACCTGTTTCCACTACGAGACCTCTGAGCTCCCAAACATTTGCTTATCAAGAACTTGATAACTTGAGGCAACAGTAAATTTGCCTTTTGGATCAGGACCCCAAGCCAACACATCTCTCCCAGGAAGAGAAGTGCAGACATGCCTTGATAGGATCCCAGCAAGCTCTTGATAATCCCCATCTGCCCCACCAGGAGGCCACTCCTGCGGAACCTATACACACTAACTTGTCCCAAATTATGAAGAGTTTTAAAATCAGCAACATGGCACCACCCAGCATCAATAAAATGCCTACTCAAATTCTATAGGCGGGGGTGGGTAGACAAAATGGGAGGATAACCATTCCAAGAATCATGCCAGAAGAGAGCATCTTGCCCCCCATTACAAATCCAAAACAACCCCTGCTTGACCAAATTGGCGCCCCTTTTGAGGGTACTCCAAATCATAGAACCCTTCCCCTCCAAACTGAAGCGGGCAACATCCACACTCTCAACTGCACCTAGATACTTTGAGGTAAGAATTTTTGCCCAAGATTGATGTTGCTACGAACACCACCACCAATACAACTTAGCTGCTAAAGCGTGTCCATTCAAATCAGTTATATGCAGACCCAGACCACTAGCCTGTTTCGGCCTACAAATAGCTTCCCACTTAACCAAACTCCACTTCCTGTGAAGGAGGTTGCCAGACCAAAGGAACTGTCGAGACAAACTCTCAAAGTCTTTGATAAAGCCGGAAGGTGCAGAGAGAACAAAACATCTGTATAGAGGAAGAGCCTGCACCACTGCCTTTAGAAGAGTCATCCTACCCACAGAAGAGAGCCACATGTTAGTCCAATGACTAACTAGATTTTTGAACTTATCCATAATCTCCTGCCAGAACAATTTAGGAAGCGAATGAATAACAAGCGGAATACCAAGATAAACAAAAGGGAGAGTGCCAATCTGGAAACGAAGGATACCAGTAATTCTCCTTTGAATAGCCTGCGGAGTATGAAAGAAGTAAATAAAAGACTTCCCCTCATTAATTTTCTGACCTGACGTAACCAAATAACAATCCAGAATCCTGTGCCAACCAAAAGCCTCCTTAACCTTGGCTCTGGCCATCAGAACCGTGTCATCAACAAACTACAAATGTGACTGAGGGGGAATATTGTTTCCAAAACTCTAGCCCTTAATCAAACCAATCTCCACCTAGGATCTAATAAACATCCCCAAAACATATGCCAATAAGATAAAAAGATAGGGGGATAAAGGGTCCCCTTGTCTGAGCCCCCTAGGAGCACCAAACAACTCCGTTGGTTCACCATTAATCAACACCGAAAAGGAAGGAGAAGTAACACAGCTCTTCACCCACTCAATCCATTCACCAGCAAAACCAAATGCTCCCAGAATCTTAAATAAGAAGGCCCATTTAACCCGATCATAAGCTTTAGCCATATCCAACTTAATAAACATAGCTTTCTCTTTAGAACGATCTGTTGCAAGTATGAGGATAACCAGTGTTGTCATTGATGTCAACATACTCATATTGCATTAATGAGAAGGATTGGATGAGCTATGTGTTGAGGAAATTAGTCTCAATCAAGAACAGTGAAGAACAGTGATGACAGTAAGGTAAAAGTCCAAGATAAGATGAAGATCAGAGGATGCGGTTTAAAGGGTTTGCAGATATAAGTCTTGACATGACTTAGTCAAGTTTTTAGAGGTCTGCATAATGATCTAAAGAAGTTATGATTGCTTTAGTAGAACCGGTTCTGGAAGACGTTCAGTGGTGACAGAGTGTCACAGTTTGGTCCGGTGAGCTCTGGAATTGTATTATCTCATTCTGTGGATTGGAGGTAGTGTTGAAGAAGTCCATGTGAAGTAAAAACTAAATCTGTTCATGGGTTTGAGGTCCAGAAGCACCTTTTTCATTATGACAGTGATGACAGACTGTGTTCTTGAAGTTCCAGATGAAGAAGAGAAGAATTCCAGAAAGCTGATAAAGTGCGGATGTTCTTGGTGACTCAGGAAAGGTTTTGGTGATCCTTGGATCATGTACAATCTTATTGGTAGTCCGCATTGAAGTTAGAGTTTGGATTTGATATAAAGACCACCGGTTGTTGGTGTTCTTCTTGAGACAGGGCGATCGGATGTATTACACATCTTCCGGATGATCTTAAAGTGTTTTCTAACTTAGATGATTGTTCCTAAGTTGATGCCTTGTATAAATAAAGGATTGTGAAGTCATTCCAAAGTTTCAATTGTGCAAATGAGTGTGGCATAGCAAAGAAGAAGAGAGAAAGGTAGAGCAGGAGTTTTTGGGCTTAAATGGAACTGATCCAGGCATGGTAAAGGTGTCAATCTCCAGTTCAAGTTTGTGATACTTGATTACTTTGTAGACAGTGTGTCTCTTGTAGGCAGTGTGGCTCTTGTGAGTAGTGTGCTCGGGTAGTGAGCCCTAATTGGCATGTGCCATCTATTTTTCTTATTCTTCTAACAGAGAATAATCCTTGGGTTAATCACCCCGTGGTTTTTCCCTTAACCGGGTTTTCCACGTCAAAATCTTGGTGTCTTATGTGTTGATGTGTATCTGCTCTGGTGTTTATGCTTTATGCTTTCATGAATGATTAATTTCTATGCTATTGAATAACCAAGTGGATTTAAGTGTTTGAATTGGAAGCAAGTTTAGGATAACTGATTCACCCCCCCTCTCAGTTATCAACAATTGGTATCAGAGCTAAGTTCCTCTAAAAAGAGCTTAACCACTTGAGGAGATCCAGGATGTCGTCATACAAGAAGGATAGTCCGAAGTTTGATGGAACCAACTTCTCTCTTTGGAAAGGTCGCATGAAATGTCACTTGGAGTGTATGGGAAAGGCGTACTTGTCCATGGTCACAAAAGCCTATGTACCTCCACAGGGTGGTCTGACAACTCTAAATGAAATCACAGATGCTGAAAACAATCTGTGGACCAAAGAGGCTCTCCTAAGTGCTTTAACTGACTTAGAACTCTCAAATGTTATTGACCTACCAACTACCTATGAGATCTGGGTCAAACTGGAACTTCTGCATGAAGGAGATGAGTATGTTAAGAGTGCAAGGTTGCAGAGTCTCAAAGGGAAATTTGAAAGACTGAAAATGAGAGATGATGGAAATATTACTACCTTTATGCTAAGAGTAAATGAGTTGGTGTGTGGAATCAGGAATGCTGGTGGAGTTTTGGATGAAAATGAGATTGTTGGCAAAATTCTCAGATCCCTTCCTACTGCCTATAAAATCAAGGTTGCTGCCATTGATGAATTCAGAGCCCATACAACTGTCACAAGAGACCAATTAGCTGGCAAATTGGCTGCATTTGAAATGACCGAGTTTGGAGATGATCCCCCCAAGACTGAATCTGCATTCAAAGCCAGTGCCTCTGTGAAAGGCAAACAAAGATTTTATCTGGGAGAAAACTCTTCAAGGAAGTTGTCATGGTATGATCAAGCAAGAAGAGACATGGAAGAGGAAGAAGCAGAAACAACTCAACTTGAAGCCCTCATTGCAAAAAGACTGCCAAGAGGATCCGATAAGTATGAAGGAAAATTACCCTTTAAGTGCTTCAACTGCAATAAGATTGGTCATTTTGCCTCAAGATGTCCGGAAAGATCTACAAGGTCAAATTCTAACAGACAAAGGTTCCAAAAGAATTGTTATTATATTCATGAAGAAGATGATAATGAAGGAGTAACAGATGATGAATCAGAAATAGGAAACAAATCCAGAAATGAATGGGTGTTTATTGCCATCAAGGAAGAAGATCCAATGTCCTCTGAATCTATCAATCATAAGGTTGTAGAAAGAGCTTTGGCTGCCCAAGTTGAAGAAAAGGATGATTGGGTTATTAACAGTGGATGCTCTCACAATATGACAGGTGATAAGAACAAGTTCTTAGATTTGGAAAGGTATGAAGGAGGAATGGTAAAGTTTGGTGATAATTCTACTGGCAGAATCAGAGGTAGGGGAACTATTTCTTTTGATGGAAAGAACAAAACCAGTAATGTACTGTATGTTGAAGGATTGAAGCACAATCTTCTCAGTGTTGGACAATTGGTGGACAAAGGTTATGATCTCTGGTTCAAGAATGGAAGATGAAGGATCTTTGAAAGCTCCAGAACTAAGATTGCATTCGGTACTCAAACAAAAGGTAATATCTTTCATCTGGTTGGTACTAATAAAACTTGTCTATTTGTTCAAGTTGATCAGAGTTGGCTATGGCATAGAAGGATGTGTCATGTAAATTTTGATAACATCATCAAGATAAGCAATACTCAGGCTGTAAGAGATCTTCCAAAATTGGTAAAACCTACAAATAGTTTGTGTAAAGAATGTCAGCTAGGTAAACAGAGTAGAGTCTCATTCAAAAGCAAAGATTAGTCCTCTACCAGATTATTGGAATTAGTTCATACTAATCTATGTGGTCTGACAAGAATCAAGAGTATGCAAGGTGATAAATACTTCATGTTACTAATTGATGATCATTCCCGGATGATGTGGGTTACCTTTCTGAAAGAGAAATCAAAAGCTTTTGAGAAGTTCAAAATCTTCAAGGCTATGGTAGAGAATCAAACTGGATTAAAACTGAAATGTCTAAGGTCTGATAGAGGTGGTGAATTCACATCCGGTGAGTTCATAGATTTTTGTGAGAAGCATGGCATAAAGAGACAGTTGTCTGCTCCTAGGACTCCACAACAGAATAGAGTAGTAGAGAGAAAGAACCGAACCATCCAGGAAGCATCCAGGACAATGATGATGGAAGCAAATGCTCCCTTGATGTTTTGGAGAGAAGCTGTCAGCACTGCAGTCTATACTCTCAACCGAGTTCAAATTAGAAGCAATACTGGTAAGACTCCTTATGAACTTTGGTTTGGCATCACTCCTACTGTGAGATATTTCATAGTATTTGGTAGCAAATGTTACATTAAAAGAGATGAAGATCTAGGAAAGTTTGATGCTAGAAGTGATGAAGGAATTTTCTTGGGTTACTCCACTCAAAGCAAAGCATACCGGTGTTGCAATAAAAGATTGAGAAAGATGATAGAAAGTACAAATGTGAAGGTTGATGAAGGAATTGAGAAGCCCTCAAGGTTTTATGAATATGATGAAGATGATCAGAATGGTACTCTAGTTCAAGGAGCTCAATCCTCTTCTGAAAGCCAGATTCAGACTGATTTGGTAAATCAGGAAGAAGAGATAGGTCTGAATGAGCTTGATCAAGAAATAGAAGTGCAAGAAACTCCCAAAGTTCCAAGGTATGTAAGACTAAACCAATCTGAAGATCAGATTATAGGTGACAAAAGCAAAGGTGTGCAAACTAGAAGGACAATTGCTCAAAATTTAGATGAATATTGTCTGATTTCAAAGATTGAACCTAAGAAAATAAATGAAGCTTGCAATGATGAAAACTGGACCAAAGCAATGGAGGAAGAGTTGATGCAAATTGAGAAAAATCACACTTGGGATCTTGTTCCCAGACCTAGAGACAAGAATGTGATTGGAACCAAATGGGTCTTCCGGAACAAACTTAATGAAGTTGGTGAAGTAATCAGAAACAAAGCCAGATTGGTCTGCAAAGGCTACTCACAAATAGAAGGAATTGACTTTGAAGAAACCTTTGCTCCGGTGGCAAGTATTGAAGCAGTCAGACAATTTCTTGCATTTGCTGCCTTCAAAGACTTCAAGGTATATCAGATGGATGTCAAGTCTACCTTCCTAAATGGTGATTTGGAAGAAGAAGTATACATTGAGCAACCGGATGGATTTCAATTGTCTGATCATGGTGATATGGTCTGCAAGTTGAAGAAAGCACTGTATGGATTGAAACAAGCCCCAAGGGCTTGGTATGAAAGATTGGATAAACATCTTGTGCAGATTGGTTTCAACAAAGGTACTGCTGACAGTAACTTATATTTTAAAATTGATCATGAAAACATCTTGATTGTTGAAGTATTTGTTGATGACATCATCTTTGGAGGAAAAAATAGCATGTGTAAAACTTTTGCAAATCAAATGAAAAGTGAGTTTGAGATGTCTATGCTTGGTGAAATAAATTTCTTCTTGGGTCTGCAAATTACTCAAACAAAGAAAGGGATCTTCATTTCTCAAACCAAATATGTGAAAGAATTATTGAGGAAATTTGGGATGGAAGATTCAAAGCCAATGAATACTCCCATGGCAACCGGATGCAAGTTGAGCAAAGATGATGACTCTCCTAAGGTAGATTAGACAAAGTATAGATCAATGATTGGTGGATTGTTGTATATCACACAAACTAGACCAGATATTATGCAAGCTGTTGGTCTTGTGGCTAGATTCTAGGCTGATCCCAGAGAATCTCATGTCATGGCAATCAAGAGAATTTTTAGATATCTAAAAAGGACAGTGGAGTATGGTTTGTGGTATCCTAGAGATCATGATTTCTCTCTTCATGCATACACAGATGCAGATTGGGTAGGAGATATGGATGACTGGAAGAGTACCAGTGGTGGAGCATTCTTTTTGGGAAAGAGATTGGTTTCTTGGCTAAGCAAGAAACAAGATGCAATAGCTCTGTCTACAACTGAAGTAGAATACATTGCAGTAGCAGGTAGTTGCACTCAAGTTTTATGGATGAAGCAGATGCTAAGAGATATTAAAGTAGAGTATGAGGATCCTATCACAATTTTCTGTGATAATTCAAGTGCAATAAATATTTCTAAGAATCTGGTGTTGCATTCTAAGATTAAGCATATATCTATCAAGTTTCACTTTCTGAGAGAGCAAGTGAATAAGGATGAAGTTAGATTGGAGTTTGTGCCCTCAAAGGATCAAATTACAGATATCTTTATTAAACCTCTTCCTAAGGAATCTTTTGAGTATCTCTGGGAGAAGTTAGGGGTTGTTGCCCCTCCGGTGATGAACTAGGATGCACTGATGTGCATCAGTCCAGTGGATATCACAGTCACATCTTGTGATCCGGATTGGTGATGGGGAGCTGCTACTTAGGGGGAGCAGCTGGTATGATTCTGATGCATTAAAGTTGCAAGTATGAGCCCTTTGCCATTGATGTCAAAGGGGGAGAGAAGACATGTGAAAAACAAGTGGTTGATGATCAAAGGGGGAGTAGTAAAGAAAAAGAAGACATGTGAAGAGCTGCTGCTGATAGGGGGAGCTATGACAGAAAGGAGAAGTTCTTGTCTTGATGGTTTTTCACATCGTATGTTGCCATCAATGACAAAGGGGGAGATTGTTGCAAGCATGAGGATAACCAGTGTTGTCATTGATGTCAACATACTCATATTGCATTAATGAGAAGGATTGGATGAGCTGTGTGCTGAGGAAATTAGTCTCAATCAGGAACGGTGAAGAATAGTGATGACAGTAAGGTAAAATTCCAAGATAAGATGAAGATCAGAGGATGCGATTTAAAGGGTTTGCAAATATAAGTCTTGACATGACTCAGTCAAGTTTTCAGAGGTTCACATAACGATCTAAAGAAGTTATGATTACTTTAGTAGAACCAGTTCCGGCAGATGTTCAGTGGTGACAGAGTGTCACAGTTTGGTCCGGTGAGCTCCGGAATTGCGTTATCTCATTCTGCAGATTGGAGGTAGTGTTGAAGAAGTCCATGTGAAGTAACAACTAGATTTGTTCATTGGTTTGAGGTCTGGAAGCACCTTTTTCATTATGACAGTGATGACAGACTGTGTTCTTGAAGTTCCAGATGAAGAAGAGAAGAATTCCAGAAAGCTGATAAAGTGCGGATGTTCTTGGTGACTCAAGAAAGGTTTTGGTGATCCTTGGATTGTGTACAATTCTTATTGGCGGTCCGCATTGAAGTTAGAGTTTGGATTTGATATAAAGACCACCGGTTGTTGGTGTTCTTCCTGAGACAGGCCGACCAGATGTATTACACGTCTTCTAGATGATCTTAAAGTGTTTGCCAACTTAGATGATTGTTCCTAAGTCGATGCCTTGTATAAATAAAGGATTGTGAAGTCATTCCAAAGTGTCAATTGTGTGGATGAGTGTGGCATTGTGAAGAAGAAGAGCGAAAGGTAGAGCAAAAATTTCTGGGCTTAAATGGAACTGATCCAGGCATGGTAAAGATGTCAATCTCTAGTTCAAGTTTGTGATACTTGATTACTTTGTAGACAGTGTGTCTCTTGTAGGCAGTGTGCCTCTTGTGAGTAGTGTGATTAGGCAGTGTGCCTCTTGTGAGTAGTGTGATTAGGCAGTGAGCCCTAATTGGCATGTGCCATCTATTTTTCTTATTCTTCTAACAGAGAATAATCCTTGGGTTAATCACCCCATGGTTTTTCCCTTAACTAGGTTTTCCACATCAAAATCTTGGTGTCTCATGTGTTGATGTGTATCTGCTCTGGTGTTTATGCTTTATGCTTTCATGAATGATTAATTGCTATGCTATTGAATAACAAAGTGGATTTAAGTGTTTGAATTGGAAGCAAGTTTAGGATAACTGATTCACCCCCCCTCTCAGTTATCAACACGATCCATAGAATGAATCGTCATGGCTGCAATGATGACACCATCCATAATCTGCCTACCAGCCAAAAAACCCCCTTGCTCTTCAGAAATTAACCTGCTTAGCCAGGGTTTTAGCCGCTCAGCAATCAACTTAGTAATAATCTTATAAACCACATTACATAAGGCAAAAGGCCTAAAAAGATCCAGAGAATTAGCCCCATCCTTCTTTGGGATGAGAGAAAGGAAGGTAGCATTCATGGATTTCAGAATTTGTTTATTCATGAAAGATTCTTGAATGACCTCCAACAAATCCAACTTAATTACTTCCCAAAACTCCTGGTAGAACTCAACCGGGAAACCATCAGGCCCTAGAGCTTTTCCCTTTTTCATCTAGAACACAATATTTTCAAGCTCTGGCAAAGAAATGGGATGAAGCAAAGAAGCATTCATTTCACTGGTGACTAAGGGCGGAATACTATTCAAAATATCAGCTTCTTCCGCCTCTGCAGGAAGGGAATCCTCAGATAGTAGAATAGAAAAGAAACGAATAGCCTCAGTAGAAATAGAAGCAGAGGAGGAGAGGATCTCCCCATTCAAAGACTTGAGAGAAGAAATGACATTACCTTGTCTCCTATCTTTTACTGAATTGTGGAAGAAAGAGGTATTCCTGTTTCCCACCTGAAGCCACTTGATTTAGGACTTTTGTTTCCAAAAAATTTCCTCACGTAATTCCCATTCCTCAACTTCCTTCACAGCAGCAGCTTCCAGCAAACCCAGATCCTCAGTGAGGCCCTGATCACAAATTTGCTTAGTTATTGAGTCCAAATGAGCTTCAGAAGACTGTTTTGCATGGAAAACATTACCAAAGTGTTGCCTATTCCACCGTTTCAACCTATATTTCACATATTGGAGCCTCTTGGAGAAGGAGTACATAGAGGTCCCATGTGACAGCTTCCCAAAATTCCACCAACCAGGAAGAAGATCATGGAGGGAGTCATCTCTTAACCACATGAGATGAAACTTAAAAGACTGCTTTACACAACGCCGGGGAAGCTCAGCAATAAGTTTGATTGGCCAATGATCAAAACCCCGCCCATCCAAAATCTCAGAGCTAGTTAGCCACTTGTCCCCCAGCCAGAAATTGGACACCAAGAATCTATCCAGACGTTCAGAAATATCAGCGTCCCCACATCTATTATTGCAAGTAAAGACCCCATTAATAGGCTTGATGTCAACCAAATTCAAGAAAGCCACATTAATCTGCAAGAGATTAGAAGAAGGATCCAAGTGAGCAATGCCTCCCCTCTTCTCTTCCAAAGAAACGACATTAAAATCCCTAGCTAAAATCCATGGGAGATAAGGATCCAAAGTCCTCACATATCTGACAAAACCCCACAACTTTACCTTGCCATGAAGGACAGCCGAAGCATAGATGTTAGAAAAGAGTATTCTCTCTCCAGACTCAAGATGAGAAGCAACACAAGATTCTAGAAAATTAAGTTATCTATGGAGATTTGTGATATTTTTTTGCAAAGACATGAACATATAGTAGAAGTATGACAATGACTCTAACCATGTCTATTCCAATGCACCCAATTTCTAAAATTTATTTATTTTTTGTTGATATAAATTCCAAAGAGGATGGGAGAGAGTGGAAACCTTGCTTCAATCTATATTTAGAGTGTACATATAAAAATTTGGATACTAGGACATTTTATGAATGTTTTACATGCTTTCTAGTAGAAAACACAAAGTAACAAATGAATAATAGATGGAAATAGCCACAACATGGGGGACCTCATCCCCAAGCATGAAAACTTGGGGATTTGAACCTTGGTGGCCCCACTACAACCAAGCGACTTAACCACCCAACCGCACCCTTAATGACTATTATTAAATTTTTTTAATAAAACAATTCTAATCTAATCTAATTTTAGTTCTAACTCTCACAACATTCACAATAAAATTATACTAAAACAATTATTTTTAATTGATAATATATAAAACTTGAAATTATAAATTTAAATTCTATTTCAATATTAAAAAATTAATATTAATGTATATACCTTTCACACTTAATTTTTTTTCATGTTAATCTCAAACAATTCACAAATATAAAAGAATCCATTCACAAATGTATATACTTTGCTCTCCATTATCTACTTACAATTTTAACAATTATTTATAAAGAAGTTAAACAATGTTACTCATGTAAACTGGTCTTATTTCAATCACATTATATTTATGTATAAAGTTTACAAGATAGATATAATAATAATTTATAGGAACTATAATTTTGATGTCTTATTTCAATATTACATTTCTAGGTATAAAGTTCACAAGATAGATGGAACAACAATTTATAGGAACTATAATCCTCATGTATTATTTCAATTACACTATATTTTTGTATGAAGTTTACAAGATAGATAGATAACAATTTATAAGAATTATAATCCTCATGTTGCAAAGAGTACCACTAAAATCTACTCAAATTGCCATGAATGAAAAGGGATTTCTCACTTCCCAATCATATGGCATCATTGGGCTTATCCATAGCCAATCCAAAAGTTGAAGGGGATCAAGGAAACCATAATTTACCACAAAACACCTGAATACTCCTCCAAGGATATGAAACAATGTTCAGGAATGGTCCTAGTGGGATAACACATAATGTAACCCCTAAAACCATATTTGGATCCATGTGTTGGGTTCCCCCTTTGCATCACTAGAACCCATAACAACATTATAAAATGTACCAAAAAAAGATTGCAACATAAGAAGAAAATATAACAACAAAAAATTTACCCTAGAGGAATACATGGGTAGGTGAGGATGTCTAGAGTGACATAGTTTATAACTTTCTCTAAAATCATCACAATATCCTTCAAAACTTCGTCTTATCTCTATAATAGACTCATATGGGCCAACAAGAAACTCTCCTTAGAGCCTGAAGTATAATAAGATGTTTAGTAGAAAAGGGATTAACAAGTAGTCTCATGGTCCAAACTCCCTCCCACCCTTCCCTAACCTAGTATATGACTCAAAACAACCCATAAAAGTTAAAAGGGATCAATCCACCATATTGTTAGGAGTGAAGGTGCAAACCACACAACAAAAATCTGATTCAAACCTTATTAATGTCCTCTAACTAATGTAGAATCAATGGAGATTGCAATTGAAATAAAACCCACTACACAGAAATAACATGCATTAAGAACTAAACACATAACACAGTATGTAATATGGAGAAATAAAAACTCCACCAAGAAAAGAGGCTCCAAGTTGTATTATCTTCAAATATGAGATTACAATACATGCACTTCCTCTTCTTCTTCAGTCTTCAATCCAGCAATGCCTGTTACTCTCAACTCTGATAAAAACATAGTACACATACCCTTATAAAAGGGGGTTGCCTTCTAGGGAAATAAAACTGACATAATATCAACCATCAGATTTGTGACCTAATGACAAATGGTCTATATTTACAATGATAAAATTTGGCTCCGGGAGGCGCTACCCTTGAGCCCTTAACAGGGGGCATGGCCCTCGGACCCCTCATAGGGGGGAAACCCCCCTGTGACCCCCCATCATAGATGGTTTAGTGTCAGGGACCAGATATAAACATGCGGCTGAAACAAGATCGCCATTGGTGAAACCTTTCATCCCTTATGGGTGATTTACAAACAATAATAGGAATAATAAATTACACATGATTTACAAGGTTGACGACACCTTAATCCTAACACATATGACTCAAAACAACAATCCATAAAACTTAAAAGGACTTAACCCAACATATGACTGAAAATAGCAACCCATAAAACAAGTTTTAAAATGCTCAATAAGAATGGAAGAATGACAACAACATGAAGGAAAAATTTTACCCTCAAACAAATCTCTAGGTTTTAAATCTTGATTTGATTCAAAACCCAACCAACTCCAAAATATAATAATATGAAAACCATCCTCTACAAAATAAAGGAAAAAATATAAGAGAAAGTAGGGGAAAGAAATAAAATTGGCACATAATTATAGAAGAATTCAACTAAACCATTGGAACATGTGGTTTAAGGGACCTATTGAAAAATCTCCTACTCTTAGAAATTTTTCTTCTATTCCTCAAGCTTTTCTCTTTTCTCACACAACAAAAATATGCAAAAGGAAAATCTATAGTATTATATATAGAAGGGACCTCTTTAGCTAGTGAAAAAGTGACAAATGTTCATTTTCTTCCACTCTATGAAATGGTTGTTTTAGGTGGTTAATAGGCTCTTAAGCCTTAATTAACAGACAACCCCATAAGAACCCCTCTCTTTCTCTCCCTAGAAACCACTTTCCTAACACTACACACTTGCCAAAAGTAGCCTAGGGGTGAAATTTGAGTTTGAATTTTTTTATTTCTTTTGCACCTTACCCCTAATATCCTAAGACATAAATTCAAGGGGTACATCTAAGTGGATTCATAAGGTTCCTAATCACTAACCCCTATTTGTTTAGCTAGGTTTCCCAAAAAAGAATATAATTGCTTTGGGATTAGAAAGAGAAGGTGGTGTGGCAATGTGTGGTTTAGAGGAATCCTTCATCCCTTCTTCATTCTTTCACTACACTTATAAGCTACACCCTTATTGCACTCATTAGTACATCAAACCATGAAATTGAAATTAAAATCATTATTAATATCCACAAAGGATAATGGGAGTAAAGATAATGTCTAATACAATATAAGGTCGATAGAGAGTACCTAAAGTGTCTCTAAAAAAAATAAAATAAAACAAAAAATATATTCAATAGTGAAACTCAAAACTAATTTAGTTGTGAAAGGAATCTATAATATGAGTGCTTCCATCAGGGCAAATATTTTACACTGTACATCTCCTTGGTTTTGACACCTTATATTTCCTATCAATATATTGTCTAAAAGCCTTATTTTTTACCAGGTCTAGTATGTAAAGAACTATTCAATGCATGATTCAAGCCACTAAGAGATTCAATTGGAATGAAGAAGGTTATAGTTCTAATGTTAGCAGCTAAACAAGGAGGGAAAAAGACATGTGGACGCTTTTTACTCCATAACACATCAACAAATTATTTGTAATATTTTTCACTTAGAAGTTGTAATACATGGATGAGTAAGCATATCTTGTGATATTGATAGTTATTGACATGATACTATGTAGAGTTTTGATAAACAAGTGCATCGGTGTTTCCCTTACATAATATGAGTACTTAATTATTTGATGGTGATGTGTTCAATTTATTTCATAATAGTATGTTTATATAGATTATTTTGATATATAAGAAGTATTTTATGTATGACACTTCTTGACCATCTAAAGTACTATTGGAGTTAATTAGGGTTGCTCACTCTCTCCCACTCTTTTAGGTATGTACATTGATGAATTGGAAAAGAATCTTCTAGAGGAGATTCCTAGAATTGGTGGGTCATTTCATCATATAATTATCCCATTATTATTGTTTACTAATGGTATTATTCTTATGTCCTCAACAACTAATGGATTATAAGCTTAGCTAGATAAATTGGATCTTTTTGTAACAACAAAAAGCTACATGTTAACTTAAAAAATATATTTGTCATGATTTTCTCTCATAGAAGATACCAATCTTGTTCTTTCACCTATCAAGGAGGGATAGTCCCATGGAGCTCTTCTTATACATATCTTGGGGTCACATTCAAAGGGCCTAGGCTTTCTTTCAAGCTTGTTATTTTTAGGATTGTTTTTTTATTTGTGTACAAACTCCAAGATTTTGTAGATAATTTGAAAGGTACTTTGAAGTATCCCTATTATGCATACTTATCCTCTTTAGATAGGGGGGAAATGTTGGTTAACTAGTGTGAGCTCTCTTCTAAGACTATTGGTATTTTTGTTGATAATCTTCCACCATTCAAGTTTTTTTGGAGGCCCCCCCATAGTAGAGTGGATTATATGGAGATCCACAAATGCATTCAAGAGGAAATTTATAGGGCCCACATCCAACATACATGATTTCTCCCCATAGACCATTGAGTCTAAAATTGAACTATTATGCATCTACATTTCTCCAAATTTGTGATGGATACACTATACATTTGAACTCTCTTTGAAACCATTGGTCTCATGGACTCAGAGTTTCTCTTTGCTAGATTGGGTCAACTCCCATTAAATGAGGATTAAGATAGATCACCACATTCCAAGAGAGGAACAAATGTGCCACCTTTTCTTTCGGGGGACATAAACAAAGAATCATTTTATTTATAGATGCATAATTTTTTATGAGATACATAGAATATTTTGGTGTCTCTTATGGGATCAAGGCAGTCTTTAGAAATTGTCTTTTAGTATCAAGATTAGAGGTGCTTATTGTGTACGTGAAAATTGATAAAAGGAAAATAGAAGATAAATGCAAACACAAAACCTTCTCCTTCAATCAAATCCACACACTTTGATTGATAGAATGATTGATATGTTGGTTGCTCATGATTCAGCATAACTTTTCTTTTGTTGTGTCCCCCAAATGGCTTGGTTGAGGCTATATTTATAGAGTTTTGATGTGGAAGGAAGAAGATTTGACAGAGATTTGATTTTAGAGATGAGATTCGATTTTTGCTTTATTTGATCAAAGGGGAAATAAAACAAGATAAGATAGGATTTGAAAAGATAGAAAGAGATTTGATTTTAGTTTTAAATCGTCAAAAGGAAATAAATCTTTGAAAAATGATGGGAGGATAATTGATGAATTATCTAATTAAATTAATTACTTAGATACACATGAGTTTAATTTTGGAAAGAAATCAAGATGTTATTTGGATTTTATTAACTAAATAAATATTTGATTTATTTAATTAATGTTGGATTTTTTATTTAATTAATTAAATAATATAAATTATTTAATTAATATTAGAAGAAAGAAGGGATTTGATTTTTCGCTTTATTTCACAAAGGAGGAAATAAAACAAGTAGAAGATAATATTTGGAGGAAAATGATTTGATTTTTATTTGATTTAAAAGGAAATAAATCAAAAGAAGATGAGAGGATAATTGAGAAGATTATCTAATTAAATAAATTAATTAGATACACATTAGTTTAAAAAAGAAAGGAATTGAGAAGATGTGATATTAATTAAATAAATATTTGATTTATTTAATTATTGTAGGATCATGATTTAATTAATTAAACAATTATAAATTATTTAATTAATATTAGAAGAAAGTATGGATTAATTAAATAATTGTAAGTTATTTAATTAATGCTAGGAAGTGAGAAAATTAACTTAATTAAATAATTAATAATTATTTAATTAATGTGGAAGAATAAGGTAAAGTGAGTGATGGTGAAATTGGAGTCAATTTTAGGTGTCTACATTTTGCCCCTTTTTGAGATGTTGTTGTGAAGCAACATCATTTCAAAGAAAGATAAAATATACTATTTAGTTGGATAGAAGAATATGGTAGGATTAATGATGATGCCCCAGTCACTTGAAAGTGACAAGGAAAAATGATGTAGGGATGGTATGCCCCCTCAAGAGGGTAGGCGGGTTAGAAGAACATGGGTAGGCTCTCAAAATAGATGAAACATATTGATTAAGAAGGTGGAGGAAAGATAAGTGATGGATCAAATGGAGGAATGATACACTATGCCGCATTAAGGTGAGCAACCATATAGTTTGATATAGCATTAGACATTATGCACCAAGGTATAAAGACTAGGGTGATGATGTTTCTCGTGCCCCAACGTAATACAACCTTGTCTAGATACAAGATATGAATATTAGCTGGGAATGATTCGAATACAAATGCAAGATAAAATGATAACAGACACAAGCAAGCATGCACAAATTATTCAAAAATAAACAAGGTATTGCCCCTATCAAGCTGTAAACTAATGATTAAGTGATTGATTGATTGATTTGATTGATAATGTTGTCATTGTGGGGAATGATATATCCCTAGAACAACACTAGGATGTAGGAACGATATATCCCATTGATGATGATGATGATCGATCGATCAGAATTATAACAAGGCTAGGAACAAGACCATTGATGCAATTGGATAATTTGACTTGATTGATTGACTTGATTGGTATGGATTAAGGATTACTTGCATTTTGAATTTCGTGGATTAGATAGATTTGATTGATTTTGATGAATGGATGATGACTTGATGAATTGATTTGATGATTTGATTGAAATGATTTGATGGATTGATTTGATTTGATGATTGGAGAATTGATTAACTTGATTGAAGTGATTTGAAGAATTGATGTGATTGGTTTGATTTGATGATTTGAGAGTTGATTAACTTGATTGAAGTGATTTGAAGAATTGATGTGATTGGTTTGATTTGATGAAATGAATTGATTTTATGGTTGGGATTATTTGTTTGTTTGATATTTGATTTTTTTATAGGTTTATGTTCTTAAATTTACAAATCTAGCTTGCTTTTTGTGGGTTTTATTAACTTTTTGTTACAAGTTTATGCCATTTTTGAAAAAAACCCTAGGTTTTAAATATTTTATCATATATTTCAAATGGATACAAATTTTGCTACAAGATTTTAACAAAAGTTTATTGATCATCTCAGGAACCTACAGCAGAAAAATCACATCTTTATCATCAGTTTTGAATGAGTTATAATGATTTAAGTGTTTTTTATAAATTTGCATTTTTGTATGCAAATTAGTGAATTTTCCAAAAAAATTTACATTTATAGAAAGCTCTTGAAATTTTAATGGGGGTCTATTCTTTACAGATTTAATTTTGAGGCCAAATAAGGTACAAAATGATCAAATTTTTGCTGACTATAGTTTTTTCATAAATTCGTATTTCTAGTAGTAAATCAGGGATTTTTTTTGACTTTTTTATATTTCTAGAAAGGTCTCAGAAAATTAGTAGGGGTCTCTTTTATGAGTTTTTACATTTCAGGTAAAAAACATTTCAAAATGATCAAATCTATGTTACTATCTGAAAAAAATGTATCTGAAATTGCAATCTTCTGATGAGCTTATCTTTTTATGGCTGCATTTTAACATTATTTTCTAATTGTTTTTCAATGATTTGGTTTTGTGCTAACACTTTGATTGCATCTATCTCGTTTGTTGAAGATCAAATTATTGAAACTACTAACGGATTGTGTGCAACACCGCTTGTCAAAGATCAAATTTTTATCACTAATCTAGGCACTTAGCTTAATCTAGGGGGTTAATTAATCATTGTTTGTTGTGCTTGTAAGGTGGTAGATGTATGCTCTCACCTTGTGAAAACTCAGTGATCAGAAGCTAGACCCATCTCTTTTATGTTTTTAATCCCTTAGAGGGCATGCCTCCCGATTTGTGGGAGGGATGACCCAAGCGATACTTTCGTTTCGGTCCGCTAAATAAATAATTATGGTTGTGATGAAAGTCATCAATCACCTAGTGCAGATGTTCTATACTGATAGAAGTCTCCCTCAGTATCCATGAGATGCGTAAAAACCCTTTTTGAGGGCTGGGAGGCCTCTTAAATGAGTGAAATGTCGCATGTATAGACACTAGATTATCCCAAAACACTGACTAGAAACCACTTGTTGTAAAAGCCAAAAACCTTTTTTGCTTTCTGATGTAGGAGGTTAGACCTTTGAAGCTGCCCCACATGTACTATTCATGGTAGAGACAGAAAATCCCTTGGTTCATAAGATCTCCAGATCTTCGGGGTAAGAGATTTGGTGTGCCCATACCATAGTGGGGGAGCCAGTGTCACCAATATCTCTAGCTATCCGCCTTGTCTTAGTATATGGAGTAATCCAAGTAGGGACTTAGCAAGTAATATCCTCTTTCCAGCCTAGGTTGTGCATGCTTATGATTGCTTTCAAATTTGTCGAGACTAGTGAAAATTTTTGGGCTAATCTAGGCCCTCATTTTGACTTTTACTCTGATTTTGTATCAGAGTCATCCAAAACTTTCTATCTACCATGTTTTGTGTGTGTGTTCAAAACAAACATTTTCCACTTCCTATCAGACATCTAGCCATTGTGTTTTTGTGCTTGAAGTGCATCCTTGTCATCATTTGTCATTGTAAATCCTAAGAAGTTCTTTAATCGATCAAATCATCTAATCTATCCATTTCACACCTAATTCATTTATCATTATTTTACTCATATTCTCATCCTTGAACCTAGTCCAATCTTCATTCGTCAGTATGGTTGTGATCCTCAACAAATCTAGGCCAAATCCAAAACCATATATACTCTGAGGTGGTCCAAAATTCGCTCCTAATGATGATGAGGATCTTGTAGATTTTGAGGCATACTTGGAGGAACAAACCGAAATCCAAAGACTTCAATCTATGTGTAACTCCATCCCAACACAAGAGCAAAAGATCTTAGCCCAAAAACCACAAACATACCAATTCCATGAGTCACCCTCATCATCATGTCAACCTAGTTCCTCCTTATCAACCAATCTCATGAATATTCCTCAATATCCATCTACTAGTCCTCCATCACCATCCAATAGAATGCCTATCCCAAAGCATACTAGTCCTACACCAACACCACCATCAAACTTCCCAAGCTCTAATCCATCAACCAAAGAATCCTTGAATGATTTTCTACAAAGATTCTTTACAAAATCTAAAAGCAAAAGAAAAGATATGGAGAAATCTAAATCCACTCATCCAATTTCATCCCCATCTAGCACAAGCAATCCTAATCTTACACATAAGCCTACACCTTCTACCATTATTCTTCATCCATTATATTGTGTATCTACCCATATACTAATGAAGGATGTGATCCATTGGATACTAGAAAGGAATTAACCACCACCCTCATGCCATCAAATTCCTATCCTTGAAACTATCCAAGAACCCTCAAATGTCATGCCTATTTCTCCTATCCCATCTTGTAGTCCAAAAGCTATCCAAGAACCTTCAAATGTTCTTGAAGATCCACCTGCCATAAGCCCAATTCATTCCCAACCATACATTGAACCTATCAACGAAACCTCCATGCCTATCCAAACTCAATAGCTATGTCAAGAGTCAACTCCAAAGTAGGATCAACCTTGTTCCTTACCAAATCAAGATCAAAGCCATCAAGAGCTTGTCACTCCTTCCACTCATGGTCCCAATACTATTCATGATCAAGAAACCTCCACCACTCCTATCCATCCTCCACCTAGCCCTATCTATGATCCAATAACAGCCACTTCCCTTGATGAGACATTTGGTCCCCAAGAAAACATAGATAATCAAACAAATAAATTGGATACTATTACAATAAATCTTAATGAGCACAATGTTGAGCAAGATCCAAGCATTCCAACTCATCCATTTTCTGATTTCACACTATCTCCTATTGATCCCATTTCAAATCCATCTCCCATTGATCTTCCATCATCCCTTATCAACCCCATCCCAAATCCATCATCCTATCCCCTTGGTCCCACTACCTTCATCCATGGTGGTTCT
This sequence comes from Cunninghamia lanceolata, assembly GCA_027924645.1. Taxonomy (NCBI): domain Eukaryota; kingdom Viridiplantae; phylum Streptophyta; class Pinopsida; order Cupressales; family Cupressaceae; genus Cunninghamia; species Cunninghamia lanceolata. The sequence continues at coordinate 935,976 of BSBN01001051.1, read as the reverse complement.
CTCATGAGAGAGGAACAAACTCTATCCACCACCCATCGTTCTCCATCTAATAATGGACTCGCGTCTTGTTTCCAAAGAAACAAACATCCCATTACGCATCGCATACTCCAAAACATGAGTTATCAAGGCAAAGTCTTAGGCCTTCTTGAACAAGGTATCTTAGAGGCAATCCATGTCCAAATCCATCCACACACGCATGGCCTTGGATATACATCTGAAGATAAACAATCCACATATGTTGGTACCACCTTCACCCCTCCTAAATTCACTTCTTTTAATCACAAACCCGGTGCACCTCATCGCACATTCAAGTCATATGTCGCCATCCCTCCCCCATCGTCATACCATATGCAAAAGCATGTGACCATACATCTCCCTCCATCCACTCTTCCTCCACTCCTTCTAACTCCTAATATTCCCATCCTTAATCCCTTCATCCACAAGTTCCTTAATCCCTCCATCCACAAATCTCATTCCCTTAAATCCCCTAACATTCCTAACCAGGATCAATGAATGCACACATTGCCTAAACATGAAGCTATCACAAAACCCAGGGGATTAAAAAATACAAATTTGGATGCCTCCTCACATAAAACAAAAAGCCTACAAAAGCTTCAAAATTATCATTTCGAAGGGCATCAATACACAAGTCAAAATCAAAAATCCAAAAGGCTACAAATGCCCACACCCCTAAAAGCAAAAATAAAAATGGTGTGGGTCCCTAAGCAAAAATAAATCAATCCAAATGAAGCATCCAAATCCCATTATATCACAAATCCTAAATCCCAAAAATCTGACAAATCCTGCTTCCTATCTAAAAGTTCTAAAAATCCTAAGTCCATTTGGGTCCCTAAGTACTTAAATCATAAAAATAAAAAATCCCCATTACTCCCAACACCCCCTCCCAATCACAAGATTCAAAATCTAAAACGTTGTGTGCAATCGTTGGTCTTAGTTTCTTTCCATTCCACAACTTTCCCACATACCTCCATCTCCGCATCTTTCATCCAATATCCCACATATTTCACCCATCACATCCCTATGGTCCATGCTTTTACATAATCCACATCATAGTCCACCATCTCCCATCCATCCATAATTCATATCATAATCCACTCCATTTCCATCTCATCCAATCACCTACCAACATTCATGCGCGTAATAACACTTGACATGTTCCATGCATCGCAAGCATCCAAAAATGGGACACTATCACCTCTTCTTGGAAACAGACGCTTGAGTCCCCATCCTCCATCCAAATCTCTCTCCCACCATCCACTCATCCCATCTAAATAGCAAAAAAAAAATAGCAAAGAAAAATCATTCGTCCAATAGTGAAAACTTGACAAACAAGCACCTTGGATAAGTACCATGATGAAAACCTGGCAAACAGGCATCATGTGTAGGTTGATTGTCTATGCACCTTACACTTGGGGGCACGTTATCTCATCCTATCATATCCTATCTTACCATCTCCTACTTACCATCCTTATCCATTACACCCACATACACATACTTATCATGATGAGTTCATCCCTCCTCCCTTCCTCCTTTTGATCTTGACAAAGATATGGGGGCACAATGTTAACAAATGTTTTGGATATATCTTGACATACTTCATTCTTTCCAAACTAAATCCTATCCTTACCTTCTTCTCATTACCCATTTTTCAATCATTTCCAAACCAATCCATCTTATCATTCCTATTGTCATAAGCTTTGTCATGTCAAATCCTAACTAGAATGGGACATGTTATTCCTATGCGACATAGTCTTTGGAGATCACATCCTCTCCCCCCTCATGATGCATACATCCACTTCATTTATTATCGCCCATTCATTTATCCATCTTCCATCCATCCTTGCACCTAGACATGGTTCCCTTGTCACTGGTATCTAGCATAAAGGCTATCAAAAAATTGTCATCCAATGCCATGTCAAAACATTTCAAAATCCAAAAAAAAAAAAAAACATTTTCAAAATCCAAAAAAAAAACCAAAACATTTCAAAATTAAAAAAAAAATCAAATATTCCAAAAATCCAAAAAAATCAAAACATTCCAAAAATAAAAAAAAAAATCCAAAAAATCCAAAAAATCAAAATATTCCAAAAATCCAAAAAAAAACAAAATATTCCAAAAATCCCAAAAAAATCAAATAGCTTAAAAAATTCCCAAACAGTGATACTTTCCAATCACCACACAACTCTAAACTTCAACAAAATCAAAACATGCCAAGATTGACAATCAAGTGGACATTACAACATACCTATCAATCCATCTTTCAAATCCAACCAAATGCATAAACTATGACAAGAATCAGTTCTACATTGAAGCATGATGCTTGTTTGTTTGTCAGTCTTTGATTGCTATATGATTTTATCTTTCATGGCATGTCTTTTAGCTTCTTGAGGATGTCTTAAACTAGAGAGGCGAGGATGAGGCATGTTCACTTGTTTGTTGTCTATGGATTGTTCCTTATTCACAGGATGACTCGTCTTAAGACATGGTTGTCTAAAATCATCGAGGACCTATGAGTCTAGTGTGGATGAGAGCAGTCCTTGTCTGATAGTGTCTTCCATGCAATAAGTATTCACGTCATCTAAGGTCCTTATACCTATTTGCTTATACTTTATTGCTAAATAAAAATGCAAACAGTATTCAGGTCGTCTAGATGTTCAGGTTATCTAGATGCTTATACTAATTTGCGACATAATAAGCTCTATGATGATAAAGCACTATGTAAAGCACAAGAGTTTTTATCACCTTCATTTCCTTCATATCCCTTTTTCATCTGTCATTTCTTCCATCATACATTCCCTTCATCATTTCAATTTTCTTCATGCTCTTTATCTCAAGGAATAATTGATTGCTTTATCCAACTGATACCTATCTTCTAATCCAAATATCAAATCAATCAACTTGCTTTTTAGCATGGGACTCCAATGCTCCCTGATCACTCAATCTATTAATCAATAATTGTTTTGTGCTAGCATCAATATCAATCAACTTAATCAGCTTATTAACTGGCCATACTGAGCCTTTCCATCAATTGTTCGGTTACGCCTATCAGTTGTGCATTTTCATCAAATGTGCATCTCCTTTTAATCACTCACGTAATATCAATTATCAAATCCTCTCCATGTGATCTATCGAGAGATTAATCTTATCACAACTTTGATCGATTAATCTCTCAAGGGGGCATATCATCCTTATCATCATCCTTACCAGGATATCCCTAGGGCATGTATCAGTTAATCAATTCTTTTTTTTCTTTGAAACAACACGACATGCTGCATTGTCTTAAAGAGGGGCAAAATGTAGACACTAAAAATTACCCTAGAATCTTTCTTCTAAATTAAATAAATAATTAAATTTATTTAATTATCCTTATCCTAATCTTTCCTCCAAATTAAATAAATATTTATATTTATTTAATTTTATCCAACTTTTCATTCTGTAATTAAATAAATATTTATTATTTATTTAATTATTCATATATGCCACAAATTAATTAAAATTCTATTTTAATTAATTAAATAAAATTACCATATCGATATCCCATTCTTCTCTCTCTCCTTTTAGCATCTCTATCTTCTATCTCTTGATTTTGGAAACTTTCTCCAATCTTCATAAGTTAACTTCAAAGTTATCTTCCGTTGCATAATGGCAACTTTCCCGCTTTTCTTCCACCAAAAATCTATATAAACCCTCTCTCTTTTCACTGTGAGGGAGATGGGATTTTGATCACACAACTTTTCATCCTTTCATCATAGCTTTCTTGATGCATTTGAGCTTATAAAAATCTGAGAGCATAAAATGTATAATCCAAGATCTTGATGATAAGAAACAATGGAGTTAGCTTTATTTTGAATGCTTCTGCTTGGTTTTTTTTGTAGTTTAATATTACATTTCTACATTTGTGTTCATTTAGGAGATACTTCATTGATGTGATGTTGAAAATACTTTGATTATGGTTTTATAGATTCATTAGCTTTTTCATTTTCAACATCAACAACAGGAAGACTGAGTGAAGATCAGGGTTTCAGGATTTGACAATAGTCACAGAATATTCCTCCATCCAAGACTTGGGTGGTGACACCCTAGTCTTTCTACCCTTTTTGACTTCAAATCTGACATCAGGGTGGCATTTGCAACATCTTTCCAGTTTATAGTTTTGGTAGATTCCTTTAATCAAGACTTGGGTAGTTCTAAATTAGTCCTCCAACACCTTTGCTTTCAAGAGACAGGTTCTATCATATCCCTGATCATCCCTATGTAATTGGTTTTTGGATTGTTGTTATACTTATTCTATTATAAGCCGATCTTTGTAGAAATAGGGTTTCATGCATTGTTGACCTCAAGTTTGATAAAAAGGCTAAATTAAATCTGATCCATTTATAACATACCTAAGTACAAGATTTGCAACTGAGTCCACATTCATTTGGTAGTGATTTGGCTCGGTCTTGTCCTTGAATGTTATATGGAAAAGGGTTTGATATAGTGTACATTCTAGTTGTCATCATTCTCCTTTTTCATACTTAACGTTTTGGTGAACCCATAGCTTTAAGTATTTGCATCTTGTTGATTGTTCAAATCAGATCTTGCATTGATTTATTGCATATCTATCAATATTCATTTCAAAATCTTGCATCATTTCACATCGTAGATTTGAAAATTCGTACATTTGTAACTACACATTGTGTATTTCAACATAAGAAGTTTGACATCTCTTTCACATTCCTTTGCAATAAATCTTAAAGTTGTCTATATTGCCTTCTTGTGCAACACTTTTAACATCTTGATCACTTTGTTTGTAGTAACACTAGTGTGTTTTTAATCTTTGAAAAAAGCTTCAAAAACCTAGTTTCCTCAAACTAGTGACTTGGTGTATAAAAGTCTCTCATATTGGTGGTATTTGATAAATGAATAGATCTGGTTGTATATTATTGTTCTAAGACATTTCATGATGGCATCTTCATGTTATTCCTCTTTGAAATATTTGCATGCATATATCCTAGATTTTGAAAATTTCTCTAAATTCACTAATGTGCATCCTCATGTTTTAGAACACATAACATTTGTGAATGATATTGATGTTTCTAAATGATTTGTTGGTTCTCAAATCTGCAGAGGGTTTGCCAATTCCAATGCACGGGCAGATTCGGCCAACAGATTATGGGAGGTTGCGTGAGTTGCCTCCCCTTCACTTCTGGTTCTACCGCACCAAGGGGGGTATCCCTATAACTAAAGATATAACCTTGACTAGACCAATAACACAATGATTTAGCTTTACAATAACAGGCATAATACTCTCATGTGTGGACCAAGATCTTCATGACAGATTCACAAGGTTGGCAACATTCTTGGACATATGTGTTTGGTTGGATATGAGAGTATGCAGGGGGTTCCTAATCTTACTCCTACAACTAACAGGTGGAAGTGATGAGATGGGTGGACATAATGTCTTGGATGCAAGACAAGGGGTTTTGGCTCATAACTACTGACCCAGAAATAGATTGGTGCCTATCCATTGGGCAAGGAGTCAACTAGACGTATACAACAGATGGTTTGCAACTTTCACTCAAGTTTCAAGGGGTTTGAACTGATGCTTGCCTTACAAACATCACCCAAGAATGGGTATCTAGCTACCTCTACTTATAGATATCCCTGCTGACATGCAACCTTCTCCATGCTTTGACCTAAAACAGTTTAATCCACTCCTTGAATGGAAGTTAGAGATCAAACATGTGATACAAAACCCTATACCCTAGAATCTATGAAACCCTTAGCAACCAGATTCAAAAGAAACACTTAAAGGGTCTTCGAAGCCTTTGGCGGAGACTGTGAAACATTTAGACTCTTTCAGGTGCCTCCACGTGGTGTCCTCCGCGCCACTCTTAGAAACTTTTAGAAACTGCGTTGAGACTCTAGCGGAAGCTGACACGTGGCGCCTTCCGCGCTCAGTTCAAACTTTAAGGGGCTGCTTCTGTTGCTGACATGTGGCACGCTCCATGGGAAGCAACTAGAAACTACGTCGGAAACATTAAAGATACGTGGCATGATCCGCAGCTCTTAGACCCTTCACTGGGACCCACCCCCGTGTCTTCACTTAGCATCAAAATAAACAAGAAACATTACGCGGGGGGCCGACACTTGTCACGCTCCGTGGCACTTTAAATCATGAGACCCTCTCAGCCACTGCAAGAAACAATCACAGTAACTGAGCACTGTGACCTGATATGCTTTTTTATTTATTTGACCCATTCTTTTATCAATTTTAGGGGCCGATGGAGATTTCTAACCTGCCACAACATATTTTGACCCGCACCAATTTAATTTTTGGCATTTTTAGCACTACAGAGGCTGAAAGACAAAAATTTTGGATTTTTTGGGAAGAGATCCTGCTTGAAACCCCAAACATAAATTATTACTAACAGTGGCTCCGATTGGCGATGCATGCCTCTTGCAGGCATGGTGAGAACCTCAGATCTCTGGGATGTAGACCAGTCCCTTATCCATTGGGCACAGAGTCGAATACTGCACTATCCTGCATCACCAAACATACTTGATGGCCGAAGGCCACCATGAAAAGGAAAACCTGTATCTGCCTTTGTCAAACACCTTGTTTTCATCTGCATTCACTGGATCAAGCCTAGAGATACTGTCATGACTTACCCACAAATAAACCTTGCCATCTGCATACTTATCCCTCTAATCTAGCTAGTCACTGTCACCCCTATGCAGACAACACTCAGCATCATGTGACATGTGGGTGTTAATTTTTTCAAACAATGCATACTCAAATGGTATGTAACACTTATTATCATCTGCATCAACAGTATGCATTGTAAAATGATCTCCTAGCTGGACTGAAAAATAAAAGCACTCAAAGTCCACTACACAACTAGGAAAATCAGAGCTCATTTCATTAGCTGGCCAATCAAAAGAAAAGCTTTCAAATTCACAATTGTGCACATCATGTAATCATCTGGTACACCAAGCTGGAAAAGATCAGGCTCTGACACCTCTTTACAATTAGGCACATTTTTACAATCACTTACCTGATGTATATTAGTTTCTCTTTCATCAAGATGAGAAACAAAATCCAAACCAAAAATAGTGTCTAGATCCTCACCATACTCAGACAGATCCTCATCACCACATGTGTCATAAATGGGTGATCTAGGTGCATCAGTTTCATCATGGTATGCCATTGGTTCATGGGCAGCAGGACATGCATCTTCATCACCAATGGATTCATTTTGTGGAGGAGTATCAGCCTGTGTGTCATAAGCAAAACAACCATCAAATAAAGAACAATCATGCTCTGCACTAGCACTTATTTCAATCTTTGATTGCTCTTCATCATCTCCATGTGTTTGAAAAGAAGGCAATGGTTCACACATAGAACTATTTCTCTGTTTGCTTATATCTTCTCTGTCTTGAGTACAATACTCACAATTATCTCCACAAACCCATTCAAAAAGTTGCTCATTGCTGTCCACAACCACATCATTATTTTCATGGCCAGATGCCTCAACATTGCAATGGGAGTCCTCACTGATCCTTTCACTGGCATCCTCAACATTTACTTTTTCATCTTCATATGATGCCTTAATCATTTGGTCATTTGCAACTTCACAACCACTATTCACACCAAAGCCTGGGGACAAGGAATTCAGCAGGTGTTCATTTCTCCTTTCTTCTACATTTTCTAAAAATTTGTATGCCATCTGCATACTTGTCACCTTGAAATCCCTCAGTAGTGCACTAGAGCCCTCCTCAAAAGCTTCAAAAAATATGCCAACACAGGCTGAAATATCAGGTCTAAAACTTTCAGGGACCTGTGAAAGGGCTAATGCAAACCTATGACTAAAAACAACACATGGCTCTTCATCTTGTTTTCTAATTTTCATCAATTCTGCAACAAGATCAGCAGGTTCTTTTGCAAATTCCTTTTTGAAATAGTCACCAAGCTCATCTCAACAGGCAAAGGATCTCTTTGGAAAGCTCAAATACCAATCTTTGGCTTTTGCATCAAAGGACCTAACAAAAAATCTCATCCACATATCCTCATCTCTAAATGAATGTGTATCCATGAACTCATGAAAATTTTGGATATGTGCACTCCCATCACACACACTGTGACCACTAAATCTAGGCATTTGACAGTATATCCTAGTAGGCATACTTTCTACTTTATAGTCAACCCATGACAAATCTAATTGGTCATACAAAGGATCAAAAGGGCTGACAAGAGGTTTAGCTTTTTGACTGGTTGACACAACAGGATTATTGCTTTTTAATTGGGCCTGCCTAGCCTCTAAGAATATCAACCTAATTTTCATCTCTTCTATTCTTTTTGTCAACATATCATCCCCCTTTTGACTGAGTATGGGATAATACATATTTGGATTCATAAAATTTTCCATCTTAGACATCCTATGATTGCCTAAGACCTAAAGTTTCCCTTGGCATCTAACTTATGCAGTAAACAACAAATATAAAGGGGAAGAAGTTAGGTACCTTTTCTCATCTAGATGCAAAAATATGAACATCTTTGTCACATCACATACATCTATCTTTCATGTGCATTAAGATCTTTTTTGCAGAGTCGCCACCTCTCCAGAGAGGACAAAATTTTCAATAGCTGAAAGCTACTTTTCTAGGTCCAATCCACCAGCAGAGCATCATTTTGTTAGTGACTCAGATGGGCCACAAGTGCATTCTTTTTTCATCAATCCTTCCCTAGCAGAGTCGCCAAAATCTGTTGGTTCTCAAATCTACAGAGGGTTTGCCAGTTCCAATGCATGGGCGGATTCGGCCAACAGATTACAGGAGGTTGCGTGAGCTGCCTCCCCTTCACTTTTGGTTCTGCCGCACCAAGGGGGGTATCCCTATAACTAAAGATATAACCTTGACTAGACCAATAACACAATGATTTAGCTTTACAATAATAGGCAGAATACTCTCATGTGTGGACCAAGATCTTCATGACAGATTCACAAGGTTGGCAACATTCTTGGACATATGTGTTTGGTTGGATATGAGAGTATGCAGGGGGTTCCTAATCCTACTCCTACAACTAACAGGTGGAAGTGATGAGATGGGTGGACATAATGTCCTGGATGCAAGACAAGGGGTTTTGGCTCATAACTACTGACCCAGAAACAGATTGGTGCCTATCCATTGGGCAAGGAGTCAACTAGACGTATACAACAGATGGTTTGCAACTTTCACTCAAGTTTCAAGGGGTTTGAACTGATGCTTGCCTTACAAACATCACCCAAGAATGGGTATCTAGCTACCTCTACTTACAGATATCCCTACTGACATGCAACCTTCTCCATGCATTGACCTAAAACAGTTTAATCCACTCCTTGAATGGAAGTTAGAGATCAAACATGTGATACAGAACCCTGTACCCTAGAATCTATGAAACCCTTAGCAACCAGATTCAAAAGAAGGAGAATAACATGCAGCAAATGGAGACAAGCAGATAGACACATGCAATAAGTATTTTTCATATAAATCAACACTGAAAGTGAACATATATGCAAAATACATTCATGTTGCAACTCATAAACTCCACAATGGGATAGAACAACCAAGATCATGCCCTATTCTTCATTATTTACACAAAAGAATGCCCAGGTCTTCAACAACCTTGAAATGGGTCACACAGTCTGCCTTTTATAGCAAAACTATGCCCAACAAATTAATTACATGGCCAGACCAAAAATCCCGCCAGATACAATGCACTGAAAAGTGGCGCTCAAAATCATAACTGCAGCAGAGGGACAAAGAGGAAGGAACAGGTAGAATCGGGAGATGTGCCGCCGTTTCCAGATATGCGTCATAAAAATGGTGGTTGAGCCATCAACTCGACCCATGCCTCTGCAACAATCCTGCCATTACTGTTTCATCTACCCATAGGCCCCAGAGTGCAGCCACATCAAGTTTCTTCGGAGTTTCCCGCTAAAAATAGTTGCAAACGTGGGAAAAAACCCATCGCTGCAAGATTAAAACCTGGCCGTCGATCCAAAACCATGCCGCTACGATCAAACGACCCCAAAAACTGCTGAAAAGTCACCCACCAACCAAATTGTGCCACGTAGGCACTTGCAGTTTCTATCGTTGGGCCACCACTTACTTTTCCGTTATTTGTTTCCCGCCGAGAGTCAACTACCGGAACCTCATGCGGAAGCCACCACGTGGCAGGCTCCGCGGCACCCATGAAACAATAGAGACTCTCCTTTGAAACCCCAGCAGATGCCGACACTTGGCACCACCCGCAACACTCAAGAAACAAACTGTGTCACAAAACCAAAGTGGCTTTCGCAGGTGACACATGTCACAACCCGTGGCCTTTAAAACTAGAGGCACATTGAAAAGGGGCCCACAACCTCCCGCTCGCCAACGTCAAAGGAAAATAGGGGCAAGCCCATGGAAGCTGACACTTGTCAAGCTTCGCGGCCATCTCTTGGAACATTAGGACCCTCCGTGAAATATTATTGGGACCCTCGTGGAGATCAACACCTGGCAGGTTCCGCGGCCTCATGAAACTCAAAGAAACTGCCATTGAAACTCACGCGGATATTGACACTTGGCGAGCTCCGCATTAACCTTGAAACATATAGAAACTTAAGAGAAACAGTTAGAAGTCTTGGGACCCTTCGCCACGCGTCACAATCCACCACACTCAGAAACTTTGAAAGGGTCCCGCGAAACTTTTTAGAAACTTTTTGAAACATGGGCGGAGCCTGACACATGTCACGCTCCGCAAGGCTCCGAGCCACTTGAAACATAAAAGAAACACTTAAAGGGTCTTCAAAGCCTTTAGCGGAGACTATGAAACATTTAGACTCTTTCGGGTGCCTCCACGTGGTGCCCTCCGCGCCACTCTTAGAAACTTTTAGAAACTGCGTTGAGACTCTAGCGGAAGCTGACATGTGGTGCCTTCCACGCTCAGTTGAAACTTTAAGGGGCTGCTTCCACTGCTGACACGTGGCACGCTTTGCGGTAAGCAACTAGAAACTGCGTCAAAAACATTAAAAATACGTGGCATGATCCGCATCTCTCAGACCCTTCACTGGGACCCACCCCCACGTCTTCACTTAGCATCAAAATAAACAAGAAACATTACGCAGGGGGCCGACACTTGTCACGCTCCGTGGCACTTTAAATCATGAGACCCTCTCAGCCACTGCAAGAAACAATCATAGTAACTGAGCACTGTGACCCGATATGCATTTTTATTTATTTGACCCATTTTTTTATCAATTTTAGGGGCCGATAGAGATTTCTAACCTGCCACAACATATTTTGACCCGCACCAATTTGATTTTTGGCATTTTTAGCACTGCAGAGGCTGAAAGACACAGAAATTTTGGATTTTTTGGGAAGAGATCCTGCTTGAAACCCCAAACTTAAATTATTACTAACATGATCCACATATGAACTCCAACTCCTTTGTTATATACATGATTTTGATAGCTTCACAATACTCATGGGTGTATATCCTTTAATATTAAAAGATTTAACCAAATTTATCTTTATGAATACTCATGAGAAAGATGATTCTGTAAGTTCTTCTTCGTCCATTACTACTACAAATCATGATAATGCCTTGGATCTACTATCTAAAGTATATGATGATGATAATGATGATGATTCTAGTAGTCATCCTTTTGATATTCCTCCTTTAGTTGCATGTTCAAGCACATTGGATATCACTAAGGAAGTGAAGACCTTTGATCTTCCTCCTTTGGCCAAATGTTCAAGTACTTTAGACATCACTAAGGATGCGAAGACCATGGATAGTCCTCCTTTGGTTGCATATTCAAACCCCTTGGACATCACTAAAGATAAAATCATCAATAATTCTCTTAACAACACTTTACCTTCCCTTCATTCCAATGATCTCCCTTCAAAAGATGAAGTATTGGTGGATGAAGAAAGGTCTCTCACATTAAATTTTTTGGGGATGGATGTTGAACTTAATCAAAGTAAAAAAAATGTTAATTCAGTCATCATTAATAGACTTATTCAACCTACTAAGGGGATAGTGAATAGTGTACTAATGTTACTAAAATAATTGTGCATAAGGTACCTAATGTGCCTCCTCACTTCAAATTGGTGATTATGGTTCAAGATGCTCCAACACCACCTCAACTCTCAGGTTACATTCTCAATTATGCAAAACAAGTTACTCAAGGAAACCAAATGTATCAAAAATATGCATTGCAACAACCCAATGTGGTTCCTCACTCATACAATACATGAAATAATAAACAAAGTAAACAACAATCGAACATTTCGATCACTTTACCAACTTCTCAACCTATGCTTCCTCAACCACCTCATCTTACTCATAATGTGGGTTGAGATTATGATATTGTTGAGTAGATTCGTGCTACTCTTGCTAAGATCTCTCTCTAGGAACTCATACAAACATCACCTACATACCACAGAATGCTCCAAGAAGCTTCACAAAAGGTGATTGTACCACCCACTATTAATCCAAATGATGTAGCATCTTTGTTAGATTGTATGCATGCGACAAAAACGAATATTATATTTCAACAACACAAATTACCGTCAATTGAAGTTCAAAACCAATATGATCCTCTTGTAATCTCTGTCATAATAAATAAAAAATTGATAAAGTGAACTATGATTGACAATGGATCTGCTCTTAATGTTTGTAGCATTGATGTGCTACACAAAATCGAGGTTGACACATCTTTAATCAAACCGAATAAACTTAACATTCGTGGATTTGATAACGTTGGTAGACAATCACTAGGTACCATAACTTTACCCATAAAGGTTGGACCTATGACATTATCTACCCTTATCCATGTCATGCCCGATACACTTTCATATAACATCATTCTTGGTAGACCATGGATTCATGCCATGGGGGCAGTTCCGTCTACCCTTCATCGACAAATAAAGTTTATTTATGCAAATAAACTTCAAATCATTGAAGCTAACTTGAATCCAGAAAGTTGTTTACAAGTTGAGGCATAGAAACAAGTTGTCAATCACAAGCTTCTCAATAACTTAAAAACTGATTCATCAATACCTCTTGTTGTAGATAATGTTGTGTAAGATTCCAAATCAGCATCAAATGCACTTCTTGGTGATGATTGGGGTTCATTATATTTTACTCCTTCCTTTATGGGGGAATATAAACTTAATAACCCTAATCCTAAAGCATCAAAAGTTGTCTCGATCTCATCCAAGCATTCTTTTGAAATACATAAGGAACCTAAAGTTTCTTTAGTAGCAAATAAAGACAATACACTTACACTACAGAATATGAGACCTATGAGGCTTCACCCTCTTCTAAAGAGATGGAGTCTTTCTATGGTCGTGGATTTCAAATATTTTACAAAAATTGTAACTATGTAGGTAATGGTTATGGCATAAAACAAGGAATCAAAGTACCCTTAGAAGCTGTTACACATAGCTCTTCGGCTGGTATTGGATACCATCCTTTGAAGCCCACCAAACCTTACCATCATCCTACTCTCAATGTTAACACAATATCAACAAGTCCAACACTAAATTTGATATATCTTGAGATGATAGACATAAATTATCCACCAGGAGATATCTCGTATGAATCAGGTAAGTATTTCTCCCTCATTAAGCCACACTTGATAGGGTGGCCTCCACCTCTTAGGTGTATATGTTGATGTGTTGTGTTCCCCCGTGTAGTGTTGAATATTTGTTTAGGTCTCCTTGGACGAACCTTGATACTCTTGTAAGGTCAAGGATACAAGGAGATCGCCTCTATTGTGACATTCCTTCTATTTGTTTCTATATTCTTCTACATTTATCTTGTTGCAATTGTTGTGTGTGGTGCCTTGGGGGCATAACGTTGTGGAGGTTGTCCTGGGGGCATCTTCCCACTTTGTGACCCTAAGTCGCTTTTGTCTCCTCTCTCATTTTTTGTGATTTCATTCTTCCGTTATACTTGTGCCTCTACTAGTCAGCGGATAACAACAACAAATATACACTTTGATAAGGACCATGTGTCCCTAAACAAGAAAATAAAATGGACTCAATCCATATATGAAGATGGGGGTAATTTATTATTGACGTTTGACTAGTAGAATCACTTTGTGTTGTGATTTGATCATGTATCGTATTGTGAAATTGTTGTAACAAACCTTTGCAATACTCTAAATTTTCTTCTATGCACTTTGAAATGCTTTTGTCTCACCTTGTAGCTACACTCGGTTCTGAGATTCCTGAAGTATAACCTCACGGCTATACTTCATCCCGAACCTATAAGTATAGCCTTGGTTTGTTTTAGCAACATGTTGCCTTATTTTTGCATCAGTTTCATGAAATGATTTGGTTATTATCTTAGAATAGATTTCTAACCAAAGCTTATTATTGATCAATGGTTGTTAGCAAATGATATTGATGCGTTTCTATTGTGATTGTTGGGAACAATTTGATGATTGTAAGCACATGTCACTTTGGGGCATGGGCCTTACAAAAGCTCTTGCTCCCTCACATGTTTTCAACCTTACCTTAAATGTGATTGCTACCGGCAAGCATGAGCAACCACTTTAAAGTGGGAGCATATATTGTGGTAAATGCTTGGATATCTTAGACATTATGATAAATTATGTTTGCGTATACTTTCTTTTCACCATAAGGCGTCTCCATGATGCAAGTGGGATTGTATACTTTGTTTTGTGTACATTTACGTATACTTCCTTTTCATCGTAAGGCATCTCCACAGCGCAAGTGGGGTTGCATGCTTTTAAAATCCCTTCTACAGAAGGCGGGATGATGTATTCCCTTGAGTAGGTTGCACATCCTTTTGAAAATTTCCTCTTGCGGGAGGCGAGGTTGGATCTTAAGTTATTCACCCTTAAGCATGTTTTTGGTGGTTGTGGTAGTGTAGCTCAACTGTCAAGTGTGTTTGGCATGTTTTAGATGGTGGGGCGTAGCAATGAGCTCCTCCCTATCGCCCATGTTTGCTTTGTATAAGACATATAGTGGGTTGACGACACACTCTACAGTGCTTGTGTATTCTGTGTGTTTTTCGTGTGTCTTGCGTGTTTTGTGGAGGTGTGTAGCGATGATCTCCCCCCATGCCATGTGTCTTGCATGTTTTGTGGAGGCATGTAGCGATGAGCTCTCCCCATGTTGTGTGTTTTGTGTGCTTTGATGGTGGTGCGTAGCGATGAGCTCCCCGCATCACTTGATAGGATAATATAATTGTTTAATCATGTCTTCTCGAGCTATGTATACCTTGTGTATTATGTGACTGCGTTCATGTCTTCTTTGTGTATTGTGTGGTTTTTACTGTCCTCTCTGTGTTTTGTGTGATTGTCAAGTGTTTTCTGATGTTTGCCTAAGCTTGGGGGCTAGAAATGGTCTTCCAAACTTAGGGTGTGTTTTCTCTCTAGTGTTTGATATGCTTGATGTGTTTTTGACCATACTTTAATGCATGTATTGATCATAAGATCATACACACATTAAAGTGGGGGCTAAATGTTATGGAGTAAAAAGTGTCCACATGTCTTTTTACCTCCTTGTTTAGCTCCTAGTCCCCATAATTACATGATACATTCTAAATGTTCATCCCAATGCAAAATTGCCTAACACTAATGTAAAATTGGAATAAGGGCCCCTTCACTTATTTTAAATCTCGGACCCAAAAGGAGCTAAAAGACTTGGGTGCCACTGCCCAAGTCCCTCTTGATTGGTCAGGGCAAATTTAAGTATTGGTCAGCCCGGGACCTTTCAAAATGTTTCTCCTTGTCATCTCTTTTGGTTTAATTTCACGATTGTTAGCGAGAAAGCATATATAAGTGTGTTTTTGAATGCATTATGAACCTAGATAGAGATAAGCAACTTGAGATATTGAAGTGAAGCAAGCAAGAACATTTATTGTGATTCTAGAGCAGATTTGTGTGTTGTTATTTTGTGTTGTTGCAAGTTTTGAAGTTATCATCTATCTCTCCTTAGGAGTTGAAGGATCCTCATCCTCTTAAGGGTTTCATCACATAGGTGATATCATTGTTGTTTATCATCATTTGATTCATCATAATTATTATGTTTAGCCTCTGCCCTACAAGGGCACACACTCTTTATCAATCAATGATGTTGGGAAGCTTGAATGCTATCCCAGGATTTGACTGAGGCAAGTCCCTAAACACCATAACCCCCCAAACCCTCTCTTGTCATCTTGTGTGCAGGTTACAAAAGCGAGATCCAGAGAATGTGAAGATACAGGAGGACTAAGTGAAGACCAGGGTTTCAGAATCTAACAACAGTCACAGAATATTCCTCCATCCAAGACTTGGGCCGTGGCACCCTAGTCTTTCTGCCCTATTTGACTTCGGATCTAGCATCAGGGTGGCATTTGCAACATCTTTCTAGTTTACAGTTTCGGCAGATTCCTTCAATTAGGACTTGGGCGGTTCCAAATTAGTCCTCCGACACCTCTGCTTTCGAGAGATAGGTTATATCATCTTCCTAATCATCCCTGTGCAATTGGTTTCTAGATTGCTATTGTACTTATTTTGTATAAGTTGATCTTTAATGTAGAACTAGGGTTTCATGCATTGTTGACCTAGGGTTTGATAAAAAAGCTAAATTAAATCTGATCCATCTATAACATACCTGAGTACAAGATCTGCAGTTAAGTCCACCTTCATTTGGTAGTGATTTGGGGCTCGGTCTTGTCCTTGAATGTTATATGGAAAAGGGTTTGATATAGTATGCATTCTAGTTGTCATCATTCTGTTTTTTCATACTTAACTTGATGTAAGAAGAGATACAAGTAGATCAAAGTCATAAGACTAAAATGATATTGTTGCATCTATACAACTCAAAATCCATATGAAAGATACATGAGATTTAACCAAATATATGTTGAAATGATCATATAGAACTCATAGAACTCAAATCTGTTAGCTCACATGTAACAAAATGAGAGGCATCACAATATATATCTTTTGATATTAAGTATCATTTTAAAATTAATGCTATAAGTAAATGTATGTAAGGCCTCCAACTATATATGCCTTAACATTTGAAAAACAACTATAAATAAATAGATGACATGAAAAAAGGTTTAACCAGTAAAATAGGTATGTAAAGTAACAACTCCAAATCAAAAAAACATAATCCAAATTATCTCACTGATCAAACTCTACATAGATCCAATCTGGTCTAAAGATACTATCCAAATTCATAGTATATAGTGTTGGAAAGATAGTAATAACAATAAGAACAAATTCAATAGTACATTGTACACAGCCCTAATCTAGTCTTAAATTCCTCGAATACAACGGTCCAAGTTATAATAAATAAAGAAGACCTTAAGATGAATGTTCGATAACTACACCTCCACATACTTATACATTGTATTCTTTGATACTTAAGTAAAATGTCCATTGAAAATATGATGATGAGCTAGTCATATTTTCTTGTGAGATATAAAAACTAATGAAGGGAACACAATTTACATGTTTACATCTTGTAATATTCGAGGTCATGACCTTGAATTTTCTTTCTTTCAATATGAAAGTGTATCCTAGTCTAGAAACTATTGTAAAAGCATTCCGGAGGAGTTTGGTTGAATCTCATCTTATCATGGCAATAAGAATAAGTAATATAATATTTCCTCACATGTTTAAGAGACTCTGACAGGTTTAATCTGAATCTCCTAGAAGGAGAGTATATCCCTGCCAAAGGATAATGGTCACCATTACCTGTGCAAGTAGTAGAATTAGTAGGACTAGTATTGATGGCAGCTACTTCGTCATGGTTCTGAATGCAACCTTGGATATCAAAACCAATGAAGGAAACATGGAATGGAGAGTATTCCCAATTTATTTTTCTTTTCCCACCATCTGTTGCCCAGTCTTCTCCATTCCAAAGGCTTACAACCACTTGCATAGGCTTCAGGGAAGGGTATGGGACTCCTATGCTCTTCTGTAAGTTCTTAAAGACACGAATTGGAA
Source organism: Cunninghamia lanceolata (assembly GCA_027924645.1). Classification (NCBI taxonomy): domain Eukaryota; kingdom Viridiplantae; phylum Streptophyta; class Pinopsida; order Cupressales; family Cupressaceae; genus Cunninghamia; species Cunninghamia lanceolata. The sequence goes on along the minus strand of BSBN01001051.1, from coordinate 917,971 downwards.
TGTTATCCACCATGAATCTGTTCAACACCAATTCAGACAAAATGTCAAATGCCAACAAGAAGCAAAGCACCTATTAAGAAAGATGCCCAAAAGAGGGATTGAAAAAAGAATCTTGATGGTTTTTAGCACTTCATAAACCTTCTGAATCTCTATGAATTTTTAATATTATTTAGTTCTGAATCTCTACTTAAACATCATCCACTTTAATGGTCAAACAATCAATGGTGATTTTACACCTCATCCATACTAAAAAGTGGTAATTATTTGTCCTATTTTTATTGGCCAAAATTAACATTTAACTGTTGAAGTAAATGATATTTAAGAATAACCTACTTACAAAGATGAAGAGATGAGGTTGAAACTAAACAATATTATTATTAATATTACTTAATTATCACTAATATTAATAGACTTCTTATCCAATTTTATTGCAACAAAAGCTTGTTAAGCACAGCCCATAAGGACACCGCATGAATTTTACATTATTACTAAAGTTAACTTTCAATTCTGATAAACTAGCAAAATGATAAAAAAATACATAGGCAGGCAGCTTACAGTATCTGGTTGGGATCCCAGAGGATTGAATACTGATGAAAATCTGTAGTGGGATCAAACCAAAGCCTCATTCTTTCCTCTCTAGCACCTACCCCATCTGCAAATACATTTGTTTGTAGTCTATAGAATTTTCCACTCTTATCCCCAAGAAACTCCATGTCTACTTCTTCATGACCAGAGATATCTCCAGTTGTTATCTGGACAGGTAAGAAATCAAGGAGATTACAACGAGGAAGATGATAGTGATAATATAATGATGATTTCTCTCCAATTAAAAAAAACAATTGAGGATTACTATCCAATTTAATACACTGTATGGTTGATTTCATGTGTTAAAAATAGTTTAGTTGGATAACCTAAATGATCAAACATCTAAATAAATATTATTGACAAATTTCTAAAAGTAGATTTAAAAAATTAAAAACCAAAGAAGATCTGATATTTATAAGAATAATGTCTAAATGAAACCACTGCACTGTGTAGAATACTATCAGGAAGAAGTCAAACTAAAAATCAATTCACACCAATTACATGGTAATTTAAAAAACCAACTAGATTAAGAGATATCTTTGAATTAAGATTTTGAAAAAAAGCAAGTTAGACTATTTGAAATCAAAATAATTAATCAAATTTTTATTACAGGAATAATATAATAGGATGTATCACATTATATTTTTTATTTAAAAATTTATATTATGTGGAAGGTCATTTTTTAAAATACTTTGAGTGCTGATTTGAAATAGAAAGAAAAATACTTCATATTAAGTCGTTATTTTTGGTGTGCCTAGATAAAATCATATAATTTGCTATTTCTTTGATGTAACTTATTTAAAAATACTTTTTATTTAAATATTAAATTTGAGTATATATATAAAATAAAAGGAAATTATAATATTTATTTACAACTGCATAATTTTTTTGAGTCAAACTCATTGACCTATATTTCATGAGCAGAATGAATGGTCCAAAATCTATCTCTCATGAGAATGAATGATCCACTTAGCACTCATTGCATCTATGTGATGCTCACAAGAGTGAAGCATCCGGACTTATTGGGAGGTCACCCATCTCAGTACTACTCCAACTCAAGCATGTTTAACTATGGAGTTTCCCCCAAAATCAAGCCCACTTAACTTGTTACCCCATTTGCAAAACCTTCAACAAATGTTGTGCCTTATAAACCATTCATTATAAAACCTCTTTTTAGCTCATTAAATTGCTCAACTATTTGCTACTCTCATAAATGGGACCATTTCCAGCTTTTTGTCAGAAGGTCATCTCATATCACAAGTTACCAAAATTGCAGAGACCTATGAAATTCAATCAGGATAACTCACATAATATGCTGTCACTATGCCTGAAGAATCTCCGTGAATGAGCTTCATTTTCATGGAGAAATTTCCAAACAAATACTTGTTTTTGGATGCAAATCCCGATCCTGCACGACCATAACATCAGATACAAAACCTAAAAACAATGAAAGTGCATTTGCCAATTGATAGTCACAAAAATGGAGGTTCCTTGCAAATCATCAAATTTATTTTACAACTTTAAGCACACTGCATACCAGAAGAAGGGTCTAAGACAAGCTGAACAATTCTTCTTTTGTCAAAATACCTCACATGATATTCCCCCCATGTTACATTGTAATTCTGATCAAATAGGCTTGAAAATTTCTGAGAAGCCAAATCAGAACTACACAATGTTAACAACACAAGAAACACTAGTGCAAATATATTGGTATAGCAGCAGGAAAAAGAAACCAGTTTACTAGAATTCATCATGGTCTATAGTTATAAACAACAATTACCCTCTGTTTAAAAAATCTAATGGATGGAAAGTTTCTGATAGATCACTGTATATATGTACAAAAATCTCTCATGTAAAGGAAACCATGAAAATGGTGAATTATATGAAGCAATGATAAGATGTAGTGGGTGAGCAATGACAGTTGTGATGCCTCGATCGTGGGTGGATGTTATGATAAGAATTATGTGTAAATTGTATCTGGATTGCACAAAGAAAAATTATAAAAACTCACATTCAGATGTCAATTGATGTTATAATACTCTTCTTCAAGAATGTTTTAAAGGAATTTTAATTCTCCTCTTACTCAAAGTCATGGAAAAAGCCATAAAGGTAGTGCATTATTACCATTGAAATAATATCATGGCTAGTCACGTAACAGTGAAAAAACTCATAATTTAGTTCATACAACTGTTGATATTACCTATTGTAATTATTTCTTGAAATGTAGTCTAAATAATTATAATAGTTTTATGGGTTTTAGTGTTCAAAAAACTTTTTCACATATGGATCTACAAATTCTTATTATTTTTAAAAATGGGCATAGACTTTTTAACAAGCAATCCATACGATTATGATAGTTTTAAGGGATTTGTTATCAGTTTCTTCAAATGGCAGTAAACTTTTGACTATCAGCCACGCGTTCTAATCTCATCTCTAATAATTTACAGAGCTTGCTTTAATGGCGAAGCAAGAATATTTTTTAATTTGCCAGAATAAAATTACATGGAGACAGGAGTCCTCGAACTTAGAAACATATAATTATAAATTGATGTGTTCACACGGTTGGGCATCTTTTACTCAAGATCATGTGTAAGCAAATGTCTCGTGGGGTGGACCAGGGCATTATATAGTAGTGTAATTGAAATTAAGTTTAGCCTGGGCTAATCCACTATGTCTATACCTATACTATTGGAATGTGAAGTCAGTTTTATGGGCGGGCCAGGGCATTATATAGTAGTGTAATTGAAATTAAGTTTAGCCTAGGCTAATCCAATATGTCTATACCTATACTATTGGAATGTGAAGTCAGTTTTATTTATTCCAGCAGGAGCAGTCACAATGAGTACCACATGTACACCATGCAAAATTGCATGCGGAAGTGCCACTCATACTTTTATGCATGGAAATCTTTCTTCGGAAAAGATTTGTTTTTTGTAGGGTTTTTTCATGATTATTTAAGTTAGTCAAGTTTGAATGCCAAGGCATGAGAAAAAGTTTTTGTAACAGCAAATTTTCTTCAGAGAATAAAATTGAGAGATCTTTGCCCATGGCTTTTTTTGGTACATTACCAAGTTTTCCATGTAAATTTGTGTTGTTTTTGTGTGTTTTATTGCGATTTTCACTGTTATTTCAATTTTGCATTGCTTATTTTTCTAACAGTTGGTATCAGAGCACACGATTTTGTGGGTTTTTTTATCTTTGTGAAAAGCAATTATAGGGGGCACAGTTACCAGATTTGAGGTTCAAAGTTTTGATGGTTCCAATTTTGCTTTGTGGAAACCAAAGGTTCAAGCCTTATTGGTAAAGGATGGATGTGCGATGGCTCTCAAGGGGATAGTGTCAAAACCTACAACCATGAAGCAAGAGGAATGGGATGAAAAGGATAACATGGCTAGAGCTACAATTTAGTTATCTCTGCCTAATTTGGTTTTATTCAATGTTGCAAAGGAGAAAATGACACGTGACTTGTGGACTAAGCTTGAAAAGTTGTATGAGACCAAGTCATTGGCAAACAAAATTCTGTTACAATGACAATTGTATAATTTGAGGATGCATGATAGTTCTCTAGTCATAGATCATCTCAATAATTTCAACACACTGATTAGCAAGTTGGCTTTAGTGGAGGTGAAAATTGAAGAAGAGAATAAAGCTGCTATACTATTGTGTTCTTTGCTTGAAACTTGGGATCAACTAGTTATGGCGCTTAGTAACTCATAACTAAAGGGAAAACTTATCTTTGAAGATGTGGTAGCTGCAATAATTTTTGAAGATTCAAGGCAAAAGACATCTCAAGGGACTTCTTTCACTGATACCCTTGTTGCAAGGTGCAGAACTCCAGAAAGAGAGAAAGTTGAGCGTGGACAAGCTAGGTCAAAATCCAAGGGGTGAAAAAGAGTTAAATGTTGGAACTATGGAAAAACAGGGCATGTCAAAAAGGATTGTAGGTTGTCGAAATCAAATAAAGAAAATCCTAGCCTGCAGCCATCGAAGGCAAATGCAGTAGAAGTTGAAGAACCATTGGAAGATGGAGAGGTTTTGTTTGCTAATCTAAGAGGTTCATTTCATCATGCTTGGATCATTGATTCTAGTGCCTCTTTTCACGTGACTCCTCACAAGGACTTTTTTTTTCCTACCAATCATGTGATGGAGGTATGGTTTACATGAGAAATGACAACCCGTGTGAAGCTATTGGTGAAGGAGAGGTCAAAATCAAGATGTTTGATGGGATAGTAAGGACTCTTTAGCATGTTAGACATGTACCATGATTAAAAAAATATCTACTGTCACTTGGAGTATTCGATGAGCAAGGTTATCGATTCAATGATGAAAATAGATGTCTCAAGGTAACAAAAGGAGCATTTGTGGTGCTAAAGGGAGAAAAGGTTGGCAATCTTTACAAGCTGGTTGGAGAAACTTGTAGTGGAGAGGCTTCAATGGTATCAAATGCAGAAATGGATTCATTATCTACTTGGCATCAATGGCTAGGCCACATGAGTGAGCTAGTCTCAAGATACTGCTAGATAGAAATCTTCTCCCAGGTGCTAAATCTAGAGATTTAAATTTTTGTGAGCATTGTTTGTTTGGAAAACATAATAGCTTGAGTTTTTCTAGTTGCACTACCAAAAGTAAAGAAGTTCTAGGTTTAACTCATTCAGATACTTGGCAAGCACCTATTACATCAATTGGGTGTTCATTATATTTTATTTCATTTATAGATGATTATTCTCGTAAAGTGTGGATTTATTGTCATGCCCACATTTCACATGCGTTCACAACACGCAAATACGTGTGTTCATGTCCACACGTGACATGTGGTCATGATACGAACTGTCAAAAATTTTCCTTTACTACATGAAATCTTCCCCTCACACGCGTAAGCGTGCTCGGTTGCATATGTTTAAGTTGTCAAGTCGCTGTTGCTAATGGAATAATCTTCTCACGTGTGCATGTTGATATCTATCACTAATGTTTATGTCGGTTTAATATGCAATGTATAGGATTCCTTGGTAGATGGTTGGCCTTTGATTGGTTTTCTTATTTTGTTTCGAATTTGTCTCGCATTTTCCTTTTATTACTTTCCATCATTTATTTATTTTAAAACGTTGCTTGTTCGCTCATTTACGTATTTCTTAAATTATTATTATTTATTTGCAGCTAATTTTTATTTACGTTAAATCATCTTCCATACCTTCGTAGTTCATTAGTAAAAAGAAATACTACTTTTGAAAACACAATTTCCTTATAAACAAATTTAATGTAATTTGTTATTAGGGCAAATTACAATAGCCCCATTAAAATTGTCCAATTATATATATATATATAATTTCCTTTAAAAACATGTGGAAACTCCACTCATATATATATATATTTTAAAATATCCTTTTAGTGCAAGCTCATTCATTTACAATTAATATATATATATATATATATAGTTATATATATATTTATAAATATAAAATTGTTTATCTAGTATGGTTAGTGGAAACTCCACTTAAATTTAATACCATTTTATTAATGAATTCCAACTCATGGGAAAGAGGGTTTAATAACCCTAAACTTCTTGCTGTGTTTGATTGTTTTGTTGCAGGGTATGGAGGCTACGGTGGTGGCGGATCTGAGTTGGGTGCAGGATGAACGGAGGTGGTGATACTGTCGCAGGGGTGTGGGAGGTGGGGAGGTGCGGGCGGCGCACACAGGTGAAGGGAACTACGCAGTGGGAGTAAGGGGTGAAGCGGGGCTTCAGACGAGGTGTGGGCACGTTGCAGGCTGCAAGGGTTATATGGAGCGGGGGATGTGGGGAGGGGCGGAGCCCCACCCACATCCCACTTCGTAGGGTGTGGGTGGGGCTCCGCCCCTCCCCACACTCTCCATATACTAAGGTTCAGTGGGTGGGTTTAATCCCCCCACCATTTCATATTTAGTCTCAACTGTGTAATGCAAACTGCGATCCTCTTTTCTTTCGTCGCATATGCTATTTCAAAATTTTAAATAAAAATAAATTTATATATATATATATATCAGTTTCACAATTTTATTTAATTTAACTATATATATATATATCAGTTTCACAATTTCATTTAATTTAACTATTTAACTATATATATATATATATATATATATATATATATATATATATATATATATATATATATATATATATATATATATATATATATACATGTATCCCAAAATTTCACAACATCATTTAATAGCAAAAATATACAAATGCAAGTGTATCCAATTTTCACAATTTCTCTTCATTTTAATTTTCAAAATAGTAAATACTTGAATAAATCAGGGAGTAAAAAAAACATATAAATCATATATCTTTTAAACTACATTTTAATCTATCAGTTATACATTTTAATTCAAATAACTTTAAAGAGATATAGTAAATATAGGAACTATTAAATCTTTCACTTCAAGTAAATAGACAAGTAAATCGCTTTAAAATATTTTCCTTTGCATACTTAAAATCAAGTTCTAAATTTTGTTTTCAAAGGTACATTGCATCTTTCATAATACTGTAAAAGTAGCTTTCTCACTATTTTATTCAAGAGATAAAATTTAACAACTGATCCAAATCAACAACCAAATTTCACAACTTACAATTTGGTAAACAAGAACATACAACTGTAAAAATCCCACAACTCACAAAACACTCTAAGGGAGAAAATTTACTTTCTTCTCCCAATAAAATTTTTTCTACAACTTTCATAGGGAGCAATCTCTCCTCTTCAAAAGAAACTATTACAGGAAGAAATTTAAAGAGACCAAGCTCTTATTACAAATAGGAAGATAGAACATTTTCTCTAACAAGGCAAAACTTCTCCAATCCTCTTAACATGCTCCGACAGAAACCTGCATGACAACAAGGGAGAAAACAACAACCAATTAGCTCTCCTTCCTACTAGAGACCCGCAAGAGGGTCACCCCCGAGCTAGGGAGACCATCCACATACCCAGGGTAGAATTGACCAAAACTCATCACAACATTGATTAACAACAAACAAAGCAAATAACACACACACTCCCATGGTTTACTCACAATACAAAGACTCAGCCGAGGTGAGTTCAGGGAGGGTAGGGAAGTAGACTCTCTCACTCAAGGTGTCATTCTTTACACATTTGTCACAACTTATCACATGGCCTCAAGCCAACAAAATTACTCTTTCTCATGGCCTCAAGCCATCCAATTAATCAAACTTCCAGGGATATCCAAATAGGCTCTCAAACCATAAAGCCCTCTTCGCTCAAAAGTACCAACATGCCCTCAAGGCATTTCATATATCAAGAAAACAAGAAAGACACCCGAAGAGGTTCACACCTTCCCTTCCCTATACATGATGAACATTGCCTTCCAACTAGAAGGAGTTCTTTCAACACCCAACACATACCCCAAAATAACAGAAAAATACATAGAACCCATTTGCAATCTCATTCATCAAGCAAGAACAAAAACATACATAACAAGCAACAGATCCTACAAGTGAGAGGTCTTGTTCACCAACCTTCTCAAGCCCAATTATGGAAGAAATTTGATGAGAGCTCCACTCTTAGCCTCCTCCTCCAAGTTCTCCTTCTTTCCACAATAATCCAACCCCCTTACTCTCCTCCTCCTCTCTCTTTTAAAACTAATTCCCTCTATTTTCCTAATTTCCCAAGTGGCATTAAATAACTAAACCACAACTCATCCATTATCCTAGTGGACTTAAAACAATTAACCCCACTCAAGAGGTCCCCCACTATAGCCCTTTTACAACACATGGAGCAAATAAAATACAATAAGTAAAATAAAAATACAAAAGGAAGTGGAAGACACACCACTCTTATTAAGGGAAACCCCACTAAAAGAGAGGCACAAGAGACAAGCACTCCATTATTGAGGGATCATGGAGTTATTCCAGACTTGGAAGTGGGCCTGAGTGTGGTTTCCACTCATCCCATTGTCCCCATGCTTCTAAATTCGTCACTTAACTTCACTGTGAAGTTTAAGTGACCATATGGAGGTTAACCCAAGGTTATCCTAGTCAAAAAGGTCCCTAAACCCATGGGGTATAACCCCGGGTTGATTTTTACCTAGTTTGGACTCCTAGAGTCAAATAAAAATACAAGAAAAGGGTCTAAAAGAAATAAAGTTTAAACAAGATTCAAAACAACATTTCTTACAACACTTATCACAATATAAGTAAATCAGAAGGTAGCCCTAATTCCCTTGACCTCATGCAACATTAACACATTACAACATTACAACATTTCTCCAAACACGAGGTTGATCTTAGTTTCCTCGTGGAACTAGATTGGCTCACAAGGGATACAACATAGGGTATGGAATGATCTCCTGTATTTGTGGTTTCATTAGCAGTACCTGCACACTCAAACTCAAAGTCAATAACACATAACGATATCATAGCTGAAGCAATTTCAATACAAGCATACCTAAATATTCTACCATATAATCATACTAAAATCACATTAAAGTTCCATATCCATTCATCATTTTCTTAAAAGCAACATCTACTTATCATTACACATTTATTTCCTTAAAAATCAATTAGGTTTAATAAACAAGATTCAGGATCAATAGTCTCTCAACATAAAAATAATAGCAATAGCACTGCAAATAGTCTCATGAACAGTAGTGTAAAAAGTAGGCCTCACATCCTCTCGCCCTAAGATTGTACTTCCTCCTAGAAATCATCAAAGAGGTGAGGGTAAAGCGTCTTCAGTCTCGTACCATCTTCCCATGTTGCAGTGACCTCATCGTACATATCCCATTAGACCCTAACTTGGTCCAGCTCTCAACCTTGAAGGCCCAGCGTTCGACGAGCCAATATGCGTGTTGGCTCCAAAGCGAGTTGTCTGTCTACCTCTACCTGAAGAGCACTCCAATCCAATACGTGAGACAAGTCAGAAATATAACGACATAAAACTAAAACATGAAAGACATCGTGGATACGAGACAGGCTAGGTGGCAAGGCTAAACAGTAGGCTACAGGTCCTATCCTCTCCAAAATCTCAAAAGGTCCTACAAACTGGGGTGCAAGCTTAGAGCCTTTTCCGTAACGGATTGGACTCTTATGCGGTCGCACTCTCAAGAATACCCTGTCACCCACTGAAAAACTTCGATCCGTTCTCTTCGCATCTGCATACTTCTTCTATCTATCCTGAGCTTCCTGTAGTCTCTGTCTGATCAAAGTGACCTGCTGTTCCATATCCTGAATTATTTCGGGACCAATGGCAACTCGGTCCTCTAACCGATCCCAACTCAAAGGCGTTCTACAAGGTCTGCCGTATAAAGCCTGGTAAGGAGGCATATCCAACGAGCTGTGATACCCATTATTGTAGGCGAACTCAACCAGATACAGGTACTCCTCCCATCTAGACTGATGATCCATAACATACATGCGAAGCATGTCCTCTAACACCTAATTAACTCTTTCTATCTGGCCGTCGGTCTCAGGATGGTAAGCGGAACTGAAGTTGAGTTGTGTGCCCAACACCTGATGTAAGACTCTCCAAAATGATGATGTGAAAATGGAGTCTCTATCAGATATGATGTGGCAAGGTACTCCATGTAGTCTGACAATCTGATCTAGAAACACTCTTGCCACTGATGGTGCATTGTACGTTGTGCGTACTGGTGAGAAATGCGCCACCTTGGTCAACTTGTCAACTACCACCATGATGGCATAATGGCGTTGCGATGACATAGGTAGACCAACAATGAAGTCCATGGAAATGGTGTCCCATTTCCACTCAGGTATCTCGTGTGGGTACAATAATCCTGCTGGATGTTGATGCTCGGCCTTGACCCTCTAACACTCAAGGCATCAAGCAACATACTCTGCAATGTCACGTCTCATCCCAACCCAATGATATAACTGGCGCAAATCCGCATGCATCTTCTTCACTCCAGATGAGCTGCATAGGGTGCTCTATGAGCATCAAAGAGTATCACTATACGTAGATCACCCGCACGGGGTACATAGATGCGCTGCCTATGTCTAAGTAAACCATCTGACTCAAGGGAATATCCTACGAATTTACCCTTTAGGACCCTCTGATTCTGGATTTCCTGTTGCACCTCAAGAAACCACTCGTCCTCAAGTAGATACTGTAAGATACATTCTCTCAAATCCACCTTCAAAGTTAGAGTCAGGATCTTGTGGCGCCTTCGACTCAAAGCGTCAGCGACCACATTCTCCTTTCCTTTGATGTAGTGGATGTCAAAGTCGTACTCACATAAGAACTCCATCCAACGCACTGGCGGGCATTCAAATTAGGCTGAGTGAAAATGTACTATAAGCTATGATGATCCGAATGGAGCTCAAAACGTTGGCCTAAAAAAAAGTGTCTCCAACGAACAAGAGCATGAATAACAACTGCGAGCTCTAGATCGTGAGTAGGGTAGTTTAGCTCATGTGTTTTAAGTTTTCGTGATTCATAAGCAATCACTCTACCACCCTGCATAAGCACAGCTCCAAATCCATCTAAAGATGCATCCGTGCAAACAACAAAATCTTCTGCTAGATCAGGAACAACTAATATGGGAGCGCTAGTAAGACGTTCCTTAAGGATCCCAAAGGCCTTCTCACACTGCTCAGTCCAAGTGAATCCTTTCCCTTTTCACTGAAGGGAAGTCATCGGATGGGCTATCCTGGAGAAACCTTCGACAAACCTACGGCAGTAACCGGCTAGTCCCATAAAGCTCCTTACTTCTGTTACACTGGTGGGTGCTGGCCAATCCTGAATTGCTTTGATCTTCGATGGATCTACGGAGATACCATCGCCTGATAAAATGTGTCCCAAATACTACACCTCTGTCCTGAAGAAGGCACATTTCGCCAAGTTGCCATACAACTGATGCTCACGTAAACACTGCATTACCTGACGCAAATGGTCTACATGTTCCTCCTCGGTCCGTGAATAGATCAAAATGTCATCTAGAAAAATGATCACAAACTGATCTAGGTAAGTGTGGAACACCCCGTTCATGAGACTCATGAACACTGCAGGGGCATTCGTCAATCCAAAAGGTACCACTGTAAATTCATAATGGCCATATCTGGTTCGAAAGGTAGTTTTGTGAATATCTACCTCTGTGATTCATAATTGGTGATACCCAGATTTTAAATCAATCTTTGAAAACACTCTAGCTCCTTGCATTTGTTCAAAGAGATCGTCAATCCTCGGCAGAGGATACTGGTTCCTCACCGTCACTTTGTTCAACTGCCTGTAGTCCATGCATAGTCGAAGAGATCCATCCTTCTTTACGAAGATAACTGGTGTGCCCCATGGAGAAACGCTAGGTCGGATGTGTCCCTTCTCTAGTAATTCTTCTAACTGCAGTTTAAGCTCTGCAAGCTCATGTGTAGTCATTCTATAAGGTGCACAAGATACTGGTTCTGCCCCTAGTACTAAATCGATATGGAAATCAACTTCTCTGCGTGGAGGCATACCAGGTAACTCTGGTGGAAAAACATCTGTAAATTCTCTCAGGATGGGGTGATCATCTAATGTAGTCTTAGGTTCATCCTCTGATCTATCACTGACTGTGATAGCAAACATCTGACAACCCTTCCACATGCAATGCTTAAGTTGCTGAGCGGAAATCGTACGAGCAGTTATGGGCTTCTGTATGCCCACTATCTCGATCGGTGTGCCATGATCATCTGTGCACCTAATCGTCTTCTGACGACAATCTAGCTTGGCTCTGTGAGCCGCAAGCCAGTCCATGCCAAGAACTATGCCGTAGGTTCCTAATGGCATCACCCTAAGATCCCATGTTGTACTGAAAGAACCCAAGGAAACCTCACAATTTCTAACAACGGTATCAACTGACATCTTGGCCCCAGAGGCCAACTCAACCTCCCACCTAATGTCCTGCCTAGAAGCCACCAGCCTGCAACGTCCCACTAACAATGTAGATATAAAGGAGTCAGTAGCTCCAGAGTCAAAAAGGATAGAGATGAGAGATTCTGCAATCATACTTGCTGTCTCAATAACTGAGGCCTAAAAATTAGCCTAGCGGTTGTCAACCGCTGCAAACATACAGTGGGATTTACCCACATCACCCATAGTCTACTCAGAACTCCCTGCACGTTGCTGTCCTCCTACTCTAAAGCCCTGTGGGCACTCTCTAGCTATGTGTCCAGCTTCACCACAAGTATAACAAGGTCCCTTAACCTGTACAGTCTGAGTCCAACTTGACTACTGCTGTCTTATTCTACCAGTAGACCCCTGTGAGCCCCTATACGACTGCTGCGACCTTGCAGGTCCCGCAGGTGGTCCCTACTGTCTCTGATCTCTGCACGGGCCCTACTGCTACCAACCTCTATTATTTCCCCCATATGACTTCTGTTGTGTTTTAGCTTTCTGTTGCTGCTGTGACTACTGTTGTTGTGGGGGCCTAGGAGGTAATGGTGCTGAACTGTATACTCCTCTAGGAGGTGGCTGTGTTGCCCTACAAAAATTTTGTTAATGCTGCTGCTGTCCCCGATCCTGATACTGAGGGTGAGAACTCTGCCCCCGTCCCTAAATCTCCTCAGCAATATAAGCCTTCTCGGCAGCCTCAATCAAAGTCTGAGGATCTGCCATCCGAACAGGTCCCACTATACCGTGGTTTAGTCCTTTGATAAACTTATGTACTAGGATTTTCTTGTCATGGAGATACTCCGCATATCTAGATAACTCTGTAAACTTACTCTCATACTGTGCCACTGAAAGTCCCCTCTGCTGTAGATCATGAAACTCGTCTATACGACGCTATCTGTAATGGTCTGATAGGTATCGCGTGTTGAAGCGCTCAATGAAGGTCTCCCATGAGAGGGTGTCTAAGGAAAGGTGACACTTGCACTCCTTAGTGCGCCACCCTGTAGCTGCTACATCTCATAATAAGTGTACTGCCACACGGGCCTTCATGTTGCCTGCGTATGGATGCAACGCGAAGCACCTGTCCAAACTGATAAGCCAGGCCTCTGCCTCAGCTCCCTCTGTGGTTCCAAAAAAAGTAGGAGGGTTCAACCTCAATATGTCCCTAATGGGATCTCCTCTATCGCTATGCCCCCTGTAAGGCTCATCTGCATGATAATCATAAGGCCTGGGACCCAATTGCTCTGCTCGCCCTGTCTCGTCATGCCTGGCATGATGTGTGGGGCTCCTGCTACGGGCCCTGCCGGCCGAATTAACCTCCTCTGTATCTAGCAACTCGACATAAGGCTCCACACATGGTACCCCCTGCGGCTCTACGCGGGGCTCCACACGTGGCTTGACATGAGACTCAGCTCGTGGCTCCACGCGTGGCTCCTCTCGCAGAACATCGCAGGGCTCGACACATGGCTCTACGCGCGGCTCAACTACAGCCGGTGGAAGCCTATCTAAGATAGCCTGTAAGGCCTATAATATTTGTGGTCCCATATTTGGTGGGGCTGGTGGTGCTTGCGATACCTGAGGAACTGGTTGTGCCTGTAGAACTGGCTGAGCTTGTGGGTCTAGTTGATCCGGTCCCACAGCTGAAGAATCAGTGTGCACCTTGGTGGCTGGAGTGCGGTGGGACAGTGTTTGCCGAACACGTCTGGGAGGCATCCTACAATACGAGGTAATCTCTAGTCAGTTTGGTCGCAGAAGTGATAATGTGCCTAAACAAGCCCAGTGTTTTAAAATGACTGTGCTCTGATACCAAATGTCATGCCCACATTTCACATGCGTTCACAACACGCAAATACATGTGTTCATGTCCACATGCGACATGTGTTCATGTCCACATGCGACATGTGGTCATGATACGAATTGTCAAAAATTTTCCTTTACTACATGAAATCTTCCCCTCGCACGCGTAAGCGTGCTTGGTTGCGTATGTTTAAGTTGTCAAGTCGCTGTTGCTAACGAAATAATCTTCTCACGTGTGCATGTTGATATCTATCACTAATGTTTATGTCGGTTTAATATGCAATGTATAGGATTCCTTGGTAGATGGTTGGCCTTTAATTGGTTTTCTTATTTTGTTTCGAATTTGTCTCGCATTTTCCTTTTATTACTTTCCATCGTTTATTTATTTTAAAACATTGCTTGTTTGCTCGTTTACGTATTTCTTAAATTATTATTATTTATTTGCAGCTAATTTTTATTTACGTTAAATCATCTTCCATACCTTGGTAGTTCATTAGTAAAAAGAAATACTACTTTTGAAAACACAATTTCCTTATAAACGAATTTAATGTAATTTGTTATTAGGGCAAATTACAATAGCCCCATTAAAATTGTCCAATTATATATATATAATTTCCTTTAAAAACATGTTGTGGAAACTCCACACACACACACACACATATATATTTAAATATCCTTTTAGTGCAAACTCATTCATTTACAATTAATATATATATATATATATATATATATATATATATACATATATATATATATATAATATACATATATATATAGTTATATATATATTTATAAATATAAAATTGTTTATTTAGTATGGTTAGTGGAAACTCCACTTAAATTTAATACCATTTTATTAATAAATTCCAACTCATGGGAAAGAGGGTTTAATAACCCTAAACTTCTTGTTGTGTTTGATTGTTTTGTTACAGGGTATGGAGGCTACGGCGGCAGCGGGTCTGAGTTGGGCGCAGGCCGAATGAAGGTGGCAGTGCTGTCACAGGGGTGTGGGAGGTGGGGAAGCGTGGGCGGCACACACAGTTGAAGGGAACTGCGCAGTGGATGGACGGCGGCAAGAGTAAGGGGGAAGCGGGGCTTTGGACGGGGTGTGGACCTTTTGCAGGCTGTGGGGGTTATATGGAGTGGGGGATGTCGGGAGGGGCGGAGCCCCACCCACATCCCACTTCGTGGGGTGTGGGTGCGGCTCCGCCCCTCCCCACACCCTCCATATACTAAGGTTCGGTGGGGGGGTTTAATCCCCCCACCATTTCATATTTAGTCTCAACTGTGTAATGCAAACTGCGATCCTCTTTTCTTTCGTCGCATATGCTATTTCAAAATTTTAAATAAAAATAAATTTAAATATATATATATATCAGTTTCACAATTTCATTTAATTTGACTAATAATATATATATATATGTATGTATATATATATATATAAATAAATCAGTTTCACAATTTCATTTAATTTAACTATTTAACTATATATGTATATGCATATATATATGTGTATATATATATATGTATATATATACATGTATCCCAAAATTTCACAACATCATTTAATAGCAAAAATATACAAATGCAAGTGTATCTAATTTTCACAATTTCTCTTCATTTTAATTTTCAAAATAGTAAATACTTGAATAAATCAGGGAGTAAAAAAAACATATAAATCGAATATCTTTTAAACTACATTTTAATCTATCAGGTATACATTTTAATTCAAATAACTTTAAAGAGATATAGTAAATACAGGAACTATTAAATCTTTCACTTCAAGTAAACAGACAAGTAAATCGCTTTAAAATATTTTCCTTTGCATACTTCAAATCAAGTTCTAAATTTTGTTTTCAAAGGTACATTGCATCTTTCATAATATTGTAAAAGTAGCTTTCTCACTATTTTATTCAAGAGATAAAATTTAACAACTGATCCAAATCAACAACCAAATTTCACAACTTACAATTTGGTAAACAAGAACATACAATTGTAAAAATCCCACAACTCACAAAACACTCTAAGGGAGAAAATTTACTTTCTTCTCCCAATAAATTTTTTTCTACAACTTTCATAGGGAGCAATCTCTCCTCTTCAAAAGAAACTATTACAGGAAGAAATTTAAAGAGACCAAGCTCTTATTACAAATAGGAAGATAGAACATTTTCTCTAACAAGGCAAAACTTCTCCAATCCTCTTAACATGCTCCAACAGAAACCTGCATGATAACAAGGGAGAAAACAACAACCAACTAGCTCTCCTCCCTACCATAGACCCGCAAGAGGGTCACCCTCGAGCTAGGGAGACCATCCACATACCCAGGGTAGAATTGACCAAAACTCATCACAACATTGATTAACAACAAACAAAGCAAATAACACACACACTCCCATGGTTTACTCACAATACAAAGACTCAGCCGAGGTGAGTTCAGGGAGGGTAGGGAAGTAGACTCTCTCAGTCAAGGTGTCATTCTTTACACATTTGTCACAACTTATTATATGGCCTCAAGCCAACAAAATTACTCTTTCTCATGGCCTCAAGCCATCCAATTAATCAAACTTCCAGGGATATCCAAATAGGCTCTCAAAGCCATAAAGCCCTCTTGGCTCAAAAGTACCAACATGCCCTCAAGGCATTTCATATATCAAGAAAACAAGAAAGACACTCGAGGAGGTTCACACCTTCCCTTCCCTATATGTGATGAACATTGCCTTCCAACTGGAAGGAGCTCTTTCAACACCCAACACATACCCCAAAATAACAGAAAAATACATAGAACCCATTTGCAATCTCATTCATTAAGCAAGAACAAAAACATACATAACAAGCAACAGATCCTACAAGTGAGAGGTCTTGTTCACCAACCTTCTCAAGCCCAATTATGAAAGAAATTTGATGAAGAGCTCCACTCTTAGCCTCCTCCTCCAAGTTCTCATTCTTTCCATAATAATCCAATCCCCTTACTCTCCTCCTCTCTTTTAAAACTAATTTCCTCTATTTTCCTAATTTTCCAAGTGGCATTAAACAACTAAACCACAACTCATCCATTATCCTAGTGGACTTAAAACAATTAACCCCACTCAAGAGGTCCCCCACTATAGCCCTATTACAACACATGGAGCAAATAAAATACAATAAGTAAAATAAAAATACAAAAGGAAGTGGAAGACACACCACCCTTATTAAGGGAAACCCCACCAAAAGAGAGGCACAAGAGACAAGCACTCCATTATTGAGGGATCATGGAGTTATTCCATGACTTGGAAGTGGGCTTGAGTGTGGATTCCACTCATCCCATTGTCCCCATGCTTCCAAATTTGCCACTTAACTTCACTGTGAAGTTTAAGTGACCATATGGAGGTTAACCCAAGGTTATCCTTGTCAAAAAGGTCCCTAAACCCATGGGGTATAACCCTGGGTTGATTTTTACCTAGTTTGGACTCCCAGAGTCAAATAAAAACACAAGAAAAGGGTCTAAAAGAAATAAAGTTTAAACAAGATTCAAAACAAGATTTCTTACAACACTTATCACAATATAAGTAAATCAGAAGGTAGCCCTAATTCCCTTGACCTTATGCAACATTAACACATTACAACATTACAACATTTCTCTAAACATGAGGTTGATCTTAGTTTCCTTGTGGAACTAGATTGGCTCACAAGGGATACAACATAGGGTATGGAATGATCTCCTGTATTTGTGGTTTCGTTAGCAATACCTGCACACTCAAACTTGAAGTCAATAACACATAACGATATCATAGCCGAAGCAATTTCAATACAAGCATACCTAAATATTCTACCATATAATCATACTGAAATCACATTAAAGTTCCATATCCATTCATCATTTTCTTAAAAGCAACATCTACTTATCATTACACATTTATTTCCTTAAAAATCAATTAGGTTTAATAAACAAGATTCAGGATCAATAGTCTCTCAACATAAAAATAATAGCAATAGCACTGCAAATAGTCTCATGAACAGTAGTGTAAAAAGTAGGCCTCACATTTATCTATTGAAGAAGAAATATGGTGTATTTTCTTATTTTAAGAAGTTTAAAGCCTTGGTAGATAGTCAAAAAGAAAAGCCAATAAAGTGTCTTAGAACATATAACATAGGGGAATTTTGTTCAGGCGAGTTTAATCAATTTTGCAGTGAGCATGGTATTGCAAGACAAAATTGATGGTTCCTTGTGTCGTCAGGGCAAAAATCAGGTCTGAAACTAAAACAACAAGATATCAAACCCTAACTAGCACAATAGAGCATGAGATAACATGGAAATCAAAACAATAAACTCAAATGCAAACTGAATCCACGCTACACTCGATTTATCTCCATTGTTTTTCTCAATCTCGCATAGGCATGCAAGATTTCGAAGGATTGTTGATGGAGGAATGTCGGTTGCTCACTATTTCAGTAGCATAACAATGGCATGAGGATGAATGATGAGAGTCTCTAATGGCATTTCGACAACATGAGGCTACTCGAAAACTAGATGCATTGCAAATGGCTTGTGAGAGGTTTGATTTATAGAAAAGACTGATTTGAATGAATGGTTGAGATTGAAAGTTGGCTTTCAATGATGCGGACGGCTAGGATTGATTAGGTTTTCCCACTCCATGAGGAGTTGTAGTCATGTGACAAGTGTGCGAATGAGAATATGGTTGACCTATTAGTTGGACATGTGAAGGATATTAAATGAAAGTTGTACTACCACACATGACTCAATTGAGAGGTGGACAAGTGTTGGATTGTGGTGAAAGGTGAGGACTAGGCTAATTTCAATAAATATTTTATTTAAATTAGTTGGAAAAAGTGGGAAAGGGCTAATTTAAATAAATATTTTATTTATTTAAATTAGAGGAATGGTGGGAAATTATTTATTTAATTAATTGGCTAGTTGAGATAAATGGGATTAGGATGGGAAATTAATTAAATAAATAAGATTTAATTAATTAATTGGCTAATGAAAGGGATCTAGGACAAAATGTCATAAGATGTCTCAAGTAATGTATTTGACAAGGTGTTGTAAGATATAGAAAAATTTAGGTGTCTACATCTTGAACACCACAACAAAATAGTGTTGCTGAAAGGATGAACTATACAATTATGGAGAGAGGTAGATGTATGTTGAGCACTACTGGATTGGAGCAAATTTTTTGGGGTGAGGTTGTTTCTACAACATGTTTCTTGATTAATAGATCACCCACTACAACTCTAGATCATAAAATTCTTGAAGTATGGACAAGTAAACCTGTTGATTATTATTTTCTTCATGTTTTTGGTTCTAATGTTTATGTTGATATTCCAAAATAGGATAGGAATAAGCACCAATGTCAAAGAATTGCAACGCTTTTTAGGTCTTGTTAATTATATTGCAGGATTCTATTACAAGCTTGCTGAAGATAGAATTGAACTCAACAAGCTTCTGGGAAAGACACCACCACCATGGACGGTCAAGCATGATGCTCTGATCTCAATGATCAAACATAAATG
This sequence comes from Cunninghamia lanceolata, assembly GCA_027924645.1. NCBI lineage: Eukaryota > Viridiplantae > Streptophyta > Pinopsida > Cupressales > Cupressaceae > Cunninghamia > Cunninghamia lanceolata. The sequence goes on along the minus strand of BSBN01001051.1, from coordinate 898,208 downwards.
TTCTCAACTACCACCATTAAAACTACCAAGTAATGGTTTCAAGATTGTGGAAACCAATGCAAGCGAAAGTTCCTGGGCTAGTGTTCTCAGAGAATAGAAAACTACATCTCACGATCCTAATGATAAAGGTGAGATTGATAGATATATCTCTGGTAGTTTCAAAAATAGTGAAAAAGACTACCATAGTACACATAAAGAAATCCTTGCTGTTGTAAATACTTTTCAAGCATTCCAAATGTTTATTGTTGACAAGCAATTTCTGTTGAAAAGTGATCTTCAAAATCTGCGTGGATTTTTTAGAAAAGAATCCAAAAATAAAGTTGTTAGAGGAAGACTCCTTCACATATTTCTTCATTAATCTGAGTAAGGAATTGAACTAACTGAGGAAAGGTTAGTTCTTTCATCTCAATATTTTCTGTTATCAGATTCTCAAGAACTTTCTTGTGATAGAATTCTCCTATCACATTTCCAAAACTTTTCAAAAAAGTTGTGAACATAAAATCATGATTTTGTTCATGGCCTGACTGATAGAAATTCTGATATTGAACCTCACAATATTTTTTGAAATATTTGAGATCTTTGCACTTACCTTTTATAAACTTGTTGTAGGCCAACTTTTCTTTGGTATCTGTTCTTCCTACGAACAGACGTGTCAACTAAGCACAGACTTGATCTGTACCTCTACCTATTAGGCTTTCTCTGAAAGTGTCATCTAGTCTATCCCAGACACTTCGTGCAACACCTGTCATTGCATTGAGAGCCTGTTTGATCACTTGTGATTCATCAACATTAGCATTGGTGGATAAATAATTTGTTATCTAGGCTCGCATAGCATCTATTCCTCTTGTATTTTCTACATCCTCAAAATTATCAAAATTTACAAGTGGAGGTGTGTCTGCTTTCAGAGTTTGAATGTTTTTGAATGGATCAATTGGGTTAGATCCATTGGGATTGGAACCATTACCACAAGCCATCTAAAACATTCTTTTTGCTCATTCTTCTAGAGTGGTTTCTCTAAGAGTCCCGGTTGAGGGATCAAAAATCTTTTCAATTATAGGCTTCCTAACTTCAGTGGACAACTTTGGTCCTTCATACTGAGCCTATAAATGTCCCTTAGCACTAGAAGGGAAATTCATTGTTTTCACAGTCTGTTGTTGCCTAACAGTTTGTACCACGGACTGAATAGTTGTGGACTCTTGATGTAGTTTAGACTGTATATTTGTAGATTCTTGAACTATGGAATCTCCTATTAATAACTGTGACTGTGCAACTGAATGAACTTCATTATAACCTTCATCTATTTTCTGTTCATTATGCATGGCATGAATATTTGCATTATTTAGTTGTGCAGAAAGCACATCACAATCTAATTTAACTTCACTTCTAACCTTTTGTAGAAGTTCTCTCTGATTTTCTAAAGACCGCTGCTGAGAAAGCCACCATGTTTCTACTTGGCTTTTGAACTCATTGTACTGGGCTTTGAGTTCTTATAGGTCTTTGTTGACAGAGGCCATCCATTGCTCAGTGAGACACTTTTCCAAGCATTGAAGAGTGGAGATAAGAGAATGGAAATTCTCTTGAGCACTTAAACGGGCCTTTTCAGCCTTTACTGCTTTGATATGATGTCAGATCTTCTTATCCTTAGCAAGTAGCATAGATTTCCTAAGACACATGTTAGTCCAGTTTAGCAATTTGCTTTGACTAGAACCTTGGAGACTTTCTGCTATAGGAAAGATATGAAGAGGCCAGAAATTAGCTTTATAAGTACCGGTGGTGTCAAAAAGCATGAAATCTCTAAATGGGGGAATAGTACCAGTTTTAGGGCAAGGACCTGCAGGAGTACCTATGACTTTCTCATGGACTTCCTTAATATCATGTTAAGGCATTATAGCTTGCTTGGCTGAAAACATTCTGAAATGGATGGTTCTATGAGGATTAAAAACAAAAGAACAATCCTCATATTTATACATCCCATTGTCTAGTTTAGAATATAGCTTATGGGAGCAAGAGGTACTAGCGGCTGTAGTGGTGGAGCTGCTAGGTTTTGAAATAGAGGGAATCTTAAACAATTCCTCAAAACCCTTTGCAGGTTGAAACCTTGTTGTATAACCTATATGAATTCCATGAAATGTATATTTCTTGGCTATGTAAAAGGTACAAAGGGGTCTAGGTTGTGGGATACTGTTGCCCACAAGATTAATATTAGCCGAGATGTTTATTTTAATGAAAAGTCAATGCAAAGAAGTAAAGAACAACAAAGTATATAGAATCTGTTCTAGTAGAGGTGGAAAAATATGATGCTAATATGGAGGTGCTAGATGAAAAATAGCCACCTATTCATGAAAATCAGCAAGATAATAATTAGAATTAGTTATATGATGAGGTTGAACATCACCCAAATGAGCCACAAGGTAACACATTACCCCTTCTAAGGAGATCTAGTAGAGTGATCAAACCACCAGTAAGGCACTCTCTTAATTATAATTCAACTTATGCTTTACTTACTAATGTTGGTGAGCCTAGCCCATATCAAGAGGCTTGTAAAGATGAAGATGAAAACAAATGGAGAGAATCCATGGATGAGGAGATGAGAGATTGACATAAAACTAAAATGTGGGAGCTTGTCCAATTGCTTAAGGGGCGAACAACTATTGGCAACGAGTGGGTCTTCAAACTAAAAAGGGATATAAATTATAATGTGGAGCAATATAAAGCTCAGTTGGTGGCCAAGGGGTATGCACAAAAATTTGGTATCAAGATTTTGATGAAATCATTTCACTTGTGGTGTGGTTAAGTACAATTAGAGTTGTTTTGAATCTTGTTGCTAGTCTTGATTTGGAGTTACAATAGTTAGATGTTATTAAAACAAATTTCTTGCATGATGATCTTTCTAAGGAAATTTATATGCAACAACTGGAAGGTTTTGAGGAAGAAGATAAGGAGAATCTAGTATGCAGGTTGAACAAATCCTTGTATGGTTTAAAACAGATGACAAGGTGTTAGTACAAGTGATTTGATTCCTTGATGATGAGTTTGGGTTTTATTAGATGTGAGGTTGATCATTGTGCTTACTTTAAAAGGTATGAATATGGTATTGTATGTAGATAATATGTTGGTAGTAGGTCCCAACATGCATAGAATCATTGGGTTAAAAACTCAACTTGCTAGGGAGTTTGAAATGAAGGACTTAGGAAATACAAATTAGATCCTTGGAATGAGGATACATAGAGACATAAAGAACATGGAGATTTGGTTGTCACAAAAGACTTATGTGGAGAAGATTTTGCAACGCTTCAATATGCAAAATTTAGAACCAATTAGTACTCCATTTCCTGTTCATATTAAATTATCTTTAAAATAATACCCTAGCATAGAAGCAAAGAAGACATAGATGTCTTGTGTATCGTACTCATAAAAATTGGTAGCCTTATGTTTGCCATGGTGTGCACCAGACTAGACATTGCACAAGCAGTGGGAGTAGTCAATCATTTCATGGCGAATCTTGGTTGTGATCATGGGATGGATGTGAAATAGATTCTCACGTATTTGAGGGGCACTTCTGATGTTGCTATTTGTTATAGTGGGAGTAGTCTTCAGATTAATGGATATGTGGATGTGAATTTTGGTGGAGACAGAGATAAGATAAAATCTACTCTAGGTTATGTTTTCTCCTTAGCAGGAGGTGTTGTTAGCTAGGTTTCAAAGTTGCAGATAGTGGTGGCTTTGTATACTATTGAAGTTGAATATATGACAATGAAAGAGGATAGCAAGGAGGCAATATGGATTTATAGACTCTTGTGTGAATTGTAGGTAAAGAATGATAACATGGTGTTGCATTGTGATAGCCAGAGTGCTTTACACTTAGCATGAAACTCAACTTATCATGCTAGAATGAAACATATTGATGTACAATATCACTTTGTACATGAAGTGGTGGAAGGAGGACAAGTCTCTTTGGCTAAGATACACACTAATATAAATCCAACAGATATGTTGACAAAGCCTAAAAGTAGAGAGAAGTTCATAGGGTACAAAACTTCTCTCGGCTTGCACATCACTTAATGATAGACATTAGTGACATTGGTTTTTCAATAGGAAGAGTTATTCTCAAGGTAGAAACTTGACTTCAAGTGGGATCTTGTTGGAATGTGAAGTCAATTTTACTTATTCCAGCAGTGACAAGAAGTCAACAATGAGTACCACATGTGCACAGTGCAAAATTGCATGCAGAAGTGCCACTCGTGCTTTTATGTATGGAAATATTTCTTCAAAAAGGATTTGTTTTTGCATGTGTTTTTTCATGATTTTTAAGTTAGTCGAGTTTGAATGCCAAGGCATGAGAAAACATTTTTGTAACAACTTGAATTTTCTTCTGAGAATAAAATTGAGAGATCTTTGCCCGTGGTTTTTTCCTAGTATATTACCAAGTTTTCCATTTACATTTGTGTTGTTTTTGTGCATTTTATTGCTATTTCGTTGTTATTTCAATTTAGTACTGCTTATTTTTCTAACATATACCTATACCTATAAGTGGGATTGATAAGAATATGTGGGTATTTAGTTTTATAATTCAAGAGTGTATAAAATTTGATTTAGATTTAAATTTGACATGTTGTGGATTTAAAAATAGGGGATTTGATTTTGATATTTGCCTTGAAATATAAATATTATTTTTGTTCTATGCAAGGTTGAGTCTAGGGACTAGGGTTGAATCCACAACTACAAACTTGTCTTTCACTTGTGGACTTGATCTAGTTACTAGTAAAACTCCACTCTTCACTTCACTTGATTTGTGTTGAATTATTGTTCCTTCCTTGATATCTAAGAGCTAGGCATATTTAAGAATACATTGGTAGGGCTGTTTTTATGTCACAAGAGGACATGTTCCCTTATGTCAACCTACAAAAATGTGTACATCAAATCAAAACCAACACCCTTCAAACATGCATATGCTCTTAGGAATTCTCATACAAAACTAGATTCCTTTTATTGCTCCTATTGAAGTGTGAACATGGGAATGATATGCTTTGGAATGCATAAATATATTGAATGATTAAATGAATACATTGAATGCCTTTAAATGCAAGGATATTTGCAATAAATCATGTAAGTTTGTGTTTAGTTATCCCTTGGAGGGAGAAGGTTTTGTGGGAGTCAACTAAAATTTGAACTTAATTTTCTTTTCTAATGAACGCCCATCAAGTTCAAGGGTCTAGGGTCAACCCCACAACTAAAAACTTGACCCAAGACCAAAAGGTGGGTGGATCAAGTGAGGAACATGGAGCTAGGACTATGTGAAAGGAAATTTGCAGCCATAATAAAATATTTTCACATAACCCCATGAGAGAAAATATGCAAACAAGTATTCAAAATCCACATGCAAAAGAATAGACAAAAATATCATCGAGATGACATAAGGTGTACCCTCGGAAAACCCTCATGAAGGAAAACCTTAGCCTCCAAAAGCATCCACATTCAATGTATTATCTTATAAACAAATATTACAATACACAACCTCCATAAATAATTCTAAAGCATTTAAACTCCCTAATTGCACTTCATGGGAACAAGCAAATGAGAATCATGTAACCACACATCCCAATCCATGCTTTCTCTCCTCACATATGCAACCTACAAGAGATGCTCAATCCAACCTTAACCAACAAGCCAAAGATTATGCAAGCCAACCTAGCCAACCTCAACAATTACTCATGTGCTTTTTTTTTATAACAAAACCACTAAGTGGTATTACATAACCATGTCCCTCAAAACCATGAGCTCACTAAACCATGTCCCCCTTATTTACTTTTTGGTACCAAGTTTTTATAATATTAAAATATTTTCCCAATGTGCAACCCACATTAAATATTTATCCCAATGCAACTTGCAAGTGGCTCAAGAATGTCTAATCCATTGTGATGTTCACATCTCTAAGATGCACCATAATTAAATATAATATTTTACATTATAAGCATTATGCAAGGTGTACAACACACCTTTCCCAACATTCTCCCATTTGTTGTATACATTGCATAAGGAGTCAAAATTAAACTCAAACATCAAGGATATGATCCATGTACCCAACATGTACCATGTAAACATCCATTTGCTCCGTCAAGATATCTACAATAATCACCTTGAAAGGTGATCACCATCTCAAACATGAATCCTCTCATCCTCCATCATGCCAATACACAAAAATATAAGAGCCAATTCAAGAGATGCCACACTAAGCTATCACAAAGAAGAAAGAATCCTACCTCAACTGATATATAAATAGAAACACCAAATCCAATGGTAACAAATAGGCTTGAGTAGCTACCAAGAATTAAACACCATAGCTAGAATAGCAACCACAACTAGTTGCTAACACGTCCAACTAACTATTATTCCAATCCAAGGTACTCATGATAACAAGTAGACTTTATTCCATCAACATGTCCAACCCAATCAATAATGATCACAAGTCCCTATATACACTATCCTACATAAAGAAGTCCTCCAAGGTAACAACACAAAAACATGTGATAAAAAACATCAAAACCCTTAACACCATATTATAATGAGAACATCCAACAAAGGACACATATACATCCTAGAGCTCCCACTGCATGGGTAATGTCCAATTTTAAATCAATCAAGTCATCCAAAGATCTACCAATAGCACTCACATAGAGGATGTTGTTAAATCCTCTATCACATAGTGTTGAAGAACACACACACTGATATACAAAACCTACAAACTAAAACAACTGTAATATAGCTCTCTCACCACATGTTCATATCTCTCCCAAGTTCTCCACATCATAGAAGATAGGTAAACCTCAACTCTAATATCATGTGAACATGAACATCTAGGGAGAAGCATTAGACCAACAAGATAAAACTTGGAAATCAAAACCATGTCCTTCTACCAACACCAATGTGCTATAGCTATGAAAAAGTAAGATATCCTTCCTAAACCCCAAATCAAGAAGTCTCTTCAACATCTAACTAATCAGGATGTAAGTGTTGAAATGAACCAGACAACTGAGAGGGGGGGTGAATCAGTTGTCTCCAAAAATTTAACCCCTTATGAACATTAACTCATCAAACACTTGATTATTGTTATTCAAATTTAACAATGAAATCATGAATTGAAAAACTTAACACAACACAATCAACACATGAGACACTAGATTTTTACATGGAAAACCCTATAAGGGAAAAACCATGGTGGGTGTTAGCCCATAGAAATATATATGTTATAACAATACCAAAAAATAGAGGCTCACTGCCCAAAATGCTCATTGCAAATGTTGAGGTTCATTGCCAAGAACGACTCATTGCCAAGGATGACTCACTGCCAAGGGATGACTCACTACCAAAGGATGGTGAACTGATATGGTAGCATCTACTCCATGCCTGGGTTTAGTTCCATTGAAGCACAATATAACTCCTCTGGTCTACTCTTCTCACAATTCTAACCTTATCATTTCATTTTCATACTTGGACATCTTTTTTGCAACTATATTACATGCTTTTATACAATTCATCAACCTTGGAATGTACATCAAGTCGGCATTACATTCATCAACCATTGGAACAATCTCCAAGGTTAGCATTACACAACATACATAGAAACAGGTCTGGACCTAAACAAGATTGGCTAAGGAAAAGATGCATGCAGATCACGTTATGCCTTAGCTAGGACTCAAATGCAATATTCCATGACATGACATACTTCCACAATCTTCAATGCAACTCCACAAGTGGTGAAAATAGCCAAGTCAGCCAAGACTAGTGTTAACACTGGGTCTTCAAAGAACAGACTTCATCCATGATCTGAATTTCTCTTTGCAGACCAATCCAAAGGTAGGAACATGATCAGGAGACTTTCACAAGCACATTGTAATCACCAAGGACAACCGCACGATCTCTAACCACTCTATCAAGAAGATTCTTCAAACCAGAACACAAGAACAACACTGTCAGCCACTATCATAAAGAAAGGATAGCTTGTGGATCACCAAATCATGAACCATTGGAGTTGAAGGCACTTATCATCATTCTAGACTTAACTATACAACCACATATCATAATACTTCAATGCGGAGGAATGCGGAGAAAAATACATTCTCCCTGTCACTAGTGAATACTCAGAAAAAGTTGCTTTTACTCTAGTGAACATAACTCACTCAAATCTTCATACCAGAGGCTCAAACTTGGAATATAGCATCTTCAGACATGCCTCTAAATAACTTTCAATCCGTAGACAAAGATATTCATTCTACAGGAAATACAGAGAAATCTACTGATCTATTTTGCTTTAAACAAAGATACTCTTCTACACACTATTTCCACCAAAGGAGCAAATTTTCTCAAAAGCACTTGGAAACTCAATATTAGGGTCACTTACTCCTTATCTCCAATACTAGCAAGCATCAAAATCAAGAGCATAGTTGACACCAATGACAACATAGATATGTTGACATCAATGATAACAATGGTTAGGCACATACTTGCAACAATCTCCCCCTTTGTCATTGATGGCAACATATGATGTGAAAAATTGTAAAGACCATCAAGATAGGATTCTCCCTCCTCTTTACACATCTAGACTCTTTCTCCCTCTGATTTTTTCACATGATTTATCTCCCCCTTTGACATCAATGGAAAAGGGCACATACTTACACTCTGCTGCTCTGATCAGACTGAAATTTTTATTATCAATACTTGTTGCTTATTATCAAGAACCATCTAGCTACTCCCCCTAAGAGGTACTACTCAAAACATCAATCCAGATCAATGAATGAGGCTCTAAGCTTTTACTAGATTGATGCATTCCCATGCATCTTAGTTCAGAGCAGGAAGGTTAATAACCCCTAACTTTTCTTTGAGATACTCAAAGGTAGCCTTAGGCATAGGCTTAGTGAATATGTCTGCAATATGATCCTTTGTGGACATATATTCCATCTTTACTTCGTTCTTTGTCACTTTTTCTCTCAAAAAGTGATACATTATTGATATATGCTTTGTTCTTGAGTGCATCACCAGATTCTTTGAATTGTTTATAGCACTTGTATTGTCATAGAAGATTGTAACTAGATCTTCATACACAATTCTTATGTCCTTCAAAGTCTACTTCATCCATAACACTTGAGTACAACAACATGCTGCTGCAATATACTCTGCTTCCACAGTTGACAAGGAAATTGAATCTTGCTTTTTACTTAACCATGAAACCAATCTACTACCCAAGAAGAAAGCACCTCCACTTGTACTTTTCTTGTCATCATCTTCGGCCCAATATGCATCTGTATATACACTAAGAGTGAAATCATTGTCTTTTAGATACCATAAGCCATAATCTGATGTGCCTTTCAAATACCTCAATATTCTCTTAACTACCATCACATGAGACTCTCTAGGATCCTCTTGAAATATTGCTACAAGACAATCTATATGCATTATATCAGGTTTGGATTGAGTTAGATAAAGTAATCCTCCAGTCATGGATCTGTACCTTCTCTGACCAGTCTTAGGTGATTCATCATTTTTACTCAACTTGCAACTAGTCACCATGGGAGTACATACCGGTTTAGAGTCGTCCATTCCAAACTGATGCAGAGGTAGGAGGACCAAAACTATCCTCAATAACATTAACAAATAAAAAGAAATAATCTAATTGCTTTGGTCAGATTGAATAGAACATTAATACAGACTTTTCATCCAATTTTCATGAAGATCCAATGGTAGGAGAGAAAGTTATAACTCTTTTCCCAAAACTACAAACCCTAGGCAGCGTTCAGACCTGCCCTCACCAAAATTGCCATAACTTATTCAAATCTTAATAAAATTTGATGCAACAAAAAGAAATGGAAAGTAGACTCAATAATCTTTCCAACCATATATGTTTTTCTCCTGTATATGTCCATACAGAACTGTACCAAACGCTACAATGGGACTGTTGCAGGAAAAATCAGAAAATTACAGTCCATAAAACACTCATATCTTTCACAAAAATAAATAAAAATGCATGGGACAAGAAGTAAATGGAAGGTGGTTGAAGGATATAACATTTGTAATCCATTATACATCCATTCAATTCTATATAGGGCTGTATAATAGAAAAAGCCAGCAAATTTCTGAAGGAAAATATATGAAAACATTATTTTTTCTCATTCCATGCTCAAATCTTCAACCACCCACGAATTCTTCATGGTTACAAGGCCTTTTAAAGGCACTAAAACATGTCTCTTCATTTCATAACTAATTTGGAGCAAACCAAGAGCCAAATGACTCTTCACCTTCCAAGTTTGCATCTTTTTTCCAATTTTACATTGACAACCTTTACATGGTTTGCAATATTTTGCATTTTTGAAACTCCTAATGACCTAAACACATAAAAATGACTTGATAAATATTATTACAATGTGGAAGCATAAAAATTTAATCAAACTCAAAGATTTGTCTAGGGCAATATTAATTTGCCAAGGTGCTCCTGCACCATACAACCAACCAACAAAATTTCCAAGTCCCTTGGAAATGTATCTGCAACAAAAGTCTCTTTCCTCTATCTTTATCTTCAATCTTCTCAGCTGCAATCTTCCAATCTATAGAAATGGTGACCAACCAACCAACAAAACAAACTACCATCTTCACAGAGCATCCTCAGGCTCCTTCTACTCCCATCAGTGGAGTACTCTTCGGGCTGCAACATCAAGTGCTTCTTCAGGTATCCATCTCTCTCACTGCTTCACAACAAACCAACTCACCAAACCATTCATCTCACCCAACAGCAGATCCTGGTGATGCACTTACCACTCTCTCCTCAGTGGTTTCTCTATGCATCCTTCTCCAGCAAAATCTCTATTGGAGAATGGTCATGACAGACCTCATCTTGTCTGCCCACACACAACCTCAGAAAACATCTTTCTGCAGCTAGATGGATAAGCACCTGCAACCAAACAATTGAGCAACAAAAAATCCAAAAGGTGTAGATTGCCTCCCTCGGCGATCTATCTACACAATCAAGATCTTCTCACTCTTCACCTGCCTTCTCAGTGACAGGAAAAAAAAAAAAAAATACACACCACCCAAATCTTTCGCCAGCTCTGATACCAAAATGATGCAGAGGTAGGAGGACCAAAACTATCCTCAATAACATTAACAAATAAAAAGAAATAATCTAAATGCTTTGGTCAGATTGAATAGAACATTAATACAGACTTTTCATCCAATTTTCATGAAGATCCAATGGTAGGAGAGAAAGTTATAACTCTTTTCCCAAAACTACAAACCCTAGGCAGCGTTCAGACCTACCCTCACCAAAATTGCCATAACTTATTCAAATCTTAATAAAATTTGATGCAACAAAAAGAAATGGAAAGTAGACTCAATAATATTTCCAACCATATATGTTTTTATCCTATATATGTCTGTACAGAACTGTACCAAACGCTACAATGGGACTGTTGCAGGAAAAATCAGAAAATTACAGTCCATAAAACACTCATATCTTTCACAAAAATAAATAAAAATACATGGGACAAGAAGCAAATGGAAGGTGGTTGAAGGATATAACATTTGTAATCCATTATACATCCATTCAATTCTATATAGGGCTGTACAATAGAAAAAGCCAGCAAATTTCTGAAGGAAAATACATGAAAAACATTATTTTTTCTCATTCCATGCTCAAATCTTCAACCACCCACGAATTCTTCATGGTTACAAGGCCTTTTAAAGGCACTAAAACATGTCTCTTCAGTTCATAACTAATTTGGAGTGAACCAAGAGCCAAATGACTCTTCACCTTCCAAGTTTGCATCTTTTTTCCAATTTTACATTGACAACCTTTACATGGTTTGCAATATTTTGCATTTTTGAAACTCCTAATGACCTAAACACATAAAAATGACTTGATAAATCTTATTACAATGTGGAAGCATAAAAATTTAATCAAACTCAAAGATTTGTCTAGGGCAATATTAATTTGCCAAGGTGCTTCTGCACCACAAACTTCTTCAACAACTCCTTCACATACTTATACTAAGATATGAAGATTCATTTATCTGATTGAGTAATTTGAAGACCTAAAAATAAATTCATCTCACCAAACATAGACATCTCAAAATCTTTTTGCATTTCACCAGCAAATTTCACGCACATACCTTCATTGCCTCCAAAGATAATGTCATTAACAAAGACTTCAACAATCAAAATTTGATCATCATTAATCTTGAAATAGAGATTACTATCAGCAGCACTTTGAAATCTTTGTGAGTTGCAAATGCCAAAAATATTTCGATTGCTTCAATCCGAACCACTGGAGCAAAAGTTTCTTCAAAATCTAGTCCTTCAATTTGAGAATATCCTTTGCACACAAGCCTTGCTTTGTTCCTTACAACTTCTCCATTTTCATTCAACTTGTTCCTGAAAACCCATTTGGTTCCAATAACATTTTTGTCAGCAGGTCTAGGAACTAATTCCCAAGTTTCATTCTTCTCTATCTGCATTAGTTCTTTCTTCATGGCCTTTACCCAATTTTCATCATTGCAGGCTTCATTCACAGTTTTTGGTTCAACTTTAGAAAGAAAATAGTAATTCACTTTCTCTTCTACAGCTCTTTTCCTTGTTAGTACTTCTTTGCTTTTGTCTTCAATAATTTGATCTTCTAAATGATTGATCCTTACATACCTAGGAGTCTTAACTGTAGTTTCTGTAGCCATCTCTTCTTCATCTTGACTGTCATCATGTTCCTCTTTCTTCTCATTTGCTATGACAACAGGTTCATCTAATTCATAGCCATTTAGATCTAAAGTTCTTCCTTTGTCTTCATCCATCTTCACATTTGCACTCTCAACAATATTTTTCAGCCTCTTGTTGTAGCACTGGTAGGCCTTACTCTTGGTAGAGTATCCAAGGAAGATTCCTTCATCACACCTTGCATCAAACTTCCCTAGATCTTCTTCTTTTTTGATATAGCATTTGCTTCCAAAAACTTTGAAATATTTTACTGTAGGAGTTCTTCCATACCATAATTCATAAGAAGTTTTAATACCATTACCTTTCACCTGAACTCTATTTTGAATGTAGACATTAGTATGTATAGTTTCTTTCCAGAAGACTTCCGACAGATTTGCTTCCTTCATCATTGTCCTAGCAGCCTCTTGCCCTGTCATGTTCTTTCTTTCCACAACTCCATTTTGCTAAGGAGTCCTAGGTGTAGACAAATGTCTCTTTATCCCTTGCTCTTCACAAAAAAATGTTGAATTCATTTGATGTGAACTCACCTCCTCTATCAAACCTCAAGCATTTGATTTTCAATTCTATTTCATTCTCAACCATTGCCTTGAAAGATTTGAACTTCTCTAGGGCTTTAGATTTGTCTTTTAGAAAAGTAACCCAAGTCATTCTAGAATAATCATCAATAAGCAACATGAAGTACCTGCCACCTTGTAGACTTCTTACCCTTGTAGGACCACAGAGATCTGTATGCACTAGATCTAACAAACTGATAGAAAATTGCTCTTTGCTCTTAAAACTTGTTCTTGTCTGCTTCCCCAACTAACATTCCTTACAAATGGTATTGGTGGGTTTCACAAGCTTTGGTAAATCTCTCACAGTCTGACCTGAACTTATCTTCACCAAACTATCAAAGTTTATATGACACATCCTTCTATGCCACAACCAACTCTCATTTGCTTGGGCCAATAAATAGTAATTATTAGTTCCTCTTAACTAGTAAATGTTATCTCTAGTCTTCTTATCGGTAGCAATCACTGTTCTAGAGCCTTCCATGAACTTGCACCCATTGTCTTTGAATCTTAGATCATAACCTTTGTCACACATCTAACCTACACTCAAAAGATTATGTTTTAAACCCTTCACATATAGGACATTATCAGTGTTGTGCTTACCATCAAAAGAAATAGATCCTTTTCCACAAATCTTACCAGCTGCATTATCTCTAAACCTAACCAGTCCTCCATCCTACTTTTCCAAATTTACAAACTTACTTTTGTCACTGGTCATGTGATGTGAGCATCCACTATCAATAATACATTCATCCTTATCTTTCTCAACTTGAACAGCCAGAGCACTTTCTTCCACTAGTTTTTTTTCCTTCACACAACTAGCAAGATTAGTAGACACAGGCTCTTCTTTAATTGCAATAAATAAACACTCATTTGCACTAGTACTAGCATCATCAGATTCATCATCTGTCACACCTTCATCATCAAGATATCTAACATAATAGCATTTGTTTGGAACTCTAGGTCTACTTTTAAATTTCTTTCTATTCCTTTAAATTCTTTCTAGACACTTAGAGGCATAGTGACCTACTTTACCACATGAAAAACATTTGAAAGGTAATTTGCCTTTGAACTTATCGGTACCTCTTTGCAGCCTGTCAACAAAATTTGCTTCAATTTCATCAAGGTCATCATCAGGTTCCACCTTATACTTCTCAGCTCCAGAAATCTTCTTTGAAGTACTATCTTTGAAAGCAGTTTCAACCTTTGGTAGGACATCACCAAACTCTCTCATCTCAAAGGTTGTAATATTTCCAAGCAACTGATCCTTAGTGACATCTTGCAATGTTATTATTTCTTCAATTGTAGCTACCTTGTGAGAGTAGGATTTAGGTAGTGACCTAAGAATTTTCATCACAACTTCCTTCTCATCAATAGTTCCTACCATACCTTTGATTCCAGTGACAAGTTCATCAACCTTTTGCATGAAGGCAGTTATGTTTTCATCTTCATTCATTTTTAAACCCTCATATCTCGCTTTCAAACCCTGCAGTTTGGCACTCTTTATAGAATCATCTCCTTCGTACAGTTTTTCCATCTTTTCCCATACTTCATGAGCAGATTCCAGATCGATGACTTTTATCAACTCAGTGTTGGACAAGACACTTAATAGAGCATCTCTAGCTTTTATATTTAACTCATATTCTTTGACTTCATCTTCAATTTGCAAACCATTATGAGACAAGGTATACTTTGTCTCTATCGCTTTCCACACTTTATAACCAAGACAAAGGAGATTCCTTTTCATTTGTACCTTCCAGAGAGCATAATTCGTTCCATCAAACTGCGGAGCTTCCTTCCTATAAGACATCTTGGATCTTCCTAAAGTGGTTAAGCTTTTTTTCAAGGAACCAGCTCTGATACCAATTGTTGAAATAAACCAGACAACTGAGAGGGGGGGTGAATCAGTTGTCTCCAAAAATTTAACCTCTTATGAACATTAACTCATCAAAGACTTGATTACTATTATTCATATTTAACAATGAAAGCATGAATTGAAAAACTTAACACAACAACACAATCAACACATGAGACACCAGATTTTTATGTGGAAAACCCTATAAGAGAAAAACCACGGTGGGTGTTAGCCCACAGAAATATATATGTTATAACAATACCGAAAAATAGAGGCTCACTACCTTAGGGCTCACTACCTAAAATGCTCACTGCAAATTTTGAGGCTCACTGCCAAGAACGGATCACTACCAAGGATGACTCATTGCCAAGGGGTGGTTCACTGCCAAAGGATGGTGAACTGATTTGGTAGCATCTACTCCATGCCTGGGTTTAGTTCCATTAAAGCACAATATAAATCCTCTACTCTTCTCTTCTTACACTTCTAACCTTATCATTTCATTTTCATACTTGGACATCTTTTTCGCAACTACATTACATGCTTTTATAATATTCATCAACCTTGGAATGTACATCAAGGTCGGCATTACATTCATAAACCATTGGAACAATCTCCAAGGTTGGCATTACACAACATACATAGAAATAGGTCTGGACCTAAACAAGATTGGCTAAGGAAAAGATGTATGTGGATCACGTTATGCCTTATCTAGGACTCAAATGCAATCTTCCATGCCACGACATGCTTCCACAATCTTCAATGCAACTCTACAAGTGGTGAAAACAACCAAGTTGGCCAAGACTAATGTTAACACTGGGTCTTCAAAGAACATACTTCATCCACGATCCAAATTTCTCTTTGCGGACCAATACAAAGGTAGGAACATGATTAGGAGACATCCACAAGCACATTGTAATCACCAAGAACAATCGCATGATCTCTAACCACTCTGTCAAGAAGATTCTTCAAACTGGAACACAAGAACAACAATGTCAACCACTGTCATAAAGATAGGATAGCTTCTAGATCACCAAATCATGAACCATTGGAGTTGAAGGCACTTATCATCATTCCAGACTTAACTGTAGAACCACAGATCATAATACTTCAATGTGAAGGAATGCGAAGCAAAATACATTCTCCTTGTCACCAGTGAATACTGAGAAAAAATATCTTTTACTCTGGTGAACATAACTCACTCAAATATTCATACCGGAGGCTCAAACTTGGAATATAGCATCTTTAGACATGCCTCTAAATAACTTCCAATCCACAGACAAAGATATTCATTCTACAGGAAATGCAGTGCAATCTACTGAACCATTCTACTTTAAACAATGATACTCTTCTACACACTGTTTCCACCGGAGGACTAAATTTTCTCAAAAGCACTTAGAAACTCAATATTAGGGTCACTTACTCCTTATATCCAATACTAGAAAGCATCAAAATCAAGAGCACAATTGACACCAATGGCAACATAGATATGTTGACATCAATGACAACACTAGTTAGGCACATACTTGCAATAGTAAGCTTCTCAAACTAAAGGAAGATCAAACAAAATCTCTATTCCCTCAACAAGGAATATGCCCAAAGTCACTAACCATCTCCTTTTTCTCTTCAAAATACATTAACCTCAAAACAACTCAAGATCAAACATAAAGAGATAAAAAATCATAACCACGCATCTACTCCTTAAGTAAGTCTTCCAAAACTAACATCCATAGCTCAAGACTTAAGCATACATGAGAAGACAAGATAAAGAAATAATTCATCTGAAGACCAGGTGGGCAATACCTATCAGATCATTCACCTCTTAGAGGACCAATGAGTGAGGAATGAAATTGCTCCTCTAGGACACACCAAACCACAATGACTCTCTCCAAGAATAATCTCCTCAACAGGTCCATGTTGAACTCATGTCCAATCAAAGTGTAGGATCCTTGGTCTTCTAGCTAAAACCTCAACAAAGAGTAACTATCTCAACACATAATCTCCAAGAAACAAGAGATCTCTAGCCTCACCCAAATCTAAAATAGGTACAATACATCTGATCATCTTATGCAAACTAAACTCTAATGCAACACCACAATAACCAAAGTCTCACAAGAAAAATGATCACACCACTCATCAATTAGATTATCAAAAATCACCACCAAAGCTTCAAATGCATAATCATGAACTCACCATGATGTCATGATCTACATCTCCTCAAAGGAAGATCGTATTTCTCAAATGAACATGTTTTCTCCAAAGAGCATCTGTATCATGCCAAAACTCAAATGCATACTCAAGAGTCCACCATGGAATACTAGAATCCATCCTCTAAACTAAGAATCATCTGTTAAACTAAAAATTGTAACTAACACCACAACCAAAGAATCCAAGTGTCCTCTAGGGTATCAAGATGTCAACATCTCTAAATCACATGAAGATAACCATCTCCTATCAATAGAACTCAAGATGTAAAATAACTCTCACTACATATAAGAAATGAGATCCAAGAGATCCTCCATGACACTGACAACCACTACAGAAGATCATCTACCACCAAGTGATGAATCCACATCACTACCAAATCTCCCACTGAACTATGATATCAAGATACACATGGCATCGTGATAACCATCTCCTAACTAAAGATCATCCATGGCCCCATAATAATCAAAGAACTAAATTGCAACATCAAGATCTCCCAAAGGGAAAAGTAAAACCATGATCTCCAAACCAAGAAGATAAACCACTACCTACACTCTAGGAAGCAATCCAACACCACCAACAATGCATTTCCATAACAACCATGTTGTGCCAAAGCTCCAAGCATACAAGGAGCCTCCATGACACCATGATCACCACCCAATGTACCAACATCAAAATCTCACTAAGTGTGAAATTTGTACCATATAGTTAACAAATATAGGTCCCACATCACAAAAGTATTAGGTAACACCATCTCTTTTACCTCATAATGACAACCAAACCATTGAACTAAGTGACCAAACTAGACCAACCAAATAGAATCTATATAAACACTAAAAAATATATGGGTATAGACAACCCACATGCAAGTTATCCATGCAACCTAAGTATAGACAACCTAGAATAATGCACAACTCGTAGATCTCACAATGCAACATAAAAATTCAACCATGTGCATTGGTTACCATGTCAAACATAGACAAGTAAACATGTAAGTTTTACATGACTCAACACCAAATCACCTCTAGATTCGATTTGCCACAAACTCACAAAGTACCATAGACAAAGGAACCTACAAATAGATCAAATAGAAAGGTAAGTGAACAAATCACATATCAACATCTCCAAACCTAATCCACTATTAAGTGCTTAGAAAATGCTCTATCACCTATAAGAAGTCTAAAATCAAACACTGTTGGCACAAGATATGACCCATTGAATCATTGAGAGAAAACCTAAATTTCAACTAGTATTTTATATCCAAAATGAAAAATCTAGAAAACCCACGAATACCAAAACATAGTAATTGGAAAGATCTTTTTGTTGATTGTAACAATATGAAAATCTAACATGTTGGGTGAAAGTTATGCCTCTCCAAAAAATTTGCTACAATATGTCTTCACAGAACACAGTTGGTGGTTGCTAGGTAGTTATTGGGTGCTCTATCGGTGATGGTAGCTTTGAGTGGCTGAATGGGTGGCACCATCCAATGGTGGTGGTGTTCAGTGGTGACACAACCAACTCATCACCTAGGGGGTTTAGTCCTTGCGGATTAGGCGTGACCCCCCACTTAGCGCTACTATGAACAATGGCTAGTCCCCTAATCGATAAGATCTAGTAGGTGGCCACCATGTGACTAGTGGCCACAACCCTCCAAAAATTGTAAAACCTGTGACCCATGCTACTAATGTCACCTCTAACGAAAACCCTACACAATAAATGTTTTTAAAAAATATTTATGTCATACCTTGTTGACGTTGTGCCTTCCCAGAAAGAGTATATTCCATAAAATATGTTGCAAACTATACTTGACCGTGTAGTGACCACACCATATACTACGGATCCATATGACCATATGTATTCCATACAATACAAAATATTCTCTATCGAGATTCTCTTAGGGCATGAAAATGGCAAAAAAAAACCTGACCCGAAACAATCATGTTTTATATTGATCCATATGTTTTTGGGCTTTATGGACTCAATGGTGAGGTCAATTTTTATCTAGGAGGTCTCCATAAAAATCTCATCCCCAAAACCCAAATAGAAAGAGCCCTAATAGAAAACTCATTTTCCAAATCTCTATCAAACCCTAGGTCAACCCAAGTCTGCAAACATACCTATAACCTTGAAAATGCCTTCATTCTATTCGTGTAAGGCCATGGATTCAACTATGCGCGAGAGTATACTCATACTGAGGGTTACAAATGCATGAGAGATTTCCCACAACCTATGATGCTGATATGGAGGTGCTAGATGAAAAATAGCTACCTGTTCATGAAAATCAACAAGATAACAATTAGAATTGGTTATATGTTGAGGTTGAACATCAACCAAATGAGCCACAAGGTAACACATTACCTCTTCTAAGGAGATCTAGTAGAGTGGTCAAACCACTAGTAAGGTACTCTCTTAATTGTAATTCAACTTATGCTTTACTTACTGATGTTGGTGAGCCTAGCTCATATCAAGAGGCTTGCAAAGATGAAGATGCAAACAAATGGAGAGAATCCATGGATGAGATGGAAAAATATGATGCTGAAATTGAGGTGCTAGATGAAAAATAGCCACCTGTTCATGAAAATAAGAAAGATAATAATTAGAATTAGTTATATGATGAGGTTGAACATCAATCAAATGAGCCATAGGGTAACACTTTACCCCTTCCAAGGAGATCTAGTAGAGCAATCAAACCACTAGTAAGGTACTCTCTTAATTATAATTCAACTTATGCTTTACTTACTGATGTTGGTGAGCCTAGCTCATATCAAGAGGCTTGTAAAGATGAAGATGCAAACAAATGGAGAGAATCTATAAAGTAAGCTTCCCAAAACTATATCATAGAATTTAATTAATCACCTCATTCTCATTAATAGAAAATAGATAAATACATCTTCCATATATATATATCAAAATATCAATTACATCTTATAAATACATGTGCCAAATCCAAGTGTTAGCACAATAATATAATATACAATGATACATCTTTGGCTCTCATGCCATATAGTCAATTCAATACAATAAATGAGTACAATATCATATTTATACAAGTAATGAATAATGAATCAAAATACTATCATTAGCCACCACTAACCCACGTTGTCATCCGCAAACTGAGAGACGAGAACATGGTCCAAGCACTTTTCTGCCCAACCACGAAGCATTTACGCCTCTTTGGAATCCTTCCTAATATGAAGGATACCCGACACTGCATGAAGTGCCTAGGAACTTGGAAACAATAGGTAGGAGGGACAACCTGGTGCAACCTGATGTCCAAATGTATATCTTTCTAATAGAATGTGCAATATCTCACAAACAAGATTTGGCAGAGAAACATATAAATATAATTTTGCTAGACACATAGATTCATCTATTTCAATGAAGACATGGCTTTGGCCAAAGCACTTAAAAATATCATTATGGTCAAAATCCTGAAAAGAGGATCAACCTTCTCTGTTTATCCACATTTGGCACCCATCCCAAAAGGTAAGCCCAACACACACATAAAAGATAAACTACTTTCTTTTCAAAGCAAACAGATAACACATGCTTTTGCCTAAATACAGTTACTAATTCTTTATTTTGCTCAATCAATGAGAATACACTTTCAAGCAAATAATTCTAATGAAGAGCTTCATTTATACATTCAAGATACACATAGAAAGCTATAAAAATGGTTATATTCTTTAACCCATATTTCATTCATAATTTCTTAAAATAAATCTAGATCTAGAA
This sequence comes from Cunninghamia lanceolata, assembly GCA_027924645.1. NCBI lineage: Eukaryota > Viridiplantae > Streptophyta > Pinopsida > Cupressales > Cupressaceae > Cunninghamia > Cunninghamia lanceolata. Next base: position 877,112 of record BSBN01001051.1, on the reverse strand, counting down.
TTGTATAACCACAAATGGGTTTATAAATCCACACCATCAAATTTGTGATAGGGACCATTTAAGAAGATATATTTAGTTTAACAACTTCATATTTGCCAATAAAACATCATAAAAGTGAAGGTATAAGCAGAAAATTTAGTTAAATATATATACTATAGCTGCTACAGGAACTCTGTTGTCTACTACAAGAGTAAATTAAATCTGCTACATGCAAACAAGCTAACCCTATTATAGGAATATAATAAAGTTTGCTACAAGACTGATTCTAGCTAAAGGATTTAAATATTGCCACGACAGAAAAATTAAAAAAAAAAGATTGTGACAGGAACTTAAATAGACCGCGACAGGAATGAATAAACTACTATAGCTTTAAAGTTTGTTGTGATAGGAATAACTGTGAGTATGCTATAGATATCACATAGCTGTGATAGTAAATAAATAATGGCGACAGGAATGATTAACACTTTTACACAGCACAACTATAGAAAAGGATTCACACAGACTGCTTAATCATCAAGAAGACCAATTTTGAAGACCATAGGTGGATACAGTACAAATCAAGTAAAAAGGCACACACACAGGCCGTTAAAGAAATATAATACCTAGTCAATAGAATAACAAAGAGGTTGGTAAGAAGGTCAAATAGGTTGACTATAGTTTAGGAGGTCATTAGAGAATAGTACAGGCCGATCAATATTACAAAGACCACAATAATTTGACAGGCCGACGTCAACATAAAAACAGGTGAAAAAGAGAACATCTACCGACCGACAAGAACAAATAATAGGTTGAACAAAGGCAGCAGCTGAGATAAATCTCAACGGGTCGATACATACGAATAATTAAATAATTACAACTAGGTCGATAATATACATGATTTAGGCCTCTTAATTAGATAAATTGGGCCTATTCATAACAACAAAAAGGATATAATTTATATACAGAAGACACATAATGCTTATTATAGTATACCTAGAGTGAAGAGGGATAAACACAGGTCAACAATAACAACAGGGCATATAAAGTTTATTGCAGGCGCTCATAAATAATCAAGGTCGAAACAAAGATAGCATCGATTTGATTTGATATTACAAAGGTCGCTTAAGGAATAACAAAGCTATTAAAGGATTAAAGTCGCTTAAATCAAAACACAAGCCAACACAAAACACAGTCATTCCAAATACACCTCACTTATTTTATCAAATATAATTCAGAGAAAGAAAAATACCAGACAGTCACACTCTTCTCAATAAGTCGATTTATGCCTCCTATCGCCGATGCTTTCTCCTCTCAGCCTGTCTCTCTGTGTTCTTTTTTCACCTTCTATCATCAATGATCACAGTCCATCTTCTCCTTCTATCACTGATTATAGATCATCTTTTTGCCCTCCATTCCTCTTTTCATTATGAATAATCCCTCTTTTAATAATGACGTATTTTTAGATCGAGCTTCTTTATTGTTTGAAAACTCTAGTTATCTTCTATTTTGCATGCACTTGGCATCCCATACAACAGATTCTTGATTGAAATTTAAACTCTCTTTATTATTGTCACGCCAAGTTTGCATGGAATAAGATTTATTATATTTAGATTTAGTTAATATATATTAGAATTTATATATTTGTTTTTAATAATATATACTTATTTTAAGTTAATCAAAGATATTGTTTTCAAGCAAGAGTATTATATATATATATATATATTAATAATTTATTTACATATGGATAAACATTTTTAATAATTATAATAAATGAAATCAACTTATACAATCTTTAATAAATCAAAGTTGAATAGAACGTATAATTACATGGTTAACTTAAGCAATTCAAATGAACATACTGTAGTAACTAAATCTCATATTTATCTAATCATCATACATCAATCACATCCATTAATCATATAATCACTCAAACATGGCTACGTAACCACATAACGATGCATAATAAAGCCATTCAATGATGCAATATGACATGAAACTAAGTGAGTGTGTGCATGCATCGGGTTTATCTATCATGCTAACTCTTTCAGATGGCTAGGACACTTCTACCTCAACCATGTTCCCATCTTCGACATTTTTCCTACACTTAGTCACACGTAGATTTTTGTCAATAGGTTAGTCCTTATAATCGTAACTGAGGCAAGAACAGATATACATCCATAATCATACCAATAATAATTGATCATTAAATCGACTATCAAATCTTATGCATTTAAATAAAGAAAATTTTACCTTTACACAAGTGAAATCACTCAATAGTAAAACAATCATAATTAAATATCTAATAATATGAATTATAAATAAAGTCCAAAAATGAGATGTGACATCCTTCCCCACTAGGAAGAGACATCATCTCGATGTCTTATTACACACATACTGAAATAATAAAAGTATCTCACTATAACAATCAAAGTATCAATAAAGTATAAAAGTATCTCTACTATGCAAAATAAAAGAGTCTCTGCTAAATCCTCAAATTAAGAAAAGATCTATCTATCTCTTCTGCATCCTCCCTTGTGGCACTATCCATAGAATATTGGTCCCACTTGCCCTTATACTGAACAATATATTCTTTACGCAACTTAACTTTGCGTCTATCAAAAATTTGAGTGGACTCCACCAACACCACACCTTAAAGTATGTCGATCAATACAATCAATACACAAGACACAACTTCCAATACAATGCCTATAACAACACATGGTACAACTACCATCCAATTGCATTCAAGTAACATATGGCACACTTTCCATAGCATCACAACATTCTAGCATGAGGAAAATAATCATATCTTTATTGCACACCAAATGAGGCATAAATCTTAGTCCATCATAGACACATACAAGCATGAATCAAGCATCATAATGCTCATGCTATCACATGGTAAACATAACATATTCTCAATAGTTCAATCTTTCTAACCAATATTAGGTCAAGGTTTCAAAACAACAAAACAAACCTCTAAAGGCCCAAAAACCATCCATCATGCATACAACTCCTCTGAGACTACACCACTCCATCCTCCAACTGCTACTGCAATGAGAAGATGCTTTAGCAAAAAGGTGCAACAGACTACAAGCAAGTCAAGTCTGCAAAACTTAGGACCACAACTATGCTAGGATAACCTCTCAAGATATCAACTAAGTCTAAGAAAACTCACAAGGCTACCATACCCATTCTTAAGGAGAATTACAAACAAAAGATTACTCCCTCAACAGTGCTTCCTTAGGCACTACCCACAACAAAAGAACTCAAGGATCAGGAAAGCTAACTCTAAAAAGGTTATAGGCATCACTACCGCACCTTTATTTTGATCAAAAGCATGCCTCAAATCTAGACATGGCTTCCCTCCATGAGGTACTTCCTCACGTTTCACTCCTAAAATAGAGGGTTTCTCTAACACTCTAGCTCTCCACTACCAAAACTAGGATCAACCAAATAGGTTCTTAGAGGGAAGAATCTAACCACACCCTCTAACAACACAAGCATTTCCATCAAGCAAGACTTAGCAACCTATTACTCACTAGGAGCGCATCTAAAGTTGTCACAACTCACCAACAAGGTGTAAGGCTACTCACAACACCACTTCAACTCTTAACTAAGCTAGACCAAAAGGTCAACAATATAACACGATCACAAATTCATGATTGATTAGGCAGCACAAGGCTTCCTCGTGGCCTAACACCAAGTATCCATAAAATGGAAAATAAAGGATAACAACTTCATCACAATAAATTTGCATCCCTTCTAGCATCAAGCTAGGAAAATTTCAACTACTAAGGAGAAACTTCATAAGCAACCAAATTCCCAAGGTTGGAAACTCAACAAAAGCAAAAAAGACAACTAAAATACCCTAATCTATACATTATGTGCTTAGGCACTAACTAAGGTTCCATCATACCCTACACTATGTCAAAACATGAGTGTAGCTATGAAACTCACATACAAAGGACACACCAACACTCATGCTATCTACTAAAATGGTTTTTGTGTCAAAGACACAACATCATACAATACACTTACTAAAAGCAAGATTCAATTTGTTGGCACCCTGGTGCAGGAGCACCTTCTCTATGGTGCAGGAGTCATGTTTTGTTTTTGTTTTTAATAAGGCTTTTAAGCCACTTCATGTTTGTAATAAGGTTTTTGTGTTAATTTGGTCACTAGACCTATGTAGACCATGTTTGGTCAAGTTGGATGTAATCACACAAGGAAAACATGTAGTTTTCCTGTGAGAGGAGAACCCCAATGGCTAATTGTTTTTCAAATCAGTTTTACATGGTTGGAGGAATGTAACTGATGTCTCAAGCCTTCTATAGGCGAAGTAGGATGTAACTTGAGACACAGAGAGGAGCATGAATGAATGAAGATCTGGATTGTTTGGGTGTGTGAAAACATTGTTTCTTTCTGAATTATTTTCTGTAACAGTCATTCTGTATGGTTAATTGATCATCTAAAACTAGTTGGAGATGTTCAAGCATTGATAGTAGTTTGGTGTCTAGAAGTATTGTAGTTTTGTGAGTTTTTTTGTTCTTTTTGTAGACTGTTCTAAAAACCTAGAAACTAGGGTTCTATGAATAAATAGACTGTATCTCCTCTGTCCACTGAAAGTAAGATTCTCATGTGCAGTGTGATGGAGGAATACAGTGTAAGTTTTGTGTTTTCTGTAGTTGTGATCAAACACCCAAGGACCCAAGGAGTCTGGGCATGAGTTGACTAGGCATCTCTATGTGACTAGTCATAGAAAAAATAGGAGAAGTGCTGTTGTGGAGTGACCAAATTGACGGGGTGATCAAGTGTTTGTAGAGGAGTGCAGATCCCTTCTGTTCTGTTGAGTTCTCATTGAATGTCTGTACAGTCACAAAGTAATAGAGGAAATGTCATCGGTGTGAAATAACCCTCAGGGAAGATTTTGGAAGTTGCACCGATCAACGGTGTTGGGCCGATAGTAGGAGGTTCATCGGCATAAGATTCATTTTGTTTCACCGAATATACATTGCAAATGCATATCGCAAATGTATGTCGAGATTGTATGTTGAGAAAATACATTGCGTTGGATACAAAAGGTGACTGGCTATAAAGGTGAAATCAGGGCAAGGATACATTGGTTTACTGGTTATAACAAGTCATGTTATGTATATTCAATAGTTTGGCTTATCGAGAAGAGTGGTAGTATCAGGGGATGAGTGCAAGATCTCGCCGACGGAGGAAGTCTTGCCAAAGACTATATAACATATTGGCACATCAGGTGAAAGCCTTAAGACTCTACCAATGTTTGGAGTCTCACTGACGACAGTTGTATTAGTGTATCGGCAGACTTTGGTTTGAGTTTGCCGACGTTTGGAGTCTGGCCAACAGGGTCATGACTAACCGCTACGGGTAAAGAAAGTGGAAGCCAACTGCTATCGGGGTATTGACAGGAGGCCAAAAGAAGCCACTGATAGGAGAAGTCTCTCTAAAGACAAAGTGAACTGGTTGTTGGGGAGAGTCGGGAGATCGGGCTAAGAGTTTGCAAGGTGGTTGATGGATTATGTTTGGCTGACAAGGTTTGGTTGCCAAGACATAGGTCACATCTCATCGATCAAGTTTGTTGATCAATTTGAATGCTTCTACTGAGCACTCTGAATCATATTGGTATCAGAGCCAATATTTGAATTGGAGCAGTATATGTCAGACGAGGAGAAAGAAATTGAGGCTAGCACAATGCCTCCCAAGTCTATGAGCCAGGGAGCCATCAAGAAGATGGTAGAGGAGATGCTTGAAGCAAGATTGAAAGAAGAGAGGTCCAAGGGCAAGAGTAAAGAGGATGGAAGTACTTCTGATGATGAAGAAGAAGAAGAAGAGGCAGAAGAGAGCCCTCAAGATCAAGGTATGTCTGCAGACCAAAAGGCATTCTTGAAAGCACTCAAAGGTGCTCATGGAGATAGTGGCAATCCAAAGATGGACGTTCCTACATTCAATGGGAAACTAGATGGAGATGCCCTCATGGATTGGATTGAAGCCATGTGTAACTATTTTGACTTCAAGGAGTATAGTGATAGCAAGAAAGTCAAGTTTGCTAAGACAAGATTGAGAGGTTCTGCCCTAGTTTGGTGGAACTATATGCAATGTGAAAGGGAGAAAGTTGGAAAGAACCCTATCACCAAATGGAGTAGAATGGTGGCCATGCTAAGAGACAAGTTCATGCCATTTGATTATGAGTTGCAGACCATTAGGAAGTTTAATCATTTCAGACAAAAGGATATGGATGTGGCTACATATACTGAAGAATTTCATAGGTTGAGTATGAGAGCCAATCACAAGGAGGAGGAGAAAGAGATGGTGGCTAGATATCTCAATGGTTTAAGGTATAACATACAAGATGAATTCAGTATGGTGGTTCCTAAAATAGTGGATGAGTGTTTTCAATTAGCCTCTAGGGCTGAGGAAAAGTTGAAAAGAAAGAGTGATCAAAACACCAGAGGAAGAGGTGGCATAAATAATAGGGGAAGAGGCAGTTTTGGTAGAGGATAGTTAAGTCGAAATGAGAACCCAAGTCAACAAGAATCTCATTCTGATGTAGACCATAGAGGTGGAGGTTTCAGAGGTTGGAGAAGACCAAATGGCAGAGGTAGAAGTGGTGGTGCAGGCAGAGGACCTAGAGTTTTCACTGGTAGATACTATGGCTGCAATCAAGTAGGTCATACTGCGAGAAAATGCCCTGAGAAGGAAACTAGTTCCCATGATGGTGGAAGAAGGAATCAGTTGTTGAAAGATGATGATTACCAAAGTGTGAATTCACCCATTAGTAGTGCTGCACCAGTCCTTGAAGGAGATAGCATGATGATCAAGAGAACCTTGATGAAGATGCCATTGAAGCAAGAGCCCCCACAAAAGAAGACTCTCTTCAGAACCCAAGGTATAGCATATGGTAAGCTTTGTAAAATCATTATTGATTCAGGTTCTACTGAGAATGTAGTGTCTACTAAAATGGTAGAGAAATGTAAATTGAAAAGGCTGCCCCATGTTAGTCCTCATAAGATCTCTTGGTTGAATAAGAATCAAAATTACATGGTAGAAGAACAAACCTGGGTTGAGTTTGAGATAGGTGATTATAAGGACAAGATACTATGTGAGATTATTCCAATGGATGCTTGTCACCTTCTTCTTGGACCTCCATGGCAGTATGATGTGAAGGCACAACATGATGGTGAGAAGAACACATACCTCATCACCAAGAATGGAAGGAAGTTTAGGATGGATCCTATGCAAGAGCAGATTGGAGAGAAGAGTAATGACACCAATTTCATGATGGTTAGTGGCAAAGAGTTCTTACACCTCATGAAGGAGAAGGATGCCCAAGGGTATGTCTTGATAATGAAACCTACAGATGAATTAGGTCAACAAGACAAAAAGCAAAAAGAGATTCCACTAGAAGTGCAGCAATTGTTGGATAAGTATCAAGATCTTGTGGTAGAGGATACTCTTAACTCCTTACCACCCATGAGAGATATAAGTCATCAGATTGACTTGATTCCAGGTGCCACATTTCCCAATAAGGCTGCCTATAAATTGACACCACAACAAAATGAAGAGGTGAGTAGAGAAATTCAAGACCTCTTAGAGAAAGGATTGATTAGAAAGAGTCTTAGTCCATGTGCAGTCCCTAGTGTAGTTGCTCCAAAGAAAGATGGGAAGTGGAGACTATGTACGGACTCAAGGGCCATAAATAAGATCACAATAAGGTATAGATTCCCTATGCCAAGGATTGAGGATCTTTTGGACTATCTTGGAGGGTCATGTTATTATTCAAAGATTGATTTGAAATCTGGTTATCATCATATCAGAATTAGGCAAGGAGATGAATGGAAGATTGCCTTCAACACAAATGAAGGTCTTTATGAGTGGCTTGTCATGCCATTTGGCCTTAGCAATGCCCCAAGCACATTCATGCGTTTGATGAATGGGGTACTTGTTGAATTCATTGGCAAATTTGTAATTGTTTATCTTGATGACATACTTGTTTTCAACAAGACAAAAGAAGAACATCTGAAGCATCTTAGACAGGTGATGAAGAAGTTGCATGAGAATAAGTTGATGATCAACTTGGATAAGTGTGAGTTCATGAAAACTAAACTTGTGTACTTAGGCTTTGTGATTTCTAATGGTTGTTTGAAGATGGATCCCTCAAAGGTTGAGGCCATTCTCAATTGGCCTACTCCTAAGACAGTGGGAGATGTTAGAAGTTTCCATGGCTTGGCAACTTTTTATAGGAAGTTCATTAGAGGATTCAGTCACATAAGTGCTCCTATTCTTAACACCATCAAGGGTGGCATAAAGTGCAAATTTCAATGGACAAAGCAAGCAGATGATAACTTTGAATTGCTAAAGAAGAAAGTGGCTCAATTACCTACATTGGTGCTCCCAGATTTTGACAAAGTTTTTGTAGTAGAATGTGATGCAAGTCAGCAAGCAATAGATGCTGTTCTCAGTTAGGATGGACATCCAGTGGCCTTTTTCTCAGAGAAGTTAAATGAGGCTAAACAAAGGTATTATACCTATGACCTAGAGCTTTATGCAATGGTGCAAGCTCTCAAAAAGTGGAGACACTATTTTCTGCCCAAAGAGTTCATTATTTTTACTGATAACCATGCTCTTAGCTTCCTAAATAGTCAGGAAAAGTTGAATCATAGGCATGGTAAGTGGATGGAACACTTGCAGGCCTATACCTTCACTATTAAGCACAAAAAGGGTGTTATCAACAAAGTGGCTGATGCTTTAAGTAGAAGGATGCTGGTCATACAGGAAGTACAAATGGAAAGCATGGGGATAAATTGTTTGAAGGAGTTATACAAGGAAGATGCAGATTTCAAAGCTGCTTATGAAGTTTGTGCTAGTTTGGCTAACACTTTTCATGGTGAATATTCAGATTTTGTGTTGCAGGAAGGTCTCCTATTCAAAGGCAATTTGCTATGTGTTCCTAAATGTTCAATGAGGGATAACATCATCAAAGAGAAGCACAATGGAACCTTCGGAGGACATTTTGGGTTGGACAAGACTTTGGAACAAGTCACTAGATTCTACTATTGGCCAAAGGTACAATCAGATGTCAGGAGATATGTTGGAAGTTGTACCATATGTCAAAAAGGCCAAAGGTATGTCTTCTAATGCTGGTTTATACCAACCCCTCCCTATTTCCAATAGGCCTTGGGAGAGCATTAGTATGGATTTTGTACTTGGTCTTCCTAAGATAGCAAGGGGTGTGGATAGTGTTTTTGTCATTGTGGACAGATTTAGCAAGATGGCTCATTTTGTGCCATGCAAATGCACAAATGATGCATCTCACATTGCTAGTCTCTTTTTCAGAGAAGTGGTCAGAATCCATGGTTTGCCCCTTTCAATTGTCACTGATAGAGACTCCAATTTTGTTGGTCATTTTTGGAGGACCTTATGGAGAAAATTGGGTACACAATTGTCTTTCTCATCAGCCTACCATCCCCAAACTGATGGTCATACTAAGGTTGTTAATAGGTCCTTAGGAAACCTTCTAAGATGCCTTACCAAGCAGCATGGGTTGGTGTGGGACTTGGTGATCGGTCAAGCTGAGTATGCTTACAATGATTCAGTGAATAGAAGTACTGGGAAGGGTCCATTTGAAATTATTTATGGTTTCTATCCAAGAGGACCACTTGAACTCAAAGATCTACAAGGATGGGATAAGAGGAGTGCTCTAGGAGAAGATTTTGCTACCACCATGAAGACAGTTCATGATCAAGTCAAAGTACATTTGGAAAAGACAGTCTACAAATACAAGGATAGGGCAGATCTCAAAAGGAGAAATGTACAGTTCAAGGTGGGAGATTTGGTGATGGCCTATCTAAGGAAGGAAAGGTTGCCCAAAGGACAGCCAACCAAGCTTCTGATGAAGAAAATAGGACCATGCAAGGTAGTGCATAAGTTTAGTTCAAATGCTTATGAAATATAATTGCCATCCGGACTTGGTATTTCTCCCATATTCAATGTTTCAGACCTATTTCCATTAAGACCTCTATTGAATGCTGAAGATGGATTAGATGTTGTGATTGAAGATGAAGACTGGGTTAGAGATCTACCTCCAAGTAAGCTTTTATAGTTGGAATGCATCTTAGATTCCAAAGTTGTCAAAAACACAAGGAAGGGTGTGTACAAGGAGTACTTGGTCAAGTGGCAGGATCTTCCTAATTCAGAAGCTACCTGGATGAGTGAGGCAAACATTTTGAAGCATGGGAAGACACTCCAATAGTTAGCAACTCAAGGGACTTGAGTTTTTCCTGCAGGGGGAGTATGGTGCAGGAGTCATGTTTTGTTTTTGTTTTCAATAAGGCTTTTAAGCCACTTCATGTTTATAATAAGGTTTTTGTGTCAATTTGGTCACTAAACCTATGTAGACCATGTTTGGTCAAGTTGGATGTAATCACACAAGGAAAACATGTAGTTTTCTTGTGAGAGGAGAACCCCAACGGCTAATTATTTTTCAAATCAGTTTTGCACGGTTGGAGGAATGTAATTGATGTCTCAAGCCTTCTATAGGCGAAGCAGGATGTAACTTGAGACACAGAGAGGAGCATGAATGAATGAAGATCTGGATTGTTTGGGTGTGTGAAAACATTGTTTCTTTCTAAATTGTTTTTTGTAACAGTCAATCTGTATGGTTAATTGATCATCTGAAACTGGTTGGAGATGTTCAGGCATTGATAGTAGTTTGGTGTCTAGAAGTATTGTAGTTTTGTGAGTTTTTTTGTTCTTTCTGTAGAGACTGTTCTAAAAACCTAGAAGCTAGGGTTCTGTGAATAAATGGACTGTATCTCCTTTGTCCACTGAAAGTAAGATTCTCATGTTCAGTGTGATGGAGGAATATAGTGTAAGTTTTGTGTTTTCTGTGGTTGTGATCAAACACCCAAGGACCTAAGGAGTCTGGGCACGAGTTGACTAGGCATCTCTATGTGACTAGGTGTAGAAACAATAGGAGAAGTGCTGTTGTGGAGTGACCAAATTGACGGGGTGATCGAGTGTTTGTAGAGGAGTGCAGATCCCTTCTGTTCTGTTGAGTTCTCGTTGAATGTCTGTACAGTCACAAAGTAACAGAGGAAATGTCATCGGCATGAAATAACCCTTGGGGAAGCTTTTGGAAGTTGCACCGATCAACGGTGTTAGGCCGATAGTAGGAGGTTCATCGGCATAAGATTTATTTTGTTTCACCGAATATACATTGTGAATGCATATCGCAAATGTATGTCGAGATTGTATGTTGAGAAAATACATTGCATTGGATACAAAAGGTGACTGGCTTTAAAGGTGAAATCAGGGTAAGGATACATTGGTTTACCGGTTATAACAAGTCATGTTATGTATATTCAATAGTTTGGCTTATCGGGAAGAGTGGTAGTATCGGGGGACGAGTGCAAGATCCCGCTAATGGAGGAAGTCTTGCCGAACACTATATAACATATCGGTACATCAGGTGAAAGCCTTAAGACTCCACCGATGTTTGTAGTCTCACCGACGACAGTTGTATCAGCAGACTTTGGTTTTAGTTTGCCGACGTTTGGAATCTAGCCGACAGGGTTATGACTAATCGCTATGGGTAAAGCAAGTGGAAGCCAACCACTATCGGGGTATCGATAGGAGGCCAGAAGAAGCCTCCGATAGGAGAAGTCTCTTTGAAGACAAAGTGAATTGGCTGTCAGGGAGAGTCGGGAGATCGGGCTGAGAGTTTGCAAGGTGGCCAACAGATTATGTTTGGTCGACAAGGTTTGGTCGCCAAGACATAGGTCACATCTCACCGATCAAGTTTGCTGATCAATTTAAACGCTTCTACTGAGCACTCTGCATCACACCCTCAAATTTTACAAATTTGAAATGCCTATATCCTTTCGATGTGTCGATAGAGACTAGGTCAACATGCTGCTCAATCTACCCCGGAGCCCACCTTTATCGATTAAAATCTTACAGCTCAGAAGTCATCTTGAAAATCCGCGTGGTAGAAAGTTTTATGGCACATATGGTAACATGCCTACTCAGTTTCATGTTTCCAGGACGAGTTTTGATGGGGTATTTAATTATTTTCTGACTGCAACCAAGCTAAAATTGGCATTTCGTAAAGTTTCAAATATTGCAATTCCGAGGGCGACCCATTTCCCGATTTGGTCTCAAATATCCCCAGTTCTAATTTTATTAAAATTGGAGATCATATGATGCATTATTTTAATACATCTAAGTTGCAACAAAGACATTCGACATGCCAGTTTACAAAGGAAGTCCTTGATTTCAGTCGACGAGGTGAATTCTAAGGAAATGGGTTTTCTTGAAATAATTAATGACGTGCCTACGCAAATTTTTGCGATCTTCGGATGCCCAATTTGTTTGCAGGGAAATGGTGTCATTTGCCTGGGAAGAGAAATTCAGTGTTTGCCTAAGTCTAAAGTTTTAAAATGCAATTATTAAACTGAAATATTAAATGGCATTTTAATAATGTTTGAATGAAAGTATTTAGGGCAAATAATATTATCAAAAGGATGTATTTAACCTTAGAAAAAGTTTATAAAGGAAAAAAGAAGGCACGATGGTGCATTTCGCACCATCGCAACCCTCTCTACTGTGCATACAGGGACCCTTGAGATGGTGCGAAATGCCCATCACAGGGCATTTTCTGCCCTTCCTTCTCTTTTGCAGGCAGATAATGGGCTTTTCCTTCGCCTCTGAGGTGTTTTTGAAGACTTTCATGCAACTTCAGGCAGAGAATGATGCAGTGAGATTGCTGATTCACGTTTTTTCACTTCCAGCCAGTTTTGGAAGGCATTTTTGGGCTCAAAAATGTTGTTTTATGCATATAATTTGTCCCTGGACCATTCCTCATGCTTGGATAAAGGTTTTTAGTTTGTTTGCAATGATTTTTCGTTTCTAGAAGGATAAAAAATGCCCCCGTTTCACAAAAAAATGACCCAGAAAATGATGAATTGGGCGAGATTGGATTGCAAGCTGTTCAAATTGGTCCTCCATGCTTTTAAAGAATGAATCCCACAAAGAGGAAGTTGGAGAAGAGGTCTCTGAGCCATTTCGCAGCATCGTAGGAGAGATGGAAGGTCTTCAACAGAAGTCATGTGATGGTGCAAAATGGGCACAAACAGTCAACGGAAGAGGTGGAAAATTCAAAGGAGGAAAAGTAAATAAATTAAAGGCATATGATTCTATGTTTTATTTAATATTATGCCTTCTCCTCTTTTTTGTATAATTTTTTATTGTTCCCAGGCTCATTGACAGCTATTTGTAATGTGAAATATCTCACCTACTTCCAGAGTGTATTAAATTTTAGGGCAACATGTTCTTGTGCTTATAAGAACATGTTGTTCCACATTGTAAAAGGCTGGAAGATTGGATATTTTGGGCAGTGGAATGAAACTCTGGCTCTGATGGTTGCCTTATCTCTGTTATAAGTTTGAATCTTGTGTATTGAATGCCATTTTCATAAGCTGTCTATCAGTTTTAGGTTGCAATATATGAGTAATGTTGTATGCATGTGTTTCTGTTAATTGTCTCCATTGTTATTTGCATATTTCTTTTGGACTACGTAGCCAAGGGTTGTTTGAGTTCTTGAATGCACACTTATTGTATTGCATATTTGATCTCCTACTTCTGTTCAAGGAATAGATTAAATGTTTTAGGTCAAATATGAAGAAAAATGTTTATAACAGGGATATTTACAAGTAGAGGTAACATGAACACTTATTCTTGGATGTTTTCTGTAAGGCAGAAACAAGTAAACCCTATGAAACTATATGTTTATGCAGCTGTTTGAAAATGCTCTCCCTATTAGGATTTGACTCTGCACCTTGAGATAGGCACCGGTCTTAGGTTAGGGAGATTTCATGGTTCAAATCCTAGTCTTGTAACCCAAACATATAAAGTAAAATCATTTCAAAATCTCAATCTTTTAGGTTTTCAGGAGTAGGGTCTAGGTGCTGCATGCTCTTAGATTTAACCTGAGGAGATAGTCCAAGAATATTACCAGTTTAGGGTTTATCTTACAAATCTTAGTCCATACATGAGAGCATTCTGCCTGAGTTAGTTAAGGATAAAGCTTTTTGTTGTGAATGAGGGATACCCTCCTAAGTGCGGCAGAACCTAAAGTGTAGGGGAGACAAGTGCAAACAATCTCCCGTCTTTGTTGGCCAAGTCCTATAATAAACCTGATCATAAGAACTGGCAAACCTTTAGGGTTTACTGTCTATTGATTTGGGGACCAACAAAACTGACGACTCCGTTGTGGAACCTAGAATGAAAGAAAGGATGTAGGGAGCTCTGTGTTGCTTACATATCAGTCCTATGCTAGGAGGTGGCGACTCTGTATATAAAGAACATGACAAAGGATATAGAAAAGGTTCCAAATCTGCAAAATTTTCAGTTAGGAAGAAAGGTTAGCAGCTACAACATATCCAGGTATTTTTCATATTTTGTGTTTTCAAGAAGGATATGTTTGAAAGTCTTGAGGGATTTTGGTTCCCTATTAAGTGAAATAACACTAAGAAAGGGAAATGACAACAATACTGAATTTGGATACTTTTGTGATAAGAGTTACAATTAGCATTATGTACAAGTATGCTTGTTTTATTTAATGTCACATGTTGTGTAAGGAAGCTAGGGATTGTGTGAATGATAGTTGCATTACTGTGGAAGTTTTTGAAAAGGCATATCAATATATGCATCCTTGTATGGTTCCTAGTGCAACCATGATTTGTGATAAGCCCCAACTAGGTTTTCAAAGAAGTTTCAACATTGAAAGATATAGACCCATCGATTTCAGTGACATTAATGGTTACCCAAACGCTGTCCCTAGTGAAATCAGAAAATGTTTACCTACATTCAGTGATGTGAAGAGTGAATCAACAGAAAAGCACTTGCAGCAGTTTAATGATCTAATGGATGACTATGAAGTAGATCATGAGGATGTTGTCATGAGGCTATTTGTTCAGTCTCTAAAGGGAGATGTGAGAGATTGGTTTTCTTATTTGCCAACATGCTCTATCTATTCTTGGAGTGAATTTGTATCAGCCTTCAATGAGCAATATGGTGAAAGAATTTCTGAGTTTTCAGTTATCAATGATTTCATGGATATCCACATTGAATAAGATGAATTAGTTCTAGCCTTTAACCTTAGATTCATAAAGGCATTGAAGAGAATTCCTGAAAAAATCAGGCCTAATGATGCTTTAGCTTTACTCATTTATTTGGGTACATTTAACAAGAAAATGAGCTACAGATTGAGAAGTGAGGATCCAACAAGTTTGCATCAGGCTTTTGAAATTGCAATGGAAATTGAAAAGGTTTCAAAGTATGGAATGATTAGGAGTCTCAAGCCAAAAACCGTGGGTTGTCATAAAGGCTTCTATGCAGCTGAGCAATGCAAGTTGAAGGTTATGAATGGTTACCAAAGCAATTATCAGTTTACTGCCCCAGTTTATGATTCATTCCATGATATGGGTTATGTTCCTCTTAAGGTTAAATTTGAGCCAACACATGCTGCAAGGAATGTCACAAATCCAAATGTTGATCACATAGATCCTATTGTTATAAGTGAGCAATATGGTGATAGTATGTAGATGAATGCAACAAATAGGTTTGAAACTATGGTTATACCTATGTCTAGTTTAGAAAATGTTCATGATCAACTAATAGACACAATGCACATATATGAAAATGATGCTCTAAATGCATCACACGATCAAGTAATGGATATGCATCAGACTTTGCCTAGTTATGGCTCAGTCAATGATGAGGCAAGAGCATTTTCAGGTAGTGATGACGTTCCATTAACCTGTGCAATTGATTGCTTCTCTCATGACAGAGATACAACAAAGTTCCAATGGTAGCCTTGTGGTGAGAGTGTTTCAGATGGTATATCCAGTGATTGTTACTCTATTGATTACATCTGAATTAATGGTGTGGATAACATAAGCTCACTCTCAGAAGATCAGGTGATGAGGAATAATAAATGCATGATTGATGGGGCATCATCATTGCTGATTGAAGACATCAAAAGTGTTGAAGAATCCTCATGTCAAGCAATGTCAGAGTCTATTGACATGGTAGAAATATTAGACCTATATGTGACAGAGATAGAGGATGAAATAAGTGATAATGTTGATTATGATTATCTCTTTGTAGGTATTGATCATCTTCCTGACATAGAGGCATTCATGTTTGTAGAGGATTCACATGGTGAACAAGTGGAAGATGTAAATGAATCATTGACATATAGCTCAGTTATCCCATTATTCAGCAGCACTACTGAGGACATGAGACCATTTGAGGGTCAAAATGAAAACCATGATAAAAATAAAGGTAAAGATGATAAAAAATCAAAATCTCAATCTGAAGTAAGTGGATATAAGGAAGATCATATCACTTTATATAATGATTGTGATGAGAGTGGTTTCCATGAAATTATGCATTGGGGGATGCCTCCAGATTTGTGTGAACTAGTTTCTGAAGTTTTTAACATGGATATAGGTCATGATTTCAATGTTGAATCAGCATACTTTCCTGAACAAGAAATGAATGTTTTTATACATGATATGGGTGTTGATGATTCACATATGTGCCCTTATAGGATTAAGTGTATGCAGCTAGAGAAATCTGTGTATGAAAACTTTTTGTTTCATTCAGCTGAGTGTTTGATTGAGGTGCACAAAAATGAATATGACAACTTCCTTTTTGATATGTGAACTTATGATAAAATAAGATATAATGATCCTAATTATATGGTGGGCTATGAGTGCTTTCAGTTTTAGTCCAGCTAGGAGATCATTTTATAATGCATAATAATTACATGGATGATGATAAGTGCTATAAGCCATATAAGAATGCATTGTTTGATGAATATGACATACATACATTACCAGATGCTAAAGGATATGATAATATGTATGGTTATATGCCTGATTTTAAAGTGCATAGTGACAAAGGTTGCATTGACAGTGACATGCTCAGAGAAATGGTTAGAGATGTCAGTGACTACGCATGTGATCAGGCAGATTTTAGTCATGTTCTCAGATTATGTTTGGGTCATTCAAATCAAAATCAGATATTTGACAGAAGGAGGTTGTGGTTCTTCATTTTTTGTGGCCCTGGGCCTCCAAATAATGTTTATTGTGAATCAAAGCATTGTAGATGGAGCATTGACTCAACAGCCCAATGGAGTAGGCACTTGGTCTACGTCCCGGAGATAACTAGAATCTCGCCATGCCTGCAAGAGGCATGCGTCCCCAAGAAAGAGCCATTGTTGGCACCCTCAAATTTTACAAATTTGAAGTGCCTATATCCTTTTGATGTATCGATAGAGGCTAGGTCGACATGCTGCTCAATCTACCCCGGAGCCCACTTTCGTCGATTAAAATCTTGCAGATCAGAAGTCATCTTAAAAATCTGCTTGGTAGGAAGTTTTATGACACATATGGTAGCATGCTTGCTTAGTTTCGTGCTTCCAGGATGAGTTTAGATGGGGTATTTAATTATTTTCTGACTACAACCGAGCTAAAATTGGCATTCCAGAAAGTTTCAAATCTTGCAATTCTGAGGGTGACCCATTTCTCAATTTGGTCTCAAACTTCACCAGTTTAAATTTCATCAAAATCACAGACCATATGATGCATTATTTTAATGCATCTTAGTTGCGGCGAAGGTATCCGACAGGCTAGTTTACAAAGGAAGTCATTGAATTCAGTCGGCGAGGTGGATTCTGAGGAAATGGGTTTGCTTGAAATAATTAATGATGCCCCTATGCAAATTTTTGCAGTTTCAGATGCCCGATTTGTCTGCAGTGAAATGACATCATTTGCCCGGGAAGAGAAATTCAGTATTTGCCTAAGTCTAAAGTTTTAAAATGCAAATATTAGATTGAAATATTAAATGACATTTTAATAATGTTTGAATGAAAGTATTTAGGGCAAATAATATTATAAAAAGGATGTATTAAACCTTAGAAAAAGTTTATAAAGGAAAAAAGAAGGCACGATGGTGCATTTCGCACCATCGCAGCCCTCTCTACCGTGCATACAGGGACCCCTGTGATGGTGCGAAATGCCCATCGCAGGGCATTGTCTGCCCTTTCTTCTCTTTTGTAGGCAGAGAATGGGCATTTCCTTCGCCTCTGATGTGTTTTTGAAGACTTTCATGCAGCTTCAGGCAGAGAATGATGCAATGAGATTGTTGATTCACGTTTTTTCACTTCTAGCCAGTTTTTGAAGGCATTTTTGGGCTCCAAAATGTTGTTTTATGCTCAGAATTCATCCCTGGACCATTCCTCACCCTTGGATAAAGTTTTTTAGCTTGTTTGCAATGATTTTTAGCTGCCAGAAGGACAAAAAAAATCCCTGTTTCACAAAAAAATGACCCAGAAAATGATGAATTGGGCGAGATTGGATTGCAAGCTGTTCAAATTGGTCCTCCATGCTTTTAAAATTGAATCCCACCGAGAGGAAGCTGGAGAAGAGGTCTCTGAGCCATGTTGCAGCATCGCAGCAGAGACGAGAGGTCTTCAACAGAAGTCGTGCGATGGTGCGAAATGGGTGCCAACAGTTAATGAAAGAGGTGGAATATTCAAAGGAGGAAAAATAAATAAATTAAAGGCATATGATTCTATGTTTTATTTAATATTATGCCTTCTCCTCTTTTTAGTATAATTTTTTATTGTTCCCAGGCTCATTGGCAGTTATTTATAATGTGAAATATCTCACCTACTTCCAGAGTGTATTAAATTTTAGGGCAACATGTTCTTGTGCTTATAAGAACATGTTGTTCCACATTGTAAAAGGATGCAAGATTGGATATTTTGGGTAGTGGAATGAAACTCTGGCTCTGACAGTTGTCTTATCTCTATTGTAAGTTTGAATCTTATGTGTTGAATGCCATTTTCATAAGCTGTTTATCAGTTTCAGGTTGCAATATATGAGTAATGTTGTATGCATGTATTTCTGTTAACTATCTCCATTGTTATTTGCATCTTTCTTTTGGACTGGGTAGCCAAGGGTTGTTTGAGTTCTTGAATGCACACTTATTATATTGCATATTTGATCTCCTACTTCTGTTCAAAGAATAGATTAAATGTTTTAGGTCAAATATGAAGAAAAATATTTATAACAGGGATATTTACAAGTAGAGCTAACATGAACACTTATTGTAAGGGTAAAAATGGGATAATCAAATGAATAATAAAAACTTAAACATCAATGAAATATGAAGATAAAAGGAGATTTAAAATGAAATAGAGAGAAGATACTCACAACCTTTTACCTTGCGACTTCCATCATTCACCTTTTCTTTCTTGATCTTGTGGTCATGAAAATGGTCCTCATGAAGGTTGCTTCCTTGCTTCGATTCCTCAAGATGACAAGGAGAAGTGGTTCTGATACTTGGTGTATTAAAGATGAGCTTCAACACACTATGTAATGGATGGATGATGAATGGTCTGAAAGTGGTGTGTCAATGGCGCGCTATAGTTCCTGCAACATAAGTTTACTTGAATGATGGATATGAAATGAAGAAGAAGAGAGTTGTATTTATAGAGTTGTGTGAGAGAGGATCAATGGTTGAGAAAGAATAAGAAGATCAACGAAGGAGAATGATCAAGAGAACATGCACGAATAGAAGGACATGTGTCATTCAAAAAGAAGCTTTGTTGAGTTAATTGCTTTCTTGATGAGAATGAGTTTTCATTTTCTTAAATTAGAATATATTTTTCTACTTTAAGAGTTTTGTTGATAAAATAGATTTGCTTTAAATCAGTTAACTCAACTTTTGCTTTTGTATGACAAGAAGAGTTTATTTTTGAAAGATTTGAAGATTTTTTAGAAGATAAGAAAGCATAATTAATTACTTGTGGATAATTTTAGAAGAATAAATAAAATATTTAATATATTTTATTTTTGAAGATTTTAATTTAAATAAATTTGCATTTTATTTAAATTTAGAAGAATGAAAGATTTAATTAAATAATTAAAATTATTTAATTATTTAGAAGAATAAAGTTGATATAGATGAAATTAATTAAATAAATGTAATTTATTTAATTAGATGGGAGGAAATGAATCAAATAAATAAATTTATTTATTTATTTATTGATAGAGAAATATGAAGATGAAATAAATATTTAAAATATTTAAGTAGAGTCATGTCATTTTTAGGTCTATACATTTTGCCCTTCTTTGATGCAATGTGTTTTATTACGTTGTTTCAAAGAATTAGAATTTTTGACAGTGATACATGCCCCAGTTTGCCCCTGGTACAGGTTTAACGATGATAGGATGCCCCCCTCGGGAGATTGGATGGGAAGAAGGCAGAAGGTCGTGAGACGAACAATCTCACGATGAAGAAGAGGAGAAATAGGTTAGGGTGAAGAAAAAGCTGAATGATATGCGATGCAAGATAAAATGATAACACACACAAGCAAGTAAGCAAGTATGCACAAATGATATAAGAACAAACAAGGTATTGCCCCTATCAAGTGATAAACCAACGATATACTGATAACGATATACAATAGTGTTTTCATGGTGGGGAACGATAGATCCCTAGAGCAACACAAAGGATAGTGTCTAGTTTTAAGAAATGAAACATGTCATGTAAGACGCGTGGGTTGGTCTGATTTCGACAATACAACACTTGTATAAGACAATTGATTGATTATAACTGATTGAGTTGGATTACAACCATACAAGGATCAAGACCACTAATTGTGAGTGGATCATTTGACAAGATTGACTTGACTTGATTGGTATGGATTAAGGATGGACTTGCATGTGGATCATTGCTCGGATTGATAGCTAGAACTGTTGATGAGAGATATGAAGACAGATAGAAATTTGATTGATAGAAGAATGACTCAACAAAAGAAATCACAAGCTTTTATTTATAAACATTGATACTCTGCATAGAATTTTTATTGCATGGGATATGGATATGAAATGTAATTGGATATGTTATGGATATGGATAAGGAAGGCTTTCTAGATATGTTATGGATATGGATTGTCATCTTGATATTGCAAGTCTTTTGCTTTCATCATTGGGCAGTTTTTGTTTCTTTGCTCGTTTTGAAATGTTGTAAGAAAATACAAGCATCTAGGTATAATTAGACCGAGATGAGCTTAGTACTTCTTACATGGATTTTGATATAGCAAGTTGATACAAGCATCTAGTCAAACTTGAATCTAGATGACTTGAACACTTCTTGTGTTTCAACAGACAAGAATTGCCCTTTTTCATGTTCAGACTTCGGAAGTCCTCGATGATCTTTTGCTGATCATGTCATTAGACAAAAGTTGTCACATTACTAAAGTTTGATCCACAAGCAGTAGACAAAGAAAAA
Organism: Cunninghamia lanceolata; assembly: GCA_027924645.1. Classification (NCBI taxonomy): domain Eukaryota; kingdom Viridiplantae; phylum Streptophyta; class Pinopsida; order Cupressales; family Cupressaceae; genus Cunninghamia; species Cunninghamia lanceolata. The sequence continues at coordinate 855,737 of BSBN01001051.1, read as the reverse complement.
TATTATGCCCCCATCATAGCATCTCTAGCTTTTGGCATCCTTGAGTAGCATAGGAAGACATAATGACAAAAATCCAAGGCCTTGTAAGTTAACCTGTTTACAAAGCATTCTTGCATTAGATGTGTCTTTTTGCCATAATTGATATAGAATTGGTTTGAGTGTTTCGGTATGGTACTCTGCTTTGGACAGGTTGATATTTTTGTGCCAAGGTTTTTGTTTGGAAGCTCTGCTTTGCTGCGCATGCTTGTCTAGTGAAAGGTATCACAATCCTTTATTGGTATCCTCTTAGAAAAAGTGGCATTCAAGAATCCAAATCCGTAACTAGGTTGAGGAGTTGCCCATAATTTAGACAAGGATCGACTTATCGTGGGTGACATGACAACAGACAATGGAGAGATGGACCCTAAGGGATTGACCTAGTGCCTCGAGGGCTCATTGTTAAATAGCCTTGCCTACGTGACGATGTAGAGGCAATGTAGTTCGGGGTGACCCTGATGGGCCTAAGACCTAGGTGATGGTAAAGATGTAGAAATGGTACAGACAACAGGACATACGACACTGGATAGAATGGATAGAAAGGAAGGGACGGAGCAGAGCGAAGCCTCAGGGGCACATTAAGAATGGCCTTGCCTACGTGATAGCTCAGAGGTGACATAGTTCGACAACGGTTCAAAGGACTGGTTCAAGATGAACGATATGATGGACACAAGAGACATGAGGTCACAATAGATGGAGGAAGTGGTTTGTCGCAAATAGCGCCTGTTTACCAGGTTTTCACCACTTGCTTTTATTTGCACAGAAGCTAAAAGTACACATGACGCCTATTTGCCAGGTTTTCATCATGGTACCTATCCTAGGCACCTGTTTCCCAGGTTTTCACCAGAGGATGATTTTTTGTTATTTTCTCATTTTTAAAATTTTTTCGCTTGTTTTTGACATTTTTCAATTTTTTATTTTTATTTTTTAAGGGCTCCCTTGCCTTGGGGTTTTAGGTATAGAACTTGCGAAGATGCATGCTGTTGATAGGATCATCAAACAATTCACCTTTAGACGTAGCCAATTGATATGCCCTTGACCCATAGACTACAATGATGACATAGGGACCCAGCCAGTTAGGTTTGAACTTGCCTTTTCTTTCTCGATCTTGCTAATTTCTGGGATTTTCTTGGAGGACTAGATCACCAACTTGGAATACTCAGGGTTTTATCCTGTGGTTATAACTTCTGGAGATCCATTGTTGATAAGTTTTTAGGTGGTTAAAGGCCTGTTGCCTTCTCTCTTCGAGCAACTCTAACTCTTGAAGTCTGGACACTTTGTACTCTTCATTAGATATGAGGCCTTTTAATGAAACTCACAAGGATGGGATCTCGACATCAATGGGCAAGATGGCTTCAGATTTGTAGACCAGGGAGTATGGTGTTGAATCTGTGGGTGTGTGGATACTTGTACGGTAGGACCACAGTGCGAGGTTTAATTGAACATGCCAATCATGGCCGACATCATTAACAATATTCTTTAGGATTTTCAAGATAGTTTTATTTGATGCCTCAGCTTGGCCATTGCCTTGGGGGTAATAGGGGGTTGAAAAGTGGTGCTGGATATGAAATTTGTCACATAGTTCCCTGACATCTTGATTTTTGAAAGGGCGTCCATTATCCGTGACAATGGACGAAGGGATACCATAGCGACAAATGATATAGTTCAAGATAAAGGAGGCAATCTGCTTGCCTGTGATATTGGCTAAGGGCACGGCTTCAATCCACTTCATGAAGTACTCGGTGGTGGTGATTATGAATTTATGGCCGCTGGACGAAGGAGGGTGAATCTTGCCCACTAAGTCGAGTCCCCATTGACAGAAATGCCAAGGAGTCGTTAATGGCTGCAGCTCTTGTGCTGGTGCATGTATCAGGTTCCCATGGATTTGGAACTTTTTGCACTTTACAAAATGATAGGAATCTTGTTCCATGGTTGGCCAGTAGTATGCCATACGTATGCGTTTCTTGGCTAGGGTAGGGCCACTAGAGTGGGTCCTGCATATATCGTCGTGTACTTCGCTCAGGACAGTTTGATATTCCTCACTATCGAGACATCTAAGGAGAGTACCATCGAGCCTCTGCGATATAGGGTATTGGTGACAAGGGCATACTGGGATGCCTGACAGATGAAGTTTTATTTTTGGTTACTAGAGAGATCGGGTGGGAGGGTATTCTCTTTAAGATAGGCAAATATTTTTCCATAGAGGGGGGAATCAGCTCTGACAATGTGGCAAATGATATGGGATTTAGGGGTGTCATATGCAGGATAGGACACTAGCTGTACCAAGAACTATTGATTATTTGGAATATCGAGGAGAGACGCAATCATTGCCATGGCGTCTGCAGCTTTGTTCTCAATCCTTGGTATCTGCTTAAAAGAGATCTTGACAAAGTATTCTTTGAAGTCATCTACCATTCATTTGTAAGGGATTAATTTCTCATCTTTTGTCTGGTAGTTGTCATTTACTTGATTTATGACCAGCTGTGAGTCACCATATACCTGAAGTTCTTGGATATTCCATTCAACTGCTAGCTTGATACCAATGACTAGGGCTTCATACTCTGCCACATTGTTAGTGCAAGGAAACAGTAATCTGTATGATTTAGGAATGGTGTCGCCACTAGGGGTGATCAACAAAATACCTGCTCTCGATCCATGCTGAGTGTATGATCCATCGAAATACATTTTCCAAGTTGTTGTGGTTATGTGAAAGATAGATTCATTTGGAAATTCGAAACTCAAAGGGCTATCATCTATTAGAGGTGCATCTGCCAGTTGATCTGCAAGTACTTGGCCTTTTATTGCTTTCCTGTCTATATACTTGATGTTGAATTCGCTGAGAAGCATGACCCATTTGGACAATCTACCTGTTAAGGCTACTTTGTTGAGTAAGTACTTGAGTGGATCAAATTTTGCTATTAGTTTGACAGAATGTGACAACATGTAATGTCTCCACTTTTGTGAGGCAAAGACTACATTGAGACATGCTCTTTCAATTGGCGTGTATTGCAGTTCATACCCAACAAGTGTTCGACTGATATAGTATATTGCTTGTTCTTTCCCTTCATAATTTTGCTGTGCGAGGAGAGCTCCTAGAGTTGTTGGTGTGGCCAAGATATACAGTAGCAGAAGTTTACCCTAGATCGGTGGCATCAATATAGGTGGCTTCATGAGATACTCTTTTAACTGCTGAAATGCCTGTTCACATGAATCATTCCATTTGAAAGGGACATTCTTATGTAGTAGGTGAGACTTGTTTGCCAATTGAGAAATGAACCTTCTGATAGATTGTAGTTTTCCCTGTAGAGACCTTAGTTGAGTGAGATTCTTAGGAGGTGGCATTTCCATGATGGCCTTCACTTTAGCTGGGTCGACTTCAATTACATTGGCAGACACTATGTATCCAAGTAGCTTACCTGAGGTAACTCCAAACATGCACTTCTTTGGATTGAGGCGCACATTAAACTATTCTAGTCTTTTGAAGATTTTGTCTAGTACTGCCAGGTGTCCTTCTCTTGTGAGTGATTTTGCCAGAATGTCATCAACATAGTCTTCCATTATAGTGTGCATCATGTCATGGAAGATTGTTGTCATAGCCGGCATTTTTCAAACCAAATGGCATGACACACCAAAAATAGGTGCCCCAAGGACATGTGAATGCAGTCTTGTGTTGGTCTTCAGGTGCAATTTTTATCTGGTTGTATCTAGAAAAACCATCCATTAGTGATAGCATGGTATGTCCTGCCATGAGATCTACAATCATGTCAATGTTTGGCAAGGGGAAATCATCTTTCAGACAAGCTTTGTTCAGGTCCCTAAAGTCATTACATATTCAGACTCTGCCATCTAGTTTGGCAACTGGTACTATGTTTGAAACCCACTCAGGATAGTCTATTGGTCTGATGAATCCTACATCTAACAGTTTCTTCAGCTCTTCTTTCACCATGAGGGCTACATGTGGGTGCATCTTTCTGAGTTTTTGCTTTACTGGCTTAGCTCCTGGAGCTAAAGATAAGTGATGCATTATGAGATTCAGATCTAGCCCTAGCATGTCTACATATGTCCAAGCAAAGTTGATTTGTTTCCTTTTGAAGAAGTCGGTAAATGCTAGCTTTTCTTGTTCTATTAAAGACTTTGCCATGTGGATCATTTTGGGATTATCGCCTGTGCTGACATTGATCAGCTCTGCTGGTTCTATCAAGATTGAAAATCTCTCCTGATGTGTAAGATTGGGTAGAGGGTCAAGCCTTCCATCCTTCGGTGCCTCAGATAGGTTTTCACCATTAGATACGTCTATATTTTTACTTTTTTCACGATCTAACACTGCCGTAGAACGGTTTTCACCATTAGATCTTTCTTTCATTTTAACATTTTTGAGACTGAAAGGCTTGGCACTCTCTCCAAAATAGGCCTTCTCATTGAGTTCTATAGCATAGCCAGTTCTGTGGTCCCTTGCAGGTATATGATCTCTAAGCTCAAGATAATCTATGATGGCTTCATCGTTCTCAAAGATAGTACCTTGTAAGTCCCAATCTATGAGTTCTGGGTACACTAATGGTAAGGGATCATTGGGTTGGTCTGGTTCGATGGTGTTGATGGTTAAGATAGAGTTGTTAAAAGCACGAACGGAGTCTGCGATGGTACTCTCTATTAGCGGATCCGTCAAGGGGGGTATCATTCTTTCCTCACGACTTTCACTATCGTTATTATGCGGGTCAGACTCAAGTGCTCTAGCCCTTGGACCTTGTCTCTCATTTACATGGGTTGGGTCATACTCGTGGACAACATCAATGCCTTTGTCATCACAAGATAGCTCAAAGAGGCTATCCCATTCATATTCATTGGAATCAGTCTCACTTCCCAATTGCAGTTGCTAAATTTGATCAACCAGATTACTAGCAAATGTTTTTGGTTGTTTTCCCTTATTCATCTTTGCTCTATTGGTTCTTGATGTGCCAGTGTAACCTAGCCCTGTAGTGTCTTGGGCTATCAAGGTATGAGGTTGGATGGGTTTAGTGATACCATCTTTTTGTGAACCGAGTGGACCGTGTCCTTCATACCCCATTATTTGTCGCATTTGGAATCCTTGACCATATTGTTTAGTTTGTATAGTGTGATGGTCTTGTTGTGTGGATGAACTGTCTTCATCCTTGTATAACCATTGTAGGATATCCTTTTCATCACTCTCATCTTCGAGGCTTCCCCATTTGATAAATAGGCCTTTGGTAGCTTTGTCTGCCTTGGGTTTTCTCAGAGTAGGTCTTCCATATGATCTTGGAGATAGGGGGAGTTGTGCCAAACAGAGGGATTGGGAGATTGTGTACTCACCCAAGCCCTTATCTTTGAGCCTAAGGTCGGGTTGGGAAGCTTTTAATGTGGAAGCAAGTGAAGCTGGGTCAACACAGGATGAAGATGAAGCAGAGGTACAGTTGTTAGGAATCACCACTTCAGGTTTAGATTGAATGGAATTACAATACTGAAATGGGTTGGGGTCACCTTGAATGGTGATCTCTTGACCTTCGTATGGAAATTTGATACATTGGTGGTATGTTGATGGTACTACTTTTAGAGCATGTATCCATGGTCTCCCAAGTAGAATGTTGTATGCTAGCTTCATATCGAGGACTTGGAAAGCCACATCTTTTACTATAGGTCCCACTCTGATTGGTAAAGTAACAATTCCCTTGGAAGTTCTCTCCTCCTCATCATAGGCTTTGATAGTGATTTTCATTTTCAAATCTATAGCTTTCTCTGAAAACCCCAATGCAAGGATTAGCTTCAAGGTGCAAATATTCAAACCAGCCCCTCCATCAATTAGGACCCTCTTTATCTTGTGTTTGTGAATGAAGGCTTCAATATGAAGAGAGACGTTATGAGGTTGGGTGATTGACATATCATCCTTTTTAGTGAATGATAGGGAGTGAGGTGAGGTAATGTGACCTACCATGGTTTGAAACTATTCTTCAACGAGGTTTGTTGGGACAAAGGCTTCTATTAAATCTTTGTCAAGTATGGCCCTATGAGACGGGGATAGACGCAGAAGTTCTAGAATGGAGATATGTGCAGGTGTCTTATGTAGCTGATCCAAGATACTGTACTAATTAGCCATAGAGGCAGAGGCTCCTCTAAGAGTGACTCTATTACTACAGATGGTAACGTTACAATCTGGATCTTTGTTTATAATGATCACATTGATGTGTGATTCACCTTCTGAGATGTGGTTAACAACATAGTCAAAGGCAATGTTTGTGTAATTGGCGTTGTTATTTCCACTGTTGTTTGGTTGGAAGGCCCCCCTGCTCATAGTTGGGAAGAGGATCCTTGAATGCCTGATGATCACTATTAGAGGTATGTCCGTCAAGTGACACTTTGTTTTTCTCAATCAAATCTTGGATAGTGTGCTTTAGCACAATGCAATCGTTGGTTTTGTGCCCCCTGTTTCGGTGGAACTCACATAAGTCATTGTCGTTCCACCAAGGAGGTTTGACTTTTGGTTCATATTCCTGTGCAGTTGGAAGCGTTATGATCTTACTCGTGACTAACTTCTGTAGGGTGGTTTCCAATGATTCTCCCAAAGATGTGAATTTTCTCCTAGGTTGAAAATTTGTAAACCGTGATTCAGTGTTTCTTGTTTTGTTTTGTGGGGTGTTGTTTTGAGGAGTTGATAAGTTGAAGATTGGTTGGTTAGGTGCCGCATTCTTGGCATCTACTACCCTGTCATTTACAATTTTTTTGTTCTTTGTCCAGAATCTTGGTTTGCCTACATTGGTGTTGCTACTAGGAGTGTCCTTATAGAGCTTTATTTGACCTTTTGCGATTAATGCTTTTTCGATGATTAGATCGATCTCAATGACCTTGCTAAAGGAAGTAGGACATTAGACTTGTATCTAATAGCTTAGGTTGGTTTGTAAATTATGGACAAACATTTCCAGCATTTGTTTTTCAGGTATTTGATGTGGGCACTTACTTGCCAGTTGTCTCCATCTTTGTAAGAAGGCGGCAAAATATTCTCCACCTTTTTGCTTGTTGTTACAAAAATCTAAGATTGAGGTGTCATGCTCAATATTATAGGAGAAGTGTGTGACAAATTTGTCCACAAGTTCGTTAAATGTTCTAATGCCAGGTGGTAGTCTAGAAAACCATTCCATGGCTTTTCCTCCCAAGCTTCTTGAGAATAGTCGCATAAGGTAAGTATCATTGTGTTCGACTTCAAGACAAGCAACATTGAATTCCCTAATGTGGTCCCTTCGATCACCCTTTCCTCAATATTTATCAAATTTTGGCACCTCAAATTTAGAGGGGAAAGGTATCATGATCAAGGTTCTATCAAAGGGATATGGTGAAATATCCTCTAGGGAGTAATGCTTAGTTGATGCTCCTGTTTGCATCTCCATGAATTATTGTTGTAAAGCTTGGATCTGTCGGGTCATTAAGCTCAAGGCATCCGTAGAATCAATGGTTGCTTTGCTTCTGTCTACGGGTATTTCCTCATGTGTGCTTCCCTCAGGGTGTCTTTCTTCCTCAGATTCTTTTAGAGCTTCTATGTCAAAATCTTTAGGGAGCTTGACTCCTAGATGTGCTAGGTGTAGAAAGAATTTGGTAGGATCTTGGGCAAGTACTCTATCCATTAAGCATTGAAATTTTCAGTCTTGCTGCGTTTGAAGGACCTCTTCCATAGAGATTTCCTCCTCACTTTCATGAGAGTTTGGGATAGTTTTCTCTGCCATTTCAATCTATTTTTGTTTTTGCAATCTTGTTAAGACCATGCAAGGTGACGAGAGATGGGATGGAATGAGCTTGAGCAAGGTGCTAGAATGTGACAAGATTTGAGCAAGTTTCTCCTTAGATCTAAGTGGTGTCAAACACGTTGGGTGTACAAAATGATAGTCAAAGTAAAGATGATAGAAATCCATTTACTTGATGTGGACTAGTCTTGCCAAGCCACTAGTGGAGTTCCGATAGAGAAGGATAAGTGATCCTTGATAGTGGGGACTCACTAGGTTTGCTTGAGGTTTGATGCGATCAAGAATAGCTTGGTTCTAACCTTGTTGGATTTTGGAAGAATTTTGCGAGATTTTGGATGATGAAAAATAGTTATGGTGTGGAAAAAGAGGGAAATGGTTGACTTGCATGATTCTAATCAGATCTTGGAAAACTGAGGCAGGTTTGAAATGGCTTTTGAAAAGTTGAAATTTTTTTCTCTTGGAAGGTATGAAATAGCTTTCTGTTTTGGATGCGCAGCAGTTAAATGCGCCAGAATAGAGTATACATGCACCACCAGTCAGATTAAATGCGCAACTCTGGTATTTTTTCAAATGCGCTACAACAGGTAGCAGATGCATTGTAAGTCTACGCAAATATGCCATAGGTCGATGTAAAAGCGCTGTTCTGGTTTTTTAGTTTGAAACTGCAAAATTTTGGAACATTTTTCAAGATTTTTCTATTTTTAGGTGAAAACTTGGTCTTTTCTTGAATTTTGAGTTTCAATTATGGCAAAAGACACAGCAAGCGCATAGAAGTTTTCATGATTTTTATCTTTTGTTATTTTTTTTGTATTTTTGGACTTTTTGACACAAGAACAAGTACAACCTAGGCTAGGTTAGGACAGTATTTGTCGAATCCCCTAGTTGTGCATATTCAAAGCGTGTAGCTCCAGGATCTAGTAGCACCGGCTCCCCTCCACAGCACTCACTTCTTACACATACCATATCCAGGTTTCCTTAGGCTTGTACCCCCACCAAACCTTAGGATTGTCCCTGCTACCTCTACTAAGAATCACATGAATCAGGGCTGCTTCAAAGGCTCCGCCTTTTGTGTCAACAAATAGGGGTTTTTGGTATACTAAACAAGGGGCTAAGTAGTCAAGGCAACCGTTCGAGTGGTTACACGTACGGCAGCACTACTCTCCGTTATGGAGTCTCCCAGCCTCCAAGGGTTACACCTTGGAGGGTTTTGAGGGAGGTTGGCTGTCGGTGTAACACAACAACACTCCTTGTAGGAAGCTTTCGCCTCAAGCATAATTTATTTTAAGTGGATTGGTAGGGCTCGACTTTAGCCTGTTACCACTCAGGGTCGTTCCCACTTGGACAGGTGGGCATGCAAGGGCAGGCCCCTCTAAAGGTTATACAAAGGGAATAACAAGTTTGGCATTCTGGTCACCCAGTAAAGGGGAGATCATAAACCTATTGTCATTCAACAAACATAGAAGATAGTGATTAATCCAAACCTAGTTAAAAGGAAAAAACTAAATGTGCTATCTACTTGGGCACTCACGCATTTGTTAACTTTGAAGTGTTTAAAAGATAGCAATGTTCATTCCATTTGTGAGATAGTAATGTTCTAACTAAGGAAGGATAGCAATATGCCAAGATAGTAATAATGCAAAGATAGCAGTGGTTCAGTTACTATCCTCCTAGTTAAAGACTAAGTGAAATTTGTATGCATTTTTTTTAACTTTTTCCCTTAATTAATCTAAGTGAATTAATCAATGCAGCTAAATGATCTATCTAGCTCTTACTCCTGCAAAAAAAATGTTAACATTAATCAGAAAAATCAGAAGAAATCCTAAAAACCACAGTACAAATTAGATGCACCGCTATACAGTCTGAATGCGCAGAAACAAAGGTTGTAAGCGTCGTTGTACAGATGCACTAAGATAGATGTCAAAAGCATAGGAAGAATAGATAAAAGTGTTAATTCAACAGATGTGCTGTAAAATAGTATGAAAGTGCCGTGTATTAGGATGCATGCGCCGAAGTTACGCAGGCGCCGGAATAGGAGGTAAAAGCGCCGGAATAGGGGATGTATGTGCCGTAGTTGTAAAAGCATTAGAACAATGGTCAGATGTGCTGGCTTGGAGGATGTAAGTGCTAGAAGACTATGTGCACTGTAACAGGTTGTAGATGCACCACGGGATTGCTCAGATGTGCCGATTGAACCTGTCAGAAGCCTGTACGAAACCTATCACTAAGAAACTTAGATTTTGGTTAGATTAGGGGCAAGGGCCCCACGGTGGGCGCTAGAAATGTAAGGGTAAAAATGGGATAATCAAATGAATAATAAAAACCCAAACATCAATGGAATATGAAGATAAAAGGAGATTTAAAATGAAATAGAGAGAAGATACTCACAACCTTTTACCTTGCGACTTCCATTGTTCGTCTTTTCTTTCTTGATCTTGTGGTGATGAAAATGGCCCTCAGGAAGCTTGCTTCCTTGCTTCGATTCCTCAAGATGACAAGGAGAAGTGGCTCTGATACTTGGTGTGTTAAAGATGAGCTTCAACACACTATGTAATGGATGGATGATGAATGGTATGAAAGTGGTGTGTCAATGGCGCACTATAGTTCCTGCAGCATAAGTTTACTCGAATGATGGATATGAAATGAAGAAGAAGAGAGTTGTATTTATAGAGTTGTGTGAGAGAGGATCAATAGTTGAGAAAGAATAAGAAGATCAACGGAGGACAATGTTCAAGAGAACATGCATGAATAGAAGAAGGACATGTGTCATTCAAAAAGAAGCTTTGTTGAGTTAACTGCTTTCTTGATGAGGATGAATTTTCATTTTCTTAAATTAGAATATATTTTTCTAATTTAAGAGCTTTGTTGATAAAACAGATTTGCTTTAAATCAGTTAACTCAGTTTTTGTTTTTGTATGACAAGAAGAGTTTATTTTTGGAAGATTTGAAGATTTTTTAGAAGATAAGAAAGCATAATTAAATAAATAAATTTATTTAATTACTTGTGGATAATTTTGGAAGAATAAATAAAATATTTAATATATTTTATTTTTGGAGATTTTAATTTAAATAAATTTGCATTTTATTTAAATTTGGAAGAATGAAAGATTTAATTAAATAATTAAAATTATTTAATTATTTAGAAGAATAAAGTTGATATAGATGAAATTAATTAAATAAATGTAATTTATTTAATTAAATGGGAGGAAATGAATCAAATAAATAAATTTATTTATTTATTTATTGATAGAGGAATATGAAGATGAAATAAATATTTAAAATATTTATTTAAGTAGAGTCATGCCATTTTTAGTTGTATACACTTATTCTTGGATGTTTTCTAAAAGGCAAAAAAAAGTAAACCCTCTAAAACTGTATGTTTATGCAGCTATTTGAAAATGCTCTCCATGTTAGGATTTGACTCTACACCCTGAGATAGGCACTAGTCTTGGGTTAGGGGGATTTCATGGTTCAAATCCTAGTCTTGCAACCGAAACATATAAAGTAAAATCATTTCAAAATCTCAATCTTTTAGGTTTTCAATAGTAGGGTCTAGGTGCTACATGCTCTCAAATTTAACCTAAGGAGATAGTCCAAGAATATTGCCATTCTAGGGTTTATCTTACAAATCTTGGTCCATACATGAGAGCATTCTACCTGAGTTAGTCAAGGATAAATCTTTTTGTTGTGAATGAGGGATACTCTCCTAGGTGCAGTAGAACCTAAAGTGCAGGGGAGACAAGTGCAAACAATCTCTCGTCTTTGTTGGCTAAGTCCTGTAGTAAACCTGATTAGAAGAACTGGAAAACCTTTAGGGTTTACTTTCTGCTGATTTTGGGACGACCACAATCCAAACGAGTTCTCTACATATCTTATTCACATAGACACCATCAAGAATCAACATCTAAGATCATACAAGAATTCAATTCACATCTGTTTAGCGTGAAAATTGATAGTTTGTTTAAGCTAGGTTAAATACTACCATTTCCATCGCTAAACATTGGGAGGACAAGGATCGAGCTTGTGAACAAGCTTCTAATCACTTTGTCTATCCCTTATGATCACGTGGTTATGAAACCTAAGGCCCTAATCAAGATTTTATCAAGTGTTTTCCTTTCAACCAAGTAAAACCCTAATTATGCCTTAAATCAAAAATATATACAGAAATTGATGAAGTAACTGGTAAAACTGATTAGAGAAGTGCAGAGGGAGGGTTTCAAAGATAGTGTACCTAGATTCTGAGGGCTGCATGGACTAGGGCACCCGCTCGAGTGTCCTGAAAGTTCTCGAATAGGAAAATCTTCTGCACATGGTGTCTGAGACTGTCGAAAGGCTTCTAGATCCCAGAAATAACCCCCTGTTGGACTAGGGCACCCGTTCTAATGTCCTGCAAGTCTCAGAATCTAAAAATTTGAAAGTCTGTCACAATTGTACCCATAATATCCTTCTTCCTGTAGTTTCTTTTCACTGGAACCTGTAAAACACAATCTGCACATATAAAGGAAGGAAATTGTTGCAGCTATATAGGATCTTGTCTCAGTCAAGCCCTGTCTTTGGTATTTCTACCTCAACAATAGCCAGAGATAAAGATTTACAGAAGTGTGTGCAAACCTAACAATGCGTTATGCATAAAATCAAACCCTAGATATCTCAATCAAGGGAAGATCAATAACTTGCTTTGCATCAATAAACACATATAACTTCACCTCAAGGAGATGAGATAAATGAAGACTTGCATGAAAAAGAAGGCGAAGAAGCAATGTCTGTGGAGGATCTCCAAGCTTACTATTGGAGGATTCAACCCTTCTCCCGATCATGTAAAAGGTGTACAAACCCTAGGAAGAGAAAAATAGACTCAAGATCTTAATTCCTAATCTTCATCCATTGTCTCCAAGATAGCAAATAAAGAATACTTTGAAGAGCTTCAACAAGTCACTGATATTCAATGACAATTGCAGTAAAGTTTTGGCATCAAGCTTACATAAGAATTGTGTCTGATAAAATGATTTGCAAATGTCTTTTTATATCAAGCTTTAGGGAATTCAAATTTTGAAATAACGTCTCGATATCACACGAAAACTGAGAATTTAAAAATGGAATCTCGAGGCACTCGGTAGGAACCGACACCCCACCAAAATTCAAAATCCCATGAAATGGGGGAGGACTAGGGCACGGGCACCCAAGTCTTAGCCCATAATTTCAGATCAGATCTACATTTTTGGGGGTCCTAGGGACCCAAATTTCAAATCTCTTTTCTGAGTTTTATCAATAAATTACCTCAAAAGGTGAATAAACTGCTCCTAAACTTAGTCAATTAGGGTTTCAGGAAGGCTGAAAAGAAAAGGTTGAAAGGTCACCAAGAGTGAGGAGCTAAACCGAGGGAAATTGTACCATTCCATACAAGAGGACAATTTCTGACATTACATTTAGCCCCCACTTTAGTGGCCATATGACACTATGTGCATATGCAACTAAAGGAAAGTAAAATGCATCAATCATGAAAAGGATACCCAAAAGGATACTATAGAGGAAGCCAAAGCATTGTCATTGAGAAGGAAGAAGCCCCCAAGTCTACAATCTTGGAAGACCACATAGTTAGGAACCACAACCTATAAAGGAACACTTGTTAGAGAAATCAAAATCAAATCAACCTGCAACCACCACCAAATGAGTCAGTATCAGAAAATGCTAAGGGGGTTGAGTGATGAGGCAGGGAGGAAATCGAGGGAGACATATGCCCCCCCTTGTTTCTGCTTGCTTAGTCTGAGAGTAGAAACAAGGATATATCCATGTGTCAATTTCAAGGGAAATGTGTTATGAGGGTCATACAACGCTCAAACGCCACATTGGGGAAGGAAGAGAGTAGAACTAGGATTCCAATGCGACAAACGACACTAGAATCAGAGTTCGTCAGCTCAAGAAAAGGGCTAAAGAGTGAAAGAGCACACTTTTGCACCTAGTTAGGGATAGGATTTCTCACTCACTTACATTATGTAAAAAGGAGTTGTCACTTATCACTTATCACTTAACTCATTCTTGTTTCTTATCATTGCAGAGAGAGAGAAGAATAGGAGAACAACCATGCTGAGCTGACATCCATACCATCCACCACAACTGGAGATGCTCCAAGCTTGAGTGGCGGAGAGATGCTTTGAGGCTAAGGTAGGGTCCTGATTCCATCCTTCTGTCATCTTTCATTATTTTCACGTTTATCGATGTCTGTGCCAAGAGGAGAAGGTGGACAGGGTTCCCAGATAGGGGCGCCTGGGTCCACCTAGGGTGCTAGAGTCTCTCTGGGTGCCCTAGTCCCACAAGGGTGCCAGTGTCCCTCTGGGGCATCCTAGTCTTCCTGGGGTGCCTTGGTCCACAGAGGACACATGCCCTAGGCATAGGCATTCTGTTCAGTTCGTGTTAGCTTATTTTGGTTTCTAGCGAGGATTTTGATACTCTTGCTTTCTTTCCAATCTGTAGGATGTCCCTGAGATGCGTGAGCACATAGGTGGTCATCTGATGGCACTTATGCGAGAGCATGCTAGCACTTTGACTGCCGTAGAGAGAGAGCATTTACAGACGGTGGGCTTATGGTGGGTGTTTGAGATGCCTACAATCAGATTCCATTATGTGATGCTTATGGCACTGATGGAGAGATGGGATGCAGATACATCCACATTCCATTTACCGACTGGCGAGATTACCATCACACTGGAGGATGTATTTAGGATCCTTCGATTGTCGATCCGAGGAGAGACAGTAAGGGTTGTTGGACATCACTTAGCGGAGTATACTCGCGAGAGTTAGCTATACTTCTTGGGTCGCACTATTTCATAGGCAGAGTGAGGACATATTCAGCTCCATTTACTAGAGCAAGGATGCATAGACATTCCCTTATTATGGAGGATCATGATTGTCACAATCGCACTAGCTATCACACCAGATGGACAAAAATATTTAGGGTGAAAATTGATAGTTTGTTTCCTGAAACTCAGATGCGAAGGACACTAGAGTGAGCACCCAAGTCCTGGAAGTGCTCCTGTGTCCTTTTCTTCAGATCCTGAATCCTTGATGCCTGCCAATCCTTCTTGCAACTCAACTTTTCCCAAATGTGACACCTGTAATATGCAATCACAAGACTTGGTTTGGGGGTTGTGGTGTTTAGAGGCTTGCCTCAGTCAAGCCCTGGAGGACACTTAAGTCTCCAAACACCGTTGTGAGATAAAGAGTGTGTGCCCTTGTGAGGCAGAGGCAAAAACTAGAGGAATGAGTGATGAAAACATAATATTATGTCACCTTGTAGTGAAGTTCTCATGGGAGGAAGATGCTCTTCATGCCATGAGGAAATTGATGCTCAAATCTACAAATATCAACACACAAAACACACAAGTCTACTCTTGCAACACAATAGAAAGCCTTGAATCACCTTGAGAACACTTGAACATCACAATTTCCATCTACTTGAAATCTAGTTTACAAATGAATGCCTAAACATGATTTTATATGCAACTACAAGCACTCCTGCCAAGATTTTAAAAATCAAAACTTACCGTGTCGGAAAAAGGACCAAATAATGGTCATAAACTGACACTCAGAAATTAGGGTTGCCCCAAAATAGGGCAAGACTAGGGCGTGGGCGCCCAAGTCCTCCCCACTATTTTGGGTAGGGTACAGCTCAAGGGGTCCACCTAGGTCTAATTTGCCATGGAACCTAGGTCTCACTCCATCGGGATGCCAAAATATGAACTAAGATGTCCTAAATGCATACTAAAGACCTGGGAGCTAAACCTTATGAGGGAAAAGCCCCCAAGGGGACATTTTCTGATGTTACATTTAGCCCCCACTTTAATGTATGCATAAACGCAAGGCCAATACATGCATTAAAGTAAGGTCACAAACACAACAAACACACCAAGCACAAAGAAGACATGCCAATCACATAGAATATAGTAACAGGAACGCAAAACACAGAGAAGATAGTTACAGTCACGCAGAACACAGAGAAGACAGTCAATGCATAGAAGACACATTAATGCATGGAAGATAGTAATGATATCTTTTCTTTTCTTTTTTCTCATATATATGAAATGCAAATCCAAGTACTAGAAAGTAAACAAACCTCCCATAATACAGGATGCACTCATCGAGCAAGTCTTTAGACTATATATATGGGGCAACACACATGCAAGACACACAAAATCTCCCAAAATGTAGGATGCACTCATCGAGCAAGTCTTTAGACTACATATGGGGCAACAAACACTCCATACAAAACAAGCACGCCAAAACACACACACTTGAAGACACGGAGAAAACATGACAGACAAGCGATGGAGTGTACCTATTTCTAGGTCCAACACCATGTCAGGCACATTACAGGTACACACTAATGATTGGGCTTCACCACAACAATCACCAAAAACATGCTTAAGGGTTGAGTTAGTCACAGAATCACTCCCAGCCTCCATAGAGGACTTTTGAAAATGACAGGATGATGCAATCTGCTTTGAGAAATACACCATTCCTGCCTCCACAGAGGGCTTAGGATAAAAAGGATATACACGATATCTCGCATCCACAAAGGGCTTACATGATTGATTGATTGATTGTAAACAAACTCAGGATGCAGGATGCACTCATCGAGAAAATATTTAGACTGCACATGAGGACAGACACATAGCTAACATCTACAACAGACAACTTGCCTTATATATGCCCCCAGCTTAAGGTGGTTGATATCAGTTATCGATATCAAGCATGTTAAGGTAGGAAGAAAACACACAAGGGAACACTGACTTTCACAAAGCCCGTGCCCCCCAGAGGTGACGTACTTTATGATCGCCAAATTTTCCCACAAACACATCCCTGCAAGAAACATGTTAGTGTCTACAGCATCATGATAAACAACAACATCAATGCATATGAATAACCACACAAAAAGCCAAGGTTATACAACAAATTCAGAGTTCGAGGATAACCATGGGGCTATATCATGAAGCTCTCTAAATCAAGTACTGCCAAGGCTAGATTCAAAGGCAAACAAAGGTGCACGGAGCAGTAGTATTGTTAAGGTTTGTAAATGCAACAGAAACATCATCAAATTCAACACACAAAAAGCACGAGTGCTTCCACTAGCCAAGTCTCAAATAAGATATACAACCCCATCGTCATATTAGGAACTAAGTCCATTTTTTTATTGCTCTCGAAAGGGACACTAGGTCTGCATCAGTATAAATGTTTGTCGTCATCCACCCGCTAGGTGGAAACACTAGAGGAAGGGAAACAATAAATAAGAGAAGAGAAACAAGTGTCTTAGGGATAGTCACGTAGGAGGGTTCCCCCAGGTCACCAACCACGATGCTATGTCCGTAAGACACAACACTCAACAATAAAATCAAAGAGAGAGCAATATAGAAGAATGATGATAAACATAGAAGAAGGTCACAACAGAGGCAATCTCCTGGTATCTTGAACCTTACGGGAGAATCAGGCGTCATCCCAGGAGGCCTAAACAACACATAACACATCACGGGGGAAGCGCATCATGAGAGAAATAAAGGGTTAGAGATACTTACTTGTAGGGCCCCTGCCGAGCTAGAAGTCAACAATTAAATCATTCTCTTTCCATTTACAAACATAAGATACTATTGCCAAGTCTTTGTAATTATTCTTTTGTTCATTCTTAAATGCTTCTTGGTTTGACTTAATGTTAGGTGGAATGTTTTCTTGTTGATGTTCATTAGTACACATATTTGCTATCCTCGTAGGTGGTGGGAGAAGCACATTATTTTGAGTGATATCAACATCCATCCTTGAAGGATTTAATGTGAGAGACTTCTCCTCATCCACTAGTGCTACATCCTTAGTGATGTCCAAATAACTTGAATATTCAATTAAAAGAGGGACATTAAAGATCTTCTCTTCCTTAGTGATATCCAAGGTATATGAACAATCAACTAAAGGAGCAAGATTGGTAGGATGATCCATAGAGGTTTCATGCATTGTAATAGAGTTTTTATTGTTGTTAGATGAAAGCTCATTGTCTACCCATGGAATGGTCTTTGTTGAAGGGGCTTATTCATTCACTAATGCTTCCTCTTAGCCAGGGAGAGCATTGGAATGGCAACGTGGTGATGGCTCTTCATTTGCTAATGCTTCATCTTGGCCAGAGTGAGCATTAGAATGAAGATTTGGTGGTATGATGTTAAGAGATGTGCCAATGAAATCATCCTCTTGCATCAAAGTGTCCTCATGAGGAGGAACAACCTTGGGAGAGGGATCATGAGGCAAACTGAAGTTATCATCACATGTTTTATCAATAGGTGCCATAGTAGAATTTCCCATAAAGTCATCCAAGGCTTCATATAACATTTTAAGATCATCACTAGTATATATATTGTTGATCAAGAATTTAGTGAGATCATCCAATTTCTAAGGGTATATTCCCATGAGAGTTGTGAAGCTATCAAAGTCACCTATATGGCAAAGAATTTCATATGTGGAGTACATAGAGAGATCAACATCATGAATGTGTGCTATTTGTTCCAGAACTTGAGGATATTTATCAGTGAATTTAGAGAAATGATCCATGTCTATGATGTATGCAAACAATTATTCCAAAGAATTAGCCATGATATATGTCTCCAAATGAATTTAAAATCATATTTTGACAGTTTTCCTAAAGTATGCAAAAGACAATTGCAAAACTATATGCAAAAAGTGACCTAGATGCTTAATTTTTTGTACTTTTTTCAATGCAAATGAATGAACCCAAAGGTGTTGTAAGGATTTGAGTCAAGGAAAGAAAGTTATTTGTTTGATATCAGTCCAAAACAACAATATGTTCCTTCCCAACACACTCTTGAGGCAAATCCAAGAAAATGCCAAGTCAAATTATAGTGAAAATATGTCAAAATAGACACTTTTTTCACCAAATTTCAATGCAAAAGAGAATAACAAAGGGTGTTGTGAGAAAAATTATGATGGAAAGAAAATAATATCAGTAATAACAACCACTTAGTGCTAAAATATCCAACACAACACACTTTTAGTACCACTTAAGGTAAAACACTAGTAAAAATATAGCAAAAATAGGTTATTTTCACAATTTTTCAATTCCAAGACCTAGCAAAAGAGGTGTTGTAATGAATATCAGGAGGTATAGAAAATAATATCAATGATATCAGTCACCTCAATCCATAAAATTGATCACAACACACTTGGAGTGCAAACTAGGTCAAACCCTAGGGCAAAAATAGCCAAAATGTGTAGTTTTTCACCGAATTTTCACTACAAGAGCCCGTTAAAAGGGTGTTTTGAAGATTTTTATGAGGAATATACAATGATTACCCTAATAACAGAAAAATAATGCCAAAATACCTTTCACAACATGCCTACGGTGCAAGTTTGGAGAGTTGATAAGGCCAAATTTAGTGAAAATCATTGTTTTTGAAGCCCTAGGTTTGAAATCTTGGGACAAAATGCTATGCGAATGTTTTGAAGTCCGATTTATGATTAAAATGAATTAATCTTAGATATTAAAATGATTTCCAATCCTTAATATGCAAAATGCCAATGCAAATCTAATCAAAATGCATGAAAATTGCTAGTTTTTGTTGAAATTTTCTACGCAAAAATGCAAATATTTTAAATCTAAATGCAAATTTACACTAAAATGCAAGGATAAAAACAAATTTTAATTTGAATGAGCCTCTAAAATCTATAGAAAAATATGAGAAAAAGATTTTGCCTACTAACCCTAGATTTTGGAATTACTAGGTTATATAAAATTGTCAAAATTTCCACAAAACCCTAGCAATTAAATGATGAAAATGTAATGCAAATTTTTGAATTTTTGGATTTTTATGTAGTTTATATCATATCTGATGCAAAAATCATGCATTAGGAAAATTTAGAAAGAACCGATGAAATTTAGTAAGACAAACAATGCAATTTTTTTGTATTTTCCAAAATTTTGAATTTTTTTGAATTTTTCTCAGTGCAATAAAGTGAATGATTATATGAATGAATGAAATCAATCCAAATCTGAAGACATACACTCAACAAGTTGTAATTTAAGTCCAAAAACATGGGTTCACCAAAATGTTTAGGGTGAAAATTGATAGTTTGTTTAAGCTAGGTTAAATACTACAATTTCCATAAGCATTGGGAGGACAAGGATCGAGCTTATGAACAAGATTCTAATCACTTTGTCTATCCCTTATGATCATGTGGTTATGAAACCTAAGGCCCTAATCAAGACTTTATCAAGTGTTTTCCTTTCAACCAAGTAAAACCCTAATTATGCCTTAAATCAGAAATATACAAAAACTAATGAAGCAACTGGTAAAACTGATTACAGAAGTAGAGGGAGGGTTTCAGAGATAGTGTACCTAGATTCTAAGGGCTGCATGGACTAGGATGCCCGCTCCAGTGTCTTGAAAGTTCCCGAATAGGAAAATCTTCTGCACATGGTGTCTGAGATTGCCGAAAGGCTTCCAAATCTTGGAAATAACCCCTAGTTGGACTAGGGCGCCCGCTCCAATGTATCGCAAGTCTCAGAATCTAAAAAATATGAAAGTCTGTCGTGACTGTACCCGTGATATCCTTCTTCCTGTAGCTTCTTTTTGCCAGAACCTATAAAACGCGATTTGCACATACAAAGGAAGGAAATTGTTGCGGCTATATAGGAGCTTGCCTCAGTCAAGCCTCGTCTTTGGTATTTCTACATCAATAATAGCCAGAGATAAAGATTTACAGAAGTGTGTGCAAACCTAACCATGTGTTATGAATAAAATTGAACCCTAGATGTCTCAATCAAGGGAAGATAAATAACTTTCTTTGCATCAATAAACACATATAACTTCACCTCAAGAAGATGAGATAAATGAAGACTTGCATGAACAAGAAGATGAATTAGCAATGTCTGCGGAGGATCTCCAAGCTTGCTATTGGAGGCTTCAACCCTTCTCCCGATCATGCAAAAGGTGTACAAACCCTAGGAAGAGTAAGATAGACTCAAGATCTTGATTCCTAATCTTCATCTATTGTCTCCAAGATAGCAAATAAATAATACTTTAAAGAGCTTCAACAAGTCACTGATCTTCAATGGCGATTACAACAGAGTTTTGGCATCAAGCTTGCATAAGAATTGTGTGTGATAAAATGATTTGCAAATGTCTTTTTATATCTATCTTTAGGGAATTCAAATTTTGAAATAATGTCTCGATATCGCACAAAAACTAAGAATTTGAAAACAGAATCCTGAGGTACTCGATGGGAACTGACACCCCACCAAAATTCAAAATCCTGTGAAATGGGGGAGGACTAGGGTGTGGACACCTTAGTCCTTGCCCCCAATTTCAGCTCATATCTACATTTTTTGGGGTCCTAGGGACCCAATTTTCAAATCTCTTTATGGGTTTTATCAATAAATTACCTCAACAGGTGAATAAACTGCTCCTAGACTTAGTCAATCAGGGTTTCAAGA
This sequence comes from Cunninghamia lanceolata, assembly GCA_027924645.1. NCBI lineage: Eukaryota > Viridiplantae > Streptophyta > Pinopsida > Cupressales > Cupressaceae > Cunninghamia > Cunninghamia lanceolata. The sequence continues at coordinate 834,479 of BSBN01001051.1, read as the reverse complement.
AGGCTGAAAAGAAAAGGTTGAAAGGTCACCAAGAGTGAGGAGCTAAACTGAGGGAAATTGTATCATTCCATATAGGAGGACAATTTCTGACGTTACATTTAGCCCCCACTTTAGTGGCCATATGACACTACGTGCATATGCAACTAAAGGAAATTAAAATGCATTAATCATGAAAAGGATACCCAAAAGATACTGTAGAGGAAGCCGAAGCATTGTCGCCGAGCAGGAAGAAGCCCCCAAGTCTGCAATCCTACAAGACCACATAGTTAGGAACTGCAACCTACAAAGGAACACTTGTTAGAGAAATCAAAATCAAATCAAACTGCAACCACCACCAAATGAGTCAGTATCAAAAAATGCTAGGGGGGTTGAGTGATGAGGCAGGGAGGAAATTGAGGGAGACATATGCCCCCCTTGTTTCTACTTGCTTAGTCTGAGAGTAGAAACAAGGAGATATCCACACGTCAATTTCAAGGGAAATGTGTTGTGAGGGTCATACAATACTCAAATGCCACATTGTGGAAGGAAGAGAGTAGAACTAGGATTCCATTGCGATAAATGGCATTGAAATCAGAGTTTGTCAGCTCAAGAAAAGGGCTCAAGAGTGAAAGAGCACACTTTTGTACCTAGTTAGGGATAGGATTTCTCATTTATCACTTAACTCATTTTTGTTTCTTATCATTGCAGAGAGAAAGAAGGAGAATAGGAGAACAACCATGCCAAACCGATGTCCATACCATCCACCACAACTGGAGATGCTCTGAGTCTGAGTGGTGGAGAGACGCTTCGAGGCCGAGGTAGGGTCCTGATTCCATCCTTCTGTCATCTTTCATTGTTTTCATGTTTATCGATGTCTGTGCCAAGAGGGGAAGGTAGATAGGGTTCCCAGATAGGGGTGCCTGGGTCCACCTAGGGTGCCAGAGTCTCTCTGGGGCACCCTAGTCCCACAGGGGTGCTAGTGTCCCTTTGGGGTGCCCTAGTCTTCCTGGGGCATCCTAGTCCATAGAGGACATAGGGCCTAGGTAGAGGCATTCTGTTCAGTTCCTGTTAGCTTATTTTGGTTTCTAACAGGGATTCTGATACTCTTGCTTTCTTTCTAATCTGCAGGATGTCCCTGAGATGTGTGAGCACATAGGTGGTCATCTAATGGCTCTTCTGCGAGAGCGTGCTAGCACTTTGACTATCGCAGAGAGAGAGCATTTACAGATGGTGGGTGTTTGAGATGCCCACAATCAAATTCCACTGCGCGATGCTTATGGCACTGATGGAGAGATGGGATGCAGATACATCCACATTCCATTTTCTGACTGGCTAGATTACCATCACACTGGAGGATGTATTTAGGATCCTTCGACTGCTAATCCAAGGAGAGACAGTGAAGGTTGTTGGACATCGCTCAGTGGAGTATACTCGCAAGAGTCAACTATACTACTTGGGTTGCACTGTTTCTCAGGTAGAGCAAGGACATATTCAGCTCCATTTACTAGAGCAGGGATGCAGAGACATTCCCTTATTATGGAGGATCATGATTGTCACAGTCGCACTAGCTTTCACACCATATGGACGAGGCACTCACCTTCACGGGGGTCTCATTCACACTATCAGAGAGATGGAGGAGCATCAGCCTGTCCATGCATGGGGGTGTAGTATGTTTGCGCACCTGTATCACGACTTAGGGCAATATGTCCACTACAAGATGTAGAGTCTGATGGTCTACACATTATTGTAGGTCTGGGCCTTTGATCACATCAGGTGCACACAACCAGTGGGTTTTCCTATAGAGGTAGCATTCACCCATCCATGTGTATGTGTCTATCCACTTGTTAGGTGTTGGAGGCACGACAACCTGTTATACTAGAGAGTAGTATTTGATAGATTACAACCTAGTGAGATCATCTGGAGACTGTATCGGGGCTACATTAGTTGGCCTGGTGAGCAAAGGTAGCTAGCTTAGATGCAGAGGGATCAGTTGATGGCCGGTCACCTAGATCATGCTGTATCATGGTTCTACTTTGATAGGGTGGCATGACAGTTTAGACAGGTACAAAATGTTCTTGCAGTTCGTCTGAGCTACCTACGTGCAGTTAGAGACAATACTATCTGATGGCTGACTATAGCAGACATACCACTTAGTGATGACGAGGGTCCTGAGGATGCAGAGCTGGTATTGGGCGCAGATGATGTTGGGTGTACCCAAGCATATCAGACCTAGTGGCACACAGCGCGACCTACACCTATCTTTCCACCTAGGCATCCTATAGGAGATGCTCGACCTTGGGCTAGTCACGCGAGTGACATAGGGGTGGAGGACGACGTCAGTGACTTCACAGGATACTACGATCTTGAAGAGGGTATGGAGGATGAGGATGAGTCCGAGGAGGCCCCATCATAGTACATCTTCAGAGCAAGATCGTGATAGAGCCAACAAGAGACAGACACTAACAAGGAGATCAAGTCGAGGCCATAATATAAAGCTCGTGGTCCTACTCCTATAGACGATGCAAGGCCTAGTTAGATAGAGTGGGGGGAGAGTAGTAGGTCTATTCCCCCAGCTATAGAATAGACAGTAGAGCTCATCACACCATTGATGATCTGAGATCCATCATGGCGAGATGGAGATCCAGGTAAGGTTGCATTTATTATTTTATATGTTGTATAGTTTATTATCTATGATTTTTATATGGGACTCTAACATCTGTCTCATCCTATGTTTTACAGTTGGGACTGATGCATGGCGAGACTTTGTGAGTCGCATCATAGGAGACATAGTACTGACAGATGCCTCAGAGCAATGGGTGTGGGTAGTCTATTCACCATGATCATCTACTGGGAGGCATGCTGAGATATTTATGTCTATTGTCAGATACAGGACTGCTACAGAGGCCACGCTAGAGCAGTCTACACAAGAGAGAGAGGAGTTTTGATAGAGAGATGAGTGTGCTGAGGCTAAGCTCAGGGCACAACGAGTGTAGACGGTAGTGGTTCCTACATCAGAGGGAGAGCCAGCTATCAGTGACTTCTTATTGTGGGAGGTCCAACAGGCAAGAGTTGATAGAGAAAGGGTTTAGGCTGAGAGAGACCAGTACTAGAGGATGTACCAAGAGGCACATGAACGGATGATAGAGATGATAGGCAAGATCAAGGGGTTACGATCGCGAAGCATCTCTAGGAGTCATTCATGATCCATAGCCACACATGGTTAGGCTTATGTCACTCACACACCATGAGGGCCTGAGGGTACTGGCATTCAAGGCTCAGCTATGTGATTCATAGACTTTAGGCACTACGACATCCCATTTTGTTTTGAGGGATAGCTGACTTGGATATATACATAAAATTGATTATATATATATGATTATTTCTTTTGCTCTATGTGTAATGGCTTTTGATCTATCACATGTGATTTTTGTAAAAATACAACTAGTGATGATGTCTAAATGCTATAATTAATGCTATTATGATATACTAACAATTCTAAAAAGAACATGTAGTAAAAATAATAATGATTAATTATCTTACACATAACTTTTAACTTCCATGCTATATTCAGTTAATACAAAAGTGATCTAAGTAATTATTACTTAATCACGATGCAACAATGATCAACTAAACAAAGATATAATGCCAAATGAATTAAGACAAAACAACACTATCTTGTCAAAATTGAAGCTAATCTATGTGCTAAATTATCTTATGAATGTTTAACATTAGATCTTTAAGCATAAAATCTTTTGAGGTGTGCCACATTAATAGGTTCCTTAAGCAGCGTACCTTGCTCATCGGCTAATTTATATGCTCCAGATCTAAAGGTTTCAGTGATTATGTATGGTCCAAGCCAATTGAGGCTGAACTTACCTTTTTTAATGGGCGGTGCATTTATATTACGTTGATTTTCATAAAGAACCAAGTCCCCAACATTAAATGAACGTTGTATGACTTACGCATTATAGGCTCGTTGCACACCTTTTTGATAAGCCTTGAGATGTTCAAGAGCATTAATACGCCTTTCATCAAGCATCTCAAGTTCCTATAATCTTTTCTCTCGTTCTATGTTATCATCCATGATATCTCTTAGGGAAATTCTCAAGGAAGGAATTTCTAACTCCAAGGGCATTATCGCATCTGCACCATAGATGAGATTATACGGCGTGTTACCCTTAGCTATTTGAATACTTGTTCTGTAAGCCCATAGTGCATAGGATAATTGCGTATGCCAATATTTTTTATGTTTATTAACATTTTTCCTTAGAATCTATCCAATAATCTTGTTTGAAGCTTCTTCTTGGCCATTGGATTGAGGGTAATAAGGAGTAGAGAAGCGATGTTGTATATGATATTTTTCGAGCAACTTTTTCACGTCCTTATTCTTAAATGGTGTACCATTATCTGAAACCAAGGAAGAAGGTATTCCAAATCAAGAAATTATGTTATCTTGTATGAATCGATAGATTACATCAGTGGTCATGGATCGCAAAGGGACCACTTCGAGCCATTTTGTAAAATAATTAGTAGTAGTAATGATAAACGTATGTCCCTGAGAGGAGGGTGGGGAAATTTTACCTACAAGATCTAAGCCCCAAATAGAAAATGGCCATGGTAACACCTGGGCATGAAGCTCTTGAGTAGGAGCATGGATGAGGTGTTTATGTTGTTGACATTGTAGGCATTTTTTAACGTAAGCAAAGGAATCTTGCTCCATATGCTACCAATAGTACCCCATACGTAACAATTTTTGCACCAACGATTTTCCACCGAAATGCCCTCCATAGGCACCAGAGTGAGCTTCTTCTAAAGCTATCAGAATCTCTACATTACTTAAACATCGGAGTAAAACACCATTATAACTTCATCTGTACAAGACATTGGATAATATAATGTATCGTACCGCTAGTTTGTGTAAGCAGAGTCAGGCATTCTTAGATGTCGAGTCCAGAATGGTTCCATCACATAAATAACTGAATATGTAGGAGAACCATTCATCAGTGTATGTATTACCACATAGTTTTGAATTCGCAACTATAGGGCTTTCAATTATTGGTGTCTTAAGATTATGAACCATGAAGGTAAATTCCTCAGGAGAACCATCAGGGGATATAAGGGAAGTTGCGCTTGCCATTGCATTCGCATGTCGGTTATCTTTCCTAGGAATGGTATCGATCGAATATGATTTGAATTGTTTTAAGAGAGATAATGCAAACTCACAATATTGAGAAATCTTATCATGCTTAGTTTGATACGATCCCATGATTTGTTTAACAATCAACTGAGAATCACCATATATTGTAATATTCTTGATATTAAGAGCCAAGGCTACATGAAGTCCAGCGATAAGAGCTTCGTATTCATCTATATTGTTTGTGCATAAGAAATCTAAGCGGTAAGATAAGGGAATCAACTTACCAATGGGAGGTATTAATATAACACCAGCCCCGGAGCTCAGTCGACATTTAGATCTATCAAACTATAATTCCCATTTTTCATCCGCAGAGATTGTTAAAATTTGTTCATCAGGGAATGCATCGACATTCTGCATAGAAAAGGGTGAGGGAGCTTCAGCTAACTAATCAACTATCACTTGTCCTTTAATTTCTTTTTGTGAGATAAATTTGAGATCAAATTCTGTTAACAACATAACCCATTTAGCGAGATGACTTGATAAATCTGTTCTTGCAAAGAGATGTTTCAAAGGGTCAAATTTTACCATTACATGCACTTCAACATTTAAGAGATAATGTCAAATCTTTTGAGTGGAAAACACTAAAGCTAAGCAATGCTTCTCTATGACTGTGTATCACACTTCATAATTGAGCAAAGTATGACTGATGTAATAGACAACACATTCTTTACCTTCAGCATTATGCTGTGCTAACAAAGCTGCTAGGGCATTGTTAGATGCTAAAATGTATAATAGAAATGGTTTATCAGAAATAACAGGTTACAAAATGAGCAGATTAGCTAAGTAATCCTTTAAATAATCGAAAGTTTTTTGACATTCAACATTCCATTGGAAATGAGAATCTTTCTTCAGTAGTTGCGTAAAGGGGCGAGTCATATCAACGAGTTGTGAAACAAATTGACGAATGGCCTATATCTTTCCCTACAAACTACGAAGTTGAGATATGTTCTTAGGTATTGGCATATTAACAATCACATCTATCTTTTTTGTGTCAAGTTCTATACCTTGATTTGAAATAATAAACCCAAGTAACTTTCCACTATCCACGCTAAAAACACACTTACGGGGATTCAATCGCATATTATATTTTCTTATGCACTTAAATATCTGTTGAAGATTTGTCACATGATCCTTATGACGGATAGACTTTGCTAGGATGTCGTCAACATAATCTTCTAGAATATTGTGCATATAATCATGAAATATAAGAGTCATTGCACGTTGGTAAGTAGCTCCTGCATTCTTAAGTCCAAATGGCATGACTACACAACAAAATGTACCCCAAGGTGTTATAAAGGTTGTTTTATATTGATTGAGAGGATTTATGAGGATTTGATTATATCCTGAAAATCCATCCATAAATGATGGCAACTCATGTCCAGCTATGGAATCAACAAATATTGATATTAGGGAGCAAAAAATCATCTTTCAAAGATGCCAAATTTAAATCTCAAAAATCTATGCATATTCTTATATGACCATCAAGTTTAGCAATGGAAACAATATTTGAGATCCACAGAGAGTAATCAATAGGTCGAATAAAACCATCTTGTAAGAGTTTTTCTATTTCAGTTTTGACAAGCAAATCAATCTTAGAATTCATCTTACAAATCTTTTGTTTGATGGCTTAACATTTGTTTCAAGATGATATTGTGTGTTACAATCTGAGGATCTATACCAGGCATGTCTGAATAATTCCAAGCAAACAATTCTGAGAATTTGTTTAACAGTTTAGTCATTTCCTCTTTTTCTTCTGCATCTAAACAATCACCAATAGGGATAACTTTTTTAGGATTATCCTTATCCATAACAACATCGATAGTCTTTCTGTTAAGGAGAGTACTATGGTCAGGGTGATTGTAAGATTGTAATTGTTCTTCAAGTTCTTTATTTTGCTCTACTATAGCAGTTATTGTGCTAGTAGTCTTTCCAAAATATGCATCATTGTTTAAACAATAAGGTAGGCCACGTTTATGGTGATAACAAGGAATACCATCATAAGCACCTAAGAAGTCCATTATCTCTTCATCCGCCATAAACATATCTAATGGAAGTGATCTTGAAGGACAATTGGTGTCAATCATCTCAGGGAATATCAAACTAAGTGTTGATATTGTATTTACATTTAGAGTGGGGCATTTGCATGCCTTGGATTCCTTAAAAGGATTATATCCAATGCCACCTGAGTAGTTTTGTGAAGTGGATTCTATAGGGACTTTGATTCCTTGTTGATTTATGCCACAACCATTACCTACATAGTCACAATTTTTGTAAAGGATCCAGAATCCTCTACCATAGAGAGAGACCATTTCTTTAGACGAAGATGGAGCTTCGTAAGTCTCATAATTAGTAACTTATAACTTAGAGTATTATCCTTATTTGTCACCAAAGAAATCTTATGTTTATCATTCGAAGCATGCGATGTGATCGATGCAATATTTGATGTTTCGGGGATGAGGTTTTTAAGTTTATATTCTCCTGTGGAGGAAGATGCAAAATCTAACAAACCCCATTCATCACCAACAAATGCATTCAATTATTTGGACTCTTGCATAACATTTATAGAGGCAAGAGGAGCTGTCAATTTAGCTTTCAGATTGTTTAAACTCTTAGGACCAACAACATGCTTATGCACTTCTAGTTGCAAACAATTATCAGGTTCAATATCCAAATGAATAGTATGCAATTTACCTTTAAATATAAACTTAATGGAACGGTGCAAAGTAGAAGGAACTACTTCTAATGCATGTATCCAAGGTCTACCCAGAATCATGTTATAAGATAGAGAACAAGGAATGATATGAATCAAGGTAGACACCATCATAGGTCCAACTTGTATAGGTAGAGTTATAGTGCCCACAGATTGTCGTCCAACATTATCAAAGCCACGGATACTTAACGACTCCGGTTTGATAGTAGATACATCAACTTTCACCTTATGCAATGAATCAATGCCACAAACATTAAAGGCTGATCCATTATCAATCATAACTCTTTTAACCAATGTTTTGTTGATTGTAATAAAGATAACCAAAGGATCATACTACTTCTGAACCTCGAGAGATGGTAATTCATGTTGTTAAAATAGAATATCTATTTATTTTGCATGCATACAATCTAGTAAAGCGGCAACATCATTTGGTTTAACAGCAGGAGGAACAATCACCTTTTGTAAAGCTTCTTGAAGCATTCCATGGTAGGTAGGTAAATTTTGTATAAGTTCCCAAAGAGATATCTTTGTAGGAGTAGTGCGAAGCTGCTCTACAAGATTATAGTCTTTACCACCTTTATATGTTAAACGAGGTGCTTGAGGAAGCATAGGTTGAGAAGCTAGTAAAGATATCAGAACATTCATTTGTTGTGTAATTTGTTTTTTATTCTGAGTGTTATATGCATGAGCAACCACATTATGATTAGTTTGTGAGTCTTGTTTCACTATTTGTTTTGCATAATCATAAATGTGATCGGGAGATTGAGAAGAGGATGAAAGACCTTTAACAACAAGCACAAGTTTAGAGGATGGTTGAACCACATTTGCACATAGAGTGACCACAATTTTTGTTTTTTCAATCTCTTCTTTAGATTTAGGAACATAAATTGCATTTACAAATCTTTGAAACAGTGACAGCTTAGAGGCCGTAGTGGAATGTTCAATTGAGATAAAGTCCTCAAGGGCTTCATCTAACATATTGAAGTCATCACGACTGAACGACTCATCATAAGCATGAAAATCTTGCAAAAAATAATCTGACATTTTAACATGCTCTATTTAAACCAAGATTTAAATGCACAATGATGGCCTTTGCAAATGAAATACAATTTTCAAAAATAAATGCTAATTTCCAACTCTTTTTAGTGAAAAGATAAATAATATAATCCACAATCTAACATATGCAATTTCACTAAAGAGGTTATTCAATGCTATTATTCTCTAGGACAACAAATTATATCAAATCTGAAGTCTAAAAGGATGCGAATTCTTTAAAGCTTGGGTTCACCAAAATGTTTAGGGTGAAAATTGATAGTTTGTTTAAGCTAGGTTAAATACTACCATTTACACCGCTAAGCATTGGGAGGACAAGAATCGAGCTTGTGAACAAGATTCTAATCACTTTGTCTATCCCTTATGATCACATGGTTATGAAAACTAAGGCCCTAATCAAGATTTTATCAAGTGTTTTCCTTTCAACCAAGTAAAACCCTAATTATGCCTTAAATCAGAAATATACAGAAACTGATGAAGCAACTGGTAAAACTGATTACAGAAGTGTAGAGGGAGGGTTTTAGAGATAGTGTACCTAGATTCTGAGGGTTGCATGGACTAGGGCGACTACTCTAGTGTCCTGAAAGTTCCTAAATAGGAAAATCTTCTACACAGGGTGTCTGAGATTGCTGAAAGGCTTCTAGATCATGAAAATAATCCCCGGTTGGACTAGGCCGCCCACTCCAATGTCTCGCAAGTCTCAGAATCTAAAAATCTAAAAGTCTATTGCAACTGTACTCGTAATATCCTTCTTCCTATAGCTTCTTTTTGCTGGAACCTGCAAAACACGATCTGCACATACAAAGAAAGGAAATTGTTGCAGCTATATAGGAGCTTGGTCAAGCCCCGTTTTTGGTATTTCTACCTCAATAATAGCCAAAGATAAAGATTTATAGAACTATGTGCAAACCTAACAATGTGTTATGTATAAAATCAAACCCTAGATGTCTCAATCAAGGGAAAATCAATAACTTGCTTTGCATCAATAAACACATATAACTTCACCTCAAGGAGATGAGATAAATGAAGACTTGCATGAACAAGAAGGTGAATCAGCAATGTCCGCGAAGGATCTCCAAGCTTGCTGTTGGAGGCTTCAACCCTTCTCCCGATCATGCAAAAGGTGTACAAACCCTAGGAAGAGTAAGATAGACTCAAGATCTTGATTCCTAATCTTCATCCATTGTCTCCAAGATAGAAAATAAAGAATACTTTGAAGAGCTTCAACAAGTCATTGATCTTCAATGGTAATTGCAGCAGAGTTTTGGGATTAAGCTTGCATAAGAATTATGTTTTATAAAATGATTTTCAAATGTATTTTTATATCAAGCTTTAGGGAATTCAAATTTTGAAATAACGTCTCGATATCGCGCAAAAACTAAGAATTTGAAAATGAAATCCTGAGGCACTCGGCGGGAATTGACACCTCACCAAAATTTAAAATCCTGTGAAATGGGGGTGGACTAGGGTGCGAGTGCCCAAGTCCTAGCCCCCAATTTCAGCTCAGATCTACATTTTTGGGGTTCTTAGGGACCCAAGTTTCAAATCTCTTTTTCAGGTTGTATCAATAAGTTACCTCAAAAGGTGAATAAACTGCTCCTAGACTTAGTCAATCAGGGTTTTAGGAAGGCTAAAAAGAAAAGGTTGAAAGGTCACCAAGAGTGATGAGCTAAACCAAGGGAAATTGTACCATTCCATACATGAGTACAATTTCTAACGTTACAACATCAAGTGATCCATAGCAACACAAAATCCATTTCAAAACTTCATCAACACTTTAAACAATATTCATAGTATCTAGCAACAATCAACGAATTCAATCTACCAAAGCTCTAGTAACATGTACACCAAGAATTAGTATATTCTTCACATTCTACTCCCTTATACAATCCATCGGAGGTCCATCATAGACATGATAGAGAACATAACATGATACATGACAAACAGTTTAAAACATTCAAGCATAGGCACCAATAATAATTAATAAATAAAATACCAAAGTGGAAGAAAAGCCAATTTCAACAATAAGGCATCAGATGAGTTCAATTTTAACAGTAAATCAAGTATGACTATAAAGATGACAAGATAAATAAACTTCAAAATTTGATGGCTATACTCATTCATAAATAATCTTAATAAAAGAATTCAATACTGACCCTTTCAATATTTAATGAATTCACTGAAGTCAAATAAATAAAGTCAAAATTTAAAAGTTCCACATTACATCTACTACATGACTAATTCAAGCCACTAGAGAGTGAGTACAATGCTACACTACACCTAGATTCCAAATTTGAGGCGAGTAAGAGAACACATTCAATCACACCAAACAAATGAGTCTTCTAAGACTCTAATCACATATATAACATAAGATCATTTCTACTTAACCACACAAACATCACTCAAGATGCCCAACAACAAAGGTTGCATCCTTTTCAAGGAAATTACGATCACTACGTAAGTCACACACAGTCATACACTAGCAAACATACAGCAACCAAGATTAAGCTAGGACAAAATCAGGTTCACAAACCAAGATATCTATACACATCAATCTCACCAACAACCAGTGGTTAACATTTCTCATCAAACATGGATTCACCAAACATATGGATACTACATTAATGCTACATTCGCATGAGGCAAAATTTCTTCACAACTTGATGACAAGCATACTTAAGCAATGAGGAAATCAAAACTCAAAGTCACAAGATACAGGGTTTGCTAATTCACTCATGATTCTAACACCCCAAACATCACCAGGTCTAAGCAAATTACCCTTTTTAGAACCCCTTTTTCTCTTTAGCTCTTCAAATAATACAATGAAATAATTACACCCAAGTTCCCACATGAATCGTAGGGAAGAATGTAATCTAGGAACATAAGTCATTACCTTAAATGATCTATTCTAGTAATGCAATGCAACTCTATCTTTCTTACAACCGCATAATGAATCCACACACAAGGACATGCTCTCAATAAGACAATGCAATATGCATTTCAAGCAAGCATTACTATTCACCATACAGAGGCAATAAACAAAATGACAAGCATTATGCGGATATGCTACTCTTGCAAAAAAATACACCCAAAAAGGTGCACAATGCAAGGTATATTTAAACTATGTAAAAGCCTCTCAAACCATCACAAAAGTAAATAAAGTAAATAATACATTTAAATACAACTCATCAAGTAACAAAAGTAAAACGATGTAATTAATCCGGTTAATTACAATATAAAAGATAAAATGATGTAATTAATCCGCTTAATTACAATATCACAAGTAAAAAAATAATCTCATCAATATAAATCAATAAAAGTCATTAAATCTTACAAAAGTCACATGCTCAATCCAAGTGAAAGCACTATAAAATAATATACAAACTCCATTGGCATTCATGCCATAATACATCCAATTACAAGTTACAATGATCAAGTACAACAAGTATAAATAAATCAATACACTCTCCAGTTGCCACAAACCAAATGGTCCTCTTGTGAGCCGAGAGACGGGAACATGGCTCAAGCACTTTTCCTCCCAACCATGAAGCAATTACACTTCCTTATATCCCTTCATGACACAAAGGAAACTCGGCCCTGCATGAAATGTCTAGCTACCTAGATCAACTGGTAGGTAGGAACACCCAATGCAACCTGATGTCTAATGTGCAATTCTAAATAATGAAATGTAGATTGTCTCACAACAGGATGTGGCAGAGATATATATCAATAAGTTTGCTAGACAAATATTCATCGTTTTCAATGACAACTCATTTAGATCTAAACCTTTAAAACATAGTAACCAGGCAATTCCTGAAAAGAGGAAAAGCCATCTCTAATAATCCACATTCGACATCCTAGCCCAAAAGTAACCCAAACACATTCCTAGATCAAAATCTACTTCTTTCCCCAAGAAACAAGTAAATAAATAATAAAATAAAATCATCAATGTTCTCCTATAATTCATCTCTAAATCCCTTTCCCAAATATAAATTAGGAAACACACTCTTCCAAGAAAGAATTCATCATTTGATTTCACAAAATACATCTATAAAACTACTAAAATTGATTTAATTACCAAATCCATATTTTTCATAATTTGTAAGGAAATAAGCATTCTAAGTTATTATTTAATCTTACTGTCATATCTGTGACAGGAACTATTTCATTCAATATATATATATATATATATATCGCAATAGTTCATCATTTGTTCATACAATTGCATCTATAAGGCTATCAAATTAGTTTTATTTCCTAGTTCATATTTCATTTAATATCCATAATATATTAAGTTTTCTAAATAATTTAATAGTCTTACTGTCATAGCTGTGACAGCAATCTGAGGAAACTCATAAACAAGCTTACTGTCGCACTGGCGACATGAACTATAGAAAATCAAACAGGTTACTGTCGCACCTGCGACATGAACTACAGAAAGGTCTAAATTCACAAGGAAGTTACTGTCTAACTAGCAACAATAATTACGAAGGTCTAAGATGACATTACAAATCATTAAAGATAGCTACAATAGGAATTGTAGTAGAGTAAAGAAAAAAAACAAAAATAATAGAATACATAACAAACTTACTGTCACTCATAACAGTGATTTAAAATGGATCTTAGAACAACAAATACATAGATGAATATGTCTACAGGAATCTAATTCTATCCTCTAAGTTTAGGAGTTTCTTCACATAGTTCAGTCAAGAAGAAGAAGTCAATCTCCAACAAAAGACTGATTTTTTTAATAGTATTAAATATAGATGAAAAATATAGAATATAACTACTGTGACAGTGACTTTTTGGTTCAACAATACAAGACTGAAAGGAACTTTTATTCTGTTGTCTTAATTCAAGAGTTGTTTTGAACAAGATGCTCAGATTTGAAGAAGAATAAGAGGTCGATATCTATTAACATGTAACTTGAAACAACAATGGTAAGGAAGAAAGAATTATGATGGCTACAAAATAAATGATCAATGACCAGTAACTTGGTTTTAACTAAGGTTTCACTGGTTGCATCAAAATCGAAAAGAGAGAGATTCACTTGGCATAAACTAGAAACAAAGTATATCAAAGTCAAGAACAAAATCTGCCAACAGAAGATTACATAAGATCCATCGGCAAGGTGAAAGCGCAGGCAGGTCACTCAAAGAAAAAGAGGCCAAATGCCTATAATAGAAGATCTATTTCCCAGCAGCCAGATTGATAACACACAGGTGCTCAAAAGGGAAGGTTGACTCCAATCAGATCGCAGATAAAAGATAGCCCAACGGAAGAGAGTTTAAATTTAAAAACATTTAACCTAAAATGCTAGTCGCCTATGGTGTATCGTAGACCAGAAAGAACTCAAACACATGTCTGAAATACTATGTTTTAAATAGTCAATTACCATCTTAAATTAGTGGAATTTGAATCAAGAAAAGTACCTGGTTAAACTTGGTTGCAAAAAGGTCGATTACTTTGCTATGGTCGCTATTCTTCTCTTTATCCTGTCGCTGCCCAAGAATGATTAAACTTCTTCTCTGTTGCTGCAAAAATCATGCTGCTGAGAAAATAATATTCCATCCCCTTTCTTTTGTCATTTTTTTTTCTTTTTAATGAAGCCAACCCCTCCCTTAATTTTGGTGTTTATTATTTTTAGTTTGACTCCTTTTGATAACTCAAGATTACTCCATTTTTGCATGAGGTTTTTTAATTAAAAGGCTCTAAATTTTCTATTTAAGTTATAATATAATTACTTAATTATCTTTATGTCACTTGCATGACAATAAGTATATCTTTCTGTCATTTGCATGACAGTAGGTTAATTTAATTCTATTAATTGAATTCTAAAAACAATATTGATATTATTAATATAATTTAACTATTTTTAGTAAAACACAATTACTAACACATAATTACTTTTAATAAATCAAGAAGTATTTTCAATAATAAAAATAATATATATATATATATATATATATATATATTGTAATTAAATATTCTTAGTCTAATTTAGATATTGTCTTCCAAACATCCACATTTATAAAAATAGGAAATATTTTTAATTATCTATTATTAAATAATATAAAATACATCCATATATACACCATTTTAAATATAACTACACCATTTAAAATATAAATCAAAAAGACATTAATATTCATGACTAAATCAAGCATTCGAAAGGAACTTACTGTAGCAATTAAAAAATAATATTTTCTAAGTATCTAACCATCAATCACATTTATTATCTAAACAACAATGCATAATAAATCATTCAAAATGCAATATGAGACTACGTGAGTGTGTGAGTGCATCAGGGTTAACCATCCCAAATAGTTCTTGCCAAGTGGCTAGAACACCTCTACCTCAACCATGTTCTTGTCTTCAATGAGTACCTGCATTCATTCGCACTCAACTCGATGTTAATAGGTTAGTTCCCCAAACATAGCCAAAGCAAAACATTATAATGATATTGATAATATTTAATATTTAAATCAACTTTCCTATTTACACAAATATAACATCATGATAATTACCTTCACACACATGGATTTTACTCAATGTAAAATAATCATGGTAAATGTTCACTAATCTAGAATAATAATATAGTCCATAAAAACGAGATGTGACATCCTTCCCCACTAGGAAGAGACATCATCCCGATGTATTATTACACACATTCTAAATAATAGAAGTATACCACTTGTATCAATCAAAGTATCATAAAACACTAACAACAAAGTATCATAAAACAATATCAGCAACTCAAGTATCATAATCCATGCATGAATAAGAAATCTATGCTATATCTTCAAATGAGGAAAAGATCTATCATTTTCATTGGCATCCTCCCATGTGGCACCATCCACAAAACTATTGGTCCTACTCAACCCTATATAGATCAACATCTCAATTTTGCACTTAACATTGCGTCCATCAAATAAATCCAACTATATAATCAATCAATCAATCAATTCACATGGCACAACTGCCAATTTGATGTATATAATCCAACACATGGTACAACTACCACTTAATTACATTCATTCTCGCATAAAAATAATAATCATATCTTTAATGCACACCAAAGGAGGCAAAATTAGTTTATCATAGACTCATAAAAACATCAATCAATCCTCATAATGCGCATGCAACCTCATGGTAACACAATATAATATCAAAATTTCAATCTTCCAAACAACCATTGGTCAAGATCGCCAACAAGAAGACAAAACTCCAAAGGTACACCAACTAGGTCATATCCAATGATTGTGTAAACAACTCCTCTGAAACTATACCACTCATATCATGCATATCAATGAAATCCATCTCCTCTTTCATTACTTGTAACCAAACTTTACCTTCAACCTAATCTATAATTCATTTTTTTTGGAAAATATCTTCTTTGTCTTCCTCGTGCTTCTGCACAATGCTAAAACAATTTAATTTCTTCAATTTCTTCCTATTCTATGCACTTGGCTGCTCACTATATTCTGTTGTTTTGTTTTTATTGTTCATTTTTTTTTCCTTTTTCTCCATATGAGAAGACTTATGTCTATAAAACATTCTAAACATACCTGCGATCTCTTGCCAATCAAATACATTCATCCAACTACAATTCATTTTCAACAACTTGTCATAGATTCATTTTTCAACTCTCTAATCCAACACGTCTTTTCACTATGATTTTTAAAACCACAAATTTTGCAAGGACGTAAATTCCAACAATTTTCTCTTCTATTTCCTTTTCTATCATAATGGGAACAATGTAAAATCTCCTTTTCTTGAAATGACTTCTTAGTGCTTGCAAAAATATTTGTCCTGTCTTTTCCTCTACTTCGATACCCAAGACCTTCATACTTAGTCCTCACAATAGACTCAATGGGCTATTTGATTCCTTGTCCATGCTTACCCAAACCTTCCCCTATTTAACCAATTTTCTTCAAGATTTCCAAACCAACATTATCATTAAAACAACTAGGTATGATAGTAGATTCATCATCATTTTCATCCTTACATTCTTTAGCAAAAGCAACTTCAATAAACTACTAAGTGATTGATCAAAGAACACAAATCATCTATGTCACATGAGACTTCACAAACTAATGACTTGATTTCAACATTCATTTTCTTTTTGGCATGCTGCAAACAATTGTTTTAACTCATCATTTGATCTTTCAATTTTGAATTTTCTCCTTCTAGGTTCTTCAACTTGTCTTGCAAATCTTCATTTAATCGTATCAAACAACCTCAACTCTTCGTCTAATTCTTCATTTTTCTCTTGAACTTTCACCAATTCTTTTTCCACAAGATCATTTTCACATAAATTTTCATACTTTTCCTTTCCTAACTCGTTTATTCTTTCCATATATCCTATATTAATCTTTTTAACATTCATCAATTCTTTATTAACTTTTTCCAATTCTTTTTTCAAAAATTCCTTTTCACCCCATAAACCTTTAACTTCAAACAAAATTTCAACTTACTTTAAGTGATCCATAATGACACCAAAATCCTTTTTAGAACTTCCCAAACACTTCAAACAATGTTCATTGCATCTAACAACAATTAAAGAATTCAATCTACCAAAGCTCTTAGCAACACAAATGCCATGAAATAGTATATTCTCTGCATCCTACTCCCTTATACATTCCTATCAGAGGCCCATGATAGAAAACATAAAATGATACATGACTGATAGTTTAAAATATTCAAGGTGTAAAATATTCAAGCATAGCCACCACTAATAAATAAATAAATAAATTCTGAATAAAAGAAAATTTCAATTCCAACAATAAGGCATAAAATGTGCACAATTTCAACAGTAAATCCAACATGACCATCAAGGTCACAAGATAAGTAAATATCAAATTTTGGAGGCTAATACTTTTCATAAATAAGAATAAAATTTTAATGTTGGTCCTTCAGTTCTTTCCCTCTGGTTGTTGTTTCGGTTGTTATAGCCACCTCTTTTGTTTCCTCCATGCTGGTTTCCACCATTTCCATCTTGAGAATTATTACCTCTCTTCAAATTCCTGATCTGCCGATTGCCATTACCTTGATTGTTATTATGATTATAATTATGTTGGTAGTTCTGTTGATTATTCTGAGGTCTCTTATTGGTAAACTTTGCATCTCTATGCTTACGGTAACTGGCTACTTGTTGTAACTTCTACTCTTGTTTAATTACTTTCTCAAAAACTGCATCCATAGTGAGTGGATTATGAATGTCTACCTCTGCTCCAATCTGGGGCCTTAAGCCTAATATAACTTCTTGATCTGAAATCTCTCATTTGTCTGGTAATGTGGAACATACTTAAGTAGATGTGAGAACCTCTCCCAATAACTAGTTACAAACATTCTTCCTTGAACCAAATTCTGAAACTCTGTCATCTTCTTGTCGAAGAAGAGCTGTGGTAACCATCTTTTCCTAAAAAGTTGTAGGAAAATATCCCAAGTTATTTCACCAGGTAATAGCTTCTTATCTGCCTTGTCATTGTCCCACCATGTTGCTGCTTCACCAGTCAATTGATATGATCCCCACATTGCATGTGTGATCTGAAAGGTTTTGGAGCCCAAAGTATTTCTCCATTTGTAAGATCCATGCTTCAACTCCATCTCCAATTGTCTTCCCATCAAATTTAGGTAGTGAGACCTTCTTGAGGTCTTTTTCCAATTCCTCTGCAATCCTTACTTGATTGTTAACATTAACTCCAACCTCAAGGACTTGGACTTCTATCCTCAGATTCTCATTCTATACCTCAGCCCTTCAGTTTTCATTAGCATTCCACTCTCCATGATTCCATCTAATCTTCTGCTCAATAGCAGTCATTCTAGTATCATGTTGGGTCAAGAGAAAAAGAATAGGATCCAATCTTCCATCTTGATTAGTATTAGCATCTCCACAATTCCTTGCATTTTGTCCAATATTTGCACCTCCATGGTTTCTTCTATTTGACCACTTTATGATCCTCCACTATGATGAGTCTTTCTAGTATTCATGATGAATAATCTGAACCAAGTTCGTAAATTAGCATAATAGTCCCAAAAAGAGGCCCTAGTGTTCAACCTAGAGCTCTGATACCAAATGTAAAAGCCTCTGAAACCATCACAAAAGTAAATAAAGTAAATAATCCATTTAAATACAACTCATCAAGTAATGAAAGTAAAATGATGTAATTAATCCACTTAATTATAATATAAAAGATAAAATGATGTACTTAATCCACTTAATTATAATATCACAAGTAAAAAAATAATCTCATCAATATAAATCAATAAAAGTCATTAAATCTTACAAAAGTCGCGTGCTCAATCCAGGTGAAAGTACTATAAAATAATATACAAACTCCATTGGCATTCATGCCATAATACATCCAATTACAAGTTACAATGATCAAGTACAACAAGTATAAATAAATCAATACACTCTCCAGTCGCCACGAACCAAATGGTCCTCTTGCGAGCCGTGAGACAAGAACATGGCTCAGGCACTTTTCTGCCCAATCATGAAGAAATTACACTTCCTCAGATCCCTTCATGATGCAAAGGAAACCCAAACCTAAACGAAATGTCTAGCTACCTAGAACAACTGGCAGGTGGGAACACACGATGCAACCTGATGTCTAATGTGCAATTCTAAATAATGAAATGCAGATTGTCTCACAACAAGATGTGGTAGAGATATATATCAATAAGTTTGCTAGACAAATATTCATCATTTTCAATGACAACTCATTTAGATCTAAACCTTTAAACATAGTAACCAGGCAATTCCCAAAAAGAGGAAAAGCCATCTCTGATAATCCACATTCAACATCCTAGCCCAGAAGTAACCCAAACACATTCCTAGATCAAAATCTACTTCTTTCCCCAAGAAACAAGTAAACAAATAATAACATAAAATCATCAATATTCTCCTATAATTCATCTCTAAATCCCTTTCCCAAACATAAATCAGGAAACACAGTTTTCCAAGCAAGAATTCATCATTTGATTTCATAAAATACATCTATAAAACTACTAAAATTGATTTAGTTACCAAGTCCATATTTCATTCATAATTCGTAATGAAATAAGCATTCTAAGTTATTATTTAATCTTAATATCATATCTATGACAAGAACTATTTCGTTTAATAAATATATATCGCAATAGTTCATCATTTGTTCATATAGTTGCATCTATAAGGCTATCAAATTGGTTTTATTTCCTAGTTCATATTTCATTTAATATCCATAATATTCTAAGTTTTCTAAATAATTTAACAGTTTTACTATTGTAGCTATGACAGTAAGATGAGGAAACTCATAAACAGGTTTACTGTCGTAGTGGTGATAGGAATTGTAGAAAATCAAATAGGTTACTGTCGCACCTGTGATAGGAACCACAAAAAGGTCTGAATTCAAAAGGAAGTTACTGTCTAACTAGCAACAATAATTAAGAAGGTCCAAGATGACATTAAAAATCATTAAACATAGCTACTGTAACGTCAGAAATTTTCCTTCTGTACGGAATGGTACAATTTCCCTCGGTTTAGCTCCTCACTCTTGTTGGTCTCTCAACGTTTTCTTTCTCGGCCTTCCCGAAACCCCGATTAACTTAGTCTAGGAGCAATCTATTCACTTTTTGAGGTAACTGATTGATAGAGCCCAGAAAGAGATTTGAGAATAGGGTCCCTTGGACCCTCAAAAATGCAGATCTAAGCTGAAATTGGGGGCTTGGACTTGGGCGTCCGCGCCCTAGTCCTCCCTGGTTTCACAAGATTTTGAATTTTGGCGGGGTGTTAGTTCCCGCTGAGTGCCTCGGGATTTTGTTTTCAAATTCTTGGTTTTTGTGCAATATCGAGACGTTACTTCGAAATTTGAATTCCCTAAAGCTTGATATAAAAAGACATTTGCAAATCATTTTATCATACACAATTCTTATGCAAGCTTGATGCCAAAACTCTGTCGTAATTGCCATTGAAGATCAGTGACTTGTTGAAGCTATTCAAAGTATTCTTTATTTTCTATCTTGGAGACAATGGATGAAGATTAGGAATCAAGATCTTGAGTCTATCTTGCTCTTCTTAGGGTTTGTACACCTTTTGCATGATCGAGAGAAGGGTTGAAGCCTCCAACAGCAAGCTTGGAGATCCTCCACGGACATTGCTAATTCACGTTCTTGTTCATGCAAGCCTTCATTTGTTTCATCTCCTTGAGGTGAAGTTGTATTTGTTTATTGATGCAAATCAAGTTGTTGATCTTCCCTTGATTGAGATATCTAGGGTTTGATTTTATGCATAACACATTTGTTAGGTTTGCACACACTTCTGTAAATCTTTTCTCTAGCTATTGTTGAGGTAGAAATACCAAATACGAGGCTTGACTGAGGCAAGCTCCTATATAGCCACAACAATTTCCTTCCTTTGTATGTGCAGATCGTGTTTTGCAGGTTCCGACGAAAAGAAGCTATAGGAAGAAGGATATTGTGGGTACAGTCATGATAGACTTTATGATTTCTAGGTTCTGAGTCTTACAGGACATTAGGGTGGGCGTCCTAGTCCAACCAGGTGTTTTATCTGGGATTTGGGAGCCTTTTAGCAATCCCTGACACCTTGTGCAAAAGGTTTTCCTGTTCAGGAATTTGCAAGACATTGGGGCGGGTGCCCTAGTCTAGGTGGGCCTCAAATTCTGGGTACATATCTCTGAAACCCCTCCTCTGTACTTCTATGATCAATTTTACCAGATACTTCATCAGTTTCTGTATATTGTTGATTTGAGGCATAATCAGGGTTTTGCTTGGTTGAGAGTACAATACTTGATAAAATTTGGATTAGGGCCTTAGGTTTCATAACCACGTGAGCATAAAAGGGAGGCAAACTGAATAGAAGCTTGTTCCAAGCTCGATTCTTGTCTCCCCAATGCTTAGTGGTGAAAGATGGTAGCATGCAACCTAATAAACAAAACTATTATTTTTCACCCTAAACATTTTGGTGAACCCAAGCTTTAATGAATTTGCATCCTTTAGACTTTAGATTTGAAACCATTTACTATTCTAAAGCATAATTGGATTGAAAAACCTCTTTAGTGAAATTGCATATGTTAAATAGTGGACTAAATTTTTTATCTTTTCACTAAAAGAGTTGGAAATTATCATTTATTGTTGGAAATTGTATTTCTTTTTAAAAGACCATCCTTGTGCATTTAAATCTTGGTTTAAATAGAGCATGTTAGAATGTTAGATTATTTTTTGCAAGATTTTGCTTACGATGAGCCGTTTAATCATGATGACTTCAATATGTTAGATGAAGCCCTTGAGGACTTTATCTCGATTGAACATTCTACTACGGCCTCAAAGCCGTTGCTATTTCAAAGATTTGTAAATGTAATTTATGTTCCTAAATATAAAGAAGAGATTGAAAAACTAAAAATTGTGGTCACTCTATGTGCAAATGTGGTTCAACCACCTTCTAAACCTGTGCTTGTTGTTAAAGGTCTTTCATCGTCTTCTCAATCTCCTGATCACATTTATGATTATGCAAAACAAATAGCCAAACAAGACTCACAAACTAATCATAATGTGGTTGCTCATGCGTATAACACTTGGAATAATAAACAAAGTACACAACAAACGAGTGTTCTGATATCTTTACCAGCTTCTCAACTTATGCTCCCTCAAGCACCTCGTTTAACATATAAAGGTGGTAAAGACTATGATCTTGTAAAATAGCTCCATGCTACTCCTACAAAAATATCTCTTTGGGAACTTATACAAACTTCACCTACCTACCATGGAATGCTACAAGAAGTTTTACAAAAGGTGATTGTGTTGCAAGGTGTGACCCTTGGTCTTCTTGTTTAGCACTACGCTACGGTGGTTTGTGACAAGGGCTTAACTGCCTCCCTTGCTTGTTAAGTCAAGTGGTTGTATCGGGCATTAAAAGGTTAATCTTTTGGTGCAATGACAACTAATAGTTGGTATCAGAGATGAGGTCACGGGTTCAAACCTTGTGCTTGTGCTGGGGGGGATTGCTGCAAGGTGTGACCCTTGGTCTTCTTGTTCAGCGCTGTGCTGCGGTGATTTGTGACAAGGGCTTAACCACCTCCCATGCTTGTTAAGTCAAGTGGTTGTATCGGGCATTAAAAGGTCAATCTTTTGGTGCAACGGCAACTAACAGATTCTTCTTCTTGCAATTAAACCAAATGATGTTGCTATTTTACTAGATTCTATGCATGCAATGAAAATAGATATTTTGTTCCAACAACATGAGTTACCATCTATTGAGGTCCAAAAGCAATATGATCCTTTGGTTATCTTCATTACGATCAACAAAACATTAGTTAAGAGAGTAATGATTGATAATGGGTCAGCCCTTAATGTTTGTGGTATTGATTTATTACATAAGGTTAAAGTTGATATATCTACTGTCAAACCAGAATCATTAAGTATCCATGGCTTTGATAATGTTGGACGATAATCTGTGGGCACTATAACTCTACCTATACAAGTTGGACCTGTGTTGGTGCCTACCTTGATTCATGTAATGCCTTGTTCTCTATCTTATAACATGATTCTAGGTAGACCTTGGATACATGCATTAGGAGCAGTTCCTTCTACTTTACACTGTTCAATTAAGTTCATATTTAAAGGAAAATTACATACTATTGATTTGGATCTTGCACTAGACAATTGTTTGCAAATGGAAGTGCATAAACATGTTGTTGGTCCTAAGGTTTTAAACAATCTGAAAGCTGAATTGTCAACTCCTCTTACCTCTAAAAACACTATGCAAGAGCCCAAGCAATCAAATGCATTTGTTGGTGATGACTGGGGTGTGTTAGATTTCGATTCCTACTCCACATGAGAGTATAAACTTAAAAACCATGTCCTTGAAACATCAAATATTGCATCAATCACATCATATGCTTTGAATGATAAGAATAAGATCTCTTGGTTGACAAATAAGCATAATACTCTCAGTTATACTACTGATTATGAGACTTATGAAGCTCCACCTTCCTCTAAAGAAATGGTCTCTCTTTATGGCAGAGGATTCTGAATCCTTTATAAAAATTGTGACTATGTAGGTAAGGGTTGTGGCATAAATCAACAAGGAATCAAAGTCCCTATAGAATCTGCTTCGCAACATTACTCCAATGGCATTGGATATAATCCTTTCAAGGAATCTAAAGCCTGCAAATGCCTTACTCTAAATGTGAATACAATATCAACACTTAGTTTGATATACCCTGAGATGATTGATGCCAATTGTCCTCCAGGATCACTTCCTTTAGATATGTTTATGACGGATGAAGCGATAATGGACTTCTTAGGTGCTTATGATGGTATTCCTTGTTATCGCCATAAACGTAGCCTACCTTATTGTTTAAACAATGATGCATACTTTGGAAAGACTACTAGCATAATAACTGCTATAGTAGAACATAGCGAAGAACTTAAAGAACAATTACAATCCTACAATCCCCCTGACCATAGTACTCTCCTTAACGGAAAGACTATTGATGTTATCATGGATAAATATAATCCTGAAAAAGTTATCCCTATTGGTGATTGTTTAGATATGGAAGAAAAAGAAGAAATGACTAAATTGTTAAATGAATTCTCAGAATTGTTTGCTTGGAATTACTAAGACATGCCTGGTATAGATGCTCAGATTGTAACGCATAATATTGTATTGAAGCTAGATGTTAAACCTTTCAAACAAAAGATTCGCAAGATGAATCCTAAGATTGCTTTTCTTGTTAAAACTGAAATAGAAAAACTCCTACAAGCTAGCTTTATTCGACCTATTGATTACTCTCTGTGGATCTCAAATATTGTCACTGTTGCAAAACCGGATGGTTGTATAAGAATGTCCACGATTTCTGAGATTTAAATTTAGCATCTTTAAAAGATGATTTTTTGCTTCCTAATATTGATATGATTGTTGATTCCATAGCCGGACATGAGTTGTTATCTTTCATGGATGGATTTTTGGGATATAATCAAATCCTTATAAATCCTCTCAATCAATACAAAACAACCTTCATAACACCTTGGGGTACATTTTGTTGGGTAGTCATGCTGTTTGGACTTTAGAATGTAGGAGCTACTTACCAACATGCGATGACTCTTATATTCCATGATTATATGCACAATATTCTAGAAGACTATGTTGACAAAATCCTAGCAAAGTCTATCCATCGTAAGGATCATGTTACAAATCTTCGGCAGATATTTGAGTGCATACGAAAATACAATATGCGATTGAATCCCCGTAAGTGTGTTTTTGGCATGGATAGTGGAAAGTTACTTGGATTTATCATTTCAAATCGAGGTATAGAAGTTGACATGAAAAAGATAGATGCAATTGTTAATATGCCAATACCTAAGAACATATCTCAACTTCGTAGTTTGCAGGGAAAGATACAGGCCATTCACCGATTTTTTTCACAACTCGCGGATAGGACTCACCCCTTCATGCAACTATTGAAGAAAGATTCTCACTTTCAATGGAATTCTGAATGTCAAAAATCTTTCGATGAATTAAAGGATTACTTAGCTAATCCTCTTGTTTTACAACCTGTTGTTTCTAATAAACCATTTCTATTATACATCTCAGCATCTAACAATGCCCTAGCAGCTTTGTTAGCACAACATAATGATGAAGGCAAAGAATGTGTTGTCTATTACATTAGTCATACTTTACTCGATTATGAAGTGCGATATACAGTTATAGAGAAGCATTGCCTAGCGTTAGTGTTTGCCACACAGAAGCTTAGACATTATCTCTTAAATGCTGAAGTGCATTTAATGGTAAAGTTTGACCCTTTAAAATATCTCTTCGCAAGAACAAATTTATCGGGATGTCTTGCTAAATGGATTATTCTATTAACAGAATTTGATCTGAAATTTATTTCACAAAAAGTAATTAAAGGGCAAGTAATAGCTGACCAGTTAGCTGAAGCTCCCTCACCCTTTTCTATACAAAATGTCAATGCTTTTCCTGATGAACAGATCTTAACAATCTCTATGAAGGAGAAATGGGAGTTATACTTTGATGGATCAAAATGTCGAACTGACTCCGAAGCTGGTGTTATATTACTACCTCCCGTGGGAAAGCTAATCCCCTTATCTTACCGTTTAGATTTCTTATGCACAAACAACATAGCCGGATATGAAGCTCTTATAGCTAGACTTCGTGCAACTTTGGCTCTTAGTATCAAGAATATCACAATATATAGAGATTCTCAGTTAATTGTTAAACAAATTATAGGATTGTATCAAAGTAAGCATGATAAGATATTTTAGTATTGTGAGTTTGCATTATCTCTCTTAAGATAGTTCGGATCATATACGATCAATACCATTCCTAGGAAAGATAACTGGTATGCAGATGCAATGGCGAGTGCAGCTTCTCTTATATCCTCTAATGGTTCTCCTGAGGAATTTACCTTCATTGTTCATAATCTTAAGACACTAGTAACTGAAATCCCTATAGTGGAAAATTAAGAACTCTATGGTAATACATACACTGATGAATGGTTCTCCTATATATTCACCTATTTACGCGATGGAACCATTTTAGACTTGACATCTAAAAATGCCCGAATCCGTTTACGCAAACTAGCAATGTGATACAACATATTATCGAATGTCTTGTATTGAAGAAGTTATAATGGTGTTTTACTCTGATGTTTAAGTAATGAAGAGATTCTGATAGCTTTGGAAGAAGCTCATTTTGGTGCCTGTGGGGGCCATTTTGGTGGAAAATCGTTGGTGCAAAAGTTGTTACGTATGGGGTATTATTGGCAGCATATGGAACAAGATTCCTTCACTTACGTCAAGAGATGCCCACAATGTTAACAACATAAAGACCTAATCCACGCTCCTGCTCAAGAGCTTCATACCCAGGTGTCACCCTGGCCATTTTCTATCTGGGGCTTGGATCTAGTTGGTAAAATTTCCCCGTCCTTCTCTCAAGGACATATGTTTATCATTACTGCAACTGATTATTTTACAAAATGGATCGAAGTAGTCCCTTTGTGATCCATGACCGCAGATGTAATCTATCGGTCCATACAAGATAACATAATTTCTTGATTTGGAATACCTTCCTGATTAGTGTCAGACAATGGTACACCATTCAAGAACAAGGATGTGAAAAATTTCCTCAAAAAATATCATATACAACATCTCTTCTCTATGCCTTATTACCCTCAATCCAATGGCCAAGCAGAAGATTAAAACAAAGTTATTAGACAGATTCTAAGGAAAACTATTAATAAACATAAAAAAGATTGGCATACACAATTATCCTATGCACTATGGGCTTATAGAACAAGTATTCAAACAGCTACGGGTAACACACCATATAATCTTGTCTATGGCACAGATGCAATAATGCCCTTGGAGCTAGAAATTCCTTCTTTGCAAATTTCCCTCAGGGACATCATGGATGATGACATAGAATGAGAGAAAAGATAACAGGAACTTGAGATGCTTGATGAAAGATGTGTTAACGCTCTTGAACATCTCAAGGCTTATCAAAAAGGTGTGCAATGAGCCTATAATGTGCAAGTCATACAACGTTCCTTTAATGTTGGAGACTTGGTTCTTTATGAAAATCAATGCAATATAAACACACTGCCTGGTGAAAAAGGTAATTTCAACCCTAATTGGCTTGGACCATACATAATCACTGAAACCTTTGGATCCGGAGTGTATAAATTAGCTGATGAGCAAGGTATGCTGCTTAAAGAACCTATTAATGCAACACACCTCTAAAGATTTTATGCTTAAAAGATCTAATGTTAAATGTTCATAAGCTAATTTAACACATAGATTAGCTTAAATTTTGACAAGCTATTATTGTTTTGTCTTAATTCATTTTTGCATTATATCTTTGTTTAGTTGATCATTGTTGCATCGTGTTTAAGTAATAATTGCTCAGATCACTTTCGCATTAACTGAATATAGCATGGAAATTAAAGTTATGTGTAAAATAATTAATCATTGTGTTTGTTACTACATATTCTTTTTACAATTGTTAGTATATCACAATAGCATTAGTTATAGCATTTAGACATCATTACTAGTTGCATTTTACAAAAATCACATGTGATAGATCAAAAGCCATTACACATAGATCAAAAGAAATAAACGTCATATATATATCTTAGTTTCATGTATACATCCAGGTTGACTATCCCTAAAAACAAAATGGGATGTCATAGTGCCTAATGTCTAGGAATCACATAGCAGAACCTCAATTGCTAGTACCCTTAGGCCCTCGTGGTGTGCGAGCGACAGAAGCCTGACCATGAGTGGCTATGGACCACGAATGACTCCTAGAGACACTTCACCATCGTAACCCCTTGATCTCACGTCTCATCTCTATCATCTACTCACATGACTCCTGGTACATCCTCTAGTACCAGTCTCTCTCAGCTTGAGCACTGTCTCTGTTAGCTCTTGCCTACTGGACCTCCCACAGAAAGAACTCACTGACAATTGGCTCTCCCCCCATGTAGGAACTACTACCATTTGCTCTCACTGTGCCCTGAACTCAACCTCAGCGCACTCAACTCTCTATCAAAACTCCTCTCTCTCTTGTACAGATTGCTCCAACATGGCCTTTGTAGCAGTCCTATATCTGACGATAG
Source organism: Cunninghamia lanceolata (assembly GCA_027924645.1). NCBI lineage: Eukaryota > Viridiplantae > Streptophyta > Pinopsida > Cupressales > Cupressaceae > Cunninghamia > Cunninghamia lanceolata. The sequence continues at coordinate 805,900 of BSBN01001051.1, read as the reverse complement.
GCATAAATAACTCAGCATGCCACCCAGCAGATGATTGTGGCAAATGATCTGCCTGCACCCACTACTCTGAGGCATCTGTCGGTAATATGTCTCCTATGACATGACTCACAAAGTCTCACCATGTGTCTGTCCCAACTATAAACAGAGAATGAGAGAGATGTTAGACTCCAATATAAAATCATAAATAATAAACTATACCAAAACATAAAATAATAAATAAAAGCCTTACTTGGATCTCTGTCTCACCAGGATGGGTCTCAGATCGCCAATGGTGTGACGATCTGTGCTGTCTAATCTACAGCTAGGGGCATAGGCCTGCTACTCTCCCCTTGCTCTGTCTGACTAGGCCTCACATCATCTACGGGAATAGGACCATGAGCCTTGGACTGCAGTCTCAACTCAGTCTCCTCGTCAGTGTCCGCCTCCTGTTGGCTCTATCACGATCTCACTCTGAAGACATACTGTGATGGGACCTCTTCAGACTCATCCTCATCCTCCTCCATACCCTCCTCAAGATCGTAGTATCCCGCAAAGTCATTGACATTGTCCTCCACCCTTGTGTCACTAGCGTGATCGGCCCAAGGTCGGGCATCTCCTATAGGATGTCTGGGTGGAAAGATAAGTGCAGGTCGTGCTATGTGCCACCAGGTCTATTATGCTTGGGTACACCCAACATCATCTGCACCCAATACTAGCTCTGTATCCTCAAGACCCTCATTGTCACTAAGTGGTACGTCTGCTATAGTCAATCGTCAGACAGTATTGGTTCTAACTGCACTCTGAGCTACATGTGCATAGCTCAGATGAACTACAGGAACATCTTGTACTTGTTTGAACTGTCGTGCTACTCTATCATAGTAGAACCAAGATACAATGTGATCGAGGTGACCGGCCATTAGCCGATCCCTCTGCATCTGAGCTAACTACCTCTGCTTGCAAGGCCATCTGATGAAGCCACAATATGGTCTCCAAATGATGTCAGCAGGCTGTAATCTATCAAATACCACTCTCCAGTATAATAGATTACCGTGCTTCCAACACTTGACTAGTGGGTAAGGGTAGACAAGTAGATGTGTGAATGCTACCTCTATAGGATAATCCATTGGTCATGTGCACCTGATGTGCTCAAAGACCCAAACCTATAACAATGTGCAGACTAGCAGACTCTGCATCTCGTAGTGAACATATCGCCCTAAGTCGTGATATAGGTGCGTAAGCATACTGCGCTCCCATGCGTAGTCCCATGCGTAGATAGTCTAATGCATCTCCATCGCTTTGATAGTATGAACGAGACCCCTGTGAAGGTGAGTGACTCGTCCATCTAGTACGATGGCTAGTAGGACTGTGACAATCATGATCCTCCATAGTAAGGGAATGTCTTTGCACCCCTACTCTAGCAAACAGAGTTGAATGTGTCCTTGCTCTGCCTGTGACATAGTGTGACCCAAGCAGTATAGCTAACTCTCTCAAGTATACTCCTCTAAGCGATGTCCAACAACCCTCACTGTCTCTCCTCGGATCGACACTCGAAGGATCCTGAATACATCCTCCAGTGTGATGGTAATCTCGCTAGTCAATAAATGGAATGTGGATGTATCTACATCCCATCTCTCCATTAGTGCCATAAGCATCACGCAGTGGAATCTGATTGTGGGCATCTTAAACACCCACCATAGGCCTATTGTCTGTAAGTACTCTCTCTCTGTGGCCGTCAAAGCGCTAGCATACTCTTGCAGAAGTGCCATCAGACGACCACCTATGTGCTCCCGCATCTCAGGAACATCATGTAGATCAGAAAGAAAGCAAGAGTATCAGAATCCCCACTAGAAACTAAAATAATCTATCAAAGACTAAATAGAGTGCCTGTGCTTAGAGCCTATGTCCTCTATGGACCAGGGCACCCCAGGAAGACTAGGACACCCCAGAGGGACACTAGCACCCTTGTGGGACTAGGGCACCCTAGAAAGACTCTAGCGCCCTAGGTGGACTCAGGCACCCCTATTCGGGAACCCTGTCCACCCTCCCCTCTTAGCACAGACATCGATAAATGAGAAAGCAAAACATGACAAAAGACAACAGAAGGATGGAATCTACCTCGGCCTCAAAGCGTCTCTCCGCCACTCAGGCTCGGAGCATCTCCAGTCGTGGTGGATGGTAGGGACGTTGGCTCAGCATGATCGTTCTCCTATTCTCCTTCTCTCTCTCTGCAATAACAACAAACAAGAATGACTTAAGTGATAAGCGACAACTCCTTTTACATAAAGTAAGTAAGTGAGAAATCCTATCCCTAACTAGGCACAAAAGTGTGCTCTTTCACTCTAGAGCCCTTTTCTTGAGCTGTCAAACTTTGATCTCCATGCCGTTTGTTGCATTGGAATCTTGGTTCCACTCTCTTTCCTACCTAATGTGTTGTGGTGAGCATTGTCCCTTCAAATAACCCTCACAACACATTTCCCTTGAAATCAACGCGTGATATCTCCTTGTTTCCACTCTCAGACTAAGCAAGTAGAAACAAGGAGGGGCATATACCTCCCTCGATTTCCTCCCTCACCATGTTCCATCACTCAACCCCCTTAGCATTTTTATACTGACTCATTGGTGGTGGTTGCAGGTTGATTTGGTTTTGACTTCTAACAAGTGTTCCTTTACAGGATGTGGTTCCTAACTTTGTGGTCTTGTAGGATTGTAGAACTGGGGGCTTCTTCCTATTCATCGACAATGCTTTGACTCCCTCTACAGTATCCTTTTGGATATGCTTTTATGATTGATGTATTTACTTTCCTTTAGTTGCATATGCACGTAGTGTCATATGGCCACTAAAGTGGGGGCTAAATTTAATGTCAGAAATTGTCCTTCTGTATGGAATGGTACAATTTCCCTTAGTTTAGCTCCTCACTCTTGGTGGTCTCTCAACCTTTTCTTTCTTGGCCTTCCCGAAACCCTGATTGACTTAGTCTAGGAGTAATCTATTCACTTTTTGAGGTAATTGATTGATAGAGCGTGGAAAGAGATTTGAGAAAGGGTCCCTTGGACCCCCAAAAATGTAGATCTGAGCTAAAATTGGGGGCTTGGACTTAGGTGCCCACACCCTAGTCCTCCCCGATTTCACGGGATTTTAAATTTTGATGGGGTGTCGATTCCTGCTAAGTGCCTTGGGATTCCATTTTCAAATTCTTAGTTTTCACGCGATATCGAGGCGTTACTTCAAAATTTGAATTCCCTAAAGATTGATATAAAAAGACATTTGTAAATCATTTTATCATACACAATTCTTATGCAAGCTTTGTGCCAAAACTCTGCTACAATTTCCATTGAAGATCAGTGACTTGTTGAAGCTATTCGAAGTATTCTTTATTTGCTATCTTGGAGACAATGGATGAAGGTTAGGAATCAAGATCTTGAGTCTATCTTGCTCTTCCTAGGGTTTGTACACCTTTTGCATGATCGGGAGAAGGGTTGAAGCCTCCAACAACAAGCTTGGAGATCCTCCGCAGACATTGTTGATTCACCTTCTTGTTCATGCAAGTCTTCATTTGTTTCATCTCCTTGAGGTGAAGTTGTATGTGTTTATTGATGCAAAGCAAGTTGTTGATCTTCCCTTGATTAAGACATCTAGGGTTTGATTTTATGCATAACACATTTGTTAGGTTTGCACACACTTCTGCAAATCTTTTCTCTAGCTATTGTTGAGGTATAAATACCAAAGACGGGGCTCGATTGAGGCAAGCTCCTATATAGCCGCAACAATTTCCTTCCTTTGTATGTGTAGATTGTGTTTCACAGGTTTCGGCGAAAAGAAGATATAGGAAGAAGGATATTGTGCGTACAGTCATGACAGACTTTTAGATTTTCAAATTTTGAGAATTGTGGGACATTGGGGCAAGCGCCCTAGTCCAACCAGGTGTTTTATCCAGGATTTGGGAGCCTTTTAGTAGTCCCTGGCACCCTGCGTAGAAGGTTTTCCTATTCGGGAATTTGCAGGACATTGGGGCAGGCACCCTAGTCCAAGTGGCCCTCAAATTCTGGGTACACTATCTCTGAAACTCATCATCTGCACTTCTATGATCAATTTTACGAGATACTTCATCAGTTTCTGTATATTGTTGATTTGAAGCATAATCAGGGTTTTGCTTGGTTGAGAGTACAATACTTGATAAAATCTTGATTAGGGCCTTAGGTTTCATAACCACGCAAGAATAAAAGGGAGGCAAACTAAATAGAAGCTTGTTCTAAGCCCGATTCTTGTCTCCCCAATGCTTAGTCATGAAAGATGGTAGCATTCAACCTAATAAACAAAACTATTATTTTTCACCCTAAACAGCTACAACAGGAATTGTAGTAGAGTAAAGAAAAAGAAACAAAAATAGTAGAATACATAATAGACTTACTGTCACTCATGACAGTGATTTAAAATGGATCTTAGAACAACAAATACATAAATGAATATGTCTACAGGAATCTAATTCTATCCTCTGAGTTTAAGAGTTTCTTCACATAGTTCGGTCAAGAAAGAAGAAGTCGATCTCCAACAAAAGACTAATTTTTTTAACAGTATTAAATATAGATGAAAAATATAGAATATAACTATTATGACAGGGACTTTTTGGTTCAACAATACAAGACTGAAAGGAACTTTTATTCTGTTGTCTTAATTCAAGAGTTGTTTTTAACAAGATGCTCAGATTTGAAGAAGAATAAGAGGTCGATATCTATTAACATGTAACTTGAAACAACAATGGTAAGGAAGAAAGAATTATGATGGCTACAAAATAAATGATCAATGAACAGTAACTTGGTTTTAACTAAGGTTTCACTGGTTGCATCAAAATCGAAAAGAGAGAGATTCACTTGGCATAAACTAGAAACAAAGTATATCAAAGTCAAGAACCAGATTTGCCAACAGAAGATTAAATAAGATCCAGCGTCAAGGTAAAAGCTTAGGTAGGTCACTCAAAGCAAAAGAGGCCAAATGCCTATAACAGAAGATCTATTTCCTAGTGGCCATATTGATAACACAGAGGTGCTCAAAAGGGAAGGTTGACTCCAATCAGATTGTAGATAAAAGATAGCCCGACGGAAGAGAGTTTAAATTTAAAAACTTATAACCTTAAATGCTCGCAGTCTATGGTGTATCGTAGACCAGAAAGGACTCAAACACAAGTCTAAAATACTATGTTTTAAACAGTCAATTACCATCTTAAATTAGCGAAATTTGAATCAAGAAAAGTACCTAGTTAAACTTGGTTGTAAAAAGGTCAGTTACTTTGCTGTGGTCACTGCTCTTCTCTTTATCCCGTCACTACCCCAGAATGATTAAATTTCTTTACTGCTGCTGCAAAAATTGTGGTGCCTAGAAAATAATATTCCATCCCCTTTCTTTTGTCAGTTTTTTCTTTTTAATGAAACCAACCCCTCCCTTAATTTTGGTGTTTATTATTTATAGTTTGACTCTTTTTGATAACTCAAGATTACTCCATTTTTGCATGAGGTTTATTAATTAAAGGGCTCTAAATTTTCTATTTAAGTTAGAATATAATTACTTAATTATCTTTCTGTCACTTGCATGACAATAAGTATATCTTTCTGTCATTTGCATGACAGTAGGTTAATTTAATTCTATTAATTGAATTCTAAAAATAATATTGATATTATTAATATGATTTAACTATTTTTAATAAACACAATTACTAAGAGATAATTACTTTTAATAAATCAAGAAGTATTTTCAATAATAAAAATAATATATATATATATATATATATATTGATTGTAATTAAATATTTTTAGTCTAATTTAGATATTGTCTTCCAAACATCCACATTTATATAAATAGGAAATATTTTTTAATTATTTATTATTAAATAATATAAAATACATCCATATATATATATATATACCATTTTAAATATAACTACACTATTTAAAATAAATACACCATTTAAAATATAAATCGAAAAGACATTAATATTCATGACTAAATCAAGCATTCGAAAGGAACTTACTATAGCAATTAAAACACAATATTTTCTAAGTATCTAACCATCAATCACATTTATTATCTAAACAACAATGCATAATAAATCATTCAAAATGCAATATGAGACTACATGAGTGTGTGAGTGCATCAGTGTTAACCATCCCAAACAGTTCTTGCTAAGTGGCTAGAACACCTCTACCTCAACCATGTTCTCGTCTTCAACGAGTACCTACATTCATTCACATTCAACTTGACGTCAATAGGTTAGTTCCCCAAACATAGCCGAAGCAAAACATTATAATCATATCAATAATATTTAATATTTAAATCAACTTTCCTATTTGCACAAATATAACATCACGATAATTACCTTCACACATGTGGAACTTACTCAAAGTAAAATAATCATGGTAAATGTTCACTAATCTAGAATAATAATATAGTCCATAAATACGAGATGTGACAAACTAGCATTACCACAACACTATTCTTCACATCTCAAGCATATGATAAAACACCCTCTTTCACATACTAATGCATAACTATTAAAATAGTAAACCAAGTTCAATCACACTCAAGAACATGGTATTTCCTTTCACACAAAAATTCTCCATAATTCCACTATCAAAAGTGGTCATACAACATGAACATGACCCTACAAAGGTCACTCAAGCACTCACACACACTGCAAGGTTTCATGCCAAGCATTCATGACATCAAGAAGGAAACATACATAAGCAACTTCTCAGCAACCACCAAGGTCTATCTAACCCCGATACAATGTATTCCTCACCACAGACATGCAAGGAAGACATAACAAAGAAAGCACATGCTACTCGTAGCACTCAAACACACAAGGACCCGCACATGCTCAAATAAACCCAGTAACACAAACATCCCAGAGCTCCCAATGTTGGAACTTGGCTTTGATACCAAATGTAAATTAAGCTTCCTAAAACTATATCATAGAATTTAATTAATCATGTCATTCTCATTAATAGAAAATAGATAAAATACATCTTCCATATATATCAAAATATAATTTACATCTTACAAATACAAGTGTCAAATCCAGGTGTTAGCACAATAATATAATATACAATGATGTATGGCTCTCATGCCATATAGTCAACTCAGTACAATAAATGAGTACAATATCAGAATTATACAATTAATGAATAATGAATCACAATACTATCATTGGCCGCTAGTAACCCACATGGTCATCTACAAGCTGAGAGACAAGAACATGGCCCAAGCACTTTTCTACCCAACCACGAAGCATTTACGCTTCCTCGAAATACTTCTTAACATGAAGGATACCTGACCCTACATGAAGTGCCTAGAAACCTAGAAACAAGGTGCAACCTGATGTCTAAATGCATATATATTTAATAAAATGTGCAATATCTCACAAACAGGATGTGACAAAGAAACATATAAATATAATTTTTATAGACACATAGATTCATCTATTTCAATGAATACATGTCTTTGGCCAAAGCACTTAAAAATATCATTATGGTAAAAATCCTGAAAAGAGGATCAACCTTCTTTCTTCATCCACATTCGGCACCCATCTCGGAAGGTAAGCCCAACACACACATAAAAGATAAACTACTTTCTTTTCAAAGGAAAAAGATAACACATGATTTTGATTGAGTACAATTACTAATTCTTTATTTTGCTCAATCAACAAAAATACACTTCCAAGCAAATAATTCTAATAAAAAGCTTCATTTATACATTCAAGATACACATAGAAAGCTATAAAACTAGTTATATTCTTTAACCCATATTTCATTCATAATTTCTTAAAATAAATCTAGATCTAGAATTGTATAACTGGAAGTAGGTTTATAATTCCACACCATTAAAATTGTGATGAGGATTTAAGAAGATACATTTAGTTTAACAACTTCATATTTGCCAATAAACATCATAAAAGTGAAGGTATACGTAGTAAAGTCAGTTAAATATATATACTATAGCTGCTATAGGAACCCTACTGTCTGCTATAGGAGTAAATTAAATCTGCTATAGGCAAACAAGATAACTCTACTATAGGAATACAATAAAGTTTGCTATAGTACTAATTCTAGTTAAAGGATTTAAATACTACTACGACAGGAAAATAAAAAAAAGACTACGATAGGAACTTAAATAGACCGCGACAGGAATGAATAAATTACTACAGGTTTAAAGTTTGCTACAACAAGAATAACTGCGAGTATGCTACAAATATCACATAGCTATGACAATAAATAAATAATGGCGATAATAATGATTAACTCTTTTACATAGCACAACTATAGATAAGGATTCACACAGATCGCTTAATCATCAAGAAAACCAATTTTGAAGACCATAGGTGGATACAATACAAATTAGGTAAAAAGGCACACACATAGGCCATTAAAGAAAATATAATATCTAGTCAATAGAATAACAAAGAGGCTGGTAAGAAGGTCAAACAGGTCAACTATAGTTCAAGAGGCCGTTAGAGAATAGTACAAGTCGATCAATATTACAAAGACCACAAGAATTTGACAGGCCGACATCAACATAAAAATAGGTCAAAAAGAGAACATCTACTAGTCAATAAGAACAAATAACAAGCTGAACAAAGGCAACGGCTGAGATAAATCTCAAAGGGCCGATACATAGGAATCATTAAATAATTACAACTAGGTTGATACTATACATAATTTAGGCTGCTTAATTAGATAAATTGGGCTGATTCATAACAACAAAAAAGATAGAATTTATATACGTAAGACACATAATGCCTATCATAGTATATCTAGAATGAAGAGGGATAAACATAGGTCAACAATAACAATAGGGAAGATAAAGTTTATTACATGCGTTCATAAATAATCAAGGTCGAAACAAAGATAGCGATGATTTGATTTAGTATTACAAAGGTCGCATAAGGAATAACAAAGTTGTCAAAGGAATTAAAGCCACTTAAATCCAAATGCAAACCAACACAAAACACAGTCATTCCAAATACACCTCACTTATTTTATCAAATATAATTTAGAGAAAGAAAAATAACTGGTAGTCACACTTTTCTCAATAAGTCTATTTATTGTCACCGATGCTTTCTCCTCTTAGCCTGTCTCTCTATGTTCTTTTTTCAGCTTTTGTCGCCGATGATCATAGTCCATCTTCTCCTTCTATCATTGATTACTGATAACCCTTTTTCCTTCCATTCCTCTTTTAATGAATAATCCCTCTTCTAATAATGGCATTGTATTTTTAGATCAAGCTTCTTTATTGTTTGAAAACTCCAGTTATCTTCTATTTTACATGCACTTGGCATCCCATACAGTAGATTCTTGATTGAAATTTAAAATCCCTTTATTACTGTCTCTCCAAGTTTGCATGGAATAAGATTTATTATATTTAGATTTAGTTAATATATATTAGAATTTACATATTTATTTTTAATTATATATTTATTTTAAGTTAATCAAAGATATTGCTTTCAAGCAAGAGTATAATATACATTTATATATATTATTAATTTATTTATATATGGATAAACACTTTTAACAATTATAATAAATGAAATCAACTTATACAATCTTAAATAAATCAAAGTCGAATAGAATGTATAATTACATGGTTAACTTAAGCAATTCAAATGAACATACTGTAGCAACGAAATCTCATATTTATCTAATCATCATACATCAATCACATCCATTAATCATATAATCGGTCAAACATGACTATGTAACCACATAACGATGCATAATAAATCCATTCAATGATGCAATATGACATGAAACTAAGTGAGTGTGAGCATGCATCAGGTTAATCCATCATGCCAACTCTTTTAGACGGCTAGGACACTTCTACCCAAACCATGTTCCCATCTTCAACATTTTTCCTGCACTCAGTTTGATGTAGGAGCATCCCTAATTTAAGAGCAATCTTGCATCAACCAAAAAAACATTTGTGTTTCATTTTATTTTCTTTCATTTTCCTAGTTTAGTATAATTAGTTCAGTCAGTAGTAGTTTCAGTAGATTGGTCCTCATTTTTCCATAGTTTCATTTCAGACCTTATGGAGCTGGACTTAGTATCTAGACATCTTCATGCACATCATATCCAAAATTTAGATCATTTGGATCAGTTTCTGGAAAGATATTACTATCAAAAGATCGACTATTTTCTCAAGACAGAGGATTCAGAGAGTCTCAAACAACTAGCTAAAGGAAAAGACTTGTGGAGCACTTCCATGACTTGCGGAGCTAAATTACACACCCTTCAAGATAGTTTGGGTCTTGGTTGACCTTCCTTGAGGTCTGCACATTGTTTCATTCACTTGCGGAGGATTTCCATATGTTTTTGGCCAACCTATTCATGTACACATGTTACATCTCTTCATTGGAGTTTGCAATCACTCTTGGCTGACATGGAGGATTCTTGTGATCCAGAGATGATATATATTCATGTAATAGATACCTAGGAAGTTAGTTAACAAGTGAAAGATAGTTTATAAGTTAGATTTTCTTCTATAAAGTGCTTCAAAGCTATATCTTGCGCATATATTGTAAATGGAGAATAAGGCCTGTGAGCCCTAATTTGTAAGCCCGTATGTTGCCAACATGTTTGTATTTTGAATCTATGATATACTGAATGACTAAATCTTCATTTACATTCTATAAGTGAGTTACTTCTGTTATGTTTACTCTTGCTGTACAATCTAGACTGTTCACTCCCTAGACCCTCCTAATCGTGACTGCACCAAGTGGTATCAGAGTGAAGTTTGAATCCTTTGGGAGTGAAGTGAGTGAAGTTTACAAAGGCATTCTATAAGATCTTGTTGTGAACAGATCACCAAACCCAAGGAAGACTACATGTGTTATCAACCAATCGCTGATTGTGAGGCAGTTGTCAACTTGTAGCCTGATCACTGAATTTGAGGCTGTTACACTTGATCCTAGGAAGAGATTTCACTGAGGAGAATACCTGATGTTGGTACTATGACTAGAAGAATGGATGAGATGATGAAAAAAATGCAAGTTCGCTTGGATGTTGTTGAAGAAGATCGAAGAAGAGGACTTACACCTCGACCTAATGTTGAAAGTGATGATGAAGAATTTCAATCCACTAATCAAAATGAAGAAACCCTAGAAGAATAAGAAGAATCAGATCAAGTGAAGATGCTACAATCTATTTCAAAGATTGGGTAAAGACCTAGAGTTGATGTACTGAACTATATAGTCAATTCAAATCTCGATGAACTGATTGATTGGATAAATGACCTAGAAGAATACTTTGAGTATGAAGAAATTAAAGATCCAGAGAAGGTGAAATTTGCAAAGACTAAGTTGAAAGGACATGTTGCTATTTGGTGGAAAGAAGTTCAGTTGGATAGAAATAGAAGAGGAAAAGAAAAGTTCATAAAATGGGATAGAATGGTGACAAAGTTGAAGAATCAGTTTATACTTGTTGACTTTGAGTTGGAATTGTTGAAGAGATTGTAGAACTTGAGACAAAAGGAGAAATCTATGAAGGAATATACTAAAAAATTTCATAAGATGATCATAATAACATGACATGGTGAAGCAAGCAAGGAGAAAGTGGCAAGATACATCAATGAGCTAAGATTGAACCTTCAAGAAGAACTGAGTTTGGTAAGGATGACAACATTGGAAGAAGCATATCAGTTTTCCCTTAAAGTTGAAGAAAAGTTTAACAAGAAGCATGAGCAGAGACATAGAGGTAGAGGAGGTAAAATTAAAAGAGGCAGAACATTTTGTAGAGGAGAAAGATCATTTCCAGAGAAAAGCAGACAAGATAACACATTCAAGAAGGAGGACAGAGATAGCAGTACATACTGGAGAGATGACAAACTTTCTACCATAGAAGAAACCCTAATTCTTACTGGAGTGAAGGATACAAAAGAGATGGAAGAGGACTTTATAGGAGAACATTCAGAGGAACCTATTTTAAGTGTGGAGGTGAAGGACATAGAGCATTTGAATGTCATCAAGGAAGTACACGAAAGAAGATAGATAATAGTGGAAGAGTAGCTTATGTAGAACCTGTTGGATCACCTAGTTCAGTTTAGTTGGTAAACTTGAGAAAAGAAAATCACTCATCATGAGGAAAGCACTATTTCAAGCAGAGACAAATGAGAAACCACCACAGAGGAAAAGTTTATTCTGGACCAGATGCAAATCAAGAGGTAAATGTTGTAAAGTTGTAATTGATAGTGGTAGTTCTGATAATTTGGTTTTAGAGGAGATGGTGACTAAGCTGAAGTTGGAAATATTGAAACACCCTAAGCCATATTAGATAGCCATGGATTTAGGATGATCATAAGGTACTGGTGAGTGAACAATGTTTGGTGAAATTTCATATTGGATCTTATCATGATGACGTATTGTGTGATATTATGTCTATGGATGTATGTCATATGTTGTTGGGTAGACCATGGCAGTATGATAGAAAAACTATACATGATGGGAGAAAGAATACATATACTATAAAATCAAATGGAAAGAGAATTACTTTGATTCCTTTGGAAGATAAGCCTAAGAGTAAAGTGTGTGGGAATGCTAGAATCTGTTTGGTTGTTGGAAGAAAATTTCTGGATGGTTTGAGACATGAGAAAATCATGTGTTATGCTTTGATTCCTAAGAAGCCTAAAAGCCTAAAGACAGAAACTGAAGAATCACAACCGGAGGAGATAACTGAATTGTTGATAGACTATGAAGACATCATATCAGATAATGTACCTGAAGGATTACCACTAATCAGGAGTATCAGTCATCACATGGATCTCATACCTAGAGCTAGTTTGTCTAATAAAACAACACACATAATGACATTGATAGAGAATGAAGAATTGAATAAGTAGATACAAGAATTGTTGAGGAAAGGTTTGATCAGAGAAAGCTTGAGTCTTGTGTAGTACTTACAGTGCTAGAACCAAAGAAAGATGGAGAATGGAGAATGTGTACAGACTCTAGAGCAATCAACAAGATCATAGTTAAGTATAGATTTCCATTTCCTAGGATGGATAACATTATGGATTATTTGAGTGAAGAAAAATATTTTACAAAGATAGACTTGAAGAGTGGATACCATCAGATCATAATCAGAGAAGGAGATGAATGGAAGACTACTTTTAAAACAAATGAAGGATTGTATGAATGGTTAGTGATGCCTTTTGGATTGACAAATGCACCAAATACTTTCATGAGATTGATGAATGAAGTTTTTTTAGAAATTCTTGGGTAAGTTTGTTATTGAGTACTTGGATGATATTCTGATTCTCAATAAGAGAAAAGAAGAACATTCGTGCTATCTGAGACAAGTATTGCAGAGGTTGAGAGAAGATAAATTGTCGATAAACATCAAGAAGTGTAGTTTCATGAAGGAAGAATTGGTATACTTGGGATTTGTGATTTTTCTGGAAGGATTGAAGATGGACCCTGAGAAAATTAGAGCAATTGTTGTGTGGCCAATACCTGAGAGCATTGGAGAAGTCAGATCATTTCATGGATTAGCTAGTTTCTACTAGAAGTTCATCAGAAATTTTAGTTTAGTATGTAACCCTATGACAGAGACAATGAGAGGTGATAGAAAGGACTTTAAGTGGACATCAGGAGTAGATAAAAGTTTTGAATTGTTGAAGAAGAAAGTCACAAAGAAACCAGTATTGACATTACCAGATTTCAACAAAGTATTTCAAGTAGATTGTGATGCAAGTGGAAATGCAATAGGAGCAGTATTAAGTCAAGAAGGTAGACCTGTAGCATATTTTGGTGAGAATTTGAATAATGCAAGGAGAAGATATTCAGTTTATGATTAGGAATTCTATGCTATAATTCAATCCTTGAAGGAGACATTACTTGTTGCCTAAAGAATTTGTGTTGTATACAGATCATCAAGCTTTGCAATACCTGAACAGTTAAGGAAAGTTGAATCAAAGACATATGAGATGGGTAGAGTTCATGCAGAGTTATAGATTTATACTAAAGCACATAAGTGGAAAATCAAACAAAGTTGCAGATGCATTGAGTAGAAGAAGGAACTTGCTGACAAAACTAAGAGTTGAAGTGTTAAGATTTGAGGAGTTTAAGAACATGTATAAAGACGACCCTAATTTTGTAAAACCTTGGAAAGCATGTAAGGAACCTGTTGGATAGATAGGAGTAAGTGGTTGGGCTATTTCATTCAAGAAGATATGTTATTCAAAGGAAATCAGTTGTGTATCCCTAGGAGTTTAATGAGAGACAATTTGATCAAAGAGAAGCACAGTGGTGGATTGGTAGGACATTTTGGAATTGACAAAACAGTGGTTTTGGTAAGTGAAAATTACTTTTGGCCTCAGATATATAAGGATGTTAGGAAGTTTGTGCAGAGTTGTAGAGTATGTCAAGTTGCAAAAGGAAGTAGTCAAAATACTAGATTGTACAAATCTTTGATTGTACCGGAGAGACCTTGGGAAGACATTAGCATGGATTTCATATTGGGATTACCGAAGACACAGAGAGGACATGATTCTATATTTGTAGTGGTGGATAGATTTCCAAAGATGGCACATTTCATACCTTGCAGGAAGACAACTAATGTAGTGCATGTGGTTGACCTATTTTTCAAGGAGATTGTGAGATTGCATGGATTACCTAAGAGCATAATTTCAAATAGAGATACAAGATTTCTTGGATACTTTTGGAGGACACTTTGGAAGAAGATGAAATAGATTTAAAGTTTAGTTCAGCATTTCATCCATAGACTGATGGATAGACAGAGGTGGTGAATAGGAGTTTGGGGAACTTGTTCAGATGTTTGGTTGGAGAGAAGGTAGGAAATTGGGACTTGATTCTATCACAAGCAAAGTTTACATACAATAATTCAATGAATAGGAGTACATGAAGACCACCATTTGATATTGTGGCAGGAACTAACCCTAGAGGAATAGTAGAATTGAGAGACATCATTTTGGAGGAAAAGAGTCACTCCTGAGTGCAGAAGAAGAAGAATTTGCAGGACACGCGGAGACAGTACATAATCAAGTAAAGAAGCATTTGGAGGAGATGAATAGTAAGTATAAGGAGCAAGAATATGAGAAGAGAAGACACAAAGAATTTTTAGTGGGAGATGAAGTGATGGTATATCTAAGAAAATAAAGATTTCCAGTAGGGACATATAACAAGTTGAAGATGCAGAAGTTTGGACCATGTAGGATACTTAGAAAGTTTGATTCAGGAAATGCATATAAAGTGGAGATACCAAAGACATTGAGTATATCACCTATTTTCAACATTGCATACCTATATCAATATCATGAAGGTGAGTTCAGTGATAGTATTGAAGAAGAATTGAAGAAACAATTACCACAACAAGCACCAGAGTAGATTGAAGACATCTTGAAAAGCAGAATTGGACGCAACACCAGAGGAAAGCAATACAGAGATTAGCTTGTGAAGTAGAAACGTAGACTGAAAGAAGACTCATCTTGGATTTCTCAGGATGACGTGGACTGTCTTGGTTTTCCTCTAGCCCCAACAAAGTGAGGGACTCACTTTTTCAACAACCTCAGGTGTTTGATGTAAGAGCATCCTTGGTTCAAGAGCAATCTTGCATCAACCAAAAAAACATTTGCATTTAATTTTGTTTTCTTTCATTTTCCTAGTTTAGTATAATTAGTTTAGTCAGTAGCAATTTTAGTAGATTGTTTTGCATTCCGTTGTAGTTTCATTTCAGACCTTGTGGATCTGGATTTAGCATCTAGGCATCTTCATGCACATCATTTCCAAAATTTAGATCATTTGGATCAATTTCTAGAAAGATATCGCTATTAGAAGATCGACTATTTTCTCAAGACAGAGCATTCATAGAGTCTCAGACAACCAACTAAAGGAGAAGACTTGTGAAGCACTTCCATGACTTGCGGAGCTAAATTACACATCCTTCAAGATAGTTTAGGTCTTGGACAACCTTCCCTAAGGTCCGCACATTGTTTCATTCACTTGCAAAGGATTTCCATATGTTTTGGCTGACCTATCTGTATTCACATGTTACAACTCTTCATTGGAGTTTGTAATCACTCTTGGCTGATGCAGAGGATTATTATGATCCAGAGATGATATATATTCATGTAATAGATGCCTAGGAAGTTAGTTAACAAGTGATAGATAGTTCATAAGTTAGATCTTCTTCTGTAAATTGCTTCAAAGCCATATCTTGCGCATACATTGTAACTAGAGAATCAGGCCTGTGAGCCCTAATTTGTAAGCTTGCATGTTGCCGACATGTTTGTATTTTGAATCTATGATATACTAAATGACTGAATGTACATTTGCATTCTATAATTGAGTTGCTTCCATTGTGTTTACCCTTGCTGCATGGTCTGGACTGTTCACTCCATGGAACCTCCTAACCGTGACTACACCATAGTTGCACTTAGATTTTTGTCAATAGGTTACTCCTTATAATCATAGCCAATGCAAGAACAGATAAACATCCATAATCATACCAATAATAATTGATCATTAAATCAACTATCAAATCTTATGTATTTAAATAAATAAAATTTTACCTTTACGCACATGAAATCACTCAATAGTAAAACAATCATAATTAAATATCCAATAATATGAATTATAAATGAAGTCTAAAAATGAAATGTGACAAAATACATGGATGAGGAGATGAGAGCTCGACATAAAAATAAAATGTGGGAGCTTGTACAATTGGCTAAGGGGTGAACAACTATTGGCAATGAGTGGGTCTTCAAACTGAAAAGGGATATAAATGATAATGTGGAGCAATATAAAGCTCGGTTGGTGGCCAAGGGGTGTGCACAAAAAGTTGGTATCAAGATTTTGATGAAATCTTTTCACCTATGTTGTGGTTAAGTACAATTAGAGTTGTTTTGGCTCTTTTTGCTAGTCTTGATTTGGAGTTACAATAGTTAGATGTTATTAAAACAAATTTCTTGCATGATGATCTTTCTAAGGAAATTTATATGCAACAACTAGAAGGTTTTGAGGAAAAAGATAAGTAGAATCTAGTATGTAGGTTGAAAAAATCATTTTATGGTTTGAAATAGATGCCAAGGTGTTGGTACAAGCGATTTGATTCCTTCATGATGAGTTTGGGTTTTAGTAGATGTGAGACTGGTCATTGTGCTTACTTTAAAAGGTATGAATATGGTATTTTCATTATTTTTCTTTTGTATGTAGATGATATGTTGGTAGCAGGTCCCAACATGCATAGAATCATTGGGTTAAAAAATCAAATTGCTAGAGAGTTTGAAATGAAGGACTTAGGAAATGCAAATCAAATTCTTGGAATGAGGATACATAGAGATAGAAAGAACATGAAGATTTGCTTGTCACAGAAGACTTATGTGGAGAAGATTTTGCAACACTTCAATATGCAAAATGCATAACCAATTAGTACTCCATTTCCTATTCATATTAAATTGTCTTCAAAAAGGTACCCTAGCACAAAAGCAGAGAAGACATAGATGTCTTGTGTAGTGTACTCATCAACAATTGGTAGCCTTATGTTCACCATGGTGTGCACCAGACTAGACATTACACAAGTAGTGGGAGTAGTCAGTCATTCATGGTGAATCTTGGTTGTGATCATTGGATGGATGTGAAGTGGATTATCAGGTATTTGAGGGGCACTTTTGATGCTTCTATTTGTTATATTACGAGTAGTCTTCAGATTAATGGATATGTGGATGTGAATTTTGGTGGAGACAGAGATAAGATAAAATCTACTACAGGTTATGTTTTCTCCTTAGCAAGAGGTGTTATTAGTTGGGATTCAAAGTTGCATATAGTGGTGGCTTTGTCTTCTATTGAAGTTGAATATATGATAGTGACATAAGATAGCAAGGATGCAATATGGATTTATAAGATCTTGTGTGAATTGTAGGTAAATCAGGATAATATGGTGTTACATTGTGATAGCCAGAGTTCTTTACACTTAGCATGGAACTCAACTTATCATGCCAGAATAAAACATATTGATGTACAATATCAATTTGTATGTGAGGTGGTGGAAGAAAGACAAGTCTCTTTGGCTAAGATACACACTAATATAAATCCAACAGATATGTTGACAAAGCCTACTAGTAGAAAGAAGTTCATAGGGTGCAAAACTTTTCTTGGCTTGCACATCACTTGATGATAGGTAGCGGTGACATTGGTCTTTCAATAGGATTTATTTGCAAGGTAGAAACTTGACTTTAAGTGGGAGATTGTTGGAATGTGAAGTCAATTTTACTTATTCCAACAATGATAAGAAGTCAATAATGAGTACCACATGTGCATAGTACAAAATTGCATGTGGAAATGCCACTCGTGCTTTTATGCATGGAAATCTTTATTCGAAAAGGATTTGTTTTTTGCATGTGCTTTTTCATGATTTTTAAGTTAGTCGAGTTTGAATGCCAAGGCATGAGAAAATATTTTTGTAACAATGAATTTTCTTCTGAGAATAAAATTGGGAGATCTATTCCCGTGGTTTTTTCTGGTACACTACCAAGTTTTCCACATAAATTTGTGTTGTTTTTGTGCATTTGATTTCTATATCACTGTTATTTCAATTATGCACTACTTATTTTTCTATCATATACCTACACCTATAAGTGGGATTAATACTTGAAGATGTGGGTATTTAGTTTTATAATTCAAGAGTATAAAATTTGATTTAGATTTAAATTTGACATGTGGATTTAAAAATAGGGGATTTGAGTCTAATATTTGCCTTGAAATCTAAATATTTTTTTTGTTATATGCAAGGCACAGTCTAGGGACTAGGGTTGAATCCACAACTATAGACTTGTCCTTCACTTGTGGACTTGATCTAGTTACTAGTAAAACTCCGCTCTTCACTTCACTTGATTTGTGTTGAATTATTCTTCCTTCTTTGATATCTAAGAGCTAGCCATATTTAAGGATACCTTAGTAGGGTTGTTTTTATGTCACAAGAGGACATGTTCTCCTACATTAACCTACAAAAATGTGTACATCAGAACCAAACCAACACCCTTCAAACATGCACATGCTCTTAGGAATTCTCATACAAAACTAGATTCCTTTTATTGCTCCTATTGAAGTGTGAACATGAGAATGATATACTTTGGAATGCATAAATATATCGAATGGTTAAATGAATACATTGAATGGCTTTAAATACAAGGATATTTGCAATAAATCATGCAAATTTGTGTTTAGTTATCCCTTGGAGGGAGAAGGTTTTGTGGGAGTCAACTAAAATTTGAATTTAATTTTCTTTTCTAATGAAAGGGTCAAGTTCAAGGGTCTAGGGTCAACCCCGCAACTACAAGCTTGACCCAAGACCAAAAGGTGGGTGGATCAAGTGAGGAACATGGATCTCGAACTGTGTGAAAGGAAATTTGTAGCCATAATAAAATATTTTCACATAACCCCATGAGAAAAAATATGTAAAAAAGTATTCAAAATCCACATGCAAAATAATAGAGAAACATACCGTCAAGATGGCATAAGAGGTATGCTAGGAAAACCCTCATAAAGCATCCACATTCAATGTATTATCTTATTAACAAAGATTACAATACACAACCTCCATGAATACTTCTAAAGCATCAAACTCCCTAATTGCACTCCATGTGAACAAGAAAATGAGAATCATGTAACCACACATCCCAATCCATGCTTTCTCTCCTCACATATGCAACCTACAAGAGATGCTCAATCAAACCTTCACCAATAAGCCAAAGATTATGCAAGCCAACCTAGCCAACCTCAACAACTACTCATGTGCTTTTTTTAATAAAAAATAAACTTGCACAAAACCACTAAGTGGTATTACATAACCATGTCCCTCAAAACCATGAGCTCCCTAAACCATGTCCCCCTTATTTACTTTTTGGTACTAAGTTTATCCAAAACTAAAATATTTTCCCAATGTGCAACCCACATTAAATATTTATCCCAATGTTACATACAACTTGCAAGTGGCCCAAGAATGCCTAATCCATTGTTATGTTCACATCTCTAAGATGCACCACAATTAAATATTACATTTTACATTATAAGCATTATGCAAGGTGTACAACACACCTTTCCCAATTTTCTCCCATTTTTCATATACATTGCATAAGGAGTCAAAAGTAAACTCAAACATCAATGATATTATCCATGTACTCCACCAAGATACCTACAATAATAACCTTGGAAGGTGGCCACCATCTCAAACATGAATCCTCTCATCCTCCATCATGCCAATACACAAAAATATAAGATCCAATTCAAAGAGATTCCACACTAAGCTATCAGAAAGAAGAAAAAATCTTACCTCAATTGATATCTAAACATAAACACCAAATCTAATGGTAACAAATAGGCTTGAGTAGCTGCCAAGAATTAATCACCATAGATAGAATAGCAACCACAACTAGTTACTAGGACATCCAACTAACAATTATTCCAATCCAATATTTACTCATGATAACAAGTAGACTTTATTACATCAACATGTCCAACCCAATCCATAATGATCACAAGTCCCCATATACACTATCCTACATAAAGAAGCCCTCCAAGGTAACAACACAAAAACATGTGATAAAAAACATCAAGACCCTCAATACCATAGGATAATGAGAACATCCAACAAAGGACACATATGTACATCTTAGAGCTCCCACTGCATGGGTAATGTCCAATTTGAAATCAATCAAGGCATCCAAAGATCCACCAATATCACTCACATAGAGGATGTCGTTGAATCCTCTATCACAATTATTGAAGAACACACACACTGATATACAAAACCTATAAACTAAAACAACTATAATATAGCTCTCTCACCACATGTTCATATCTCTCCCAAGTTCTCCACATCATAGAAGATAGGAAAAATTAAACTATAATATCATTTGAACATTAACATCTATGAAGAAGCATTAGACCAACACGACAAAACTTGCAAATCAAAACCATGTCCTACCAACACTAATGTGCTATAGCTATGAAAATATAAGATCTCCTTCCTAAACCCCAAATCAAGAAAGTCTCTTCAACATCTAACTAATCAAGATGTAATCCTCTCAAACCAATAGAAGATCAAACAAAATATCTATTCCCTCAACAAGGAATATGCCCAAAGCCGCTAACCATCTCCTTTTTCTCTTCAAAATACATTAACCTCAGAACAACTCAAGATCAAACATAAAGAGATAACAAATCATAACCATGCATCTACTCCTTAAATAAGTCTTCCAGAATTAACAGCCATAGCTCAAGGCTCAAGCATTAATGAGAAGAAAAGACACAAATAAATAATTCATGAAGACCAGGTGGGCAATACCTATCAGATCATTCGCTGCTTAGAGGACCAATGAGTGAGGAATGAAATTTCTCCTCTAGGACACACCATGCCACAATGACTCTCTCCAAGAATAATCTCCTCAACAAGTCCTTGTTGAACTCATGTCTAATCCAGGTGTAGGCTCCTTGGTCTTCTAGCTAAAACATCATCAAAGAGTAACTATCTCAACACATAATCTCCAAGAAACAAGAGATCTCTAGCCTCACCCAAATCTAAAATAGGTGTACAACTGATCATCTTATGCAAACTAAACTCTAATATAACACCACAATAACCAAGATCTCATAAGCAATATGATCACACCACTCATCAATTAGATTATCACAAATGACCACTAAAGCTACAAATGCATAATCAGGAACTCACCATGATGTCATTATCTATGTCTCCTCAAAGGAAGATCATATGTCTCAAATAAACATGTTTTCTCCAAAGAGCATCTGTATCATGTCAAAACTCTAATGCATACTCATGAGTCCACCATGACACAATAGAATCCATACTCTAAACTAAGAATCATCTGTTAAACTGAATAATTGTAACTGACACCTCAACCAAAGAATCAAAGAGTCCTCTAAGGTACTGAGATGTCAACGTCTCTAAATCACATGAAGACAACCAACTCTTGTCAATAGAACTCAAGATTGCAAAGAACTCTCACTACATACAAGAAATGGGATCCAAGAGCTCCTCCATGATTCCAACAACCACTGCAAAAGATCATCTATCACCAAGTGATGAATCTACGTCATTGCCAAAGTTCCCACTTAACTATGATATCGAGCTACACATGGCATCATGATAACCATCTCCTAACTGAAGATCATCCATGGCCGCAACACAATAAAAGAACTCAATTGCAACATCAAGATCTCCCAAAGGGAAAAGTAAAACCATGATCTCCAAACCAAGAAGATAAACCACTAGCTACAATCTAGGAAGCAATCCAACACTGCCAACAATGCATTTGCATAACAACCATGTTGTGCCAAAGCTCCAAGCATGCAAGGAACCTCCATGACACTCACCACCCAATGTACCTACATCAAACTCCCACTAATTCTTACATTTATACTATATAGTTAACAAATCTAGGTCCCACAACACAATAGTATTAGGTAACACCATCTCTTTTACCTCATAATGACAACCAAACCGATGAACTAGGTGACCAAACTAGGACAACCAAATAGAATCTACATAAACACTAAAAAATATATGGGTATAGACAATCCACATCCAACTTATACATGCAACATGTGGTATAGACAACCTACAATACTACACAACTTGTAGATCTCACAATGCACAATAAAAAATCAACCATACATTGGTTACCATGTCAAACATAGACAACCAGAGATAAGCATTTAAGTTTTACATGACTCAAACACCAAATCACCCCTAGATTTGATTTGCCACAAACTCACAAAGTACCACAAACAAAGGAATAAAAAAATAGCTCAAACAAAAAGGTAAGTGAATAAATCACATATCAACATATCCAAACCTAATCCACTATTAAGTGCTTAGAAAATGCTCTTTGTCAACTATAAGAAGTCTAAAATTAGACACAGTGGGCACAAGATATGACCCATTGAATCACTGAGAGCAAACCTAAATTCCAACTAGCATTTTATATCCAAAATGAAAATCTAGAAAAACCACTAATACCAAAACATAGTACTTGGAAAGATCTTTTTGTTGATTATAAGAATATGAAAATCCAACATGTTGGGTGAAATTTATGCCTCCCAAATCAATCTTCTACAATACACCTTACCTTGATCACTTGTAGGTGATGAAACAACCAATTATTTAATCAATTCTACCTAATAATCAATTTTTTTGTTGGACTTTGTCAACTCCTAGGCTTGATTGTGTAGTTTCTCAATTAGGGTTGAGATTAAGGTGATGTTCTTATCCCCAGTTTTGAAAACAACAGAGATGTGAATATATCTATGTTTTATCTCTGCATCCTTCTTCTTTATCTCAACTACTTTTGCCTCAATGACCTTTTTCTTTCTTCTCCATTTGTTCCTACATGTCATTGAATTCTTGGTCCTTAGCTAATTTCTTTTCTTGCATGACCTTTTTAAGGTCAGTGATAATCAGTTGTTTACCTGACAACTATCTCTTTAAGTTATCAATTTCCTCCATTAGTTTCTACTCTTTTGATATATCAATATCCTCTTGATCAGAAGGATGGGAGAAGCTTCTTGGCTCCAACCCCTTTGTCATGTCTATCTCCTACACTCTAGTATCCCCCTATTCTTCAAAACCACCTTGCTCTTCTTCTCCCTTTGCCCCTTCCATCTATGTGGATTCCCTCTTTTCTTTTTTTTTCTATGTCTTTAGTAGACTCTTGGGCACGTGATGGCCCAAACTAATCCTTAGGAGGGGTCATTGATGTCCTAAAGCTAAAAAGTACCTCAACAAGGAGTACAGTGTCTTTCTCCATCTAAGTTTGATTTCTTTTTTGTTGGCTTCTCTGGAGCACTTGATTTGCTTGTGTCTCCAACACTAGTGTCTCTTCTTTTGAATATGAAGAAATTGTCTGAGGTTCACTGGATGTAACCTCAGGTACCTTGGTAGTTTGGGGAACGAGGATCTCTAGAGTGCTCTCCTTAGTTACCCTCCCTCTTTTTTATGCAGGAACTTCCAGAGGTCATAACTTTTGACCTGGAGGTCCGTTGGAGCTGAAATTTGGTGGGCAGATGTGTCTTGAAGAGTTAGGTCACCGTTTTGACACTTTTTCGAGACCTTATCCGATCATCTAGGGCCTCAAAATGAGTTTTTAATATTTTTTTCGGGATTTTTAAAGTTGTTTTTTCTAATTTATTTTCAAACTTTACTTGCAATAAGATTAGAAAGTTGATGGTTAGTCATATTTTAGTAAGTTCCAAATATTTGGAAACTTTCATGGTCCTTCAGATAAGGATGCGAAGTTACCAAAAATGACATTTTTAGAAAGTTGTTAAAATCTACCAAAAATGGTAATTTTTGTTTTGTATAAACTTGGTATTTTTTCAGTTGTAGCAGGATGGAATGGAATGAGGAGAAATTTGAAAATAGTTCTAAGTATTTTGGGTATTCTTTTGTAATAATAGTGTTGAATTTTATGTTGTGAAGTTTGGTTACATCATCTGGTATCAAAGCAGGAAGATGTTTGGGAGAGGAAGAGGAAAAATAGGTAATGCCCAGATGCATAGGGATATACAAAATCTACAAAGACAAATGCAAGAACTTGTAGGTATGATGGCCAATCAAGGATTGAGACCATAAAGAGATGATTCTGATGAAGAAATAGGCGAGGAGGATGAAGATTGGCATGTAGGAGCTGAAGAGGAAGCACAATTAGAGCACTTGACTTTTGAAGAAAGGATGCGTAGATCATTAGAGGGGGAAAATGATGGGATTAAAATTGAAGTTTCTGAGTATGCAGACAGTCTTAAACCAGAGGAGTTGATACATTGGTTGAACGAAATGAGGAAATTCTTTGAATGGAAGACTATGATAGAGGAAAAGAAGGTGAAGTTGCATGCTCTAAGTTAAAAGGCCATGCAATGATCTGGTGGGATCATCTGCCAAAGGAAAGAACTAGAAAGGCAAAGGATAAAATCAAGACTTGGAGCATGGAGAAGAAGCTGAAAGAGAAATTTTTGCCTGTAGACTATGCACAAACTCTTTTTCGTAGATTTCAAAATTTGCAACAAAACTTATCTACTGTGCAAGACTATACAAATGAATTTTACAAGTTGTCCATTCGCATGGAGCATCAAGAAACTAATGAACATATGGATGCAAGGTATGTAAATGGTCTAAAATTCACTATTCAGGATGAATTGAGCATGCATAGGGTTAACAATATGGAAGACACATACCAATTAGCTTTAAAGGCAGAAGAAAAGCAAAGTAGATAATATTTTCAAAGGAATAGAGGAACAAGGAGAGGGACATCATCTCCCTTGCGAGGTGGTCTAAATTTTAGTCAGGGAGAATCATCCCAAGGAACAAAGAAATCAGAAGATATCTGACAAGATCCTCAAAGTCAATAAAGAGGAAGAGGATTTCAGAGGGGTAGAGGTTACAGTGGTGGTAGAGGATGGGAAGGCCCACAAAAACCTTTTATTTGTTATAGGTGTGGTGAAGAGGGTCATAGGGCATTTGACTGTCCAAACTATCACATGGAAGAAAGGAAACAAGGAGAACAACCCAAGTTAAACTTGGTTCAAGTTGAGGATGAAGGAAAAGGGGTAGAATTAGAGGTTCCACTAGATGTGGGTGAGAATCTCATGATGAGAAGAGCAATGGTGATTCCAGAAAAAGAGCAAATACAAGGTTGTGATGATTCTTGGCTTCAAACCAATACTTTTCAAACCAGGTGCACCTCAGGAGGAAAGGTATGCCAAGTTATTATTAATAGTGGCAGTTGTGAAAATATGGTTTCTAGAGAAATGGTAAATAAACTCAATCTACACTGTGAAAAACATTCCCACCCTTATCGTATTGCATGGTTCAAAAAGGGAAATGAATTCACTATTGATAAGAGGTGTTTAATTAAGTTTTCCATAGGAAAGACTTATAAGGATGAAATATGGTGTGATGTCATTCCAATGGATACATGCCATGTGTTGTTGGGAAGGCTGTGGCATTACGATAGGAAGGTAATGCATGATGGAGAAAAGAATACATACACTTTTTGGAAAGAAGGTTCCAAAGTGATTTTATTGCGTCTTAAGGATGAAAGGAAGATTGAGAGTATGTTGTCCGCAAGAGAACTTATCAATGAAATGAAGGTGACAAGGTTCTGTTATACACTAGTGGTTCAAAAAGAAGATGGTGAGGAAATACCAATACCAGCAGAAGTAGCAAAGATACTAGAAGAATATGCTGATGTTGTGTCAGATGAGCTACTTGATGGTCTACCACCAAAGAGAGATATTCAACACCACATTGATTTGATCCCAGGGGCATCTCTAACTAATCATACAGCTTATAGAATGAGCCCTACCCACCATGAAGAACTCAATAGACAAGTGATAGACCTCATAACGAAAGGTGCAGTGAGGGAGAGTACGAGCCCATGTGTTGTACCTACACTATTAACTCCAAAGAAGGATGGCACGTGGAGGATGTGCACATATAGCAGGGAAATCAATAAAATCACCATCAAGTATTGGTTCCCCATCCCTTGTTTGGATGGCATGATTGATGTACTTGCAGGGGCTAAATACTTCAGTAAAATTGATCTACGCAGTAGTTATCACCAAATTCGGATTAGAGAGGGGATGAATGGAAAACAACCTTCAAGACTAGGGATGGATTATATGAGTGGATGGCTATGCCATTCAGGTTATCTAATGCACCCAGCACCTTCATGAGGCTAATGAATATTGTATTGTGTCCTACTATTGGTAAGTTTGTAGTGGTTTATTTTGATGATATTTTGGTTTTTAGCAAGAGCAAAGAGGAGCACTTGTAGCACTTGAGGATCGTATTAGATGTGTTGAGAAAAAAGAAACTCTATGCAAACTTAAAGAAGTGCATAGTCATGCAAGAAAATCTGGTCTTCTTGGGCTTTGTCATCTCCACAGATGGTGTCAAAATGGATACAGAAAAGGTCAGGGCAATTCTAGAGTGGCCTAGTCCAAGGAGCATAACAAAGGTAAGAAGTTTTCACAGGTTAGCCACATTCTACCAAAAATGCATTCAAAATTTTAGTAGTATTGTAGAACCCATAACAAATTGCACCAAAGGAAGGAAATTTGTGTGGACAAAGGAAGTTGAGGAAGCTTTTAAGTTTTTGAAGAAGGTGACAGAAGCTCCTATTTTAGCATTTCCATATTTTGTTAAGGTATTTGAAGTGGATTGTGATACCTCGCATGTGGGAATTGGA
Organism: Cunninghamia lanceolata; assembly: GCA_027924645.1. Lineage (NCBI taxonomy): Eukaryota > Viridiplantae > Streptophyta > Pinopsida > Cupressales > Cupressaceae > Cunninghamia > Cunninghamia lanceolata. Next base: position 778,656 of record BSBN01001051.1, on the reverse strand, counting down.
GTTGTACTTAGCCAAGAAGGTAAACCCATAGCCTTCTTTAGTGAAAAGTTGAATGAGGCAAGGAAGAACTATTCAACTTATGATGTAGAATTTTATGCAATTGTACAAGCATTGAGACATTGGAGGCACTACCTAGTGTCAAAGGAGTTTGTGTTGTTTACAGACCATATTGCCTTGAACTACTTGAACACACAAAAAAATTGAATAGTAGGCATGCAAAATGGGTCTCTTTCTTACAAGGCCACAACTTTGTTCTCAAGCACAAGTCAGGAAAATAGAACCAGGTTGTAGATTCTTTAAGTTTGCGTGTTACACTATTGACAACAATGGAAAATGAGGTGATTGGTTTTGATGCCATCAAAGATATATATGAATTTAACAATGATTTTTGGGAGATTGTGAAATAGTTGAAAACCCCGGTAGTGGACAACATGGACCGCATTCAAGGTGAATATCTTATGCAAGATGGTTATCTCTTTAAAGGAAAACAATTATGTATTCCATTTGGGTCCATGAGAGAGAATATTATAAGAGAGCTTCATAGTAGTGGGTTGGCTGGACATTTTGGAAAGGATAAGACCATAGCTTTGGTAGAAGATAAATACTATTGGCCAAAGATGAAAAGAGACATAACAAGATATGTGACAAGGTGTAGAATTTGTTAGATGGCTAAAAGACATTCACAAAATACAAGGTTGTATATGCCATTACTAGTACCTACTGACCCATGGACTGATTTAAGCATGGACTTTGTGCTAGGGCTGCCAAACACACAACGAGGTAATGATTCCATTTTTGTTGTTGTTGATAGGTTTTCTAAGATGGATCATTTTAATGCCTGCAAGAAGACTAGTGATGCAACTAGGATGGCAGAATTATTTTTTAAAGAAATTGTTAGATTGCATGGTGTTCCACAAACTATCACATCTGATAGGGATACCAAGTTTCTTAGTCATTTTTGGAGGACCCTATGGAAGAAGATGGGAACCAAGCTCCAGTTCAGCAATGCTTATCACCCCCAAACAGATGGGTAGACAAAGGTTGTAAATTGGAGTTTGGGAAACCTACTAAGATGCATCATTGGAGAGAAACCCAGACAATGGGACTTGGCCCTACCACAAGCTGAATTTGCCTATAATAGTTTAGTCAATCGATCAATAGGTAAATCACCATTTCACATTGTTTATGGTAGAATCATAAGGGTGTTTTAGATTTGGTGCAAATACCAATTGGAGATAGGATTAGTGATGACCGAGAAGCATATGTAGAACATATACAACAATTACAAAATGAGGTGAGGCAGAAGATCCAAGAACGTAATGAAAGTATAAAACTACAGTAGATGCTAGTAGAAGACATCTAGTATTCAATGAAGGTGATTTAGTAATGGTTTATTTGAGAAGAGAGAGGTTTCCCACTAGAACTTACAACAAGTTGAAATACAAGAAAATTGGCCCTTGCAGGATTACAAAAAAAATTAATGACAATGCTTATGAGGTAGATTTACTAGCATAGTTAGACATTTCTCCCGTCTTTAATGTTTCTGATTTATATGCTTTTCATGGTGACTATTGATGCAAGAACTTTTGGAGGTCATAAATTTTGACATAGAGGTAGTAAAGTTTGAAAATAAATTAGAAAAAATAACTTTGAAAATCTCGAAAAAAACATTAAAACCTCATTTGAGGCCCTAGATGATTGGATTGTTGCAAGTATGTGCCTAACCAGTGTTGTCATTGATGTCAACATATCAGTGTTGTCATTGGTGTCAACTGTGCTCTTATTTTGATGCTTTCTTGTAATGAGTTAGATGCTTTGTGTTTGCCTATGTAAGTATTGGAAATCCTGATATTGAGGATATTGAGAAAATTTTCTCCTCCGGTGGAAACAATGTGTTGCAGAGTACCTTTATCTATAACAAAACAGTCCAGTAGTTTCCTCTGCATTTCCTGTAGAAAGAATATCTTTATCTACAGATTGGAAGTTATTTAGATGTATGTCTGAAGATCGTATTTTCCAAGTTTGAGCCACCGGTATGAAGATTTGAGTGAGTTATGTTCCCTAGAGTGAAAACTACTTTTTCTGTATGATTAGTGGTGACATGGAGAAAGTATTATGCTCCACATTCTTCCGCATTGAAGTATTTTGGTCTGCGGTTCTAGAGTTAAGTCTAAGATGATGTTATGTGCCCTCAACTCCAATGGTTCATGATTTGGTGCCTACAAGTGATCTTTTCTTTGACAGTGGCTGACAGTGTTGTTCTTGAGCTCCGGTTTGAAGAATCTTTTTGACATAGTGGTTAGAGGTTGTGCAGTTGTTCCTGATGATTTCAATATGCTTGTGGATGTTTCTTGATCATGTTCCTACCTTTGGATTGGTCTGCAAAGAGATATTTGGATAACAGATAAAGACTATTCTTGAAAGTCTTAATCTGAATACCAGTCTTAGCTGACTTGGTTGCTTTCACTATTTGTGGAGATGCATTAAAGATTGTAGTAGCATGTTGTGCTGTGGAAGATTGTATTTGAGTCCCAGCTAAGGCATAGTGTGATCCGCATACACTTATACATCTTTCCCTTAGCAAATTTTTGTATTAGGTCTAGACCTATTTCTATGTATGTTTTTAAATACTGACCTTAGAGTTTGTTCCAATGCTTGATGAATGTAATGCTGACCTTGATGTACATTCCAAGGTTGATGAGTTGTATAAAAACATGTAATGCAAAAAAGATGTCTTGGTGTGAAAATGAAAAGATAGGTGCGAAGGTGTAAGAAGAGCCGAACAGAGATGTTATATTATGCTTCAATGCAATTGAACTCAGGCATGAAGTAGATGCTATTAAATTAGTTCACCAATCCTTGGTAGTGAACCACCCCTTGGTACTGAGTCAATCTTAGCAGTGAGCCCTAACATTTGCAGTGAGCATTTTGGGCAGTGAGCCTCTAATTTTCGGTATTGCTATAACTTAATTTTGTGGGCTAACACTCACCATGGTTTTTCCCTCATAGGGTTTTCCACGTAAAATTTTTGGTGTCTCATGTGTTATTGTGTTGAGCTTCTTGTTTTATGCTTTCATGGTTAATCTTAATAACAGTGATTAATAATTAGATGTGTTGATATTCATAAGTAGTTAAAGTTTTGTGACAACTGATTCACCCCCTCTCAGTTGTCCTGTATATTTCAACAATTGGTATCAGAGAAGGTTCCTAGAAGAAGGCCTAACAACTTGAGGAAGATCTGGGGTGTCTTTTAAGGAGGAAGCTCCATAGTTTGATGGGACAAATTATGCTCTATGGAAGGTATGAATGAAAATCCATCTCCTTTGTCTTGGTTATAAAGTGTGGAAAGCTGCAGAGACAAAATATACCTTGCCTCAGAATGGTTTGACAACTGAAGATGAAATCAAGGAATATGAGTTGAATATAAAATCTAGAGATGCCCTGTTAAGTGTCTTGAATGCCACTAAGTTGATAAAAGTCATGGATCTAGAATCTACAAATGAAGTTTGGGAAAAGTTGAAAATTTTGTATGAAGGAGAGTATTCTGTAAAAGAAGCCAAGTTGCAGGGCCTAAAAGTGAAATATGAGGGTTTAAAGATGAATGAAGATGAAAACATAACAACCTTCATGCAAAAGGTTGATGAACTTGTCAATGGAATAAAAGGTATGGGAGGAACTATTGGTGAGAATATGATGAAAATTCTTAGGTCACTACCAAAATCCTACAGTCACAAGGTAGCTGCAATTGAAGAATTAATGACTGTAAAAACTGTCGATAAGGATTAATTACTTGGAAAGCTTACAACCTTTGAGATGAGAGAATTCGGTGATGCACTGCCAAAAGTTGAGACTACTTTCAAAGCCAATACTTCTGAAAAGATCTCTAGAACTGAAAAATAAAAAGTAGAGCCTATTGATGACTTTGATGAAATTGAAGCTAACTTTGTTGACAGATTGCAAAGAGGTTCCGGTAAGTTCAAAGGCAAATTACCTTTCAAATGTTTTTCATGTGGTAAAGTTGGTCATTATGCTTCTAGATGTCCTGAAAGAATTGAAAGGAATAGAAAAAGATTTGAGAACAGGACTAGAGCTCCAAAAAAATGCTACTATGTTAGGGATATTGATGATGGTGTGACTGATGATGAATCTGATGATGCTAGTACTAGTGCAAATGAATGCTTGTTTATTGCTATTAAAGAAGAACTTGTGTCTACTAATCCTGCTAGATGTGTGAAGGAAGAAAAACCAGTGGAAGAAAGTGCTTTAGCTATTTAGGTTGAGAAAGATAAGGATGAATGGATTATTGATAGTGGATGCTAACATCATATGACCAGTGACAAAAGTAAGTTTGTGAGTTTCAAAAAGTATGATGGAGGACTGGTTAGGTTTGGAGACAATGCAGCTGGTAAGATTTGTGGAAAAGGATCTATTTCATTTGATGGAAAGTACAATACTGATAATGTCCTATATGTGAAGGGTTTGAAGCATAATCTTTTGAGTTTTGGTAAGATGTGTGATAAAGGTTATGATATGAGATTCAAAGGTAATGGGTGTAAGATCATGGAAAGCTCTAGAACAGTGATTGTTACTTGTAAGAAGACCAGAGGTAACATATACCAATTAAGAGGAACTAATGATTATTGTTTGTTGGCCTAGACAGATGAGAGTTGGTTTTGGCATAGAAGGATGTGTCATATCAATTTTGACAATTTGGTGAAGATAAGTTCTGCATAGGCTGTAAGAGATTTGCCTAAACTTGTGAAGCCAACCAACACCATTTGCAAGGAGTGTCAATTTGGACAAAAAAAACAAGTTTCAAAATCAAAGAACAATTCTCTGCCAGATTTCTGGAGCTAGTACATACAGACTTTTGTGGTTCCACAAGAACAAGAAGTTTGCAAGGTGACAGGTATTTTATGTTGCTTATTGATGACTATTCTAGAATGACTTGGGTCACTTTTATAAAAGAAAAACCTAAAGCTCTAGACAAGTTCAAAGTTTTCAAGGCAATGGTTGAGAATAAGTTAGAGTTGAGAATCAAATGCTTAAAGTTTGATAGAGGAGGGGAGTTCACATCAAATGAATTCAATATTTTTGTGAAGAACAAGGGATAAAGAGACAATTGACTGCACCTAGGACTCCTAAGAAAAATAGAGTTGTTGAAAGAAAAAATAGTACAATTCAAGAAGCTACTAGGACTATGTTAAAGGAAGCTAACCTACCGAAAGTTCAAGCCATACATATTGTTGTGACATCCTAAACAGAGTTCAAGTGAAAGGTAACAGTTCTAAAACTCCTTTTGAATTATAGTATGGAAGGGTTCCTACATTGAAGTATTTCAAAGTTTTTGGAAGCAAATGCTATATCAGAAGAGATGAAGAGCTAGGAAAGTTTGATGCTAGATGTGATGAAGGAATTTTTCTTGGTTACTCTACCAAGAGCAAGGCTTACTAGTGCTACAATAAGAGACTGAATAAGATTGTTGAGAGTGCTAATGTGAAGGTAGATGAAGGCAAGGAAATAATATCAGATCTAAGTTACTATGAACTAGATGAACCTGTGATTATAGAAAATGAAGAAAAAGTTGAGCAAGAAGACAGTCAGGATGAAGAAGAGGCTCTAGAAAATGTTGTTAAGACTCCCAGGTATGTAAGGATTAATCATTCTGAAGATTAGATTATAGGGGACAAAAACAAAGGTGTGTTGATAAGAAAAAGGGATGCAGAAGAACAAGTGAATTACTATTTTCTTTCAAAATTTGAACCAAAAACTGTGAATAAAGCTTACAATGATGAAAATTGGGTAAAAGCCATGGAAGAATTGATGTAGATTGAGAAGAATCAAACTTGGGAATTAGTTCCTAGACTTGCTAATAAGAATGTCATTGGAACGAAATGGGTTTTCAAAAACAAGCTGAATGAAAATGGAGAAGTTGTAAGAAACAAAGCAAGATTGGTATGCAAAGGATACTCTCAAGTTGAAGGAATAGATTTTGAAGAGACCTATGCTCCTGTGGCAAGAATTGAACCAATTATAATATTTTTGGCATTTGTAGCATTCAAACTTCAAAGTCTATCAGATGGATGTTAAGTCAGCATTCTTGAATGGTGAATTGGAAGAAGAGGTCTACATTGAGTAACTAGAAGGATTTTAATTATCAAAACAAGGTGATATGGTGTGCAGATTGAAGAAGGCCTTGTATGGGTTTAAACAAGCACCCAGATCCTAGTATGCACGGTTAGACAAATATTTGTTGCAATTAGGGTTTAGTAAAGGAACTGCTGACAGTAATCTATATTTCAAAATCAATGATAATCAGATCCTAATTGTTGTAGTCTTTGTTGATGACATTATCTTTGGAGGCAATGAAGGTATGTGCATGAAGTTTACAGGTGAAATGTAAAATGAGTTTGAGATGTCAATGTTTGGTGAAATGAATTTCTTTCTGGGTCTACAAATTATTCAATCATATAAAGGAATCTTCATATCTTAGTCTAAGTATGTGAAAGCATTGTTGAAGAAGTTTGGGATGGAAGACTCTAAACTGGTATGTACTCCCATGGTGGCTAGTTGCAAGTTGAGCAAAACTGATGAATCACCCAAGACTGATTAGAAGAAGTACAAATCCATGACTAGAGGATTGCTTTATCTAACTCAAACCAGACCTAATATGTTGCAAGTATGGGCCTAACCGGTGTTGTCATTGATGTCAACATACTCCTGTTGCATTGATGTCAAGGATTGGATGAGTTGTATGCCGAGGATATTGAGAAAATTAGTCCTATCAGGAACAGAGAAGAACAATGAAGATAGTGAGGTAAAGATCCCAGCTAAGATGAAGGTCAGAGGACGCGCATCAAAGAGTTTGTAGATATGTGTCTTAAGATGATCCAATAAAGTTTTGAGAGGTCTGCATGAAGATCTGAAGAAGTTATGGCCACTTGAGTAAAACTGGTTCTGGCAGTTGTTTAGAGGTGACAAAGTGACACAAATAGGTCCGGTGAGCTCCGAAAATGCAATATCTTGTTCTACAGATTTGGTGGAGTGTTTAGGAAGTCAATGTGAATTGACAACTCAATTGGTTCATGGTCTGGAGTTTTGCAAGCATCTATTCCAATATGACAGTGATGACAAACTGTGTTCTTGAGGTTTCGAATGAAGGAGACAATGATTTCAGTAAGCAAAATTAGTGTGGATGTTCTTGGTGATTCAGGCAAGCTTGTGGAGGTCTTTGGATTGTGTCCAGTTCATGTTGGTGGTTTGTATTGAAGATTGAGCTCGTAATTGAAGAATTACTTCCGGATGATGATGTTCTTCCTAAGTTTGGCTGACCAGATGAGTTACACATCTTACAGATGATCTTGAAGATGTTCTACGATGCATGGTGTGTTCCTCAAAGAAGATTGAAGTCCCAGATCTATGTGGCCAATAGTGTGATGATCCACATGAAGTCTTTTGTAATTAGTCTAGATGTACTTGTGTATTTGCTCTGTAAAGTATGCCGACTTGGATGATTATCCCAAAGTCAATGTCTTGTATAAATAAGAGTTGTGAAGTCATTTCAAATGCATCTTGGCAGAGATGAGAGTGTAGTAGAGAGGAGGGAAGCGAAAGGTAGAGCAGAAGTATTGGGCTCAAATGGAACTGACTCAAGCATGGTGAAGATGCTATTCTTCAGTTCAGGTATGTAATACTTATTATTCTGTAGATAGTGTCTCCTATAGGCAGTGGGCCTCTTGTGACCAGTGTGCTCGGGCAATGAGCCCTAATTGGCATGTGCCATTTTGTTCTTCTTATTCTTTTAACAGATAATACAAACTTGGGTTAGTCACCCTATGGTTTTTTCCCTTAACCAGGTTTTCCACGTTAAAATCTTGGTGTCATATGTGTTAATATGTTTCTGCTCTTGAATTGTTCCATTAAGTTTCCATGATTGATTTATTATTATGCTGTTGAATTACAAGAAGGATTTAAGTGATTAATAAGAAGAAAGTTTTGAGACAACTGATTCACCCCCCCCTCTCAGTTGTTTGTCTTGATTCTAACAATTGGTATCAGAGCTAAGTTCCTTTAAAAGAGCTTAATCACTTGAGGAGATCCAGGATGTCTTCCTATAAGAAGGATAGCCTGAGGTTTGACGGAACCAGTTTCACTCTTTGGAAAAGCCTCATGGAATGTCACTTGCAATGTATGGGAATGCAATATTGGATCATGGCTTCAAAGAAATATGTTCCTCCACAGAATGGTCCAAGAACTGTAGATGAAATCAAAGATGCTGAAAACAATCTTCAGGCTAAAGAAGCTCTGCTAAGTGCCTTATATGATTCAGAGCTGGCAAATGTTATAGATCTAAAAATTGCATATGAGATTTGGGAAAAACTAGAACTTCTATACGAACGAGACAAGTATGTTAAATGTGCCAAGCTACAGAGTCTGAAAGGAAAATTCAAAAACCCGAAGATGAGTGAAGATGAAAATATCACTACATTTATGCCAAGAGTAAATGAGCTTGTTTGTGGCATTAGATGTGCTGGTGGAATCTTGGATGAAGATGAGATTGTTGCCAAAGTTCTTAGATCCCTACCTCCTTACAAATACAATGTTGCTGCTATTGAAGAATTCAGATCTTTTTCAAATATCACAAGAGATCAATTGGTTGGAAAATTAGCTGCATTTGAATTGGCTGAGTTTGGAGATGCACCCCCCAAGACTGAATCTGCATTCAAAGCTAGTACCTCTGTAAAAGGCAAACAAAAGTTTGATCTGGGAGAGAACTCTTCAAAGAAACTATCATGGTATGAAAAAGAAAGAAAAGATCTGGAAGAAGATGAAGCAGAAGCTGCTCAACTTGAAGCCCTTATTGCAAAAAGATTTCCAAGAGGATCTAGTAAGTATGAGGGAAAATTGCCCTTCAAATGTTTTAACTGCAATAAGATTGGTCATTTTGCCTCAAGGTGTCCGGAAAGATTTTCAAGGCCAAATCTTAACAGATCAAGATTCCAAAATAAATGTTACTATGTTCATGAAGATGATGATGATGAAGGAGTAACAGATGATGAATCAGAGATAGGAAACAAATCCGGAAGTGACTGGGTGTTTATTGTCATCAAGGAAGAAGATCCAATGCCCTCTAAATCTGTCAATCATAAAATGGTAGAAAGAGCTCTGGCTGCCCAAGTTGAAGAAAAGGATGATTGGGTCATTGACAGTCGGTGCTCCCACCATATGAAAGGTGACAATAATAAGTTTATAGGTTTGGAAAGATATGAAGATGGAGTTGTAAAATTTGGTGATAATTCTGCTGGCAAGATCAGAGGTAGAGGAACTATTTCTTTTGATGGAAAGAACATAACCAGTAATGTACTGTATGTTGAAGGTCTGAAGCACAATCTTCATAGTGTTGGACAATTGGTGGACAAAGGCTATGATCTCTGATTCAAAAATGGAAAATGTAAGATCTTTGAAAGTTCCAGAATAGAGATTGCTTCCAATACTCAAACAAAAGGTAATATCTTCCACTTGGTTGGTACTGGTAAAAGTTGTTTATTTGTTCAAATTGATCAAAGTTGGTTGTGGCATAGGAGAATGTGTTATGTGAATTTTGATAATATCATCAAGATAAGCAACACTCAAGCTGTAAGAGATCTTCCAAGACTAGCAAAACCTACTAATAGTTTGTGCAAAGAATGTCAGTTGGGTAAGCAAAGCAGAGTCACATTCAAAAGTAAGGAACAATCTTCTACTGGATTATTGGACTTAGTTCATACTGATCTATGTGGTCCAACAAGAATCAGGAGTTTGCAAGGTGACAGATACTTCATGTTATTAATTGATGACCACTCTTAGATGATGTGGGTGACTTTTCTAAAAGAGAAATTTGAGGCTCTTGAAAAATTCAAAATATTCAAAGTTATGGTAGAGAATGAAACCAGATTAAACATAAAATATCTGAGGTCTGATAGAGGTGGAGAATTCACATCCAGTGAGTTCATAGAATTCTGTGAGAAACATGGGATAAAAAGGCAGTTGTCTACTCCAAGGACTCCACAGTAGAATGGAGTAGTGGAAAGAAAGAACCGGACCATCCAGGAAGCATCTAGAACCATGATGATGGAAGCAAATGTTCCTCAGATCTACTGGAGAGAAGCTGTAAGCACTGCTATCTATACTCTTAATCAAGTATAAATCAGAAGCAATATTGGTAAGACCCCTTATAAACTCTGGTTTGGCATCACTCCCACTGTGAAGTATTTCAGAGTCTTTGGTAGCAAATGTTATATTAAAAGAGATGAAGACCTTGGCAAATTTGATGCTAGAAGTGATGAAGGAATATTCTGTTGGCAAGCGACACTGTGTGGCTTCATGAGTGTTGTCATTGATAGCAACAAAGTCTATCCCACACATCTGCAGCACATAGTATGCCTATACCGGAAGTTAGATTGAAGATTTTTTTGGTCTGGTGAACAAGAACAGAGCATGCAACAAGGTCCGACAATCAGGTCCAGATCTCTTAGATGGTGTAACTCAACAAGTTGCAGACTTGGAAAAGTCAAGAGGAGTATCATGACTTCTAGATTCTAGAGATTTAGCCTCCGGTGATAAAACATGGAAAAGATATGAGCATCTAAGTGTTGGGTTCCAGACAGGCAGAGCAAACTGAAGCAGAACTGACTGGCAGAGTATCAGACTTCAATCCAGATGAGTAATTGATGTTGATCAAGCTATTTGAGGGATCATACAATGTTGGCCAACATGATTGATGACTTCAATGCCTATGTTTTTGATACGCATCACAAATCAAGCATGGATTCAGTTGCAGATCAGTAATTTGTAAATATCTTGAGTATTTTGGTTGCTGACTAGAAAGTTGTTAAAATCCTTGGTGTGGATATATATACCAGATAGATTCCAGTATGAAGGTGTGTGTGTATATAGATATGATAAGATAAAGTGCGAAGAAAGGCAGGAAAATAAGAATACAAGTCTAGTATGTGACATAGCAGCAGCACTAGAGCAGAGAAAGAATGAAGTGCATTAGATCAGTATATTGTGCCTAACTGGAACTAAACTCTATCATTTGTAGATGCCTCTCATCAATTCAAACACCTGGTTACCTTCTATAAGTTCTGTAGACAGTGAGTCTCTTGTAGGTAGTGTGCCTCTTGTGAGCAGTGTGCTCGGGCTGTGAGCCCTAATTAGCAAGTGCCATTTTGTACTTCTTATTCTTTTAATAGAGAATACAATCTTAGGTTAGTCACCCCATGGTTTTTCCCTTAACAGGGTTTTCCACGTAAAAATCCTTGTGTTATGTGTGTTGAATTTATTTCTATTCTCATGATTATGTATGTGTATATATTTTGATGCTACATAAATTATAAAAGAAGAAAAAGTTAAGATAATAGAGATAACTGATTCACCCCCCCTCTTAGTTATCTACCTTGTTTCCAACAATTGGTATCAGAGCTAAGTTCCTCTAAACAGAGCCTAACAACTTGAGGAAGATCTAGGAATCTCAATGGATATGTATGGTATGAAGGAACTGTTGGCAAGTATGAGGTGAGCCAGTGTTGTCATTGATGTCAACATACTCATACTGCACTGACAAGAAGGATTTGATGAGCTTTGTGCTGAGGATATTGAGAAAATTAGCCTCAGTCAGGAACAGTGAAGAACAGTGATAAGAAGAAGGTAAATATACTGTATAGGATGAGAACCGGAGGATGCGGATTAAAGGGTTAGTAGATATGAGTCTTGAGATGCTACAGTTAAGATTTCAGAGGTCCGCATGAAGATCTGAAGGAGTTATGGCTGCCGGTATAGAACCGGGTCCGGCAAGTATCCGGAGGTGACAGAGGATCACAAAAAGGTCCGGTGAGGTCCGGAATTGTATTATCATAATCTGCGGATTGGAAGGAGTGTTTGAGATGTCCTTGTGATGTATCATCCTGATTTGTGTATGATTTCGAGGTCCGGAAGTACCTCTTGCATTATGACAGTGGCGACAGACTGTGTTCTTGAAGTTCCGGATGAGGAAGACAAGAGATCCCAGTAAGCAGAGGAAGTGCGGATGTATCCGGACATTCAGACAGGCTTGTGAAGGTTCTTGGATCATGTTTAGGTTATGTTGTTGGTCCGCATTGATGGTAGAGCCCGGAATTGAAGTTATTCTTCTGGATGAAGTTATTGCTCTGTTTAGCCGACCGGATGAGTTGTTCATCCTGCGAATGTTCTTGTGATGGCCGACCGGATGTGTTATCCATCTTGCGGATACTCCTATGGTTGTTTGCCGACTTAGATGCTTGTTCCTAAGTCGATGTCTTGTATAAATAATGATTTGTGAATTCATTTCAAGGTGTGGTATGTGGATGAGTATGATATAGCGAAGAAAGGTGCGAAAGGCAGAGCAGAGATTGTTGGGCTTAATTGGAACTGATCCGGACATGGTAGAGATGTCATTCTCCAGTTCACGACTGTGATTTTTATCACTTTGTAGACAGTGTGTCTCCTTGTAGGCAGTGGGCCTCTTTGTGAGCAGTGTGCTCGGGCAGTGAGCCCTTATTGGCATGTGCCATTCATTTTTCCTTATTCTTCTAACAGAGAATAATTCTTGGGTTAATCACCCCGTGGTTTTTCCCTTAACCGGGTTTTCCACGTCAAAATCTTGGTGTTCAATGTGTTGATGCTTATCTGCTCTTGTGCTTATGTATTGTGCTTCCATGAATGATTATTTGATATGCTGCTAACTAACAACAGAGAATTAAGTGTTTGAATTAGAAGAAGTTCTATACAACTGATTCACCCCCCCCCTCTCAGTTGTATGTCCTAGATCCAACAATTGGTATCAGAGCTAAGTTCCTCTGATAGGAGCTTAACCGCTTGAGGTGATCCAAGATGTCGTCTTACAAGAAGGATAGTCCGAAGTTCGATGGAACCAACTTCACTCTCTGGAAAGGTCGCATGAAGTGTCATTTGGAATGTATGGGAAAAGCATACTTGGCTATGATTTCAAAACCATATATACCCCCACAAGGTGGTCCGACAACTCCAAATGAAACCACAGAAGCTGAAAACAATCTGCGGACCAAGGAAGCTCTTCTAAGCGCATTGAATGACTCAGATCTCTCGAATGTCATTGACCTACCAACTGCATATGAGATCCTAACTAAACTGGAACTTCTGTATGAAGGAGATGAGTTTGTCAAAAGTGCAAGGTTGCAAAGTCTGAAAGGGAAATTTGAAAGATTGAAAATGAGAGATGATGAAAACATTACTACCTTTATGCCAAGAGTAAATGAGCTGGTATGTGGAATCAGAAATGCTGGTGGAACTCTAGATGAAAATGAGATTGTCTGCAAAATCCTAAGATCCCTTCCTGCTGCCTACAAAATCAAAGTTGCTGCCATTGATGAATTCCGAGCCCATACAACTGTCACAAGAGAACAATTGGCTGGCAAACTAGCTGCATTTGAAATGACCGAGTTTGGAGATGATCCACCCAAGACTGAATCTGCTTTTAAAGCCAGTGCCTATGTGAAAGGCAAACAGAGATTTGATCTGGGTGAAAACTCATCAAGGAAATTGTCATGGTATGATCAAGCAAGAAGAGACATGGAAGAAGAAGAAGCAGAAACAGCTCAACTTGAAGCCCTCATTGCAAAGAGACTGCCAAGAGGATCCGGTAAGTATGAAGGAAAACTACCCTTTAAGTGTTTCAACTGCAATAAGATTGGTCATTTTGCCTCAAGATGTCCGGAGAGATCTGCAAGATCTAATACTCACAGACAAAGGTTTCAAAAGAATTGCTATTATGTTCATGAAGAAGATGACAATGAAGGAGTAACAGATGATGAATCGGATCCAGGAAGCAAATCCGGAAATGAGTGGGTGTTTATAGCCATCAAGGAAGAAGATTCCTTGCTCTCTGAATCTGTCAATCACAAAGTTGTTGAAAAAGCCTTGGCTGCTCAAGTGGAAGAAAAGGATGATTGGGTTATTGACAGTGGATGTTCTCACCATATGACTGGTGACAAGAATAAGTTCTTAGACTTGGAAAGATATGAAGGAGGAATGGTAAAGTTTGGTGACAATTCTGCTGGCAGAATCAGAGGTAGGGGAACTATTTCCTTTGATGGTAAGAGCAAAACAGGAAATGTACTGTATGTTGAAGGATTGAAGCACAATCTTCTCAGTGTTGGTCAGTTAGTGGACAAAGTCTATGATCTCCGGTTCAAGAATGGAAAATGCAGAATCTTTACAAGCTCCGGAACTGAAATTGCATCCGGTACTCAGACAAGAGGTAACATCTTTCATCTGGTTGGTTCAAATAAAAGTTGTTTGTTTGTTCAAATTGATCAGAGTTGGTTATGGCATAGAAGAATGTGTCATGTAAATTTTGATAACATCATCAAAATAAGCAATACTCAGGCTGTGAGAGATCTTCCAAAGTTGATAAAACCTACAAACAGTGTGTGTAAAGAATGTCAGTTAGGCAAACAAAGCAGTCTCTTTCAAAAGCAAAGATCAGTCTTCTACCGGATTGTTGGAATTAGTACATACTGATCTATGTGGTCCGACAAGAATCAAGAGTCTGCAAGGTGATAGATATTTCATGTTGTTAATTGATGATCATTCCCGGATGATGTGGGTTACCTTTCTAAAAGAAAAATCAGAAGCTTTTGAGAAGTTCAAAATCTTCAAAGCTATGGTGGAGAATCAAACCGGATTGAAACTAAAGTGTCTAAGGTCTGATAGAGGTGGTGAATTTACATCTGGTGAATTCATTGACTTTTGTGAGAAACAGGGTATAAGGAGACAGTTGTCTGCTCCTAAGACTCCACAGCAGAATGGAGTAGTTGAGAGAAAGAACCGGACCATCCAGGAAGCTGCTAGGACAATGATGTTGGAAGCAAATGTTCCTCAAATGTTTTGGAAAGAAGCTATCAGCACTGCAGTCTACACTCTCAATCGAGTTCAAATCAGAAACAACACCGGTAAGACCCCCTATGAACTTTGGTTTGGCATCACTCCTACTGTGAAATATTTCAGAGTATTTGGTAGCAAGTGTTATATTAAAAGAGATGAAGATCTAGGAAAGTTTGATGCTAGAAGTGATGAAGGAATTTTCTTGGGCTACTCCACTCAAAGCAAAGCATACCGGTGTTACAATAAGAGATTGAGGAAGATGATAGAAAGCACCAATGTAAAGGTGGATGAAGGAATTGAGAAGCCTTCAAGATTTTATGAGTTTGATGAAGATGACCAAGATAGTGTTCAAGGACCTCAATCCTCTCCGGTGAGACAGAGTCAGCCTGATCCGGTAAATCAGGAAGAAGAGTTAGGTTTGAATGAGCCTGATCAAGAAACAGCAGTACTGGATATTCCCAAAATTCCAAGGTATGTAAGACTGAATCACTCTGAAGATCAGATCATAGGTGACAGAAGCAAAGGTGTACAAACTAGAAGGAATATTGCTCAAGATCAGAATGAATGTTGTCTGATTTCAAAGATTGAACCTAAAACAATAAATGAAGCCTGCAATGATGAAAACTGGACCAAAGCAATGGAAGATGAACTGATGCAAATTGAGAAAAATCATACTTGGGATCTTGTTCCCAGACCTAGAGACAGGAATGTAATTGGAACCAAGTGGGTCTTCCGGAACAAACTAAATGAAGCTGGTGAAGTAATCAGAAACAAAGCTAGATTGGTCTGCAAAGGCTACTCTCAAATAGAAGGAATTGACTTTGAAGAGACTTTTGCTCCGGTAGCAAGAATTGAAGCAGTCAGATTACTTCTTGCATTTGCTGCCTTCAAAGATTTCAAGGTATATCAGATGGATGTCAAGTCTGCCTTCCTAAATGGTGATCTGGAAGAAGAAGTCTACATTGAACAACCGGATGGATTTCAATTGTCTGATAATAATGATATGGTCTGCAAGTTGAAGAAAGCTTTGTATGGATTGAAGCAAGCCCCAAGAGCATGGTATGAAAGGTTGGATAAGCATCTTGTGCAGATTGGATTCAACAAAGGTACTGCTGACAGCAACTTATATTTCAAAATTGATCATGAAAACATTCTGATTGTTGAAGTGTTTGTGGATGATATCATTTTTGGAGGAAGAGATAGTATGTGTAAAACTTTTGCAAATCAGATGAAAAGTGAGTTTGAAATGTCTATGCTTGGTGAAATGAATTTCTTCTTGGGTCTGCAAATTACTCAAACAAAAGAAGGGATCTTCATCTCTCAGACCAAATATGTGAAAGAATTGTTAAAAAAATTTGGTATGGAAGACTCAAAGCCTATGAACACTCCTATGGCAACCGGATGTAAGTTAAGCAAAGATGATGATTCTCCAAAGGCAGATCAGACAAAGTATAGATCAATGATTGGTGGATTGTTGTATCTCACTCAAACTAGACCAGATATAATGCAAGCTGTTGGTCTTGTGGCAAGATTCCAGGCTGATCCTAGAGAATCTCATGTTATGGCAATCAAAAGAATTTTTAGATACTTGAAAGGGACAGTTGAGTATGGTCTATGGTATCCTAGAGATCCGGATTTCTCTCTTCATGCTTACACAGATGCAGATTGGGCAGGAGATGTGGATGACCGGAAGAGCACTAGTGGTGGAGCATTCTTTTTGGGGAAGAGATTGGTTTCTTGGCTAAGCAAGAAACAAGATGCAATATCTCTGTCTACAACTGAAGCAGAATACATTGCAGCAGCAGGTAGTTATACTCAAATCTTATGGATGAAGCAGATGCTAAGAGACATCAAAGTTGAATATGAGGAGCCTATCACAATTTTCTGTGATAATTCAAGTGCAATTAATATTTCCAAGAATCCGGTATTGCATTCTAAGACTAAGCACATATCTATCAAATTTCACTTTTTAAGAGAACAAGTAAACAAGGAAGAAGTCAGATTGGAGTATGTTCCCTCCAAGGATCAGATTGCAGATATCTTTACAAAACCTCTTCCCAAAGACTCTTTTGAATATCTCCGGGAAAAGTTAGGGGTCATGGCCCCTCCGGTGATGAACTAAGATGCACTGATGTGCATCAGTCCGGTGGCTATCACAGTCATATCTTGTGATCCGGACTAATGGGGAGCTGCAACTAAGGGGGAGCAGCTGGTATGATTCTGATGCATGAGAATTGCAAGTATGAGCCCTTTGCCATTGATGTCAAAGGGGGAGAGAAGACATGTGAAAAACAAGTGGTTGATGATCAAAGGGGGAGCAGCAAAGGAAGACATGTGAAGAGTTGTTGTTGATAGGGGGAGCTGTGACAGAAAAGAGAAGTTCTTGTCTTGATGGTTTTTCACATCATATGTTGCCATCAATGACAAAGGGGGAGATTGTTGGCAAGTATGAGGTGAGCCAGTGTTGTCATTGATGTCAACATACTCATACTGCACTGACAAGAAGGATTTGATGAGCTTTGTGCTGAGGATATTGAGAAAATTAGCCTCAGTCAGGAACAGTGAAGAACAGTGATAAGAAGAAGGTAAATATACTGTATAGGATGAGAACCGGAGGATGCGGATTAAAGGGTTAGTAGATATGAGTCTTGAGATGCTACAGTTAAGATTTCAGAGGTCCGCATGAAGATCTGAAGGAGTTATGGCTGCCGGTATAGAACCGGGTTCGGCAAGTATCCGGAGGTGACAGAGGATCACAAAAAGGTCCGGTGAGGTCCGGAATTGTATTATCATAATCTGCGGATTGGAAGGAGTGTTTGAGATGTCCTTGTGATGTATCATCCTGATTTGTGTATGATTTCGAGGTCCGGAAGTACCTCTTGCATTATGACAGTGGCGACAGACTGTGTTCTTGAAGTTCCGGATGAGGAAGACAAGAGATCCCAGTAAGCAGAGGAAGTGCGGATGTATCCGGACATTCAGACAGGCTTGTGAAGGTTCTTGGATCATGTTTAGGTTATGTTGTTGGTCCGCATTGATGGTAGAGCCCGGAATTGAAGTTATTCTTCCGGATGAAGTTATTGCTCTGTTTAGCCGACCGGATGAGTTGTTCATCCTGCGAATGTTCTTGTGATGGCCGACCGGATGTGTTATCCATCTTGCGGATACTCCTATGGTTGTTTGCCGACTTAGATGCTTGTTCCTAAGTCGATGTCTTGTATAAATAATGATTTGTGAATTCATTTCAAGGTGTGGTATGTGGATGAGTATGATATAGCGAAGAAAGGTGCGAAAGGCAGAGCAGAGATTGTTGGGCTTAATTGGAACTGATCCGGACATGGTAGAGATGTCATTCTCCAGTTCACGACTGTGATTTTTATCACTTTGTAGACAGTGTGTCTCCTTGTAGGCAGTGGGCCTCTTTGTGAGCAGTGTGCTCGGGCAGTGAGCCCTTATTGGCATGTGCCATTCATTTTTCCTTATTCTTCTAACAGAGAATAATTCTTGGGTTAATCACCCCGTGGTTTTTCCCTTAACCGGGTTTTCCACGTCAAAATCTTGGTGTTCAATGTGTTGATGCTTATCTGCTCTTGTGCTTATGTATTGTGCTTCCATGAATGATTATTTGATATGCTGCTAACTAACAACAGAGAATTAAGTGTTTGAATTAGAAGAAGTTCTATACAACTGATTCACCCCCCCCCCCTCTCAGTTGTATGTCCTAGATCCAACAGGAACAACTTCAGTCTACCCTGGAAGATCTTGAACAATCACATTCTGAAGTCAATAGTTTGAGAGAAAGACTCAAAGAAGCTGATGATTTCATAAATGATCTAAAATAAAAAATTAGTATCTCTATGAAAAAGAGAAAGGAACTACTTCAAAAATTAGCCAATCAGAGTGAAGACAATGATACTAATGAAGATCTGAATGAGAAAGATAAGCTATGTGAGAAGCTATCAAAAGAGGTCATTATGGTAAGGCATGAAATGGAATAAGGGGTTATGAGATTCACCCAAGAAATTGAAGAAAGAAGGAAAAGTGAAGATAATCTAAAACAATCCCTCAAGGAGAAGACAGAGGACTGCCACAAAATGGACAGAATAATCGGGCATCTTGAATCTGATCTTGAAGAAGCTAGAGATAATGAAGAACAACTTGAAAATCAAATAGACACTCTCAAACAAAGTCTTCAAACAAAAAATGAATACAAGGAGAAATTCAAGATAAGCTCAGCCTAACTTGAAGTTCTTCTTGAGAGCCAAAAGAGGGTAGATGACAAGCATGGCTTGGGATATGAGAAAGGTGAAAGCTCTGGATCTGTCAGAAGAACTTTGGATCAGAAAATCAAAGAAATAGGCCTAGAAGACCTCTGGTAAGGCAACCGAATGCTCAAAGATATCCATCCTTCAATGGATACTGCTTCAATTACAACAAATTTGGTCATAAAGCAACTTAGTACAGAAGGAGAATGAATCAGACTAATCCATCCTTCTTCGGACAATGTTTCAACTGCAAAAGGTATGGTCACAAATCTCATGAATGCAGAAATATGCAAATAAACAATTCATTCAGTGCTAGATGCTTTGCATGCAATAGAATGGGACATATGGCTAATCAATGCAGATCAAGAGGATATCAGTCAAATATGCAAAGAAATATTGTTTGTCACAATTACAATAGATCTGGTCATATTGCCAAATTCTGCAGAAGTAAAATTAGGATAAAATGGGTCTGGTGCATCATAATAAAAAATAAGATAAGGGAAAAGGCAAAGTGAATGTAGATGAAGTTCAAAGGGATATGAGCAAGATTTGGGTGAAGAAGAGTATAGAAAATGTTGGGGATGGATCCGCACTGGAATCCGGTGCTAATATTCCTTCTGGAAACTAAATAGATGAGCTCTGGCTCAAGGGGAGTCATAAAGAAAAATAAATTCCCCCAGCCAGTCAATTGGTGCCTAAAATTGGCACATGGAATGTTGTGGATTAAAGGGTTCTCAGAAAAATATCCAAATAACCCTTGGTAAAAATATGAAAGATCTGCATGGAGTTTTGCAAGAGTTTAATCATCCAAGATTGATCCAGTTTAACAGCCATCCGGTAAAGTAGGATTTTCATAGACAGATCCGGTATGATTCAAAATTGAAATACCTTGATCTGTGGATCCATGGCATGATTGGAGGAAAGAAGATACATTGTCATATATCACTGAAAATGACTCTAAGTACAACACAGTGATTTGAAAAGATCTCTCTCAGAACAATGCGACCGGATAACTTAAGTTGTGCATTTATTGCAAAAGGAAATTAGGGTTTGTGTAGAGATAAAAGGGTTCATTCACTTATTATTTGCACATTTGCATTCAAGAAGAAGAAAAGAAGAGCTCTGCATCAAAGTGTCTACAACTCTCTCAAAGATCAACTACAAAATCCAAATCAACTAGCGATTTGTTTCGGCTCTTATTTCAAACCCTAAAGTGTAAAAAGGTACATCCATTCTAAAAATCTCTCTCTAAATCTTTTACAAAATGGCTACTCGAATGGTTGTTAAGATCATTCATAGGCCACACCCAAAATTCAAGAAACACCCCTATAAATCCCTAGAAGTTGATCCATTAGGCACTTTTTCTAGCATTTCGTATGGGGTATTGCACATAGAAGATGTTAGGGTCTACATCCATGCCAACATTGAGGAATTTGGTGAATCTAAGTTGATGGACATCTATCATAAACAATTAATAGATGAAAGTTTTGAACTCAAACCTCAATACAAGGCCCTCCAGGATAAACACTTTAGACATTGCATCCACTTTCCCTATTTTGCAGAAGATGATTGGGTCTGGTATGTCCTTAGCAGAATGCATGATAATTTCATGTGGTTAATGAGGCCCTTCGAGATAATAAAAGATGCCATTAGGGCAGTAACTGGATTGCACTCATCTGGTGGGTTACCTACACTCAAATCTATCTAGAACTAGACAGTAAGTGAAGCTACCGGATCTAAGTTTGACAAGAGAGCAATGACCATAGAAGACATCACAGATCTAGATGTCAAATTTGTCTCAATGATAATTGGGTATAAGATCTATCACTCAAGCAGGGAGAACTCTATGTCTAGGATTGCAATATATGCAGCATATCAAATGTTGAGAGAAAATGCAGAATATGACCTATGTGATCTTCTTTTAAACCATCTGTTAGAAAATTTTTAGAAGATCAAGAAGGATAAGAAGAACTCCTTCAAGTATGGTTGTTTAATACTGTGTCTATTCTTCTACTACATGAATGAGCTACCCGGGTCAAGTGGTTGGGTTTGGTAAAATGACAAACTGGTTGCAATATAGATTAGAGACTATATGCATGGACTTGGTGATGCTAAAGCTCAAAGCATAGCACTCTGGGGTTACTTTAAGAACTTCCAAAGCATGATGCAAGCTAGAGAAAGAATTCCTCAATCTATAGTTGAGAAATATAAGGATACAGTGTGCTTCATGGTTGACATTGATCAATGCCTAATGGAGGTAGTTGAGCCTAGAACAGTTTGGATAATGCCAATGGGATATGAGATCGATGAGGAAATCTTGGAGCTGCATATTCAACACCTATTGAGACAACCTAAGGAACCTGAGGCAGAAAGGTTTAGAACCTTTCAAGAACTAAGTGTAAAAATACATGTTGAGCTAAGACAACCTGAGATAAAAAGGAAAGTTAGAAGGGGAGTAGAGGAAATTGCCAAAAGATATGGCATATCAAAAGAGGCAGTTGTTGTAAACAGAGAGAAAATAGAAAGAGCTGAGAAAGAGAAACAAGAAGTAGAAAAAGGAAGTGTTCCGATACAAGCCTCCTCCCGAACTAGATCCTCTAAGAGCTCTGCACCTGCCACTCCTAAGAGCTCAAGAGCCACCAAATTGGAAGTCAAGACATCCAAAAAGGGAGAAAAGAGAATGAAAACAAAAGCCACAAGGTCTTACACAAGTCACAAGGATGATGAAGAAACAGAGTCTGATGAAGAAATTAAGAAAATGAAGAAGAAGAAGAAAGCATCCAGGGAATTCTCTGCTAGCAAAAACAAAGAAGAAAAAGTAGAAGAATTTGTTGAAAAGACCACTCTTTCCATTGATGATATCATTAAGGCAGTTATTGTGGATAGGAATCTGCAACAAGTCACATAATTCTATGATGAATATAATGATACTAACAAGAGGATCTTGGAAGAAGCTACAGTCAGGTACCTAAATATTTATAACAAAGCATTCATTAAAATTATTTCATTAATTCCCAAAAGTCTAGAGAAGGTACTTGAACTTAGAAAAGATAATGCAAACGCAAAAGACTTAGAGATGAGGGAGCAGATCACAATTCAGCTCTATCCTTCCATCACTCCAAAACAAATGAACATGATTTTCAAAGATTGTAAGGATGAGTTCCAGAGTAAGGCAAGAATGAATAAACTCATTCTTAGAGAAACATACCAAGTAGCAAGTGAAACAAAAGACATCCTCCAGAATGCCTTGAAGAGATTCAATCTTTCCATTGTAGAAGAGACATATGAAGAACCCTCTACCATGGATGTTGAAGGATTAAAAGAAATCAATGAAGAAACTTCTGACAAGGATGTCGAAGGACTAAAGAAAATAAATGAAGAAATCTCTGAGAACTTGGATTCCTCTGTTCCAGAAGAGGAAGTTCATGCAGCAGTAAATACAGGTAACATCTCTCCTCTGGATCCCATTGTAGACATTCCAGATTTTGAAATTGAAGGAGAAGGAAGAAAAGAGGAAGAAGTGAGTCAAGAAGAGGAGGTAAAGGGAAAAGAAGAAGAACAGACAGAGAAGATCTCTGATGATAGTTCTGAGATTCCAAAAGAAAAGAAGACTCAGTCTCCGGCAAGAGACATTGCAGAGGCAGTGAAGAATTTATTTAACAAAGAGATGATGGAGATAGATGAACTTGAGCTATTTCAAGGACCACTAAACTTTGATTCTCTCTCTGGTCTAGACAATGAAAATAGCATCTTTTGCTCAAGCCAAGGCAAAAGAAAAACTTTGGAAGTCTCACATGGAAGACTGCGAGCTATTAGAGATTACATCCAGTATGCTGGAAAAGATCATGCCATCTTTTCAAAAGGATCCTTCGACCTCTCCATCTAGTAATTTAAAATATCTGGTAAACTCTGTTAGCACTCATTTTGATTCTGTAGAGAAATCAACAAAAGAAAAGGTTCGAAAAGAGTTTTTGGGAAAAAGATTCACTGAAGTACAGGGACTCATTACTAATGATAGGAGGACCCTAGATATTGGGATAAAGAGCCTTGAAAATACTCTTAAAGATGGTGGGGACATGTACAAATTTTGTCTATCTTGGCCCAAAGTGACAGAGGATATTGAAAAGAAGGTGAAAAAACAAGAAGGTAAACTATCAAGTTTATCTCAGAATTTTGATCCCCTCACTACATCCTTATGTTAGGGTTAGCTGGCAGAAGATATCAATTAAATGCAAATAAAGATTAAATAGAGGAATGGAAATACATAGAAATAATAATAGCGAGAGACATGTTTTAACGTGGTTCACCCAAACTCGGGCTACATCCACCAAACAGAAAGTCCAATATTATTATCTAGTAAATCAAACCGATTACAACCAGCAATCCCTACAACTCAATACCACTGCAAATGCTACAAAATACAATATTAATAGAAACCCTAACCCTTAGCCATTTTTATCAAGCTTTTTGTCGGTTACAAAAATAGGATTTTTTTATGTCGGTCAATGAAAAAATAACTCCTGGTGCCTTTATAATATAATAAAAACTGTGTGAGGTTTCAGGGGCATTTCCCCCGAGCCCCCATGGGGGCGCTGCCCCTCGACCCCTCCATGTATCAAGACAGGGAGCACTGCCCCTCGACCCTGTCTTGGGGGTGCTACCTCTAAACCCTCACAAGGGGTGCTGCCCCTTGACACCGTAGGAATTCGGGGAGAAACCGCACTGATTAAAGTGGGGTTAATTTGACCTTCGAGTCTGATTAGGCTCCATATAACAACACCTTAATGAATCAAGAATGCCAGGCCATAGTCATCATAAATGAAATAAAGAGGCTGAACAAAGAAAAGAAGGATATAATAAACACGATGAGTGAACTCAAAGGGATAATTATCCCTAAGTTAGAGGCAATGCATGAGGCCTTGACAGATGCCCAGACCATAGCCCGGACCAGTGATCTGGCAGACTTAAGAAGGGTAGAAGCATATGCATTTTTGTTGAGTGGTCACATCTCCATTTTGGATAGGATGAAGCAGAGCTGGGCCACAGATTTTGTATAGTTGAAGGCTACTTTTGCGGATATACTCAAGTATATGTAAGAATAACATGTATATATACTTATGCGGCCATGTATAGAATAATTTTTGCAAATTTTTGGTATGCGACCCCTGCCCTTTGCCATTGATGTCAAAGGGGGAGTGAAGAGAAGTGAAAATTGTGGAATCCAGCTAAGGGGGAGTTCCAATATAATAGTGCAAAAGATAGAGCATCATCCAAGGAGGAGTTTACTGTGACACTTAGCCATTTTTCACTAAGTGTTGCCATCAATGCCAAAGGGGGAGATTGTTGGCAAGAGACACTATGTGGATTCATGAGTTTTGTCATTGATGGCAACAAAGTCTATCCCACACATCTGTAGCACATAGTATGCCTATACCGGAAGTCAGATTGAAGATTTTTTTGGCCTGGTGAACAAGAGCAGAGCATGCAAAAAGGTCTAACAATCAGGTCCAGATCTCTCAGATGGTGTAACTCAGCAAGTTGCAGACTTGGACAAGTCAAGAGGAGTATCATGACTTCTAGATTCCAGATATTTAGCCTCTGGTGATAAAACATGGAAATGATATGAGCATCTGAGTGTTGGGTTCCAGACAAGCAGAGCAAACTGAAGAAGAACTAACTGACAGATATTCAGACTTCAATTTGGATGAGTAATTGATGTTGATCAAGCTATTTGAGGGATCATACAATGTTGGCCGACATGATTGATGACTTCAATGCCTATGTTTTTGATACGCATCACAAATCAAGCATGGATTTAGCCGACAGATTAGTAATTTGTAAATATCTTGAGTATTCTGGTTGTCGACTAGAAAGTTGTTGAAATCCTTGGTGCGAATGTATATACCAGATGGATTCTAGTATGAAGGTGTGTGTGTATACAGATATGACAAGATAAAGTGTGAAGAAAGGCAGGAAAGCAGCAATACAAGTCCAGTATGTGACAGAGCAACAACACTAGAGCAGAGAAAGAATGAAGTGCATCAAATCAGTATATTGTGTCTAACCGGAACTAAACTCTAGCATTTGTAGATGCCTCTCATCACTTCAAACACCTGGTTACCTTTTGTAAGTTTTCTAGATAGTGAGTCTCTTGTAGGCAATGTACCTCTTGTGAGCAGTGTGCTCGGGCAGTGAGCCCTAATTGGCAAGTGTCATTTTGTACTTCTTATTCTTTTAACAGAGAATAGAATCTTGGGTTAGTCACCCCGTGGTTTTTCCCTTAACAAGGTTTTCCACGTAAAAATCCTTGTGTTATGTTTGTTGACTTTATTTATGTTCTCATGATTATGTATGCTTATATGTTTTGATGCTGCACAAATTATAAAAGAAGAAAAAGTTAAGATAATAGAGATAACTGATTCACCCCCCTCTTAGTTATCTTCCTTGTTTCCAACATATTCTTGGCTTATTCTACTCAAAGCAAAGCATATCGGTGTTATAACAAGAGATTGACAAAGATTATAGAAAGTACAAATGTGAAGGTTGATGAAGGTGTTGAAAAACCCTCAAGGTTTTATGAATATGATGGAGATGATCAGAATGATGTTTTGGTCCACATCCCTTCTAAAATTTAGATCTAGACTGATCCAGAGAATCAGGAAGAAGAGATAAGTTTGAATGAACCTGTTCAAGAAATAGAAGTGCAAGAAACTCCCAAAATTCCCAAGTATGTAAGACTGAATCACTCTGAAGATCAGATCATAGGTGATAAAAGCAAAGGTGTTCAAACAAGAAGAAAGATTACTCAAGACTCAGAAAAGTATTGTCTGATTTCAAAGATTGAACCAAAGATAGTAAATGAAGCATGCAATGACGAAAGTTGGACTAAAGCAATGAAGGAAGAGCTGATGCAAATTGAGAAAAATCACACTTGGGATCTTGTTCCCAGACCTAGAAACAAAAATGTGATTGGAACCAAATGGGTCTTCTGAAACAAACTAAATGAAGATGGTGAAGTAGTCAGAAACAAAGCCAGATTGGTCTGCAAGGGTTATTCCCCAGTAGAAGGAGTTGATTTTGAAGAAACTTTTGCTGCGGTGGTAAGAATTGAAGCAGCCAAACTATTTCTTGCCTTTGCTGCCTTCAAGGTATATCAGATGGATGTCAATTCTACCTTCCTGAATGGTGACTTGGAAGAAGAAGTATACATTGAGAAACTGGATGGATTCCAATTGTCTAATCATGGTGATATGATCTGCAAGTTGAAGAAAGCATTGTATGGACTCAAACAAGCCCCAAGAGCCTGGTATGAAAGACTGGATAAGCATCTTTTGAAGATTGGTTTCAACAAAGGTACTGCTGACAGTAACTTGTACTTCAAAATTGATCATGAAAATATCTTGATTATTGAAGTATTTGTTGATGATATCATTTTTGGAGGAAGAGATAGCATGTGCAAAACTTTTGCAAATCAAATGAAAAATGAATTTGAGATGTCCATGTTTGGGGAAATGAATTTCTTCTTGGGACTGCAAATCATTCAAACAAAGGAAGGAATCTTCATTTCACATACCAAATATGTGAAAGAATCGTTGAAGAAGTTTGGAATGGAAGACTCAAAACCAATGAGTACTCCCATGGAAACTGGATGTAAATTGAGCAAAGATGATGACTCTCCTAAGGCTGATAAAAAAAAGTATAGGTCAATGATTCCAAGCTGATCTTAGAGAATATCATGTCATGGCAATCAAGAGGATTCTCAAATATCTAAAAGGGATAGTTGAGTATGGTTTATGGTATCCTAGAGATCATGATTTCTCACTTCATGCATATACAGATGCTGATTGGGCAGGAGATATGGATGACCGGAAGAGTACCAGTGGTGGAGCAGTCTTTTTAGGGAAAAGATTGGTTTCTTGGTTAAGCAAGAAATAAGAGCCAATATCTCTATCCACTGCAGAAGCAGAATATATTGCAGCAATAGGTAGTTGCACTCAAGTATTGTGGATGAAGCAAATGCTAAGGGACATTAGAGTGGAGTATGAGGAACCTATCACAATCTTCTGTGATAATTCAAGTGTAATAAATATATCAAAAAATCTGGTGTTGCATTCAAAGACAAAACATATATCCATCAAGTTTCACTTTTTGAGAGAGCAAGTGAACAAGAATGAAGTTAGATTGGAGTTTGTGCCCTCCAAGGATCAGATTGTAGACATTTTTACTAAACCTCTACCTAAGGACTCTTTCAAGTATCTTAGGGAGAAGTTAGGGGTTATTACCCCTCCGGTTCTGAATTAAGGTGCACTGATGTGCATCAATCTGATGGATCTCATAGTCATATCTTGTCGTCTAGATTGATGATGGGAAGCGGCTACTCAGAGGGAGCAGTTGGTATTGATGCAAGTATGTGCCCTTTGCCATTGATGTGAAAGGGGGAGAGAAGACATGTGAAAAACAAAAAGTGATTGCTGATCAAAGGGGGAGCAGTAAAGGAAGAGAAGACATGTGAATGATTGTTGTTGATATGGGGAGTTATGTCAATCAGTAAGGAGAAGTTCTTGTCTTGATGGTTAAAATAGTTTTTCACATCATATGTTGCCATCAATGACAAAGGGGAGATTGTTGCAAGTATGGGCCAACCGATGTTGTCATTGATGTCAACATACTCCTGTTACATTGATGTCAAGGATTGGATGAGTTGTATGCTGAGGATATTGAGAAAATTAGTCCTATTAGGAATAGAGAAGAACAGTGAAGATAGTGAGGTAAAGATCCCAGCTAAGATGAAGGTCAGAGGATGTGCATCAAAGGGTTTGTAGATATGTGTTTTAAGATGATCCAATAAAGTTTTGAGAGGTCCGCATGAAGATTTGAAGAAGTTATGGCCACTTGAGTAAAACCGGTTCTGGCAGTTGTTCAGAGGTGATAGAGTGACACAAATAGGTTCAGTGAGTTTCGAAAATGCAATATCTTGTTTTGTGGATTTGGTGGAGTGTTTAGGAAGTCAATGTGAATTGACAAGTCAATTGGTTCATGCTCTGGAGGTCCGCAAGCATCTATTCCAATATGACAGTAACGACAGACTGTGTTCTTGAGGTTCCGAATGAAGGAGAGAATGATTTTAGTAAGCAGAAGTAGTGTGGATGTTCTTGGTGATTCAGGCAAGCTTGTGGAGGTCTTTGGATTGTGTCTAATTCATGTTGGTGGTCTGCATTTAAGATTGATCTCATAATTGAAGAATTACTTCTAGATGATGATGTTCTTCCTAAGTTTGGCCGACTGGATGAGTTACACATCTTGTGAATGATCTTGAAGATGTTCTGCGATGCATGGTGTGTTCCTCAAAGAAGATTGAAGTCCCAGATTTGTGTGGCCAACATTGTGATGATCGACATGAAGTCTTTTATAATTAGTCTAGTTGTATTTGTGTATTTGCTTTGTACAGTATGCCGACTTGGATGATTATCCCAAAGTCAATGTCTTGTATAAATAAGAGTTGTGAAGTCATTTCAAATGCATCTTGGCGGAGATGAGAGTGTGGTAGAGAGGAGGGAAGAGAAAGGTAGAGCAAAAGTATTAGGCTCAAATGGAACTGACTCAAGCATGGTGAAGATTCTATTCTTCAATTCAAGTATGTAATACTTATTATTCTGTAGATAGTGTGTCTCCTGTAGGGAGTGGGCCTCTTGTGAGCAGTGAGCCCTAATTGGCATGTGCCATTTTGTTCTTCTTATTCTTTTAACAAAGAATACAAACTTGGGTTAGTCACCCCATGGTTTTTCCCTTAACTAGGTTTTCCACATTAAAATCTTCGTGTCATATGTGTTAATATGTTTCTGGTCTTGAATTGTTGCATTAAGTTTCCATGATTGATTTATTATTATGCTGCTGAATTACAAGGATTTAAGTGATTAATAAGAAGAAAGTTTTGAGACAACTGATTCACCCCCCCTCTTAGTTGTTTGTCTTGATTCTAACATGATATTATGCATGCAGTTTGTCTTGTTTCAAGATTTCAAGTAGATCCAAGAGAGTCACATGTGATGGCAGTAAAGAGAGTCTTGAGGTATTTAAAAGGCACACCAGATCATAGCTTATGGTATCCAAAGGATAATGATTTCATTCTCAGTGCTTATATAGATGCTGATTGTGCCGAAGATGTTGATGATAGAAAGAGTACAAGTGGAGGCACTTTATTTTAGGTAATAGATTGGTTTCATGGATGAGCAAGAAGCAAGATTCAATCTCTTTGTCAACTGTAGAAGCAAAGTATATTGCAGTAGCATGTTGTTGTACTCAAGTGTTATGGATGAAGCAAACACTGAAGGACATAGGAGTTGTGTATGAAGATCCAGTTGCAATCTTCTATGATAATACAAGTGCTATAAACATTTCAAAGAATCCAGTGATGCACTCAAGAACAAAGCACATATATATAAGGTATCACTTTCTAAGAGAAAAATTGATAGAGAATGAAGTAAAATTGGAATATGTGTCCACAAAGGATTAGATTACCAATATTTTCACTAAGCCTCTGCCTAAGGATACTTTTGAGTATCTCAGAGAAAAGTTAGGGGTCATTACCCCTCTTGGTTTGAGATAAGATGCATAGGAATGTATCAGTCCAGAAGTGCTCAAAGTCTCATTCTTTGATCTGGATTGATGTTTTGAGAGCTACCTCTCAGGAGGAGTAGCTAGATGTTACCAATATAAGTTCCTAATAAAGAAAGTTTTAATAAAAGAGAAAGTTCAGTTAGATCGAAGTAGCAGAATGCAAGTATGTGCCCTTCGCCATTGATGTCAAAGGGGGAGAGAAATCATGTGAAAAACTTAGAGAAGAAAGAGTACAAATGTGTATAGTCAAAGGGGGAGAATCTTGTCTTGATGGTCTTTACAATTTTTCACATCATATGTTGCCATCAATGACAAAGGGGGAGATTATTGTAAGTATGTGCCTAACCAGTGTTGTCATTGATGTCAACATATCAATGTTGTCATTGGTGTCAACTGTGCTCTTGTTTTGATGCTTGCTTGTAATGAGTTATATGCTTTGTGTTTACCTATGTAAGTATTGGAAATCTTAGTATTGAGGATATTGAGAAAATTTGCTCCTTCGGTGGAAATAGTGTGTTGTAGAGTATCTTTGTCTACAACAGAACAGTCCGGTAGTTTGATACGCATTTCCTATAGAGAGAATATCTTTATCTGTGGATTGGAAGTTATTTAGATGTATGTTTGAAGATGGTATGTTCCAAGTTTGAGCCTTCGGTATGAAGATTTGAGTGAGTTATGTTCACCAGAGTGAAAACTATTTTTTCTATATGATTGGTGGTGACAAGGAGAATGTATTATGCTCCTCATTCTTCCGCATTGAAGTATTTTTTTCTATGGTTCTAGAGTTAAGTCTGAGATGATTTTATGTGCCCTCAACTCCAATGGTTCATGATTTGGTGGTCCGCAAGCAATCTTTTCTTTATGACAGTGGCTGACAGTGTTGTTCTTGAGCTCCAGTTTGAAGAATCTTTTTGATAGAGTGGTTAGAGGTTGTACGGTTTTTCCTGATGATTTCAATGTGCTTATGGATGTTTCTTGATTGTGTTCCTACCTTTGGATTGGTCCACAACTTGAAATTTGGATAAACATTGTTCTTGAAAGTCTTAATATGAACACCAGTCCTAGCTGACTTGGTTGCTTTCACTATGTGCGGAGATGCATTGAAGATTGTAGTAGCATGCTGTGGTGTGGAAGATTGTATTTGAGTCCCAGCTAAGGTGTAGTGTGATCCGCATACACCTTTACATCTTTCCCTTAGAAAATTTTTGTATTAGGTCCAAACCTATTTCTATGTATGTTTATAAATGCTGACCTTGGAGTTTGTTCCAACGGTTGATGAATGTAATGCTGACCTTGATGTACATTCCAAGGTTGATGAGTTGTATAAAAACATGTAATGTAGTTGCGAAAAAGATGTCCTAGTGCAAAAATGAAAAGATAGGTGTGAAGGTGTAAGAAGAGCAGAGAAGAGATGTTATATTGTGCTTCAATGGAACTGAACTTAGGCATGAAGTAGATGCTATCAAATCAGTTCACCAATCCTTGGTAGTGAGCCACCCCTTAGTAGTGAGCTGATCTTGGCAGTGAGCCCTAACATTTGTAGTGAGCATTTTGGGCAGTGAGCCCTAAGGCAGTGAGCTCTAAGGTAGTGAGCCTCTGATTTTTGGTATTGCTATAACTTATTTATTTTGTGGGCTAACACCCACCATGCTTTTTCCCTTATAGGGTATTCCACGTAAAAATTCTCGTGTCTCATGTGTTATTGTGTTGAGCTTCTTGTTTTATGCTTTCATGGTTAATCTTAATAACAATGATTAAGAATTGGATGTGTTGATATTCATAAGTGGTTAAAGTTTTGTGACAACTGATTCACCCCCCCTCTCAGTTGTCCTATACATTTCAACATGGATAAGGTCCCGAAAAAGTGTCAAAATGATGACCTACCGAATGTACCAATTTAGTGGGATTTTTATTAAACTCTTCAAGACACATCTGCCCACCAAATTTTAGCTCCAACAAACCTTTAGGTCAAAATTTATGACCTGTGGAAGTTCCTGCATGATGACGAAGGTGAGGCTGCAGTAGATTGAAAACAACATATTCCAAGGAAGAAAATGGAAAAAATTGCACAGATTCGGGACAAGCAGACCATAGACACTCTACAGGGTCAATACAACAAGTATCTGGTACAATGGGAAGGTCTAACACAAGAAGATAATACATGGATTCTAGAATGGGAAGTGAAGAAGCTAGATCTAAACAAGTGGCACAAGTTCCAGGAAAACAAATTGCAGGAGCTACATTTTTTTCAACCAGAGGAGAATGATGCAGGAACTTTTGGAGGTCATAACTTTTGACTTGGAGGTCTGATGGAGCTGAAATTTGGTGGACAAATGCATCTTGAAGAGTTTAATTTGATAAATTTGATAGGTCATCGTTTTGACACTTTTTTTGGGACCTTATCCGATCATCTAGGGCCTTAAAAATGAGGTTTTAATGTTTTTTCCAAGATTTTCAAAGTTGTTTTTTCTAATTTATTTTCAAACTTCACTTGTAATTAGATTAGAAAGTTGATGATTAGTCATCTTTTAGTAAGTTCCAAATATTTGGAAACTTTCATGGTCATACGGATAAGGATGTGAAGTTACCAAAAATGACAATTTTAGAAAGTTGTTAAAATCTGCCAAAAATGGTAATTTTCATTTTGTATAAACTTGGTATTTTTTTTCAGTTGTAGCAGGATGGAATGGAATGAGAAGAAATTTGAAAATAGTTCTGAGTTTTGTGGGTATTCTTTTGTAATAATAGTGTTGAATTTTATGTTGTGAAGTTTGGTTACATCACTTTTGCTCCTTCTCAAAATGGGAGGAATGTCTGTACTAGTTAGGTCCTCATTTTTCTTTTTATGTTTTTGGGGTTTGGGAGTCTCTACAAGCTCCTTTGCATTTTATTCTTCACTTACTCTTTCTAAAACCCAAGGAGAACTTATAACACCTCTCTTTTTCTATGTTGGGATGGACTCAGCCAAATTTAATTTCTATTTTGCTTTATGAGGTGTTTTGAGGGACTCTTCCTCAGGTATGGCTTCTGCATGCCTTGGTGTAGCAGATGATTCCCCCAAAATTCCTTTTCCCTTTTTCTTCCTCTTAGTAGATGGGGAAGAAGTGGATGGAGCTGACCTCTCCTCCTCCATCTCTTGAGTGGAGGATGGTGATTCTACTGCTGCTTTCTTCCCCTTTTTCTTGGTCCTATGAGTATTATCTAGAAATGCTTTCCACAGGGCCTCCCCTCCCCTCTTGGAGATAAAGTGATGCTTGACAATAAGGTATATGAGGCCATGGTGTTTAAGTAGACTCTTTCCCTACTGGTATTTTTCTACTAATGATGTGATTGCAGAAAATAGGGAGTTGGGCAAATTGATCCTATATTCAGGGTGTGTGTGACCATGCCTTAGAAAGATTAACATTTTCATAATGGGTCCTAATACTAGTAAGAACTGACCATCACAGATGAAATACTTCCTTATCTACATGGCCAAGGACAACCATGGCTGAGGAAGGGTAGTTCTGACAATTCCCTTCACTTCTCCCTTATTCATGTGTGTTTGTATTCCAGGGTCATTATCTATGGAGAAAGCTTTGAATAAATCAGTATACAGAGTTTTCACATGATCGAACCTCTCACCTTCTTCTAGGAGTCTGGAGATCTTGCTAATGATGGTGGCAGAGATAGGAATGGTGACCCCTCGTACTTGTGTTTGATTTTTCTACAAGTTGGAGAGGAATTTTTCCATAATGTCTTCTTGGTAACCCTTGAATTTCTCCAAGAATTCAATCCATCCTATAGACCTTAGTATGTCAGCAGATTCTTGATCTTGTAATAGTCCCTCTACTATCTCTAAATTTGATCTATTTTTAACCCCCATGCCTTCAAACATACTGCAACTTCGTGGTGATTTATCCCCTTCTGCTTGTAAACCCTTAATTTTTTCTACTTATTTTCCCAAAACCTCTTACAACAGACCTACCTCACCTCTAAAACTCTCTATTTCCTAGAATCTGGAGTTCAATTTATTTTTCTTGTCCTAATGACTACTGAGTTGGTTGAGGGGAGGTTATGGCTTACAATTTTAGAAATTATGATTTAGTATGTTTTGTAGGGGATTATGTCACTCAAAAGTTGCAAAGATGACATGTCAGGTGGACAATTAAGGGTGAAATGCATTGGATTTATTTAGGAATAATGGTAGTGTACGTGAGACTAGGTGAATTGCACAAAATGAAAACTAAAAAGAATTGTTATAATTAGTTAACTAAAATTAATACCTAGATTAACGTTGTAATGATTAGATGTCATTCTTAGTATTTCATGTTGCCACCTCTACAAGATGCAATGCGACCACTCCTCCATGTGTAGCCTTTAGAATTAGTTGTCATGATGCTCGCAGGATGTGAAATGATAGGCTCCTTATTAAACTGATGGTTGATGAGACAACTCTATCATTAGTAGATGGCGTCAGTAAATGATTAAAAAATATAGGTCATCAACGGTTGAGTGTAATGAGTGCTTGTGACCTAGCCTTCTTTTTTAAGATGAGGTGTATAAAGTCATGATGACTTCATTACCTCTTTTTGAGTGCCTTCCTTAGACATTTTGAAAAGTAGGCTCCAGATGTCTTGAATTCTCTTTATTGCTAGAGTGTCAAAGGTGCTCCTAATTGGCTCTGGAGGTGCTCTTAATTGACTTTGGAGGTGCTCCTTCTTGATACCTGCATGAAAAAGAGAACCACCATTTGCCGGTTTTTAGTTCCCTTGGTGAGGAAGACCGCCATTTGACTAGTTTTCAATATTCATCTTTTAATTTTATTTTATATATTTTTTCTTTTTTTAGAAGGGCCACCATTTTATTGGTTTTCAACCCTTCTATTTATTATTATACATTTTTTATATATATTTCATCATCCTCTCAACTTGTGCTAGAGAGTCTGACCTCTGTCACATAACACAAATCCTTAACAAATTCCCCCTTTGTGGTTGGCTACTGGTAGAGGCTAATCCTATGACTATTCACCAAAAATGTGTTGTCCTGCCAACCAGATTGTTCTATTGTCATAGATTTCTTTGATCCGGTATGGTCCCATCCAATGGGTTTGCAATTTCCCCTTGAATTCCTTGAACTTGGAATCATATAAGAGAACCCAATCTCCTTGCTGAAATGCTCTCTTCTTGATGTGCTGGTTGTGCCACTACTTCATATGGTGTTGAATGAGTTATGTTTGTTGGATGGCCTCCCTCTTGGTTTCATCCAATTCATTGAGTTGAAGAATCTGATCTTGTTGTGCTATAGATAATGGCAATCCAATATCCAGTGATGTCCTAAGTGTTTGTAATTCAAACTTTATTGATAGTATAGCTTTCTTCCCATGTTGTGTTGTAAGCCCATACTGCTTCATGTAATCTGTTGGCCCAATCTTTTCTATTCATTTCTACTACCCTTGTCAAGATGTTTTCCAACTCTCTATTTGTCACCTCCACCTACTGATTTGCTTGGGGATGATAAGGTGAGGACTTCTAGTGCTTGACTTGATAAAAATCTGTGAAAGATTTTATCACTTGAGAGGTAAAATGTGAACCTCTATCTGGAACTATTTCACTTGGGGCTCCAAATCTTAAAAAAAATCTGTTATATAAGAAATCAATAACTTTTTCTTCTCTAACAAATTGTAATGCTTGAACCTCTGCCCAATTGGTCACATAATCAATACATACCAAGATGTATTCTTTCCCTATAGATGTTGGAGAGATGGGTCCAACAAAATCCATGCCCCATTGCTCAAATGGTTCTAAAACCACCTAGGGGTGTAGTGTCATGTCATGTGTGAAGGTTGGCTGACCCATCCTTTGGCATTGATCACATTGCTTCACATATCTCTTCACATCTTTGTGGAGAGATGGCCAATAATAACCAGCTCCAAGAATCTTGCAGTTTGTCATCTGTGAGGAGTAATGTCCTCCTGTGGGTTCATCATGGTATGCCCTTAACACATCAAAGATTTCATCAACTCTTAAGCACTTGCATAGCACAAAGTTAGGGCCACATTTGAACAACAAACCATTTAACCATTTATAAGGCAAACTTTCCTTTACTAATCTCCTTTTTGTTTGGAAATAAGATGAGAAGGAAACAAGCCTGTAGCCAAGAAATTGCCTATATCAAAAAACCAAGGTGTGATAGAAGAAACAACAAATAGACTTTCATATGGGAACCTATCTTCTATTGGTTGGTTCTCTCCACCTGTATGTAATTTTGACAGAAAATTAGCAACCAAATTAAACTTTCTTGGGTTATCTATGATAGTGATATCAAATTCTTGCAATAGTAATAGCCATCTAATGATTCTTGAACCTACTACAAGTTTGTTCATTAAATATTTAATGGTTGCATGATTAATGTGTACAAAAAAATTATATCCTATGATGTAGTGTTTGAATTTGTTGATGGCATAGATGACAACCGGGAATTCTTTTTCAGTTGTTTAATTCTTCTTAGCAGGGGTAAGGTTTTTACTTGTGTAATAAATTGCATGCATACCTTCCCCTTCTTCTTTTTGTCCTAAGATCAAGCTCCTATTGATTCATTTGATGCATTTGTCTAGATGTGGAATGGTAGATTCCAATTAGGTCCTCTTGAAACAGGTGTGACTATAATTTTTTCTTTTATGGTTTCAAATGTTGTTTGGCAGTCTTCTATCCAATGACATTTAGTGTCCTTGGTTAGCAGAGAAAAAATTGGGGTAGCTAGTGGAACCCCTTGTAATTTCCTTGCTTTCTGGTCTTAAACCCTCACAATTGGATAAGTTTACATTAGAAAGCCTTAAACCCTAAACCCTTAGCCTTTGGTCTAAGCCTACATTTTAATTTTGAGTTGACTTATGATAGGCGATCACCCTGAGTTTAAGTTACAACCTTATGTCTTGATTCCCGTCTGAAACCAGCCCCTTGAGGCTAGTTATCAATTTCCCCATGCATGCAAATAATTCCTAGGTTAGTCTAAGGTTCCTAGAGACAAATCGATGGCTATCACAACATTGTGGGATCTATATCTATCAGATCTATTAGAGCCACATTGATGTGTTGGCCGTAGATCTTCAAGCTAGTGGACCCCAAGTCTTATCAACAGAATGTCTAAGTTGTGCTCGCTCCTGATTGGATCACATGAGCACGCATCAAAAATATATTGAAGGATATACCTTACGACATTGTGACAGAGTGATAAGTGTCAAATGGGTCCCATCCAATCTAAGCAAGCTGAAGCTAGCGCTTAGTGCACGAGCGCAAGGATGGTGGTGTGGGTCCCTCTTGGGCCCGCAATACTGGGATAGGTTGACACATGGATCTGAAGTGGAAAAGTCTTGTTGGGTTGGCTAATTCTGATTGTTCCACATCATTTCAAGCATGTAAGATTCTTCCCATTGATATAATTTTCAAATCAGAGCCATAGATTCTCCCACAGACTGATCAGATTGATGATGGATATCCAAACACAAAGAACAACTAGTCCTTAGCTTGCTAGCCGATGTGAGCTTCCAGTAATGGTGATATGATGGGAAATCTTCCAAATGTTTCTTGATTGGTGAAATAATTATATAAATTGGATCATTGCGATGAGTACAATCATTTACAATCAAACATCTTGTGAGAATCGAGCAACTCGTGATAGTAGTTGAAGAAGTAGGGTTTTTGGTTGCAAAGAACAAGTAAGTGTGGAAATTGTCAATATTTCAATCCATTTGCTTACAAATCTTATCGATATTTCTCAAAATTGATCGTAAAAGCCAAATTCATAGTCACATTAGGGTGAATTGATAGAATTTGTCTAGTATTTGAAAGCCCTAGTTTGTAATCGAACTCTGCATATATAAGTATGGCCGGTCCTTCAGAAACAAAAAGGGGCTTTAAGCATGACTTGTTTATTCAATGTCCGAGCTCATCTAAGAGGGCCATAAACCTTCCTGGGAGAAATAAGGATGAAAAATTCATAGACAGTCTCAATGAAATTAGGGATTTAGTTCTCCCTGTGACTGGATGGTCTCTATTTAAGAGATGGCATAGGAAAAGGGAAGCCAAGGGTCCCTTGAAGAATGGATGGTTTTTAGATATGGGCAAGGTTGTAGTGCCCAACGTATTCATTGACACAAATTTTATCAAACTGGTAGCCAATAGATATGATGCTAACACAAGAAGGGTGTTAGCAATAACTAGTCAATCAATTTTTGCCCTCATAAAACCATATATTGTTGAGGAGTTTGGTCTAAACCTTGCAACAACAAGACTATAGATTTTGATAAGATTAGATGAACATATGAAACCCACAAGGTACTCTATAGGTCTGTTAAGATTCCTATCCATAGAGTGAAAGTTTCTGGTGGCAAAGGAATGGCAATTTTTGAGAAGGAGCCACTCAGTATCAAACCATTTGAGGAGTATTTTATCAAAACATACTATTCACTCTATCAAATCACTAGTGTAGATGCAAAGGAAAAGACACCAGTCCACTTGATGTATATGGTAGTTGATATTCAGAATGATACAATCAATGTAGAGTTTGATTTTGCTTCTTTTATGGTAGATGAGATTCATAAGAAAATGATAACCCTCAAGGCTAATAGAGAATTGAAATTTAAGTGGTATTCCCTTGTGTGCCACATGTTCTTATATGCTGGTAGGGATGTGTGGGAAAAAAACTTTGCAGGTGAGATGTGATGAGAAAAACAAGCCCTTTCCAGTATAGTGCTAGACCTACTTGTGGGATAAGGATTGTGAGAATTCAAACTATATCATTTTTTGGGATTTCTTTGTTAGAAGAATGATGGCATACATAGGAGAACATAGGGACATAATACCACTAGAAATAAGGGATTTCCTTAGGCCAAATACTCCTAGGATAGGAATAAAGCATAATTGAGGAGCTTGGTTTCTGAATAAGTATTATACGCATTTCATATTTTATGGTTTCACTATGCAACCCCATTTGTTACCAGTCTATGTGCAAAAGAGATTGGCTTATTTGGAGATCATTTGGAAGTTGAATGAAGTGGACAAGTTTCACCTTAGAGGTTAGAAGAAGGGTTCATTTTTCCCTATGGCTTTGAAGTGGTCAGACTTCCAAGTATCAAACAAGAATAGTTTAGACCAAATTTATATTTTGCTCAATTCTTTTAGATTGTCATGTGATAATGCTAGAGAAAGGTTTGACCCTAAAAGTTTCATTAATTCAATTTGAATAAGTGTAAAGAAGTCTGCATTTCCTCATGATATGAATTTTGTTGAGGATGTGATAAGGAATTCCATAACATATGAAGAAGCTGATAATAAACTTCAGACATGGGAAAGAATTGTCAAAGGTGAAAATCAGAGGATTGAGAGGGATCCTACATTTCAAGGTTCTTGTCTTGAAGAAAAGGATAGGGTCATCAAGATTAGGAAGATGTTAGAGATTGTAGACACACGAGTGATTCTTGAGAAGCAAAGACATCCTAAAGTGGAAAGATTCCCTGGTGTGAGGACAAGACCATATATCAGGGCAAGGAGTGAGGATAGAAAGGAGACAGTTCTAGAGACACTAAGGATATAGATAGCTAATAGCCTAAGAGGTAGAAGACCTCAGAGGAAAAAAAAAAGAGGAAAGTCAAAAGACATCCGAGGACAAAGTATCCCCTCAGGACAAAGGAAAGGCCCCCATGGAAATTGAAGATGTTGAAGATATTCCAAGAGAGGTGGGAACTACAGATGTGACTGATGAAGAAGAAACAGGTATGATTATACCACCAATGCCTCAAAACATAACTTTGATTATTTAAAGATTGCAAATGATAAAACTAGAGATATCAGGGCACTTGGTTGCCAAAATTTTTTGCAAGATGATGAATTATTGAAGAGTCAGGAGTTCAGAGACTTTGTGTTGAGAAGAAAACATGCAGTTTTTAGACTAGGCTTGAGGAAGAAAAGATGAAAATTGATTCAGCTGAAGAGAAGGATCTAGCTACTAGAGTCTTGTCTGAATTTGACTTGAGACAGGATAATATTACTCCTAAAGAAGGGAGAATGATGGTGATGAAGAGTGGCATGTTGCTATTGCCTAATTGGATTTTAGGAAATGGCCTGGCTTTTGAAACCATAAGGAAACAAAATGAAGTGGTTTTCTCCACTGAAGAGCAGGTGGAAGAGGCTTTTGGATGTGGTTTCAATCTAAATTTTGAAACATTGGCTATATGGAGCTTGGCACCTAATACAAGAAAACTTGATGTAGTTGAGAGCATAGATCAATTGAGGGGTAACTTGATTTTTAGAAGAGTTTTTGACACCCCAACACCATATGCAGCAACCTTGATGGTTGACACTGCAATGTTTAGCCAGGCCAGAGTTTTGAAGCTACAAAAGGACTATAATGATTTGCAAAAAAGATATGTAAATGATTTAGTGAAGCTAAGATCCTTGGAGGAGGAGTTAGCATCTTCTAGTGCCCCTATGTCTATTATTTCAAACCCATCTGGTGAGGTTTTTCCATCTGATAGAGATGCTCTACTTGCAAAAATTGAAGAACTGAAAGGGTCAGTTCAAACTTTGAAAGGAAATGGAATGCAAGCATACAACAAAGTTGTATCAGATATAGTTAACCATTGGTTAACTAAGATAAATGGAAAAGTAGATGATGCATACAAAGGAACTGTAGACTTAAACCATCTGGTGAGGTTTTTCCATCTAATAGAGATGCTCTACTTGAAAAAATTAAAGAACTAAAACGGTCAGTTCAGACTTTGAAAGGAGATAGAATGCAAGCATACAACAAAGTTGTATCAGATATAGTTAACCATTGGTTAACTAAGATAAATGGAAAAGTAGATGATGCATACAAAGGAATTGTAGATTTATGCATGATTTCCTACAAGCTAGATGCATTAAGATAAATGGAAAAGTAGATGATGCATACAAAGGAATTGTAGACTTAAACCAAGCATTGGTTAAGTATGATCATAATGCATCTAGCTTGTAGGAAATTATGCATAAGTGGACGCCAAGGAATGCCACACTTAAGAAAATGGTCAAGACAACTAGGTTTAATCCTACTAAGCCCCCTGAACTGCAAAGTGTATTAGAAGTCATGGCAATCCTACATGATGTTGCCTTCTATATATGATAAAGTTAGAGAAGAAGCTTAAGGAGAAGGTAACATCCATTGATCAAGTGAAGATAATGGTGTTACCTAATTTTAAAGATGATCAAAGTTAGGCCAAGCCATTAGAGAAATGGAAGGCAAAATTCAATGTTGTGGGTTCAAAGGTGATTGCCATAGTGTGTGTTGACGGTGAGTTGAAAACAGGTTCTCTAGATTTTGTGTTAGATGATCTTATTGAATTGGAGAAACTTTGTGAACGTATTGGTAAGGAGTCAAAAGCTATTCTGGATGCCCAATATGTTGCTCATAATGATAAGGTGGTCATAGTTTTGGACTTTCAATGGTTGGAAGACAGAATTTTTGTTCGGATAAGGTGCCATTAACCTTGTAAATCCCAATATTGTATTTATTCCATTTTATTTATTGTAATTTGTAATGATCCATAAGGGAATGAGGTAGTTTCACTAGCTGTGGTAATTCCAGATTCACCAGAGGTAATTATGGAGTGCATTTATGGTTAGAAATTGTAAAAATCATGGGTAAATGAGGGTAGGCGCCACCTTGGGAGAATCTACTATTTTTAGCATGTATGACACATGTCATAATGCTTGGTGAGTGCATGTAAGAGAATCTATGATAGCTGCAAGTTTTCATAAGATTCTATGACACTATGACAACATATGATGGATATTTATTATGTGTAAGTTGCTATGTTTAGCCCTAGGCACCCATTTTGTGAAGATAGTCTTTGGTGGAATCTATGATGGTTATGACACATCATAAGATGCTATAATAAACCTTATTTAGCCTCAGGTGCCCAAATTTACATGGTTGACTTTGGACAAGTGGCAGGAGCTTGTAAGGAGCATTTAATATTTGCATGTTGGAGAATCTCAGGAGAGAGAAAGTGGACGCCTAGTTTGGTGTGAGAACACTTCTATATATCCATTGCCATGTAATTGTTGTAGCATAATATATTTATAGGTACCCAGGTGTTGCAGGAATGTCGTCGAATTGAAGACTAAAGGAGAGAGTTGTGTAGTTGATGTATTGCATCACTTTTGTAGATTAATACAAACTTGTGCCTCTTTCCTGGTGGAGTTTTTTACCCGAAAGGGTTTTCTCCATGTAAACACTCTCTCATTGTGTGATCAATTTTTAGATTTGTTGCTTCTGTGTTGCATTATTTATATTCTGTTGCAATCTCCATTAAACAATACACTTTTAGAAGATCATTAAACATATTTGAATCAGATTTCCATTGAGTAGTTGTTGTCTTCATTTCTAACATTTGGTATCAAAGCCTGGCTAGCTTTGATTCTTGGTTGGTAGTGTGAAGGCTATGTAGTTGTAGTGGGAGATTTGGTTGTATTCGTTTTGTAGATCTTGAGTTGTTATTATGGTTGCATCTACCATTGCTTCAACATCTCATCTAGATATTAAGAAGTTCAACGGTATAGGGTATGAGCTATGGAAGCTAAAAATGGAGAATTTGTTGGAAGAAAGAAACCATTTGTTGGTTGTTCTAAAAGAGAAGAAACTCGATGATGTCTCTCAAGATGAGTGGGATAGACTAGATAAAAAGGCACGAGGTACAATTAGATTGTGTCTTGTAAATTCTGTCATGTTGAATTTCATAAAGGAAGAGACTGCACATAGCTTGTGGAAGCATTTGAGTGAGATCTACCAAGCTAAGAGTATGATAAACAAACTTTACTTGAAGTGTAAATTGTTTTCTATGAAAATGAAAGAGGGCGAATCAGTTGTGGAGTATTTAAATTCATTTAATTTGTTGTTGAGTCAACTAACATTTGTAGATGTTGAAGTTACTGAGGAAGATAAATGTATCTTACTTCTTTGTTCTTTACATGAGACTTGGGAGAATGTTATCCTTATTATCACTACTAACCTCATGGATCTAAAATTGGATGCTCTTGTTACAATTTTTCTAGCACATGAATTAAGGAAGAATAGTTTGGATAGTTCAGGGGATGCTCTCAATGTCAGGGGAAGGTCTAAGGAAAGAGGACCAAAAGGAGATAAGAAGGGGTCAAAAGACAAGTCAAAGGGTCATTCTAAGACTCTTAGAAAGAACAAAGTTAAGTGTTGGAACTGTGGTAAAAGGGGACATGTGAAGGAGTGCAAAAACCCAAGGAAATAGTGGGAGACCACTTTTGAGTAGTCCTCTAATGCAGGTGAAGATGTTTTACTTTCTGCATGCAATGTTGTTTCTAATGATCACTGGTTGGTTGACTCAGGATGCTCGTATCATATGACTCCGCATAAGGAATGGTTTTCCACATACAAAGAATATGGAGGTAAAGTGTACCTTGGGGACAACTCTACATAGCTGATAGTTGAGAAAGATAAGGTATTGTTGTGTTTTAGTGATTGGAGGATTAAAACCCTCCCTGGTGTTTTGCATGTTCCTGGATTAGCTAGAAATTTGATTTCAGTTTCGAAGTTGAATGATTTGGGAATGCATGTAACATTTGATAAGCATGGTTGCACATTGGTGAGAGGAAACTTGGTGGTAGCGAAAGGGAAGAGATTGGGAATCTTGCTTAGGTTAGATGCCACTATAGTTTGTAATTCCTCTTATGTTTCTGAGGATTTTGAAAACACTTGTATTTTGTGGCACTGTAGATTGGACCACATAAGTAATAATGTTTTGAAAACAATTAAGAATAAATTTTTTTTGGATGGTTTATCCTATTCTGATGAGCACTTTGATTTTTGTGAGCATTATGTGTTTGGTAAACAAAACAAAAAATCATTTCCTTTAGGAAGCAAAAGAGAAGTTAGAGATTATTCATACAAATGTGTTTGGACCTGTGGCTAATGATTCTATTGGAAAATATCATTATTTTGTCACCTTCATTGATGATGTATCTAGATTTACATGGATTTTTTTTATGAAACACAAATATGAAGTTTTCACTAAGTTTAAGGATTTTAAAGTCTTAGTTGAAAACCAATCGGGATTAAGAATAAAAATATTAAGATCTGAAAATGGAGGGGAATATTGCTCTAAGGAATTTGATGAGTTTTGTAAGCACGCAGGTATAATCATACAAAAGACAACTCCGTATACACCACAACAGAATGGTGTTGTAGAAAAGATGAACTGAACAATCATGGAAAGAGCTAAAAGTATGTTGAGTGATTCACAGTTGGATAAATTCTTTTGGGTAGAGGTTGTGTGTACTGCTTGCTTCTTGATTAACAAATTTCCTTGTAAGGC
This sequence comes from Cunninghamia lanceolata, assembly GCA_027924645.1. Taxonomy (NCBI): domain Eukaryota; kingdom Viridiplantae; phylum Streptophyta; class Pinopsida; order Cupressales; family Cupressaceae; genus Cunninghamia; species Cunninghamia lanceolata. The sequence goes on along the minus strand of BSBN01001051.1, from coordinate 734,493 downwards.
TCTTGCTTCAACACCTTATGAAGTGTGGACAGGTAAGAAACCTTTTGTTTCACATTTAAGGGTTTTTGGCTATGAGGCTTATGTTCATGTGCATAAGGAAAAGTGATATAAGTTGGATCCAAAAGCTGATAAGTGTACTTTTATTGGATATGGTGATAATATAAAAGGTTATAAGCTTTGGAATCTACTAACTCGAAAGATTGTCTATTCTAGAGATGTTATTTTTAGGGAACTTAGAGCTAGTTCTGAACCTGAGCAGTAAAAAAAAAAAGGTGAAGAGAGTGCACTTTGACTTAGAGCAGGAAGATGTACCTCAGGAATAACACAATGATGGATTGGAGGATGATGATAAAGAAGAAGATTTGAGTAGTTTTGATAAAGAAAAATTTGTTGTTACAGAAGAAGCTGGTGCAGATGATCATCCAAAAGAACAAGTTGGGTCTCTTACTCCACCCTTGAGGAGATCCAAAAGACAATGGAACCCAGTTGATAGGTATAGCCTACTAGATTTCCATTGTGTACTTACTTTATTGAGTACTGACCTAGATCCTACAGGGAAGCTATACATGTAGATGATAATGAGTCTTGGTAGTTAGTCATGCAGGAGGAGATAATGGCTTTAGACTTTTGTAACACCTGAGATCTTGTTCATTTTTCCAAAGAAAAAAAGGCCATAGGTTGCAAGTGGGTCTTTAAGAAGAAGTTTGGAGCAGACAGTTCATTGGAGAAGTACAAAACTAGACTGGTAGCCAAGGGATACTCCTAGAGAAGAAGTTGATTTCAGTGAAATTTTCTCTCTTTTTGCTAAATTGACTTCTATTAGATTTCTTTTATCCATTGCTACAGCTTTTGATTGGGAGATTGAGAAAATGGATGTTAAGACTGCATTCTTGCATGGAGATCTTGAGGAAGAAATTTATATGCAACAACCTATAAGTTTTGAGGTAAAAGGAAAAGAACATTAGGTTTGCAGGTTAAACAGGTCTCTCTATGGTTTGAAATAGTCCCCCAGAATGTGGTATCAAAATTTTGACTCAATTGTGTTGAAATTGGATTTTGTTAGAAGCAAGGAGGATCACTGTGTTTGCATTCATTGTATTGATGATTCTCTACTGATCATTGCATTGTATGTTGATGACATGTTATTTTTCAACAATACTAAGGGTATGATCAGTGAGCTGAAAGCCCAACTTTCAGGTGCATTCAATATGAAGGATCTTGGTGCTGCCAGGTATATTCTAGGTATGGAGATCATGAGGGACAAAGGTAACAAAAAGCTTTGGTTGTCTCAAATTAAGTATGTGAATACCATTTTGTAAAGATTTAGTATGCAAGACTGTAACCTAGTTAGAGTTCCTTTACCAATTGGTACTAAGCTTTCATTAGATATGTGTCCAAAGAATGAGGAAGATTTTGAGGATATGTCTAATGTGACATATGCTAGTGCTATAGGGAGTTTTATGTATGCAATGGTTTGCATTAGGCCAAATATTGCCCAAGCAATGGGAGTTTTGAGTAGATTTATGTCTAACCCTACTAGCCAACATTGGAATTATGCAAAGAGGGTGCTTAAATATCTTGCAGGTACTCCTGATTATTGTTTGGTTTATTCTAGTACTAATAGTGTTGATAAAACTTTGGACATACAAGGATTTGTTGATGCAGATTGGGTAGGTGACTTGGATAGTCGAATGTCCACTAGTGGCTATGTGTTTACTCTTTTTGGAGTAGTGAGTTGGATGAGTAAGACACAACCCACAATTGCTTTGTCCACCACCAATTCAGAGTATATGGCTGCTACTCATGTCTCTAAGAGGCAGTTTGGTTAAGGAGACTATGTACAGGTATTGGTTTTGATTGCAAGGTCATTCAGATTGGTTGTGAAAGCCAGAGTGCTATTTGTTTGGCCAAGAATCCTATGTATCATGATCAAACTAAGCATGTTGATGTTCAGTATCACTTTGTTTGAGAATTGGTTGCAAATGGATAGATTGAGCTGAAGAAGATAGACACTCAAGAGAATGTTGTAGATTTGTTGACCAAACTAGTAAGCACAGAGAAATTTGTGTGGTGCAGAGAGGCCATGGGCCTTGTTTCTAGTGCTTGATTACTTTCATTTGATTTCCTATGGGTTCATTTACAATGTATAATGTCAAGTGGGAGAATGTTGGGATAACATTCCATTAACCTTGTAAATCCCAATATTGTATTTATTCCATTTTATTTATTGTAATTTGTAATTACCCATAAGGGAATGAGGTAGTTTCACCGGCATTGGTAATTCCAGATTCACCAGAGGTAATTATGGAGTGACATTTATGGTTGGTAATTGTAAAAATCATGAGTAAATGAGGGTATGTGCCATCTTGGGAGAATTTTCTATTTTTAGCATGTATGACACATGTTATAATGTTTGGTGAGTGCATGTAAGAGAATCTATGACAGCTGCAAGTTGTCATAAGATTCTATGACACTATGACGACATACGATGAATATTTATTATGTGTAATTTTCTATGTTTAGCCCAAGGTGCCCATCTTGGGAAGATACTCTTTGGTGGAATCTATGATAGCTATGATGTGTCATAAGATGCTATAGGAGACCTTATTTAGCCTTAGGTTTTCAACTTTGCATGGTTGACTTTGGACAAGTGGCAGGAGCTTGTAAGGAGGCATTTAATATTTACATGTTGGAGATTCTCAAGAGAGAGAAAGTGGACGCCTAGTTTGGTGTGAGAACACTTCTATATATCCATTTCCATGTAATTTTTGTAGCATAAAAGATTTATAGATAATCAGGTTGAAGACTAAAGGAGAGAGTTGTGTAGTTGATGTATTGTATCACTTTTGTAGATTAATACAAACTTGTGCCTCTTTCTTGGTGGATTTTTTTACCTGAAAGGGGTTTCTCCACATAAACACTATGTCATTGTGTGATCATTTTTTAAATTTTTTTCTTCTGTGTTGCATTATTTATATTTTGTTGCATTCTCCATTAAACAATACACTGTTAGATGATCATTAAACATATTTGAATCAGATTTCCATTGAGTAGTTGTTGTCTTCATTTCTAATAATTTGGAGCTTGGGAGGAGAAGTACAAAGTTGAATGATGCTTGAGTTAGCTTTCAACCAGTCATCAGTTTTTCAAGGATGACCAATTTTGGCAGTTTTTAAAGGATACTACATTTTTTGGCCTATGCAAATGGATCAAGCATCATCATTGGAAGATTATGTCAGCACACATGTGCTTATAATTGAATTCTAATATCAAGTTTTGTAATGAGCACAAGCTCCAAGACTATTTTGTATTGTAATAGTCAAATTTTCTAAAAATAGTTATTTTTAGGAGCTTAGCCGACATACTTTGTATCTCTCCAATATAAGGAGAAATCCGTACCATGTTTTGTAATCCAGGAGAGAAGGAATAATATTAGTAAGGAGATTGTACTATCTGAAAATGTTGTAAAAGCCTTGAGATTTTGATTGATTCCAATAAGAAAGGAGTACTTCTGGGTTGCAGGTCACATATTTTGTATGTGAGATTATTTATTTTTACATGGCAATTTTCTGTTTAGATTAAATTATATGAATAACAATGTATGTGTGTGTTATTTGTGATTGTCTCCTTGGATATGAATGTTTTTCTTTTGAATGAAGTTGCTAAGGGTTTCTAAATTCATCAGTATACACTTGCTAAATTGTATGTATGATTTGTTTCATCTTTTCAAGGAATGGATTAAATTACTTTAGATCAAATATAAGGGAAAGTATGTTCTATTAAGGGATTAGTGAAGAAGAATCACAAATAATACTCTTTCTTGGGTTCATTTATGTAAGGCAGTAATGATATTATCAACCCCCTGAATATGAAGTTTTGTTATCATGATAGAAACACTTGCATGTAGGGTTTTGACTTTGCTAAACTGAATAGGCACCAATCTGAGGATATCTTTCAAGTCCAACCACATAAAATCACAAAGTTGAGAAGATAAAACCTTTTCTTTTGTTTGTATAACGTGTTCAAGTTATTCCATGTTCTCAGAGTTCTGAAATAGATACATATTAAGGACTTAGCTAATCTGAAATAGGATCTTTCAGACCTCAATACATTGATGAGAACAATATGCTCAACTGATATCTTGTTGTACTTAGGAGAAACTGTCAGATATTATCATAAGGGATACCCCCTAGGTTTAGTAGAGCTTGAAGTACATAGGAGAACAAGTGATTATCTCCTATTCATTGGCCACTAACCTGAGAGTCCTAAGCATTAAGGATAGCTACCTTATAGGGATAATTAGACAATCAGTTGGGAACACCAATTGATTGATGACTCTACTGGGGAGTTGTCAACAAAAGAATTCAGACCTTATCCAGTAGTGTCAAAATTGAATCCCATTTTGTTGGGTGGTGACTTTGAATTTATCTCCTAACTAGTGAACCATCATTTTATGCATGGAAGAAGGTCCTAAAATAATTGCTTAGTTCCAAATCTATCAAAAAAATGTGGACAAAAAAGGGAAATAACAAATCTCCTAATCATCAAAGTAGCCAAAATGAGCCTCATTCACCTTGAAATACTAATAATGGTCGAGGTGGTAATCAGTACCATGAGGCCAAGTTTCATGAGCAACATTTCACAAATGTAGAAGCTAATATCCATCAAGTCTATCAAAAGCAAGAAGCTGATAGACATGCATTAAGATTTGATGTCTTATGGGAGTCCAAATAGTAATCCATTTGAGAATCCTCTAAATGGAGAGTCTCCAAGGAATACAAATGATAAGGATACAAATGAACCATCTTCATCAATGCCTAATGAACATGACTTGTTGGATGAAGTCAAAAGTCTCAGAGCTGAGATTGAGTACCTAGAAGTAGTCAGGATAAGAGATGAAATGAGACAAAGGGTTGAGGCATTGAAATCTGCTTATCAAAATGCAATCCCTATTGCTCACAATGCACAAAATTAGAATAACTAGAATAATCAAAAGGTAATGGGAAATCCACAAGGAGGGGTTAATCAAAATGCAAATCAGAGTTTGCATCCCAATCAACAAAAAAATGTGCACCAACATAGGGCAAATCAGAACCCTCCTGGGAATCTAAATGTCTGTACTCAAGGTAACATAAATCAGAATTTGGGTAGAAGACCTATGCAGTTGGACAGGAATAGGTAGTTAGATTTCACTAGTATCCCTGGTTACTCCAATCCAATTGACAATGATATCAAGAAGGCATTAACAAAATGCTCAGGTAATAATACAGTTTCTAGTGAAGAACATTTGAAATCCTTTTTTATTCTAGTGGATGACTTTGAGATCAAACATGAAGATGTTATGAAATTGTTTATGCAATCTTTGGTTGATGAAGCTAGGGAATGGGATAGGAACTTGCCTGATCAAGGTATTAGATCATGGGATGAGTTCATAAGGGTTTTTAGGGAACAGTATGGAGAGAAGACTGATCCTAGGTTCATTATAAATGAATTTACTAGCATAAAAAAGGGTCAAACAAATCAGTGACTGACTTCAATGCAAGATTCACTAAAATTCTGAACAAGGTCCCACCTCATCTGAGACCTAATGAACATATGTGTATGGTTTTGTACATAAATGTTTTTGATGCAAAAATGGGATATGAATTGAGGGATAAGAGCTGAGCTAGTCTTAGAGATGCTTTCAAGATTGCAACTAACATTGAGAATAATAAGAAAGCATCTGGGAATTAGGGTAGAAGAGATGAGGTCAAAATCTTGCAAAATCCAAATAATAAAGTCCAACAAAATACAACTTCCACATCTAAAGAAAAGTTGGATAAGGTGATGAATGCTTTGAAAGATCTTAGTTACAAAGTAGCTAGGGCAGAAAAGGGATTAGGAGCGGATAAGCAGAATTGTTAGAAACAAGAAAGGAGGCCACAATTACATGACATGCCATACAATACAAACTGACATAATGAGAATCCTAGTCAAAATAGTAACAATAATCAGAGAGGTCCACATAGTAAGGACACACTTGATCCACTAAAGAAGAATATCAATATGGTTGAAGATACTCCATGGTGTATGGTTTGTCAAATGCCTCACTCACCATTACAGTGTATGGTTGCTCAACCTTTCCAAAATGATGGTAATAACTGTGATGAGTGTAATGACCCACATTACAATGAGGATGATGATGTTAACATGTTATTTACCAGTGGAGATTATTCTTCTTCAGATGAACAAGATGCTAAAGAAGATGTAACTAAAAGAAGATATCAAAAAGAGCAAGTTTACCAGCAAGTTTTTTTAGATGATGAGAATGCAGATTAGTATGTGTATGCACTTGATTCACATGTTCATAATATTGGACTAAGGAGACCTATTGATGAAGAAATTAGGATTCTCACAGTTGTTGCAGTTGTTCAAGTGAAGAGTAATTACAATCTCAGAAGTAAGGTTCAGACTGGTGATGCTGGAAGGCCAGGCAACCTGTTTATGAAGAAGTTTCAAAACAATGCTAAAGGTTCAACTACAGAGATTCCAAAGAAGAAGAACAATGTGTAACGTCATAAAATGTCCCCTTGGGGGCTTTTCCCTCATAAGGTTTAGCTCCCGGATCTTTTATTTGCATTTAGGACATCTTGCATCATAATTTAACATCCTGATGAAATGATCCCTAAATTTCATGACAAATGGGACCTAGGGGGATCCCTTGAACCTAACCCTACCCAAAATATGGGGGGGACTTGGGCGCCTGCACCCTAGTCCTGCCCTATTTTGGGTTAGTCCCAAATTTTGGGTGTTGGCTTGTGACCGTTATTTGGGTCTTATGCCGACACGGTAAGTTTGAATTATGAAATTCTTGGCGCGAGTGTTTGTAGTTACATATATAAGCATATTTTGGCATTCATTTGTAAACTAGAGGGCTATTGTGGACTTTATGCATCCTAAAGGTGATTCAAGGCATTCATTGTGTGGCAAGAACAGATTTGTGTTGTTTATGTGTTTGTATTTGTAGATTTGAGCATCCATCTCCTCATGGCATGAAGAGCTTCTTCCTCCCATGAGATCTTCACTACAAGGTGATATCATTTGTATTTTTGAGCATTTATCATTTAGTTTTTGCCTCTGCCTCACAAGGGCACGCACTCTCTATCTGACAACGGTGTTCAGAAGACTTGAATGTCTCTCCAAGGCTTGACTGAGGCAAGCCTCTAAACACCACAACCCCCTCCCACTTTTCTATGATTGCAGGTTACAAGTTGAAGATACAAGAAAAGTGGAGTTACATGAGGATATCTCAAAGTGTCAAAATTCAGATTAGAGAAGAAGATAGCTCCCTGGACTAGGGCACCCACTCATTAGTCCTCAAAGTTCCGTGACGGGAAAACCTTTGGTACAATAGGAATAGATTACAGATCTTGTTTATAGATCCCAAAAAAAAGTAGGGCCTTGGACTTGGGTGCCCTCTCTTTAGTTCCTGACTATTCCGCTTTTGAACCCTGAAAACATGTGCACATTTATTTGTCAGTTCACATCTTTCTGTAGCAGCATTTTTTGATATTCATTTGTTTGCTATTGTATTTGCATAATTAGGGTTTTAAGGTAAATTAAGCATAAGAGAAGATAATTGGTAATCAAATCATAAAAATCTAAGTTTCCCTACATCTCACAGTGACCTAGGGTAGGATAGTACATTAAAACTTGACTCTAGGTCCTTGAATGAAAGGGTGAAAGAAGGATACACATACCAAACTACCAAAAACTCAACTATCCAAATTTTACCCTTTACATTTTGGTGAACCCGTGTTATTGGACTTGTTTGCACCTTGCTGAGTGTTTTTCTTCATATTTACATTGATTTCATTCATTCATAGTATCATTCATCTTATTGCATTGGAAAACATACAAAAAAATTAAAAAATTGGAAAAAAAATGGCATTTTAGGGTTTGCATGTTGTATCAATTAATTTGAATTTCATAAAATTTTTGATTTATGCATTACATCTGAGATAAATTGCAGAAAATTACAAAAATTCAATAGCTTGCATTGCATTTTCATCATAAAATTGCTAGGGTTTTGTTGGAAATTTTACATATTTCATATAACCTAGTAATTCCAAAATCTAGGGTTTGTAGGTAAAATATTTTTTCATATTTTTTCTACTAATATAATACACTCATTCAAATTTTTATTTGTCTATAGTGTTTCATTTTAGTACAAATTTGCATTTAGATTTCAAAAATTTGCATTTTTACATAGAAAATTTCAACAAAAACTAGCATTTTCATTGAATTTTCACTAGATTTGCACTTGCATTTTGCATGTTAGGGCTTGAAAATTATTTTAAGATATTAGATAATTTAATTTTCATCATACATCAGGTTGTAAAACATTCATATAGCATTTTACATCAAGATCTCAAACCTAGGGCTTGAAAAACATTGATTTTCACTAGATTTGGCCTTATCGACTCTCTAAATTTGCACTATAGGTGTCTTGTAAAGAATATTTTTGCACTAATAGGATGATATTAGGGGTATTATTTTCTTCCCCTCCTAAAATTCTTTGCAACACCTTGTTATTGGCCTCTTGTATTGAAAATTTGGTGAAAATTACACATTTTTTCTATTTTTGCCCTAGGGTTTGGCCTAGTTTGCACCTTAAGCATGTTGTAACAACACCTCTTTCATTAGGTCTTGGGATTGAAAAATGGTGAAAATTGCATATTTTAGGGCATTTTCACTAGGTTTTGACTAGTCATCATTATAGATTTGCATCAAAAGTGTGTTGCAAAGGATATTATTGCTGTATTGGAATGATATTAGACATATTACTTTCTGCCCCTGATCAAAATCCTTACAACACCTTTTCTTTCATATATATACATTGAAAAAGTACAAAAAATCAAGCATCTTAGGTCATTTTTGCATTTAACTTTGCACTTGTCTTTTGCATAAATTTTGAAAAGATTTTAAAAATATGATTTTGCATTGATTTGAGCATATACTCATGGATTTTAATTGCAAAAACAACAATAGGTTCCCTCCTAGGCCTTACATGAAGAGAAAGGTCCCTGAACCTCAAATTGTGTTTACACCTCATGATAGAACAATCAGAGATACTGAAGGACTATTGATGCTCAGAATTGCGCTGTTTCCAACACCAACATGGGAAACTCTGAGAGGTGGGAATGCTCTTCAGAGTGACCTCCAGATTTTAAAGAAGCTGGCTCTTCTTTATCTCAAAAGTGTTTTGGGAAAAGGGATAGAAGTAAATAGAATCACAAATGCAACTAAAAGGGAAATTAAACTATGGTGATGTGCCTAAATGTGATTTTGTTTTGCAACACTGAGCACAGTGAAACTACTTTTAGGATTCAGTCACATTAAAGAGCAAACAATGCATGATTAATGTAAAAGATGTAAAACAAATAGGATCAAAGGCTCACAACTTAGAAGATTTTGCAATAATACAGAAAATATCAGCAAAGGCACAGAACTCTGTCTTTTATTAATTTTTCAGTCACATAAAAGGCACAAAATCATGCACAGTTATACAAACTCTCTGAATCAAGAAAACAGAACAAAGGCAAATGATATTACTGGCCACCACAAAAGATCTTCAAACTTCTCTAACAATCTATGATGTAGAAAATTCTCTATATCTCCAATGTTATCTTCTTTTTCATCCACCAAAACTGAGATCTGAACCTATATTTATAGCATAGAACTGGCCCCAAGATTGCACGCATGATCAAATCTCAACGGTCTAACCAAACTAGGACTTAACTGGAAGTGTCTGATAGAAGATCTCTTTTGAATCTAAAACGGTTAGCCACTCTGCCAGTTCATTGGCTGAAACAGATTCATGTAACTCCACCTTCTTTGAATCGGGTAGGAACGCGTGGCAGCTTTTGATAATCTTTGCAACTATAAACCCTTGGAATAGCTGGCATTCATATGCACCTCTCTCTTGAAACTCCTTCATCTTTCCAGAACAATAAGAAACTAACACATGGCGTTCTCTGCGTGACTTGCTTGATAAACTGCTTCATTACTCGGGAGTCACCAGAAATTGACACTTGGCAGCATCCGCGGCCCCTGCAAATGATACATGGTGATCTCCACTTTACTTTGAGTCTTTACTATGGCTTATACTAGGAGTGCTCGAGCTTTGCCATCTGTCACGGTCTGCTGCACTGAAACTTTAAGAAACATTAAAATTGGGACCCACCAATAGTCCGTGCCTGAGTAGCTTCCAAAAGAAAAAGGGGATAGGTGGCACTTTCCGCAGATCTAAGAATCATATACGTGGCAGCTTCCGCTGCATTTAGAGAGACTTTAAAAACATTCACAGGGTTCCGTGGAAGATGACACATGGCGGCTTCTGCTGCTTAGGGAACTTAATTAGCACTTAAACAAAACCTCCGTGGACGTTGCCACTTGGCGCTTTCCGCTGAAACTATAGGGGACACGCGGTACTTTCCACTGACACTTTAAGAAACTTTAAAATGTGTCTCGGTGCCTGCCACTTGGTGCCTTCCATGCTCACTGAAGCTTTTAAAAGGGGCTTGCCATATTACAAGAAACATTTAAAAGGAACGTTTGAAACTTAGAAGAAACTGGAACGGGTGTCGACACTTGGCAGCTTTCGCTTTAATGCAAAAGATACATGGCACTCTCCGGTATCACTTTGAGAAACTTTAGAATATGTCTCAGCTGTTGACACATAGCAGCTTCCGCTGCTCTTAGGAACTTAGGCAAAATTTACAAAAATGAAACCCCGCGCATCCGCGCTGTGTGTCAAAAACTTACCGCCAAAACAAGCGCAGAGATCAAGACTGGAGCTCGCCCAACTGAAACTCAAAAATCAAAATGTAGAGTATTTTACTCTATAGTTCATGTCGACCCTGAGGACTTTTGAGCCTACTCAAAAAGAATCCCAAAAAATGTGTATCTATACAGCAAAATTTACAAATTTTGCAAGGCCGTCTGATATACAGACCACTCAGCATCAGATAATCCCTATTTGTTCTGCAAATCCTGGAAGGCTAAATCCAGGTTGATCATGTCCTTATGCGAAAAGCTTTGCAAAACATGGACTGCAACTTTCAACTAGAAATCAAGTTGGGCCATGGGAATCAAAACAACTTCCACTTCTGACACTGATGAGGCATCTGTTAGACCCTGGAAGACTGATTGATCATTTTGTCTAGCTAGCAACAGAGGCTTGATTTCATCAACCATTAATACAGTGTTGCTATTAGGAAAAGGGGAAGGAAGGCCCAATTGCACCAGGTCTTCAATATGTTTCTTCATGTCCTTCACTCCCTCCTTGACCACATCCAGGAGCTCCTAGCAAGTAATTGCAACAGAGTTGCAACTTCATTGACCTGTTTGGCAGCAATCATTCTATCACTGATCCCTGCTGTTGATAATGCTTCATCAGATGTGTCATAAAGTTTCCCCAGCAATAGTTGAGAATTAGAAACTCTCATGGAAACAGTGGACAAAGTGGCCTGAACTGAGGTTTCCACCTTTTCACATAATTGTTGTGCATGTAGCAGGAAAGTTAAAGAGGGTCTGAGCTAGATAATCTCCTCAGAGATTCTTGCCCACACTGATGCATATAACTCCTTGACCAGGTTCAACACTCCTGCATTTTGTGGCCTATTTGCCAACTCAAGGGTCAACTATTTTGTTGTTTGTTGCTCGGCTTGAAGTTGAGCCTGTATGGCAGCAACATTGTTTTGTTCTTTCAAAAGCTGCTGTTGGAACTGTGTGGCCTGCTGAGAGGAATCTTGATGCTTCTTCTGCAATGTGGCCCTTTCTTGCTTCAGGGTAGTCACAACAGACTTCACCTGGATTAGCTCTTCTTTTAAGGAAGCATTTTGGCTCTGCGTAGCCTGATGAATCTGACATGAAACAGTATTTTGCAACTGTTTAGTGAGATCTTCTATCTCATCATTTTTTGATTTGAGCTCAGCAGTCAGGGTCTCACTATGTGTCCTTTCTTGAGTCATATCAGCCTCCACCTTCTGTAACTTCCTTGATAACTTCAAATAGTCGGTGGCTATGGTAGAAGTGGTTTCATTTAGTAGCTCTACCCTGTCTTGTGGCCTGAAGAGTGACATGTCCATCGCCACCGCACTCATTGTATAATCTTGGGGCTGCATCTGCTCATTAGGTTTAACTATATTTGGTGACAAATGAGTCACAGTTAGCTGTTGCTGGATTGGGTCAAATAGTGACCTCATGTGTGGGACAGCCTGAGCTTTATTGTCCTTCTTTCTCTTTTTGTCCAGTCAGGCTTCCCTAGCTTTCTTAGCAGTGTCTGCTTGAGCTTGGAAAGTAGGGGGAGAGGCAGTATACCTGCCCGCAAAAGGATGACCCTGTGGCAAGCCATAGGGAATAGCCAAATGTTGGCCAGAAGGAATCTGAGGAGGTAATCTCCTGGGGAAAGAAGGAGAAAAGGGCGACAATGATATGGCTTGTGATGACATGGCCTGAGTAGTGACAGGTGGGGAAAAATGAGAAATTGGCACAGCAGAGGTGGCAAGGGATACTATTTGACCAGTTGGGATTGCCACCCCTATTGAAGAAGAAAAAGACTGAGAAGAAGAAGGAGAAGAAGCACATACCTAAGGAGCAATAGATATACTCGGTGGTGGCTGCAATAAAGGTTCTACCTCCTCATCTAAATAAGGTTGAAGCTTCAGCTTCTTATGTTTCCTTGGCCTCTCTTCTTCTTGCTGTGTTTCTTTCTCCTCAACGTTTACCACTGTTACTAGTGGTGTTTGCACAAAACTGGAAGCCCCACTCATTGAAACTGATGGGGTCCCTCTAGGTGGTGATGACACCACACTCTTTTGCTTCTCTATGACACTGAGGGATTGGGGCCAGGCAGTTATAGCAGCTGTAGATGATGTTTGTCCTGGGGCCTGCACTGTGTGAGTGGATTCAGGTTCTTCTTCAGACTCCTCACCCCTTTTATGGAGCTTGCTTGTATCAGGGCTAGAGACTGGAGAAGGATGCCATTCGTCCCAAATGGACTCCCATTTCTCATCTGTATCAACTTTGCCAAAGGAGTGGGTTGTTTCCGATATCTCCTACCTATATTTCCAATAGGCCTCTATCTTCTCAGCCTTCCACTCTCTATCTCTTATTAAATTTTTCTTTAATCCAGTGCCCATTTTAAGCTTAGGGTCATAGGCCTTTTCCTTTTTATAAAATACCATCCATGGCCTGGGTCCCTCAAAGGGCAAATCTGTCAATTCTGCATATAAATCAGGGATGTCCTCCTTACAGTTTCTTCTGTCTTCCCAAAAGGGGCGGCCCTCGTGCACAATTTTGGCACCAACCTTATTATTGTTGACCCACAAGGTTATGAAACTGATTGGGTCAAACCTCCATTTATCTTCAATTAAAAGAAAACCCAGGATAGCTAACTTTCTTAGCAATAAATGCTCAGCATCTCTGACCAATAGGGTCATATTTTTCTTCACCCATGGGACATCATACATTTTCTTTTTCTTCTTCCCAGTGCCATAATCATTATCAACCACAGATATTTGCCGGGTGACCTCTAAGAAGGCTAGCCTAGGAGTCAAGACCTTGGGTAACAATACTGGTTCTCCATTAAAACCATAGACCCTAATAATAGTATGGTGAGACCCAAAGAAATAATCACAAGGAATGGGGGAATTTGCCATGAGGCCTCTAACACTTAATGTTAATCTATTCTCAACAGGCTCTGGGCTTAGGTGGCTAAAAGCAGGGGCGACAAAAAAATTTCAAAATTCGTAGGGGTCAGATGATTCAGACAAGACATGTGTCCATGCGGACACATGAATAGTTCTATTGGGACCAAAACTTGGGTCAAACATGTTCAGATGCATATACTGAGAAAAGATGGCATAGTTTTGGTATAACATGAGGTGAAACAGATAAGAAGAATACCTGAAAACCCCTGTTGATTTGAAATTGGTGAGTTGTTTGGCCATTGAGTAGGCAATCTGCTCTGAGAAATCCAGCCGAAACTCCTGAGACTTATCCACAATCTTCATTCTGAATAAGATGGCGAGTTGCCAATCATAGACAGTGATGTCTTCCTTCATTTCGAAGATAAATACCATCATAGATAGCGCTTCTTGACTGGCTTGTGTGAATTGTGCCCTTCCTGTTAGTAGCATTGGCATTTGGGTATTTTCATCTCCCAACTGCATCTCTGAATTAAGAAACCTTAATTGAAACTTGACGTTTGCCCATGTCTTCTACATTTTGGCAATGGTGGGAAACGTGGCTGTACTGTCATAGTAGAGGGCCAACATGTCCCTAATGGCTTTTGGTGTGATTTGCACCATGAAGGGTCCCTTTTGAATGGTGCTTGAGGGTGCATGAAATAATTGTGCGCATACCTCAATCAGGTCGGGGCATAAATGCACGCTCAGGACCATGAATTTTGCCAATTGAGAGGTACATATCCGCATGCCGAATGTTTCAAATTGTTTAGCCTTGGCCTTCAGAAGGCATCTTTGGTGTGCTCCCTCTCGGAGAGCTTTGCCAGACTTTTGTAGGGCTGGTTCAACAATTCCGTCTGTAAAATCCTGCACCTTCTTTGGGTCGACTGCATAACCAACCTCGGGAACCCTAGTCCTTGGATAGGTCTTTAAAGGTTGTGCAGGGGCCGAAGTGTATGATTTGTTGGCGAGGAGCTTGTCAATAGATTTGTAAATCCCAAGCCCCTGCTGTGAAGACTGTGCCTCCGCCATCTCTGTGTTTGCTGGAAACTATAGAACTTGTAACAAGGATGGAAGCTTTGCAACAGGGAAGACACACTTAGGAAGCAGGTTTTGCAATGAAAACGCAGCAACGGAGAAGACACTTAGCAGAAATAGCAACAAATGAAACTCAGTTAAGCTTTAACTCATGCTGTTGGGGTATTTTAATGACGCATCAAGTCTCATAAATGGCATTAAAAATGGAAAACCATTATAAAATCTTAAGAGATCTGAGTGGGACAGAGTGTCAGACACGTCACAAAAGTGGCTGCGCTGGTTACCTTTTAGGAATTTTGGGGATTTGGGAGGTTTAATGAATGCGAGAGTTTCAAGACTTTTAGGAGACTTGAGCTGTGGCCACGTGTTTATAAAACACTTATTCAAAGAAAAAGTGGGAAAAACAAAGCGGGAAAACAAAGCAACAACAAAAGGAAACTATCTAACTATAATACATAGGAAAGACACTGTCTAATTGAAATGCTTCAAGTAGATCCCGTTGACGGGAATCTCTTTAGGTTCACCTTCCATCATTTCAAGCTCAAAAGAATTCTGCTGTTTATAGGAACGAATTTTATAGGGGCCAGTCCATAATGACTCAAATTTACTGTGTCGACCTGGCTTGGCAGTGCTCTCATCCCATTTCAAAACAACTGATCCTACTTCAAAATGAGGGTTTGAAGTTTTCTTATCAAAACAGTCTTTGATTATTCTCTGATGTTTCAATAATGATTCATGTGTAGAATCCCTCTTTTCCTGAACTTCCAGGAGCTCAGCGAGTTTGACCTGCATGGGGCCGTTCTCCTCAATCTCAATCTGTTTCAATAACTGGAGAGCAGGAATCTCCAAGCTCAGGGGCATTACAGCAGGTTTTCCATAGACCAATTCATATGGAGACATTTTTGTCACTTGTTTCGGTGTAATTCTATCTGCCCACAGTGCTATATTAAGTACTTTATGCCACTCTTTGTGATGATCAACCCCTATTCTTTTAATCAATCTGATCAGATTCTTGTTAGTTGATTCTGCCAGACCATTACCTTGAGGATAATAATTTGAGGAGGTTTTCAGGTAGATTCCATACTTTAGTGCAAAGTTAGATATCTTTGCCCCCAAAAATGCCTTAGCATTATCTGAAATTACAGTACGAGGCAGCCCAAAGCGAGTAGTGATACCCTCCAGAAAGTCTAGAATCACTTTTTCTGTTGCCTCTTTTAGTGGGACTACCTCACTCCATCTGGTAAAATAATCTGTGGCTGTTAGAATCTATTTGTGCCCCATACTTGACACTGGATTGATCATTCCAATGAAATCTAGACCCCATTGGGCAAATGGTTCATTGACAATTATAGGACTAAGGGGCATTGCTGCATTCCTTCTCTTCCCTACATAGTACTAACAAGATTGGCATTCTTTAACCAGTTGATAACAGTCTGTGAATAAAGTGGGCCAGAAGTAACCTGCCTGACTTATCTTTATAGCTGTGGTTCTTGTAGAAAAATGTCCACCTGACACTCCATGGTGCATTTCATGCAAGATTCTTTGGGCTTCACCTTTCTCTATGCATCTTAAAAGCATGCCATCAGTATTCCTTCTGAAAAGAACTTGGTCAATTAAAACAAAATGAACTCCCTGTTGCCTATAGTATCTCTTCTTATCCTGAGAGAGCTCCTTTGGGAAAATCCCATGTTTCATAAACTGGATCCTATTCGTGACCCAAGAATTCTAATCAACTTCTTGTATTCTCAACACATTTTCTTCCTCTGTTTCTTCAGTTATCATTTTTTCCATATCTTGAACCATATATTGGCACAAACCCTTGTCTCTGACAAGTTTAGTTGGTCTGACCTCCACATCATGTTCAAGAATCTTTGTTATCCAGTTTTCTCTTTTTTCAGTTATTTCTCCTTCCATAATATATTCTCTGACACTTGGATGAGCCACTAGTATCAGAATCTTATTACCTGTGACCATGTGTCTGAATTTCTTGAGGGCTTTTACCATGGCATATGCCTGTTTCTCTACAAAGTTATACCTGGCCTCATATTCCCTAAGAGTTCTTTAGAAAAAGGCTATTGGATGCTCTCCCTCTTGTTGATCATCAATCTGTGTTAGGACAGCAGCAACACTGAATTCTCCTCCATAGACATACATTATAAAAGACTTAGAGAAGTCAGGGTTCCTCAATACTGGGGCTGTTGATATTGCTTTCTTGACCTCTTCAAAAGCCTGTCTCCCTTCTGTAGTCCATTTGAATACCAGGTCTTTCTTTAGTAGCAGTGTAATTGGTCTTATTAGGCCTGCAAAGTCTGATATGAACCTACTGACAAAATTAATCTTTCCCAAGAAGGACTGAACTGCTTTCTTATTGATAGGCAAAGACAGGTTCATTATGGCAGTGACTCTTTCTGGATCTATAGAGACTCCTTCTTTAGACACTATATGCCCTAATAGTTTACCTTGAGGTACTGCAAAAATGCATTTCTTAGGATTTAGAGATATTCCAAACTCTTGGCATTTCTTAAAAACTGCTTCTAGATGGTCAAAATGATCTACAACATTTTTATAGAAAACAGTGAGGTAATCTAGGTAAATTAGAATGATTTTATTGATAATTTCTCCAAATGCTACGTCCATTGCCCTCTAAAATATAGCTCCAGCATTTGAAAGACCAAAAGGCATCTTTGCATAGGCGAATGTTCCCCATTTTGTGGTAAAAGCAGTCTTATGTTGGTCCTCATCAGCTAGCCAAATATGATTGTACCCAGAGAAACCATCTAGCAGGGAAAATCTCTCTGATCCAGCCACAGTCTGTAAAATTTGTTCCATAGAGGGCAAGGGGTAATGATCCTTCAAGGAAGCCCTATTTAGATCCCTGAAATCCACATAGAGCCTTATGTCCCCATTCTTTTTCCTGACTGGTACTAAGTTGGATACCCAAGTTGAGTGTTTGATTGGAAAAATGATCTTTGATTCTAATAGTTTCTGCAACTCATCCACCATCAGAGGTTCAATCCTAGGGTTCACTGGCCTCTATTTCTGTCTAATTGGTTTAGATCCTTCAGTCAGCTCTATAGTGTGTTGAATGATATTTCTATCATAACCATGGAGATCTTCATAGGTCCAGGCTATGACCCTATCATATTTCTCACATAAATCAATTAACCTTTTTCTTTCCTGTTGAGTGGTGTTGGTCATGATGTTAGTCACAAACAAACATAGAATAAAAGTACACATTAACCTTTATTCATCTTGAAAGATACAGTGAATTCGAAGAATTCATGATCCCAAGTCTCTGGTGATTAGGTCTTAATTGATTGACGTTACTCAGTAGTTAATGTGAATTGTTGTTTCCATTTTGGGGCCTTACGTGAAAATTGTCATCATCATGACGTTCCTGCAGAAATTCTTTACAGAGAAGTCAAATTACACCAATATTTGATGGATAGACGTAAAAATACCTCGATCTTTGCAAGATATTTTCAATTGTGCATGCTTAGTGTTCAAATATGCTAAATATTTGTGATTATCTATGAGATGTCTGCATATTTTGGGTTGTTTGCTTAAGATTATCAGTTTATTTGCAATTGTGACAGTGAGATGCTCTGAAATTGAAAGAAATTAAAGGAATACTTCTAATTAAGTTGAACCTTTAGCTTTTGATCCACATACATGCTTGATACTGTCATGAGGAGAAGAAATCAAACCATATGTTCACCAGGACATTCCACAGCTAGATACAGTTGATGCAAACTTCAGAGGATAATGAATGAAAACAATATATGCAACATGATGAGCACTCCAAGGGACGCAGCAAATCAAAGCATATATCCAGAATTCAAACATAGATTACTCAAGATTTACGAAGATTTGTAATCAAAATACTCTTCTCTTCCATTAAGTATGCAAAAGACATGTACATATATAGCAGCTTTGAAATGAGCCCTGAATATTTCAGCAAACAGATTTCAATTAAGTTTCGAATGAATATAGCAAGGCATTCCACCACCTTTTATAGAATAAGGTGAGGAATCTGTTACAAAAGATCTACGGATCTGATATGTCAATACAAATCAATGGTCATCATTTCATGACATGTCAATTTTACAAAATGGCACAAGTTGCCAGCTGGCAACTATCTATATTACTTATGCAAATATCCCCCTTCATGATGTATCTCCATCATGCTCTTCAGCTGATTCATGCGGGTCATCATCATGTGCATCGCTTTCTGAACCTTCGCTATCCTGATGATGATGCTGCTGCATATGGGGTTGCATGCTGCTCTGGATCTGTTCATATGACTGCACAACCTGATCTATTCCTCCGCCATCTTGAGTCTTTGCCTTGATAATGGCGTGCTTGTGTGCTTCATACTTATCCCTGCTGTTATCCAGCTTATTTTCCCTGTCCTGCAATGTCTCATTGTAGGTTTCCATCTTGACCTTGATCCTCATCACCTTATTTATAATCTCCTCTGTCAAGTGGATGAGTGGACCATCATCTTCCATTTGGAAGTTGCTGCGCAGAGCCTTAAGGGCAGAATCTTCATCTTGATTCTCTATTTTTCCCTCTACTTTGCCCTCTAGTGTTTCTAGCATGTCTGCCTCAATGCCCATTAAATCACGTAGCCTCATGCTGATCTCCCTCAGCTTATTATTGCATCTCTTGAGGACTCCGCATTCAAACTGTACATCTTTGTACCAGATGTCCACTAACAATGCAGTATTATTATTCAATACCTGCTTACTGATAAGCAATTGTGGGTTTATCTTCCTTATTTCTCCCAACAGGCTGAGGACTTTCTCCAGTTTATAAGACCTTTTCCCGGTCTGCATCTGCAATTTGTCCACCTTGGTTTTGGAGTCACTTAATATGCTCCACCTTTTCAAAGAACCCTTCATTATTTCAACAGCATCATCCAATGTGGATGACATCCATTTCCTTATTACGAAAGCCTCATGCTTCATGAGGTCCAATTTATTTACTTCTTCCTGAGAAATGGCAATCAATGGGACTGCAGCTTCACTTGTAGTATCATCAGGATTGGTTAAGCCTTTAATGTATGCATGCAATTGAGCAATGTGCTCTTTATGTTGCTTATTTTTCTCCTTCTCTCTTTTCACCTTCTGAATTAGAGAGTCAATGATATCCTTACCTTCTATCTGTGAGCTCGAATTGCGCAACGGTAGCTGTTATGCGGATATGGAGGCTAGTGCTCTGTAAAACAATTTTAACGCAGGTAAACGTAACAATGGCGGTTGAATTACCTTTTAACCTCACAGTTAGGGTAAATTTAGGGCACTCTGAAAAGTTAGATTGCAATCTTTGATCATTCGTGCGAAAACTCAGGATCTCGCTAGATGTTTCATTGGGTTCCGGGGTCGGCGGGAATCACCTACCATATCTGCGCACATTTAATGATAATGGCGGCAAAGGGAGCGGGGGGATATCCATATGACGAGATATCATGAGGGCAGGATGATATTTCACAAATATCAGGTTGAGTTTCGATATCATCCTCCCTAGCATTGAAATTGTTATCGCGATAAGATTCGGGTGACAATGCACCCTTTGTTTACGTTTTAGTACATCAGGAGGATATTTCAGTTTATCGGGAGATGTTTCAAAAAAAATGATGATGACAAGACAAACTTACTTGTAATCCTTTCTGAATATCAGGATGACGTCATCATGATATTCATTCTTTCTATCGGAAATGCTTCATGACGTCATCATCATATTGGGCGAACATGATCATGTTTACAAAATATCCTGTTGAAATGTAAATATGATGATGATGTCATCAGGATGTTTGTTTCTTCATTTATCGTATTCAGATGATGTCATCAAGATGTTTGTTAAGGGTGATATTTCGCGTCAGGATGATATTAACAAATATCGGGTTACTTTTCAAAACATGATGTTTGCGATATAAAAGACCGCTTGACGGGAAAGACTTACTACCATTTAAAGTTGACGTCCGAATACTTGAGCCGCAGGATATATCAGGGGATGTCTCAAATATGATGATGATGTTCAAAACATGACTGGGATTATAAAATATGACCCCCCCTCTTGCGGATATCAGGTTTGACCAAGACTTTGACTGTTCATAACTCTCACATCCTGATGAATATCAGGGTGATGTAAAAGGCAAACCTGCATGAAATTTAATGTTCTTTCAAAATATGAGGTCACAGATATGAAATATGAATTTTGACAACCTAACCTCATATTGGGGACTTACCTCATCCTGACTCAACGTGATGATGCACTTGACTGATTTTTACCAAACCGCCAGAAAGCAAGAAACACAAACCAAGCCTTGGGTCCCTGTTTTGCCAAGTCAAAATGGGGCGTGTTGTGTAACCACACAACAACTTGCCACCAAAGAAAATGAATAAATTCCAATGATTCAAGTGATGTGATCACATTCATCTATAGTGTTCTAATTCTATCTAAGTGTAAGCATCATGATCTTCTGAATGATAAAATTTCATCATGGTGATAATGCTAACAAAGGATCAGGTGTGTGCATATGATTAATTATCCTCATCTTGAAAGTAAGTTGAAAATGGAAGTAACTGGTGTTAAACTACATAGTTGGAGATCATCCCTCATAGCCAACCTGGATAGAGCCTTGCTGCCAGCAGGCGTCTATAGCCTCGGCAAGGTTATCTATACAATCTCCCTAAGTAGAGCCCCACTGCCAGCAAGTGTCTATAGCCCCGGTAGAGTTACTTAGATGGCCTAATTTTATTTCTTTTCTGATTTTCTTTTAAAATTCATATCTGATATCATGTCAGCTCATTTGTACAAGGTATAGTCACTTGCAGCTTTAGGTTGGAGATTGCACTGGTAGCAAGGGAGTCCCTTTAGATTTTTCACTTAACACCTATACTAGTGTGTTCAACAAACCCAAGGCTGTTAGATGTTTCATTGTGATGGATTCACTTTGACCAAGAAAAAGCACCCTGATGAAAAGACATCACAAACCTGATCATGAACACTTCTTAGAATGAATCATAACCTATGTTTAAATGTGTTCTCATCACTTGAATCACAACAATTTAATTATTTTCTAGGGTGATGAAGTGCATCATCCTGACTTACCAGAACAAAGTCCCAACCAGCAAAACAAAACAAGCACAACAAAGAAACTATACAAACAACTATACAAATATACATTATGATACATACTGACTGTCGCGAAGTCATTCAGGCCTGGAAATAATGTTTGAGGAATTGTCCATTGACTGGCAATGGGACATCCTCGCCTGTCAGGTTCTTAAGCCTATAAGTGCTGTCTCCTAAGATCTCAGAAATCTGAAAGGGACCTATCCATAATCTATCAAACTTACCATGATCACCTTTCTTTTCATGGGCCTTATCCCACATCAGGACCAAATCGGATATCCTGAAAGCTTTAATTCTAGCTCTTTTGTCAAACCAGCGTTTGACAACAACCTGATGTTTTGCAAATTGATCAATTGCTTGACTCCTTTTTTCTTCTAGGTGCATCAACTGAAGCAACCTGACTTCCTGCTTATTATCTATGCCTAGATATTCTTGAGCAAACTGTAGAGTAGGAATTTTCAAATTTACAGGGAGGATAGGATCTACCCCATATACTAGTTGGAAGGGTGAGTTTCCTAATGCAATTTTCATTCTAGTTCTGTCTACCCGTAAGGCATATTTCAGAAATGAGTTCCATTCCCTGGGATTTTTCTCTATCAGTTTTCTTATGATACTCAGTAAATTCTTGTTAGTAGATTTTGTTAATCCATTTCCCTGGGGATAGTAGTTGGACGAAAACTTAAGTATGATCCCATGATCAAAAGCCCAACTTGACAATTTGGTGGAAATGAAGGCAGAACCATTATCACTTACCAATGCATAAGGAGTTCCATACCTGGTGACAATGTTGCTTTCCAGAAACTTAATGACATCATCAGCAGTGCAAGTTTTGCTGCTAGTAGCCTCAGTCCATCTAGTACAATAATCAATAATCGTTAAGACATACCTATGGCCTGAGGAAGACGGAGGATTGATCAGTCCTATGAAATCCATGCCCCACTGTGCAAATGGGCGCTCTTCCACCACTGGCTGCAACGGTTGTGCAGCATATTTCTCTCTGTTGGCAGCAACCTAGCAAACATGACAACATTTAACATGATTAGCTGTGTCTTTAAAAATTGTAGGCCAGTAATATCCTGCTCTGAGGATCGCATGTGTTGTGGCCAATGCTGATCCGTGTGTCGTTCCAAACTTGTCATGTAACTCTGTCAAAACTTTATTTGCTTCTGGTTTCTCTAAGCATCTCATGTATATTCCTTCATAATTCTTCTTAAACAAGGTTCCTCCCTTCATCATATACTTCTGGGATCTTATCTTCAAGGCTCTTCTCTGTGAAGCTTGCATTCTTGAAGGACATCTTCCAGTGATCAGGATGTGCCTGATATCTGAATACCATTCTCTCTTATCTTTCTCATTGATCACATACTGCTGACTGATGATGTTTGGATCAATTTCAGATATCATCTGGCTTAAAGCTTGTCCTCTTACCAGCTTCATTGGTGTGATCTCCATATCATACTCTTGTAATACAGTAATCCATTTGGCTCTTTTTTCACCAGGTTCACTCTGCATCAGCAGCATCTTCACTGCTGCATCTGGTACCACAGCAATCACTTTGCTTCTCAGTATATAATGTCTAAATTTCTTTACTGCTCTGACTAATGCAAGTGCCTGTCTCTCAACATCTACATATCTCAATTCAGCATCCCTGAAAGGACAGCTCATGAAAGCAATTGGTTTCTCTTCTTTCTCTTCATTTCTTTGAGTTAACACTACTGCAGAAGTATGTTCTGAGGCAAATGAGTAGATGTAGAAATCTCTTGTATAATCTAGACTAATGAGGATAGGAGCATCTGAAATGGCCTTCTTTATATCTTCAAAAGCAGCCTTGGCTTCTAGTGTCCACTCAATTTGTGCATCCTTTTTCAACATGGCATTTAGTGGTCTGACAATCTCAGCAAAGCCGGTGATGAACTTCCTCACAAAATTTATCTTACCAAAGACTTAAGTTCCTTTTTGCTTCCTAGAAGTTGTAACTTCATGATAGACTCCACCCTGTCAGGATCGATGATAATTCCATCTTCTGTGATCAGGTGGCCTAGTAATTTTCCTGTTGTGACTCCGAATATGCACTTCTTAGGATTCAAAGATATTTCGTAATCTTCACATTTCTTCAGTACACTTCTGAGATCAGCAACATGCTTTCCCCTTTCCTTGGAGAAAACCGTCAGGTCATCCATGTAGATGACTATACACTTTCCTATTAAGCCTCTGAAGGCTATGTCCATTGCTCGCTGGAATGTAGCTCCAGCATTTATGAGTCCAAATGGCATACGTCTATATGTAAATATCCCCCACTTTGTGGTGAAGGCAGTTTTCAATCTGTCGATTCTATCAACCATCACTTGGTTGTATCCTGAAAAACCATCTAAGAAGGACATCATTTTGGCTCCATTTACAATCTGTAGAACTTCATCCAAGGAGGGCAAAGGATAATTGTCTTTTTCTGATGCTCTGTTCAGGTTCCTGAAATCTACACATAACCTGATGTCTCCATTCTTCTTTCTAACTGGCACAAGATTTGCCACCCAACTAGAGTGCCTTACAGGGAATATTATCCGGGCATTTAACAATTTCTTGACTTCTTCAAGGATAATTGGTTCAAGTAGAGCATTAACTGGCCTCTGCTTCTGTCTGAAAGGTTTTGCATCTGGCTTGAGAGGTATAGTATGAGTTATGACAGAAGTGTCATATGTCTTTAGCTCGTCATAAGTCCATGCAATCACATGTATGTAATCTTTGAGTGCCTGAGTTATTCCTTCTAACTCTTCTGGTGTGCATACTTTGCCTATCAGCACATTCTTCTTATATTCCTTTTGTCCTATATTCACTTGACCATATTGACCTCCATCTGCCTTGGGCAGGTCCTTATGTTTAAGCATATTATCTAGATCAAAAGCTCTTTCTAATTCAATCATACCTTTGGGAATTCTGTTGCTAGGCAACTCTAATATCTCATCTTCTTCCCAGACATGATCTTCCATACCATTCTCATCTATGATCTGAGCTTCAAATATGTCTCTGTTTGATATGAAGTCCAGAATGTGTTGATCATCATCAAACACCTGGAGATTAGTCACATTGTCAGGTACTGAAGGCACTGACACCAATTCTACTGAAAATCTCTTTAGACCAGATATAGATAGCGGTTCCAAAGTACTGGCGGCTTGGGCAAGTGCATCTGCCCTCTGGTTTTGTTCTCTTGGTACGTGAATGATATTAAAGGCATCAAAGTCTTCAATCAGGTCCCACACTCGATGTCTGTAATTTGATAGTTTTCTGTAGTTACAGGAGTAAATTCCTCTTACTTGCCTCACAACTAGTTTTGAATCCCCAAAGACATGCAGGATCTTTACTTTTTTCTTATGAGCAAACAACATTCCATGAATCAGAGCTTCATACTCTGCGACATTGTTAGTACAGGGGAACTGTAGTCTGTAGGCCGCTAAGTAGGATTTTCCTGATGGATCAATGAGATCTATTCCTACCCCAGCACCTTGCTTAGATTTGGATCTATCAAACCTTAAGATCCAAGGCTTATCCTCAGTAGGACTTTTATCCTCAGCAAGATATCTATTTGGTCCTCCTTTCTTCTTTGCAACTCTGGTTGCTGCTCCGCCTGATATCCACTTTAACTTAGGGATGTCATCATCCTCAAGTTTCTTCTTTCCTTTATTTTGTGAGCCTGATGGCTTTTCTATTTTCTCTTCCATATCAGCAGGAGGATGATGTTTAGGATCCACAGCTGCATGCTTCTTCAAAATGTGTAAACATAGTGAGCAAGTTGTTTCTGAGTGAGGTGCCTCATGCAGCCTACACCAACCTTTAATTAAAACCTCCTGGGGAGATTTACATCGTCGTGTCATCTTCTCTATTTCTTTTACCAGAAATTCTTCGAACTTGGTCAGGTCACTGCCTTTGTCTTCATCAGACAATTCATAATCTAGTTCCATGAAGCAATCACTACCAGGGGTGATTTTTTCTTTTGTCACGTCATTCATCTGATCGGACACCAGAACCTCTTCTGCTTTTAGGATAGGATCTCTATCATGATCTGTTAACTCTTCTGTTCCTGCAGAAGACAAATAAGAATTAGTATCATCATCATCATCAGATGTAACACTCACCTTGGAATATGATGATGATGCTTCACTATACGTCTGCTCCAGTATCATCATGTCTAAGCATGTTTCACAAGTCTTTTCCGAGTGTGCTTCGCCATGTAATCTGCACCATCCATCAATCAAAATATCATTAGCAGGTATATTTAATAATTGACAACGCTCTACCTGAATAGATAAATGCATCTTAAAATCTCTGAAGCGATCTATTTCATTCTCATTATCTGGATCCTTGTCAGGTTCCATACTTGGCATGTCCTCATGATAATCATCATCATGATGATGATGAACATCAAGCATCAGGATCTCCTCTATTTTAACAGTCTGCGGCCTGATGCAATAAACTCCAGGTTCAATGTTTACGTACATGATCTCATTTGTTTTGTTGTACTCTGTGATCATATGTTTCATCCTAGGTTCAGCATCAATCCTGATCTGATTAGGTATACCTTTCCATGGCAACCACATGTGACTGAAATCTGTAGACATATATCCATTAAGTGTTTTAGACCAGTCTCGGCTAAGTAACATCCCATATGTATCAGGTATGTCAACTACCTGAATGTCAATGTAATACTGGATCCTAGGATCAGATGCTAGCTGCATGTGAATGTGAGTTAGTTCTCCTACTACACTTACTTCTGTCTTGTCCAGTTGAGTGACCTTCTTTAAGGATTTAGCCGGATGCAGTCCCAAAGCATTACATATTGACAAAGGCATACCATTCGTTGAGGCTTCGGAATCCACCAGACAGTTGTGCAAGTTTTTGCTGAACATCCTTATGGTGAGGAGAAACGGAGGTGATTCAGTTTTATCTCTATACAAGGTCATGTGGGAGGTTTCAGCAGCTTGGACTGTAGCTGACACTTTAGGCTTGATAATATTATCCTTAGCAGCATGATCTTTGCCATTGGATTGACTTGAAAGATGACTATCCTCTTTAGGAGCAGAATCATCTAGTGACTTCATGAATGCCTTTTTGATGGCAGGAGTTTTCAGTAACTCCGATAAGGACAGGCTGATCTTGATTTTCTTCATTTCATCAGCCAAATAGCTGACTAACTTGTCAGACTCCTGAGGTGCATTTATGACCTTTGTTACGGTGTTTTGAGGAGACAAGTATTGAGCATTCACCTTAGGGAACCCAGGGTTATTGCTAGCTTTAGGATCTGGAGGTGTATTGAAGTTGTTTGGAGGTAGAGATGATGTCAATGGACCAGCAGGTCTGTTGGCACTACTTCTCAGGTTATAATTGTGCTTACCAGGATATTGCTGCTGATATGCATGTACTTCCTCATGCTCTCTTGCAGGTTCATTTTCATCCTCAAAGGGAAAAACATAGTTTATTTCAAAGGTTAAGGCAGATTCCTCATAGGTCTGATCATAACTCGGATGAGGCTGATTAGTGTACGTTTCTAGCACAAAAGCCGAATCATATCCACAAGGAACTATCTCATTTCCTTCTGCCTGAGGTGGATTTTCGGAAGTGTTGGACACTTCAGTCTGAAAGATGCTAGCAACAATCCTAAATTGTGGACAATCTAATTCTGCATGTGCATTGGTATTGTGGATCCTACACCAATTGGTAAGGGCTGCCTCAGCAAGATTGACTCTAGTAGTCTGTTTAGCTTCACCCGGAGGCTGATTGTCTAGGGGTGATGGTAATGAACCGTTATTTGGCCTGGAGTTCCATATTCTAGGCTGCCTAGGAGGATTATTGTTGTTTCCACCATTATTGTTGAAGTTATTGTTGTTATATCCTCTGTCAGGGTAGTTTGGTCTATCATTGGAATAACTTCTATTCTGACCTAACTGTGCATAAAACCCTTGATTTCTCAAATGTGTTACTTCGGTGGTGATTTTTCTCAATTGAGCGGAAATTTCTTTGATCTCCTCCTTTTCTTCTTGGGCTTTGGCCACTACATTTTCGGTCTGAGGCTTGAAAAAAGAGGATCCATGGTTACTGTTGGATAGATCAGTACCCTGAGGTGTCTGAGCATGTGCAGGATATTGTGGTAATTGGCTATTTCCATTAGGAGGAGGCATAATGCTCAATGGCGGTACTTGCAAAGGTGCAGGCATGACTACTGGAGGTATCACTGCTCCATTTGGATATTGTGTAGGATACTGTGGTGAATACGGTGCAGGATACTGTGCAGGATATTGTGACTGCATGCCAGGCAAAGTAGGGAATACTATATTCGGAGTAGGAGCAGGTATCAACTGATGATTTACCTTGATAGCTTCTTGAAAAGCTCCTGTCAATGTAGTGATCTCTGGATGTGTTCTCCTGATGAACATAGAAGTTAATGGATCCAGGGTTGAATAGTAAATACTCCTAGCGGCAGCATCAGCTACTACATATGGGGCAACTAGCTTAGACAATATTTTCTAGAACCTAGCATTGAAATTAGCAATAGGCTCATTCTGAAATCTTTTGATTGTAGCAAACATGTGATAATTCATGGATGGATCAATAGGGACCTTGAACCTGTCAAGAAAAGCTTTCTCTAAGACAGCCCATGAACCAACAAAGGCTTGGCCAAGACTGATGAACCAATTATAAGCCTCTTCCCCTAAGGAAAAATGAAATAATCTGCACACCACGTCCTGATGTTCTATTCTGGCTCTGCAGCAAGCTTCTTTAAATGTCCTGATATGATCTTCAACATCTTGATAAGGATGATATTTTGGACAAAGTTTGTCTAGATTCTTTGGTAACTCATGATATGCAATAAAGGTCAGAGGTGACTCTACTGCAAAGAAAGACATTGCAACCTGAGGGGGTTGAACTGGTGGTGCAGCTGGCTGAGGTTGAACTAAAGGCACACCTTGAGGTTGAACAGGAGGTGTCGCGGATATACCGGAAGGTATTTGCAAACCAACAGGAGTTACAGGAGGAGGTTCTGGTGAAGCTCTAGACGCACTAGACCCTGGAGTATGATGAATGTCTACAGTTCTAGGTCTGAAACCTCTCACAGGCAATTCTTCAA
This sequence comes from Cunninghamia lanceolata, assembly GCA_027924645.1. Taxonomy (NCBI): domain Eukaryota; kingdom Viridiplantae; phylum Streptophyta; class Pinopsida; order Cupressales; family Cupressaceae; genus Cunninghamia; species Cunninghamia lanceolata. The sequence goes on along the minus strand of BSBN01001051.1, from coordinate 705,471 downwards.
AAATTTCACTACGTCTAGACCTGGTATTTATCTTGTGAGCCAGGATTTCTCTATTTGGAGGCAAATTGGCTGAAACTTTGCAAATATTGGCTGGATTCCACCGGATGAGGTGATATTTGCGGTCAGATGGCAAATCAGACAGGATATTTACGAAATATTTGTGAAGATACTGCAAATATGACAGGATATTGGGGTATCTTGGACCGTAGCATGAGATCTCAATTGTCTAAGGCTTAAATTCTGCAAGACTTGAACAAATTTATGTATCTTTGGCCAATATTTAGTGAATTCAGGAAGATCTACTGTAAAGCTTGCAATATTTACGTGAGATCTAGAAATCTTTACATAGAATGAACACGTACAAACTTCTCACAGTAAATATTTACATAATTTACTGAAATTCACAGGCGATCTGAGGTTACCTTACTCTATGCGTCATCAAACCTGAAAATAATGATGATGAGCGTGGTTTTCTGGACTCTGCCCTCCTTCTAGCGCCAATTTATGTTGGTCATGATGTTAGTCACAAACAAACATAGAATAAAAGTACACATTAACCTTCATTCATCTTGAAAGATACAATGAATTTGAAGAATTCATGATCCCAAGTCTCCGGTGATTAGGTCTTAATCGACTGACATTACTCAGTAGTTAATGTGAATTGTTGTTTCCATTTTGGGGCCTTACGTGAAAATTGTCATCATCATGACGTTCCTGCAGAAATTCTTTACAGAGAAGTCAAATTACACCAATATTTGATGGACAGACGTAAAAATACCTCGATCTTTGCAAGATATTTTCAATTGTGCATGCTTAGTGTTCAAATATGCTAAATATTTGCGATTATCTACGAGATGTCTGCATATTTTGGGTTGTTTGCTTAAGATTATCAGTTTATTTACAATTGTGACAGTGAGATGCTCTGAAATTGAAAGAAATTAAAGGAATACTTCTAATTAAGTTAAACCTTTAGCTTTTGATCCACATACATGCTTGATATTGTCATGAGGAGAAGAAATCAAACCATATGTTCACCAGGACATTCCACAGCTAGATACAGTTGATGCAAACTTCAGAGGATAATGAATGAAAACAATATATGCAACATGATGAGTACTCCAAGGGACGCAGCAAATCAAAGCATATATCCAGAATTCAAACATAGATTACTCAAGATTTACGAAGATTTGTAATCAAAATACTCTTCTCTTCCATTAAGTATGCAAAAGACATGTACATATACAGCAGCTTTGAAATGAGCCCTGAATATTTCAGCAAACAGATTTCAATTAAGTTTTGAATGAATATAGCAAGGCATTCCACCACCTTTTATAGAATAAGGTGAGGAATCCGTTACAAAAGATCTACGGATCTGATATGTCAATACAAATCAATGGTCATCATTTCATGACATGTCAATTTTACAAAATGGCACAAGTTGCCAGTTGGCAACTATCTATATTACTTATGCAAATATCCCCCTTCATGATGTATCTCCATCATGCTCTTTAGCTGATTCATGCAGGTCATCATCATGTGCATCACTTTCTGAACCTTCGCTATCCTGATGATGATGCTGCTGCATATGGGGTTGCATGCTGCTCTGGATCTGTTCATATGACTGCACAACCTGATCTATTCCTCTGCCATCTTGAGTCTTTGCCTTGATAATGGCATGCTTGTGTGCTTCATACTTATCCCTGCTGTTATCCAGCTTATTTTCCCTGTCTTGCAATGTCTCATTGTAGGTTTCCATCTTGACCTTGATCCTCATCACCTTATTTATAATCTCCTCTGTCAAGTGGATGAGTGGACCATCATCTTCCATTTGGAAGTTGCTGCGCAGAGCCTTAAGGGCAGAATCTTCATCTTGATTCTCTATTTTTCCCTCTACTTTGCCTTCTAGTGTTTCTAGCATGTCTGCCTCAATGCCCATTAAATCACGTAGCCTCATGCTGATCTCCCTCAGCTTATTATTGCATCTCTTGAGGACTCCGCATTCAAACTGTACATCTTTGTACCAGATGTCCACTAACAATGCAGTATTATTATTCAATACCTGCTTACTGATAAGCAATTGTGGGTTTATCTTCCTTATTTCTCCCAATAGGCTGAGGACTTTCTCCAGTTTATAAGACCTTTTCCTGGTCTACATCTGCAATTTGTCCACCTTGGTTTTGGAGTCACTTAATATGCTCCACCTTTTCAAAGAACCCTTCATTATTTCAACAGCATCATCCAATGTGGATGACATCCATTTCCTTATTACGGAAGCCTCATGCTTCATGAGGTCCAATTTATTTACTTCTTCCTAAGAAATGGCAGTCAATGGGACTGCAGCTTCACTTGTAGTATCATCAGGATTGGTTAAGCCTTTAATGTATGCATGCAACTGAGCAATGTGCTCTTTATGTTGCTTATTTTTCTCCTTCTCTCTTTTCACCTTCTGAATTAGAGAGTCAATGATATCCTTACCTTCTATCTGTGAGCTCGAATTGCGCAACAGTAGCTGTTATGCAGATATGGAGGCTAGTGCTCTGTAAAACAATTTTATCGCAGGTAAACGTAACAATGGCGATTGAATTACCTTTTAACCTCGCAGTTAGGGTAAATTTAGGGCACTCTGACAAGTTAGATTGCAATCTTTGATCATTCATGCGAAAACTCAGGATCTCGCCAGATGTTTCATTGGGTTCCGGGGTCGGCGGGAATCACCTACCATATCTGCGCGCATTTAATGATAATGGTGGCAAAGGGAGCGCCGGGATATCCATATGACGGGATATCATGAGGGCAGGATGATATTTCACAAATATCAGGTTGAGTTTCGATATCATCCTCCCTAGCATTGAAATTGTTATCGCGACAAGATTCGGGTGACAATGCACCCTTTGTTTACGTTTTAGTACATCAGGAGGATATTTCAGTTTATCGGGAGATGTTTCAAAAAAAATGATGATGACGAGACAAACTTACTTGTAATCCTTTCTGAATATCAGGATGACGTCGTCATGATATTCGTTCTTTGTATCAGAAATGCTTCATGACGTCATCGTCATATTGGGCGAACATGATCATGTTTACAAAATATCCTGTTGAAATGTAAATATGATGATGATGTCATCAGGATGTTTGTTTCTTCGTTTATCGTATTTAGATGATGTCATCAGGATGTTTGTTAAGGGTGATATTTCGCGTCAGGATGATATTAACAAATATCGGGTTACTTTTCAAAACATGATGTTCGCGATATAAAAGACCGTTTGACGGGAAAGACTTACTACCATTTAAAGTTGACGTCCGGATACTTGAGCCGCAGGATATATCAAGGGATGTCTCAAATATGATGATGATGTTCAAAACATGACTGGGATTATAAAATATGACCCCCCTCTTGCGAATATCAGGTTTGACCAAGACTTTGACTGTTCATAACTCTCACATCCTGATGAATATCAGGGTGATGTAAAAGGCAAACCTGCATGAAATTTAATGTTCTTTCAGAATATGAGGTCACAGATACGAAATATGAATTTTGACAACCTGACCTCATATTGGGGACTTACCTCATCCTGACTCAACGTGATGATGCACTTGACTGATTTTTACCAAACCGCCAGAAAGTAAGAAACACAAACCAAGCCAAAAGAAGTTGGGTCCCTGTTTTGCCAAGTCAAAATGGGGCGTGTTGTGTAACCACACAACAAGTGGTAGAATTCCCAACCTTCAATTTTCTCCCCTCACTAACCTAAATCTCAGAGTAGTCTTCTTTGTTTGCTTGAAATCTCTTCTTTTCTAGGCTAGCATCTTCAGGATCAAACAAGTTTTCCAGAGTAATTAGTCCTTTAGGGAGCTTGTTTGACTTTAGTTGAATGATCTGATCACCATATGCTTCTTCAATTTTTGGTTGTAACTGATCAGCAAATTCTCCTGACTGTTGTAAAAATGAGAGTACTTGAAAATCATTTTCAAAAACTTGCCAATTTTCATCATTGTCTAGGATGGTTGGCCTCACAATAACTTTGACTGACTCATTATTGACCATTAGATTAGTTATTGGATCAAATTGTGAACCAATTTGTGCCATCCTATCTGCCTCAGAATTTTGGGCTCTAGGGACTACCTCTATATTAAAGGCTTCAAAACTTTCTATTAAGTCCCAAATTCTGTGCCTATAGGATCTCATTCTTACATTTTTGGCTATTGCCTTCTCCCTTATTTGTTTCACCACTAGTTCTGAATCTCCTTTGACTATCAGATTCTTTACTCCTTTCCCTTTTGCCAATATAAGTCCATGCACTAAAGATTCATACTTAGCATCATTATTGGTATAGGCAAAATGAAAGCGAATGGCTCTTAAAATCTTTTCACCATTAGGGGCAGTAAGACAAATTCCTGCTCCAGCTCCATTTTTGCTTTTAGCCCCATCAAAATTTACGGTCCAGATTCCTGAGTCATTTATGGATTCTTGGATCTGAGAGGGCTCATTTCTTAAGACATTAGGGATCTCCTAATCTTCCTCAAATATAACATAAGTGCCCAACCCTGTTGAGTCATAGTTTCCAAAGGGATCACTCTGCATCATGGTTAACAACTGGTTATCTTCTTCTTGCTGATCATATTCAGTCCAATCCCCTATTTCTTCAACAAAAACTTTTTCCTCTTTGTTTAGCATGGCATGGGCTACTTCTAACTTTGGGGTTGGTTCATTAGTGATATGGTCCTTTGACAATGGTTCTGACAGTATCTTCATTTTAGTCCCATATTTGGTTCTTAGGATGAGGTGAGACCAATCAAGTGACATATAACCTCCTATCTTGGCTGTGAAATCTCTGGATAGGCATAACCCAAAAACAGGAGGAATATCTATGACTACAACATCTTGATTAACAATTATATTGGGACAAGTATACAGCTGTAGTGGAAGTTATTTAATTTTCCCTATTGTTTGTACAGACTTTCCATCTACCTGCATAACTCCTTTTGCAAGTGGCTCATATTTTATTTTCAAAGCATCTACTATTTGCTTTGGCATCACTATGGTGCTAGCCCCAGAGTCTATCATTGCATTGTGCAATAGTTTCTTCCCAACTATCAAAGTTAAATAAAAGGGATCTGGCTTGGATTTACTTACCTCTAGTGCATTGTTCAAAAGAGCTATAGTCTGCAGAGGAACAGTGTCCTTGAGCTTTTCTTTATCAGTAGGTCCTCCTTTGGCAACAGTCTGTTTAGGCACAGCTTGGGTTTGTAAAGCTTCTTGCAACAGTGTCTTTTGCTCAGGAATGGCTAACATGTCCCATATTGACACGTGTGTTGGAGTCCTCTTCAACTAATCTACCACATTTATAGGTCCTAGTGCTTGTGTTCTTGGATAATAAGGGTACCTTGCTTTTTCTTGAACTTGTCCAGAAACTACTTGGTTCTGCACTGGCTGAGATATTTCTTCTCTAACTGTTGTATTTTGATGATCTTGAAATGGTGGAATTCCCATAATTTCATTATTTGTGACTCCAGGCTATTCCATCATCCTTCTCTTGGCTCTAGTATAGTAGTCTGATTGTACCATTGGCTTCTTAGAAGTTGAAGCTTCATTTAAGAATACTAACTCTTCATCTTCAATCCATGAGAAAAGAGCATGCTCAGGGGCTATTTCTTCTTCTTGCTGTAAGGACATTCCTTGCATCTGAGCCACTAGAACTAAATTTTGCATACCAGGGGATTGGTAGGGTTGAGTGTTAGAAGTATTTGAAAATTGCCCATCCACTCTTCTTTGCTCTGCTATCTTTTGCTGTAGATTACCCCTGGGACAGTCTCTGGGCATATGTGCATTATTACAAGGGAAACACCAGGCATTGGTGCCATCTGCATAATTATTCTATCCTAGGACAATCTCTCTATTTGGATTGGGAGGGACAGTTTGCAAGGGTGTGGGAACTACAACCAATTAGTTTGATGGCTAAGGGTTAGTTTGCCTTTGGGGGCCTTGATACTGATTTGACTGTGGAGGAGGTCTATTCCCTTGATAGCCTTGATATTGGGGTCTAGGATAAGGATTCTGCTATCTTTTTAGGTTAATTATTTCATTATAAAATGTTCTCAGGATGTTCTTGACATCATCCATCTCTGAAGACTGGGCAGGGACAGCAGCTTTAGCAGGTTGTTGGGGAAACGTATACATGGACATAGGTGGCATTATGGGGTTAGGAGTTTCTTGAGGCAATGGTAGGGTAATCTCTGGAAACATAGGCATGGGGGGCCTTGGGGGCAATTTTCCAGCATCTATTAAATTGTTCTCAGCTCTGACTGCATAGTCATAGGCTTCTGGCAGGGTCTGGCCTCCAAGTGATTGAATCATTACTGCTATATCCGAATTTAGGGCCTTAAGATAAAATACTATAGCCATACCTGGTAATGGTCTTGCTGTAGCAGGAATCCTTTCCCAAGTCTTCTAAAATCTAGAATTGAAGTCAGTCATTGCTTCTTGTGGTGCCCTCTTGATGGTAATCAGTTGCTGTAATAGAGAAGATTTGTCACCCTTCTCTTTAAATCTTGCAAAGAAAGCATCTCCAAGCTGGTCCCATGTAGATATCGAATTTGGGGTCAAAGATCTGTACCAGTCCAGAGCCTTCCCCTTAAAAGAAGCTGCTAAGAGTCTTATAGCCACGTTCTGCTATGTGATCACATGTATCGCACAAACATCAGACACATCTTGTAGATGCTCTTCAGGTGTTTTGAAATCCCCTCCGCTGAATTTGGGCAGAGCCTTCAGGGCATTTGCTGGAATAGGATCCCAAGTCGCTGGTGGTACTGGGAGAATCAAAGCACTGCCAGTGTTCCAATTTGCATAATTCCTTGGGGCTATAGGTGCTCCCATGTTTGCACTTAATGTTGTTGTGGGCTGATTTACCCTTCTTCTTGGATTAGTTATCAATGGTGATAAAAGAATACCTGGGTTCACAGCAGATTGAGCTCTTGTCACAGGTCCACAGCTCTGACTCCTTGTGACTCTCTGGTTCATACAGTCTTGAAGAAACTTCAAGAAATGGTCCCACCAGGCATGCCAAAAATTGTTGATGCTCATAATTGCGCTGTTTCCAACACCAACATGGGAAACTCTGAGAGGTGTGAATGCTCCTCAGAGTGACCTCCAGATTTTAAAGAAGCTGGCTCCTCTTTATCTCAAAAGTGTTTTGGGAAAAGTGATAGAAGTAAATAGAATCACAAATGCAACTAAAAGGGAAATTAAACTATGGCAATGCGCCTAAATGTGATTTTGTTTCTCAACACTGAGCACAGTGAAACTACTTTTAGGATTCAGTCACATTAAAGAGCAAACAATGCATGATTAATGTAAAAGATGTAAAACAAATAGGATCAAAGGCTCACAACTTAGAAGATTTTGCAATAACACAGAAAATATCAGCAAAGGCACAGAACTCTGTCTTTTATTAATTTTTCAGTCACATGAAAGGCACAGAATCATGCACAGTTATACAAACTCTCCGAATCAAGAAAATAGAACAAAGGCAAATGATATTACTGGCCACTACAAAAGATCTTCAAACTTCTCTAACAATCTATGATGCAGAAAATTCTCTATATCTCCAATGTTATCTTCTTTTTCATCCACCAAAACTGAGATCTGAACCTATATTTATAGCATAGAACTGGCCCCAAGATTGCACACATGATCAAATCTCAACGGTCTAATTAAACTGGGACTTAACTGGAAGTATCTGACAGAAGATCTCTTTCAAATCTGAAATGGTTAGCCACTCTACCAGTTCATTGGCTAAAACAGATTCATGTAACTCCACCTTCTCTGAATCAGGTAGGAACGCGCGGCAGCTTCTGATAATCTTTGCGACTATAAACCCTTGGAATAGCTGGCATTCATATGTGCCTCTCTCTTGAAACTCCTTCATCTTTCCAAAACAATAAGAAACTAACACATGGCATTCTCTACGTGACTTGCTTGATAAACTGCTTCATTACTCGGGAGTCACCAAAAATCGACACTTGGCAGCATTTGCGGCCCCTGCAAATGATACATGGTGATCTCCGCTTTACTTTGAGTCTTTACTATGGCTTATACTAGGAGTGCTCGGGCTTTGCCATTTGTCACGGTCCGCTGCACTGAAACTTTGAAAAACATTAAAATTGGGACCCACCAACAGTCTGTGCCTGAGTAGCTTCCAAAAGAAAAAGAGGACAGGTGGCGCTTTCCGCAGATCTGAGAATCATATACGTGGCAGCTTCCGTTGCATTTAGAGAGACTTTAAAAACATTCACAGGGTTCCGCGGAAGATGACACATGGCGGCTTCCGTTGCTTTGGGAACTTAATTAGTACTTAAACAAAACCTCCGTGGATGTTGCCACTTGGCGCTTTCCGCTGAAACTATAGGGGACACGCGGCACTTTCCACTGACACTTTAAGAAACTTTAAAATGTGTCTCAGTGCCTACCACTTGGTGCCTTCTGTGCTCACTGAAGCTTTTAAAAGGGGCCTGCCATATTACGAGAAACATTCAAAAGGAACGTTTGAAACTTAGAAGAAACTGGAACGGGTGTCGCCACTTGGCAGCTTCCGCTTTAATGCAAAAGATACATGGCACTCTCTGGTGTCACTTTGAGAAACTTTAGAATATGTCTCAGCTGTTGACACATGGTAGCTTCCGCTACTCTTAGGAACTTAGGCAAAATTTACAAAAATGAAACCCCGCGCGCCCGCGCTGTGTGTCAAAAACTTACCGCCAAAACAAGTGCAGAGATCAAGACTGGAGCTCGCCCAACTGAAACTCAAAAATCAAAATGTAGAGTATTTTACTCTACAAGGACCTCTTTACATCACTGTGAAAATAATGAGAAACCATGTGGATGGAACCCTTATTGATCCTAATTGCATGACTAATGTCACCATGGAAGAATTCCTCTTTGCACATCAATTAATGCAAGGATCTTATGACCCTTCGGACATGATGATTAAAACACATAAGGGAACCTTTATAAACACTTCTGGGAAGATATCATTATTGGTCACTATATTTGAGAAACATGTAGAACAATGATTTGATGTTGTCCCTGTTTTTGACCTCTTTCGCATTAAATTGGGACACCCTTGGTTAAAGGCTATGAAAGTTGTCCCTTCAACAATTCATATTTGTCTAAAATTTCCTTTTGATGGACATGTAATTACTATCCCTCACAATAAGTATAAACCTTTGGTTGCAAGAAAACACTTTACATTGGATTACTTTTGGGACAAAACTAAAAAGAAACCAGTGCCATGAACAGACTTTAACTTCTTGAGCTATAGAAATTACAAAGCGAAACTATTACATCCAGTGGCCGGTCCCTCTATGCAAGAAATAGCAAAAGACAAGCAACCCACATTTGAAGAGAACCATAGACCGAAAGGACAAGGTCCCTATGTTGAGGTTCCTCCCTCACCATCCTTACAAGGATTGGGAGGTAATTGTTGATAACAAAACATTCCACCTAGACAAATGAGATTTGATCCCGAAGCTTCCACTTCAAGAATGAACAAACCCATGAAAGAACAAAGCCCTATCTTACCAGAGATAAGTGGTAAGAGAAAAAGGAATAGAAAAGTAAGAGAAAGAAGAAGAAGAAGACAAGCTTATGCCATAAGCCTTGCATCTCAACAAGAAAATACTGATCCAAACATTGAACCAAACAAAGATGATCCTAACAATGAACAACCTTGGGCTATGGTACCTCATGTCCCACTTTCCTCTAGCATTTGGGAGTGGGAGGATGACGATGATTTACTTGATGAATGCTAGCCTGGGAGATCATATAGGTAAGTATCTCTAACCCTTTATCTCTCTCGTGATGTGCTTCCCATGTGATGTGTTATGTGTTGTTTAGGCCTCTTGGGATGACCCTTGATTCTCTTGTAAGGTCCGGGATACCAGGAGACTACCTCTATTGTGACCTTCTTCTATTTGTATCATCATTCTTCTATATTGCCTCTCTCTCTAATTTCATTGTTGTGTGTAGTGTCTTATGGACATAGCGTTGCGGTTGATGACTTGCGGGCACCCTCCTACGTGACTATCCCTAAGACACTTGTTTCTCCTCTCTTATTTATTATTTCCCTTCCTCTAGTGTTTCTATCTAGTGGGCAAATGACAAAAAAATTTATATTGATGTGGACCTAGCGTCCCTTTAGTGAGAAATTAAAAATTGGACTTAGTTCCTAATATGACAATGGGGTTGTATATCTTATCCGACGCTTGGCTAGTAGAAGCACTCATGCTTTCTGCGTAGTGATTTTGATGATCTTTTATCTCACTTACAAACCTTAACAATACTATTGCTCCATGCACTTTGTCTATCTTTGAATCTTGCCTTGGTGACACTCAATTCAGAGATTTTCATGATATAGCCCACGGTTATCCCCGATCTCCAAATTTGTAGTATAACCTTGGTTCTTTGTATGGTTAATCATATGCGTTGATGTTTTTTTATCATGATTATGTAGACACTAACATGTTTCTTGGAGGGATGTGTTTGTGGGAACATTTGGTGATCGTAAAGTACATGTCACCTCTGGGGGGCATGGGCTTTGTGAAAGTCCATGTTCCCTTGTGTGTTTTCTTCCTACCTTAATGTCCTTGATATCGATGCATGATCTCAACCACCTTAAGGTGGGGGCATATATAAGGTAAGCTATTTGTTGTAGATGTTAGTAATGTGCTTGTCCTCAGGTGCAGTTTAAAGATCAGTGAGATGAGTACTTCTTGCACTCTGAGTTTGTTTGCAATCAATCAATCAATTATCTTAAGCCCTTTGTAGAGGTGGGGGTGGTGTATCTCTTGCAAAGAGTGCCCATCCTATCATTTTCAAAAGTCCTCTGCAGAGGCAGGGAGCGGTTCTATGACTAAATCAACCCTTAAGCATGTCTTCGGTGATTGTTGTGGCGAAGCCCAATCATCGGCGTGTGCCTGTAATGTGGCTGATATGGTGTTGAACCTAGAAATAGGAACACTCCATTACTTGTCTGCCATGTTTTCTCTGTATCTTCAAAGTGTTTGTGTTTGGCATGCTTACTTTGTTTGGCGTGCTTGTTGGCCCATTTACAGTTTAAAGACCTGCGCGATGAGTGCATCCTGCATTATGGGAGGTTTGGTGTGTCTTGCGTGTGTGTTGCCCCATATATGCAGTTTAAACACCTGCGCGATGAGTGCATCCTCCATTATGGGAGGTGTGTTTACTTTCCTGTACTTGTATCTGCATTTCATATATATGAGAAAATGAAAAGAAAAGATATCATTCTTGTCTTCTATGCATTAACTATCTTCTATGCATTTGTTTTTTTCTCCATGTTTTGTGTGACTGTAACTGTCTTCCTCGCATTTTGCGTGCCTGCCATTGTCTTCAATGTGTCTGGCGTGTCTTCTCTGTGCTTGGTGTGTTTGTTGACTATACTTTAATGCATGTATTGGCCTCGTGTTTATACATACATTAAAGTGGGAGCTAAATGTAACATCAGAAAATGTCCCCTTGGGGGCTTTTCCCTCATAAGGTTTAGCTCCCAGGTCTTTTATCTGCATTTAGGACATCTTGCATCACAATTTAACATCCCAATGAAACGATCCCTAATTTTCATGACAAATGGGACCTAGGGGTATCCCTTGAACCTAACCCTACCCAAAATAGGGGGGAGGATTTAGGCACCCACGGCCTAGTCCTGCCCTATTTTGGGTCAGTACCAAATTTTGGGTGTCAGCTTGTGACCGTTATTTGGGTCCTATGCTGACATGGTAAGTTTGAATTATGAAATTCTTGGCGGGAGTGTTTGTAGTTGCATATTGTTACCTTTTTATTCACCCTTATTCAATTTTTCATAATCCTTCCCTGAGCAAACAGTCGATCTACCATTTTCCTTTATTGGTCAATATGTTTACTCCTTAGACTAGCTCTTTGTTATTAAAAATCATTTGCCTGTCGTCTTATGTACAAAATAATTGTAGTCTTGAACCTTTGAACTTGAACCCTTTTTTAAAAAATCATATGGTTCAAAGGTTCAAAGGTTCAACGTTCAATGTTCCTACAAAAGTCATTTACCCTCGGTCTCTTGTGCAGCACAATTTGTATCTTTGAACCTCCTAATTGAACCTCATATCGGAGTTCAAAGGTTCAAAGGTTTAATAGTTCATCATGAAATGTTCCATAATAAGTATACCTATGTGTTAAGTCTCGCTATTCCCTAAAACCTTCTTTAAGTCAAAATTTGGGGGAGATCTGGAGGGAAATATATTCGGAACAGCTTATGGAGTGGAAAGTTTTAACTTTTAAGAGGTTAAGGGTAATGATTACACATCAAGGTCATGTGCATGGATTACTTACAATTAATACATGTGTTAGAATTTATGTCTTATCAAGTAAATTCAGCACGAATTAATTGATTTGGTAATTATTCGACCAGATTTTATGTCTTTTATCAAGAAGGAATAGGCCAATTTTAGTAGTACAAACATACAGGGTGATAAGAAAAGGAAATAGCGCTAGAGGTAAAGGACTTTCTTTCCCAGTTTGACAGTGAATTCATATTTGTTAAAGGTGAGTTTCGACTTTTCTCATAGCTGTTCCCATTACTTTGTTGGAAAAAAAGAATCATTTTGATTTTCTGATACTGTGAAAGAAGTTCAAGCATTTTTTGTTCTATTTATTCAAACTGTAGTCATGAAAACTGCCTATCATGGTTCCGAACACGGTTCTAGTCTTGTTTGTTCTCTACCTGAATATGGAGATACCTTTTTAGCTCAGTATGATTTAGAGGATTTTAAGGAAAGAGCTAAAATTCCTACGTCTACTCCTATGATGGAAAGGATTGTGGAAAGTGGTCTAATTGAAGCTGCAACTTTTCCTATGGCGGTGCAATGCCCTGAGTTAGTTCTTGAATGTATGAGCAAATGTGACCCTTAAGGTAGATGCATTAGAGCTTCCAATGGAGATGTGTTATTGCCTGTTAATAGACAAACCCTCATGGCCGTAATGAAAATCCCACCCAAGGAACCGTACTCGAATCTTGACATTACTTCGTCTTATAGTTATTTTTCATTGAAAAAGGCAAATTACAAGAGTGTAATTACAAGGAATTGGATGCTAAAATTTCAAAAGGGAGGTTCGAGGCTACCCAGATCACTAACAAGGGAACATATGATACTAGAAGTAAAGGATATCATGGTGTTGTTACACAAATTAAAAGGTAGTTCTCAAGCATTCTATTGGGAGGATTGGATGTACTTATTTATTCAAGTGATTCTTCAAGGAGAACAATATCTAGACTGGGCAGAAATCATAGCTGAATGTTTACATCAAGGTTTGAGTAACTATCTAGGAAATAAAAACTTTTACATGTCTTCATATCTCTTTTACTGCCTGGCATCTACAAGGGAGTGAGGAGGATTACCCCATGCATCCTTAGTTGAAGATATCAAAATTTATGATTATTACTCTCATTTACAAATGTAGAAGTGTTATGAAAATTATGGAAGGGTTAATGATGTTTTCACTGGAAGGATGGTTTACGATGAAGCCATGCAATTAATTAGCATTTATGACAACTACTTCATTCAATTTCCCAGATTCACTTACATCAGAGTTGGCAGTTTTGAAGGTGAACCTGTGAAACTGCCCAGATACGTCTTCGACCGCTTTGTGTTAATTGAAGTTTGTAGGTAGTTAGCTCATATAGATAAGAAATTTTCAATGAAAAGAGAGTCTACTATGTCTTTCCCTATTGATCTTGGTCACTATTCATGTCAATCAGTTTCTGATGCTTTAAATCTAGAGGTGGGCCTAAAGAAGTTCAATTTTCAATATTATAATGCTAGACTCAAGTTTGATAGCAAAGGTTTTTCCAAAGACAATTTGGATTTTGGAGAGGGATTTTCACACGTTCCCCAAATAGAGAACTATTGGGAAGATTGCCTAGACGAATTTGAAGTTAGACAAAGGCTTTGGTACAGATTTTCCCTAGGGCAAATAGTCACCCTTAACCTGGAAATGAGTATTACTGGTATAACAGATGATGAGGAACAGGTGATCGATTCTCAGTTTGAACAAGTAAAGTAGCTACCTATTCCAGAAGTTGATTGGAATAGAGATGAAGAGGACCGGATTGAAGTTAAAACCCTCCCCATGATAAGAAGAACTAAAAAATGGTTAAGAGAACGGAGGTTGAGAAAAGTTCAGAATGAAGATTCTCAATGGTGTGCACCCATTGATGAATCACAATCTCCGTAAGCTCTTCTAATCAGCTTATTAATATCTGTGATGCAGGTACTCCAAAGTCAAAAATTGAAAAGGGTTTTGACACCAAAAAGTCTAAGAAAACCCTTGTGACCATTTTGCCTACTCGCACCACTAGGTCAAGAACTAAGAGCAAGAAGAAGAAGGAAATTTTAGAAAGAATAGTTGTGGACCTAAATACTGAAGAAGATTCAGAAGAAATAATGAGTGATCAAGGGTTTGGTTCATCAATGGAAGAAGAAATCAATACAAACCAACAGGTAGAGATTGCTTTGGATTCTACCAATTTAATGATATTGCCAAATGCACCTTCTGAACAGCTTACTCCTGATAAAGAGATTCCAGTCACTGTGCCTTGATGGTTGGAGAGTTCAATTAATGATAAAAGGAAAATAGTTCCATTTTCTTTACCATTGGAATATATGGTTAGCAAATGTCTGGGAAAGGCTCCAAAATCTAAAAAGCTAAAAACCACTTCCAGGGTGGACATTGATCCCAATACAGGAAATTGGAGTGCAGAGATAGCTTAGCCAATAGCTGATGAGGAAGTCCAAAACCCCACAGTCCAAGATTTTGCAGTAGAAAGAATAGACCTTGGAATTACATCACATGCTGCAAATGTGCACCATCTCGAGGCATCTAATAAAAAGATAGTTAGCTGTACATGGAAAGATGAAAAGGATAAGAGAGAGCTGAAGAAAGCATTACGATCAATGGTAGAATATATTGACGCCATTCACAATCCAGATCCTCAGCCCGTCTCTCAATTACCTCTGTCTTTTGATCCAAAGTCTCCAATTAATCAAAAAATGCTTGATCAAATACATAGAAATAAGATGGTGACTGAAGTGTTCGATGACTGGCTAGATGGTATCATCCAAAAAGGGACTGAATATATTAATAATATATTAATGATGAAACCATAGCTACTATTGAAGATTTAAAAATACAGAATGCCTCGTGGGAAAAGGATGAAGCAAAATAGATGAGTGTAATAAATCAGATGATTAAAATTTAGAAGTATGGAGTGACAAAGTTTCTATCAGAAAAGAACATAACAAGCCTGAATGAAAGTATGCTATATGTAAGCAGGAGAGACATTGAATGGAGAAACTCAGTGTCAAAACAAGGACGAATAGAGTTTGCAAAGCCGATTAAAGAGATAACTGAGTTTACTCAGTCTCTACAACATGATTTAGAATGTATTGATGTAAAGTACTTAAAAGATGATGGTGAACTAGAGAAAGATATTGATACTGTTATACAATCCTTCAAAGAGAAAATCAGCTTTGTCAAAGAAAATGATAATCTGATAATTGATGATTTCTCCCAGATATCAAAAGTGGAATCGCTACTTCACCTTTATGTCGATGCACTCCCAGAACATGCAGAAAAGGTAGCTAGCATTCGAAAAGAAAAGGATGTTTGGAAGGCACAAGTTAAGAATATTGGCATCCCTAACTTCCCAATGATTTAGGAGTTTGTTGCTGCATACCGGGAATGAAAGACACAACGTGTCTCTTCGGTAGAATAGAGCAAATCTGGAGATTCCAATGTGCTATGCCAATCATGATCGTGCTCATATAATATTTTTATTTAGTTATTTAGTTCAGAATCATGTTTAAAAACTCTCTTTTGAATCAGTTTTCAAAATTTAAAGAACAGTTAATAAGGGTAAGCTATATATATGTTTGGTTAAAAAACCTAAAGGGGATATATAGGAAAGAGATAAGGGATTTTTGGCTAAACTTTGTGTTTACAATGTATGTGATGTTTGTCTGAATATATTTCATCCATGAATGAAAGGAAGAAATGATTGCTACAGACTTAAATCTGTGTGTTTAAGTGCATGAAATTGAGTTTCTGTGCGAGCTCTTCTTTTATGTGGTAATTGTTCTTTTACTAGAAGACTCATCATATATGTTTTATCATTTATTGGCTCAGTGATACATGTACATATCTATATATATTGATTAATGTTGAAGATAGAATCTGTGCATTTTGTCACTGAATGATTTCATAAGAAAGAAAAGATATCGCATTCATGACATAGTGATGTGTGAATGTTAGTCTGCCTTAAACGCTTTTTGGTTAAAAGTGTATTCAAATGTCAGAATAGTTCAAATTCATTGAAGATTTAAAAGGGAGTTGTACCTTAATTCAAAGGGGAATTATTTTTGATAGTTCACCCAATTATTGTTTAACTTATTTGCTCTGAAAAAGAAGGGGTTAAAGAGTCAGAATAAAATATTATTACACCTAGACAAATCTATTAACCAACACATATATAAGCATGTTTAGGCATTCATTTGTAAACTAGAGGGCTATTTTAAACTTTATGCATCCTAAAGGTGATTCAAGGCATTCATTGTGTGGCAAGAGCAGATTTGTGTTGTTTATGTGTTTGTATTTGTAGATTTGAGCATTCATCTCCCCATGGCATGAAGAGCTTCTTCCTCCCATGAGATCTTCACTACAAGGTGATATCATTTGTGTTTTTGAGCATTTATCATTTGGTTTTTGCCTCTGTGTCACAAGGGCACACACTTTCTATCTGACAACGTTGTTCAAAAGACTTGAATGTCTCTCCGAGGCTTGACTAAGGCAAGCCTCTAAACACCACAACCCCCTCCCCACTTTTCTGTGATTACAGGTTACATGTTGAAGATACAGGAAAAGTGGAGTTATAGGAGGATATCTTAGAGTGTCAGAATTGTAGATCAGAGAAGAAGATAGCTCCCTAGACTAGGGCGCCCACTCATTAGTCCTCAAAGTTCCATGACGAGAAAACCTTTGGTATAGTAAGAACAGGTTGCAGATCTTGTTTGCAGATCTTGACAAAAAGCAGGGCCTTTGACTTGGGTGCCTGCTCTTTAGTCCTCAACTGTTCTTCTTTCGAACCCCAAAAATAGGTGCATAGTTATTTGTCATTTCACATCTTTCTGTAGCAACATTTTATGATATTCGTCTGTTTTCTGTCATATTTACATAATTAGGGTTTTAAGATATAATTGAGCATAAGAGAAGATAATTAGTAATCAAATCATAAAAATCCAAGTTTCCCTACATCTCACAGTGACCTAGGGTAGGATAGTACATTGCAACTCAACCCTAGGTCCTTGAATGAAAGAGTGAAAGGAGGATACACATACCAAACTACCAAAAACTCAACTATCCAAATTTTACCCTTTACACAATGAAAATAAAAAAGATCTTTAGAGACAAACTAGGTGCTAGCGCCAAAAATACAAGAGGTGCTAACACTGCTCAGACTGATGACAAGGGTAAGAATCACAATACACAAAGTATGAGTCAAAACACTACTCAAGTGTAAAATTTTATTCTATTTGACATGACTCAAATATTGTCACAAATGAAAGTTTATGTTCTATTGCTTGAAATGATAAAAATTGAGAAACACAGGAGTAAAACATTGGCTTTAATTTCTAGCATTGCTAATCAGATAGATCAGAGTGAAAAACATCAAGAAAGGGACCAAGCAAATGATGTTGGGGAAGATGAGATTCCAGAAGTATATTTGGGAGCTACTCTCACAAAATGTCCCTCTCAGATAAAGCCATTTTATGTTTCTTTGATTATAAATGGTAAAAAGATCAGATAGTGTATGCTTGATTCAAGTGCATTTACCAATATCATGCTATTAGCTATTATGAAAGAAATAAGAATGAAAATAGATAAAGTATGTGGTAGGTGTTTTTCTATGGATAATAGGGAGGTGCCTGTCAATGGAATCATGAAAAATGTTGGCTTCATGCTTGCAGCCCTACCCTAAGAAGAAGTATACAATGAACTGTGGTAGATATCAAGCCTTGTTGAAGTATTGGAGAAACCACAAGCACAAAGAGCAATAGTAAAACCTAAATACCTTCCACAAATGAGAGATGCAAAGAATAATTACTATTGCCTCTGAAAGGAATAATTATATAATGAATTAAAAGATTAAAAGGCCTTGCTTTATGTGCAGGGTGAAAAAGCCCTAAGTGAGCTTAAAACTATAAAGTGTAAATAAATTAATTAATTACACCAATACCCCCCATAAGTGAAACTTAGGGTGGGACAAATCAATGCATGAAAAAGCAAAGATGGGTCCTTGCAATGAGGCTTGATAAGGTACCCATATACAAAGCGTAACTCTCACAAGTGGAGAAAAGGATAAACCTTATGGGAAAAACTCCTCTCCAAAAGAGAGAAACTAACATGAAAGAAAGCATGAAAAAAAATGAAGGAAGGCCTCAAGAAGATCCCCTAAGAACAACTTCCTTCACCCCAAGCATTGCTCATAACTAAGGTAATGAGGTGATGATAAAGGTTTCATAAAAATATCCACAACCTGCTCCTCGGTAGGCATGTACTCCAAGGTGAGAAAACCATCCTGAATCAACTATCGAATGAAGTACATGTGGATCTCTATGTGCTTAGTCCTCTGATGCTACACGGGGTTGGGATAAATATGAGTGGCACTTTGATTGTTGCACCAAAGAATAGTGGGACTATCAAGAGGGAAACCAAAATCAGTCAATAACTGATGAAGCATAGAACCTCCTGGCTAGCTAAAACTGTTGCTCGATACTCATCCTCTATAGATGATAAAGTAATAGCAGTCTACTTCTTGCAAGACCATGCTATGGGACCAGAACTAAGACAAAAAATAAAGCCAGAAGTGGACTTCCTATCATCAACATCACCAGCCCAATCTGAGTCAGTGAAGCTGACTACTCAAGAGTCTCCTGATGTATAATGAATACCATAATGAGAGGTGCCCTGAATATATATCAAAATATGCTTGGCAGCCTTCCAATGTCTCTCATGTGGATCATGAGAGAAATGAGAGACATGACCAACTACAAAAGAAATATCAGGATGCCAATGTGTCAGGTACAAAAGATGGCCAACCAACTACCTGTATAATGTAGAACCAATTGTAGGAGTGGAACAACTAGAAGACAATATAATGCCTAATTGAAAAGGTGTGGGGGTAGGCTTGCAATCAAGCATGTCAAATCTATGAAGCATATCAAGAGCATACTTCTGCTAAAACATAGAAATCCCATCTGAAGACTGAATTACTTGTAAACCAAAAATGTAATGCAAAAGTCCTAGATCTGTCATGTCAAACTACTCCATCAATGTCCGTTGAACACTCTGGATCATGGAAGAAGAATGACATGTAAGAATAAAATCATCTACATACAGTACAAGTATCAAAAGATCACTCTCATATCTCTGAGTGTACACTGTAGGATCTAAATGACATGTGAAACTAGAAGAAAGTAGAAATGTGTCCATCTTCTCATATGAAGCCCGAGGGGCTTGTTTGAGACCATATAGGGAACGATGAAGCCTACAAACTAGTGAAGAGTCCTAAATAAAACTAGGTGGCTACTCCATATAAATCTCCTCATGAAGACCACCATGTAGAAAGGCAATCTTCACATCCATCTGGTACACTGTCCATCCTTGTGAATCTGCAAGTGAACGTACAAGATGAATAGAGTTCATCTTGGCAACACAGGAAAATGTCTCATAATAGTCAATGCCTTTGACCTATGAAAACCCATTTGCAACAAGATGAGCCTTGTACTTATCAATGGAACCATCTACTGCATATTTGGTGTGGTACATGAACTTGCACCAAACCAAATTTCTTCCCTTAGGAAGAGAAACAAGCTCTCAAGTATTATTCTTTATCAATGAAGAATACTCCTTTGCCATAACTATGTCCCACTTAGGATTACTTGTCGCATCTAAAAACTTTTGAGGATCATCTGAAATGGCATGAGTCAAAAGACTAACCCCTGAGGTCTATGAGCGAGTGTGACAAGAATTTGTAGAATCACCTACCAAAGGTCTAGCTACATCAATAGTAATGCGGGCCCATATGGGTAAATGTGGAATAACTGGAGGTAATGGTGGATCTGGAACATCATCTTCATCCTTAAGAGATAAGGAATCTTTAAGAGATGAAGAGGGAGGAGTAGGCAGTGAGGGAGAAGTTGGTGATGGAGAATCCATCTGAGGAAAACTCTCATCAAACTAGACATCCCGCCGAAACAAGACATCTCTAGAAATAAGATCAAATAACATGTAAGCCTTAACATCCTCACAGTAGCCAACAATTATGAGTGGTTGGCTCTTCCTCTCCATGAATTTCCACTAAGAATCAGGAATAAATGCCCAAGCCTCACTACCAAAAACTTGGAATGAAGATACATCAGACTTGCCATGGGACCAAGCCTCCTTAGGAGTCATATGTCACAATGCCTTATGGGGTATATGATTCTGAATGTAATTGGCACAATTAATTGCCTCAGCTCAAAAAGTAGAATCCATATCTCGATACTGAAGCATACAATTAGCCATCTCCCTAAGTGTTATGTTCTTTCGTTCAGTGACACCATTCTGCTGAGGGATGTACGGAACTATAAGATGATGCTGAAGACAATGCTCAATACAAAAATCTCTGAATGCTCGATTGACATACTCCCCCCATTATCTATGTGCATCCTCCTGATAGAAAGACCAGACTGCTTCTCCATGAATGCCTTGAAGATCCTGAAGGAATCAAAGACATCACTCTTGTACTTAAGAAAGTACACCCATGTACGCGTGGAGAAGTCATCAATGAATGTGAGCACATATTTGGCCCCTAAAAATGAAGGAGTCAGAAATGACATGAGGTCACTATGTACCAACTCTAAGGGTGCCTTAGCACATGTGGCTCTACCCATAGAAAAAGAATCCTGGTGATATTTGCCAAGAACACATCCTCGACAAACACCATCAATACAAGAAATCTTAGGGATCCCAAACACTAGTGCTTGTGTACTCATTTGTTGTAGATATCTATAATTGACATGGCCAAAATGATCATGCCAAAGCCTACTCACTATATCCACATGTGCTATAAGTGATGAACCAAAACCATCTAAGATATCAAATCCATCAAATCTATATAAGCGAGATGCACAATAAACACTCCTAGTAGCCACAACAAGATCAAGATCATGGAGGTCTTGAATAATCACATCATGTGGTGAGAACTCAACTATCCTATTAGAGATAGAATGACAAATCTGATAAACTAAAAGGAGGTTGGTCAAAATGTTAGGAACAACAAGAACATCCTGAAGATAACCACCTTCCAATGGAATAGTACCTGATCCCAAAATTGAAAGCTGAGTGGAGTCACCAACTATAATCTGTGAAGTGCCACAATGGGCAAGAGTGGTAAAAAACTCCTGAGTATGTGTCATGTGGTGAGAAGCACTAGAATCTAGAATCCATGTAGATGATGAAGGTAAGGCCCATGCTGAAAGAGCATGACCTTTCCCCATGTGTGGGGAGGAAGACTGAGGTGATGAGATATTATGCTACTGCATGGCCTCCTCTAAAGATGAGCTAATCTCTTCCAACATCAGTTAACTAGATGTCATTCCTTGCCACAAAAACTACAAGGATCACTTGATTTCTTCTTTCTCTTGGAGGAAGACTCACCAGACTTAGAAGACTTGTCCTACTTGGGATTGGAATGTGGTTTTGAATATGACTTTGGAGGTTGCTTGGAGGAACACTCACTGCTTTCTAAATCTAATTCAGGATTCTATATCTTCTTTTGTTTCCCTTTAGATGGTTGAGCTACCAAGGCATGGTTCTTCGATCCTGTGAGAGCATCCAACTGTGTCAACTTGGACTATTCTTGTGTCAAACGATCACAAAAAACCTCAAAAGCATGCATAGTAAAAGTGGTACCCAATACATCCATGGTGGAATAAAATGTAGAAGAAAAGACCTGAAAGGGGTCTCGAAGCTTAGACAAGATTAGGTAAATACACTCTGTGTCAGTTTTGTTCTTCCCACAACCCAACAAAATTGATCTGAAAGACTTGAACTTCATCAAAAAATCCTCAATAGATGAATAGGAATCAAGCAACAAGGTAGTCAACTCTACCTCAATCTGTAGTCCTCGAAACTCATTGATGATGCCAAATAGATCATTGAACTTGGTCCACATTTCCTTAGGAGTTGTGCAACTCTCAAGGTGAAATAGAAGACTATCCGAAACATGAAGTGAAATCAATCCCATGGCCTCATCCATTTTGTTCCTATGCTACAAGATCTCAAACAGACATGTCAACACTAGCTGTACTTGATCTAAAGAGGACCACAAACCCTTGGACATGAGTAATCTAGTCATCATTGGTTTCTAGGAATGATAATTGTGTGGCATACGATGGTCAATAGTTTTTTTCCATTGGTTATGAGTTTTGATTTTGGCAAAAAAAGAATGACTTGTCATTTTATGTCTTTTTGATCCCGTAATAGATTTTAGGGAGAAAAAAAACCCCTCACAACAAAAAATAAACCCTTTTTGTAAATTTTACAATGAAAAAGCAAAAAATAAGGGTTTGACTTCAAACTAAATTTTTGTGTACCTAGAAAAGAATCTAGAAAAACAAGTTGAATTGTTGTGTAGAGCGCAGAATCAGCTTTCCAATGCCTATTCGTTTGTGAAAAATGGAGTTGGGATGCCCAAGTTATGACCCAAAAGGCATAAACTGCTTGATCTGACCTCAATAGCCAATAAAAAATGCCAAGAGAAGAATCTAGAAAAATAAGTAGTACCACTATAAATTTCTCTGAACCAACTTTCCGATGATATATGGTTTGCAGAAAACATATATAGTATGTGAAAGATATACCCGATTCCGTGAAATAGCTCCAATAAGGTGTGTAGGGAAAAAAAAGCCCCCTAGTTAAGGGCCTGGTCACCCACGTGACCATGTGCTGAAGGGCA
The DNA here is from genome assembly GCA_027924645.1 of Cunninghamia lanceolata. Taxonomy (NCBI): domain Eukaryota; kingdom Viridiplantae; phylum Streptophyta; class Pinopsida; order Cupressales; family Cupressaceae; genus Cunninghamia; species Cunninghamia lanceolata. The sequence goes on along the minus strand of BSBN01001051.1, from coordinate 682,372 downwards.
GAGGGCCTGGCGCTTGCATTTGAATCCCTAGTTACTCATGTGACCAAGAGTGGACTGGAAGGGGGGTTAGCTTTTGGTGGCGCAGTAGCAGAGGTGCCAGTGGTGAGCCACGGACGAGTGGCAGACTCCAAGTGGCATTGCCTAAAGCAAAGCTTTTGCAGAGTGCTGCCTAGTGAAGTGCCGCTTGATGGTGGCAAATTGGCAGAAGACTACCGCTCATAGGGATCTAGCCCTATAGAGGATGGAGCCACTTGTAAAGTGGCAGATCTCACCACTGAGATGGTAGTCTGAGGGTGGAGTTACCTATAAGGGGCTGGACCACCAGAGAAACACCCTGTAGGGGTTTAAAATCCCTTACGAGTGTATAAAAACACCTACAACCACAAAAAACATTCCGCTACCTGTAAAAAAATTCATCACCTGAAAGAAAGTCCGACACCACCAAAACAAATTACAGAGGGGTTGCTATCCACAGACCATGACAAAGCAAATGGTAGTATGGACAGAGACGGATCCATACACTGTATGGATTTTGGTGCTCTAAATCTGCAACCTACAAAAAAAAGCTCAGAATTTTTCCTACTCCATTTTTAGCGTTTGGGCAGTCAATCCTAGGGTTTTGACACCTTCTAGATACAACAGAGTGGTCTATTTTTCTTGATGAGGCATTCTATAACACCTGATAGACAAAACCATCAAAATTTGAGAAGGGGTTTACTGGATCTAAGCTCTAATACCATGTTGAAGTATTGGAGAAACCACAAGCACATAGAGCAATAGTAAAACCTAAAAACCTTCCACAAATTAGAGATGCAAAGAATAATTGCTATTACCATTGAAAGGAATAATTACAGAATGAATTAAAAGATTAAAAGGCCTTGCTATATGTGCAAGGTGAAAAATCCCTAAGTGAACTTAAAACAATAAAGTGTAATTAAATTAATTAATTACACCAACACTCAATATGGAATCGTTGTTGTCCAAGAGATGGGTAGCACTAATTGGAGGTAGTATGCAGTTGGATCTATCCTATTCCATAATTCTTATTAATGGTAGAGATGTCAAATTGGAAAGAGAAGAGAGAGTACCTAGCCTAGTTGAAGAAGAAGAACCAGTTGATCAGGTATGTTTTGTTGATGTGGATTGTGACAATTTTTAGGTGGTGTCATCTAATGCTGACACTGAGAAGAAAGAGCCAATTGATCATGAAATAGAAAGATCAAAAGATGGAAATGAATTGTGGTCCATGTATTTTGATGGTGCCTATTCAAAGGAAGGTTCAGGTGTAGGTGTAGTTTTTGTTGCTCCCAGTGATAAGACTTTCAAGTTTTCATTCCTTTTGAAATTTGAGTGCACTAATACTATTGCAGAATATGAGGCACTCTTACTTGGATTGAACATAGCTGTGAAACATGGAATTAAAGCTCGTAGAGTTTCAGGTGATTTAGAGCTTATCGTTTCATAGGTTAGAAGTAAGTATGCATCAAAGAATAAGAGGTTAAAATAGTATAAACATGCGGTATAGGATGTTATATAATTATTTGATGCATTTTCCATCAATTGGGTTGAAAGATCAAGGAATGTCATGGATGATTTCTTCGCAAATGTTGCAAGTAGACCAAATGACATTACCTCAGTTGACATTGCACATGTGGAAATAAAGGTAAGACATGCAGTCCCTGATAACATTTCTAGTTGGCAAGTGTTTGTTTATGATAAGGATTTGATTAGATTTTTGCACTGCATTGGTGAATATGAAAATCAAGAAATAGACTTCCAAAATTTTGTGGAGACTATTGATGGAAAGGAAATATTGTTTGGTAGTGAGGTTATACATCTTAACACAAACAAGATCCCAAAATAATTAGTTTCCGAAGAAAGAGCATTTGATAACTGTGATCAATTTGTTGCCAAGACCACTCCAACCAATAAACAGGATCTAGAAGAGATAAATGAGAATAGATAATGCTCCTAAGAAGGTATATATTGGCAGACAACTTACTCCATACATCAAAACAATGCTCATTGCTTTGCTCAGAAGATATAAGCATGTCTTTGTATAGTCTTATGATGATTTGAAAGCCTATAGAGAAGATCTATTTCAACATGAGATTCCATTAAAGCTAGATGCTAAACCATTTAGGTAGAAGCAAAGGCCTATTAATCCAACCTTAGCTCCAAAGATGCAAGAGGAATTAATTAAGCTTAGGAATGGAGGAATTATTAAGCCAATAAGGAATTCTACTTGGGTTTCCAACTTAGTGCCAGTCAGAAAAAAAAAGGAGATATTAGGTTGTGTGTTGACTTTAGGAACTTGAATGTATCATCTTTAAAAGATAATTACCGACTGTCTAAAATGGAAGCTATGTTGCAGAAGGTTACAAGTTGTGAACTCTTATGGATGGATTCTCAAGTTACAATTAGGTAAAGGTGAAAGAATCTGAGCAATACAAGAATGCCTCACTACACCTTGGGGCACAAATGTGTATGTAAGAATGTCATTTGGATTGACAAATGTAGGAGCAGTATTTCAAAGAGCAATGGATGTTTCATTTGCAGGACTTATAGACTCCATACTGGTATTATACCAAGATGATTTGACTACATATTCAAAGAAGGAAGAAGATCATTGCATGCATCTAGAGAAGATCTTCATCAGAGCATTAGAGTATGGCATATCACTAAGCCCCAAGAAATGTGCTTTTGGGGTGACTGAGGGTAAGTTGTTGGGACATATTGTATCAAAAGATGGAGTGAGAATTGATCCTGATAGAGTTGTATCTATTGATAGAATTCCAATGTCAAAAACAATTAAGGGTATTTAGTCATTCTTTGGACAAATCAGCTTTGTGAGAAGATTTGTCACCAACTTTACAGAAACAATTAAGGTTATATCTAAGATGATGAAGAAAGGTGTAATAATAACATGGGGAGATGAGGAAGTCTAGGCATTTTAGAATATAAAGGAAGCCATTAAGACAGCCCCTATGTTGAAGTCTCCTAACTTTTCCAAGCCATTCCAATTGTTCTCTTTTGGTTCTTTCCATACAATTGCTGCAATATTATTAAAAAATAATGATGAAGGATATGAACAACCAATAGCATTTTTTAGCAAATCATTGCAAGCTACATAATTGAAGCATGACATAATGGAAAAGTAGGCTTATGCCTTGGTTAGGACAGTAAAGAATTATAGGCCCTATTTGGTGGGTGCACAGATCATAGCATATGTCCCTCACTCTATTGTAAAAGATATTTTCACACAATAGGAAGTGACGAGAAGACATTGCATATGGATAAACAAGATACAAGAGTTTAATATTGATATTCATATTACTAAATTGGTGAGAGGACAAGGTTTAGCAAAGTTAATGACTGAATCAAATCTTGAAGCTTGTTAAGTAAATATGGTTGAGAGATGTGCAGGACAAAGTATGTAGTGTACAAAATTTAGAATGGTATAAGGATATTGTCCTGTACTTGTAGGATATGGCATGTTCAACTCACCTGAATGACAATTAGAGGAGGGCATTGAAACTCCAAGAAATAAAATATATCATTCTACAAGGAGAGTTGTACTAGAAAAATCCCGATGGTGTTTTTCTTAAATGCGTGGATGAAGATCAAGCTACCAAAATCTTGACTAAGATGCATAGTGGAGTGTGTGGAGGACACTATATGGCCAAAACTACTGCACATAAGATCTTGAGATTAGGCTATTGGTGGCCTACATTGTTTTCTAATGTACGCAAAATGGTGAGAAAATGTGAAGCTTGCCAAAGATTTTTAGGTAAAATAAAATATGCAGGTGCATTACCACTTAAGACTATCATGGTTGAAGCTCCTTTTCAATAATGGGGAATTGATTTCAAAGGTGATATTTCAAAAAAATCAAGTGGAGGACACAGTTGGATACTAGTTGCCACTAATTATTTTACTAAATGGATTGAAGCAATTGTTACCTAGATTTCACTACTAGCTCAATCAGGTAGAGCTTTTTAGTTTTTTGAAAGAAGAAAAGGTACATGTATTTCTGCTGCGTTAAACCCATGCACATACTTGATACATATTGAGATTAAATTGAGTTGTTAAACTCAGATGTTTTTCAGAACTTAAGAGATTGTACAAATCTTTTAAAAGATCAGCAATTTGTATTGAAGAAATAAATGTATAAGATCTCACACAAGCCGTGAGACTAACTGTTCATTGCAAAATGAAAAAGACAAACTATAAATTTATAAAAGAACTGAAAGACGAATATGCATATGAAATAGGGTGACTCGTCATTGCCTGAATGACGAGCCTTCATGTTGTTGCCGCGTCTCGTATCATCCTAGATTGTCTGTGTATCCCACATCCAGCCGCTGTCTCCTTGCTACCCCTAGTCATCTGCATAAAATTTTGGAACACTGGTGTTAGAGCAATGACGGGGCATCATACATCATATGATATACACCTATAAATATACAATTTGTGTTTTCAGATGTAGTAAACCAGTTAGTGTCACAGAAACTTTTGAGAAGATAAATCAAGAATATCGACTACAAGTCCTTGTTTTTCTTAACATGTTTGCTTCATGTGCAGATACAGATGTAGTTATGTTTCCATTTGATTCATCAATTACATTATGAGTGGAGGAAATGTGGCTCCCACAAGGGTTGAGCCCAACTCATAGACCTTACAAAAACATTTCAGAAGCAATGAATAAATGCAAAAGGCACAACTCAAGGAACATATTCAGAAGGCTGATCTCAACTTTCAAGAGGTTTCAGTCATGGTAGGATAGCAAAACAATCAGGACAGCAAGGAACGACAGAGCAACAATCATGTAATATGATGGAACAACAATCATCAACTGTAAGAAAAGGCATGTTGGATAGTCAAATGTTGACTGCATGGTAGTCACCATACAAGATAATGGTCATATTGGCAAAATATTGAAACAAAACACACAAAGAGTGAGGAGGGTCGTAATAACTGTAACAAAACTAATGAAAGAACAATCACTATAAAGTGGAACAGCATCCGTCGTGAGAAGGTATGAATGAATATTGATGTAGAGACTCATGAATAGAGTCCAGTGCATGCATGAGATTAACAAGAATTTTAAGGGGGCAGTAGACCTATCACAGCCAAAATCTCACAGCCAAGTCAGAAAATATAGTTTTTCTTGAACAGAGTACACAGAAATGCTCCAAATAGAGCCTTAAATCACAGTATACAAGTTGGTTTCATTGAAGTTGTTACTGTCTTAGAGAGTTGCCGAGTGCAATAGGTCAAGACAAAGAGTGGTTTGGATCTAAAAATATAAAAGCTCCTGTCAAGACAACAGTTGTTAAGTTTCAGCTGCTTTTAGAATTTCTTGAGATTAGAAGACTTGTAAAACATCACATTGATTCTTCCAACTACCTCGTCTACATATGCTGCACCAATCAATGTTGACATAGGATATACTAGAAGACAAGAGATTGTTCAGAGAAAGAGGTCCATGATGCCAGGTGGGATAAGGAGTCACATAAAATACAAAGGGAGAAGCCTCATGCTATAGACAGCAGAAGCAAATGCAAGTGAAATATCTTTTAGCAAGGCAAGGATTTGGATGATAGTAGTCAAAAGGCACCCCCTTCTGTGGACTCTAATAAGAATAGAGTTGTGAACATTGAAACAAAACAATGATGACAGCCAACAGTAAGTGGACGATATGGGGAGAATATCACATTAATAATGATTGAAACAAAGTCAAAAGAATTTAGTCAAGGAAGAAGGCTGTCATAAGCCTTGTGAAGTGTTGTCACCATGAAAGATAGTGATCCTCAATCATGAATGGAGAAACAATGCATGGTGCCAATCAATGGTTAATTGGAGACAATTATGTATGCAGAAGTCTTCCTACAGTATGTAGAGGTAAATAGCAGCAGAGGACACTGATTCAACCAAATAGTAGAGGAAAGAGACAGACAACAAGTTAGCAAAGCCAGTCGCAAGGATCAATGAGGTTTGTAAATCATTCTTGAATGGGCTACCTAAAACCCTCTTGTCATCTTTCACTATGCAAGATAATCATCTTTGACTGTTATGAAAAAATAGTCCCAAAGTCCCTAGCAAATGCAAATGACAATATACAATGGAAAAAGCTATGGAACTATAGTTTATTATGTCCTTACAAAAGATAGATCAGTTAATCAAACATCAAATAGAGCAATGAATCTCAGGAGGAGGAAGAGAATATACCAAGAAAATGCAAATTTTTCAAGTTCAAATGCTACATAACCCTCTGAAAAGAATGACAAAAATGGATTTTTTCTATCCAAACAGCCACCCAGAAAATATAGGTTTCGAGTTACAGCAAGGCAGATATGTCATTGTTTCAAGTTTTTTGTCAAGGCTGGAAAATGACAGTGACAAAGAGATGCAAAAAATAGAGAAAATGCAAGGGTTTTAATTCTTTTACGCAACATAATACTCAAAAAATATCCAAATAGTGTCTTCTGGCAGTGAATAGACAGAGAAAATGAAAATTTTTCAAGTTCAAATGCTGCAGAACCCTAAGAGAAACAATAGAAAATGAAGTTTTAGAGCTTAGATCTACAGCCTACACAAAGAAAATATAGATATTTCAAGTTGCAACACTCATAGATGCCTTTTTTCAAAGTTTTGTCATAAGCTAGAGTTCGAACAGCAAGAGAATAATACAGGTGTGAAGAAAAATTCCAAAGTTTCAACTCTTTTCAAACAACAATATGCTCATAAATGCATTCAAACCACGCCTCTAGTAGCGAATATTCAGATAAAAGAAATAGAAAAGAATGAAGGAAACTCAATAGTGAAGATTTACCTTTTGTTTCTGCCAAATGCTGTGCTAAAACCATAGAGTTTTCCCCATTTAGACGGCTCTCAAAACGACGGCCTCACACGAAAAAAAATTGCAATCAACAGGTAGTCGACCATCAGAGAAGCAACAGAAAAATCCATCAATACACAATCAAATCGCGGCCTTGGAGGCCCAAAATCGACTAAATGGAGTTCAAATCTTAGAAAAAATGCAACTTACCTTGCATTTTCCTTCAAAAAATGGTGGGAATCCTCTGAGATCGACATAAATAATACATATTTTGTCTTCAAACCCTCCATGATGGCGGCGGCCAAGCTCAAACAGCAAGAGTCAAATGCAAATGAAAAATGATTTTTAGGTTTCGCCTCCTTTTTGGGTCGAATAGACCTAGGTTGAATTTGAGTTTTTTGGCTTTTGTTTTAAAACATCATTGTAATCTATTGTGCCCATGGTCATGACTTGTAAGTAAGTCTTTCTAACCTTGTCATTATACAGGGGGCCGTGGCATTTTTATGCCTTTTGATTCTTTTCGAAAAATAAGTCAATATGCATTATGAGAACACAAGGCCGAATAGTGTATTTTGCTAAGGCATGTGTGTTGGGAGATACAAGGTGGGTATGTTGTTCCTTTTTGAGATATGTATATGGGAGTCATAAGGGTTAATTTCTTGGGTATGTATTGCACTGAACCTCGCTCATGATGGTGGAAATGTATGCGAAAACGGAGATGGCTAGGAGTTTTGAGATTTTTTGTTTTGACATGGCTTTGAGATACAAATATACCATGTGATGTGTCGTGTTATTTTGCCTAGGAGCTATGGACATCCTTTTTATGTCATAAATGTCATTATTTTCTGCATAGGTCTGTATTATTCTGAATTGTAAAACATTTACTAAGGTGGTATAATTATAAGCCTCTTAGTTAAATGTTAATTAAATGCAGAAAAGGTGTATTATGTCATTTATTTGGAAAATATCAGTTATTTATGATGTTGTAGGAGATTATGACACAAATCTGACGTATGTCAGTAGCCTTAAAGATCATTTAAAGGCATTCTATGACATTTTTCAGGTGCCTTTATGATAGTTGATGGCATGCCTTGACCATTTATGCCTTAGGAAACCTTTTTGGAGGACTTTAGAGAGATATTTTGTGGGCATTTATGAGATGCATGGGAATGGAGGTGGTGGATGTTTATCTATTTACAGCTATTTGGGAAGTATATAGTCTTCTTCCTTGTTCATTTTTAGAGGTTTTGGCTATTCACTACTCTGTATATTGTAATTTTCTGAGTTCTTTTGCAGAAGTGAATAGTTTTGTAACCCATTTTTAGAGATATACAGTATTGTAACACCTTTTGGCAGTAATAAGTAGTTTATACCTTCCCATTTCTTCTGATATTGTGTGTCCTCAGTGTTAGTACAGATCCTTGTGATGTTCTTTGTCCTTGGAGCTGTATTTCATGTTGGTGCCTTTATGCAGGGGTTACATATTTTTTGCAGGTTGTGAGATGTGCAAGGGATAACAATCAGTTTTGGGTAGTGAGAAAACCTCTTTCTCCTTTGCAGGACTGTTGTTATTTAGCCTCCTTACAAAGTAATGATGCAAAGATTATGATTTGCTGGGTTGTGTAGGGGATTCTTATTATTACTGGTTCTGTAGTGTGTCATTTCTGTGTATTTTCTGATGATCTTTTGGTGCATCACCTTAAATAGTAGGTTTCATTTTTATGCAATCCTTCTTACCCTTTTCTTTGCAAACACTTTAGTTTAAGTAGTTTAGGTGGAGTATCAGTAGGAAGTCGGCCTTCTTCGGAGGTTCTTTCCATCATAGGTGACCCACAAACCTAGAAAGATCCCATGTTTCTCCAGATTGCCAAGTTTTACAACTCAGCAAGGGTGCAAATCTAAGAGACAATAGTTTCTGGCACGCTCGGTGGGACTATGGAATTAGAAACAGTTCAAATACTACTTTTTATTGCTGGTTTTGATGTGTAGCCAGTGATTTTCAGACCTATAAGAGGTTAAAACTTGTATATCTGGCGACTCTGAGCTTTGGTTTAGCAAATCAGTATATTTCTGCTTATGAGAAGGATACAAACCAGAAGCAGTTCTTCTTTTGAATATTTGCAATTATCCCCACCTAGGAGAAGAGGGATAACAGCTAAGAAACCCAAGAAAACTCGTGTCTATTCTAGGAGAGCCAAGTCTACTCCTCCTACTATTGGAACTCATACTGTCACAAGAATCCTAGTTACAATGATTCCTGCAGTCAGAAATTAGCCTTTTGTTGTATTCAACCAGGGCAGCCCACTGAATTTAACTCAGCATGATGATATTGCTGTTGCTGCCTTGCAAAGTTTACCATATTTCAATGGTGAAGATCAGACTACTCTGGTTGAACACATAAAAGACATTGCAAACCTATGTGTTGTCCATCATGTGACAGAAGAGAATGTCGCAATCAGGTTATTAGTAGCTTCTCTCAAAGAGAAGGCTTTGCAGTGGTTCAGAAGCCTGCCCCTAAACTCCATAGATTCATGGGACCGTTTGGGAGAGGATTTGTGCAGATTCTTTGAAGACAAATCAGACCATCTGTCATTGGTGGAACAACTGTCTACAATCAAAAGAGCTCCTCACAAAGTTATGTCAGACTTCAATCACCGTTTTTAGAAGACGTGGGATAGAATCCCACCAACGATAAGGCCTACAGCTGACCATGCATTCTTATATTATTTAAGAGCTTTAAACAACGACATTTCTGTCATGATTTAATCTATGGGAGGAAATTCCTTACCACAGGCTTATGCCATAGCCATAATGTTGTGATGTTCACAACACACCCTATTTTACTCCTTAGCAAAATGAGGACCCCTGCTGTGGCTTTTGCTTTTTTGCTTTTGTGTGTTTTGTTTGCTTGGTGGTAAAGGGAAAAGAGAGTTAAAATTGCAAACTTTGATAAAAATAGAGAAGAAATGCATTTTCAGTACCAGTGCATAATATTGTTGGATTCCTTGTGAAAAATGAGCTAGGGTTGCTTTTTGAACCATCTTAAAATTTGCCATATTTTGCAAGTTATGATCATTTTGGTAAAATGTACAAGGAAAGGGTTTGTTGTTTGTATATACAAGTCTGCTTGTATATCGGGTGCTTTGTTTTACTTGTATGCATTTACAAATACTTTATTTTCTTCATACATACAAAGTGGACCCGAGGTGGTTTTAGGTTAAAATGAATAAATGTTTAAGTTCCGCTTTGTATCTCACGTTTGTATGTTTGGCAGGTAGAAGATACAAACACTTCATACATGGCAGACCTAAAAAGGGTTATTAAATGGTGTTAATTCATTGTATATCTGCATATTTGAAAAGAAAGGGGGGGCTTGTATAAAATACAATGCACGTATAAAACGCGGACCCGACGGACTTTTTAAAACAAGTTAAGTCGTTGTATATTCGGCGCTTGTATGTTTCAACATACAAGCAGAACATACAAGGCCCATATACAACGCGGATTTGAAAGGGTTATTAAATGGAGTTAAGTCATTGTATCTTTTACATTATGTATATTGGAACATACAACGAAATATGCATACGCCGAACCTGAAACATCTTTGAATTAGAATTAAGTCTGTGTATGTTTCGATTTGTATGTATGTTTCGATATACATACATTTCAAAACATACAAAGCGAAGATACATTGTCCGAACCTGAAAGTCTATTAAAAAGGGCTTAAATCCTTGTATATTTCCGGCTTTGTATGGACATACATTCAAGCATTTATGCAAGCGCGGGCTCGAAAAGTTATTGAATACGTTTAAGTCCTTGCATATTTTGTGTTTTGTATCTTGAGGATATACAAAGACTTTATACAAGCCGCGGACTTAAAAGAAAGTTGAAATTAGTTAATCCCTTATACATTTCGGACTTGTATATTTAAAACATCCAAAGCAAACATACAATGAAATATACAAGCCCGAAACCGAAAAATTATCAAACAGGGTTAAGTCCATGTACGCTTTAAACAATGCATATCGAAAGATACAAAATAGCATACGTAGTGCGGAATCGAAAGAGAAATTAAAAAGGTGAAAATGCTTGTATATTTTTGCATTTGTATATTTCTAATATACAAACCGATATGGAAGGTTAAACATACAAGCTGGAATCCAAAGAGTTCAAAATCAGGTTGAACCAATGTATTACATCCAAATTGCATATTGGGATATACATTGCACTATGTACATTGCACGGACTCGGCAGGTGAATAAAATGTGGTGTATAAAATTTGAGGTCCGAAAAAGACATACAAAAGAGGAAGGTGAGGGGGACCCCACCACTTGTATATCGAGTTTGCTTGTATGTAGGGGATATACCAGAGAAGGATGCATTGAGTCATATACATTGCGGAACTTAGAGGCAAATTTAAAGGTGGTTATTTCATTGTATTACATCCGAATGTATATCAAAAGATACAAGTGTTTTATACATTGACCGGAACCGAAATTTCATAAAGAAGAGTTAATTCAATGTATATTTTGCACTTGTATATTCTTATATACAAGCTGATATACATTGCGCTTATCCAGGGCGGAATCAAAAAGGAAATCAAAACTGATTTATTGCTTGTATCATGTCCGACTTATATATCGGAGGATACAGTGCATATGTACATTAGGCGGAATTGAAGAGTGGTTTAAATAAAATTAATTGCTTGTATATTTCTAGCTTGTACATCGAGACATACAAACTGAGATACAAGCACTACATACAACACGGAATCGAAAGGAGGATTGGAATCCGATTAAATGGATGTATTACGTCTAACTTGTATATTGAGTATACAAGGATTTAAATAGAGGAATGAGCAGGAAAAGATGGAGCGATAGGATTTTGACATTATTTTTGAAGCCCGAATGCATATTTTCGATCAATGATGGTTGACCCAACTATTTTGGACACTGTATATGCATTTTTGGATGCGATTTCACGAATTCAGGGCCCGATTGATGCGTTCACACAGTCATGACTAGATTTGGCAATTCTTTTTTTTCTTCTTGCAGTTTTATTAATCGATGATACTTATTGCTGGTCTATTTTTTGCAGGTTTGCAGCTGAAGAGGGAGCTAAAACTTAATGGTAGTGACATCACGGAGGAGGAAATTAGATCTCAGGAGCAGAGGAAGATAAGGATGAAGGGCGAGGAAGTCAAAGGTCTTCATTGATAAAGACAAAATGCAGTTGAAACATTATTGCAACAGACAATAGAAGTTACTATTGAGCTGCTAGCATTTTCAGAAGGGCATATTTCACCCAGATTGGATGTATACTCAGAGCTATTTTGAGAGATTTGATCTCCAGTATTTATGTTGTAACCAGAGGTTTGAACCAGGGTTTAAATTAGGTTTTTTTGAGCTGTATTGAGGACAATCAGAAATTCTATATATTGTGCCTCTATACATTGTAAAACTTTACACAGGGGCTACATAGAGATTTGTAGCAGCAGGAATTTGTAGAAGTAACATTTAGAATAGAGGGACCTTTTAGTTTAGAAGTAGAAGAAGGAGGTCACCTGTGTCTGCAATAAGGAATGCGTGGAACATCTGGCTTCCTTACTGTATCTGTAAAGCTTGTAAGTTTTATGTAGTTTGATCATTGAAGCTAAGAGTCATTCAGACATTGTAAATCTTATATGACTATCTGTTTCTAATACAATTGAATCTAGAATTTTGCATCTATCTTCTAAGTGTTTTCTTGCTCTTCATTGTGTTTGAAACATTTTCTCTTAGAGCTTGCAATCTTAGGTGTATGTTTGTGAAAATGCTCAGAATATACATTTAAGGTTTTGTCTGTGGATTTGATCAAGTTACTGTATGATTTATAAAGTACATAACAGAACAATTAGATCCTTCGAATAGAGTGAATGAAGTTTCAATTAGATCTTTCTAACTTTTCCCAACCCATCTGAAAATACTTAGCTTAAAACATAGAAATTTAAAGGAAATTGTCTCATATTTGAAAGGGTATATATAACTAAGTTTAAAGTAGACAGTTTTTCATAACATTAAAGAGAAGAAAGCTTGCTATAATTTAAATCATTTAAAGCTTTGAAATACAGTAATACTTTTATGCAAGAAAGGGATGAATAACAGACTGATATTTACAATCTCTTTGCATAGTTCAAGTTCAGTAAACATACAAGAAACCCTAAACTACATAAGGCCCCTTGAACATTACAGCTTCACATTGACCAACTGAATTTGCCTAACAGGTCAAGACCTGACCATATTAAACTTGGGATTAAGTGAATCTTAACCGATTCCTTCATATCTTTCAAGAAAGTTTTGGTTCATTTTATGTGAATTTTAACTAATTGTTATGATTGCATCAAAACAGTCATCAATAGTTTTCTGGCGCTAGAAGGAGGGCTTGACTTGAGTTAGGGTTTGTTTCAAAATGGCTAATAACAGTGATAGAGTGACCAGGTCTAGATCCAGTTCAGGGGATATTTTTGTGCAACTACTTGATACAAGGCGAAGTAAGAGCCCCCTGATTTGGAATCCTAAAATATCACAAGCAGGGAGTTCATCTGGAACACCTCCTCGGTCACCTTTTAACATCTGTAACATTGTGAGTCTTGATAGATCACTATTGAGATCTCTAAATCTTGGTTCAGGTACTCCTAGAGGTCCTACCCCACTGATAAATCTAGGTATTCCTATAGGTTCAGGTCAAGCTCAAGCACCCACAATGGCTTATTTCAATGTCCAGTCTCCCATACACTTCAATGATTACAATGAGATGCCCAAAAATTTAGAAAAGATATGTCCTAAATATCAGCTACACCAAGACCCAGAAGACCACATTAGAATATTCAAGGAAGCATGATTTAGGGCTAGATTAGAGCATGAGGACGTTGTGTGTAGATTGTTTCCCTACACCTTTAATGAACAAGCCTCTGACTAGTATGTGAACCTACCCAACGGTTACATTTCTTCCTGGTCACTTATGGAAGAAGCATTTCTGTCAAGATTTAGAGGACCCATTGATCCTTGCATCCTGTATCACAAATTGGCTACCATAAAAAGAGGTGAGGGAGAGATAATTGATAATTTCAATGACAGATTTCAAAAGGCCTACTCTAGGCTGGTAGCCCCTTACACAGTAGATGATGATACCTTGTTAGCCATGTACTATGCTGCCTTGGATCCTTTAACTGCCATGTTTGTCAAAAGAAAACCTGACATAGATTCAATATCCAAAGCCTATAAAGAGGCAGCCTCAGTAAATCAAGAGATGAGGCATACAACTTGTAGCCCATTTGTTAATGGAGGAAATTTTGGGATGCAAAATCAGGCACAACCTTGGAATGGAGTCCCTATGCATCACACTCCATTACTAAATCCGGTTCCTTCTTACACATCTGTGTATAGTCCTACCCCAATCCAAGCCATAGCTCCTTACACGAGTAACACTTCTAATAACAGTCAAAATAATGGTCAGTCTTTCTTCCAACCCCCTAGGGATACAACTGTGGCAAAAGCACAAGAGGAAAGGGAAGAAATCAAAGAGATCACTGCACATTTGAAAAGATTAACCACCGAAGTGACACAACTAAGAAATGAGAACCTTTATGGAAGAGGCAACCAAGGATACAATCAAAATCAGAATTATAACCAGGGCCAAAATCAGAACTATAGTTCAAATCAAAATCAACATTACAATTAGAACTATAATCAGTGCCATAACCAAAATAATAGCCAAGGCCAATGTTCAAATCAAAGCCAAAACTATAATCAGCATCAAGGTCATAACCAAGGGCAACCAATGCAAAATAGAGGGCCAGTGATAGATAATAGGGCCTAGGGTAACAATAACAGAAATCAAAATCAACCTAGGCCACCCAAAACATGGAACACTGGACCAAACAATGGTACCCTAGCTTCTCCTTTTGAGAGTATAGATAATCATGATGCAAAACAAGCGGCTGGCATCCAAATGGCTAATACATCACTGAAAAATTGGTGCAAATTTCACAGTACCAATGCCCATGTTGAGCTTGACTATCCACAGTTCCATTTAGCAGCTAGCATATTTAATATAGAGGTGTAGCCTCCTACTTCTGAGTTTCTCATTCCCAAGGGTAATGAGGTAGTACCCTCAGGGTATGATACAGCTTTAGTCTTATAAACCTTTACCTTTGCAACTACAGAAGAGAAAGAAGATGAATTGTTAGAAGATCAACCATACTTTTGTGAAAATCTTTATCCTGAATTAGCCTTTGTGTTAAATGCTTTTCAGTTTCCTTTTGAAATAGAAAATGAAGTATTGACTGAGACAGAAGAGGTGCAGGCTTTTCAACAGACAAATAAAAACCACACCTACAATTTAAGGAACGACACTAGGCTAGGAGGACCTTTCACCACTTCCACTCCTCCTAACAATTTCTATACACCCCCAGATCAAAATGCTAGCAACAACCCTGCCATACTCAAAGCTAATCATCATACAAATGGTGGAACAGCAGTACAAAAGACCCAAATAAGTAAAACTAAAATAGTAGAAACAACAAGATTAATGAGTTACTTGTCAAAAGAAATAAAGAAAATTAAGGTCAGTATACCTTTTAATGAATTATTGAAAACTCTAGGGATCAGAAAGGCTTTTATAAAATCCCTGGATACATCTATGATAGATGGGGTTGCTGCTGATGTAACTGTTCCTAATAGAGATTCACTGCCTAAAGAGAAAAGTAAGAAAGTTGAGCAACCTTCCAATACAAATGTAGTAATGTACACTGATAAGAAGGATGCTCCTCCTTTCTTGTTAATTGTTAGATTGTGTGGGAAGAACATCCACAATTGCATGGTAGACTCTGGTGCATCAGCCAATGTAATGCCCTTAGGAATATGTAAAACTCTCGGGCTGACTCCCACCAGATCTGCCAAGGTTGTCACACAATTAGATAAAACTGAGGTTAGTGTGATAGGTGAATTGATGAACATTCAGATGCAATTAGCTTCAGACCCTAGGGTAAGCCAATTCATTGACATTCAAATAGTGGACATACCCATGAATTATGGAATGTTGTTAAATAGGGATTGGTCCAAAACATTAAACAGATATATGGCCATTGACTTTTCACATATGTGGCTACCTTGGAGAGGCATCCCAAACTAGATTAGAATAGACGCAGAACCCAGGATGAAACACATGATAACATAGTATAATCAAACAAATGAAATATTGTATGCTGCTGTTGAACCTGGTGTTTATAGAATTACTAACAATGGGGTGCAAATTGAAGAGATCATGATGTTAAACATTAGAGCAAAATGTGTAAGCAAGGAGACAACATTATTCATTGAGTCTGATGGAAATTCTTCGGATGAAGAAAACAGTGCAATGGAAAAATTTGGTCATGCCATTAGACAAGAGGTGGAAGATTGCATTAAACAAGGTCTGCCCACCCAATGTAAATTGTATAAAAACAAATGTAGAGTTCACGATAGGCCACATTCTGAGGAGAGTTGTGAAATGTGCAAAGACATCATTGAATATGAATACAAAAAATGCATAAAGAGGCTAGAGTTATAGGAGGAAAATGTGAATCCTAATCAAACACAAAAATACATTCAAGGTGATGTAGATGCTCTGATTTCAAATTTAGAAGAGGGAATAAAGGACAAGGGTAGTTGTCCTCCTAATTTGCAAGCTAAAAATACACATATGCAAGTTAACCAAACAGAAATATCCATGAATAAATATACTAGCACCTCACAAGTAACAAAAGAGAAAAAGCATGCCAAGATAAGAGGTCAGAAAAGTAAAGATGGCATGTGGACATTAAAATGTGATGGGTCTAAATCAAAGCAGGGCACGGGTGCAGGTGTTGAACTTATAGATCCTCAGGGTAAGTCATACCTAGCAGCATATAGACTGCAATTTTCCTGTACTAACAATATTGCTGAATATGAAGCCTTAATTATGGGACTTGTCATGGCCGTTAAGAAAAAGGTGAAAATGATTAAGGTATTTTCAGACTCTGAACTAATAGTCAGACAAGTAAGGAAACTATATGCTTGCAATTACAAAAAAATGATTTGTTATAGACATAGAGTATGGGGTTTAATAGATTTATTTGATGCTTTCAACATAGAGCACATCCCTAGAGAGTTGAACCATAGGTTGGATGCACTAGCAGTTGCTGCTAGCACATTAGAACCCTTGACGCTGTCAGGATTGAGATGATTTGCTGTTGAATTAGTTAATATTCCCAGTATCCCGGACAATGTTACACATTTTCAGGTATTTGGAGGGGATCAGCAAATTATTGACTTCCTGACCTGCAATGAGGTATTTGAGGCTCAAATCATTGATGAGTAGGAAAGGCCTGAGATAACATGGGACGAAGAGGATATAATCAACTTGAAGAGCAACTTCTTACCCAAAGGGGTAATTGAATTAGAACACATTTTTGATTTCAATGGAGTAATAAGACATAAGGATTTACCCAAAACAGAAGGGGGTAAGTGTGACTTACACAACTTAGGGACAGAGCAAAATCCACAAAATGTGCCAATCAGAAAAGCTTGCTCTGAGAAAATTAGAAAAGAAATTTTAGACGTTCTGAAAGAATACAAACATGTAATAGCATGGACATATGAAGACTTGAAAACCTATGATACGTCCATCATAACTTACATAATACCTTTGAGACCAGAGATTAAACCATTCAAACATAAACAAAGGCCTGTAAATGCCATTCTAGAGCCCTTAATCTTTGAGGAAGTTAAAAAATTACTGTCTGCTAGAATAATTTTCCCAGTCAGACATTCAGTCTGGGTAGCTAACCTAGTACCAGTAAGGAAGAAAAATGGAGACATCAAATTATGCGTAGATTTTAGAAATTTGAATAAAGCATCTGAAAAGGACAATTATCCTCTGCCTCCTATAGACGAAGTGCTGCAAGCAGTAAACGGGGCAAAGATGATGTCTTTTCTAGATGGTTTCTCAGGTTATAACCAGGTTTTAATAGATAGGAATGACAGATTAAAAACCACCTTCACTTGTAAATGGGGAAACTATGCATATAGGAGAATGCCTTTTGGTCTGATCAATGTAGGTGCCACTTTTCAGAGAGCCATGGACATTGTGCTCCGTGGGTTATCAGGTAAGTTCATTGTTGTGTATATGGATGGTTTGACTGTGTATTCCAAGGATGCATCCACTCATGCTGAAGATCTCAGGAAAATACTCAAGCGATGTGAAAGGTATGGAATTTCCCTTAATCCTAAAAAATGTTCATTTGGATTTACTGAAGGTAAATTACTAGGGCATGTCATCTCTAAAGATGGAATACCGATTGACCCAGATAGAATAGAATCAATAAAAAGTTTGCAAATACCAAACAATAGGAAAGAGTTAAAATCATTTTCTGGTAAAATTAACTTTGTTTGGAAGTTTATCACGGGTTTTGCAGAGATCGTGCAGCCGTTAAATGCCATGTTGAAGAAAGATGCACAGATGGAGTGGACGCCTGTGGCTAAGGCTGCATTCGAAGATATCAAGGAGGTAATTTCCAATGCCCCTGTATTAGCGAGCCCAGACTACACAAGGCCATTTTACATATACTCCTTCGCATCCTCTCATTTAGTCACGGCTGCCTTGACACAGAAAGGTGAAAATAATGAAGAAAGGCCCATTGCATTTATGAGCGCACCGCTGAAAGACGCACAATTGTGATATTTGGATACCAAGAGACAAGCATTTGCATTGATGAGGGCCATGAAAAAATTTAGGCATTACATTTTACGCAGCCAAATCAAAGCTATAGTGCCAAATGTAGCAGTAAAGATGTTGCTGATGCAGAATGAACCTGGAGAAAAGAGAGCCAAGTGGATCACCACGCTACAAGAATTTGACATGGAAATCATTCCCATGAAGCTGGTCAGAGGGTAGGCGTTGGTACAAACAATAGCAAATACAAATCCAGATTTGATAAAACAGCAGTATGTATTGAATTCCCAGAACGCATCAGACTGGTATGATGATTTAAGTACTTTTCTAATAGCTGGAAAGTACCCAAATAGGATGAAAGCTTCTCAAAGGAGAGCTTTGAAGATTAAAGCATAGAAATATATGGTGCAAAGATGTCTTCTATTCAGGAAGAACCATGATGGAATTTATTTGAGATGTCTAAATAAAGTTGAAGTGGATAAAGTGTTGACAAAACTGCATGACAAATACAGAACAGGTCATGGTTCCCATCTAGCTACAACACATAAAATATTGAGGGCAGGCTATTACTGGCCCACGATGTTCAAAGATACTGAGAGTCACATCAAAAGTTGCCACACCTGTCAAACTGTAGCAAATAAGGGAAGAAATCAGGCCAACCCAATACAACCTGTGATTGAATCAAGACTATTTACACAGTGGGGCCTAGATTTCATCGGAGTCATCAATCCTCCATCTTCTGCAGGACACAAGTTCATACTGACGGGGACAGACTACTGTACGAGGTGGAATGAGGCCACATGCTGCAAATTCTCCACAACTAAGGTAGTTATCAAGTTTCTTGAAGAAAACATCATCACTAGGTTTGGAACTCCCTATTCATTGGTATGTGATAACGGCCCTGCTTTTTCTTCTTTAAAGTTTTCTAAATGGGCATTTCAATACAGGATTGTTTTAAAGTTTTCTTCAAATTATTACCCTCAAGGTAATGGATTAGCTAAGTCTACGAACAAAATTTTATTAGATATAATCAAGAAGCTGATTGCGAAGAGTCCCAGAGAATGGAATACCTTGTTAAAATATGCACTGTGGGTAGATAGAACCAAGTTTAAAACAGCTTTAGGTAGTACACCTTATCATTTGGTTTATGGGACTGATCCCATACTTCCAGTAAATCTGAGAATACCAATCTGGAAGTTTACCAATGAGTATTTAGGCTTTGCTAACCATAGGGAAGCCAGAATAGTACAAATGCTACAACTAGAAGAGAAAAGAGGTCAAGCCATCGAGAAATTTGCCAAACACCAAGCAGT
Source organism: Cunninghamia lanceolata (assembly GCA_027924645.1). Taxonomy (NCBI): domain Eukaryota; kingdom Viridiplantae; phylum Streptophyta; class Pinopsida; order Cupressales; family Cupressaceae; genus Cunninghamia; species Cunninghamia lanceolata. The sequence continues at coordinate 662,488 of BSBN01001051.1, read as the reverse complement.
AGTAAAGAGGTGGTTTGATAAGAGGGCAAAAGTCAAGACATTTAGGATATCAGACTTAGTGCTGTGCTGGGACAAAGTACATGAAAAGAAAGGGAACCATGGAAAATTTGATAAACTATGGTTAGGCCCATTGCAAGTGTCAGAAATAATAAGAGACAACGCATTTAGACTCAAGACCTTGACTGGAGAAGATGTGCCATTACCAGTTAATGGCCAACATTTGAAACACTACTTCCAGGCCTAAGGTAAAGGGGCAGTCCATTTTGTGTAATATAGTGTAAGTAGTGTACAGTTTTCTTTTGTTGTTTAGTTTGGTAGGTTAGTTGTTTGTATAGTTTTGTTTTCTATTTCTTTCTATTTGTTGTTTTGTTTCTATTCTTTTGTTTGTACAGTCTTCTTTTGTTTCTTTTTTTTTTTGTACAGTCTGTTTGTTGGTTTGTTGTTTTCTCCTAAGCAGGGATCTTTGTTTTACTTTAGAATATTAAGGAGCAAGCTAACAACTATTGAAAATAGTATAAATTTCAGAATATTCAGGTTAATCATTTACAATTTATGCATAACTTGTTGTGACTGTCATGAATGTAGAGAATTGTTTAGCTTCTGAAATTTTGTATTCAATAAATGTGATTGAGAATTCAAGGAAGGTTTCTCACGATGACACACCTAAAATCCTTGGGTTTTTTGAACCTACTAGTGTAGATATTAGGTGAAAAATCTGAGGTCACCCTTGCTACCATTACAATTCCCAGCTTAATTTCAGCAAGTGCCCACTCCTTGCATCATAAAGTTACAAATTGCTATATCTTGTGAAAGTTTTATCAAGCATCAAAATCAGAAAATATAAAATATAAAATGAATAAAGCAGATTATACTAAAAATCTAGATTAAGCCATCTAAGTAACTCTACTGGGGCTATGGACGCTCGCTGGCAGTGGGGCTCTACTTAGGAGAATTGTAACGATAACCTTATCGGGGCTATAGATGCTCGCTGGCAGCAAGGCTCTATCCGGTCAGCTATGAGGGAATATCTTCAACTACGTAGGCTAATATCAGTCACTGGTTTGTTCAACTAATCTTCAAGATGAGGATAATTAATCACATGCACATACTTAAACTGAAAATGAAAATTCATGCATCCTTATTGAATACCTTAGGTCTCAAGTTGAATAATAATTTATAGGAAAGATAGTTGGAAGTTATGAATTCATTTCATCTAGTTTTCTTGAATGCTTTGAATTTAATTGTTTTGTTTGGTGGCTAGTTGTTATGATGTTCACAACACGCCCCATTTTACTCCTTAGCAAAATGAGGACCCCTGCTATGGCTTTTACTTTTTTGCTTTTGTGTGTTTTGTTTACTTGGTGGTAAAGGGAAAAGAGAGTTAAAATTGCAAACTTTGATAAAAATAGAGAAGAAATGCATTTTCAGTACCAGTGCATGATATGGTTGGATTCCTTGTGAAAAATGAGCTAGGTTTGCTTTTTGAACCATCTTAAAATTTGTCATATTTTGCAAGTTATGATCATTTTGGTAAAATGTACAAGGAAAGGGTTTGTTGTTTGTATATACAAGTCTGCTTGTATATCGGGTGCTTTGTTTTACTTGTATGCATTTACAAATACTTTATTTTCTTCATACATACAAAGTGGACTCGAGGTGGTTTTAGGTTAAAATGAATAAATGTTTAAGTTCCGCTTTGTATCTCACGTTTGTATGTTTGGCAGGTAGAAAATACAAACACTTCATACATGGTGGACCCAAAAAGGGTTATTAAACAGTGTTAATTCGTTGTATATCCGCGGATTTGAAAAGAAAGGGGGGGCTTGTATAAAATACAATGCATGTATACAACGCAGACCCGACGGACTTTTTAAAACAAGTTAAGTCGTTGTATATTCGGTGCTTGTATGTTTCAATGTACAAGCGGAACATACAAACAAAATATACAAGGCCCATATACAACGCGGATTTGAAAGGGTTATTAAATGGAGTTAAGTCATTGTATCTTTTACATTATGTATATTGGAACATACAACAAAATATGCATACGCCGGACCCGAAACATCTTTGAATTAGAATTAAGTCTTTGTATGTTTCGATTTGTATGTATGTTTCGATATACATACATTTCGAAACATACAAAGTGGAGATACATTGTTCGAACCCGAAAGTCTATTAAAAAGGGCTTAAATCCTTGTATATTTCTAGCTTTGTATGGACATACATTCGAGTGTGTATGCAAGCGCGGGCTCAAAAAGTTATTGAATATGTTTAAGTCCTTGCATATTTTGTGTTTTGTATATTGAGGATATACAAAGACTTTATACAAGCTATGGACTTAAAAGAAAGTTGAAATTAGTTAATCCCTTATACATTTCGGACTTGTATATTTAAAACATCCAAAGCAAACATACAATGAAATATACAAGCCCGGAATCAAAAAATTATCAAATAGGGTTAAGTCCATGTACGCTTTAAACAATGCATATCGAAAGATACAAAATAGCATATGTAGTGCGGACTCGAAAAAGAAATTAAAAAGGTGAAAATGCTTGTATATTTTTTGCGTTTGTATATTTCTAATATACAAACAGATATGGAAGGTTAAACATACAAGCCAGAATCCAAAGAGTTCAAAATCGGGTTGAACCAATGTATTACATCCAAATTGTATATTGAGATATACATTGCACTATGTGCATTGCGTGGACTCGGCAGGTGAATAAAATGTGGTGTATAAAATTTGAGGTCTGAAAAAGACATACAAAAGAGGAAGGTGAGGGGGACCCCACCACTTGTATATCGAGTTTGCTTGTATGTAGGGGATATACAAGCGAAGGATGCATTGAGTCATAGACATTGTGGAACTCAGAGGCAAATTTAAAGGTGGTTTTTTCGTTGTATTACGTCCGAATGTATATCAAAAGATACAAGTGTTTTATACATTGCCCGAAACTGAAATTTCATAAAGAAGAGTTAATTCAATGTATATTTTGCGCTTGTATATTCTTATATACAAGCCGATATACATTGCACTTATATAGGGTGGAATCAAAAAGGAAATCAAAACTGATTTATTGCTGGTATCGCGTCCGACTTATATATCGGAGGATATAATGCATATGTACATTGGGCAGAATTGAAGAGTGGTTTAAATAGAATTAATTGCTTGTATATTTCCGGCTTGTACATCGAGACATACAAACCGAGATACAAGCGCTACATACAACATGAAATCAAAAGGAGGATTGGAATTCGATTAAATGGATATATTACGTCTGACTTGTATATTGAGTATACAAGGATTTAAATAGAGGAATGAGCGGGAAAAGACAGAGCGATAGGATTTTGACGTTATTTTTGAAGCCCGAATGCATATTTTTGGTCAACGATGGTTGACCTGACTGTTTTGGACGCTGTATATGCATTTTTGGACACAATTTTCACAGATTCAGGGCCTGATTGATGCGTTCACACAGTCACGACTAGATTTGGTAGTTCTTTTTTTTCTTCCTGCAGTTTTATTAATTGATGATACTTATTGCTGGTCTATTTTTTACAGGTTTACAGTTGAAGAGGGAGCTGAAACTTAATGGCGGTGACATCACGGAGGAGGAAATCAGATCTCAGGAGTAGAGGAAGATAAGGATGAAGGGCAAGGAAGTCAAAGGTCTTCATTGATGAAGACAAAATGCAGTTGAAACATTATTGTAGCAGACAACAAAAGTTACTATTGAGCTGCTAGGGTTTTCAGAAGGGTATATTTCACCCAGATTTGATGTACACTCAAAGATATTTTGGGAGATTTGATCTCCAACATTTATGTTGTAACCAGAGGTTTGAACCAGGGTTTAAATTAGGTTTTTTTGAGCTGTATTGAGGACAATCAGAAATTCTATATATTGTGCCTCTATACACTATAAAACTTTACACAGGGGCTACATAGAGATTTGTAGCAGCAGGAATTTGTAGAAGTAACATTTAGAATAGAGGGACCTTTTAGTTTAGAAGTAGAAGAAGGAGGTCGCCTGTGTCTGCAATAAGGAATGCGTGGAACATCTAGCTTCCTTACTGTATCTGTAAAGCTTGTAAGTTTTATGTAGTTTGATCATTGAAGCTAAGAGTCATTCAGACATTGTAAATCTTATATGACTATCTGTTTCTAATACAATTGAATCTAGAATTCTGCATCTATCTTCTGAGTGTTTTCTTGCTCTTCATTGTGTTTGAAACATTTTCTCTTAGAGCTTGCAATCTTAGGTGTATGTTTGTGAAAATGCTCAGAATATACATTTAAGGTTGTTTGTAGATTTGATCAAGTTACTGTATAATTTATAAAGTGCATAATAGAACAATTAGATCCTTCGAATAGAGTGAATGAAGTTTCAATTAGATCTTTCTAACTTTTCCCAACCCATCTAAAAATACTTAGCTTAAAATGTAGAAATTTAAAGGAAATTGTCTCATATTTGAAAGGGTATATATAACTAAGTTTAAAGTAGACAGTTTTTCATAACATTAAAGAGAAGAAAGCTTGCTATAATTTAAATCATTTAAAGCTTTGAAATATAGTAACACTTTTATGCAAGAAAGGGATGAATAACAGACTAATATTTACAATCTCTTTGCATAGTTCAAGTCCAGTAAACCTACAAGAAACCCTAAACTACATAAGGCCCCTTGAACATTACAGCTTCACATTGACCAACTGAATTTGCCCAACAGGTCAAGACCTGACCATATTAAACTTGGGATTAAGTGAATCTTAACCGATTCCTTTATATCTTTCAAGTCAGTTTTGGTTCATTTTATGTGAATTTTAACTAATTGTTATGATTGCATCAAAACAGTCATCAACACATAAGAGCTGAAAACAGCCTCATACAGGCTGGTAAAATCACCCCTAGGCCTCCTTTGCTAATATTCCCAGCTATTCAACCACCAATGCCAATGCATGTGCCTCCCATAGCTATTATACCTACTATGCCAGTGTTACCAGCACCTAATGCACAGCCAAATAAGTTAGAAAATGTTGTTCAAACTCAGTCTTTTGAGTTACAAGAAATCAAAGGACTGCTGCAATGTTTTGGTAATGAGATTGTGAACCTTAAGAGGTAGCAAGGTCAAAATTTTAGACCTTATCAGCCCCCATTCCAATCCAATTACCAGCAAAATCAGCCAAATAGGCCACCTTACCAGCCTAATAATCAAGGTCCAAGGCAAGCATTTAACTCTAGACCTTATCAGGCATACAATCCAAATGTTGTCAGTTCTTCGAAGGAGGTTGTGCCCACGTAAAACAATTTTGCTCAAGAATATGACTGGTGTTTTCCTTGTAACCAGCCCCATAACCAAAATACATGTACCAATGGGGTGATTAACCAAGCTCTAATGGTTTAGAACAGCCTAGCAGTGTAGCCTAATGTGCCTGTAGAACCTACTGTTCAGCAGCAAGAAGAGCAGGCACATGAAACAACACTCCTAAACTAGCAAGGAGAAGAATTCTATGGTATGAACCAAGTTGGTGCTTCAATTGCAGACAATACCCGCAGCAAGAAAAGGGCTATTGATGAGGGGCAACATGCTGGCAAAGTTTAAACTCATAGGCATCAAGTGCCAAATGTCAATCAAGGTGTTTCTAACCCATCAAAGGCTAAAAAAACTCAAGTCCTATCAAAGGATTAGCCTTTGATAGGCAAGGAACAGCTTAATCCATTAGTTCAGCCAACTTGCACTCAAGGTGACGTGGCTGCCCCCAAAAGCCAAGCTAAATCAAGTACATCTACTTTCAATATCCTTGAGCATATGAAAAAAGTAAATGTATCCATGACTATGTGGGATTCCCTAAGTATCCCTGGCCAAAAAGACCTACTCCAATCAGCCTTGTCAAATTTAAAGTTGTCTCAAGAGTCTGATCTAGGTAAGTCCAAAGCTGTTTTGACAAGTACCCTTGAGAAAAATGTAGAACATCAAACTTCAGAGGTCAAACCCCCACCATTTTATGTATCTTTGATCATAGGGGATCATCTAGTTCATAACTGCATGATAGACTCACGTGCTAGTAGTTCCGTCATGCCCAAATAGATTGTTGACAAGTTGGGCATTGAATATGAGCCATTAGAGAAGGGAGTTGTTCAGCTGGATGGAACTGCTATTAATATAGTGGGATTCATCAAAGGACTGAATTTAACTCTACATGCCTGCCCAAATTTCTCTATCCCATAGGACATATATGTTATTGAGTTACCTCCTTATTTGGCCATTTGCTTGTCAAGGGATTTTACAACAAAGATTAGAGGTTACCTATCCTTAGATTGGTCTCATATGTTGTTTAGAACCAGGTATGGCACTAAGGTAACTATCAAGTCAAAGCCCATTGCCAAAGACCATATTGAGCCTTACACTACATGCCCCGTCAATGCCAACTTGGTTGCAAGTGAAGCAGAAATGAAACAGCCTGTTGTTCAAGAAGGCAATACGTTGATTGAAGGCATACCAAAAGTACTTCTTGATGAATGGGTAGATCAAACTCAAGTAGTTGAGCCATGTGAACACCTGGACGAGGTTGGTTTGGGCATGTATATGATGCATGAGGCTAATTTATTTCTACCTAACATTGAAAAAAGTGCAGAACAACAGAATGGGTAGCAAGAAAATGAAGTCTGGGAGCTATTTTTTGACAGCTCGAGTAGAATGGGTGCCGGAGGTGGATGCATGCTTGTTTCCCCTAACGCTGAAAAGTACTATTCAGCTTTCAGATTCTATTTCAGCTGCACTAACAACGTGGCTGAATATGAAGCTCTAATTCAAGGCCTAGAATGGGCAAGACAAAGAGGTATTGGCTATCTGAAAGTTTATGGGGACAGCGAACTAGTTGTAAATCAGGTGAGAAAGCTTAATGTCACAAAAAATGACCTGCCTAAGTCTTAAAAGCATAGAGTATGGGACCTTTTGGAAGGTTTTGATGCATTCAATTTGATCTCCATACCCAGAAATCAGAATAAACACACTGATAGATTGGCTTCTATAGGGGCAGAATTTGACATTCCCAAGGAAATCAATAGTGGTAAGAAAAATCAGCATATTAAGATTGTTGTTAGGCCTGTTGTGCCAGATAATAACATACATTGGTAGGTGTTTGATAGTGATCAACAGATTATAAACTTCTTGAGAGAGGAAGCTAAATTCTCTCATGCCAACCAAGGGAAGCTACATCACCAGTATGGTGACCAAATCATTCAGCTAAAAAATAACAAGATGCCAAAAGGTTTGGTCACCTTAGAATCCATCTTTAATACTGATGATGAAGCTGTAAAACCCAGGTCTAGCCTATAGGTTCAACAAGATCATTATGAAAAATTTGAGATCTTTAAAGGTAAACTCCTTAAACTAGGCAAGGTATGTACAACAAAGGAAAGACGTGCATTTATTCAACTATTCCAAGAATTTAGTGACATTTTTGCATGGGAATATTGTGATTTAAAGGGGTTTGATCCCCAGCTTGCTCAACACACCATTGAGTTGGAACCTGATGCCAAGCCTATTAGGTAGAAACAGAGGCCTTTGAATCCTAAATTAGAGCCTCTCATGAAGATAGAACTGAATAAGTTGATTGAGAGTTGCATAATTTTTCCTATCAAACACACCTCATGGGTTTCCAACCTTGTGCCAGTTAGGAAGAAAAATAGGGAGATAATGTTGTGTGTGGACTTCCATGACTTAAATAGAGCTTCTTTGAAGGACCATCATCCTTTACCTTCCATGGAGCAAATACTCCAAGTAGTTCAAGGATCAGAAAGGTTTTCCTTGCTAGACGACTATTCTGGTTACAATCAAATTTTAGTCAAAGAGGAGGACCAATACAAAACAACCTTCACCACAAAGTGGGGGACTATGGCTTAAAAGAAGATGCCTTTCGGTTTGTCCAATGCTGGAGCAACCTTTCAAAAGGCTATGGATATGGCCTTTCAAGGGCTGATGTACAAGATCGTTCTAGTCTACCTTGACGACATTACCGTCTTCTCTAAAGAAGCCAAAGATCGTCTCAATCACCTAAGGCAGATTTTTGAGAGGTGTAGGGAGTTTGGGATATCACTTAATCCCAAAAAATGTGTGTTTACTATCCATGAGGGCAGATTGCTTGGTTATGTGGTGTCAAAGCAAGGCATCACCATTGATCCTGAGAGAATAAGTGCAATTTTGGCTCTGCCTTTACCAGCACACAAGAAGGGCATACAAAGTTTCATTGGTAGGATCAACTTCGTCAGAAAGTTCATCCTTGATATTGCTGATTTGTTAAATCCATTAACTGCCATGTTGAGGAAGAACATGTCTTTCAGCTAGACTAGAGAGGGAAAATGAAGTTTTGAGCTTATCAAGGAGGCTTTGGCTGCTGCACCTACACTGCTAAATCCTGATTTTTCTAAGGATTTTAGTATGTATGCATATGGTAATGTTGATTTTGTTTCAGCTATGTTGGTACAGAAAAATGAGCTAGAAATGGAATAGCCTTTAGCCTTTTTCAGTCAGGCATTGAAAGACTATGAGCTGAGGTACACTTTTGTTGAGAAACATGTACTTGTTGTTATAAGAAGTTTAAAAAAGTTTAAACACATGTTATCAAGTAACAAGATTAATTTAATGGTGGCTCATATGAGCGTGAAAGAATTTATGCTAAGTAAAGATCTCAGTGATAAGAGGGCTGGTTGGGTGACTAAGGTCATGGAGTATGACGTGGACATTAAGGTTACCAAGTTGGTCAAAGGAAAAGGGTTGTGCGAACAACTTGCTGATGGTGTTATCAACAAAGAAGAACGCAATTAGGAAGCTGTTATATCAATGCAAGATCAAGAACAAACAGCTACTTCAGATCCTGTTGCTAATTGGGTGTAAGAAATGGTTCATTTCTTGCAGACCGGTGAGTGTCCTCAGGGCTTGGATAGAGCCAAATGAAGGTATTTCAGATTGCAGTCCATACCCTATGTGCTCATTAATGACTTGCTTTTTAGGAAGGATTTTAATGGAGTATTGCTGAGATTTATTGGACCTAACCAAGTAGAAAAGGTGTTGCATGAATTTCATGAGGGGTCAGCTGGAGGCCATTTTTCATCTAGAGAAACAACTCTTAAGGTAATGAAAGGTGGCTATTATTGGCCCAGTTTGTTTAAAGATGCACACTTGTGGGTTAGAAAATGCAAGGAATGTGCTCTGTTCACCAGAAAAGAAATGTTGGCAGCCTTACCTTTGCAGCCAGTTCAAGTGGAACAACCCTTTATGAGGTGGGGATTAGAATTTATTGGGGTTATAAACCCTTCATCCAACACTAGCCATAAGTGGGTTCTTATAGCCAATGATTATTTCACTAAGTGGACTAAAGCAGTCGCACTTAAGGAAGTTAATGAGTTTGTTGTTTTGAATTTTTATGAAGAGCTGGTTATCAGATTTGGAGTGCCTGAGTCCATCATTTCAGATAATGCCCTTGCTTTCGTTGGTTCTAGAATTTCTAATTGGGCTGTAAGGAATGGCATTTATCTCAGTACATCCTCAAATTACTATCCGCAAGGCAATAGCCAAGCGGAATCTACAAATAAGAACCTGATCAGGATCATCAAGAAGACCATGGAGGGCAACCAAAGATCCTGGCACACACAGTTAAAATCAGCACTATGGGCTGATAGAATCACTACAAAGTGGTCAACAGGGCATTCGCCTTTCATGTTGGTGTACGGTAGGGAAGCAAGGCTTCCCATCACACTTGAGTTACCAGCACTTGATTTGGTAAATCAGCTGGACATGCTAGAGGAAGGCCCTATGACGGTAAGGCCAGCTCAACTGGTCGAGCTTGAAGAAACCAGAAATGATGCTATGAGAAACATAGAGCATCATCAAGCCCAAATGAAAAGGTCTTTCGACAAAAGGGTATCTCCAAGAACATTCCAGGAGGGTGACATAGTGTTGAAGTGGGATTTGTTGAAAAGCAAACCTGGGAAGCACTCCAAGTTCGACGCTTTTTGGAGTGGGCCATACATTGTTTCAGAATGCAAACAACATAACACTTTCCAACTATCTAAGTTGGATGGTGACATTGAGCCAATCCCAGTCAATGGGATTCACCTCAAACATTGCTTCTGAGGTAGGATCTAGACTGTTTGTACATATTTCATGCAGTTTTGGTTGTTGAATAAGTGTTGCCGCATAATAGATTAGTTGCATTTTTCTTTTCCCTAAGTGCTTTTCTACACGGTTGTTAGTTTTTCCCCAGTCTAGTTGTGTAAGGTGTGAAACTACTATAATATACTATAGCCGTATGTAGTACAACCATCATAAGAGACAGTGAATACATGTATTCACTGTCACACATCATACCTGTCCTCATATGGCTGTAATAAATCACAGCAATTAGAAGGGGGTATTCTTGTTAATTATCCCTTCTAACTCATCAAGTAGATGCATATCATCAGTAGCAATAATTTTATTCACCTTCACCAACCATACCCATGCACTTGATGGTTTAGAAGAGATAGCAGTCAAAAGTCAGTTGCGGAAAGAAAGGAAATTTCTCAAGTTTTTATCAAGTATGTGTGACTCTATGCCCAATTATTAAGCTTTAGGCAATTGGTCTGATGTTTAGCATGCAAACATATAGTAGATGTTGCCAAAGATGTTACCTAGATTTCACTACTAGCTCAATCAGGTAGAGATTTTCAATTTTTTGAAAGAAGAAAAGGTACATATATTTCTGCTGCATTAAACCCATGCACATATTTGATACAAATTGAGATTAAATTGAGTTGTTGCATTCAAATATTTTTTAGAACTTAAGAGATTGTACAAATCTTTTAAAAGATCGGCAATTTGTATTGAAGAAATAAATGTATAAGATCTCACACAAGCTATGAGACTAACTGTTTCATTGCAAAATGAAAAAGACAAACTATACATTTATAAAAGAACTGAAAGACGAATATGCATATGAGATAGGGTGACTCATCATTGCCTAAATGACAAGCCTTCATGCTATTTCCGCGTATCGTATCGTCCTAGATTGTCTGCGTATCCCGCATCTAGCCGCTGTCTCCTTGCTACCCCCTAGTCATCTACATAAAATTTTGGAACATTGGTGTTAGAGCAATGACGGGGCATCATACATCATATGATATACACCTATAAATATACAATTTGTGTTTTCAGATGCAGTAAACCAGTTAGTGTCACAGAAACTTTTGAGAAGATAAATCAAGAATATCGACTGCAAGTGCTTGTTTTTCTTAACATGTTTGCTTCATGTGCAGACACAGATGTAGTTATGTTTCCGTTTGATTCATCAATTACATTATGAGTTGAGGAAATGTGGTTCCCATAAGGGTTGAGCCCAGCTCATAGACCTTACAGAAACATTTCAGAAGCAATGAAAAAATGCAAAAGGCACAGCTCAAGGAACATATTCAAAACACTGATCTCAGCTTTCAAGAGGTTTCAGTCATGGTAGGACAGCAAGGCACGATGGAGCAGCAATCATGTAATATGATGGAACAACAATCATCAATAGTAAGAAAAGGCATGTTGGATAGTCAAATGTTGATTGCATGGTAGTCACCATACAAGATAATGGTCATATTGGCAAAATATTGAAACAGAACACACAAAGGGTGAGGAGGGTCCTAATAACCGTAACAAAACTGATGAAAGAACAATCACTATAAAGTGGAATAGCATCCGTCATGAGAAGGTATGAATGAATATTGATGTAGAGACTCATGAATAGAGTCCAGTGCATGCATGAGATTAACAAAAATTTTAAGGGGGCAGCAAACCTATCACAGCCAAAATCTCACAGCCAAGTCAGAAAATGCAGTTTTTCTTGAACAAAGTACACAGAAATGCTCCAAATAGAGCCTAAAATCATAGTATACAGGTTGGTTTCATTGAAGTTGTTACTGTCTTATAGAGTTACCGAGTGCAATGGGTCAAGACAAAGAGTGGTTTGGCTCTAAAAATATAGAAGCTCCTGTCAAGACAGTAGTTGTTAAGTTTCAGTTGCTTCTAGAATTTCTTGAGATTAGAAGACTTGTAAAACAGCACATTGTTTCTTCCAACTACCTCGTCTACATATGCTGCACCAATCAATGTTGACATAAGATACACTAGAAGACAAGAGATTGTTTAGAGAAAGGGGTCCATGATGCTAGGTGGGACAAGGAGTCACATAAAATACAAAGGGAGAAGCCTCATGCTACAGACAGTAGAAGCAAATGCAAGTGAAATATCGTTTAGCAAGGTAGGGATTTGGATGATAGTAGTCAAAAGGCACCCCCTTCTGTGGACTCTGATAAGAATAGAGTTGTGAACATTGAAACAGAACAATGATGACAACCAACAGTAAGTGGACAATATGGGGAAAATATCACATTAATTATGATTGGAACACAGTCAAAAGAATTCAGTCAAGGAAGAAGGTTGTCATAAACTTTGTGAAGTGTTGTCACCATGAAACACAGTGATCCTCAATCATGAATGGAGAAACAATGCATGGTGCCAATCAATGGTTGATTGGAGACAATTATGTATGCAGAAGTCTTCCTACAATATGTAGAGATAAATAGCAGCAGAGGACACTGAGTCAACCAAACAGCAGAGGAAAGAGACAGTCAACAAGTTAGCAAAGCAGTCGCAAGGATCAATGAGGTTTGTAAATCATTCTTGAATGGGCTACCTAAAACCCTCTTGTCATCCTTCACTATGCAAGATAATCATCTTTGACTGTTATGAAAAAATAGTCCCAAAGTCCCTAGCAGATGCAAATGATAGTATACAATGGAAAAAGCTATGGAACTATAGTTTATTGTGTCCTTGCAAAAGACAGATTAGTTAATCAAACATTAAATAGAGCAATGAATCTCAGGAGGAGGAAGAGAATATACCAAGAAAATGCAAATTTTTCAAGTTCAAATGCTACATAACCCTCTAAAAAGAATGACAAAAATAGAGTTTTTCTATCAAAACAGCCACCCAGAAAATACAAGTTTCGAGTTACAGCAAGGCAGATATGTCATTGTTTCAAGTTTTTTGTCAAGGCTGGAAAATGACAGTGACAAAGAGATGCAAAAAATAGAGAAAATGCAAGGGTTTTAATTCTTTCACGCAACATAATACTAGAAAATGTCCAAATAGTGTCTTCTAGTAGCGAATAGATAGAGAAAATAAAAAAATTTCAAGTTCAAATGCTGCAGAACCCTAAGAGAAACAATAGAAAATGAAGTTTTCGAGCTTAGATCTACAACCTACATAAAGAAAATATAGATATTTCGAGTTGCAACACTCATAGATGCCTTTTTTCAAAGTTTTGTCATAAGCTGGAGTTTGAACAACAAGAGAAAAATGCAGGTGTGAAGGAAAATTCCAAAGTTTCAACTCTTTTCAAACAACAATATGCTCAGAAATACATTCAAACCATGCCTCTGGTAGCGAATATTCAGATAAAAGAAACAAAAAAGAATGAAGGAAACTTGACAGTGAAGATTTACCTTTTGTTTCTACCAAATGTTGTGCTAAAACCATAGAGTTTTCCCCATTTAGACGGCTCTCAAAATGATGGCCTCACATAGAAAAAAATTGCAATCAACAGGTAGTCAACCATCAGAGAAGCAACAGAAAAATCTATCAATACACAGTCAAATCGCGGCCTTGGAGGCCCAAAATTGACTAAATAGATTTCAAATCTCAGAAAAAATGCAACTTACCTTACATTTTCCTTCAAGAAATGGCCAGAATCCTCTGAGATCGACAGAAATAATAAATATTTTGCCTTCAAACCCTCCATGATGGCAGTGGCCAAGCTCAAACAGTAGGAGTCAAATGCAAATGAAAAATGATTTTTAGGTTTCACCTCCTTTTTGGGTCGAATAGACCTAGGTTGAATTTGAGTTTTTTGGCTTTTGTTTTAAAACATCATTGTAATCTATTGTGCCCATGGTCATGACTTGTAAGTCTTTCTAACCTTGTCATTATATAGGGGGCCCTGGCATTTTTATTCCTTTTGATTCTTTTCCAAAAACAAGTCAATATGCATTATGAGAACACAAGGCCGAATAGTGTATTTTACTAAGGCATGTGTGTTGGGAGATACAAGGTGGGTATGTTGTTCTTTTTTGAGATATGTATATGGGAGTCATAAGGGTTAATTTCTTGGGTATGTATTGCACTGAACCTCGCTCATGATGGTGGAAATGTATGCGAAAACAGAGATGGCTAGGAGTTGTGAGATTTTTTGTTTTGACATGGCTTTGAGATACAAATATACCATGTGATGTGTCGTGTTATTTTGCCTAGGAGATATGGACATCCTTTTTATGTCATAAATGTCATTATTTTCTGCATAAGTCTATATGATTCTGAATTGTAAAACATTTACTAAGGTGGTATAATTATAAGCCTCTTAGTTAAATGTTAATTAAATGCAAAAAAGGTGTATTATGTCATTTATTTGGAAAATATCAGTTATTTATGATGTTGCAGGAGATTATGACACAAATCTAACATATGTCAGAAGCCTTACAGATCATTTAAAGGCATTCTATGACATTTTCAGGTGCCTTTATGATAGTTGATGGCATGCCTTGACCATTTATGCCTTAGGAAACCTTTTTGGAGGACTTTAGAGAGATATTTTGTGGGCATTTATGAGATGCACGAGAATGGAGGTGGTGGATGTTTATCTATTTACAGCTCTTTGGGAAGTATATAGTCTTCTTCCTTGTTCATTTTTAGAGGTTCTGGCTATTCACTACTCTGTATATTATAATTTTTTGAGTTCTTTTGCAGAAGTGAACAGTTTTGTAACCCATTTTCAGAGATATATAGTATTGTAACACCTTTTTGGCAGTAATAAGCAGTTTATACCTTCCCATTTCTTCTGATATTGTGTGTCCTCAGTGTTAGTACAGATCCTTGTGATGTTCTTTGTCCTTGGAGCTATATTTCATGTTGGTGCCTTTATGCAAGGGTTACATATTTTTTGTAGGTTGTGAGATGTGCAAGGGATAACAATCAGTTTTGGGTAGTGAGAAAACCTCTTTCTCCTTTGTAGGACTATTGTTATTTATACTCCTTACAAAGTAATGATGCAAAGATTATGATTTGCTAGGTTGTGTAGGGGATTCTTATTATTACTGGTTCTATAGCGTGTCATTTCTGTGTATTTTCTGATGATCTTTTGGTGCATCACCTTAAACAGTAGGTTTCATTTTTATGTAATCCTTCTTACCCTTTTCTCTTTAAAGACTTTAGTTTAAGTAGTTTAGGTGGAGTATCAGAAGGAAGCCAGCCTTCTCTAGAGGTTCTTTCCATCACAGGTGACCCACAAACCTGGAAAGATCCCATGTTTCTCCAGATTGCCAAGTTTTACAACTCAGCAAGGGTGCAAATCTGAGAGACAACAACAATTCCAACTAGGAAGGCTACAAGTAAGGTTGTTGCAAATTTTTTTCTGGAGCACATAATAATCAGATTTGGGGTGCATACAAAACTTGTGACAGATAATGCAATGTACTTTAGGTATGGTGAATTTGTAGATTTCTGCAATGATTATGGTATTAGTTTGTCATACTCTTCACCATATCACCCTCAAAGGAATGGTCAAGTTGAGTCGAGTAACAAGAGATTAATGAAGATAATCAAAAGGATAATTGGGAAAAATAAGAAGGCATGGGATCTAAGCTCAAATTAGTGGTATGGGATGATAGAGTGATTATCAAGAAAGCAATAGGTAAGTCTCTATTTGAATTGGTGTATGGAGTGGAAGTAAGGATGCCTGTGAATAATCTCTTACAAGTATACAAGTTCATACAAGAAAATGATGATGATATACAAGATGCAATGGTAGAAAGAGTCAACCAATTGGTTGCATTAAATGAGACTAGAAGAGAAGAACAAAATACCAATCTAAAGAAGCAACAGAAAGTGAAGTATTTGTTTGATAAGAAGGCTTTAGAAAGGAAGTTTTAGATTAATGGTCTAGTTCTCGTGTGGAAAGCCAGGTATCAAGATAAAGGAAAACATGGAAAATTTGATCCTCTTTGGACAAGGCCATATCTGATCATTAATACACATGGAGAGGAGTCAAACTTTCTGTAAGGTCTTGATGGTGAATTTCAGGAGTTGCCAATGCATGGACAATTTATGAAACCCTTCTTTTCTTAAGGATTTATTCCATGCACACTGTACATAGTTAGTTAGGTTGTTTGTTTTACTTGCTTTTTGTTTTAGTCTTACGGTTTTGTTCTATCTGGTCTACACCATGGAGTTCTGTAGTCCTCCTCATGCATGAGTCAGCCATGTGTCCCCAACCAAAGCCACTAGTGGAACCCCCTTGCAATTTCCTTGCTTTTTGGTCTTAAACCCTTGTAATTGGCTAGGTTTACATTAGAAATCCTTAAACCCTAAACCCTTAGCCTTTGGTCTAAGCCTACATTTTAATTTTGAGTTGACTTATGATAGGTGATCACCCTATGTTTAAGTTACAACCTTATGTCTTGATTCCCTTATGAAACCAACCCCTTGAGCCTAAGTACCGATTTCCCTGTGCATGCAAATAATTCCTGTCCTAGTTTGTAATTAAACTCTGCATATATAAGTATGGCTAGTCCTTCAGAAACAAAAAGGGGCTTTGAGCATGACTTGTTTATTTAGTGTCCTGGCTCATCTAAGAGGGCCATAAACCTTCCTGGGAGAAATAAGGATTAAAAATTCATAGACAGTATCAGTGTAATTAGGGATTCAGTTCTCCTTGTGACTAGATGGTCTCTATTTGAGAGATGGCATAGGAAAAGGGAAGCTAGGGGTCCCTTGAAGAATGGATGGTGTTAGATATGGGCAAGGTTGTAGTGCATAATGTATTCATTGACACAAATTTTATCAGACTAGTAGCCAGCAGATATGATGCTAACACAAGAAGGGTGTTATCAATAAATGGTCAATCAATTATTGCCCTCACAAAACCATATATTGCTGAGGTGTTTTGTCTAAACCTTGCAACAAACAAGACTAGATTTTGATAAGTTTAGATGAATATATGAAACCCACAAGGTACTCTATAGGTCTATTAAGATTCCTATCCATAGAGTGAAAGTTTCTGGTGGTAGAGGAATGGTAGTTTTTGAGAAGGAGCCACTCAGTATCAAACCATTTGAGGAGTATTTTATCAAAACAGACTATTCACTCTATCAAATTACTTGTGTAGATGCAGAGGAAAAGATACCAGTCCACCTAATGTATATGGCAGTTGATATTCAGGATGATACAGTCAATGTAGAGTTTGATTTTGCTTCTTTTTTGGCAGATGATATTCACAAGCAAATCATAGCCCTCAAGGCTAATAGAGAATTGAAGTTTAAATGGTATTCCCTCATGTGCCACATCTTCTTATATGTTGGTAGGGATGTGTGGGGAAAAACTTTACAAGTAAGAAGATTTGATGAGAAAAGCAAGCCCTTGCCAGTTAGTGTTGGACCTACTTGTGGGATAAGGATTGCGATAATTCAAACTATATCATTTTTCAAGAGTTATTTGTTAGAAGAATAATGGCATACATGGGAGAACACATGGACATAACACCACAATAAATAAGGGATTTCCTTAGGCCAAATGAGGAAACTTTCAGGATAGGAATAAAGCATAATTGGGGAGGTTAGTTTTTGAATAAGTATTTGTCACATTTTAGAGTTTATGGTTTCACTATGCAAACCCATTTGTTACCGGTCTATGTGTCAAAGAGATTGGCTTATTCAGAGATCATTTGGTAGCTGAATGGAGTGGACAAGTTTCACCTCAGAGGTCAAAAGAAGGGTTCATTCTTCCCTATGGCTTTGAAGTGGTCAGACTTCCAAGTATCAAACAAGGAAGGTTTGGACCAAATTTATGTTTTTCTTAATTCTTTTAGATTGTCATGTGCTAATGCTAGAGAAAGGTTTGACCCTAAAGGTTTCATTAATTCAGTTAAAATAAGTGTAAATAAGTCTACATTTCCTCATGATATTGATTTTGTTTAGGATGTGATAAGGAATTCCCTAACATATGAAGAAGTTGATAATAAACTTCAGACATGAGAAAGAATTATCAAAGGTGAAATTCAGAGGATTGGGAGGGATCCTACATTTCAAGGTTCTTGTCTTGAATAAAAGGATAGGGTCATCAGGATTAGGAAGATGTTAGAGGTTACAGACACACTAGTGATTCCTGAGGAGCAGAGACCTCCTAAAGTGGAAAGAGCTCCTGGTGTGAGGATAATACCTTATGTCAGGGAAAGGAGTGAGGATACAGAGGAGATAGTTCTTCAAGACACTGAGGAGATAGATAGCCAATAGGCTAAGAGGTAGAAGACCTCAAAGGATAAAAAAGATGAAAGTCAAAAGACATCTGAGGACAAAATATCCCCTCAAGACAAAGGAAAGGCCCCCAAGGAAATTGAAGATGTTGAAGATATTCCAGGAGAGGTGGGAATTGTAGATGTGACTGTTGAAGAAGAAACATGTATGATTATACCACTAATGCCTCAAAATAGAACTTTTAATTATTTAAAGATTGTGAATGATGAAACTAGAGATATCAGGGCATTTGCTTGCCAAAAGTTTTTGCAAGATGATGAATTTGTGAAGAGTCATGAGTTTAGAGACTTTGTGTTGAGAAGAAAATAGGAAATATTTTAGACTAGGCTTGAGGAAGAAAAAAGGAAAATTGATTTAGCTAAAGAGAATGATCTAGCTACTAGAGTCTTGTCTAAATTTGACTTAAGAATGGATAATACTACTCCTGAAGAAGGTAGAATGATGGTGATGGAGAGTGGCATGTTGCTATTGCCTAATTGGAGTTCAGAAAATGCCTTGGCTTTTGAAACCATAAGGAAGCAAAATGAAGTGGTTTTCTCCATTGAGGAGTAGGTGGAAGAGGCTTTTGGATGTGGTTTCAATCCAAATTTTGAAGCATTGGCTATATGGAGCTTGGAACCTAATACAATCAAACCAAATGTAGTTGAGAGCATATATCAATTGAGGGGTAACTTGATTGTCAGAAGAGTTGCTGATACTCTAGCACTAGATGCAATAGTCTTGGTGGTTGACACTATAATGTTTAGTCAGGCCACAATTTTGAAGCTGCAAAAGGACTACAATGATATGTACAAAAGACATTTAGATGATTTAGTGAAGCTAAGAGCATTGGAGAAGAAGGATTTAGCATCTTCTAATGCCCCTATGCCTATTATTTCAAGCCCATTTGGTGAGGTTTTTCCATCTGATAGAGATGCTCTACTTGCAGAAATTGAAGAATTGAAAGGGTCAATTTAGACTTTAAAAGGAGATAGAATGCAAGCATACAAAAAAGTTGTATTAGATATAGTTAACCATTGGTTAACTAAGATAAATGGAAAAGTATATGATTCATACAAAGGAATTGCAAACTTAAACCAAGCATTGGTTGAGTATGATCAAAATGCATCTAGCTTGTAGGAAATCATGAATAAGTGGATGCCAAGGAATGCCACAATCAAGAAAATGGTCAAGACAGCTAGGTTTGATCCTAATAAGCCCCCTAAACTACAAAGTGTATCAGAAGTCATGGAAATCATGCATGATGTTGCCTCCTATATGATCAAGTTAGAGAAGCAGCTTAAGGAGAAGGTAGCATCCATTGATCAAGTGAAGATGAGGGTGTTACCTAGTTTTAAAGGTGATCAGAGTCAGGATAAGACATTGGAGTAGTGGAGGGTAGAATTCAATGTTGTGGGTTCAAAGGTGATTTCCCTAGTGTGTGTTGATGGTGAGTTGAAAACAGGTTCTCTAAATTCTATGTTAGATGAGTTTGTTGCATTGGAGAAACTATATGATAGTATTGGCAAGGAGTCAAAAGCAATTCCTGGTGCCCAATATGCTACTCATAATGATGAGGTGGTCAGAGTTTTGGACTCTCAATGGATAGAGGACAAGGAATTTGGAGCTTGGGAGGAGAAGTACGAAGTTGAATGATGCTTGAGTTAGCTTTCAATTGGTCATCAGTTTTCCAAGGATGACCAATTTTGGTAGTTTTCAAAGGATACTACATTTTTTGGCGTATGTAAATGGATCAAGCATCATTATTGGAAGATTATGTGTGCACACATGTGCTTGTAATTGAATTCTAATATCAAATTTTGTAATGAACACAATCTCTAAGACTATGTTTGTATTGTAATTGTCAAATTTTCTAGAAATAGTTGTTTTTAGGAGCTTAGCTGTCATACTTTGTATCTCTCCAATATAAGAAGAAATTTGTACTATGTTTTGTAATCTAGGAGAGAAGGAATAGTATCAGTAGGATATTGCACTCTCTGAAAACTTTGTAAAAGCCTTGAAATTTTGATTGATTCCAATAATAAAGGAGTAGTTCTGGGTTGCAAGTCCAATATTTTGTATGTGAGATTATTTGTTTGTACAATGCAATTTTCTATTCAGATTGAATTATATGAATAACACTCTATGTGTGTGTTATTTGTGATTGTCTCCTTAGATGTGAATTATTTTCTTTTGAATGAAGTTGCTAAGGGCTTTTGAATTCATCAATATACACTTGCTATATTGTATGTCTAATTTGTTGCATCTGTTCAAGGAATGATTTAAATTTCTTTAGATCAGATATAAGGGAAAGTATGTTGTATTAAGGGATTAATGAAGAAGAATCACATATAGTACTCTTTCTTGGGTTCATTTTTGTAAGGCAGTAGTGATATTATGAACCCCCTGAATGTGAAGTTTTGTTGTCATGAAAGAAACACATGTATGTAGGGTTTTGACTCTACTACCCTAAATATGCACCAATTTTAGGATATCTTTCAAGTCCAAGCACATAAAATCACAAAGTCAAGAATATAATTTTTTTTCTTTTGTTTGTATAATGTTTTCAAGTTTGTTGCAAGTATGTGTAGTTGGTGTTGTCATTGGTGTCAATTCTATGAGTAAGAGATGTTACAAGAGTATGAGAAGTTGGTGTTGAGTGGTTGCTATCTCTAATGCTGAAGAAGTGCTAAAGATGATGTTGATATGGTTCGGTACTTGGTTTCTAAGTGATTTTGAGAAAATTTGAATAAAATAAGAAAACAGTGTGTGATAGTGGTATTTTGCATTACAGAGTAGTGTTTTGGTTTTGCTCTACATTTCTCTTATATTGAAGATATGATTATGCAGTTTGGATATGTTGGTTAGAGGTGTTTAGAGACACTACATTTAGAATTTGGTGTGCTGGATCAATGTACAGAGGAAGATGTGTTCACCAGTGTATGAACTGTGTATTACAGAGGTGTCTGGGAGAAATGTTTTTGCTCTGCATTTCTTAGAAAAATGGTTTCAAGTCTTGCAGTTCTAGAAGTGTGCTTATAAGGTTAATATCTATCTTCAGTCAAATTTGTTCATGGTTTGGTGCTCCGGAAGCTAATTTCTTGTGTTGCAGTGCATGACAGAGATATTTCAGCATGCTAGGTAAATATGATAAGTTTGTTTGGGAGGTGAAAGTTTTTGCAGAGGAATTTGTTGGATTTCAGGATGTTTGTGGGATATTCTAGATTGTTCTCAAGCATGGTGTGTGGTCTGTGAGTCATCTTTGGTTTTGAGGAAGTGTGTACATAATTATTTATAGTGTTAACACTGGTTTGGCTGACCTTGGGTGTTTACACTAATTATGGAGGTGCTTTGATGTTTATGGAAGTGTGGTGTGGCGTGTATGAGTGGATTTAGATCCAAGATAAGGTGTGTTGTGGTCCACCTTCATTCCTTTCTACCGCGGGAATGTTTTGGTTCCAACCTAATTTGAATTTACATGGTGAAAGTGTATTGCCAACCTTGGAGAATGTTTTCAAGGTTGAAGATGGTATAAATAAGTGTTGAGTTGTTGAAGGATAAAAAGATAGATGAGCATGATGTATGTGGTGCAAATTACAAAGATATAGAGTGCAAATTTGTGCAATTCAGTGCGAGCTTTCATGTGTTAGATTATTAGATGCAGTGAGCAGAAGGTGTCTACAATTCCTTAGTAAGCCTATGGAGGTGATGATGGTGTTGTGGTGGACTTCTCTATTGCATTGAGATAGTTTTCTCCTTGTAACAATCTTCTCTATCTTCTTTTCTATTCTAGCAGTGAGCCTTCCGGTAGTGAGCCTATTATTTTTTGATGTTGATATTACTTTATCTTGTGAGCTAATCCTCACCATGTTTTTTCCCTTGGGTTTTCCACGTAAATCTGGTGTTCTCTTGTGTTTGATGTTGATTTGATTCAGTTTCTGTTATTTGGTTTCATGCTTAATCATCATAATCATTTAAGGGTTAATTGAATTGATATGGATCTAAATGTGTTTGAGGGTTTTGGAATTATAAGTTACAACTGATTCACCCCCCCCTCTCAATTGTCTTGTGCATTCAACAAAGTTGTTACATGTTCTCAGAGTTCTGAAATAGATACATATTGAGGACTTAGGTAATCTGAAATAGGATCTTTTAGACATCAATACATTGATGAGAACAATCTGCTCAAACAATATCTGGTTGTACTTAGGAGAAACTGTCAGATATTGTCATAAGGGATACCCCCTTAGGTTTAGCAGAGCTTGAAGTGTAGAGGAGAACAAGTGATTGTCTCATGTTCATTGGCCACTGAGCTGAGAGTCCTAAGCATTAAGGATTTATAGGGATAATCAGAAAATTAGTTGGGAACACCAACAGTAGCTATCTTGCTAAAATTTTCTATAAACCTCCTATAGTATCCTGCATGACCCAAGAAACTTCTAACATCAATTTGGTTTTTAGGTGAAGGCAATTGTTTAATCACTTCTACCTTGTTTTGATCTACCTTGATTCCTTCTACTGATATATGATGTCCAAGGATAATTCCTTGTTCCACCATCATAAAACATTTCTCATGGCTTAAGAAAAATTGATTCTTTTCACAACATTGTAACATTTTTTCCAGATTCTTGAGGGCTTCTTCAAAGGTATTCCCATAAATAGTAAAGTCATCCATGTAGACCTCCATACACTCATTAGCTAGATAAAAAAATGGCTAAAACAACCCTCTAAAAGGTAGTTGGAGAATTACATAAGCCAAATGGAAGGACTTTGTATGCAAAGGTTCCCCATGAGCATGTGAAGGTGGTCTTGTCCTAGTCTTTTGGTGCCACTTCGATCTGATTGTATCTACTAAACCCATCTAGGAATGAAAAGTACTTCTTTCGTGCTAGGTTATCTAGTACTTGGTCAATAAATGGCAAGGGAAAATAATAAATTTTTGTCACCTTGTTCAGCTCCCTATAATCAATGCATACCCTCCATTTTCCATTCTTCTTGGACACTATACCCAAGGGTGAAACCCACTAGCTATCTGAGATAGGGTAAATGAATCTGACTTGCAAAATTTTTTCTATCTCAATTTTTACAATGTCTTTGAGTGTAGGGTTTAATCTTCTTTGGGGTTGTCTAACATGCTTAACATCCTCCTTATATATAATGGGTGCAAATTTTAGGATTTATGCCCTTCATTTCTTTATATTCCCAAGTGAAAGCTTCTAAATGGGATATGAGAAGATCAAGAAGTGCTCCCTCTTGTTGTATTGTCAAATGAGTATTGATGTTTAAGTGTTTTCCCAGGTAAGACCATGATTTGCTTTGCAATTTGTTCCATGGATGCTCCTACCCCATATTCTGGACTCATGGTGTTAAGAAAGAAAGAATGTGGGAGTAGTAAATGAAAAGTGGCTAGGTCTATGTAGAAATTTTCTCTAAAAGGAATGACATTAGAAATGGTACAATGGGCAGCAATCAGAAGTTCTTTCCTTAAGTCTTGAGCTAATACCATTGTGTATTTTTCAATGAGGATGTGAGTTATATCTTTAGGGGTATCATAATTTATCTCCTCTTCCAATTCCCCTAAGTGTTTTGTGATGGTGACCATAGCTAAGGAAGCACTATTTTCCATGTTACTAGGTTCATCTACCCACACTTTCCTTGAATAATGTATGGATGGATTAGCTAGGGGATACAAGGAGATTTTTTTCATGTCCATGCCATTAGATATGACCATATTCCCAGTTTTAAAGTCAATAGATGTTGTTTTAGTAGCCATCCATGGCTACCTAAAATCAGAGGGTAAGCATTCCTTTGGTTCCTTGGCTCTAAGATCAAAAAATCAACTAGGATTTCCCATGATTCCACAATAATTGGGACATCAGTCAACACCCCTTTTGGAATTTCTACTAATTGATCAACCAATTGTAAATTGTGGAAGTGGCTTGAATGCATGTAAGAGCCAACTTATCCAAGGTGTGAATTGTCATGACATTTATTGCTACTCCTAAGTCAACTAAAACATTGGATATCTCTACTCCTGAGATGTGGACTATGATGACATGATTTCTAGGGTCCCCATGCTTTGGGAAGATCATTTCCCCCACTAGTAGATCCACCATTTTCCCCTCCACCTGAATGGTGGTGGGAAAGTTTTTGTTCTTGCTCTAAGTTCTGACACAATTTTGCATGATAAATTGATTTAGTTCAAGAACATCTCTAATTTCTTGAAGGAGTGGAGTTTCAATGTTTAGTTGTATGATTTATTGAAGCAGTTCAGATTCAAGATTTATTTTTATGGAACTATTTTTTGGGAAGCATGTTGTTTGAGCCATTCTGGGTATGGTGCCTATTTTTAGTCTCCAGAGCAGCTCTAGAGGTGATCTTCAGAGTTTTTCTTTTAGGAGGAACTCTAGAGTAACCTAAGGGTTGTTCTTGTGGCACTTTTTCAACTATAATCTCCTCCTGGGGTTGATGGGATGGATTTTTAGTTTCCACTTTATCTATGATTTCAACAATAAGTGGGGAGGATGATCTTGGGAGAGCTTTCCCAAAATGTATCTGGAGGTTATTCAAGTGAATAGCATTTATACCAGCCATATTTTCTTCCTCAGTCATATATACAGTTGATCCTTGTTTATTGTGTGGGTTTTCTATAGGTTGAGCTGGTAGAGGTGGTTGGCTAACTGGTTCATTTTGAGGTTGTCCTTGTGCGTTTGTTTGTCCAATTAGAAGTGCTTGTTGTTTGTTTGGGAAACATCTTAGTTGGCCTTAGAATTGTTAGTTATAGTTCTGCTGAGGACCCAACTGAGGCTACATATTATGTGGTCCAAATTGAGATGGGTGAAAGGAAGCAAGGTACATGGAACACACTTCCTACACCAATCTAATGAGGGTAAATGTATACAAATTCATTTTAATCCTTACAATTGCAGCAATGTTAAATATATAACATAAAGATTACAACAGCAACACAACACATAGAATAAGAGTTGACACAAGATGTATCATGGGGAAAACCTTTTCAGGTAAAAAACCCCACACTCTAAAACCTACACAATTTATTATCTAAAACAATAATAGTTTACAATACACTTGCAATGCAAGTTCTTCCAAGAGTCTTCAAATGTCGATTCTAGAGTTATTCCAATAGCATAATAGTACATGTAAAAACACTATTATGCAACTACAACTCCAAACTATGCAATATATAGAGATTACAAGGCAGATACTGGAAGCTTCTTGGGATAGGCATCCACCTTGGCCACATGGCCATTTTTCGACATCAAAGGACACTTGTCCAAGCTGCAAATACATCCCTTACATATGTCATACATGGCAGAGTTGACTTTCTAAGACTGGAGCACTCCATGCTAAAAATAGACTATGATAGATGCTCTTACGCATCTTCCAACTGTCATAGATTTTCCCAACATAACAACCTTAAATGTTGTAAGAGAATCTATCATACAAGACTAAATATAGTAAATTCCTCTTACAACATGTCATAGCCCAACTTGGGCACTCAAAGATGCCTTTTTGTCATGCAAAGATACTGACACTTGTCCTCACTTGTCATAGGAATCTCCAAACTTGGCTCTTACACGTCATAGATTCTATCATATGGAATATCCTCTTCAACATACCACAAGATGATAACACATGGCAAATTAGTGCCACCTCAAATGGGACACCCAAATCCATGTAGGTTTGACTTGACCATCTAAGTCACATTCCAAGTAAGATGACATGTCACCGTGCCACCTCAACTAAGTGACCAAACTGAATGTGCAAGTAAATACAATATTAGGCAATAAATAAATATACAATTAAATAAATAATGCTAGGAATTTGTGAAGTTTGAGACACCTTAATGCCCAACAATGGGAACTGTTGTGGCCAATGTTGATTGGTCCAAGGTTGGTTTGGCCACTATTGTTGTTGCCACTACTGGTTTTACTAGTATTTTTCTGATAAATTCTATTGGTTATTCCCCCAATTTGAAGGGCCCCTATAAGAAGCTTGAGTTGGATATTGGTTGTAGGGAAAATGACCAACTTATTTCTGTCCTACATAGTTCAACTCCTCTTCCATTTGAACATTCTTTTTAGTCAACCTCTTCAAAGCTGGGAGTTCATCACAGTGGTTAGTAGGATGCTCTTTATTACAGATCTAGAAGATCTCAAATCTATCCAAGGGGTGTTCTCTTAAAAGGTGTTTATTTATGCACCTAGGACCGTAAATTGATAGGGGTTCACTGGTTCTATTTTTTTCCTGAATCCCATCTAAAGTGGTATTCAGTTGAACTAGAATGTCTATCTTCAGGTTTGCAAACTCTTCCATTAACTTTCCTATATCATCTTTTCCTTTGAGATACCTTGGTGCTCTTACTCCATCTTGTGTCCTTGAATAGTTTATACAAAAATTCTCAATTGTAGGCATATCCATCTTGTTTATATTCCCCCTTCCCATTAGATCTAATGCTTTCTTTGATTCCTTATCTAACCCTCTTATGAATAAGGTTTTGGCCATATTGTGTGCTATAGGGTTGCCATACCTTCTAAGGGAAAAATTGAATCTATCCAAGTAGCCTTCTAAGATTTCCTCTGCTTTCTGCTTGGTTCTAAACAACTCTCTTTTCTGTCATTGATTCTGCAGTAGTCCTAGTATTTATCTAGGAACCATGTTTCCATTTATTCCCATGAGTGTATAGAATCTAGGGCCAAGCCCATGAACCATCTCATGGAAGAATCCTTTATTGTAGAAGGGAAAAGTTTTATCTTTTAGTTGCCAGATCCATAGTCATATGTTTGACTTAATACTTTGAATTCAAGAAGGAATTGATCTGGATTCTTAGAAGGGATTCCCTTGAATGTTGGAAGATTTGAAGGGGAGATGTTTTTAAAAGGTACATTTTCCTCAAGGTTGAGGACTATGGGATATGAAAAAGTCCTTGCATTCTCCTATAGAGGATTTAGCTGATCATTATTGTTCCCCATGATCAATGGATCTTCTTGTGGTGCTTCTTCTTCCCAAAATTCAGGTTGAGCTTCTTGTAAGGTGGATCCTTTTAGCAAATCTATTTGGTGTCTCTCCTGTAATTCTTAGATGTATTCTGAGAGCATAAAGTGTTGAGGGCTTGTGGAAATATTTGGGTTTTGTGTGATTTCCAGGGTAGATGTTAGACGATCTTCCTCTTCAACAATATTTTGACCTACCCCACTGCTTTCACCTATAGGTTGTGGTTGGCATGTTTGTTTGATATATCTACCTCTTGAGTCTCTAGTTCTAACCATACATAATTTTTTTAATCCTAATTGGGACTGTTTACTATAGTTGCTACTAACACAAATGTCCCCAGCAATGGCACCAAAAATGACAAGGGTCATTGTGTTGATAACTGAGAGGGGGGGTGAATCAGTTATCTTAATTATTTTTGCTTTCTGAACTTTCTTAATAATTAGTGCAACATCAATTCAAACAAGTAAACACAACCATGAAATAGAGATACACATGACACAATATTTTTGACGTGGAAACCCTGTTAAGGGAGAAAACCACGGGGTGATTAACCCAAGATTGTATTCTCTGTTGGAAGAATGGAAGTACAAAATGGCACTTGCTAATTAGGGCTCACTGCCTGAGCACACTGCTCACAAGAGGCACACTACCTACAAGAGACGCACTATCTACAATTTATAAAGAGTGTAATACAATACTTGAACTGATAAGGAGCATCAACATATGCTGGAGTTCAGTTCTGGTTAGGCTCTGTATACTGATCTACTGCACTTCATCTTTCCTCTTCTTTTATGCTACTCTTCTTTTACATACTAGATCTTCCTTTCTACTTTTATTCAGCTCTACTACTTTTCTTTGTACTTCACTAACAACCACGCCACTTCTCATAACAAAATCTATCTTGTATATATATCCGCACAAGTGATTTCATCACCTTTCTAGTCGGCACCCGGAATAGTCAATATTTTGCCTAAACTCTGATCTGTCGGCTGAATCCTTGCTTACCAAGTAATACGGATCAAGGATATACTTGTGGAAATCATTAATCATGTCAGCCAAATATAATTCATGCCTTCATAACATTTACCAACATCAGTAACACATCTAGAATAATGTTTGATGTTCTGCCAGTCAGTTCTTCCTCTGTTCACACTGTCACTTGGGAACCCGATACTCAAGCATTCATATCTCTTTATCCTTTCCACACCAGAGGCTCAAACCTTGGAATCTATCAGTCAAGATACTCCTCTTGACTTCCCCAAATCTGTACTTCACTAAGATACTTCTACTGAGAGATCCGGACCTGTCTGTCAGACCTTACTAACTGCTCTGTTCTTGCTTACCGGACCTCAACACTTCTTCAATCTGACTTCCGGTGAGGACTTATCATGCATTGCGGATGTGTGGGATAACCTTTGTTGCCATCAATGACAACATTCATGAATCCATATAGTGTCTCTTGCCAACAATCTCCCCCTTTGGCATTGATGGCAACACTTGGTGAAAAATGACTAAGTGTTTACACTATGCTCCCCCTTGGTTGATGCTCTATTTTTATATACATTTTCTGGAGCTCCCCCTTAGTTGGATTCCTCATTTTTCACTGCTCTTCACTCCCCCTTTGACATCAATGGAAAAGGGTAGGGTCCGCATATCAAA
Source organism: Cunninghamia lanceolata (assembly GCA_027924645.1). Classification (NCBI taxonomy): domain Eukaryota; kingdom Viridiplantae; phylum Streptophyta; class Pinopsida; order Cupressales; family Cupressaceae; genus Cunninghamia; species Cunninghamia lanceolata. The sequence goes on along the minus strand of BSBN01001051.1, from coordinate 633,455 downwards.
ACTTTCAAAAATTCAACTATACTTAGCCGCATAAGTATATACATATGGCATACTTACATATACTAAAGTATGTCTGCAAAAGTTGTCTTCAATTGAATAAATTCTGTAGCCCAACTTTGCTTCATTCTGTCCAAAATTGAAATATGACCGCTCAACAGGAAAGCAAATGCATTTGCCCTTTTTAGATCTATTGGATCATTGGTCTGGGCTGTGTTTTGAGCTTCACTTATGGCCTCATGCATGGCCTCTAACTTAGGGATAATGATCCTTCTAAGTTCACCCATCTGGCTAATTATGGTCTTCCTTTCCTTCTCAAAATTCTTTATTGCATTTGTGATTGCAATAGTTTGACACTCTTGATTTACTACGGAGGATGAGAGAGGATCAAAACTTTGAGACAAACTTAATAGTTTATCCTCTTGTTCTTTTACTTTCCTCTCAATATCTTTGGTCACTATGGGCCAAGATAAGCAAAATTTGTACATATTTCTGCCATCTTTAAGAGCATTTTCCAAGCTCTTTATCCCAATATCCATAACTTTCCTATCATTTGTTATCAGACCCTGTACTTCAAAGAATCTCTTATCCAAAAACTCCTTCCGAACCTTTTCTTCAGCTGACTTCTCTAGAGAATCAAAATGTGTGCTAACACTATTGACTAGAGTTTTGAGATTACCGAAGGAAGAGACTGTGGGATCCTTTTGAAAAGATGGCATGATCTTTTCCAACACTCTGGATGCTGCCTCTATAAGCTCACAGTCTTCCATGTGAGATTTCAGTAGTTTCTCTTTGACCTTTGCATTTGCAAATGAAGCTATTTTCATTGTTTGCATTGGAGATAGAGAGTCAAAATTTAATGGCCCTTTTAATAGTTCCAGTTCATCAATCTCCATAGTTTCTTTTGTCAAAAAGTCCTTGACTGATTCTGCAGTGTCTCTTGCCGGAGACAGATTTTTCTTTTCTTCTGTAGTCACAGAACTGTCTTTTGGAGCTTTCTCTCCTTCTACATTCTTATCACTGGCATCTTCTTTTCCCTTTACCTCTTCTTCTTTCTCCTGTATTCTTTCTTCTCCTTTAGATCCGGAGACTATAGGGGAAACCGGAGGAGAAATGTTAGTCTATTCAAGGCCCACCTCTTCTGTCATTTTCTCAGTAGATTCTTCTGCAACATTTGTAGTCGAGGGGTCAGAACCCAAGTCCTCTATAATTAGGAGATTAAATCTTTTGATGGCTTTTCGGAGGATCTCTTCTGTGTCCTTGGCTACCTTGTCAGTCTCACAAAGCATAAGTTGATTCATCCTTACAATCTTTGAATACCATATTCATTATCTTGGGGTTGATTGAAGGATATAGCTGAATAGCTATTTGTTCCCGAATTTCTAGGTCTTTGGCTTGGGCATTGTTCTTTCTTATTTCTAGTTCCTTCTCCAAGCTTTTGGGGATCAGAGATATAATTTCAATGAATGCTTTGTTGTAGATATTTAGGTACCTGACTGTGGCATCTTGCAATATCTTCTGATCTGCTTCACCATAATCATCATAGAACTCAACCATTCGCTGAAGATTTCCATCCACTGTGACTGATTTGATTATGTCATCAATGTGAAGAGTGGGTTTTTCAACATATTCCTCTATCTTTTCTTCTTCCTTCTATCCGGTAGAGGGTTGACCGGATGTTTTCTTCTTTTTCTTCATTTTCCTGATTTCTTCATCAAATTTAGTCTCCTCTTCATCCCTTTGACTAGCATAAGCTCTTGTAGCTTTTGCCTTTGTTCTTTTCTCTCCTTTGCCAGATGATTTTGCTTCTGGTTCTGATGTCCTTGAGCCTTTGGCAGTGGTAGGTGCAGATCTCTTTGATGATCTGGTCCGGGTGGAAGGTTTTGCCAGAGCACTTTCCTCATTTTTCTTTTCTGCCTTCTTCTTCTCTTCCTTAGCCCTTTCCTTCTTTTTCCTGTGGGCATCAAGTGCCTCCTTTGAGATGCCAAGGCCTTTGGCAACATTTTCTACTTCTTTTCTCACCTTCCTCTTGATCTCTGGTTCTCTGAGTTCCACATGAATCTTTACCCTCAACTCCTCAAAGGTTCCAAACCTTTCTGCCTTTGGATCCTTTGGCTGACTTAGCATGTGTTGAACATGCAGCTCCACAATTTGTTCATCAACTTCATACCCCATGGGCATGATCCATACAGTTCTTGGTTCTACTACCTCCATTAGACACTGATCAGTCTCTACCATAAAACATACTGTGTCTTTGTATTTCTCAACAAGAGACTAGGGAATCCTTTATCTTGCTTGTATCATGTTCTAAAAATTCTTGAAATATCCCCACAGGGCTGTATTTCTTGCTTTGGCATCCCCAAGCCCATGCAAATAGTCTCTGATCTGAATTGCTACCAGTTTGTCATTTTGCCATACCCATCCATTTGATCCGGGTAGCTCATTCATGAAGTAGAAAAATAGGCATAATATTAGTCCACCATATTTAAAAGAGTTCTTCTTGTCCTTTTTGATCTTCTGTATGTTTTCCATTAATTGGCTCAAAAGAAGTTCACAGAGATCATATTCTGCATTCTTTCTCAGCATCTCATAGGCAGTATATACTGCAGTTCTGGATATTGAATTCTCCCTACTAGAGTGATATATCTTGTATCCTATTATCATAGATGCAAACTTGATATTCGGGTCAGTAATATCTTCAATGGTCATTGCCCTCTTATCAAATTTTGATCTGGTGGCCTTAGTTACAATGTTGTTTTTGATAGATTTGAGGATAGGTATTCCTCCGGAGGAGTGTAAACTAGTTACTACCCTAATTGCTTCCTTGGTGATCTTGCAAGGTCTGTTAAGCCATAGAAAGTTGTCATGTACCCTACTCAACACATACCAAACCAATTCATCTTCTTCAAAGCAAGGGAAATGAATGAACTGATCAAAATGTTTCTCCTAGATACCCTTATATTCTGGTTTAAGCTCAAAAGCATCGTCTATCAATTGTTTGTGATAGATATCTCTTAGTTTGAATTCCCCAAACTCTTCAACATTTGCGTGTATGTAAACCCTAATATCTTCTGTGTGCAAAACACCTTGCGGTACACTAGAGAAGCCTCCTAGGGGATCTACCTCCAAGGATTTGTATGGATGCTTCTTAAATATGGGGCGAGGTCTATCAGAAATCTTTACTATATTCGAAGTAGCCATCATCAAGGAATCTTACTGAGAAATATCAAGAACGAAGAATACCTTTTACGCTATTTAGGGCACACACGAAGAAATCTGGATTGAGTTGTATGAAGAATCGTCTTGATCTTTGGGGGAAGTAGTTGCAGAGCTCCTTTTCTCTTTTCTTCAAATGTGAGTGTACAAATGATGAGTGAATGAACTCTTTTATTTCTGAGAAGCCCTAATTTTCATTCTGCAATAAATGTGCAACCTAATTCATTCCGGTTAGCCTTGTTTACCTTATTCAGAGACAAAACCTTTCCAGATCACTGAGATAGATTTTGAAGTTATTCTAGGAGAGTAGTGATAATCTATCTTCCTTTCATTAGTTATTTGATCTATTTGCAGATCAAGACACCATAGTTTGAATCATACCAAACCAAACTTGTAGGGAATCTATTTTTACCGGAAGACTATTTTACCAGATCAATTCTTGGTAGGATTAGATTCTTCAAATCTTCTTGTGGATCTCTCAAATCTTTACCATACCCTTTTAGATGTTTCTTGTATGACCCCTTTTAATCCGCAGCTCTCCTTGTGCCAGTTCCAGCACCAATTGACTGGCTGGGGGAACAAGGTTTTCTTTATGTCTCCCCCTGAGCTAGAGCTCACTTTTTAATTTTCAGAAGGAATATTAACACCAGAGTCTAGTGCGGATCCATCCCCTACATTCTCTATACTCTTCTTCAACCAAATCTTGTACATCTCACTTTGAACTTCATCCGCATTTACTTTTTGTTTTCCCTTATCTTGATTCTGATTATAATATATCGGACCTCTTTTATCCTGATTCTTGCTTCTACAGAATTTTGCTATATGACTGGATCTATTGCAAATTTGGCAAAAAACATGTCTTTGCATATTTGATTGATATCCTCTTGATCTTCATTGATTAGCCATATGACCCATTCTATTGCATGCAAAGCATCTACCATTGAATGAATTGTTCATTTGCATATTTCTGCATTCATGAGATTTGTGACCATACCTTTTGCAATTGAAGCACTGTCTAGAGAAGGATGTATTAGTCTGATTCATTCTCCTTCTGCACTGATTAGCTTTATGACCAAAGTTATTGCAGTTGTGGTAGTATCCATTGAAGGATGGATATCTTTGAGCATTAGGTTGTCTTATCAGAGGACTTCTAGGCCTGTTCCTTGGATTTTCTGATCTAAAATTCTTCTGACCGGATCTGAAGCTTTCTCCTTTCTCATATCCCAAACCACACTTGTCATCTACCCTCTTTTGGCTTTGAAGAAGAACTTCAAGTTGGGCAGAACTTATCTTGAATTTCTCTTTATATTCATTTGCTGTTTGAAGATCCCTTTTGAGAGAGACAATTTGATCCTCAAGTTTTTCTTCATTATCTTTAGCATCTTCAAGATTAGATTCAAGATGTCTGATAATTCTATCCATCTTGTGGCAATATTCTGATTTCTCCTTGAGAGATTGTCTTAGATTATCTTCAGTTTTTCTTTTCTCTTCAATCTCTTGGGTAAACTTTATAACTCCTGATTCCATTTCATGTCTTACCATAATGATTTCTTTTGATAGCTTTTCACCTTCAGATCTTCATTTGCATCATTTGCTTCACCTTGACTTGCTAATTGCTGAAGTAGCTCCTTTCTCTTTTTCATAGAGAGACTTAATTTGTCTTTTAGTCCTCTCATGAAATCATTAGCCTGTTTGAGTCTTTCCTTTAATTCATTGACTTCAGAGTTTGACTGCTCAAGATCATCAAGGGCAGTCTTGAGTTGCTCTCTTAAACCATATGCATCCATTTGGATTCTTAGATCTTCCTCAAGCTATTAGAATCTATTTAGGAGGAACTTGGCTCTGATACCAATTGTTGATAACTGAGAGGGGGGGTGAATCAGTTATCTTAATTATTTCTACTTTCTGAACTTTCTTAATAATTAGTGCAGCATCAATTCAAACAAGTAAACATAACCATGAAATAGAGATACACATGACACAATATTTTTGATGTAGAAACCCTATTAAGGGAGAAAACCACGGGGTGATTAACCCAAGATTGTATTCTTTGTTAGAAGAATGGAAGTACAAAATGGCACTTGCCAATTAGGGCTCACTGCCCGAGCACACTGCTCACAAGAGGCACACTGCCTACAAGAGATGCACTGTCTACAATTTATAAAGAGTGTAATACAATACTTGAACTGATAAGGAGCATCAACATATGCTAGAGTTCAGTTTCAGTTAGGCCCTGTATACTAATCTGCTGCACTTCATCTTTCCTCTTCTTTTATGCTGCTCTTCTTTTACATATTAGATCTTCCTTTATGCTTTTATTCAGCTCTACTGCTTTTCTTCGCACTTCACTAACAACCATGACACTTCTCATAACAAATCTATCTTGTATATATATCCGCACAAGTGATTTCATCACCTTTCTAGTTGGCACCCGGAATAGTCAATATTTTGCCTAAACTCTGATCTATCGGCTGAATCCTTGCTTACCAAGTAATACGGATCAAGGATATACTTGTGGAAATCATTAATCATGTCAGCCAAATATAATTCATGCCTTCATAACCTTTACCAACATCAGTAACACATCCAGAATAATGTTTGATGTTCTGCCAGTCAGTTCTTCCTCTGTTCACACTGTCACTTGGGAACCCAATACTCAAGCATTCATATCTCTTTATCCTTTCCACACCGGAGGCTCAAACCTTGGAATCTATCAGTCAAGAGACTCCTCTTGACTTCCCCAAATCTGCACTTCACTGAGATACTTCTACTGAGAGATCCGGACCTGTCTGTCGGACCTTACTGACTGCTCTGTTCTTGCTTACCAGACCTCAACACTTCTTCAATTTGACTTCTGGTGAGGACTTATCATGCATTGTGGATGTGTGGGATAACCTTTGTTGCCATCAATGACAACATTCATGAATCCATATAGTGTCTCTTGCCAACACATTGTACCTTAGCTTTTAATCATATTTATTTGTCAAATCCAGGGTTGTGTCCATGGCAATTTGTAATAGGAACTAGCAATTAATAGTCCTTAACTAACTACTGAAATGAAACTTTCCTATTGAATCAAATTCATACTTCTAACTATCTATTGTGAAGGAAACCTAATCTAGGAATTGAAATAGTACTTTTCTTGAAATGATATATTTGATTAGAAAAGTTGAAACTATCATCAAAACATAAACAAAACTAAATTTACAAGAATCTAATTTATTCTATGAAAGCAAGAAAAACTAAATTAAGGAATCAATACATAAGAAAGCAATAAATAATATTAGCCTTCCTTATATCAATGGGAGTGGACCCTTGCTGCACACCTTCAAAACTAAAGGCTAAATAGAGATTTCATAACACAAGAAGATAAAAGAACCACCTTCCTTAATCTAGTATTTCAAAATATTGTATATTCAAAATATATGTTTCTAAAACTATCTAAACTATGTAAAAACCAACCAAAAACTATATCTTATTCTACTATATCCTTCAATAAATATTAGTTTGTTGTTGATATCGTATCTCTAGAGTTTACCATCTTTACTCTCAATTCATCTTGAGATGCAAAAGATCTTTTATTCTAAAACTAAACATTCAACTACCTCTATAAAATTATAACCATGCAGAACTTAAAGAGGCCATAATAAAAAAGGAATTAACTTTAAAACAATGAACTACCAGAAGTCCCTATCTAATGTAAAATCAAATGACAATTGTACTCTGTACCCTCTGAACCACTGCAGTTATCTCCTCAAAAACCTTGGCCTTGATGTGTGGAATTCCGTAGCTTCACAATAGCTCTAGAGATTTTGTGTAACTCCAAAGACTTTGTGTAGTTACCAACAGTTCCAGAGATCACCATATGCATCTCTAAGACACATCTTCGGAGGTCTTTGTGCTCAGAAACCATTCCTGTCCTGCCACTCTAACTCCAGAGATCCTCCAACCATCTTGGAAAATGTTGGAGTGATGTGTAGTGTATCTTTTGCTCAACTCCGAGGATAGTTAGGAACATCTCCGGAGTTTCAAAAATACCTTCTTCATCTGATAGATAGATACATGTGATAAAAATGAGACATTTCTAGATAATTATGTCATTTTAAATCCAAAAAATAAGCCTTCTTATCACAACAGTAACTTCAGCATTTCATCTTTTATTAACATAATTAAACAAGATTCCACAACTTTCATAGTGTAATTAGCAGATCAAGAGGTGCATGAAAAGGGGAAAAAGGGAACAAAAATGTGTGTTTGGATGAGTGCTACCTGCCCCTCATCACATATCCATTAAATAAGCTAAACATATAGCTACTAGTAGACCTTTAGTTTGCAATATCCCTTGACCAATTTGAATCCACATAACCCTAAATATCTAATAAGCTATAATGTCCCCTTCTAGTAAGCCAAAATTTCCTCAACCTTGCACACAATTTCAACTTGTAAAAGAGAACATTGGTAATCAATTCATCTTTATAATATCATCTTATTGCAATTAGGGTTAATAACCATTTATAAATATCAATATCACGTTCATATACCTTTCACATTTCCCTTTAAGGTTAGTAAATTTATAATCATAATCCATATTAAATTCATTACAAAAATACATTTCACATTTCCTCATATATGTTAAATATATGTTCCATGGTTTACCTCGGGAGAGACATTCATGAGCCTAAACATTAATCAGACCACTCACCCAATATGAGAGAGCGCGTTGAGACATCACAAGACTCATAGCCATAGGCCCAAGGGCTTCACGCTACTCCTGGTGATACTTCACCCTTGGCTCAGAGGGGTGATATCTCACTAGTTTGAGGCAAGGGTTTCTCCCCTTGGCTCAAAGGGGTGATATCTCACCAGCTCAGGGTCACCTATCGTTAAGCCATTTCTAATATCTAGGTCTTACACAACCATAAGTTCAAGGACTTCATGCTACTTCCGGCAATACTTCACCCTTGCCCTAGGTCTAAGGGCTTCATGCTACGGCTGACAATACTTCACCCTTAGCTCAGAGGGGCAATACTTCGCCAGCTCGAGTGCTAGACTCTAGCCACTTCCCTAACCAATAGTCCCATATTTATAGAGTGTGTAGGTGGATTAATAATGAGGCCTCTATTCTCATCCTGGGTACTCCATGATTGTGAATTACACTTATAAGAATTATCTTTACTATCTCATGATTGCATTTCCATTACTTGGCAATATTCAATATGCTTCCTTTAGGAATAACATTTATCATATAAGCATTCTTATGGGCTTAGTGTTCTTAGGCTATTCATTCTTATCATCAACATGAGCATCTTCATGTCACTAGGATTATAAAATTCTCATCCTATGTTCTCAATTTCAGTTTATTAATTCTATTTTAATCTTTCAATACATTCATATACTTATTCATTCCATGATAACTTATTCCCTTTATGACAATTGATTCTATACTTATTTGTTCTAAGATACATCTCACTTTACTTTGGCCTTTTACTCTATGATTATACATATTCCTAATATTCATTTTATATTTCCTTTTTTATACATTTATTGATAGCATTTGTTCTATTTATATGCATTCAACTTAATCATTATTAGTTGTTATCATTCATCTTATTTTTGCATTAGAAATTTTTGTGATAAGATATTATTTGAGTAAGGAACATACCAGATATGGACAATTGCTCTTATTAATATTGGCTGATATGATACTTTTGTTGATCCAATTCTTGTATTGGCTGAAAGACCAATTTGCTGCTGTTGAATTGCTTTGTGATCAGAATATGGATTTACTGTGCTGTTTGAATGAAGTTATGGATGCTGATGACAAGAGCAGTCCTTTGTTGTTTTCTAGCTTTCTTTTCTTATTCCCTTTGATGCTTGTATATTTAATGGTGTTGATTGATGTTGATATGTTCCCCCCTAGATTGAATGTTTCCTCAAACAATATATATGTCTTCATGCTCTTGTAAAGGGATACATCCCTTATGATTGCACCCTTTTAACATGACAAAATTACTTATATAATAACCACTGTCTATATAATTGTTGACTTTCATTTACTAATGCTTAATTGATCGCTGCCTTTATCATTGCCTTTAGTTACATATATATCGTATTTGTTGTTTTTCATACTAGTTGATAAGCTTGGTTTTATTAATAACCGCTGCCATCATACACCTAATGGCAGCCTTTGCATCTTAATAATACTATTTGTATATTATATATATTAGATATTAATATATTATATATTATAATAATGTTTATATAATATATATTGATACTTATATTATCAATATAATAATTTATTATATTATATTAGAATATTTATAATATAATATTTAATATTGAATTAGAATAATAATTATGAGGATATAATAATCTTTCTTGTTAATTGATTTAAATAAATATTACTTAAATATATTAAAAATATTCGTTTTATAATAAGGATAATTGATTTACTTAATATGTGGACATGACATGAGCATTGTAGATATCCTTAGGTCTCACCTCCCTAATAACATATGGAGTAATTTTAAGTACCCATAAATATTTGAAGACCCTCTTCACTACATCCCATTTAGGATTATTCATAAAATAGCTCAAGAATCCCATTGCTTGGGCAATGTTTGGTCTAGTGAAAATCATAGCATACATAAGGATCACAACTATAATAGCATAGGGTACATCACTCATGTCCTATATCTCTATAGATGTCAAAGGACACTACTGAAATAAAATTTGTATTCCCATAGAAATTGGAACACTCACTTGTTTATTGTTGGTCATAGTTAAAAGTTGCAAAATAAAGTCAGCACACTTCCTCTAACTCAACCAAAGTTTTTTGTTATCTCTATCATGTCTAATCTTCATCCCTAAGATAAAATTAGTAGATCCTAAGTCTATCATTTCAGACTATGATAAAATCTATAATTTCAAGTCCCTAATCATACCCTTATCATTACCAAATAATGATGTGTCATCAACATACAAAGTGAATAATAAAATGATCATTGGTCCATTTATAATAAATACAATGACTAGATTTAGACTTAATAAATCCCAACCCTAAAAAATAAGAAATAAACTTTTGGTACCATATTCTAGGAGACTATTTGAGACCATAGAGGGATTTCTTCAATTGAAAAACCAACCTTTTCTTACCCTTTTCAATGTAGTGCTCTGGCCATGACATATATTTATTCCTCCAAGTCACTATGCAAAACAACTGTCTTCATAGCCATCTTCTCAACCTCAAAGTAAAATGCAACTCCACAAGACAACAAGAATCTAATGGATGTCAACTTAGAAAAAAACAAATCTCACCAAAATCAATTCCATCAACCTGAGAATGTCCTTTCATAACCAATTATTCTTTTTACCTTCTAACACTACCATCTAGATAGAAGTTCTTGAGAATTTTTTAAAACCTATTTGCATCCAATAGGTTTTTGACCATCAAACAACTAAATCAAATACCATGTATTGATTTTTTCAATGAATCTATTTCCTTTTCCATGGCCAACTACTAGGATTCACTATCATTCATTTGCATTGACTCCTTCACAGTTCTAGGCTCATCAGTGTTAGTATTCAAAGTAAAAATGCATCTACAATTAATTGGGATATACCTTTATGGTTGTTGTCTCTACCAAGTGGACCTCCTCAAAATTTGAGGTGGAGGTTCTTCCTCCTTGGAGCTCAAAGAGCTCTTAGTACTATCTTCATCTAGTCCATATGATATTTTGGTTCATCATTTGGTGCAACCTTCTCAATCTTTGGCTATAGTTATGCAACTAACTTAGCATCATCCTCCAATTCCTCAACTATTGAACTAGACAAAATCTCCTTTAAGATTACATTTTGAATGTGTATAGTCTTTCTAATTATAGGATTCTAAATTTTGTATCCTTTCACACCTTCACTATACCTAATGAAGATACACTTAACAACTTTGTAGTCTAACTTAGACCTCCTTTATTTTGGGACATGAACTTATGCCTCGCAATAAAACACATAGATATGTTGAAGTGAGGGTTTTTTTCCATCCAAACCTATTGTGGGGTGTCAACATGAAAGAGTGAGTCACCTAGGATAAGCTAAAATCAATCTAACCTACCCAATTCACAAATCCAAGTGACATCTAGATTAAACCAAATAGAAATGCACAAAATCTAACTACTATTGCACCCTATCTCTATGCATTCCTATTGATATGTCCTATTTGATAATATACTAAGCTATGTGATGTACTTAATTAGCTAATGTGAGTGCTCAGATTGACACAATTTCTTTGCATTCTAGTTGCTTGTTCAAAATAAAGGGAAGAGGCTAAATTTATAGATTTTTGGAGGTGAGGATGGAGGGCTAGGATTGAATTGAAGGATCAAAGGCTCAACTTGCTTGACGATCCTCAAGAAAGGAGAATTGGACAAGTATCATGAGGAGGTTGGATGAGGGAATTGCTCCAAGATTCAAGGGAACATCAATGGATGAAATTGAGTGGTTGAATAGATGGATGGCTAGGATTGGGTAGGTGTATGACATGTAAGGCTTCATTTATGAAAAGGTATAGTTTGGATTTTGTGAGGAATTTAAAATTAGGAGGAGATGACAAGTGTAATTTAAAATTAGATGAATAGTGGATGAATAGTGCCACATGGAATTTAAAATTCCATGAATAGTGACACTTGGAGTGGAAGAAAAGAAATAGGACAAATGTACACTTTTTGGAAGATTTGCCCATGCTTCCAAAGTACCACTTGTCATGTACATGCATGTACATTGAATGACAAGTGGACTTATAGAAACATGGGGAGATGTAATTGTGAGTTAATTTTAATTAACCCATGTGCACATGATCAAGAGAAAAATAATGATGATTACTAAAAGTAATCAAAAGTGGACAAAATAGGGACTTAAATTGTTAAGGGAAATTATGCGTGAATATCAATGATATCAATAATACCCATAACTCAACGAAATATAGAAAAATAGAAGATCTAAAACAATGAACAATACCTCAACAAAACCTCTTTACCTCATGGCTTTCATTGATGGCCTATCACAAATGATCTTGTCTATGAATATGGCCCTCAGAAGGTACACTTCCTTACTACTCCAAGATGTCAAGTGGGAATGGCTGTGGTAGTTTATTGCAATGAAGATGAGCTTCACAACAATGGTAATTGTGATATGGTAACAAGTTGATCGCAAGAAAATGGAATGACTTGAGTGTCAAAGGCATGCTATAATTCCTGTAGAGTAACAATACTAAATGCTTGGATGAATGAGATGGAAGAATGGGGTTCAATTTATAGACTCATGAGAGAGAAGATCAACGGTATAGAAAGAATGAGAAGATCAACGGTTGAGAAAGGTTGAGAGAACGTGCGTGAATAGAAAGAAGACAAGTGTCACACAAAAGCTATTTTGAGTTAACTATTTTTTTCTTTTATTGAAGATAAGATATGCTGTCATAAATTAGAAAGCTTTTTTTCTATTTTGGGAGTTTTTGATAAAAACAAGATAGAATCAATTAGTTAACTCATAATTTGCTTTTGCATGATTTGAGAGGAATTAAATAATAAATTATTTAATTTTGTGTGCATGAAGAAGAATTTTTATTTTTGGAAGATTTGGAAGATTCTTAGAAGATAAGAAAGAAAATTAAATAAATAAATTTATTTAATTGCTGTGCATGATTTGGAAGAATAAATAAAATATTTGATTGTATTTTATTTTTAGAGATTGAGAGGATTTAAATAAATTTGATTGATTTATTTAAATTTGGAGGAAGAAGTGACTTAATTAAATAATTAAGAATTATTTAATTGTTTGGAAGAACTTAATTAAATAAAGGATTTTATTTAATTTTGATTTTAGAAGAGGTAATTAAATATTTTGATATTTAATTAATTTAGAGGAATATGAATCGAATAAATAAATTTGTTTATTTATTTATTAATAGAAGAATTAGAATGAAATAAATATTGAGAATATTTATTTACACCGAGTCGTGTCATTTTTAGGTGTATACATTTTGCCCCTCTTTGATGCAATGCAGTTTACAGCGTTGCTTCAAAGAATAAGAATTTCTGATAATGATACATGCCCCAATTTGCCCCTGGTACAAGTTATGACGACAAGATGCCCCCTCGGGAGATTGGACGGGAAGAAGGGAGAAGGACGTGAGACAGACAATCTCACGATGAAGAAGGGGAAAAACATGTTAGAATGAAGAAAAATAGGTCATAGTTCAAAGAAACAAGCTTGGGAAGTAGTCATGGTCACCACACAGCTAGTTAGGGTACACTTGCTATGTATAGGAGTTGGGTCCACAATCCTAGTCATTTGCACACTTGGCTTTTGTTGATTGGTCCTTGAGAGCTTAGGAAAGCATAGGGGCATAGAGTAGTTGAGACAGATATGGATATTCCATGCGAGGAGCACCGCTTTGAGCAAGTCTGACAGTTCAATCAACCAGCGGAGGCAGGACCACCAGTATGTAGTTCATAAAAACTCACCTAGGGTCATTTATTAGTGCAATAAATGCTAGGGAAAGGCTAACTAGGATAGATGCGCCGATCTACGTTTCGGCGCATATGCACTCTGAAATCGTGCATATGATATGGTTTAATGCATTTACGATATGAAACGATGCATGTACAAGTTCTGCGCATATACGGTATGGGTTGGCGCATGCATGAGGAACCAGTGCATTTGATATGGAAAGCGGCGCATATGTAGAAGCCACGCATAGGACAGCTATTCTAGCACATGCATGATAAAACTGTGCTTTTGATATGGAACTGCACATGTACTCAAATTGGCTACGCATTTTCCAGAAGTGGCGCATTTACTGTGAAATGGTGCATGTACCTGTTACCTAGATTTCACTACTAGCTCAATCAGGTTGAGTTTCCAGTTTTGAAGGAGAGAAAAGATACATTTTATTTCTGCTGCGTTATACCCATGCACATATTTGATACAAATTGAGATTAAATTATATTGTTGCATTTAGATGATTTTTAGACTTAAGAAATTGTACAAATCTTTTCAAAGATCAGCAATTTGTATTGAAAAAATAAGTGTATAAGGTCTCACACAAGCCATGAGACTAACTGCTTCATTGCAAATGAAAAAAGACAAAGTATACATTTATAAAAGAGCTAAAAGGCAAATATGCATATGAGGTAGGGTGACTCGTCATTGCCTGAATGACGAGCCTTCATGCTGTTGCCATGTCTTGTGTTGTCCTAGATTGTCTGTGTGTCCCGCATCCAACTGTTGTCTCCTTGCTACCCCTAGTCATCTGCATAAAATTTTGGAACACTGGTGTTAGAGCAATGATGGGGCATCATACATCATATGATATACACCTATAAATATACAATTTGTTTTTTTCAGATGCAGTAAACCAGTTAGTGTCACATAAACTTTTGAGAAGACAAATCAAGTATATCGACTGCAAGTCCTTGTTTTTCTTAACATGTTTGCTTCATGTGCAAATACAGGTGTAATTATGTTTCTGTTTGATCCATCAGTTACATTATGAGTAGAGGAAGTGTGGCTCCCATAAGGGTTGAGCCCAGCTCATAGTCCTTACGGAAACATTTCATATGCCATATACAAATGTAAGACAAACTGCCAGGAGGGTGAAGATAGTCATAAGAGAACTTACAAAAAACAAAGATGCAAAGTCACAGGAAGTGCATGAGTGCTACAACAAGAAGACAATGGTATATACAATAGGGAATAGGGACAATCATGTCATTGACCATAGCATCAAATAGTTTAGAATGGTTAAAATGACTGTCAAATAAATCCATCCATCAAAGGTAAACTAGAAACATCTTGTGCTCAGAATGACCAAATGGACAGCAGTCAACTATCAATAGATAGAGCAGCAAACTAGTTTCAAACACAGCAGCAAATAGAGCAAAAAAGATAAGAGATATAGCAAAAAGACAGTCATAGAAAGAGATGAACAACAATAAGTGTTGTCATAGCATATAGGGAACAGTATACTGTCATAATAAATGAACAACAATTAACTGTCAAGAGGTTTCAGTCATAATAGGATAGCATATACAAGTGCAGTCACCATGAAAATAATAGTCATAAAAGACATTGGAAAGGTGCATGAGATGGAGCAGCAAAGTATGATGTAACAACAATCATCAACGGTCAGAAAAGTGCAGCAAACAGTAGTCACAAGCAACAGCCCGTAAGTCAAAGATAAACTAGAAACAACAGTCATTTCTGATTTTTGAGTAGCAGACTTTACAAAAATAAAGAGGATGAGACATTAGTCATGCCAAGAAAGAACGTGTCAAGCAAATGATAGTCATGAAGACAGTTACCACAGTGAGAGGCCTTGAGAAAGATAGTCCTATAGCTACTATGAAGAGTCTCTTCATAATACAGAATATATTCATATAGACTGTATTGTTTCTAAAAATAGTCATAGCAGATAGCCATCAGAAGACAAATCAGAACAATCTGTGGAGTAGCAGCAAACTATAAAGGTATGAAGGAAGCTTCATGAGGACAATGTTGAATAGCCTGAGAAGGTATGGAACAAAAATCACCATTAGAGCTATACAGAGGTTTGGAAAAAACCTATGAAGGTCTGTCTCAGTCAGAGAACATTGCTAAAAGAAGGTACACAATGATTTGGAAAGCACAATAATAAGAGGATAAAGACAAATCTAAAGCACATACCAACAAGGAAACTTTGAATAAAGTCAAAGAGAAGCAGTAGACTGTTGAAGCACAGTGATCCTGAAAAGAGCAATCTGCTAACAAGATTCAGGGTTCTGATGGCCCAACTAAGGACTCTTCTGCCATATCAAATGAAGAAGTAGAACTAGATAAATTATTCTCTCCAGCAAATAGCTACAAAAGGCAGACCTTACATTCCCAAAGTTCCAACTTTTGCAAGGAGAAAACCATCTCCTGCAATTCTACAAAAAATAGTTAAAGCTGAAAGCGGGAATACCTCATTTGGAAGCAAAAGTAAGGATGAAATAGGAGGGAGTGCAACTGCTATCACAAAGGTACAAAATGGAGTGAATCATGTAGTTTCAAAGTGCATTCTTAGACATAGTTTTCAAACAATGCATACAAGAGATAGTGCATACAAGATATAATGCATACATGAAACAAAGATAATAGGGACATCGTATTTTCAAGGTTATTTCAGCATGCACAGTGAAGGAACAACATGAATCATAGAGTGAAGGATTTACAGAGGCTCAATAGCTAGTGATGTCTCAAAGGTTTCAAAGTGACAGAGACTGCATCAAAGGGGTTTTGGATTTAAGCCCAGAAGGACTTATTTGGGAATGCATTCCAGTACCTCCTAGCTGTGCTAGGATCTCTGGAGCTTCATTCCAAACAACAAGAGTGTGGCTGTAGCCTGAAAATAGGCTTTTCCAAAATAGTATAAAAACATATATAGTTTTTTGAAAACCCTCATCAAATTCCCAGAAAAGTGCAGAAATTTTCTAAAGTTCAAAATATATAGAACCCTCTGAAAATCACTAAAAATGGAGTTTCAAGATCATACACAGCCATCAGGCTCATAAAATACAGATTTTCCAGAAATATATGCTCAGTTTTCTTCCAATTTTCTGCCACAGTGATGAAAAGAAGAAACATAATTTTTTCCAAGTTTAGGTATACAGAACCCAAAGAGAAATAACAAAAAAAATAGAGTTTTTCGACCTCACCACAGCGAATATACAAAAGAAAATACAAAGTTTTCATTCCTATTTGACAACAAATACTCAGATTTCCAAGAAAATCAGCCCCAGGCAGCAAATAGAGCAAAAAAGATAAGAGATACAGCAAGTTCAAGCAATAGACAGGACAAAATGCATGGTTTTCAACCAGTTTTGGACAAATATACATAGAGAACCCTCAGAATCACGTGCTTCTGGCAGTGAATATACAGGAAAATCTTAGAAAAGGTGAGAGAAAGTTTGACAAGTGAAAGACTTACCTTTGTTTTTGCCAGGTGCTATGTTAAAACCATAAAGTTTCCTCATTCAACCTTCTAGAACGGCCTCACACAGGAAAAAATTGCAGTCATGGTGGTCGGCCATCAAAAACAACAAAAAATGTATCAATACACAGTCAAAAAGCGACCACAAAGGCCCAGAATCAGCCCGAAATCAACCAGAAGAGGTCAAATTTTAGTGGGGAACAACTTACCTCACGTTTTCCTCAGAAAAATGACCTAGATTCAAACATATTTCTACCTTCCAAACCCTCATGGTGACGCGGCAGCAAGCCCAACGACAAAGGCAAATGCAAAAAATGAAATTTTTTTAGGTTTTCTTCCTTTTGGGGTCAAATGACCTAGTTTGCATTTGAGTATTTTGACTTTTGTTTCAAAACAATCATTCTTATCTATTATTCCGCCCATGGTAAAGACTTGCAAAGTCTTTCAAACCTAGACATTTTTGCATGGGGTCATGAGGTAATTCTATGTTTTGTTTTTTAAGTCAAAGAAAAACATTATGGTATCATGTGGGTTGAGCACCTTGTCTAATGCTAAGGCATTTTTAGAGGGAGACAAGGGTCAGTTAAAATGTGTTGCATCAAACCTTGTAAAGTCAAGTACCCTGCATATTGTGAAATGCATTTGCATATGGGAGTCATAAGGGTCATTCTTAATGTATTCCATTGAACCTCAAATCATGATAGAGATGTATGCGAGAATGGAAGTGGTTAGGTTGTGAGACATTTTTGACATAGCCTTGAGATGCAAGATATGGTGTAGATGTGTGAGTCATGTTTGTTTTGCCTAGGAGATATGGACGTATTTTTTATGTTGTATTTTGCATGATCTTGGAATAGATTAGACGTTGTAAACAAACGGCGAAATAATTAATTATGAATTACTTTATCATTTGTAATACTGCACAAAGGCATGAATGGGTAGATTATCACAAATGACAAAGTAAGTCTCTTTGATTACTTTGTCATCTTTTTACGACATTTAATTAGTCCCTAAATCATGCAAAATCAGGGAATTAGATGATTATGTCATAAATGTCATTATTTTCTGCATAGGTTTTTGCAATTTTGAATTGTAAAACATTTACTAAGGTGGTGTAATTATAAGCCTCTTAGTTAAATGTTAATTAGATGCAGAAAAAAGTGTATTTATGTCATTTATTGGGAAGATATTAGATATTTATGATGCTGCAGGAGAGTTATTACACAGATCTGACGTATGTCAGAAGCCTTAAAGATCATTTAAAGGCATTCTATGACATTCTCAGGTGCCTTTATGATAGTTGATGGCATGCCTTGACCATTTATGCATTGGGAACCCATTTTGGAGGACTTTAGAGAGAAATTTGAGGGCATTTACGAGATGCACAAGAATGGAGGTGGTTGATGTTTATATGTTTACAACTGTTTGGGAAGTATATATTCTTCTTCCTTGTTCATTTTTTGCGCAGTTCTTGCTATTCACTACTCTGTATATTGTAATTTTTTGAGTTCTTTTGTAGAAGTGAACAGTCTTGTAACCCATTTTCAGAGATATACAGTATTGCAACACCTTTTTGGCAGTAATAAGCAATTTATACCTTCCCATTTCTTCTAATATTGTGTGTCCTTAGTGTTAGTGCAGATCTTTGCGATGTTCTTTGTCCTTGGAGCTATATTTCATGTTGGTGCCTTTATGCAGGGATTACATATTTTTTGCAGGTTGTGAGATGTGCAAGGAATAACAATCAGTTTTGGGTAGTGAGAAGACCTATTTCTCCTTTGTAGGACTGTTGTTATTTAGCCTCCTTACAAAGTAATGATGCAAGGATTATGATTTACTAGGTTGTGTAAGGGATCCTTATTATTACTGGATCTGTAGTGTGTCATTTCTGTGTATTTTCTGATGATCTTTTGTTGCATCACCTTAGACAGTAGGTTTCATTTTCATGCAATCCTTCTTACCCTTTTCTCTGTAAAGACTTTAGTATAAGTAGTTTAGGTGGAGTATCAACAGGAAGCCGACCTTCTTTGGAGGTTCTTTCCATATCAGGTGACCCACAGACCTGGAAAGATCCCATGTTTCTCCAGATTGCCAAGTTTTACAACTCAGCAAGGGTGCAAATCTGAGAGACAATAGTACCTTCTAGTTCGATACATTTGCTTTAGGATAGTCAATTGACTTAACAAAATTGACTTGATTGGCATCTTGCTTGATGTGTCAATCGATAAGCAATCTCTGAGATTGTAGGAATCTAGTCAAGAGATGTTGTATGCTGCTTTAATCAATTTGATATGTTAAGTAAATGATATGATGTTTTAGATAGTTTTGAGTAGTTATGCAGATTTGGTTGAAACATTGCTTTGCTTGATTGCAGGAGGATATTCAGGATGTACTTATGTCATGGGAGCAGTTTCCCTTGCCATTGTTGCAATGGTACATGCTTACTAAGATAGATCGAGAGGCTCTCAGCATGATGGGACTAGATTACATGTGCTTCATGCCTGAGGTTCGCGTGAACCTCAGCCCACTGACTGCTATTGTGGAGTGATTTCATAGCGAGGATGGGACCTTTCACCTACCTACTAGTGAGATGGATATCACTCTAGAGGACATTTATAGGATTATGCACTTGCCGATACAGGGTGAGCTGGTAGAGTATGATCCATAGCGGTATGTAGGACTGGCGGAGTGCAGGTGAGTCTTCGATGATGCAGAGATTGAGGGCCAGGTGATATCATGGTAGGATATTCATGACTACTATTACTACTTCCCAGGGATATTGGCTAGGTTGATCAAGGGTGTTGTTTGCCCCGATAGGAGATCGTATGGATTCCTGATTGGTTGGGGTTGGGTCATGGAGAGGATGATTATATAGGGCACTTGGTTTGCATAGGGTGTCTGTGTTTTGGCACACTTATATCGGGATATGCATCAGATGGTATACCATAGCGGTGCCAGTCTATCGGCAGGTGTCTCACTACTTCAGTTTTGGCTATGGGAGCACATTGCTATCACTTGGCTGATATGTGTATTTTCTAGGGAGAGGGTTGAATTATACAGCTATGGGTATGTAGGTGTGATTTCCCAGCACAAGCTGGGGAAGCTAGAGTACTAGAGACATGTGCTGGACAATGTTGATAGAGTTGTCTAGCACCCCTACTTGGAGTGTGAGCCTTGGGACAATGAGGATGACGAGCTACCCTGTTGTTTTCAGACTTGGTGGCTTATTGGCAGGACTCGGTTCATATTAGAGAGGCAGATAGTTATCAAAGTTTGGAGACAGTTTGGCAGGAGATAGGGCATGCCCCAAGGATAGGCCCAGTTCATGAGGACACATGCAGAGAGGTTCAGATGGGGTCCAATGGCATCATATGAGGATGCCTTGGTAGAGTTCCCGTAGACTCCGTATGTAGCTTGGCCGATGAGGAGAGAGGTTATAGATGAAGGGATGACTCTGGATTATGACGAGTGGTTGGGAGCACACTTGTTTCTAAGATACTCAAGACTAGGGGAGTTGGTTCTGTGCCTGGATGAGGAGGACTTAGACGATGAGTATGGGGCAGGCAAGAGGAGGGGTAGACAGAGGAGGAGGAGAGGAGGACAGGGAGATGGAGATGATGGTGGAGACTGAGGAGGAGGAGGAGGAGGAGGTAGAGATGGAGATGAAGGTGAGGAAGGAGATGGAGGTAGAGGGAGGCAGAGATAGTAGAGGAGAGATGGGGAGGGACCTTCCTAGCGGTAGCAAGTAGTGCAACCACAGGCTATACAATGGGGACAGATGTTGGCACCACAACAGGTGCCTCAGTAGTAGGGTTGGTAGCAGGTGCAGGGACAGGGTCAGGCATAGTAGGTGCCTTAGTAGTAGGTGCCACAGGTTTAGGCTCCTATCCAACCTAACTTACAGTAGCAGGCCATTACTATGCTGTAGGGATAGGTGAGGCAGCTCAGAGCACATCTCTAATCAGTAGAGTCTCAGAGAGAGTCAGATGCACAAGTTTTAGCTGGGGTCACCGCAGAGCATGATGCATCACTAGCAAGGGTGTGGGCTATGAGAGTGGAGAGAGACATGACCCTAACCACCTTGGGTATAGATGGGGCCACTGCATTTTTGGTCACACAAGTGCAGCAGACACAGGTGCAGCAGGCATAGGCACAACTTGCGCAGGTTCAGGTAGAGCTGGCTAGGGCGCAGGCCCAGACTCAGTACTATAGAGGATTGTATCATGCGACTGTGTTGGTGGATCAGAGGGCACCCAACTTCAGGATCCAGTCAGTGGCAGGTACCTCTTAGAGAGCAGGGGGTCATGGTCTACAACTTCAGCGATGGGCCCACAGCAGTCGGGGGCTGGCAGAGGAGGGGATGGAAAGGGTAATGCTGGGAGTAGTGCCCCATGGCAGTAGGGCTAGCTGACACACTTGTATAGATTTTGGCCTATGTGTACACTTTTTGATGGCTCAGATAGCCTGATATGTATATACTTGTATCATTTTTGTACCAAGACATGTAACACTATTTATGTGATGTATACACTGTATATGACATTGACTCAGAGATGGACTTTGATATTATACATTTGGACATGCTTTATTTGATATTTATATGATGATGCAGCTATTGATCATCTATATATGCAGTTGTTTATGCTATATGTCGTGGATGCATTCTATCTTATGATATTTCATTTATGTGATGCACATGTTTATGTTGTCTATATGATGCTATGTGATGTCGTTATGGATGCACTATATGATTCTATACTATGATGTTTACTTATGATTCTAGGACTTTGATATGATGATGGTCTAATGCAGACTTAGATGATTTCTGATGATCTAATATGCAAATGTGGATATTATTTATATGATTATGCAGTGTTATGTGATGATCTAAATGTATTTTTCTATGTTTTTGATTTTCTGTTGACACTATGTTATGATGCAAATGTATATGGATGATCTAATGTATTTATTATGAATGCAAATGATTTAATCATGTTAATGACTATCTCATGTAATATGATATGCAATTTAATGTTATGTTTTTGTTATGTCCAAATGTACTCAATCAACACAGGAACGACACAATGATAGATAGAAGACTGACCGATAGAATGACTCGACAGAAGGACTTACAAGCTTTTATTTGTATTGATACTCTGCATAGGAATTTTTATTGTATGGGATTTGGATGTAAATGGATACAATATGGATGCAAAATGGTTTTGCCATCTTGATTTTCTAAGTAATTTGAAGTGCTTATTTCATCATTGGGCTTTTAAAATGTTGTAAGATAATACAAGCATCTAGGTATAATTGAATCGAGATGACCTGAGTATTGCTTACATGGATTTTAATTTAGCAAGGTAATACAAGCATCTAGGTATAATTGAACTGAGATGACCTTTCTTGCGTATCAATAGACAAGGATTGCCCCCTTTCATGTTAGACCTTTTGAATTCCTTGATAATATTTTGCCGATCATGTCGTTAGACAAGGCTTCACCTTACTAAAGATTAATCCACAAACAATAGACAAAAGAAAATGATTATGCCCCCATCATAGCATCTCTAGTTTTTGACATCCTTGAGTAGCATAGGAAGATATAATAACAAAAATCAAGACTCTGTAAGTTAACCTGATCAAACACAAAACATTCTTGCATTTAGATGTGTTTTTCTTGCCATAATTTAGATAGAATTGTTTAGAGTGCTTTAGGTATTTATTTGCTTTGCCTCATATAGATTGATGTTTCACGTCAAGACTTCTGTGTTGGAAGCAGGCTTTGCTTTGCACTTGCATGCCTGGTAAAATAGACCCTAAGGGACTGACCTAGTGCCTCGGGGGTGCATTACTAAATGGCCTTGCCTACGTGATGACGCAGAGGCAACGTAGTTTGAGGACTTGGACCATGGATGGACTAGGGAATAGACGACAAGGTAAGGGATGGACGGGAAAGTGGAGCCTCAGGGGGCATTGATAATGGCCTTGCCTATGTGACAACGCAGAGGCAATGTAGTTTGGGGATTTGGACCATGTGGATACTGATGACAGACGCTATGCTAGGCTGACATTGTTGAGAGGATAATGGATAAGACTTTAGTTGATAAGGTGACAAAAGAGATAGAGTATCAAGCCATGATAGGTTATCGTTAGGTTACACAAGGTGCTTTATTATGGAACAAATATGGATTCAATGAGAAATGATGGAAGGAAGAATGGACACAAGGTGATTGGTTTCCCAAAGATGGAGAAGGTAGTTTATCACAAGTAACGGCTATTTACCAGGTTTTCACCACTTTCTTTTATTTGCATGAAAGCCAGAAGTACACATGATGCCTATTTGCTAGGTTTTCATCATGGTACCTATCCAAGGCACCTATTTTCCAAGTTCTCACCAGAGGACAATTTTTTTTGTTGCTTTTCCATTTTTTTGATTTTTTTGCTTTTTTCTAATTTTTTGATTTTTTTTTTTGAATTTATGCCCCCTTACATTGGGGTTCTCTTAGGTATAGAATTGGCGAAGATGCATACTATTGATTGGGTCATTGAATAGCTCACCCTCTGATGTTGCTAACTGATATGCCCCTGATACATATGCAGCAATGATGACATAAGGACCAAGCCAGTTGGGCTCAAACTAACCTTTCTTTTCCTGATCCTGTTGATTGCGGAGATTTTCCTTACGTACTAGATCACCAACATTGAATACCCTTGGATAGACCCTGTGATTGAAGCTTCGTGACATCCTCTATTGATATGCTTTGAGATGGTTAAAGGCCTGCTGCCTTCTCTCTTCTAATAGCTCTAATTCTTGCAATCTGGAAACTATGTAGTCTTCATTAGTGATAAGATCTTTTAATGACACCCTTAGGGATGGTAACTCGACCTCGATGGGAAAAATGGCCTCTGATCCATAGACAAGGGCAAATAGAGTAGCACTTGTGGGGGTGCGTATACTAGTTTGATAGGCCCATAGAGCGGGATTCAGTTGTATGTGCCAATCACAGCCAGCATCATTGACTATCTTCTTGAGGATTTTCAAGATTATCTTATTGGATGCCTCTGCTTGGCAGTTGCCTTGTGGATAGTAGGGGGTGGAGAAATAGTGTTGGATTTTGAATTTGTCACAAAGCTCTTGGACATCCTAGTTCTTGAAAGGTCTTCTGTTATCTGTGACAATGGATGAGAGAATTATGTATCTACAGATGAGGTAATTTAGGATGAACGAGGCAATCTGTTTGCCTGTGACATTGGTGAGTGGAATGGCTTCAATCCACTTGGTAAAATATTCATTGGTGGTTATTATGAACTTGTGGCCGTTGGATGATGGAGGGCAATTTTTTCCCACAATGTCGAGTCCCCATTGACAAAAGGGCCAAGGTGTCGTTAAAGGTCAGAGTTCTTGAGTTGGTGCATAGATCAGGTTTCCATGTATCTGGCATTGCTTGCATCTCTTCACAAACTGATATGAATCAGTTTCCATGTTTGGCCAATAGTATCCCAAATGCATGAGTTTCTTAGCTAAAGAAGGACCACTAGAGTGTGTTATGTAAATTCCTTCATGTACGTCTTGTGAGGCGGTTTGAGATTCTTCCCATTCTAAACATCAGAGTAAAGTACCATCCAGACCTCGGTGGTATAAGGTGTCAGCGATAATGGTGTAATGGGAGGTTTGGCGAATGAAGGTTCAGCATTGGTTAGAAGACAAGTCCAGTGGTAGGGTGTTATCCTTGAGGTAAGTGTAAATCTTACCATACCAAGGTGAATCAGATCCGACTAATAGGCATATGGAGTGGGTTTCAGGAAGATCATAAGTTGGTTGCATAATTGTCTCAACCAAGAACTCATGCCGTCACTCATTCTCTGGGATCTCGAGGAGCGAGGCAATGGTTGCCATGGCATCTACTGCTTTGTTTTCAATGCGAAGTATTTGTTCAAAGGAGATGATCACAAATTATTCTTTAAAGTCATCAACCATATGCTTGTATGGAATTAACTTGTCATCTTTGGTATGATAGTCGATGTTGACTTGATTGATTACCAGTTGGGAGTCGCCATAGACATGTAGATCTTTTATTTTCCATTCTGTTGCCAGTTTGAGACCAATGACCAAGGCCTCCTACTTTTCTATATTGTTTGTGCATGGGAATAGAAGATGATAAGACTTAGGTATGGTTTCACCATGAGGAGTGACCAACAAGATTCCTGCCCCCGATCCATGGTTTGTATAGGATCCATCAAACTAGAGTTTCCATGAGTGTGTTGTGATACTGAATATGGCTTCATCTGGAAACTCAAATGTCATTGGTGTGGCATCCTGTAATGGTGCTTCTACTAACTGATTAGCAATGATTTGACCTTTGATAGCCTTCTGTTCTACATACTCAATGTCATATTCACTTAGGAGCATTACCCACTTAGCTAGGTGACCTGTGAGAGTTGCTTTGATCAATAGGTATTTCAATAGATCTATCTTTGCAATAAGCTTGTCTGAATGTGTTAGCATGTAATGTCATATTTTTTGGGAAGCAAAAACTACAGCAAGACAAGATCTTTCTATCTGAGAATATTGCAGTTCATAGCCTACCAATGTGCGACTGATGTAGTAGATAGCCTGTTCTTTGTCTGCGTAATCCTAATGTTCTAATAGGGTGCCTAAAGCTATCTATGTAGCAAATATGTAAAGTAATAGCGGTTTACCTTAGATACGTAGCATTAGAATAGGAGGGTTCATGAGATATTCCTTTAGTTTGCCAAATGCTTCTTTGCACTTCTCATCCCATCTGAATGGAATGTTTTTATGTAAGAGATGACTTAAAGGTTGGCACTTGTCTACTAGTTGTGATATGAACCGATGAATTGCTTGCAACTTGCCCTGTAGAGACCGCAATTGAGTGATGTTCTTTGGCAGTGGCATTTCCATGATAGCCTTGACTTTGGCAGGATCAACTTCTATCCCATTTGCTGACACAATGAAGCCTAAGAGCTTGTCAGAGGTGACTCCAAACACACATTTCTTTGGGTTCAACCTAACTTTAAATTGTTCCAGTCTCTGAAAGACTTTCTCTAGTACATCTAGGTGAGATTCTCTTATTAATGACTTGGCAAGGATATCATCTACATAGTCCTCCATTGTGACGTGCATCATGTCATGGAAGATAGTGGTCATAGCACATTGATATGTTACTCCTGCGTTCTTTAATCCAAATGGCATGACATTCTAGCAGAAGGTTCCCCATGGACAAGTGAAAACCATTTTATGTTGGTCTTCTGGTGCTATCCTGATTTGATTGTACCTAGAGAATCTATCCATGAGAGATAACATGGTGTGTCCTGCTATCAAGTCGACTATGATATCAATATTAGGCAAAGGAAAGTCATCCTTGCGGCAAGCTTTGTTTAGATCTCAAAAGTCATTGCATAGTCTGACTCTACCATTAGGTTTGGATACTGGCACTATGTTTGATACCCACTCTAGATAGTCTATTGCCCTGATGAACCCTACATCCAGTAGTTTCTTGAGTTCCTCTTTTACTAGTAATGCAATGTGTGGATGCATCTTTTTGAGCTTCTGTTTGACTGGTTTGACCCTTGGATCTAGTGGAAGATGATGTAGAATCAAATCTGGATCTAAACCGGGCATATCTGTGTATGACCAAGCAAAGTTGACTTTCTTTTTCTTGAAGAATGGTACAAATTTGGTCTTTTCTGGTGGAGATGGAGATTTTACAAAGTGAATGATCTTAGGATTATCCTCTGTTCCAATGTTGACAAGTTCTGTAGGTTCCACAACAATCTAAGACTTTTCCTAATACATGTAGGTGGGGAGAGTATCAAGCCTTCCATCATCTGGCGCCTCAGAGAGGTTTTCACCATTCGATGTGTCATTTCTTTTTACTATTTTGGGATTTGATATTGCCGCAGAGTGGTTTTCACCATCAGATCCATTTTTGATTTTTATGTTTTTGCAACTAGAAGGCTTGGCACCCTCTCCAAAGTAAGCCACGATGTTGAGTTCAATGGTGAAGCTAGCTTTATGATCTCCTATGAGTAGATGGTCCCTAATTTCCATGTAGTCAATATAGGTATCATCATTTTGGAACATGTCTAGTTGCGGTGTGCCTTGTAAATCCCAGTCGTGTGCCTTGTAAATCCCAGTCAATAAGTTCAGGATGCACAAGGTGAATCAGAAGATAAATCTGATTCGTTGATAGTTTGAATGGATACATGGTTAGGATTTAGATTGGTAGGGATAGGATCCAAGATGGTACTTTCCTCCAGATTATTTATTGCGATGGAACTCTGACCTTCCTCGAAAGTCATACTCTCAGGAGTTCGCGAATCACACTCCAATGGTCTATGCGTTAGTGTTTGTCCCTCACGGTAGGGGCTATAGGTTTAAATGGTATCAACTCCTTTGTCTTCATAGGAGTGCTCTACGAGTTCCTCCCACTCATACTCGTTAGAGTTTGTGTCATTGTCTTCTTGTAGAGCATGGATCTGTTCTATGAAATAAGCATTGGTCTTAGCTTTACCTTTGTCTTTGTATCCTAACCCTTTTGTATTTCTTTCCAATGAGGATGAAGAGGGTTGGATGGGTTTTGTAATTCCTTCTTTTCTTAGGCTAATGGGACCTTGTCCATCATAACCCATTCTATGTAGGATAGACTCACCACGCCCATAGATTTCTGTTGGGAGCTTAGGTGGTTCTTGTTTTGTGTTATCTTCCTTTGTGTAGAGCCATTGTAAGACATCTCTTTCTTCTATTTCATCTTATAGGGTCCCCCATTTTACAAAGGGCATTGTAGGAGCTTTGGGAGGAGCAGAAGGTTTTGGAAAAGGTGTAGGTTGGCCAAAGGATCTTGGAGATAGGGGCAGTTTGGCTAAGTTGAGGTTGTGCTCGATGGAGTATTCCCCTACCCCTGTTTCTTTGATTATGATTTTCTACTCTTTGGGCTTGGATGAGGAAGCTTCAGAGGTAGAATCATGCTACAAGATGGGGGATATAGAAGGTCTATTATTGGAAATGATGTAATCAAGCTTTGAGCAGATAGTGTTGTAGTGTTGGAAAGGATCAAGATCACCTTCGATGGTGATCTGTTTGCCATTATGAGGAAATTTGATGCATTGGTGGTAGGTAGAAGGTATAACTTGCATGGCATGAATCCAAGGTCTACCTAGGAGGATATTATAGGCTAGTTCCATGTCTAGGACTTGGCAAACAATGTCCTTTATCACTAGTCCAACTTGTATTGGTAATGCCACTATTCCTTTAGTAGTTCTTTCCCCTTCATCATAGGCCTTAATGGTGATCCTTTTCCTAGGATCTACTACAGCTTCAGAGAACCCCAATGTAAGGACTAGCTTGAGCATGCAAATATTTAAACTGGCTCCTCCATCAATAAGAATTCTTTTGATACAATGTCTATGAATGAAGGCGGCGATATGCAAGGGTGTGTTATGAGGCTGAGACACAAAAAGATCATCCTGTTTGGTAAACGAGATGGTGCTTGAGGAGGTTAGATTTCCTACCATGGCTTGAAACTTCTCTTGGGCCAGGTTTCATGGGCACAGTTGTTTCCACTAGGGCTTTATCAAGAATTTCCTTATCGGAAGGAGACAGATGCAACAACTCTAAGATAGATATGTTGGCAGGAGTTTTCCGAAGTTGGTCTATGACACTATACGTATGGGAGTTAGATGGAGAAGGTGATGACCTTAGAGGAAGCGTGTTTAATGTGACCTTACCACTGTGGGTGATGATGCTGCAATTAGTTTTATTGGGTCCTGATTATTGGTTGGATGTGACAACATTAGCTTGTGGGATGTGCTCTGATATGCAGTTGATGGTATAATCGAATGGCATGCTCGCGTAGTTTGCATTGTTGTTTCTATTGTTTTGATTCTACCTATTGCGATTGTCATTATTGTTGTTATTGTTGTTGTTGTTGTTGTTGTTATTGTTGTTGTTGTTGTATGGCCTGTCATGATTGAGGAGTGGATCCTTGTATGCCATATGCATCTCGTTAGAGGTATGTTCTTTAGTGCCTACCTAATTTTGGTCAAGTATGTCTTGAATGATGTGTTTGAGACAGATACAGTTGTTGGTCGTGTGGCCTCTTCCTCTATGATATTCTCAGAAATATGTATCTTTCTAGTAGTGAGGTTTTATTTGAGGTTCATAGTCACTAGTTGGTGGAAGAGTGATCTCATTGTTGGACAATAGTTTTCTTAATGCAGACTCTTGGGACTCTCCTAGTGGTGTGAATTTTCACCTAGGGTTTGAGTTGAACCATGGCTTTGGCTCATGAGAGAAGGTCTTGTTTTGTGTAGCATTGTTTGCTTCTCCTTTGAGAGTGAAGATTGGTTGTTGTTTGGGAGCCGCCACTTTGGCATCAACTACTCCATCATTGATGACATTTTTGTTCTTTGTCCAAAATTTTGACTTGTCCATGGTGTAATTAGAGTTAGGGGTGTCCTTGTACAACTTTATTTGCCCCTTGGAGATCATATCTTTCTTGATAAATAGTCCCATCTCAATGACTTTTGAAAATGAGGTAGGGCATTGAATTTGGATTTGGTAACTTAGATCGGGGTTTAGGTTGTGGACAAACATTTCTGTCATTTGCTTCTCAGGTACATCATATGAGCATTTGCTCACAAGTTGTCTCCACCTTTGTAAGAAAGAGGCAAAGGATTCACCACCTTTTTGCTTTGTATTGCATAGGTCAAGCATGGAGACTTCGTGTTCAATGTTATATGAGAAGTGTGTGACGAACTTGTTTACTAACTCATCAAAAGTTTTGATACCTGGTGGAAGTCATGAGAACTATTCCATGGCTTGACCACCTAGAGATCTAGAGAATAGACTCATTAAGAAAGTTTCATTGTGAGCTACTTCCATGCACGCGGTGTTAAATTCCCTAATGTGATCTCTTGGGTCCCCTTTTCCTTTGTACTTTTCAAAATTAGGTACTTCATACTGAAAGGGGAAGGGTACCATGTTCAAACTTTTGTCAAAGGGATATGGTGTGATGTGTTCCAAGGAATACATTTTAGTGGGCGGCCCCACTTTTAGATCTGCCATTTGCTGCGTTAGGGTCTCGATTTGTTTCCTCATTTCTTCCATAAGTATGTTTGGGTCTACAACTTTCTTTCCTTTGTCCTCACTAGTGTGGTTTTCATGAGTTTCCTCTGCAGTCTCTTTCAGTTTGTTGAGATCAAAGTCCAAGGGGAGTTTAAGTCCTAGATTTGCAAGATGAAGAAAGTACTTGTGAGGGTCCTCGTGGAGCACTTTTTCTAGCATGTGTTGAAATTTTTGATCTTGGAGGGTTCCTTGGTACTCTTCACGAGAGATTTCCTCATCACTATCATGAGGGGTGACAATGCGGTTAGATGATCCGGCAATTTCAAGTTGTTTTTGGTATTAAGATCTAGTTAAAACCATGCGAGGTGACGTGGGAAGAGGTGGGATGAAACTAGAGATTGTGGTAAGGTGTTGTTGGAGATTGTTGAGAAGAGAATACTTGTGATGAGATTTGAACAAGGGACTCTTTTGATCAATGATTCCAAGTAAGTTGGTCGACACAAGACAATAGCCACAAGTAAGGGTATTCGATACCCATTTACTATGTAGAGACTAGTCTTACACCAAGACCACTGGCGAAGTTTTGTGACCTACTAGGTTTACTTGAATCTGAAATGATCTAAAAAGGGTCTTGCACTAATCTGATATGGAACTTTGACTTTGTTTTGGAAAGACCTGGTAGAAGGTGGATGAGACAACTGACGAAAGAGAGGTTATGCTATGGAAACAGATGGAAAATGTGACTACACTGTAGATCTAATCTCAGAAACTAGAGTAAGATTGAAATGGGTATCCAAAAAGGCTAAATTTTTTCTCCCAAAAGATGTGGAAATGCTCATTGTTGCAGATGTGTAGAAATAGAAGCACTGAAATAGAGGATAAATGCGCATAAAGTTGAGACAAAAGTGTAGTTCTGGTGAAATCTAAAGGCGCGGTAACAGGTGACAAATTCCCAGCAAGTTGGAATGTATGTGCAGCAGGTTGAGGTATATGCGCAGCTCTAAAAGACAAATGCACAACTCTAGTTTCTTTGACTATTTTTGCAATTTTTGGCACGTTTTTCAAATTTTTTTTGGTTTCTTGGTTGCAACTTGGTGTTTTTGATCTAATTTTCTCAATTATGGCAAGTAAAACACAGCAAACACAAAGAATTTTTCATGATTTTTGATCTTTTTTTTGTATCTTTTGGACTCTTTTTGACACAAAAATAAGTACAATCCTAGGCTGGTAAAGACAATATTTGTTGAATCCCCTAGTTGTACATATTCAAAGTGGATAGATTTATGATCTTGGTAGCACCAGCTCCTCTCCACAGCACTCACTTCTCACGCATACCAAGATCTGGGTTTTCTAACGCTCGTACCCCCACTGAACCTTAAGATTGTCCCTGCTATCTCTACTAAGAACCACATGAATCAGGGCAGCTTCGAAGGTCCCACCTTCTGCGCCAACAAATAGAGGGTTTTTGGGCTATTGAAATAAAAGATGACTAGTAAGGGCAACCGTTCGAGTGGTTATACATGTGGCAGCACTACTCTCCATTATGGAGTCTCCCAGCCTTCAAGGGTTATGCCTTGGAGGCTTTTGGGGGAGGTTGGATGTTGGTATAACACAACAACACTCATTGTTTGAATCTTTCGCTCCAAACACAATTTATTTATAGTGGCTCGACAGGGCTTGTCTTTAGCCTATTACCACTTAAGGTCATTCCCACTTGGATGGAAGGATATCCAAGGGCAGGCCTCTCTAAGGGTTTAACACATGCGAAAATATATGTCTTGGGTTCAATTTATAGACTCATGAGAGAGAAGATCAATGGTTGAGAAAGGTTGAGAGAATGTGCGTGAATAGAAAGAAGATAAGTGTCACACAAAATCTATTTTGAGTTAACTATTTTTTTCTTTTATTGAAGATAAGATATGTTGTCATAAATTAGAAAGCTTTTTTTCTATTTTGGGAGTTTTTGATAAAAACAAGATAGAATCAATTAGTTAACTCATAATTTGCTTTTGCATGATTTGAGAGGAATTAAATAATAAATTATTTAATTGTGTGTACATGAAGAAGAAGATTTATTTTTGGAAGATTTGGAATATTCTTAGAAGATAAGAAAGCAAATTAAATAAATAAATGTATTTAATTGTTGTACATGATTTGGAAAAATAAATAAAATATTTGATTGTATTTTATTTTTAGAGATTGAGAGGATTTAAATAAATTTGATTGATTTATTTAAATTTGGAGGAAGAAGTGACTTAATTAAATAATTAAGAATTATTTAATTGTTTGGAAGAACTTAATTAAATAAAGGATTTTATTTAATTTTGACTTTAGAAGAGGTAATTAAATATTTTGATATTTAATTAATTTAGAGGAATATGAATCGAATAAATAAATTTGTTTGTTTATTTATTGATAGAAGAATTAGAATGAAATAAATATTAAGAATATTAATTTAGACCAAGTCGTGTCATTTTTAGGTGTATACATAAATAAATAGGGATATATATTTAATTTTTGGTAGTGCATGTGAACTACAGTTATCAAAATATCTAATTTTTTGAATTATGGTAGAGGAAATTGATTTTTAGTGATGAGGGAAAGGTGAGGAAAATATTAATTAAATAATTATAAATTATTTAATTAACATGTGTATTGAATGAAATGGTGTGAATTGTTGAGTTTGGAATGTGTAGGATAAATGAAGATGGTTGTGACCATTTTCAAGTGTCTACATTTTGCCCCTCTTTGATATGGCATCATTACTGTCAAGTTTGATAGGATATCAAAGAATATTTGGATTGTTAATATGCTCCAATTAGTTGATAGGACAAGGAAAAATAGTGAGGTGATGCCCCCTCAAGAGATCAGAGGAAAAAATAGGAATATTTTTGGTGATGTCTCAAAACAGGGATAGACAAGAAGAGAAAAGGATAAATAGGGAAAATTGGATGGGGTGGGTGAGGAAAAATGGGGATAGGGGGTAAAATGTGGGGTCCAAGGGAAGAAATTAAGGTTTTGAGGGCTACATATAAGAGATGGGGGCCCATTCTCCTCATTTGACTTCTTGTGATTTGCAAATTCAGATTAGAGGAGAGAAAAGTGATTAGAAGTGACATCACATGGATTCCATGAGAGGAGCATCACACATAGTGGGTGAGGGAGTACTTGTAGCATGCGGCAACTGGAGACCCAATAAGTGCCTAAATGGCACTTTATGTTTTGGTTTCAGGGTAGTTAGGAACAATAAATGCTAGGAGGAAAGGGGGGAAGTTTAGGCACTAGAGTAGGTGAATTGGTACCTAGGGGTCATCTTTAGTGCCCTGACGGCATAGATTAGCACCTAGATCAAGGATTAGTGCCCAGTTTGGCAATCAACGCCTAGCAATGCAGATCAGTGCCTAGTTGGGTAGGGGTAAAGGGATTAGATTAGCGCTTAGCTGAGATGGTTCGATGCTGAAAATGAATGCTTCAACGCTAGGAAATGGCACCTAGTCTGACGATTAACATCTAGTGGTCTTGGCTTAGCGCCCATCCTGGTTAAATTAATACCAAAAATAATTGTTTTAGCGTCGCGAAGAAAATTAGTACCAAGTCTAGCGATTAGCGCCTAGACCCGAGGATTAGCACTTACATTAGAGGATCAGCACCCAAAATGAATGGTTTAGCATCGAGATTGGTTTACCCTATAGACACTCTAGTTTAGTACCTAGAAAAAAGAAGGCTAATGAAGCATTTTGGACATCTATGCAAGATGACGAGGATGTGTTGCAGTCACGGGAGTGACAACCGCCAACACAGGTGCTATGAGATTAGTTGGATTCCACAGATCAGTTCTTTCTATGGTTGGTGGAGCTGAGATTCATAACAGAGATGCTGGCCATCAAGGCACATAGGGCTATGATGACAGTGTTGGTGGAGAGATGGTAGACAAAGAGATGTTCTTTCCTGTTACCCATAGGAGAGATGACCATCACTTTGGAAAATGTATGGAGGATCATGTGGATCCCCATACATGGGGAGTGTGTTGTGTACGACCATGGTCATGGTGCAGTTTTTTGATGAGGTGTTTGCCCCATTTGTGATTTCCTATGAAGTCCATAGGATGGAGATGATTTATGCTCAAGAAATGGGCAGATTGTATAGGCTTCCCCTGTTTGTATCAGGGGTGATTGCAGGGACACTGGTTCCTAACAATGGTTGAGAGGATTCTTGGGGTTAGGGGATGGTGTTGCTGAGGATGATCCATGATAGAGTGGTGTTTTCTTGGGGACCGTGCATGTTAGCGCACTTATATCATAACCTGGATGTGGTGGTATACCGAAGGTCAGCCAGTTTGGGGTGTGGGGTTACACTGCTATACATCTGGGCCTGGGAGCACATAGCAATTACTAGACTAGTGATGGTGATGGATAGGCTAAGCCATCGGCCATTTGTATATGCATATAGAGGAGGGTTGCAACATCATCAACTAGGTGATCTCAGCTATTGGAGGTGGATGATTGATGACATACAATCAGTCATCTGGAGGCCATGGAGGGAGGTGGAGACCTAGTCAGAGGATCAAGTGCAGCAGTGATATGTGATGCAGCCACAGTATCTAATGAGACATACAGAGCTCATCATTGACTATTATATGCTGGATCAGGTAGCTCGATAGTTTGAGTTACCCTAGCATGTGCCATAGGAGAAGGTCGTCTTTGTGTGGATACATGCATAGGTGCCATGGTGGGGGCCACCTCTTGACCCATCAGTAGTGATAGCTGAGTTTGATGGGCTACAGGGCTAGGCATGGGATGCCAGACCACAAGTGGTTGATACAGGCACTACAACATTGTATGATTAGTGGTGGGTCTAATATAGACTAGTGCAACTAACGATACTAGTAGGTCATGTAGTCGTGGCACCGGCAGTAGGGGACGACGGATGAGGAGGAGATAGAGGAGATGGATGTAGAGGATGAGGGAGATGTAGCAAGAGCAAGAGGCAAAGGAGATGGTGGTGGGGATGGAGGAGCAGAGATGTCTAGACTGTAGGGATTAGTGCAGCAGCTGCAAGCCCAGGTGCAGTAGTTACAGGGACAAGTGGCCCAGTTACAGGGATAGTTGGCACAAGTATAGGGTGATGGATAGGTGGCCCATTTACAGGGTTAGGTAGCACAGCTGCATATGCAGCTAGCTCAGGTGTAGGGGTAGACCCATAGGTATCAAAAGGAGCATGATTAGGCATAATAGGCACTAGGCCAGGGATGGAAGACATGTTTAGGACTGTGCAACAATAGGCCTATGGTGCTAAGAGGGAGGATCAACACTACAGGATGTTGTATGAGCGCATAGTACCAATGGGTAGACAGAGAGCTACCAGAGCTATTCTACGGCATCGGGCTCTAGGAGGACAAGGCAGTCGGAGAGATCTGTACAATAACCACCTCTAATGTAGGGACCAGTAGCAGGCCAGGGGCTAGCTCCAGGGTAGGTAGGGCAATAGGTGATGGGGGCACTACCATAAAGAGGTGTATGGCCATCCTAGTTGGGGGCCTCGATGCAGGATAGTTCCGCCTAGGGGCATACAGAATCATAATATTTTTTATTGTACATGTATTTTTTATGAGTCCTCGGGACTTGATGTATCATGACCATTTTTTATGTATATATATGAGATGATACTTTGCACGATGAGATGTATTGTATATATGGACTTTATTGATGTGTATTTATGGATTATGATGTGGACTATGATGGACTGACATGCAGGTTATGGATGTTTGTATGCATTTGATGATATGATGTGATATATGATAGATGATGTGATTGACGATATCTATGTGTGATGCAAGTTGATAGGATGTGGATATGCTAATTGATGATGCATGTGACATGCAGGATGACATGATGTATGAGCTATTTTTATGGATTATGATAATGATTATGGTATGTAGGATGTGTTATGGTTTGGATATTATGATACGACGACGCTCCTCATGGATGTATCTATATGGCATGATTTTATGTATGTATGTATGACATGATGTTTCTGATATGTATGGACATTGTGATGTAATATGGATAAATGATAAGATGAGGAACTCATGATGTGCATAAATGAACCAATTAGTATTGAACTAATGGGAAAACTAATATATGCTCAGATTAATAAACATATATTATGCATGGATGAAAATGGTAATGATGAACATATGCTCAGATTAATAAACATATATTATGCATGAGATGAAAATGGTAATGATGATGAAATGATAAATATATGATCAAATTAATAAACATATATTATGTATGGGATGAAAATGGTAATGAAAATAAAATTATGAATATATGCTCAGATTAATAAACATATATTATGTATGGGATGAAAATGGTAATAACGATGAAATGATGAATATATGTTTAGATTAATAAACATATATTATGTATGTGATGAAAGTGGTAACGATGATGAAATGATGAATATGTGTTTAGATTAATAAACATATATTATGTATGAAATGAGATGTGATTAATGGAAAATGACAAATGTAAAAGGATGGGTAATGAAGATAGTTAATGAATGGGAATGGGAAAGCCATAGATAAGTGATGTGATTTGTTGATCATGATACCAAGTGCTTGAAAATGGTCACGGGGTGTACTCTAGGAGGGAAATAGATGGTAGAAGAAAATAAGTGGGGGAAATGAGAATCGTTCTGATGAAACTTGGAGTGAGATATGGGATGAAATAATGGTAAAAGGAGTGTATATGTAGGATGAGGGATAAGGGGGATGATAGAATGTGTTAGAAGTTTTGTAAACAAATATGAACACTATTGTTGACATAGCATGAGATGTTATCCCAGCACCAAGGTATGAGGAACCAAGGTGATAAGGTATCCCATTCATTAGACTTGACTCTGCAAACAATAGGATGATCCCATACATGCCCAAGATAGTACAATCTTTCCTAGATGAATGAGGGGGATTCATAGCATATAACCTTAGTAAACAAAAGGTATGAGGAACCTTAGATGTAAAAGGAAATTAATATGCTAGAACCAACCCTACTCTTCACAAGATATGAATACTAAAATGGAGTAACGAGAACCTCCCACAAGCACAACATATGAAAACAATGACCATGTCCCATTTGAGATCATTCACCACATACCATGATATAGTGAGATCAAGGTAGTTTTAAAATAATCTAAGGATAAGACACAAGATAAAAATTAATAACCAAAAGACTAACTGACCAAAACAAACAACCATTATCTCTCTTGTCAGGATGGGTAGGAATTGGTGATTCTTCCCATTATAGGATGGATGCCTCCGTAAGGCAAGAATCTATGGCTAATTAGGATAAACCAAAGGATGGATGAAAAAGACAAAGGCCATAAGTTGCAGCAAAGCTAACCTGGTAGCTAATGATTTTTCATGAAAAAATGATGCTTTGATAGTATGTGCAAAGAGTATATTGTGTGGAGATAATGTGTAATCAACAAGCTCAGGAAATAGGGACCATCTGAGTGGGGTTGGATGGGTGGCATCTTATGTACCTAAGTACTAGATACTTCCTTCATATTCTAGACTACCTGCATACCCTATATCCATGGGATCAAGACACATTAAAATGCAATTGATAATGATATGTAGTTTTGGTGACTTGATGAGAGGGGAATAGGGATAAGTGAGGGGTTATGTGGCTATATGATGGCTGGTTAAGAGAATGGAATTGTCTATTTTAGAATGTATCATGGTATTAAAATCATGGTTAGGATGAATAGGGTGGATAGGTTGTGATGGTATTGGGCTAAGTGATTGAGGGAGGTTTAGGTGGATGAGGGAGATGAGGTAACCGGTTGGGTGACATGGCAGTGCAAAGACATGATGTTTATGCAAAACCACAAAAGAGACTAGGCAATCAAAGAGTTATGAGGGATGGAGGCATTATGGTGGGTAGAAATTATGCTTTTATGTTACTCAGTTTCTATAAAAATAACAAGTGACAGAGGTGGGATGAAAGCTCAGATAGGGAGATAGTCTAATGAGGGGATGCAAGTTGCTAATGGGGAGGATAAAGGGAGGTGGGTTGATAATGGTCTTGAGTTCTACTTTTCTATTTCTTGGTTACTTGCATAACATATGCAAGTGTACAATGGAGGGATGTGTATTTTTGGAATGACGGATAGTTGGATGTATGAAATGGTTGAAGCTCAGGTAGTGGGAATAGTGGATGATGGATGAAGTGGATAATGGAAATGAGAGGGTGGATGTATAATGATCTAGATTGAACCTACACATGATGCCTATAAATAGGTTTTCATCATGGTACTTGCCCAAGGTGCCACGAGAAGTGGTTTTCACCATAGGCAAGATTATTTATCTTTACTTTTTTTTTGACATTTTTTTATTTTTTTGTATTTTTGATTTGGGGTATTCAGCAGTCTAACTGTGGAACCGCTTCAAGTGGATGATGTTTATAAGCTCTTCAAGCTCTTCTCCCTCAAGAGTAGAAAGGTAGTATGCTCCTAAACCATACTTAGCTATGACGACATAGGGGCCCAACCAATTAGGCTCAAATTTCCCTTTCTTGTCTCGTTCTAAGAGATTCCTTTAATTTTCTTTCAAGACCAGGTCTCCTACTACAAATTCTCTGGCACAGATTTTCTTGTTGTAGGATCTGTGAAGTTGATTTTGGTATGCTTGGAGATGATTCAAGGTGTTGAGGCATTGTTCATCTAATAGCTCTAACTCTTGGAGGTGTACAACATGGTATTCTTTATTAGTGATGACATTATGCAAAGAGATGTGTAATGAGGACAATTCAATCTCTATTGGCAGGATGGCTTCAGTTCCAAGGACAAGGGAGTATGGAATGGCTCCTGTAGGAGTGCAGATGCTAGTAAGGTATACCCAAAGGGTGGGATGGATGTGGGGGTACCAGTCACAACTAGTTTCATTGACAACTTTCTTGAGGATTTTGAGCAAGGTTTTATTAGTTGCCTCGGCTTGGTCGTTACCTTGGGGATAATATGGGGTGGACCAATGATGTTGAATGTGTAATTGTTCACAAAGGGTATGAACATCATTGTTTTTAAATGATTTGTCATTATCTGTGACAAGAGTGGATGGGATACCATAATGGCAGATGATATGGTAAAGGATAAATTTGGCGATTTGATTACCAGTGGTGAAAGTGAGAGGAACAGCTTCGACCCACTTAGTAAAGTATTCAGTGGTGGTGATGATGAATTTGTGTCCATCAGAGGAGGGCAGGTGAATTTTCCAATGAGATCTAGGCCCCACTAAGAAAAGGGCCATGGTGTGGTGATGGGTTGCAATGCCTAAGAGGGAGCGTGGATGAGATATATATGTTGCTGACAAGGTTTACATTTCTTCATATACTCACATGCGTTATGCTCCATGGTTGGCCAATAATATCTTGTACATAAGAGTTTTTTTGCTAGGAAAATACCACTTGTGTGAGCACCGCAAATACCTATGTGGACCTTGTATAGTGTGAGGGAAGCTTCTTCTGTGTTTAAACATCGTAGGATAGTGCCATCATAGCTTCAGTGATAAAGTTTATTGGAGAGAATGGTGTAGTGAGAGGCATGATAGATGATTGATAATTGTTGTTTGCAAGAGGATTCAAGTGGGAAAGCATGATGTTGGAGGTAGACATAAATGTCATGGTACCAAGGATTTTTAGGACCAACAATCTCACATTCAAATTCTGACTCAACAATGCAATATGCTGGCATTAGGAGTTGTTCCACAAGAAACTCACATTGGTGACTATCATGAGGCATATCCAGGAGGGAACCAATAGTGGCCATGGAATCAACTTCTTTGTTATGAAGGCAAGGTACTTGTTCAAACTAAATGTAGTTGAAGAGTAACCTGTATTCATCAACCATTTATTTATAGGGAATTAGCTTGTCATCCTTAGTGAGGTATTCATCATTAACTTGTTTGATAACCAATTGGGAGTCTCCATAGACCTGTAGCTATTGAATGTTCCACTGAGCTGCTATTTTGAGACCAATGATAAAGGCTTCATACTCAGCCACTTTGTTTCTACAAGGGAAGGAAAGCTTGTATGCTTTGGGAATATAGTCTCCTTGAGGAGTTACCAAGAGTATTCTTACCCCTGAACCATGATTTGTGAAGGATCCATCAAAGTATAATTTCCAAATTACTGATTATGTCATATTCATGATGGATTCATCTAGGAAATCAATGGAGAGTGGCTGATGATATGTGAGAGGTTCTTCAACTAACTGATTTTCTACAACTTTCCCTTTGATTACTCTTCGATCAACATAATGTCAAACTCACTGAGTAAAATTACCCATTTTTCCATTCTTCCTATGAGCGAAGTTCTAGAAAGTACGTACTTGAGAGAGTTGACTTTGGAGATTAGCTTGATTGAGTGACTTAGCATGTAGTGTCATAGCTTTTGAGAATAGAAAATGACATCTAGACATGCTCGTCCTGCTGATGTAGTATATATCCCTTTCATGG
Organism: Cunninghamia lanceolata; assembly: GCA_027924645.1. NCBI lineage: Eukaryota > Viridiplantae > Streptophyta > Pinopsida > Cupressales > Cupressaceae > Cunninghamia > Cunninghamia lanceolata. Next base: position 592,634 of record BSBN01001051.1, on the reverse strand, counting down.
CTGGTGTCATCATGTTGTGCTAAAAGTGCCCCTAGTGCTACTAAAATTGTTGATATGTACAACAATAGGTGCTTTCCAGGGATATATGCCATAAGGACCAACAGTGAGGCTAGGTACTTCTTCATGCAATCACATGTGTGTTGATAATTCTAGTCCCATTTGAAATGTACTTCCTTACGAGGCAAATGGACAAAGGGTTGACATTTGTCTATGAGTTGAGCGATGAATCTTCACACAACCTAGAGCTTGCCTTGGAGACTATGAAGTTTATTTGAGAGTTTTGGGAGGTGGCATTTATGTTACAGTAGTGACCTTAGCTGGATCCACTTCAATACCCCTGCAGGAGACAATAAACCCCAACAGTTTTCCTGATGTGATGCCAAAGACACATTTCTTAGGGTTGAGGTGGAGTTTGTATTCTCTAAGGCATTCAAATATCTATTGTAGAACCTCAGGGTGTTCCTCTCTTGTTTTTGATTTCCCAAGGAGGTCATCCACATAGTCCTCTATGATCTTGTGTAGCATGTCATGAAAAATAGTAGTCATGGCTCGTTGATAAGTTGCTCCAATGTTTTTTAGGCCAAAGGGCATGACTTGCTAGCAATAGGTTCCCCAAGGACAAGTGAAAGTTGTTTTATGTTAATCTTCAGGGGAAATTCTGATTTGATTGTAACCAGAGAATCCATCCATGAGGAAGAGCATTTCATGTCTAGCTGTGAGATCCACAATAATGTCAATGTTGGGCAGTGGAAATTCATCTTTTGGACATGATTTGTTGAGGTCTCAGAAATTTGTGCATACTCAGATGCCTCCAGGTTTCTTAGCAACTGGAACAATGTTAGAGGGTCATCCCACAATAATGGGTTACACTTTTTCGCCAAACTTGACATTAAAATCAACATTTTGAACTAAATCTTCACTTTCTGACACCTATAGCCGCTAAACCGTTAAGAATTTGAAGATGATGCGAACTAGTGATTTGTGAGATTTTGTTTGTAGATTCTAAATATATTTTTTAAAAAAATTTAGAGTTAAATTGTAAAATTATTTGTGTCTCCTTTGATAACTAGTTTTTAATAGTAAACAACATTTTTTTAAAGTGATGTATATTCCGTAGCACATAATTTTTTTTCTACAAAGGATAAATTTTGAATTTAGATTGGTAACACTGATATATAGGGCATGCATTTGGTTTCATAATGTTTTGTTGAATTTTTTTTTAATTAAGTTTTGAAGTCAAACCAATTATAATTTAGACATAGGCGTATTCCATAAAACATAACTTTTTCTGTATGTATCGAAAATCAATTTTTCTTTTTTTGTTGAAACAAGGACATCAATACCTAGGGCATAAATATTTTTTAGAATTTGTTTTCACTAATTTATTAATTTTCCATGTGTGTAGAATAGAGAACTTGATGTTCGGTGAAAAACCTACATTCACAAGAAATAAAAAATAAATATAATAATCAAATTAAATATATTTAAAATTATACTTTTCGGAAAGCTTATAATAAGGACTACATAATTACAAAACATAAATTTTAAATGAATTCATTTGATCCCCCAAAAGGGAAATCAAAAGTAGTTTTTTATCAGCATTTTAATAGGTGTAGGGGAGACTCCATTATAGGTATGGTTTAAAACTAGTGGGGTTCTATCCAAGGGGGTTTGAATCTAAGGAGGTTTGATCAAACCCTCTTCAATTAAAATATTTTAAATGGAACCTTTCAAGGCTTAAATCATTATATTTTCTTAAAATATGTGATTTCAACAAAAATTAGGATGTCGCGGAAAGTGTAACCCATTATTGTGGCAGCACCCTAGAGATCCATTCTAGGTAGTCTATAGGGCAGATGAAGCTGACTTCTAACAATTTATATAATTCTTCTTTGCCAAGCGAGATGACTTGAGGATGCATCTTACAGGGTTTTTGTCTGACTGGTCATGCTTCTGGATGTACCACAAGGTGATGTACTACTAAGGAAGGATCCAATCCTGACATGTCTACATATGACCAAGCAAAGACATTGGGTGCCTTGTGGAGGACTATTGAAAGATTGGATTTTTCTTGATTAGAAAGACTTTCTGCTATATGTGTGAGCTTAGGTTGTTCCTGTGTGCCAAGATTAATTTCTTGTGTGCCTTCAAGCAGGATGGTGGAACGTTCCTGCCAATAGAAAGGTATGGGGGGAAGATGGAGATCCTCATCTCCTAGCACCTTAGACAGGTTTTCACCAGGAGATACGTCTTTATTTTTCTCTTTTGTGTTTGAAAGTGCCTCAGAGAGGTTTTCACTAGGGAGCATTTTTCTATTTTTTAATTTTTTATCTAGACTAAGGATCTCCTCTTCCCCAAAATAGGCATTAGCATGCAAGCATATGTCATATTGTGAGGTGTCGTGAAGTTATAGGAATGTGGAGAGGACCTCATCATTCTGGAACATGTTGAGAGGCAATGTTCCTTGAGATTAGGATGAATGAGGGGAAAATCGATGAGGAAGATGGCATTGTCAGGGAAGAGGCATGAAAGATCAAGATCTTTGCATGAAGCTATGATGACATGCAGCGTAATGTTCTTCACAATAGAAGAGGATTTGGTCACCTCTACTGAAGCTTTAGCGGGTCCACGAATTGTCACAATAGGCGGTACATATCCTAAACCACAATACTTGGCATATTGCTTGGGAGATGTGGGATGGACCGGATTAGGTTGTGTGGTGCCTTGTTCATCAATGCTAAGCCCTTTTCCATGGTAGGGAATTTTGGTACATATTTGGAATGGTACAGGATATTTTTCCTTGAAGTATTCAAGATCTACTTTTGCTGGAGAGGTCTCATCACGGTATAACCAATCATTCAAGGATGTTTCTTCAACTTCTTCTTAGGAGACCTGTGTTGGAACAAAGGGAATCTTATCATCAATGTTATGTTGTTGTTCTTGAGCCTTCTTCTATAGATGGTGGTCATGTGGATGGGGGACAAAGGCAATTGTCCCACATGGAAGGTGTTATGAAGCTCATATTCACCACACCCTTTGTCTATGATCTTGACTTGGGATACTTGAGGGTTTGGAGTGAAGGATGAAGTGGAAGCATGTGATGGATCAATGGTGATGTGTGGAGTCGATGAAGTATGAGATGATGTGGATGGTATAGATGAGGGGTCTTTGAGATGTTCCCCATAAGTGCTTAGACAATGAAATTTTTTATCATACACAACCTCCAAGGATTTGCAATACTCAATGGTTGTTGATCAATGGGAATAATGAATTCCATGCCGTTATGGGGAAACTTAAGACACTGGTGATAAGTGGAGGGAATGGCTTGCATGGCATGTAACCACGGTCAGCCTAGAAGAAGATTGTATGGTAGGTCAAGATCAACCACATGACATAGAGTGGGTAACGTGAGAGGACCCACTTTGATAGGGAGACATATGGTGCCTTCTGATTCTCTTTTTGTGTTTTTGTATGCTTTGATAGAAATGACCAAAGGCTCCAAGTCAATTGTGGAATACCTATAATGCCCCTTATAAGAAGGTTCTTATTTTTAACCTTACACACAAGAATGACTTCTTAAAAGAAACATTAGTAATAAATAAGATCAATAAATCATATTAAAAATACCCAAATTAGGGTTAGTAACCACATAATCAATATCATCATAAATCAATAATTCAAATATTCAATTTCTTAACTCAATTCTTAATCATCCTTTGAGCCTCATGATATACTTAGGGATTGTCCATCATTTATAAACCCTAGGGGAGGTGGAGTATAGATATAGGGCGCAGGTATGTAACATTTGGCCCAAGGGCTTCTTTGTACACCCAACAATCCCTCACCACTTGGCTCAAGGGGTTTCTTCACACGCCCGGTGATCCCTCACCCACTTGAGTAAAGCCTATCTCCACTATCGTAGGCCCAAATGTTTCACCACATGCCCGGTGGTCCCTCACCGTTTGGCTCAAGTTAGCTTCACCACACACTCAACGGTCCCTCGCCATTAGCTTCGCCACACGCCCGGTGGTCCCTCGCTAAACTTTAGAGTCACCTATTGTGTGAGACTTATACAATATTCTGCTCGTCCCTAGTCTAACCCATACTCTCACAGGTGGTAGATAGATTAATGTTATAACTTGAGACCTTAGACCCTAGTATATCATGAGCTCATTTTTATGGACTTTGCCTTTATATTCTTATAGTCCTTTAGGAATCAAATATAGTTATTCCTTACTTAGTCCTATTAGTCATGTTATTCATCCATGATCATATTATTCATTTCATGCATTTAGCATAGGTGATTAATCTATTTATATGTTATTCATTTACTATCACATGCTATAATCTATGTCATCTTATCTATATGATTTAATTGATGTTATCCATATGCTCATGCAATCTACATGTTGCTTTTCATATATATATATATATATATATATATATATATATATATATATATATATATATATATATATATAATGCCTCTATTTTCCATGTATGATTATTCTATTTCATTATGGTATTAATCTATTAGAATTGCATAATTAACATAGGAGATAGATTTACCTTTATAGGTTTGTTGCCAAGTTTGAGTATGCTAAAACAAATTAAAATGGATATGCTACTCTCGATTCTATGAGTAATACAATTATTAGATGGTTCAATGCCTTAACTAGATTTGATTAGTATTTCCTTGTTGTTTGTTTAGACTATTGTGACTTGCTATATTTCTTAATGCTGGCTATTGAACTATATTGTCTCTAATACATATTGCTGATGTGGTTAATGTTTTGCTTGCTTCTATGAACTCACAATTGATTGGATGATGATTTCTGTTTGATTGAGATATTGTGATGCTTTGGATCGATATATGCAAGGATCGCTAGCCTGCTTCAAATAGTATCTATTCTTGTTCTCTTTTCATTCACTGACCTTTGAAACCATGTCACGCTGCTTTTATATCTTTGTTATTGCATGAATAGCCATGTCCTTAATGGATCATTCTGCCCCTTTGTAATGATTTTGATTATCATTATGTATGACGCAGCTTTTAGACAATCGTTGTTTGCCTATTTTATTTGTGTTTTGTCTTATAAGCACCATTTATTAATATTAATTATTGTCTTATTCAAATTGATCAGCGCCTAGACTTGGTCGATCATCTTGTTACTTGTAGATCACTTCTCTTTATTCTGTCTTCAACTTGACGAATGTATATAATAGGAACATCCTTCTCTATCATGGATCTGTGCCTTGGTTATCATATGTGCAATGATATAGAATGGGTCATGTATTTGAGATCTCTTTGCATTTGAATTGGTTCGGTCATGAATGACTTTTCTTGATAGCCATTTTGAGGAGGGAACATCACAATACCCCAAAAGTTTTATGAATTTTAATATACATATATTCAAACTGGATCCATTATCCAAGAGGACCCTCTTGACTTTGTGGTTGGTGATTTGGACTTAGATATGGAGTGCTTTATTATGGATAGGATTGATAGGTAGCATATCAAATTGGCTGAAAGTGAGATGGTAGGATGAGGATAACTAGGCCACTAGATTTTGGAATTGTGTGAGAGGAATGTCAGTGGGGACATGGGACTCTTGGAGAGCCTTGTCAAGGATTTTGTGATGGATGGTGGATGTCTTAAGGAGTTCCAAGATGGAGATTTTGGTGAGGGTCTTTCCAAGATGGTCAAGGAGGTTGTATTCATAAGTGGTAGTAGTGGATGATGGTGATGGTCCCTTGATGGTCACACACCTACATCGGGTGGTAATGACACATTCAGGAGTGTTGTTTTTAAGCTTGATGGTGGCAATACAAGTAGAGTTGAAATTAATCTAGCCTACTACATTATTGTAAGGAGGTGGGACGTTGTTATAGCTGACATTATTGGCTTGGTTGTTAGGAGTGGTGTTAGAAGATGATGGTTTGGATGTGGATTGGTTATTGTGGTGGGGAAGAGGATCTTGGTAGACTCCTAGGCCATCACTAGGTTAGGTATTGTTGTTTCCTTCTACTTGGATGTCAACACGATCAACAAGGTCTTGGATTTAGTTTTTCAATTTCATAAATTTTTCCGTGGTGTGTCCTTTGATACGATGATAGTCACAATACTCATTTTCCTTGTACCATGTTGGTTTGGGTTGGTTTTCATCAAAAGGATTGGTAATGGGAAATTCAACCATGTTAGCTTGGACAAGTTTTTGGAAAACAACTTCGAGTGGTTCACCAAAAGGAGTGTATTTGTGTTTTGGATTGTTGGGATGATTTCATTTTGGTGGAGTAGGTGGCACTGAGACATTGTTTGAAACATTTTGTACAATGTGTGCCTCTTTAGGTTTAGGAGCGGATATTTGAATGTAGTATTGGAATCGATAGCTCCATCTCCTATGGAATTTTTGTTCTTATCCCAAAACTTAGGTTTGTCATTGGATGGTTTTCATTATCATTTCAATTATAGATTTTGACCAAACCTTTTGTGATTAGGACCTTTTCAATGGTGACACCCTTTTCTATGATTTCATCAAAGGTGGATGTACAATATACTTGCAAGTGGAAGGCTATTTCTTGGTTCAAGTTTTGGATAAAAATATGGACAAGTTATTTTTCAGGTGTCATCCAAGGTAGCCTACTAGCAAGGGCTCTCCATCTTTGTAGGTATGTGGAAAAACTTTCACCATTTCATTGTTTGGTGTTACAAAGGTTGAGCATGGTGATTCATGCTCTACATTGTATGAGAAGTGGGTGACAAATTTTTCTGATAGATTGGCAAAAGTAGAGATGGAGCCATAAGGCAAGTGCATGAACCATTCAAGGGCTTGTCCTCCTAAGCTTCATGGTAAAAGGCAAAAGAGGAATTAATAATCATAGGAAACTTCTTGACATGCCATGAAGAGTTCCTTGAGTTGGTCACAAGGATCTCCTTTTCCTTTGTACTTATAGAATTTGGGCACTACAAAATGTTGAGGAAAAGGTATGGTTGTCATATTTCGATCAAATGGATAGGTATATAAGTCTTCAAACTTATAATGTTTCTTTTGAGTCCTTAGTTGGATATTCTTGAAAGAATTTTTCATCTCTTGCCATTCTTGGTCGAAAGGATTGGCAAGAGGAGGTTGCGTTGTGGATTGAAGTAGTGGTTGTTGTGATTGTTGATGGAATGATGATTGTTGTTGTTGAGGGATGTCATATTGTTGTGGGGTGTATGGAGGCAGGACTATAGTTTGTGAGTAAACATGAGACCCATATGTTTGATGTTGTGGTATGGTGTGAGCAGATGTATATGTTGTGTTTGGAAAGGTGGTTGTTAATTTTGGGCGGCATGTTGATGTTGCATGGAGGTACCATGGGGAGGTTGTTGATGAGTGGTCGAATGATATGTTTGAGTGGGGTTCATATAGCTTGTTAGGGGGTTGTGAGGTTGATTATGTGGTTCATATGTGAATGGATTTTGTGTTTGGAGGGGTGTTTGTGAAGGTATCGTAGGGTCCAGCATTGTTTGGATGATGATTGTTCTTTGAGGAATGTTTGACAGGGGTGGTATGATAGGTATGCTTACATTAGATGGTATGGCAGAAATTGGAAAGTTGGATGGTAGCCTGCTATATGGTAAACCAAAAGGAGGGTCCAACCCTTGTGGTTTTGGGATATAACTTTCCCTACATGTTGATCAATGGCATGGATGGTGTTGGTATTTGAGCTATAGTTGGCCCATGGATTGTCATATATGGGATTGTTGGGATTAGGGACATGTCCCCATGGTTGATCAAGGATGGGAGATCATGGTTTGTCATGAAAGATTGTCTTGAGTTTTTCATGGTCAAATGAATAAGGGAGACGTGCTCCATGTTCAATGAGATGTTCAAGGAATTCATCCTTATGGTTGTCAAGGAATTGGTCAAATTTTTGATGTGATCCTCTTTCATTGATCAAATCAATGAATGTGGGGGAGGCGACATGATGGTGTGTAGATGTTTCACTCATTTTAGATTGATTGTCATACCCATCCATATTACTTGTGGTGGAGTCATGTGGAGAGAGGGGTTGATAGAGAGCATCCATTTTTCTCTTAGTTTGTGATTGCATGATGGGAGGCATAAAATGATGACTATGATTGGGTTTAGATGATGTGGTCCCAATGGTTGGGGATGGTGATTTTTATAATTTTGAAATCTAGATCACTTATGGATAAAGATCAAATGTTATCCTTATGAACTTAGGGTGGCCAAAGAGCCTAATCAAGGGATAACAAGGTTTTTTTACTTGGGGTAGAAAAGACGCACCAAGCAAAGCGGGATTCTTGAAGTCCACTAACTTAGGAATTTTCTAAGTTCCTAAGCTAGCTTATACAAGGGGGATGAATTCGAGTTTATACTAAACTTAAGATAGACAAATTCTTAACCCTAATACAAACAAGAGGATAAATTGATCTAGATCTTAACTTTAGAATATTTGGATTGGATTTGGATAATGTGAGGTTGATTTGATTTTTGGATGTTGGATTTTTTATGAAGGTTAGATCACAAGATAAAATTCAAATGGACATGGATGACAATATGGATGGATTTGGGTGTAAAATGATCTTGGATGAGGTGGGAGAATCAATTTTGACAATCAAAATGATAAATACCTTAGGTTTTATGAACTTTTGAATCTGGGCGCTAATAGAGAAGGAATAGGCGCTAATAGATGGAAATTGGGTGCTAATGAAGATGACTAGGCACTGACAGAGACCAACTAGGTGCTGACAGAGGTCGGGGTGAGTAATGACTAATACCCAACCGGGTGCTAATAGAGGCTAGTTAGGTATTAGGATGGAGTGAATGGGCGTTGAAAGGTGAAAATAGGCATTGATTGAGATTGTTTTGATTTTATGAACTTTTGAATCTGGGCGCTAATAGAGAAGGAATAGGCACTAATAGATGGAAATTGGGTGCTAATGAAGATGACTAGGCACTGACAGAGACCAACTAGGTGCTGACAGAGGTCAGGGTGAGTAATGACTAAGACCCAACCGGGTGCTAACAGATGCTAGTTAGGTATTAGGATGGAGTGAATGGGCGTTGAAAGGTGAAAATAGGCATTGATTGAGATTGTTTTGATTTTGGAAATGTTTGTGTTAGAATTTTGACAAGATTTTCAATCAACAAACATGATAGTTGCTTTGACTTTCTTGGAATTGGGTATGAGAGGCTATGAACCTTCACAGATCACAAATGGCTTATATGGTTATATCACATGAAAACACATCAAACACTTGTTTACAAACCTAGTAATTATTCAAGCAAGGAGTGTCATATCCCACGGACTCACTCAGGTGCAACTTCAACCACCACTAATTAGATAATGGTGGTTTCCATCCTCTTAATACCACTTATCATTGGTTGAATAGATAGGGAATGCAAGGTCATGGACCACCTTACACCCCTTACTTTAGATATGAAAGTCTTTCCCAAAGTGTATTCTATCTCACCTAATGAAGGTACAAGCGTGAGCTCTTCTCCTCCATGTGGCTACGATGCACAGAAGGATATGATGGATGAAGGTCTTAAGTAGGCTCAACAAGGCTTCTAGGGGTGTCCCAATATACGCGTGGTATGGGGGACAAATCTGTGAACGGGGGTATCCCTATCCAACCAAGTGCCAACCAACACAAGTCTCAGCGAACCAAGGGTCTCGAGGTCTTTACAAGGTGAGAGAGGGTCCTTCCATTGAAGTGAGTATTTCAATTTTCACAACACTTATATACCATGCTAGAACATGCAAGGTTGTACCCTTCGGGATGAAATCCAATGCAGGCCCCCTAATAGGAAGGATTTCAAGATGCTTTTGATCACCCAAGATTGCACGAAGCACAAGGGGAGAGCATACAATTCAAAAATCCTAGGATAAAAACAAAGAAATGTTGGATCAAATTAAGGTTTTTGATCTCCAAGATCACCAAATGGCATGAGGAGAGAGCATACACCCCACTAGGATCCCAAAAAAAGCATATAAGATTCTTTTTAAACACCAAATTAAATGTGCCTAATTTAGTGATAAAAACATGTTTCCTTGGACAAACGTGGGCTATACACAAGTGTTAGTAGTCTCTTAAGATGTCTTTGGCAAGCGTGAGGTGTGACAAAATAGAAGTTAGCCCAATAAAATGTAAATAACCCAACAAATGATACAAACATAACTTGGGCATTGAAACATACTGTCTTGGTGCTGAGACACAATTTGGGCATTATGTTTTGGAGGTTAGGCACTAAATCAAGAAATAAAAGTATTGAACTAAAAGTTGCTATACCTTCTAGTCTGGTCATTGATGCAGACTAGTTGGGCACTAATGTAGATATTCTGGGTGCCGATGCGTCAGGGATAGTATGAGGGCTTGCAATTTGATATTTTCCTATAAAATAGAGAGCTAACACATGCCTCAAACATTAATTTGTAGGGTTATTGCATCAAAAGACCAAAAAACCCAATGATTGATCCCTTAACAAGTGAAAATGCCAAATTCTGAAGGTCTCGGAACTAGGTGTTGATCTGGCCAAGATGGGCACTAAAGTCTGTGTGCTCGACGCTAAAATGGGCTCTGCAAAACCAAGAGCTAAACTACCTAAATTCACTTGTTAGGAGGGTTAGTAGTCACATACAAATCCAATAGAATTTTTAAAATGTCAAGAAATGATGAAATGACTACTATTATACCTTGCTGCAAGTGGGAACTAAAGAGGACTGGCTAGGCACTGATACACGTGAATTAGGCACTGCATGATAGAATTCTAGCATTGAAAGGCATTCAAGAGGTTTTCAAGATTCGGTGTTGATACAAAGGAATTAGGCGCTAGCATAGAGTTGTTTGGCCCTAATGTGTGGAATTCTAGCAATGATCCAACCTACACACAAGAAACAAGACAAAAAAATAACACAAAAAAGATAGTTAAGGTGGTGGGGGTCCCACCGGGCATGCCAAAAATTTCAAAAAGAAAGAGTGAGTCACCTAGGATAAGCAAAAATCAATCTAACCTACCCAATTCACAAATCCAAGTGAGCTCTAGATTAGACCAAATAGAAATGCACAATTTAATTAATGTTGCACCCTATCTCTATGCATTCCTATTGATATGTCCTAGTTGATAGTATACTAAGCTATGTGATGTGCTTAATTAGCTAATGCAAGTGCTCAAATTAACAGAATTTCTTTGCATTCTAGTTGCTTATTGGAAATGAAGGGAAGAGGCTCAATTTATAGATTTTTGGAGGTGAGGATGGAGGGCTAGGATTGAATTAATGGATCAAAGGCTCAAATTGCTTGACGATCTTCAAGCAAAGAGAATTGAACAAGTGTCATGAGGAGGTTGGATGAGGGAATTGCTCCAAGATTCAAGGGAAGATCAATGGATGAAATTGAGTGGATGAATGGATGGATAGCTAGGATTGGGTAGGTGTATGACATGTAAGGCTTCATTTATGAAAATGCATGGTTTGGATTTTGTGAAGAATTTAAAATTGGGAGGAGAGGACAAGTGGAATTTAAAATTGGATGAATAGTGCCACATGGAATTTAAAATTCCATGAATAGTGACACTTGGAGTAGAAGAAAAGAAATAGGACAAATATACACTTTTTTGGAAGATTTGCCCATGCTTCCAAAGTACCACTTGTCATGTACATGCATGTACATTGAATGACAAGTGGACTTTTAGAAACATGGGGATATGTAATTGTGAGTTAATTTTAATTAACCCATGTGCACATGATTAAGAGGAAAATAATGATGATTACTAAAAGTAATCAAAAGGTCACAAAATAGGGAATTAAATAAATAGGGATTTTTATTTAATTTTTGGGAGTGCATGTGAACTCTAGGTGTCAAAAATATTTAATCTTTTGAACTATAGTAGAGGAAATTGATTTTTAGTGATGGGGAAAAGGCAAGGAAAATATTAATTAAATAATTATAAATTATTTAATTAACATGTGTATTGAAGGAAATGGTGCGAATTGTTGAGTTTGGAATGCGTAGGATAGACGAAGATGGTTGTGACCATTTTTCAAGTGTCTACATGGGGTTTTGTCAATAACCATTAGTGTAGGAGACCTATTGATCAAGTAGCATGTGGTAAAATGTTTGATCTAAATTAGGATGACTAAGAATACTCCTAGCCTCGTCCATCAACATCTTGTTAATTCTCTTTGTAACTTCATTCTATTGAGGGGTTTATGGAGTTGTCTTATGTCACATGATTCCATTTACCTGACAAAGTGCATCGAACTCTCCCAAATAATACTCTCTGCCATTGTTTGTTTTCAACACCTTGATCTTTCTACTCATCTAGTTTTGCACAAGAGCCTTAAACTCTTTGAACTAACAAAAACCTTAGACTTTTGCTTTACAAAATAGACAAAGGTTTTCTAGAGAAGTCATTAATAAAAGTAACAAAATACAAAGATTTTCTAAGTGAAGGTATATCTACAAGACCAAAAACATGACTATAGATCAAATCTAAAACACCATTAAATCTAGAAGATCTCAAATAAAATTAAACACAATTTTGTTTCCCATATATGAAATGTTCATAGAAATCAAAATACAGATTACAATTAGTTAACCCCTCAATAAGGTTTTTATTTTTCAAGGCCCTTCTCACCAATGTGGCCCATAGGCTCATGCCACAATATGGTCTTCTTAGTAGGAAGCTTATTTTTGTCTAAGGTAAGAGCAAGCTTAGGAAATCATATAGTGTGTTCAAAAGGTCTAGACATATATTTCTTCATAGCAAGTTCTAGAGATAAAGGGGAAGAACATGCAAATCTTGTCACTATAGGTATTATAGAACTATTGCACTAAATATATGTGCTCACATCAAGGTGGAAAAGAGTTCTAGAATTAACTCTCTTAGCAAGCACCAGGGCACCACAAACCATCTTGCACCCTTCTTTTCTAAAAATCACTTTCACCCTACCATCATTCATTTTGTGTGTAGAAAATAGGTTCCATAGCAAACCCAAAATGTGCAAAACTCAAGATAGGTATTTTATCCTCCCAGAAATAAAATGGATCTTGACTTGGCCACTACTGACAATACTAAGGAATGTATTGTCACCAAGGTAGACCTTTCCACCACCAATCTTCTCATACTCAAAAAACCACTCCCTGTGGGGAGTCATGTAGAAAGAAGTGCTAGAGTTGATCATCCTTACATGCATAGCTAAGGTTTCAAAAAAAGCATCAGAACCACCCTAAGGGTTATTTGAATCTACATCAACATTTGATCCATTATTTTCTTTCATCTTCTCTTTGCACTCCTTTTTAATGTGGCCTTTCTTACCATAGTTCCAACATTTCACCTTGGATTTTCCTAGAGACTTAGATCTCCCACAAGAATTATATCTTTCTTTCTCTTACTACTTGTCCTTCTTACCTTTTTCCTTTGATCTACCATGAAAAACTAAGGCATATTTGATGATGTCTTGAATTTTCTACCTCATCTTTTTTGAAAGAAGAGCACCCGCCACCTCTTCAAGTGTCAACTTAGTGGTTGTGCTTCTAATGGTCATAACCAAGTTGCCCTATGAATTTGTCAAAGAACATAGAAGTGTGATACTTTTTTGATCCTTATCGTCCATCTGCACACTGGTGGACTTTAGCTAGGTATACATAGTGTTGAATGTGTTCAAGTGTTTTGAAATAGAGTTGCCATCACCCACCTTCAATAAATACAACTTCTTTCATAGAAAAATTTTATTAACCATGGATTTGACTGGGTAGAGTTTTCCCAACTTTGATCACAAGGCACTCGAGGTGGTTTCTCCCAAAACATTCAAGAGCACTAAATCCACCAAACAGAGTCAAATGAGCCTCCTCACTTTTTTATCTAACATATCCCAATCTTCTTGTTGCATGGTTGTAGGTTTTCTTCAAGTGACTATACCCTATAGATCCCAATTGACTAACAAATCCTCCATTTTGAGCTTCCATAGCTCAAAGTTCATGTCATTAAATTTTCCATCTCCACACTAGGTGTGCTCATAATTTTCTTTGTAAACAATATCCATTCTACACACAACTCCCACTCAAACCAAGATTAATTTAAACAAAAAATCCTCCTAACCATAACACCCAATAACTAAGATGATTTGGCTCTAATACCAAATGAAATATAATTCTTCAAAAATTAATCTAAGAGGAGAGATGTGTAAATAGAAAATATATACAATTTTAAACACAAAAATAATAAACACACAACCATAACAACACATACACCCTAGGTTAAACCCTTTTGAAAAAAAAGTAAAAAAAACAACCTCTAAATCTTGAACCAATTCTATCATCAACAACACAAAGAGGGTCAATACAAATCCAATCTCAATCCTTCATAAGATATTATACCTACATATTTGGAGATATTCCAACAACATAACAATACCTATAAAAATTGAACTATGAAATCTCCATCTCAAGCACCCAATAAATAGAAGAAATATATGAAACCATCAAATGGTAATTAAGGACCCATGAGCTAAACTAACTCAAAATGTGGTACTCAAATCCCTAGTCAAAATCTAGTACCCAAATCTCAAGATGAGTCCATAGGCTAAAAATAGCATATTCATCACACTTGTCATAAGCTCATTATGTTGAACACATAGATATACTGAGAGGGGGGCTGAATTAGTATATACTAGAATTTTAACTCTTCTATTGCATTCAATCAAATGTAGACATTTAAACCATGAGAAGCAAAAGAACACACAAGCACATAACACCAGATTTACATGGAAACCCAAAATGGAAAACCACAGTGAGCAAGCTCCTTAGATCTACTGTCCAAATCTAGCCTCACAAATAAAAGAGATTTACAATGAATTTTTATGGGCATCAACCCAAAGGAAGCACCAACTCCCTAATACAAAGTTTTATGGCCTCCAACCCAAAGGAAGCACCAACTCCCTAATACAAAGTTTTATGGCCTCCAACCCAAAGGAAGCACCAACTCCTTTAAGTGCTACAACACTTATAACACTTACAATATGAGGCACCAATTTCTATACCAAAACACTTGACTGATTCAGATGATTCTTCTCAAATTTATACAACTGCTTCAACCTCAAGTTTTTGTTGATCTCTACAAACTCTACACTACTATCCTTTTGGCTATTTTGACTAATTCTAATGGCTATATCACCTCTGCACAATCACTATAACAATCTCTACAGTATCATAATTCATTCAAGTACTTCTACGCTACCACAACATCATAACTTCTTCAAATACCTTGGCAGCAACATCTCTTATGTATTGACTTTAACTGAATTGATCTTTTCCACACTTCATCATCATAATACTTCTGAAATGAGCTTATTTGTAAATTATCATTGTTAACACTCTCTGTACTTACTTCATTTCTTGCAACAATCTTGAACTTTCATTTATATGCTTTGTAAGCATTCAAACATCACCTTCACAGCCTCTCTGAAAATTGTAGATGACTTCTACTCACTGCATTAGGTCTTCTACCACATGAAAGTCCTTGCTACCTCTAATTCAAATTCACAACATAAACATCACCATCTTTGTACTTGCTCACATACACATGAATCCTTTACACTTATTTATATCAATCATCAACCTTGAAACATTCATCAAGGTTGGCAACACCCTCTACAATATTTGAAACAATCTCCAAGGTCGGCAAACATACAAAATTCAAATTAGGTCTTGACCTAAACAATCCTACAAAGCAAAGGAATGAAGATAAAACATTTCATAGCTTATCTTGGACCTAAAAACATCTTCACATGCTTCAACATGCTTCCACAATCCATGAAGCACATCCGCAATTAGTGTTAGCACCCAAGTTAACTAAACTTGTGCAAACACCAAGAACACTTAGGCACACGCTTCCAAGAACCCAACCATATCTTGCAGACCAAGCACAAGCCTTTAACATAATTTGGAAACATCCATGAATAATATGGAATCACCTAGGAGCTAACAAATCTAGCTACAACAAATCTTACTTGAAGACAGTTCATAGACTTCCCACAACCAACACTGCCAAGCTCTGGTACTCAAGAAAAATACATTCCGGAGCACCAAATAAGAAGTTCTTTGGATAGAACATATATATGAATCTTATGAACACACATATAGAACTGCAACACCAAAAAACAAACTATGAAGAAATGCAAAGAAAAATACTTTCTCCCAGTCATACTGTAAACACTATTAGGCACAGTCTTCAAACTGGTGAACATAAATTTCAAACCATAGCATTCTGGAACACCAAATTCTAGATCTAACATCTTCAACCACTTCTTCAAAACATATCCAAACCTCACACTTCAGTCTTTAATATAGGAGAAATGTGGAGCAAAAAATCAGACAATATCTTGCAAGCCAGAATACTTCTTCACAACACTGTATTCAATATTTATCAAATTTTCTCAAAAGCACTTGGAAACCCAGAAACAAGAGCAATATACTAACATCATTAGTACTTCTACAAGTCATTCAAATCACCTTAACACAATAACTTAATCAACCAACAATAGCAACATTAGAAGATACTGTTGACACCAATAACAACACAAGCATGTTGACATCAATGACAACACCGATTAGCACATACTTGCAACAATCTCCCCCTTTGTCATTGATGGCAACATGTGATGTGAAAAACCATCATGACATAATTTTGCACTAATCTCACTCTCCCCCTTTCTTTTATACATCTTACTCTCTCTTTGTTTTTCACATGAACTCTCTCCCTTTGACATCAATGGCAAAGGGTGACACACCTTCTTCAAGCTTTCTCCCCCTGAGTATGATACTACACATACTTGCACTAATCTCAACTACTTTGAACCATCTTGTACCAACTCTTACTCCCATTGACTATAAAACTCTTCAATGCCTCTACCTGTTCCCCCTAAGAGGTAGCCTCCATCATTAGTTCAAAAAAGAATGAATCCTGAATCACACTAGATTGATGCATTTCCTTATGCATCTAGTTCAAAGAAGGAGAGATAATAACCCTTAACTTCTCTTGAAGATACTCTAATGTATCCTTAGGAAGAGCCTTGGTGAATATGTCAGCAACCTGATCCTTTGTAGGTACATACTCAAGCTTCACTTCTTTCTCTGCAACCTTCTCTCTCAAAAAGTGATACCTGATATAAATATGCTTTGTCCTTGATTGCATCATTGGATTCTTTGAAATGTTAATGGCACTAGTGTTATCACAGAAAAGAGGAATCAGATCATCATACTCAACTTTTATATCCTTCAGATTTTGTCTCATCCATAGCACCTGTGTGCAACATGATGTTGCTGTAATGTACTCTGCCTTGTAGTAGATAACGATATTGAACCCTGCTTCTTTCTTTTCCATGACACAGCTCTATCTCCAAGAAGGAACACACCACCACTTGTATTTTTCCTATCATCTACACATCTGGCTCAATCTACATCTATGTAGGCACCTAGGGTGAAGTCATTATTCTTAGGATACCACAAACCATGGTCTGGAGTGCCCTTCAAATACCTGAATATCCTCTTTACTACAATGACATGTGACTCTCTAGGATCTGATTGAAATCTAGCCACAAGACAAACTACAAGCATAATATCCAGTCTGGTAGCAGTTAGGTATAGTAGTCCTCCAATCATTGATCTATATTTGCTCTGATCTTCCTTAGGGGATTCATCATTTTTGCTCAGCTTGCAACTAGTTGTCATGCGAGTACAAACTAGTTTAGATTCTTCCATTCCAAACTTCTTCAACAATTCCTTGAGGTATTTTGATTGTGAAATGAAAATGCCTTTATTTGTCTGATTAATTTACAGCCCAAGGAAGAAGTTCATCTCACCACACATTGACATCTCAAATTATTTTTGCATCTCATCTACAAATTTCTTACACATTCCTTCATTTCCACTAAAGATTATATCATCTACATAGACTTCAATAATCAGGATTTGATCTTTGCTTACCTTGATGTACAAATTACTATCTGCAGACCTGATGTAGGAGCATCTAGTGGTGTAAGGGCAATCTTGCATCACCCAAAAAGAAGTTAATTCAAAATCATTGTAGTTGTTCTCATTTCTTTCCATAATTAGTGTTTCTAGTTCCATAATATCTAGAATAATAATGTAGGACTTTCAGTTTTTCCAAAACTGCTAAAAATAGCAACCTGCTTGTTTTGGAAAATGTGCCTGCTATTTTTAGAAAGTTTGCATTTGGGCACCTAATGAAGCAAAAACTTCCAGAAAGTTACATAACAGAAATATAAGACCTTTGGTGAAGGAATCAGGCAAAGATCATTCATGAGCCGAAAGATATTAAAGTTTTTGTTTTCTGAAAAGCCCTTGAAAATTTCTGGAACGAGATATGAGGCACTAAAACTTCTCATAATGTCCCAAAAAGTTGACGGAAATTTATTTACGAATTTTTTGTGTGATAGTTCACATCATGAGCTTTCTAATGCTTAAAACAATTCGTCAATTGGACACTCGGATCAAAAGTTATGCTTCCCGGAAGTTGACCTACTTTTGGAGGGAGTTGTAAATTTTGAAATTTAGCTAGAGGCCGCCAAAAGGTGATATTTATGACTATTTTGGGAACCCTGGGTAGTAGTAGAGTTAAGGGGGCCAGTGTAGAGTCAAGAATAGGTGGGAATATAGAAACCCTAGTTTATTTGGGGTTACAGAAGGCTGAAGATTCTAAAGTCTTGAGGTTGGGAAAACTGTAATGTGTTGCAGACAGTAGAGGGTTCATCCTCTGATTGTAATTGAGCTTCTGTAATGTAATGAGTTGCCCAGTTCAATAAAAGAAAGTTCTATTTGCTGTGTTTAATATATTTTATTATGTGTTTTGTGATTTACTCCCTTCATCAAATGGTATCAGAGTAAGGGTTCCTGAGTGTGTAGACAGATTGCCGACCGTGAGGCAGTTTGCACCAAGACCTGAGGTTGTGGGTTTGCTACGAAGATCAAGATGCCTCCACCAAGAAATCATGTTGGGAGGAATGCTTTGACAGAAGAGGGTTTTAGAGCCCTACAAAGGCAAATTGATGCATTGCAAGAGGAGCTGCAAAGAGGGTTTGATCTAAGAACAAGAGAAGAAAGCAAAGATGAAGCTAAAGAGGAGCTATCTAAGGAAGAACAAGAAGCTGCAGGAGATCCTGTAGAAGTTAGGTTGTTGAGGGCCATTTCTAAGATCGGAAAGAGGTCCAAGATCAAAGTTTCTACATATTCTAGAGTTTCGAATCCAGAACAACTTATTGATTGGATCAATGACATGGAGGAGTATTTCGAGTATGAAGATGTGGAGGACCCAGTTCGGGTCAAGTTTGCAAAAACAAAGTTGAAGGGCCACGCTAGTATTTGGTGGAAGGAGGTCCAATTAGAGAGGAATAGAAGAGGAAAAGGAAAGATCACCAGATGGGATTAGATGGTGGAGAAACTAAAGAAGGAGTTCATTCTTGTGGACTATGAGATGGAGTTGTTGAAGAAGCTGCAAGGACTAAAGCAAGGTAACAAGTCTGTCAAGGAGTATACAGAAGAGTTTTATAAGATTACTATCAGGATAGGCCATGCAGAGCCCAACAAGGAGAAGGTAGCCCGTTACATTAATGGGTTGAGGCCAAGTATTCAAGAGGAGCTGAGTCTGGTCAGAATGACCACCATAGAAGATGCATACTAGTTTTCCTTAAAGGTGGAAGAGAAGCTAAATAAAAGATTTGACAATAAGCAAAGGGGAAGAGGTCAAGATGGAAGGACTAGTGGAAGACCCTATGGGGGCCGAAATGAAGATGCAAAGAAAAGTGAAGAAGCTGGCACCAGTCAAAATCAGAGAGGTGATAACACCTACCACCCTCATGACCAGAACAATGGTGAGTAAAGAGGAAGAGGAAGAGGAAGACCTGGGCAAGGACATGGAAGAGGAGGTTTTAGAGGAACCTATTTCCAATGTGGAGAAGAAGGGCATAGAGAATATGAGTGTCTGCAACATCAAGGAAGGATGAATAGAAGACCTGAAGGTAATGCACGAGTTGCACATGTAGATGAAGATGCACAGTCTGAGTGTTCTGAAGATACTGAAAGGGGAGAAACCCTAGTTGTTAGAAGAACCTTGTTGAATGAGGAGAAAGAACCAAATCAGAGGAAGAGTTTATTCCGCACAAGGTGCAAATGTGAAGGTAAGTGTTGTGATATTATTACTGACAATGGAAGCACTGATAATCTTGTTTCAGAGGAGATGGTTGACAAGTTGAAGTTGACAAGAAGAAAGCATCTGCATCCATATCAGATTGCATGGTTGTAGAAAGACCATAGAGTCAGTGTTTAGTGAAGTTCAAGATTGGGGACTACCATGATGAGGTGTTGTGTGATATCATACCGATGGATGTATGTCATATGCTATTGGGGAGGTCGTGGTAGTATGATAGGAGCATTGTCCATGATGGTCGTGCAAACACATATTCCCTAACAAAAGATGGAGTTTGTCATAAATTGAAGCCCTTGAAGGAGGTGGAAGAAAAGGTATGTAGTACTACCAGAATTTGCTTGGTAGATGGTAGGAAGTTTTTGGAGGGTATGAAGCATGAGTGTCATTGCTTTGCATTGATTCCTAAGATTAGTCAAGAGAACTGTGAAGATGTTCCAGCAGAAGTTTCAGATATGTTAGAAGAGTTCCAGGGCATTATCTCTGATAATGTACCAGAAGGTTTACCACCAGTAAGGAAGATAAGTCATCAAATGGATTTGATACCTGGAGCTATTTTGCCGTATAAGGCAGCCCATAGAATGACCCCTGCAGAGAATGAAGCACTGAACAGACAAGTTCAAGAGTTGTTGAGGAAGGGACTGATAAGGGAGAGTCTAAGTCCATTTGTGGTACCTACAGTACTAGCACCAAAGAAAGATGGAGAGTGGAGAATGTGTACAGACTCTCGAGCCATCAATAAGATCACAATCAAGTATAGATTTACATTGCCCAGAATGGATGACATAATGGATTGTTTGAGTGGAGCCAAGTACTTCATGAAGATCGACCTGAAGAGTGGGTATCACCAGATCTATATTAGAGAAGGAGATGAGTGGAAGACAGCCTTCAAGACAAAGGAAGGTTTGTATGAGTGGTTAGTCATGTCATTTGGGCTAACCAATGCACCAAGCACATTCATGTGGCTCATGAATGAGGTATTGAAAGAATTTTTGGGAAGTTTTGTTATTGTTTATTTGGATGATATTTTGATTTTCAGTAAGACTTGGGATGAGCATCTGATGCATATCATAAGAGTTCTAGAGAAGCTGAGGGAGGAGAAGTTGTTGATTAACCTGAAGAAATGTAGTTTTGCAAAGAAGGAGTTGGTGTACCTAGGATTTGTTGTCTCAGAGGAAGGCCTTAAGATGGACCTAGAAAAAGTAAGGGCTATCATTGAAATGCCTATGCCAAGGAGTGCAATGGAGGTAAGATCTTTTCACGGTTTGGCAAGTTTTTACAGAAAGTTTATCAAGAATTTTAGTAGCATTTGTGCACCCCTAATTGAGACAATGAGAGGGGATAGAAAAGAGTTTAGATGGACTAAAGGAGCAGACAAGAGCTTTGACACATTGAAGCAAAAAGTCATAGAGCAACCTATTTTGGCACTTCCAAATTTTAATAAGGTATTTCAGGTAGATTGTGATGCTAGTGGTAGTGGTATAGAAGTTGTTTTGAGCCAAGAAGGTAAGCCCATTACCTATTTTAGTGAGAAGCTTAATGATGCCAAGAAAAAGTATTATGTTTATGATCAAGAGTTTTATGCAATAGTTCACACTTTGAAGAAATGGAGACATTATTTGTTGCCAAAGGAGTTTGTTTTATATACTGATCATCAAGCTTTACAATATCTTAATAGTCAAGGAAAGTTAAATCAAAGGCACTTAAAATGGGTTGAGTTTTTGTAGAGCTATACTTTTGTTTTGAAGCATAGGAGTGGGAAGTCCAACAGAGTTGCAGATGCCTTGAGAAGAAGGCAAAATTTGTTGACAGAAATAAAGATAGATGTTGTTGGGTTCAATGAGCTCAAAAGTTTGTATCCAGAAGATCCAGATTTTGCAGAGGCTTGGAAAGTTTGTTTGGAACATGTTACTTTGGATAGGACAAAATGG
The DNA here is from genome assembly GCA_027924645.1 of Cunninghamia lanceolata. Lineage (NCBI taxonomy): Eukaryota > Viridiplantae > Streptophyta > Pinopsida > Cupressales > Cupressaceae > Cunninghamia > Cunninghamia lanceolata. The sequence goes on along the minus strand of BSBN01001051.1, from coordinate 570,469 downwards.
TTGGATTTCATTATCCAAGATGGCATGTTGTTTAGAGGAATCCAGTTGTGCATTCCAAGGAGTTCCATGAGAGAGAACTTGATTAAGAAGAAGCATAGTGGGGGATTGGTTGGACACTTTGGTTGAGATAAGACCATTTCTATTATTGGTGAAAATTATTATTGGCCACAGTTGCAACAGGATGTGAGGAAATTTGTGTAGAGTTGTAGAGTGTGTCAAATGGCAAAAGGAACAAGTCAGAATATAGGGTTGTATCAACCATTACCTGTACCAGAGAAGCCCTAGGACGATATTAGCATGGATTTTGTTCTTGGTTTACCAAGGACACAGAGAGGACATGATTCTATTTCTGTGGTGGTGGATAGATTCTCAAAAATGGCACATTTTATTCCTTGTAAGAAGACTAATGATGCTATTCATATTGCAGAGTTATTTTTCAGGGAAGTGGTGAGACTACATGGTCTACCAAAGAGCATAGTTTCAGACTGAGATACCAAGTTTGTTGGTTATTTCTGGAGGACATTGTGGAAGAAGTTGAAGACAGACTTGAAGTTCAATTCTGCACACCATCCACAAACTGATGGATAGACTGAAGTGGTGAATAGGAATTTAGGTAACCTGCTATGATGCTTGGTAGGAGATAAGCCCAAGGGATGGGATTTGATTTTACCACAGGCAAAATTTGCTTACAACAATTCTGTCAATAGGAGTACTAGTAAATCACCATTCTAGATTGTATATGGGAATAGTCTAAGAAATGCTTCAGAGTTAAGCTGGACAACGGAGAAAAGACAAGTGCTAAAGCTGAAGACTTTGCATGAAGAGGTGAGAAAGCACATTAATAAAATGAATATTCAGTACAAGGCTAAGGCATATCATAAGAGGATATATAAGGAGTTCCAAGTAGGAGATGAAGTCATGGTTCACCTGAGAAAAGAAAGGTTCCCAATTGGAACATACAATAAGTTGAAAATGAAGAAATTTGAACCATGTAGAATCCTGAAGAAGCATGATTCAAGAAATGCATATGAGGTAGAGCTGCCAAGTGGGATCAATATTTCCCCTATTTTCAACATTCCTGATTTATCAGGATATCATGAAGGTGGAACAGAGGATGGACCAACAGAAGTGCAGTGGATTATTCCAGCATTTACTTCAATGGAGGAGATAGAAGAGATCTTGGATAGTCATGTGGGAAGAAGTATTCAGAATAAGCAATATGAAGAATATCTGGTAAAATGGAAAGGAAGGCTTGTTGAAGATTCTTCTTGGTTGTCTAAGGCAGAGGTTGACCATTTGGGTTTTCTTCACACAAACATCTGAGACATGACAGGGTCACTTCTCAAATTACCCTAGGTGTCTGATGTAGGAGCATCTAGTGGTGTAAGGGCAATCTTGCATCACCCAAAAAGAAGTTAATTCAAAATCATTGTAGTTGTTCTCATTTCTTTCCATAATTAGTGTTTCTAGTTCCATAATATCCAGAATAATAATGTAGGACTTTCAGTTTTTCCAAAACTGCTAAAAATAGCGACCTGCCTGTTTTGGAAAGTGTACCTGCTATTTTTAGAAAGCTTGCATTTGGGCACGTAATGAAGCAAAAACTTCTAGAAAGTTACATAACAAAAATATAATACCTTTGGTGAAGGAATCAGGCAAAGATCATTTGTGAGCTGAAAGATATTAAAGTTTTTGTTTTCTGAAAAGCCCCTAAAAATGTTTAGAACGAGATATGAGGCACTAAAACTTATCATAACATCCCAAAAAGTTGATGGAAATTTGTTTACGAATTTCTAGTGTGATAGTTCACATCGCGAGCTTTCTGGTGCTTAAAACGGTTCGTCAATCAGACACCCAGATCAAAAGTTATGCTTCCCGGAAGTTGACCTACTTTTGGAGGGAGTTGCAAATTTTAAAATTTAGCTGGAGGCTGCCAAAAAGTGCTATTTATGACTATTTTGGGAACCTTGGGCAGTAGTAGAGTTAAGGGGGCCAGTGTAGAGTCAAGAATAGGTGGAAAAATAGAAACCCTAGCTGATTTGGGATTACAAAACGCTGAAGATTCTAGAGTCTTGAGGTTGGGAAAGTTGTAATGTGTTGCAGACAATAGAGGGTTCATCCTCTGATTGTAATTGAGCTTCTGTAATGTAATGAGTTGCCCAATTCAATAAAAGAAAGTTCTATTTGTTGTGTTCAATATTTGTTATTGTGTGTTTTATGATTTAGCCCCTTCATCAAGACCCTTTACTAAATCCTTGCTACAATAGATACTTGTCTAGCCTAGCATATCAAGCTCTAGGAGGTTGCTTTAGTCCATACAATGCCTTCTTCAACCTGCATACCATCTTTGTCTTGTCTGATAACTAAAATCTATCTGGTTGCTCTATGTATACTTCCTCTTCCAACTCAAAATTTAGAAAAGCTAACTTCAGATCCATTTGATATACTTTGAAATCCTTGTGTGTTGCATAAGCCAAGAACAACATAATAGCCTTCAGTCTTGCCACCAGAGAAAAAGTTTCCTCATAGTCTATTCCTTCCACTTGTGAGTAACCTTTACATACAAGTCTGACTTTGTTTCTTACCACTTCTCCATTCTCATTCAACTTATTTCTAAAAACCCATTTTGTTCGAATTGCATTGTTATCTATAGGCCTGGGGACAAGTTCCCAAGTCTTGTTCTTTCCAATTTGTATCAATTATTCTTCCATTGCCTTGACCCAATGTTCATCTTTACATGCTTCACTAACTATCTTAGGTTCAACCTGTGAAAGTAAATAGAGATTTACCTGTTCTTCTATAATTCATCTTCTTGTCATAACTCCTTTGCTTTTGTCACCAATGATTTGATCCTCTAAGAGATTCATTTGCACATACTTGGGGGTTTTAGGAACTCTTTCTTGAGCTTCTTCTTCATCATCTGAACTTCCTTGTCTTTGTCTTCTTCAACTTCTTCTGTATAAGTAGACTTATCTGATTCATATCCATTTAGCTCTGAGATTCTCTGAATATCTTCATCTACCTTCACATTTGCACTTTCAATAATCTTTCTCAACCTTTTGTTGAAGCACTGGTAAGATTTGCTTTTGGTCGAGTACCCAAGGAATATGTCTTCATCACATCTAGCATCAAACTTTCCTAACTCTTCATCGCTTCTGATATAGCATTTGCTTCCAAAAAATTTCAAATATTTAACAGTAGGAGTTCTTCCATACCATAGCTCATAAGGTGCTTTTGTTCCATTTGCTTTGATTTGCACTCTATTATGAATGTAGACAACAGTGTGAATTGCTTCTTTCCAATATACTTCTGGTAGGTTTGCTTCCTTGATCATTGTTCTAGTAGCTTCTTGAACTTTTCTATTCTTCCTTTCAACTACTCCATTTTGCTAAGGAATTTAGGGGACAGACAATTGTCTCTTTATCCCATGTTCTTCACAAAAAGCATTGAATTCATTTGAAGTAAACTCACCACCTCTATTAGACCTCAAACACTTGATTCTCAAATCTATTTCATTCTCAACCATTGCTTTAAATGCCTTGAACTTGTCTAGGGCTTCTGATTTTTCTTTAAGAAAGGTAACCCAAGTCATTCTTGAATAATCATCAATAAGTAGCATGAAATACCTGTCACCTTGTAGACTTCCTGTTCTTGTGGAACCACATAGGTCTATATGCACAAACTCCAATAGACTCATAGAAGATTGTTCTTTGCTCTTGAAACTCATTTTTGTTTGCTTCCCAAATTGACATTCTTTGCAAATAACATTAGCAGGCTTCACAATCAAAGGCAAGTCTCTTACAGCTTGAACTGAGCTTATTCACACAAGATTATCAAAATTAATATGACACATTCTCCTATGCCATAACTAGCTTTCATTTGTCTGAGCCAAAAAACAATAATTATCAATACCTTCAATTGATAAACATTACCATGAGTCTTCTTACCAGTAGCAATGATTGTTCCAGAGCTTTTCCTTATCTCACACTCATTGTCCTTAAACATCAAATTGTATCCTTTGTCACACATTTGTCTAACACTTAGAAGATTATGCTTTAAGCCTTTGACATAAAGAACATCATCTGTATTATGCTTGCCATCAAAAGTAATTGACCCTTTTCCACAAATCTTACCAACTGCATCATCACCAAATCTAACTAGTCCTCCATCATACTTTTTTAATTTAACAAACTTACTCTTATCTCCTGTCATGTGATTTGAACATCTGATGTCAATGATCCATTCATCCTTTTCCTTTATAACATGAAATAAAGACATCACTTTCTCTTCTTTTAGACTTCCTTCCTTCACATAGCTTGCAAGGTTACTAGAAATAGGTTCTTCTTTTAGGGAAATAAACAAGCATTACCATCCTCAAAATCAAATTCATCATCAGTTACACCATCATTTTATTCAACATAGTAACTTTTCCTTACCATCATACCTTTACCTTCTTTGTTCATAATCTTCAAAGATCTATCAGGACATCTTGAAGCATAATGACCAATCTTACCACAATTGAAACATTTGAAAGGTAACTTACCTCTGAACTTTTTGGTTCCTTTTTTTATTCTGCTTACAAAGTTTGCCTCAAAGACATCAAAGTCTTCCTCATCTGACTCCACAACATACTTATTTGATTTAGAAGTCCTTTCTAATTTGGCCTTAAAAGCATGCTCAACTTTCACAGGACCATCATTAGTACTGAATTCTCTCATCTCAAAATCAGTCAGTTTACCAAGTAATTGATCTCTTGAAAGCTTGTCCATATCTTGCAATTCTTCAATGGCAGACACTTTATGACTATAAGATTTGGGAAGTGTTTTGAGTATCTTATTTACAACTTCTTTTTCATCCATCTCTCCACCAAGACCTTTGATGTCGTTGACAACTTCATCAATCTTTTGCATATAGCTTGTTATATTCTCATATTTAGACATCTGCATAGTTTCATATCTAGACTTTAAATTTTGTAACTTGGCTTTCTTGATAGATTCATCACCTTCATAGATATTCTTCAATTTATTCCAGATCTCATGTGTAGTTTCCAGATCCAAAACTTTTGCTAGTTCAGTATTAGATAGAGTATTTAGTAGAGCATTTCTATCTTTACCATTAGTCTCATAAGCCTTACCTCAACTGTTGTCTCTAGACCATCTTTAGGTATAGTGTATTCCTTTAGAACCATTCTCCAAACAACATAACCAAGAGAAATTAGATAACTTTGCATTCTTACTTTCCAGAAGGCATAGTTAGTTCCATCAAATTGAGGAATGTCTTTCTTGTGCACCATCCCAGATCTACCTCAAGTTGTTAGGCTTTCTTCCAAGGAACCCTCACTCTGATACCAATTGTTGGAATACACATGACAATTGAGAGGGGCGTGAATTATTTGTATCAAAAAAATTAAACCCTCACAAACATAAACACATCCACATTAATTCACTTAAGACCTTTTTTCTATTATGAAGATTAAACATGAAAAATAGATAACAAAATCTTAATCACATCAACATCATGCACAAGAGAACACAAGATTTTTACGTGGAAAACCCTAGAAGGGAAAATCCACGGTGAGGATTAGCTCACAATATAAAGTAGTATCAATACTGAATTACAAAGAGGCTCACTACCAAAGGCCTCACTACCAATGGGCTCACTGCCAAAGGGCTCACTGCCTAGGGCTCATTGGCCAAAAGAATGCTCACTGTAATAGGATCACTGCCAAAAGGGATGTCTCATTGCCATGAACTTATATGATAGCATCTACCACATGCCTGAGTTAAGTTCCAATGAAGCACAACAAACATCACCTTCACAGCCTCTCTAAAAATTGTAGATGACTTCTGCTCACTACATTAATTCTTCTACCACATGAAAGTCCTTGCTGCCTCTGATTCAAATTCACAACACAAACATCACCATCTTCACACTTTCTCACCTACACACAAATCCTTTACACTTATTTATATCAATAATCAACCTTGAAACATTCATCAAGGTTGGAAACACCCTCTACAATCTTTGAAACAATCTCCAAGGTCGGAAACACCCTCTACAATCTTTGAAACAATCTCCAAGGTCGGAAAACATACAGAATTCAAATTAGGTCTTGACCTAAACAATCCTATGCAGCAAAGGAATAAAGATAAAACATTTCATATCTTAGATTGGACCTAAAAACATATTCACACGCTTCCACAATCCATGAAGCACATCCACAATTAGTGTTAGCACCCAAGTCAGCTAAACTTGTGCAAACACCAAGAACACTTAGGCACACACTTGCAAGAACCCAACCACAGCTTGCAAACCAAGCACAAGCCTTTAACATAATATGGAAACATCCATGAACAATATGAAATCACCTAAGAGCCAGCAAATCTAGCTACAATAGATCTCACTTGAAGATAGTTCACAAACTTCTCACAACCAACACTACCAAGCTCTGCTACTCAAGAAAACTACATTCCAGAACACCAAATCACAAGTCCTTTGGATAAAAAATAGATATGGACCTTATAAACACTCATCCAAAACCACAAGACCAAAAACCAAACTGCGAAGAAATGTGGGGCAAAATACTTTCTCCCAATCATACTGCAAACACTGTTAGGCACAGTCTTCAAACTAGTGAACATAAATTTCAAACCACAACGCTCAGGAAAATAAAACTTTGGATATAACATCTTCAACCACTTCTCTAAAACATATCCAAACCTCATACTCTAGTCTTTAATATAGGAGAAATGTGGAGCAAAAACTCGAACAGTATCCTACAAGCTAGAATACTTCTTCACAACACTGTCTTCAGTATTTATCAAATTTTCTCAAAAGCACTTGTAAACCCAACAATAAGAGAAATATACTGACATCATTAGCACTTCTGCAAGTCATTCAACTCACCTTAACACAATAACTTAATCAACCAACAATAGAAACATTAGAAGATACAGTTGACACCAATGACAACACAAACATGTTAACATCAATGACAATACCAATTAGCACATACTTGCAACAACACTAACATACATAGAAAAACAATTCTATCCTCCATATTTTTTACATATAGGAAAAACTTGGTTAGATGGCCTATCTGTAAAAAATATTAATGCTTATCCTAGTTCTATCCTCCACCAACTTCTTTTTGTAACACAATAACATTTAGCTATTGCTCTGCATCAAAATTTTGTCTTGACTTGAAGACATGTTCTACTTAATTCACTGGTAGAATGTTGCTATATATATCTTTCAATTGGACCAAAGAAGTGTCCCATTATTTCTTTTTTGTTGTCAAAATTTGAATTGGGCTTTCTAGTTGTACATAGGAGTATTATGCCTCCTCTAAAGAAGATGGCACTTGAGTCTTCTGAGCCACATTATTTGCCTCTATCAAAATCTCAGTCAATGAGGCTAACCTTAAGCTTACCACCTCTCGCAACTATTTGATTTGACCTTTGATTTGTTCCCTTTGGTCCTATAATTGTTGTACCTAGGAGTGTAATTTCTCTATTTGTGCCCTTATGGCTCCATTATTATCTTGTACCAGATCATATGTATTAGCCACTTGTGTAATTTGAGTTTCAATTGCATCCATTTGATCTTTTAAACTTTTGGTAGTCACATGCCATTGTAGACAAAATCGGTACAACACTTTTGCTTCCTCAATGCAATTTTGAATGTTCTTTATATTCTCTTGAACTTTGATATGTACCTTTGCACATTTACCTGAAGCATCACTCATCCTTTTGTTGTACACTTGTCCAGATATCTTCTTCTCTGTTTGCTTCTCTAGGAAAGAGGAATGTGCTTTAAAGGATTCTATTAATTACTTCACTTGTTGTGTTGGAGGTAGAGTTGAATCCCTTTTTGCTTCTAGGATTTCATTTTGTATTATGTTAATTGCTTCTTCCAGAAGCTTTATGCCTTCAACATGTTGCTGTAAAATCTCCTCTCTTGTAGAGGAGTGAAAGATGTCTCCCAATTGCAATTCGTGAATGGTAGAAATCCCAGATAAATCCACTTGTCCATCAGAAATAGGTAATTGTAGCATCTGAGGAGTTACCAAAGTTTTAATTTTCTTTTGTTGTGCTAAAAATTCCTTAATAGAATGAATGGGAGAGGTAGAGGAAGATGCCTCCTGATTTACCTGAGAACTCTCCCTTACATCAAGTGTGACATGTTCCTCTTGATGATCTGGTTTAAGTTGTTACTCTAATTTATCTAGAGGAGGGTTCACTTACTCAGTGTTATGAGGAGGAGATGATCTACCTTCATTTGGTGTGACTTTCTCCTCTTGTTGATCAGTATTGTGCAAAGGAGACTCAGTGTTGGGTGGAGGAGAAGTTTGTCGATGTTCCACACTTTTATCAGATTCATTCACCCCTTCAAATAACTTCTTGGTCACCTCCTCTATTTGCTTTTGAATTTTAGCTTTGTCATCATGTTCCATTCTCATTAGGGTATCTGCCCTATTTTTGGTCCTTAAATTTTGAGCCTGCATTTGTGACAACTTATCCTTTTCCTCTTGAGCGATTGTAACACTAGCTATGTCTAGGGCTTGTTGTCTCAACTCTTCATCCATTTCTAGAGATTTTTCTCTCCTTTGTCTCAAGGCTTGAGCTAGACTCTCTGGAACTTTTTCAATGATTTCATTCATAGGATTATTGTATTTGATCATATACATGATTACAGCCTTCTCTATAGTACTCTAATCTGCAAGAGATACTTCCTGATATAACTCGACAATCTCCATTAGTAGTCCATGATGCACAATCCCATTAAAGGTGGCCTCTAACTAAAGAGGATCTTGTGAAGGGGCCTCCAGAGGTGTTTACTTTATTTGCTTCCTTTTATTTTGTAGCTTAGAGGTCCCTTCCTCCCCTTATTCTTCCTCTTCAGCTTCTTCTATTTGAACTTTCTTCCTTTTGGCTTGTTGCTTTGGCCTTAGATGCTTCTTTTCTTCAATTTTCATCTGTTCCAGAGTTTTTGAGGAAACCTTCCTTCTAGTGGAAGTTGTTTGTGTTGAGGTGGAGGGTTACAGAGCAATTGTAACAGCAGAAGTGGATCTACTAATCCTTCTTGGCACTTGGGATGAGATGGCAGCTTGTGGATTAGTAGGGATAGATTAAGGATCCTTCGCAGGGGTTTGTGATGAGGTTTTAGGCTTTAGCGGTACACCCCATTTCTCATGTAATTATTCTTTGTTTCTCTCAAGATATTCCTCCACTCTTTTTATTCATCTTATCCATTATTTCTTTGTAAGTTCCAAACCTTTATGATGTAGCATCCTTAGTTTTACTATGAAGGTTATCCGCATAAGCCTTTATCTCCTTCGCAGAGACCTCATATATTAGACTGGGTATCCAAGTTGTCCTTGGTTCTACTGCTTTAATGTATGTGAAGTCTTTATCAACCAAGAAGGTGATTTGTTCTGTATAGTACATTTACAATATTGTATGGTATTCTCTCTTTGGCTTGCATGTCTGCTTGCAGGGTTTTGAAGAACCCCCAGTACATAGTGCTACAATTCTTGGAATCACCAAAACCCCTCATGTGATTTTTGATTTGTGCATCAATAGATATGTGTTGTTGCCAAACCTTTCCCTTGAATCCAAGAAAATCATTCAAGAAATAAAATACTAGGAAGATGATGAGAGTGCCATACCTGAATTTATAGTTTGAATCTTTTATTCTCTTCAAATTCTCCATCAGTTGCTCTCTCATGACTTCATAGAGGTCAAAGTATTTTCCCTCCTTTACCATTTGATATGTGGTGTGAATTGTGGTACTAGTAGTTGACCCTTCTCTATTTGCATAATAAACTTTGTATGCAATGCCCATTATAGCATACCAGACCCCTAGATTGGTTATATTATTCACACTTAGGATTCTCTTGTCAAATTTTGCCCTAGTCAACTTTGTAACCTTCTGATTCTTGATTTCCTTCATTACTGGTACCAATCTTATTGAGCTTAAACTGGTAACAACCCTAATTGCATCTTTGGTAATCTGACAAGGTTTTTCAAGGTATAAAAATTCATCATGAATTTAGCTTAAGACAATCCTTACCCATTCATGTGCATCGCAGAAGTCTAGGTAATCTTTCCAGACATCCAATCCTTTAGTTGCAACATTTGCATACTCTGGTTTGTATCCATCATCATCCAAGAGGGTATCTCTCATCTCCTCAAACTTCATGTGATCAATTTCATTAAGTGGGGAGTGGATGTATATCCTTACATCCTCAGTATACACGACATCTATAGGAATGTCAGAAAATACCCTATCCTTGTCCACTTCCATAGCTTTAAAAGGGTATTTTCTATACTTTGGTCTCAGCTTCTCAAAAACATTAACCAACTTTGGTCTCAGCTTCTTAAAAACATCAACCAACTTTGGTTTTGCCATATTTATCTTCTCTATATTTTGTAACTAGGGTTATAAGAATTAACAGTTCTAAAAAATACCTTCGTTCATTGTAGCTAGGGTTTCACCTTCTGCTCTTTTCTCTCAATTTCACCAAACACTTTGAATGCTAGGGTTTTACCTTCTACTTTGCTCAAGATTGGTAATTGCTTTGGATACAAATAAAGTTAGAATGAATAAATTAGGTCTTAAGTAACTTTATTTCACCTCATCTTTTGCATTTATTGCACCTTTCGCCTGTTAGGTTATCTACTACTAGTGAGTTGTGTAGGTCCACAAAGACCTATTTCTATCCATAATTCCTATATATTTCATGTAATCATTCCAAAAAATTAAGAAATTGACTTAGCCTTACCCTAATAACATATCCTTATTTAAAATCTTATCAAATCACCTATATGCCTCGCTTCACTTCAATTCACCTTAACAGAATTGGCAACTCATTTCTGTAGGGAACTGAAAGATTATGCAATGGTTAGCTCCCCCTAAACCCATACTTTTTCTTAATCTAGTATGAAATCCTCTACATGAAGCACATGAAAAGGTTCGTCCATATTTTCATTATCTTGCTTTTGCTTGCTTCTCCATATTTTTGTCATTTCCTTCTTTTGCTTGATTAGGGTTTCCTCCATCTTCTTGTGCTGAATATGTGGTTCCACAAAACCACTTCTATAGAAATTAGCTTTATGCCCAAATTTATTGCACTTATAACATATGACATTATACACGAGAGGCAAGAAAGAGTATTTTATCATATGACCATTTCTCCTTGTCTCAGTTCTACAATCATCAGCCTTATGACCAAACTTATTGAAAGAATAAAAGTAGCCATTTATCCTTGTTTTGGTTTTACAATCAATAGCCTTATGACCAAACTTATTACATGAATAACAATAACCATAAAAAAATTGAGAGTACATGGTTATAGTAGATTGTCTTGTAGGAGGTCTCCTAAATCTCTTCTTCAGGTCTCTAACCTTTATGAAGTTATCATCTAACTTTTGCTTCTCATCTTCAGTCTTCTCATAGACTTCAATGTAGAGTTAATTCTTCTTCATCTAATACATGCCTTCAAGTATATCTATTTTTAAATTCTGAGCTTTCTCAAATCCAAGACCACCCTTAATCTTAAATGGTCTTTGATAGTTGATCATCTCATCAAGGATGTTTGTACTTTTCTTAAGTTTTAGACTCTTGTCTATCTGATCTTTTGCTTTTTCTAGTTCCTTCCTCAGGGAGACAATTTATTATTCAAGTCTAGAGAATTCATCTAATTTAGCATTGGGCTTAGCATTAGGTAATCTGTAACTATTTTACCTTCTTCAATTTGAAATTTTAAGTTGTCTATTGCTTCTAATTTTTAAGCTTAGCCTTATATTCTCTGTTCTCCTTCCTTGTTCTCAGATGATCTAGAGAAAAAATGAGTTCTCCTTCAAGATCAACTTCACATTCTTCTTCAATGACTGCCATATCTTCATCATCCTCTGCAGGGTTCTTATCATTATCCAGAACTTCATTTGCCATGTGTTCCAATCCAAGATCTACCTCAGCTATTAGATTGTATCAAGGAACCTTGCTTTGATACCAATTGTTAAACACATATATATACTAAGAGGGGGGTGAATCAATATATACTAAAATTATTAACTCTTCTATTGCATTCAATCAAATGTAAACATTTAAATTATGAAAAGCAAAAGAACACATAAGCACATAACACCAGATTTATGTGGAAACCCAAGATAGGAAAACTAAGGTGAGCAAGTTGCTTGGATCTACTGTCCAAATCTAGCCTCACAAATAAAAGAGATTTACAATGAATTTTTATGGGCATCAACCCAAAGGAAGCACCAACTCCCTAAAGTACTACAACACTTACAATATGAGGCAACAACCTCTATACAAAAACACTTGACTGATTCAGATGATTCTTCTCAAATTTATACAACTACTTCAACCTCAACTTTTTGTTGATCTCTACAAACTCTACACTACTATCCTCTTGCCCATTTTGATTAATTTTGATGGCTCTATCACCTCCACACAATAACTATAACAACCTCTGCAATATCAGAATTCCTTCAAGTATTTATGTGCTATCACAACATCATAACTTCTTCAAATACCTCCATAGCAACATCTCTTTTGCATTGACTTTAACTAAATTGATCTTTTCCACACTTCGTCATCATACTGCTTCTGCAATGAACTTAGCTGCAAATTATTATTGTTAACACTCTCTGCACTTCATTCCTTGCAACAATCTTAAACTTTCATTTATATGCTCTGCAAGCATTCAAATCTTCATTTATGTCAACCTTAAGGGACTTATATCATGAAACAAGTAAATACCTTAACCTGTCAGCCCCCAAAACTCTTGCGGTAATGTAGAAGTGAAATCCCACTATGCATTTCATACCAAGGAGTCAACTAAACCCAATTTACCTTCTCATGGAACCTTTCTTGTTGGTGTACACTTCCATTCACATGGCACAATCACCCAAGTATACCATGTCAGCTCCTGCAAACACTTATCCTTTCATGCCTTAGCTCTAGACCCAATACGGTACCGAAGAAGAGAGATATCATCATGTGGTTCATGTCACAAACACTATATGACTTGTAAAACCTTCTCATGCATTCCTTTATCTAGTTCATGCTTTTTCTTGTTGGCGCAAGCAATCAAACACTAATGCTGGTATCCCTTACACAGTCTAGTTACACTATCTTGACATAGAACATTGAAAAACACACTTATGGTACTTTTTACATTCTAAAATTTGGATATGTTATAAAAGAAACCATTATGCCAATATGGTTCAAACCGCTAGGCTATATCTTCAAGTGTGGAGAAATGTGGAGCATTCTTCTATACCTTTGAAACTGTAACAACTCTGTAACACCATTGTCTTCACTCTACTAACTTTGGAAAGCTTTGCAATACTTTATATCCTTTGGAACTTTAGTATATCATTCTTGTACCTTTCCTTTTCCTAATCTCCAAACCACCAAGTCAAATATGTAGATGTGGTGAAATGTGGTAGCTTTTAGTTCTATCTCTAATGACCTTTCACATGAACAAGACTTGTTCTCACTCTGCTAACTCTGAAAAAACTCTATGGTGACTTTCATGCTCTAAAACTTCGATCATGCATACTTCATAGCTATCTCTAGCTAAACTCCAAACCATGAGGCCATATCTTCACCTATAGTAGAATGAGGTACAATCTCATGTGTTCCTATAGTACAATTTCCTTGTACCTTTGACAATTTGATAATAGACAATTTCCTTCATAATCAATACAATGCTTTTCATTAAGGGAAAATATTATTGCAATAAGCACCAATGCATGACATCAATCAAAACACTTTGAAAACCTTCACATGTCCATGAACTTCAAAAGATAAGGTACAACTGTGTACAGATGATACTGATCCCTTATATCTTTCATCATCACTCTTCTTTGATCATTGCTCTTTTGACATCAATGTTTCACATCACAACTCCTCTGATCATCACTCCTTTGGCATCCACCTTTGGCATCAATGAAAACATGTACAACACATTAAAATCCACTCACTAAGTGTAAGGAACATGTGTTTAAACCTTCTCTTTACTTTGTTAGTATATTAGTTGCTATGGATGCATATGCTTTGTAAGTCATCCTGTGAGCATATTGTATTATCCCACATTCATGGGAAGTAGCAGTTGTTTAGATTAGACTTAGTATATAAGTAAGTGTTGAGGCCAATGAAGGCATCCACAAATCTATTGTATTGAGCTTTCTCAAAGGAGGTTGCCCCCTTAAAGTAGCCTGTGATCAATAAATTCCTTATGTGTTTCTGCTATTTATATAAATTTGTTATTTCCTGCATTTTTTATTATATTGGTACAGGAGGTTCTTCCCATCTGGTATCAGAATGCTTTCTTGGGCTTGTTGGGTAGAATTTTTGACAAAAAAAATTCCATAGTGGCCCTCCAGGCACTATGATTGGTTGCAGCAATATTTTTTTCATTTGTATTGTTCATTTGGATTGCAGGTTCGGATCAGAGAACATCCCTATCTACTTAACTGTGGGAAGTGCTTGGGCATATAGCCCTAAAAATCATTGTGAGGAGTACCATAGGAACCCTGAAGTAGCTGGCCCATTGAGAGGACCTGCCAGTGAAAATGGCAACGATCCCTACCTGATTGACCAATTCCTATCCGTGAGGCAAACCAAGAGCTGTCGTTTGTGGCAAAGCGGTTATCAGTTTTACCTGAGACATGGAGTGAGGGGTATTACCCCAATACGCAAGCTGTTAGACAACATTGGTTGCCAGAGTGACTCCATTGAACCTTCAAGAAGCCAAACAGACTTGGGGCCCATATCTATTGACAACAAGAATACCGTAGATTAAATCCGTCCAGAACAGTTGACAGAAAGTTTCTAGAAATAAAAAAGAAAAAATAAAAAAAAATCATTTTTTCACCATATCTTTCTTGTTTTAGCTCTGTTTCCCCTCAAAATTCACTAGAACACCTAAAATTTCATTCCGCACATTTCCTTCCTTGAGGAACATATCCCAATTCCACTTATCAAAGCCATAAATCCCACATTTGGCTATTTTTAGGGTTTGCCATAACTTCTTCAAATCTCACCCAATAGCTTTGAGATTTTACCACATCGTTCCTTTCATATTTATGTTCCTTTGTCCCTCTGGGAAAATTTTTCTCATTCTTTCACCCTGGTTTTGAAACCACCATTTTCTTCTCCTATTTCCCTCAGAAAGTGTCCAAAAGCCAAGCAAAACCCAATTACCCATTGCAGTTTTCCTCAAATTAAAACTTCCCCTTACTAAACATGTTTTAGTACACATTATTCTACCCATTCCAAACAAAATAAAAAATAAAAAATTCTTCTGGCTATAGTAGAAACCAAAACAGGAGCAAAAAACATGGAGGATGACATTGCCGCCCTCAAGACCAAAATCCAAGATCTTGATGAAAAATTTCTCAGACTTAATCTTCAACATTTATCCATGAACAACAAACAGTAGCCAGAGTCTTTTGTAGACATTGGGTTTTCTTCTTCCAACAATTTTCATGGGCTGAAACTTGATTTCCCTCGATTCAATGGTGTAGATCCAACTAGATGGATATACTGGGCAGAACAATATTTTAGTCTGGTCATAATACTTTTGATGTCAACAAAGTCCCGCTTGCATCCTTTCACTTGGAACATGAAGCCTTTCAATAGTTTTGTTGGTATCTCAAGGGTCATGACGAGCCACAATGGACTAATTTTTGCAAACTCATTTTGCAATGGTTTGGCCCTAGTGCTTTTGATGACTTCACTAGAGCACTCACTAAACTTCACCAAATAGGCATTGTGAGAGAATATCAAACATAATTTGAAAAACTAACCAATCACATGGAGAAATTGTCTAATGAATTCTTCAAGAGTGGTTTTGTCATTGTTCTGAAGGATGCAATTTGATCTAAGGTTAAAATCTTCCATCCCAACACAATGATGGAAGCCCTAGGGTTGGCTAAGCTGGTAGAGGACAAGATCACAGCTCAGCAATGATCCAAATCCAATTTTATTCCATTTAGAAATACATCTCCCCAAAGATATCAAACTATGACAGCTCCTAGAACAACTCATATCAAGCATTTGACTAAAGCAGACATGCAGGTACATCGACAAAAAGGACTTTGTTATAATTGTGATGAGAAATTCACTCGGGGAAATTGATGTGTTGAGAAAAAGTTCTACCTATTGGATGTGGACTCTTTGCCTGAAACTGAAGTTTGGGTAGATACTCAGGATACAATAGATGATTAGGAAGAAGCTCAACAGTCACTTGTGGAACCTACTTCTCAAGAAGACCACCCAAAGATCTCTCTCCATGCCTTAGTAGGAGTCACCACCCCACAAACCATGCGAGTCAAGGGTTACTTCAAGAAGCTCCCTCTTACAATACTCATTGTTTTTTATAGCACTCATAACTTCATTGACCCTCAGATCGCCAAACAGGCTAATTGTTTTGTCCATCCTTGCTCAAACTTTGAAGTCATGATTTCTAATGGGGGCAAATTACCTTGCAAAGGTAAGTGTTGCAATGTGCATATCTCTATTGGAGATTATAACCTATGCTCTGACATGTTTGCCTTGCCATTAGGTGGATGTGATGTAGTTTTGGGCACCCAATGGTTATGCACACTTGGACCTGTCTTATGGGATTTTGCTAAACTTTGGATGCAATTTTTAGATAATGGGCAAAAACACACATTAAAGGGCTTACAACCAGGGCCTCTCATTATCATAAGTTCACATCGCATGGAAAAGCTTCTTAAGAAGAATTCACACAGTGTCATTGCACAGCTCCATTCCATTCAGATGTACCCATCAACAGTCTCCACTACTCCTTCTGATCTACAATAAATTTTGGTTAGATATGCATGTGTCTTTGCTGAACTAGTGGAATTGCCACCTTCATAGCCAGAGGACCACATATTCATCTCCTTCCTGGAAGCGTTCCTCCCAACAATAGGCCCTATCACTATCCATTTCATCAAAAGATACAGATTGAGATGCCCATTCAAGACTTACTGAAGCAAGGCATTATTCACCTTAGTACTAGCCCATTTTCTTCATCAGTTCTTGTTTAGAAAAAAGATAGGTCATGGCACCTCTGCATTGACTTCTGAGCACTTAATCACATCACAATCAAGGATAAGTTTCTGATCCCTATTATTGATGAGCTTCATGGCACTCATTTTTTCTCCAAGTTGGATCTTCGTTCTGGGTATCACCAAATCCGGGTTCATGAGGATGATATCCCTAAAATAGATTTCCACACACATGATGGCCACTATGCATTTCTAGTCATGCTCTTTGGCCTCACTAATGCTCCTTCAACATCCCATGCAATAACGAATGAAATATTCTGACCCTACCTACGGAAATTCATTCTACTCTTCTTTGATGATATCCTCATCTATAGTAAAACATGGGCTGAGCATCTCCAACATCTAGATCTTGCACTGGAACTTCTCTCTAATCATCTCTTTGCAAAACAGTCTAAATGTGTTTTTGGCCAAGACGAAGTGGAGTATCTTGGGCATATTGTTTCAACCCAAGGGGTTTGGGTGGATCCCAAAAAAATAGTTGCCATGAAAGATTGGTTGCATCCTTAGACACTCAAGAGCCTCCATGGTTTTTTGGGGCTGACTGGCTACTATCACAAGTTTGTCAAGGATTACGGGAAGATTGCAGCTCTGCTAACAGCTATGTTGAAGAAGGATGCTTTTATCTAGACACAAGCTGCTGACTGTGTTGATAACTGAGAGGGGGGGGTGAATCAGTTATCCTAATTATTTCCCTTATTAAACTTTCCTTTAATTGAAGCAGCATAAAATCAAACACAAACATAAACCATGAAATAAGAAACACATGACACAGTATTTTTGACGTGGAAACCCTGTTAAGGGAGAAAACCACGGGGTGATTAACCCAAGAATTATTCTCTGTTAGAAGAATAGGAAATTACAAAAATGGCACTTGCCAATTAGGGCTCACTGCCCGAGCACACTGCTCACAAGAGGCTCACTGCCTACAAGAAGACACACTGTCTTACAAAGTGATTAGAATCACAGTCTTGAACTGAGTGGAAGCATCTGCATATGCTGGAGTTCAGTTCCGGTTAGGTTCAGTATACTGATCTGCTGCACTTCATCTTTCCTCTGTTCTTTAGTCTGCTGTCCTTTCACATACCGGATCTTTCTTGTTACTTCTGCTCTACTCTGGACTTGTTCGCATATCCTCACATTCATTCACACCTTTTACCACTAAATCCATCCTCTATATATATCCGCACAAGTACTTTCATCATCTTTCTAGTCGGCATCCGGAACAGTCTAGTTTCTTACAAACTTAGTTCTGTCGGCTGAATCCTTGCTCACCAAGCAATGCGGATCAAGCATATACTTGTAGATATCATCAATTATGTCGGCCAAACATGATTCATGCCTCCGCAACCTTTATCATCATCTGTAACACATCCGGAAAGTAGTTTGATACTCAGTCAGTCAGTTCTTCCTCTGTTTTCACTGTCTCTCAGGAATCCGGTACTCAACTATTCATATCTTTTTCCTTGTCCATCTCCGGAGGCTAAATCCTTGGAATATACTACTCAAGATAGTCCTCTTGACTTCCCCAGATCCGCACTGCACCAAGACACTTCCTCTGAGAGATCCGGACCAATCTGTCGGACCTTGCCACATGCTCTGTTCTTGTTCACCGGACCACCACAATCTTCAATCTGACTTCCGGTAGAGACATATCATGACTTGCGGATATGTGGGATGACCTTTGTTGCCATCAATGACAACAACCATGAATCCATATAGTGTCTCTTGCCAACAATCTCCCCCTTTGGCATTGATGGCAACACTTAGTGAAAAATGACTAAGTGTTTACACTATGCTCCCCCTTTGCTGATGCTCTGTCTTCTCTGTCTTTATATACAATTTCCGGAACTCCCCCTGAGTTGGATTCCTCATTTTTCACTGCTCCTCACTCCCCCTTTGACATCAATGGCAAAGGGTAGGGTCCGCACACCAAAATTTTCAAAAATTTTCTATATATAGCCGCATATTTACATACTCACATATACTGCAGAATGTCTGCAAAGGATGTCTGCAGTTGAACCATTTCAGTAGCCCAACTAAGCTTCATTCTGTCCAGGATTGAAATGTGACCACTCAGCAAAAATGCAAAAGCTTCTGCCCGCCTGAGATCTGTCGGATCTTTTGTATGGGCGGTGGTCTGGGCATCACTGATGGCCTCATGCATCGTTTCCAACTTAGGGACTATAATCCTTCTAAGTTCTCCCATCCGGTTGGTAATGTTCTTCCTCTCCTTCTCAAGATTCTTTATTTCATTCAAGACTGCAATAGTCTGACATTCTTGATTTATTATAGAGGAAGAGAGAGGATCAAAACTTTGAGATAAGCTTTGAAGCTTGTCCTGTTCTTCTTTTATTTTCTTGTCAATTGCTGTTGTTGCCTTTGACCAAGATATACAAAATTTGTAGATGTCACCGCCATCCTTAAGAGCATTTTCTAAGCTCTTTATTCCAATGCTTACAATCTTCCTATCCTTAGAGATTAATTCTAATATTTCAGAAAATCTCTTATCCAAAAATTCCTTCCGGACCTTGTCTTCAGCTGATTTTTCTAGAGAATTAAAATGTGTATCAATACTGCTGACTAAGGTTTTTAGATTACCGGAAGTGGAGGCAGTCGGATCTATTTGGATTGATGGCATGATCTTTACAAGTACTCCGGAAGCAGCCTCTATCAACTCACAGTCTTCCATATGAGACTTTAGGAGCTTTTCATTTGCCTTGGCATTTGCAAATGAAGCTATCTTCATTGTTTGTACCGGAGAGAGAGAGTCAAAATCAAATGGACCTTTTAGAAGCTCCGGTTCATCAATCTCTAGAGTTTCTTTGCTCAAAAATTGTTGAACAGTTTGTGCAGTGTCTCTTGCCGGAGACAGATGTTTCTTTTCTTCTGCAGTCTTAGAACTGTCAACCTCTTTGTCTGTCACCACTGCTTCCTTCTCCTGCAATTGCTCTTCTTCTTTGGATCCGGAGACTGTAGGGGAAACCGGAGGAGAGATGCTTGCTTGTTCATGGGTCACTTCTTCTGGAGCAGAGGGTCCCAAGTCCTCACTTGTCTGTTCAGGGCTCACTTCTTCCGGAACAGAAGATTCCAAGTCAGCAGCTGTTTCTGCACCTAAGTCCTCTACAACAGGAAGATTGAACCTTTTGAAGGCCTTCCGGAGGATCTCTTCTGTCTCTTGTGCCACTTTGTCAGTCTCACCAAGCATGAGCTGATTCATCCTGGCTTTACTTCTGAACTCATCTCTGCAGTCCTTGAAGATCATGTTCATTGTCTTGGGATCAATTTGAGGATATAGCTGAATAGCTATCTGCTCCCGGATCTCAAGATCTTTGGCATGCGCATTATTCTTTCTTACTTCCATTTCCTTCTCTAGGCTTTTAGGAATGAGAGATATGATCTCAATGAAAGCCTTATTGTATGTGTTCAGATATTTAACTGTGGCTTCCTGCAGAGTCTTTTGGTCTGCCTCACTGAAGTCATCATAGGATTCAGTCATTGGTTGAAGGTTTCCATCCACCGTGACCGACTTGATTATGCTCTCTAGTGACAGAGTGGGCTTTTCAACAGTTACCTCTGCCATTTCTTCCTTGTCTTGGCCTGTGGAGGGCTTACCGGATCCTTTCTTTTTCTGTTTCTTTACTTCTCTTACTCCTTCATCTGATTCTGTCTCCTCTTCATCCTTTTGGCTTTCATAAGCCCTTGATGCTTTTGTCTTGGATCTTTTACCGGATGCCTGGACTTCCGGTTTTGAGCTTTTGGTTGTGGAAGGAGCAGATTTCTTTGTTGATCTGGTCCGGGTGGGAGCTCCAACCGGAGCACTTTCTTTGCTTTTCTCTTCTTCCTCAGCCTTTCTCCTCTTTTCCCGGCTGGCATCAAGTGCCTCTTTTGAGATGCCAAGGCCTTGAGCAATGTGCTCTACTTCTTTTCTCACTTTTCTCTTAATCTCAGGTTCCCTGAGTTCTACATGTAATTTCACGCTCAGCTCCTCAAAGGTTCCAAACCTTTCTGCCTTAGGATCTTTGGGCTGACTTAGCATGTGTTGAACATGCAGCTCTACTATCTGTTCATCAACTTCATACCCCATGGGCATGATCCAGACAGTCCTTGGCTCCACTGCCTCCATTAGGCACTGATCAGTGTCAACCATAAAACATACTGAGTCCTTGTATTTCTCAATGAGTGACTGGGGAATTCTCTCTCTTGCTTGCATCATGCTCTGAAAGTTTTTGAAGTATCCCCATAGAGCTGTATTTCTCGCTTTTGCATCCCCAAGTCCATGCAAATAGTCTCTTATCTGGACTGCAACAGGTTTGTCATTCTGCCATACCCATCCACTTGTTCCGGGTAGCTCATTCATGAAGTAAAAGAAGAGACATACAATGAGAGTACCATACTTAAAGGAGTTCTTCTTGTCTTTCTTGATTTTCTGTACATTTTCCATCAATTGGCTTAGTAGTAGTTCACAAAGATCATAATCTGCATTCTTTCTTAGCATTTCATATGCTGTGTATATTGCAGTTCCGGATACAGAATTCTCCCTGCTGGAGTGATAGATCTTGTATCCTATGATCATTGATGCATATTTGATATCCGGATCCGAAATATCTTCAATGGTCATTGCTCTCTTATCATATTTTGATCTGGTGGCCTCAGTTACAACGTTGTTCTTGACAGATTTGAGGATAGGTACCCCCCCGGAAGAGTATAGACCAGTTACTGCTCTAATTGCTTCTTTTGTGATCTTGCAGGGTCTATCTAGCCAAAGGAAGTTGTCATGCATCCTGCTCAGTACATACCGGACCCATTCATCTTCTTCAAAGCTAGGGAAATGAATGAATTGCTCAAATTGTTTCTTCTGGATACCCTTATACTCTGGTTTGAGCTCAAAAGCATTGTCTATCAGTTGCTTGTGATAGAGGTCTCTTAATTTGAATTCCCCAAATTCCTCAATGTTTGCGTGTATGTAAACCCTAATATCTTCAGTATGTAAGACTCCGTGGGGAACACTAGAGAAGGCTCCTAGTGGATCTACCTCCAACGATTTGTAGGGATGTTTCTTGAATGAGGGGCGAGGTCTATCAGAGATCTTAACTATGTTTGGAGTAGCCATTCTTCAAAGATTTGCAGTGAGGCAATGAAAAACGAAGAATACCTTATGCGCCTTCGGTTTGCACGGAGTGGTTGGATTGATTTCTTTATGCAATAGTTTCGGCAGGAGATCCTTGGTGTGCTTGATGAACCTTGTTGCAGAGCTCCACTATTCGCTTCTTCTCAAGTGTAGAATGAGCAGATAACTTTTGAGAAATCCCTTATATTGCTCCGCAAACCCTAATATCTGTCTGCAATAAATGCTTCACCTGCATTATTCCGGTTTACCATGTCTGGACAGCTTGGAGTATCCCGGATTAGTCCTGATCACTGAATATCATCCGGATCTTTAAATCATGAATAAATCTAGGTAACATATTACAAGAACATCCCAAACACTCTGTCCAATCCGCAAGACAAGATCGTGCACTTCCGGATCTCTCCGGACCTTTTTGTAATCCTTTATCATACCGGAGCACCTCCCTGAACAGGTCTAACTTAATCGAACACAGCTTCTTCATAACTCCATGCGGACCTCTGAAAACTTGACTGAAGCATCTCAGGACTTATATCTACAAACCCTTTAATCCGCATCTTGTGCCACATCCGGCACAACTTGTTTGGCTGGGGGAACAGAATCTTCTTTGAGTCTCCCCCTGAGCCTGAGCTCACTTTTTAATTTCCGGAAGAAATATCAGCACCAGAATCTGGTGCGGATCCAACCTCTACATTCTCTGAGCTTTTCTTCACCCAAATCTTGCTCATCTGATTCCTAACTTCATCTGCATTCATCTTTTGTTTACCCTTGTCTTGATTCTGATTATACACCGGACCTCTTTTGTCCTGATTCTTGTTTCTGCAGACTTTAGCATTATGACCGGACCTATTGCAGATTTGGCAGATAACATTTCTTTGCATATTTAACTGATATCCCTTTGATCTGCATTGATTAGCCATATGACCTACTCTATTGCATGTAAAGCATCTACCTTTGAATGATTTGTTTACTTGCATAATTCTGCATTCATGGGATTTGTGTCCATACCTTTTGCAGTTGAAGCACTGTCCGGAGAAGGATGAATTAATCTGATTCATTCTCATTCTGCACTGATTAGCTTTGTGACCAAAATGGTTGCAGCTGTGGCAGTATCCATTGAAGGATGGATATTTTTGAGCATTTGGCTGTCTTACCGGAGGTCTTCTAGGCCTGCTCCTTGGATTTTCTGATCCAAGATTCTTCTGACCGGATCCGGAGCTTTCTCCTTTCTCATATCCCAAGCCATACTTGTCATCTGTCCTCTTTTGACTTTCAAGAAGAACTTCAAGTTGAGCAGAACTTATCTTGAATTTCTCTTTATATTCATTTGCTGTTTGAAGGTCTCTTTTGAGAGAGGCAATTTGATCCTCAAGTTTTCCTTCATTATCTTTGGAATCTTCAAGATCAGATTCAAGGTGTCTGATAATCCTGTCCATCTGGTGGCATTCTTCTGATTTTTCCTTGAGAGATTGTTTTAGATTGTCTTCAGCCTTTCTTTTTTCTTCAATCTCTTGAGTGAACTTTATAGTTCCTGATTCCATTTCATGTCTTAACATAATGACTTCTTTTGATAACTTTTCACATAACTTGGTTTGCTCAGTCAATTCCTCATTTGTATTGCTTTCTTCACTTTGTCTTGCCAACTGTTGGAGCAGCTCCTTTCTCTTTTTCATAGAGAGACTTAATTTGTCTTTTAATTCCCTCATGAATTCATCAGCCTGTTTGAGTCTTTCTCTTAATTCACTGACTTCAGAATTTGACTGTTCAAGATCCTCAAGGGCAGTCTTGAGTTGCTCCTTTAAACCATATGCATCCATTTGAAATCCCAGATCTTCCTCAAGCTGTTAGGCTCTATTAGGAGGAACTTGGCTCTGATACCAATTGTTGATAACTGAGAGGGGGGGGTGAATCAGTTATCCTAATTATTTCCCTTATTAAACTTTCCTTTAATTGAAGCAGCATAAAATCAAACACAAACATAAACCATGAAATAAGAAACACATGACACAGTATTTTTGACGTGGAAACCCTGTTAAGGGAGAAAACCACGGGGTGATTAACCCAAGAATTATTCTCTGTTAGAAGAATAGGAAATTACAAAAATGGCACTTGCCAATTAGGGCTCACTGCCCGAGCACACTGCTCACAAGAGGCTCACTGCCTACAAGAAGACACACTGTCTTACAAAGTGATTAGAATCACAGTCTTGAACTGAGTGGAAGCATCTGCATATGCTGGAGTTCAGTTCCGGTTAGGTTCAGTATACTGATCTGCTGCACTTCATCTTTCCTCTGTTCTTTAGTCTGCTGTCCTTTCACATACCGGATCTTTCTTGTTACTTCTGCTCTACTCTGGACTTGTTCGCATATCCTCACATTCATTCACACCTTTTACCACTAAATCCATCCTCTATATATATCCGCACAAGTACTTTCATCATCTTTCTAGTCGGCATCCGGAACAGTCTAGTTTCTTACAAACTTAGTTCTGTCGGCTGAATCCTTGCTCACCAAGCAATGCGGATCAAGCATATACTTGTAGATATCATCAATTATGTCGGCCAAACATGATTCATGCCTCCGCAACCTTTATCATCATCTGTAACACATCCGGAAAGTAGTTTGATACTCAGTCAGTCAGTTCTTCCTCTGTTTTCACTGTCTCTCAGGAATCCGGTACTCAACTATTCATATCTTTTTCCTTGTCCATCTCCGGAGGCTAAATCCTTGGAATATACTACTCAAGATAGTCCTCTTGACTTCCCCAGATCCGCACTGCACCAAGACACTTCCTCTGAGAGATCCGGACCAATCTGTCGGACCTTGCCACATGCTCTGTTCTTGTTCACCGGACCACCACAATCTTCAATCTGACTTCCGGTAGAGACATATCATGACTTGCGGATATGTGGGATGACCTTTGTTGCCATCAATGACAACAACCATGAATCCATATAGTGTCTCTTGCCAACAGACTGTGCATTTGAAAATTGAAACAAGCTATGTGTACTATTATCACTTAGAATTGCACCCTGCTTGGAGACAGTCCAAGCATTCTAATGACATAATGGGAATAATCTCAAGGTGTGGGACCTTGCAATTTTGAGATCAGACATCCAGAGAAGGTTGGTTCATCTTTCTAAGATTAAGGCTTAGAGAAATCAACTAACTCTAATGCTAAACTTACCAGTGGAAAAGGGATAGAGGGGATACATAAAAGAAAAGGTGATGCACCAAAGTTATAAGGTGTATTAGTTGAACTAAACCAACACAACAATGATCTCACTCCCTAAAAGAACTCACACATACCTAAAACCTTGATAGAGGCTTTGGATATAAGACTATAATCTATGAGGGAGTCATTCTACTCACAAAATAGATCACAACTTCAAATGAAACATAGAGACAAAGTGCAAGAGAGGTGAAATATCAGAGACTTATTAATTATGAAGGTCAAATGACCATTATAAAGAGCAAATAACCTGTTATAGAGTAATAGACACAAAATAATCACATACATTCATGGTTGAACAATGGCCTAGAGACATCAAAGGCTCAAAAATTCATGAAATATGTCCTTGGAGCGCACCCACATGGCTCTACCTAGGAAATCCATGAAATATGTTGAAATAGGAGGCTTGCCCATGCCATGGGTATAAGAAATTCAATGCAGAGGAGGAAAAGTGGCATGGGGAAATGGGAATACCATCTGCTACATGAAAACAGGCCCTTATGGAGCATTAATGGCAACCAGGAAGGTCGCTGGCTAGTCAAATTGCATTTTCTCCGTGAAGAAAGAAGTCGTCAGAGTTTTAGAGTTTAGGCCTTCAACCCTCTGCCCTATCGCTTGCAGAAGAAAGAAGGAAGAAGACCAAAACTCTAAAATCTTCCATAACACTTAGAAGATTTTACCTTATCAACGATTAGGCCTCAGACATTTGGCGCTCGGCCTTCCGCCATGATGTTATCGCCAAGTGGCAGCATTCCATCGTTCTATGAACGGGTGAGGGGGCCACCAAAAGAGCATGGCAGAATGGTAGAATACCACCACATGGCCATTAGCGGGCTTTGGAGTTTCAACATTTAGCCTTCCAAGAGAGAAGGCAGAAGAGAAAAACATTGAAGTCCAACAGTGAAACACTTAGCACATATGCCCCTTGCGAACTTCAGCCTTCAAGCTTTTGACATTATGAAGTAGAAGGATGATAAAGAAAAGGCCAACTTCTAATAACTTCTTCACACTTAGCTAATTTTTGAAAGAAAAGGTTAGAGCTCGGGCCCTAGACCTTCCACCCAATAAGGAAGAACACAAAAGGGCAGAACCCTGATCCTCGACATCTCGTAGAGCTTCAAACACTTAACTAAATTTGAATGAGAAGGATCAAAACTTAGACCCTGACCTTTCTGCCCTCTAAGGAAGAAGGGAGAAGAGGAGAGCTCTGAACTCCAGTGCTGAAACACTTAGAACATTTGCAAGGGGGAAGGGGCAGAGTTCGGGACTTTAGGCTTGAAAACGGTGAAGAGGTGAAGCCTGAACTCCAACATCCCAACAAGGCAGAAAAACACAAGGAAAACTCTGAGTTTTCTGGGACTTAACCATTTTTTGATGTTTTTCCTTGCATTCGTAGAAGTAGAACACCAAGATCTCATGGATCTTAGACTATTTGGCCAAGGGGGCAAAATAGGATAACATTTTGGTGACTATGCAGGGGTGTTTGCCTGCCTAAACACTAGGATCTAGAAACCTATCCATCCATTGGGTACAAAGTCAAAGGGTACAACAACAAGAATAGGGGTGGGCCAGACCAATAGAAAACTAAACACTACCTCCGGGAAACAAGACAAGGCAAAACAAACAAGGAAAGCATCCTACACCTAAACTAACCAACCAGAACTGACCTTAAACAAAGCCATTAACTTGTTCTTCA
Organism: Cunninghamia lanceolata; assembly: GCA_027924645.1. Taxonomy (NCBI): domain Eukaryota; kingdom Viridiplantae; phylum Streptophyta; class Pinopsida; order Cupressales; family Cupressaceae; genus Cunninghamia; species Cunninghamia lanceolata. The sequence goes on along the minus strand of BSBN01001051.1, from coordinate 543,309 downwards.
AAATAATTGCCCTTTCTCAACAATTTATAATGATTTACATGCTTGTGAGCAGCTAACAGGAGGTGTGGGGATGGGCATACAACAAATTGACAAAACACTTCCCCCAGAAAGAGGATAAAATCACTTACCCACTTGAATTGATTATTGATGCAACTACCTAGAAATGGATAAATGGGTTGAGCCCACTTATTTTGATGTTCAACTTCATGCTCAGGAGTGAGCATGACAAAAGTTGACTCTTCATGATATGTCCCCAGCTGGGCTAGATGTCTAATAGGGCACCCCCTAGAAATGACATGCAAGTCAACAGAGTTGATCTCATGCCTATGCTCTGATTTTTCATCATTTTGTTACTAGTCTAAATGCTCTAGTTGTTGGGATTCAACTAGAAATATGGCTACCTCCACCTTTGGATCAAGATGCTCATGATGTTCCTCCTTAGGGAAATCTAACTTGATGTCACATTTTGAGAAAAAAAGATCTTTCTCATCCCTAAAGAGATCTTCTAGCTGCTCAAAGCACATAGGAATGAGAAGATCCACCCTGGCCTCCTTAATTTCTACATTTTCTAGAACGAGGCTACCTACATGCTCCTTTTCATGAGCTGGAACCTCATTATTATGTTTGGCCTCAACCTACAACAATTCTCCATTAGTTTCATTGCCCCTATGTTCCTCTGGTACTACAACTAATATTGGCATCTGCGTGCCTTTTTCATTTTCAATGTAGCTAGACAACTCCTTTTCTTCAACTACGTCCTCCCTCAAATCAAGATTGCCCCCAATGTTTGACTACAACTCCACATTATTCTACTTGAGCTTCCTCAGCAACTAGACCTCTTCACCATGCCTCCTCTGCATTTGGATTTCATTCATCTTGTTCACATCATGGGAAAATTCTTCAAATGAGAGTCCAAGGGACTCAACCCTGTGCTTGAATCAGTACTAACCTCATGCCCAATGCACTATTGTTGGTTTAAAAGATTTGGTTTAATTTCTTCTTACAACAAGTTTGAAATTTTTATTTCGATGGCATGTGAGGGCTCACAAGTAGTAGACCACTCCATAGATGCCTCCAACACTTCCCTTTCTAGCTCATAGAACCCAGTATCTCACCAAAAAATTGGCCTATTTTTATAGAGTGAGCTAGTACTAGGACAAGATGCTAACAAGGAATGGGGGCTAGAAGGGCTTCCTAAGAGAGTTGTTCCTAAGGAACAATAGGCTAGATTTGTACATGAACATGCTCTCGTAAAGGCTGGGGGCCTCTGAAACTTGGAATTTTAAAACTGGAAAGTGGTTTTAGAGGCCTAGAGGGGTTCTCCTGCCTAAAGCTTGGGATTTTGAATTTGGGAGTTATTTCTGCTACAGGATGAACTGGTGTAGAAGGGAGGGGTTGCCTAAAATTGGGAATGGAGGTGACTGGTAGAGCCTCCCACCTCTCTACATCGATGAGCATTTCCCTTAATTGCTCCTCAGATAGGGTTGTGAGCTACATTTTAATTTGCTCCCGACAAGCCTTTTCCTCTGCCTCTATCTACTATTGTTGAAGATGAGTCTGATAAGAAAGCTCCCCTTACTATCTGTTATACTCCATCATTCCCTGAATTTCATCCCATTCCTATTAGAACCTTAGAGTATCTCCATCACATCATCCACGCTTCTAATATTAAAATTAAAGGGTTCTTGTGGTAGATTGTACCCCATATCTCTTTTAATGTTGTCCAAATGTTCCCTAAGCTCTAGCAGAACAAGGTAGTCTTCTTGGGGTTGATAACAGACATTATCAAATTGAAAAGAAGATTGAGCAGGGGTGGGTGGGAGGTAAGCATCATGAGGATGTTGATATTCTGTTGTTTTTTATTATATAAGTCAGCAAAAACTAGGGGCCGAACCCTTACATTAAGACAAAAAGAGACCCCAGAGGCTCAAGTACAAAAAGAGCCTCAAAACCACTACAGTATAACCCACATAAATAGCATAAACAGCCTATAGATAGCAGATAGAAAGTAGCAGATGATAGACAGCATAAAAAGAAACAAAACTGAGGAGAAACATTCCCCAGTCCTTCAGCCAGAAATTCAACAAAATTATCTAGTTTTTTTAATTTCTCCTCTTTATCTTCATTAGCATGAGTCCCAAGATCCTATAGAAGAGAGAGGTTAAGCATCATTGTACGATGGAGCATGCTGCTTATGAGCTCTCCCATAGAAGAAACCTTCTACTCCAGGTCCTCCACATGACCCCTCAGGATAGCAAGATCATGCCCATGGTCATCTTCTTCCTCAGTCTCATCACCAGCCTCCTCCACGAACATCCTCTCCCCTTTGCCAGTATTGTCCACAGGATCATCATCAGCACCTCTCGAATCATCAACCTGTTTCCTTTCATTCTTACCCGCTTCATCTTTAGAGATCTCTTGAACCTCAAGATCTTTAGAATTTAGTTGTTCATCCCCCTGCGTGGAGGCATCAAAAGCACTTTTAGAGTAGTTAATTAGTTTAGCTTGCGGCGCAGGCTTACCAGCTATCCTACCTGACCTCCTAACTCCATAAGAGAAACCCTCCTTTTCTATTGCAGACAAATTAGCTTTATTTTTATTGCCAGGTCCCACAGGGCCACTGCTCATATTTTTAGGGGTCCCCACAGTGTCCCCCACAATATCCTCCTCCAACTCCCTGATTTGCCTCTTCTTGCTTTTCACACTCCCTTTAGAAGCCAGAGTATGAGTAACCTTCACCATGGTGGTCTCCTCAGTGGACATAGAAAAAGAAACCCCTTTCATTTTATGAGAAGTAGGGGAAGGGCAAGGTTCTTTAGAAATAACAATATCATCAGGATTGGCAGAAACCTCACCACTATGAGTCTGGATAGGCTTAGGTGGCTCCAAAGCAAGATGAAAATTGTATAAACAGGGGATAAGACCTTGATGTAAAGGGACAGGCTTTTTGAAAGGTTTCTTATCCATCTTAGCTTTAGCCCTAAAAATTGAGTGTTCAAGGGACAACAATAAATAGAAAGGAAAATTGATAAGAGCATTGCACCTAAAATGATTAAGCAAAGGGAGGTGGTAATTATAAAACCTAGTAAACCGACCCTCCAAAGTGAAGTATTTCATGAGGAGGAAGCACATATCATCCCACGGCTCTGGCAGCTTGGCCCGTTCAAACCCTCCCTGGTAGGGAACAAGTTCTTCTCCTTCCCCTAAAAACAACTTCTAGTTTGAATGGTCTGTCACTTTCTCCTTCCTTTGCAACTTAGTCCCCTTAGTAGACAGACCAATCACCATGGCAATTACTTGCTCAAAGATCTCGAAACCAATTCTCCCAACAGTAACTCTACAATTTTTCCAGGACCGGGCAAATTGATCAGACAAATTCTCATCAAATCCATTAAGGCATTCCAAAAAAGGGTTGATTCCACTTTCCTTGCAATAATGCTAGACCACAACATTATCCTTGAATTCACAGCAGGAAATTGGCTTTGTGCAAATCTTGTCTCCTCCCATTTTCTTCTTTCTCTCAATAACACAGAACACAAAGCCAAGAATTCGCAGAGTAATTGCGAAAGGTAATTGTAACAACTTGAGAGGGAATAATGATAATGGGACTACACAGATTATCATTAATCAGGAATGCCTTCCTAAAAACCAATTGAAGCCTACCCTTCTCATGCTCAAGCATAATAATTATAAATTCCCTATGATTACCATATAACCAACTCGCCTTAACGCGAGTGATTAATAATGCTGAAATGACATTAAACAAAGAAGTACAAAATAACCCATACTTTGAGATACACGTCCTTTGTATGATGAGTCATCCTTGACAAGTCATCTCTTTTTGAATCAATTCCCTTATCTTCATAGGAATGTTTTTAAATTGGCGCCAACATCACCAATTTGAAAATTGTTGACCATTAATTTGGCAACGAGCATAATTTTACCAGGAGGTTTGAATCTAGGTTGTTAGCTCTACAGGCCAAAGCCCCACTATTTCACCATAGATTCTCCACTCTTGGAGGGTAAGCAACCTCAATTTTTGACGCAGTAGAGGGCGACCCCGCGGGGTTTGAACCTTGGTTGTTGGCACTACAAGCAATAAGCCCCACCATTTCACCAAAGGGTCATCCCCCAATTGCTGGGTCGTATGGCATAAAATTAGAGGTGTTTGGGGCTTGGTATTGCTGGTATGGCAGCCAATATCATGTGCTTTGATTAGGAGGGGAATAACCATAACTCCCATAATAACTTGACATTTTATAGCATCTAAATGTTGGATAATCATAAAAATGTGGGAATTAGAGCAAAATAGGTCTACAACTAGAGAGAAAATGGATACATACCAAGAAAGAGCCACCAGGTGATTGAAGATGCTTCTGAAAGCAGAATAGACCTAGAAAATGACTGAATTTTTGATCCTCGATGAATCTTTAAGTGCTTTGACTGGTTGCACTAGTAGATTTGTTCAGCAGAGTCACCATGGTGTTTGAAGACTACCCTGAATGGCAAAATGCAATGAAGGACACACCGAATCCTTCAATAGATGATAAAGCTCATCATATTCATCCCACCGGGCATGTCAGAAACTATTATCACTTAGAATTGCACCTTGCTTGGAGACAGTCCAAGCATTCTAATAACATAATGGGAATGATCTCAAGGTGTGGGAGGTCTTGCAATTTTGAGATTAGACCTCCAAAGAAGGTCGGTTCCTCTTTCTAAGCTTAAGGCTTAGAGAAATTAACTAACTCTAATGCTAAATTTGCTAGGGGAAAAAGGGGTAGAGGGGATACAAAAAAGAAAATGTGATGCACTAGAGTTATAAGGTGTATTAGTTGAACTGAACAAACATAACAATGATCTCACTCTGTAAAAGAACTCACACAGACCTAAAACCTTGATAGAGGCTTTGGATATAAGACTATAATCTATGAGGGAGTCATTCTACTCACAAAATAGATCACAAATTCAAATGAAACATAGAGACAAAGTGCAAGAGAGGTGAAATATCAGAGATTTATTAATAATGAAGGTGAAATGCTCATTACAAAGAGTAAATAACCAGTTATAGAGTAATAGACACAAAATAATCACATATATTCATAGTTGAACAATGGACTAAAGACATCAAAGGCTCAAAAATGAGCACAATACATCAAATCTAGTTGTCCTATAAGTGCATTACAAGGTCCAGACATAATAGAGGAATTTGCCCAGCATAACAACCCAGAAAATAACTAACAATAACCCCAAATACATCTTTGAATCATGAATATATAGCTTTTACAATTGCACTGTAGCAGTGATGGCATGGAAGGTAAGAAGTCAACAAGAAGGGATGTCGACCATGTTGTATTAACTCAAACTGGCATCCTTGGAGTGTGCCCACATGGCTATGCCTGAGAAATCTATGAAATTTACTAAAACAAGAGGCTCGCCCATGCCGTGGGTACAAGAAATTCAATGCAGAGGAGGAAAAGTGGCATGGGGAAGCGGGAATACCATCTGCTACATGAAAATAGGCCCTTACAGAGCATTAATGATGACCAAGAGGGTCGTTGGCCAGTCAAATTATGTTTTCTGATCTGTGAAGAAAGAAGTCATTGGAGTTTCAAAGTTTAGGTCTCCATCTCTCCACCCTATCGCTTGTAGAAGAAAGAAGGAAGAAGCCCAAAACTCCAAACTTTGCCATAACACTTAGAAGATTTTATCTTATTAGCGATCAGGCCTCAGACATTTGATGCTTGGCCTTCCATCATTACATTATCACCACTTGGTCACATTCCATCATTCTGTGAACAAGTGAGGGGCCCACCAAAAGAGTATGATGGAATGGCAGAATACCACCACATGACCATCGATGGGCTTCGTATTTTTAGCATTCGTCTGTTGAAATGCGTCAGACAACTAAGAGGGGGGGTGAATCAGTCGTCAGAAAAACTTGAACACTTCTTCATTTAAACATCAATCACTTATCCACATATATTATGATTTAACAATGAATGCATGAAATCAGAAACTTAAACATAGATGCAACATTATACAAAAGAGACACCAAATTTTTACGTAGAAAACCCCAAGGTGGGGAAAAACAATGGAGAGGATTAGCTCTCAAGATATATTGTAATCTTTGAAAAATGACGTTCAAACTTGGTCACCCCATGGGCCCAGAACATACTGACTCGCTGTCATGAAGTATAGCTAGTTCTAGCAAGCTCACTACCACAACCCTAAACCGAGAAAGATTACAATAAGGGTTGTTAAACCCTGAGGGTGGTTAAACCCTATTGGCGGCTCACTGCCATGATCAACATTTTCTTCATGTCTGAGAATAATACATTGAAGTACAATTGGTCCTCTACTCTTCCCTACTCTGCCTTTCCACTTCTCTCCTTATCTTCACATCTTCGCTCAAGGACATCTTTTCCAAGACTCAACTACAAGTATTTATACACTTCATCAACCTTGGAATTATCATCAAGGTCAGCATTACAATCATCAACCATTTGAACAATCTCCAAGGTTGGCATTACAAACATTTACAAAATAGGTCCTGACCTATTATAATATTATGCAAAGGAAATGAAGTAAAGATGTATGTGGATCATGCCACGCCTTAGCTAGGACTCAAACATGATCTTCCACACCACAACACGCTTCCACAATCTTCAAGGAATCTCTGCAATAACTGGAATTAACCAAGTCAGCTAAGACTGGTTACAAGTTATACTATCTAGGAACAATATTCAAATACTATCTCAATTTCTTAACGTGGACCATGTCAAGATAGGAACATGATTAGGAGACATCCACGAGCACGTTATAATCATCAGGAGAAACCACACAAACCTTAACCACTTTATCCATAGGAATCTTCTCACCGGAGCACATGAACTTCACTGTCTTCAACTATCATAAAAGAAAGATAGCTTGTGAACCACCAAAACATAGACCACTTAAATTATAGGCACTTATCATCATCCCAGACTTCCCTGTAGAACCGTAGAGCAAAATACTTTATTGTGGAGGAATGCAGAGCAAAACACTTTCTCCATGTCACCAGAGAATAATCATAAGGAGCAGGCTTTACTTTGGTGAATGCAACTTTCTCACAACTTCACACCGGAGGCTCAAACTCAAGATTTAGCATCTTCAGACATCCCTTTAAATAACTTCCAATCTACAAACCAAGATCTTCATCCAACAAGAAATGTGGAGCAGTCTACTAGACTATTCTTAAGCATACAACTCTCTGTTTATACTGTACTTTACTGTAACTCACTTGATTCTTCCGGAGAGGCCAATTTTCTCAATATCCTCAACACACAAGGCTTCTAAACAAGTAATAGAATAGAACACATTTGACACCAATGACAACAAAGATATGTTGACATCAATGACAACACCGATTAGGCACATACTTGCAACAATCTCCCCCTTTGTCATTGATGGCAACATATGATGTGAAAAACTGCAACAGCCATTAAGACAAGATTCTCCCCTATCTCTTTACACATTTTCACTCTTCCCTTCTGATTCTCCCCCTATCTCTTTGTACTCTTTCCTTTTGAGTTTTTTACATGACTTCTCTCCCCCTTTGACATCAATGGCAAAGGGCACATACTTGCACTCTTCTACTCTGATTCAATCTCTCTTCTAAACTCTCTAACTACTCCTCCTAAGAAGTAGCCCTAAAAAGGCATGAATCTATATTTCTGAGCACCTCCAAACTGATGCACTATTGTGCATCTTAGTTTAGAGCAGGAGGGGTGATAACCCCTAACTTTTCTCTGAGATACTCAAAAGTATCCTTAAGCAGAGGCTTGGTGAAAATGTCTGCAATCTAATCTTTCTTAGAAACATACTCTAACTTGACTTGATTCTCTATCACCTTTTCTCTTAGAAAATGATACCTAATGGATATGTGCTTTGTCCTTGAATGCATCATTGGATTCTTTGATATGTTTATGGCACATGTGTTGTCACAAAATATTATGACTGGATCCTCATACACAACTCTGATGTCCTTCAAAGTCTACTTCATCCATAACACTTGATTGCAACTGTATGTTGTTGTGATGTATTTTGCTTCTGTAGTAGAGAGGGATATTGAATCTTGTTTCTTGCTCAACCAAGATACTAACGTTTTTCCCAAGAAGAATGCACCTCCACTTGTACTTTTTATGTCATCCACATCTCCAGCCCAATCTGCATCAGTATATGCACTGAGAGTAAATTCACTGTCCTTAGGGTACCACAAACCATAATCCATTATACCTTTTAAATACCTTAGAATTCTCTTGACTGTCATCACATGTGATTCCTTGGGTTTTGCTTGAAATCTTGCCACAAGACATACTGCATCCATTATGTCAGGTCTGGTTTGAGTCAGATAAAGTAATCCTCTAATCATAGATCTATACCTTTTCTAGTCCACCATGGGTGAGTTATTATCTTTGCTTAACTTACAACCAGTCATCATAGGTGTGCAAACTAGTTTAGAGTCTTCCATCCCAAATTTCTTTAACAACTCTTTCACATACTTAGACTGAGAAATGAAGACACCTTTATCTAATTGGCTTATTTGCAAACCTAAAAAGAAGTTCATCTCTCCAAACATGGACATTTCAAATTCATTTTGCATTTCTCCAGCAAAAACTGAGCACATACCTTCATTGCCTCCAAAAATAATATCATCAACAAAGACTGCTACAATTAGGATTTGTTCATCACTAATCTTGAAGTAGAGATTGTTGTATGTAGTACCTTTACTAAACCCAATCTGTATCAGATACCTGTCCAACCTTGTATACCATGCCCTGGGGGCTTGTTTTAATCCATACAAATCCTTCTTCAATCTGCATACCATGTCACTCCAATCTGATGACTGGAATCCTTCCAGTTGTTCAATATATACTTCTTCCAACTCTCCATTCAAGAATGCAGACTTTACATCCATCTGATATACCTTAAAAATTTTGTAGGCTGCAAATACCAAAAACATTATTATAGATTCAATCCTTGCCACTGGTGCAAATGTTTCCTCAAAATCTATTCCTTCAACTTGAGAGTATCCTTTGCATACCAATCTTGCTTTGTTTCTTACTACTTCACCATTCTCATTCATCTTATTTTTGAAAACCCACTTAGTACCAATTACATTTTTATCTATTGGTTTGGGAACAAGATCCTAGGTCTGATTCTTCTCTATTTGCATCAATTCTTCTTTCATAGCCTTCACCCAATTCTCATCATTTCAAGCTTCATTGACAGTTTTAGGTTCAATCTTGGAAATCAGACAGAAATTTACTTGTTCTTCTGCAGCTCTTCTTCTGGTCAGGATTCCTTTACTCTTATCTCCTATGATTTGATCTTTAGAATGATTAAGTTGTACATACCTTGGTGTCTTGGTAGCACTTTTCAGAGCTTGATCCTCTTCATCTAAGTTGTCTTCATGTTGCACCACTTCTGAAACATCTAGTTTCTTTGATTCATATCCACTTGATTCTGGAGACCTTTCCTTGCTTTCATCAACTTTGACATTTGCACTCTCAATGATCTTATTCATCCTTTTATTATAGCACCGGTAGGCCTTGCTCTTGGTGGATTAACCAAGGAATATTCCTTCATCACACCTAGTATCAAACTTGCCTAGATCTTCTTCTCTTTTGATATAACATTTGCTGCCAAAAACTTTGAGATAATTCACAGTAGGAACTTTACCATACCACAATTCATAAGGGGTCTTAGAAATGTTACCTTTGACTTGGACTCTATTTAGGATATATACAATAGTGTGAATTTCCTCTCTCCAATATACTTCTAGAAGATCAGCTTCCTTCATCATGGTTCTAGCAACTTCTTGAATTGTTCTATTTTTCCTTTCAATGACTCCATTTTGTTGTGGAGGTCTAGGTGCAAATAATTGTCTCTTTATCCCATGTTCTTCGCAAAAGAAATTGAATTCATTTGATGTGAACTCTCCTCCTCTATCAGCCCTTAAACATTTGATCTTCAAATCCATCTCATTTTCAACCATTACCTTAAATGCCTTGAACTTATCTAGAGCTTATGATTTTTCTTTCAAAAAGGTAACCCAAGTCATTCTTGAATAATTATCAATAAGCAACATGAAATACCTATCTCCTTGCAAACTTCTTACTCTGGTAGGTCCACACAAGTCTGTATGCACTAGTTCCAGTAATCCATCAACTGATTGGTCCTTGCTTTTGAAACTTGTTCTTGTTTGCTTCCCAAATTGACACTCCTTGCAAATAGGATTAGCAGGCTTCACAAGCTTGGGCAAATTTCTAACAGCCTGTGCAATACTTATCTTCATAATGTTGTCAAAATTGATATGACACAACCTTCTATGTCATAGACAACTTTCATCAGTCTAAGCTAACAAACAGTAATTATCAGTTCCTTTCAAGTGGTAGATATTACATCTAGTCTTCTTACCAGTTGCAATGATTGTTCCAAAGCTTTCCCTGATCTTGCATCCATTTTCCTTGAAGCTTAGGTCATACCCTTTGTCACACACTCAAAAGATTGTGCTTTAATCCTTTCACATACAAGACATCTTCAGTATTATGCTTGCCATCAATAGAAATAGATCCTTTTCCACAAATCTTACAAGATGTATCATCTCCAAACCTAACCAATCCACCATCATATCTTTCCAAACTTATAAACTTACTTTTGTCACCAGTCATGTGGTGAGAGCAGCCACTATCAATAACCCATTCATCTTTGTATTCAACAACCTAAGCAACCAAAGCACTTTACACTAGTTTTTTTTCTTCATATAGCTAGCAGGATTAGTAGACACGGGTTCTTCTTTAATAGCAATAAAAAAGCATTCATTACCGAAGGTACTAACATTATCTGGTTCACCATTATCTGATACTCCTTCATCATCATCAAAATCTTCAACATAATAACATTTATTTTGGATCCTAGGCCTATTCTCATATCTTTTCCTATTTCTTTCAATTCTTTCAGGACATCGGGAAGTAAAGTGGCCTACTTTACCACAGGAAAAACATTTGAAAGGTAATTTACCTTTAAACTTACCGGATACTCTTTGCAGTCTATCCACAAAGTTGGCTTCAATTTCATCGAGCTCATCATCTGATTCTACCTTGCACTTTTCTAATCTGGAGGTTTTCCCAGAAGTACTAGCTTTGAAAGCAGTCTCTACTTTTGGCAGGGCATCACCAAACTGTCTCATCTCAAAGGTAGTAAGTTTACCAAGCAACTGATCTTTGTCAACATCTTTTACTTCCATGAATTCTTCAATTGCAGCTACCTTGTGACTGTAGGTCTTTGGCAATGATCTGAGAATTTTCATTACAACTTCCTTATCACCAAGAGTTCCCCCCATAACTTTTATTCCAGTGACATGTTCATCAACTCTTTGCATAAAGGCTGATATGTTTTCATCTTCAAACTTTCATATTTCACCTTCAGACTTTGTAGCTTGACCTCTTTCACAGAGTCATCTCCCTCATATAGATTTTTTAGTTTTTCCCATACCTCATTTGCGATTTCAAGATCCACAACTTTGGTCAGTACTGTGTCATTTAATGAACTTAATAGAGCATCTTTTGCTTTGACATCCACTTCATATTCCTTGATTTCATCTTCAGTCATCAAACCATTCAGAGGCAAGGTATATTTTGTTTCTGTAGCTTTCCATACTTTGTAACCAAGACAAAGAAGATGACTTCTCATTCATGCCTTCCAAAGAGCATAGTTCATCCCATCAAAATGTGGTGCTTCCTTCTTATAAGACATTTTGGATCTTCCTCAAGCTGTTAGAATTTCTTCAGAGGAACCTTGCTCTAATACCAATTGTTGAAATGCGTTGGACAACTGAGAGGGGGGGTGAATCAGTTGTCACCAAAACTTGAACACTTTTTCATTTAAACATCAATCACTTATCCACATATATTATGATTTAACAATGAATGCATGAAATTAGAAACTTAAACATAGATGCAACATTATACACAAGAGACACCAGATTTTTATATGGAAAACCCCAAGGTGGGGAAAAACCATGGAGAGGATTAGCTCTCAAGATATATTGTAATCTTTAAAAAATGATGTTCAGGCTTGGTCACCCCATGGGCCCAGAACATACTAACGCATTGCCATGAAGTATATCTAGGTCTAGCAGGCTCACTACCACAACCCTAAACCTAGAAAGATTACAATAAGGGTATTTAAACCCTAAGGGCAGTTAAACCCTACTGGTGGCTCACTACCAATCTCACTACCACAATCAACATTTTCTTCATGTCTGAGAATAATACATTGAAGTACAATTGATCCTCTGCTCTGCCTTTCCACTTCTTTCCTTATCTTCACATCTTAGCTCAAGGACATCTTTTCCATGACTCAACTACAAGTATTTATACACTTCATCAACCTTGGAATGATCATCAAGGTTGGCATTACAATCATCAACCATTGGAACAATCTCCAAGGATGGCATTACAAACATTTACAAAATAGGTCCTGACCTATTACAATATTATGCAAAGGAAATGAAGTAAAGATGTATGCAGATCACACCATGCCTTAGATGGGACTCAAACACGATCTTCCATGCCACAACATGCTTCCACAATCTTCAAGGAATCTCTACAATAACTGGAATTAACCAAGTCAGCTAAGACTGGTTACACGTTACACTATCTAGGAATAATCTTCAAACACTATCTCAATTTCTTAACGTGGACCAACATCAAGATAGGAACATGATTAGGAGAGATCCACAAGCACGTTATAATCATCAGGAGCAACTGCATGAACCTTAACCACTTTATCCATAGGAATCTTCTCACTAGATCACATGAACTTCACTGTCTTCAACTGTCATAAAAGAAAGATAGCTTGCAGACCACTAGAACATGAACCACTTCAATTGTAGGCACTTATCATCATCCCAGACTTCCCTCTAAAACCACAAAGCAAAATACTTTATTGCGGAGGAATGCAGAGAAAAACACTTTCTCCCTGTCACCAGAGAATAATCAGAAGGAGCAGGCTTTACTCTGGTGAATGCAACTTTCTCACAACTTCACATTGGAGGCTCAAACTCAGGATTTAGCATCTTCAGACATCCCTTTAAATAACTTCCAATCCACAAACCAAGATCTTCATCCAGCAAGAAATGCAGAGTAGTCTATCGGACTGTTCTTCAGCATACAACTCTCTGTCTATACTACACTTCACTGTAACTGAATTGATTCTTCCAGAGAGGCCAATTTTCTTGATATCCTCAACACACAAGGCTTCTAAACAAGTAATAGAATAGAACACAGTTTACACCAATGACAACAAAGATATGTTGACATCAATGACAACACCGATTAGGCACATACTTGCAACATCATCCTCCCAAGAGGGAAGGTGAAAAAGAAAAACTCTGAAGTCTGACAGCAAAACACTTGGCACATATGCACCTTGCGGACTTCATCCTTCGGGCTTTCGATGTTCTAAAGTAGAAGGATGAAGTAGAAAAGGCTGACTTTTGACAACTTCTTCACACTTAGCTAATTTTTTAAAGAAAAGGTCAGAGCTTGGGCCTAAGACCTTCCACCCCCAATAAGGAAGAACATGAAAGCGCAAAACCATGATCCCTAAAATCTCGCAAAGCTTCCAACACTTAGTTAAATTTGAATGAGAAGGATTAGAACTCAGACCCCAACCCTTTAGCCCTCCAAGGAAGAAGGGACAAGAGGAGAGCTTTGAACTCTAGCGTTGAAACACTTAGAACATTTGCGAGGGGGAAGGGGTGAAGTTTGGGACTTTGGGCTTGACAACGGTGAAGAGGTGAAGTCTGAACTCTCGTATCCTAACAAGGTAGAAAAACACAAGGAAAAATCTAATTTTTCTAGAACTTAACCATTTTTTGATGTTTTTCCTTACATCCATAGAAGGGGAACACCAGGATCTCATGGATCTTAGACTATTTGGCCAAGGGGGCAAAATAGGATAACATCTACTAAACTTGTTCTAGCTATGCCAGATTTTTCCAAGACCTTCACTATCGAGAGTGATGCTTGTAGCAATGGACTTGGTGTTGTTCTCCTCCAAGAAGAATGCCCCATTGCGTTCACCAACAAAGCCCTTTCTGGCAAGAATTTAGTACTCTCTATGTATGAGAAGGAAATGATGGCCATTTTGTATGCAATATAGAAGTGGCAGACATAGGTCTATTGGGGAATCATTTTTGCATCAAAACTGATCACCAAAGTTTGAAATATTTCCTAGAACAACAGGTCTCCTCCCTAGCACAAAAGAAATGGGTCAGCAAACTCATGGGTTGACTATGAGATCACTTACAAGAACGATAAGGACAATATTGTGGCGGATGCTCTTTCTTGCACATTTGATGCCCAAGCTTTCCTTTCAGCTATTTCTATGCCTATTCTGAATTGGTTGGAATCTGTACAATAGGGCTATGTCAATGACTCTTCATTATCTCAAATCATTCAATAGTTGGCCACTAACCCCTCTATTGTACCACATTATTCTTGGGATGGTGCTTATCTATGATACAAGGGTCGTCTAGTGCTTCCCCAGAGCACAGATCTTTAGCAAGCTGTATTCTATGACCTCCATGCTTCTCCATTAGCAGGGCACTCAGGGTTTCTTGAAACTTATGAATGAGCATGGCGTAACTTCTTTTGGAAGGGAATGAAAAGGACAATTCAACATATGGTGGCTGAATTTGGTACCTGCCAATGCAACAAAGATGAAACAACACTCATTCTTAGGTTGCTCGAACCCTTGTCCATCCCTACAAGAATTTGGACAAATATTTATATGGATTTCATTGAGGGGGTACCTAAATCTAGAGGGAAGATAGTGATCTTGGTTGTGGTTGATCACCTCTCTAAATATAATTATTTTTGTTCCCTTAGCCATCCCTATATCGCCTCCTCAGTCACACAAATTTTCTTGGACTAGATCTTCCATCTTCATGGCATCCCTACTTCCATTGTCTCAAATCGTGATGCAACCTTCACTAGTCATTTTTGGATAGAACTATTTCAACACACTGGCACCAAACTGAAGATGAGTTCCAGGTATCATCCACAAACGGATGGCCAAACTGAAATTGTCAATAAATGTTTGGAAACTTACCTTCATTTCTTCACCTCAGAACAACAACATCAGTGGGCAAAGTGGTTCCCTCTCGCTGAATGGTGGTACAATACCTCCTACCACACTTCAACTAAAATGACTCCATATGAAGTAGTTTATGGTCAGGCACCACCAGTGCTCCTTCCATACACCCCCAGTAGTTCACCAATTCAGGCAGTCGACACGATTCTCTGAACCTGAGATTAGATTCTCAAAATCTTGTAGGACAATCTTCACATGGAAAGAAATAGAATGAAACAACAGGATGATTAGCATCGTTCTGAGCGTACTTTTCAAGTAGGTGATATGGTTTGTCTTCACCTACATCCATACAAGCAATCATCATTGAAACTCAAAGGGTGTCACAAGCTAGCTCCAAATTTCTATGGGCCATATAAGGTTCTTCAAAAGATTGGGTCGGTTGCTTATAAATTGGAGCTCCCACCTTCTTCCTGATTTCATCCAGTATTTCATGTCTCTTGTCTAAAGAAAGTTATTGGGACCAACATCATAGTGCAAACTATTTTACCAAAACTTGATAATGAAGGATCCATCCTTTTGGAGCCGGAGGTAATCCTTGACAGATGCACTTGTCAACTTCGCTCCTGATCCATCACATATGTATTAATTCAGTGGCATGGAATGCAACTAGAGGATGCAACGTGGGGACCACTATTCTAGATTCAGCAATAATTCCCACATCTTAAGCTCTAAGGACAAAGATTTTCTAAGAGGGAGGGGATGTTAGGAACCCGTGTTTAACCCTTATCTTTAATTTGTTTGTATATTAGTTGCTATGGATGCATATGCTTTGTAAGTCGTCTCGTAAGCATATTATATTATCCCACATTCATGGGAAGTAGTAGTTGTTTAGATTAGACTTAGTATGTAAGTGTTGAGGCCAATGAAGGCATCCATGAATTTATTGTATTGAGCTTGCTCAAAGGAGGTTGCCACCTCGAAGTGGCCTATGATAAATAAATTCCTTTTGTGTTTTTGCTATTTATATAAATCTGTTATTTCATGCATTTTTCATTATATTGTTGCAAGAGGTTCTTCCCACCAAGTTGGGTGATCCATTTTCACTCTATTATCTCCATTCAAAGATACCTTATGGCGTGTCATAACATGCATTGTAAGTTGGTTGACAAGTGTAACTCATTACATCTCTCTTATTCATCATAGATGCTCTTACATTTTTATGTGGGGTCTAACTTTCAGAGGCCATAACTTTTGATCTGGGAAGCCAATTGAACCACCTTTTTTAATTGAAGGTCTCAATGAGCTCCATATCATTTTAATTTGCTTTCTTTAGTAATAGCCCATTTTAATATTTTTTGGGGCCAAAGTTGACCTCTATAACCTAGAAATTGCATTTTTGTGTTTTATATTTTAAAAATTATATTTTTTGTGTTCTTAACATTATGCAAGGTTGATCGACACCTTTCCTAATGCTACCTACCAATAGCAAAATTTTAAGCAATATAATTTAATGCTAGGGATTTTTCTTAGTGACTAAATTTATAAAGATACATAATTGAGATCCTTTTATTATTTTATCATTTTACATAATAGAGAACAAATTTATAGAGCAAAGAAAACTGAAGAGGGCCATAAGTTTTCAACAATAATTGAAAAACATGAAGTAGTTTCTTGCAAGATCTAGAGGTTGCAAAGGATCTAGTGCAACTAGAATTTTTAAAGCAGTACGAGATCAAAACAAAGCTAAAGAAAGGAAAGGGAAAAGGTACATTGAATTTTTTGTCACCATTGAAGGAGAAAGGAAAAGAAACAACTCCATATTTTGGCCTCTCATACTCATCCTTCTAGACCATGTATGCCAACAAATTAGTTAATAAACAAGGTAAGCCTAAGCATTTCTCTCATTCTATTAAGAGAGAATTTAATATGATGTAGATTTTATCAATGACGCTCATCTATCAAAGAACACCACATTCCTTAGGGAAGAAGCTTATAATAGAATAATAGCCACATATGAGAAATACCTTTTTTATGGATAAGGATAGCTATGCATTTAGAATATAGATGACTACCCTAGATACATAGTTTCTATCCTCCATCATTGTCAAGAGATCAAGCCTATGTTTATAACTACAAACCTAAAAATAGATCCATCAAAGGGAAGGGGAATATAACAAATTCAAAATCTAAATCAATGCTAAGAAGATTAAGAAAATGTTGGATGTGTAATATGTCTTCCCACACATGAATGCTAATGATCTCCACTCCTACTGGGACACTAGTGTCCCTAATTTCTTGAATGAGATCTACCCTAATCTCCTTAGCAATCTATTGATTTCCCTATTCCCCTAAAATCCTTCACAAATCATATCATCATCCTATGAAACATGATGGCCTTCATCCTTGGTATGGAACATGATCAAAATGTATACAAGGAGTATAGGCTAATGAGGACCCTAGAAGTGAAGTCTTAAAGGTAGATGTTGTCCTATTTTGCTCCCCAGCCAAATAGCCCAATTTCATGAAATCTCTAAGTTTTTTTCCCTTTAGGAATGCAAGTAAAACCCCCAAAAATTGACTAAGTCCAAAAAATCTTGAGTTTTCTTTGTGTTTTTAGCATTTTTAGAGTTTTGAAGTTTGGAGTTCTCCCCTTCGTCATGCCATCCTAATTGGCTCCGAACTTCACTTTGTTCTTTGAAAAAAAATTCTAAGTACTTTGGGCGTCGGTGGTCAAGAGTTTCCTCTTTTCCTTTTCTTCTGGCAGATGGAAGACTTGAAGTTTGGGCTCTGGTTCTTTCCCTTTGGAAATAGTTTTAAGTGTTTCAAGTGACGGACTTCAGAGATTTCTTCTACCCTCTTCTTTCCTTTTGGAAGGCAGAAGATGGAATGCCCAAGGTCCAATCTTTCCCATTTCCAAATGTTCCAAGGTAAAGTGCATTGTACGATGGCAAAAAAATGAAATAAGATGTGGGGCACGCTGATGTAAAATGCTGCCACGTGGTTGATGTCCACCAGGTTGTTTTCAAACAATCCATCTAAGTGTTTTAGGCATCGAGGGTTGGACCTTCTTTCTTCCTCCTTCCTTTTGGAAGGTAGAAGACGAAAGGCCCAAAGTCTGACTTTTGCTTCCCCCTTTTTAATCAGCTAAGTGTTTCGGGCGTCAGGGGTCAGACCTTCTTTCTTCCTCCTTCCTTTTGGAAGGTGGAAGATGGAAGGCCTGAGGCTCGACTTCCACCAAAACCTTCAAAAATTGGCTAAGTCTTTAAACTTGTGGAGCTCAGACCTTCTTTCTTCTTCATTCTATGGAAAGGCATAAGGCGAAAGTCCTGAGGCTCGAAGTCTGCCAATTGTATTTTTCCCTTTGTATAGCAGGACTTGGAAGGCGGGCTTTTCACTTTCCTCCTTCCTTCTCTCTTAGAAGATGGAAGGCTGAAGGCTCGAGGCCTAACCTCTGATAACTTCTACAATCTTCAAAAATCAAAGGAAAAAGAGAAAAATAGAGGCCGACCATTATTCACAGAGAAAAAAATTTACCAATAAGGCAAAATACAAGCCAGAATTTGAAAATTTGACATTCAGCTCCAGTTGGAGGTGGTCGTTGTGCATTTATTCTTGCATGTGGATGACTCAGATGCTTTTTTCAACATAGATATTTGTTTCTCAGCTACTTCAGAGAAGATATTTTTTTGCATTTATGTCAAAGACAAAACAGATGTATCCATACATTCTCTTTGCAGAAATATCTTCTGACAGGCCCATAGGGCAAATTTATGGCAGTAGGTGATTGCACCTCAATGTAAAATGATATATAAACATGAAATAAAAGGTATTATTGGTGGCTATTGGTCTAAAAAACCACATCCTGTATCAGTTGTAACCTTGCCTCTTTGATAAAAACAATAAAATTTTACCTTTTCATGCACTTCTTCTACTCTGTGTAATATTTTTGTTTGAGTATCCATTTGTGAATGCTTCTTTCCTTTTGGATTTCAATTATTTTTTTTTACCTCTGTAGGTGTTTTATGAATTGTGTATGTTGGTCTATTGTTTGGTATTATTTTGTGCATAAGTAGTTGATCTGAGAGCCTACATTCAAACCTGGTGTATCACCTTTTCCATTTTAATTTCTCCTTCTTCCCCTTTTCCCCAGTGGTGATTAGATTAGGTTTAGTCTTAGTCTACTCTAAATTTTATGTTTAGATAAAGGAACCAGCCTTCTCTGGACATTTGATTTCCTTTGCAAGGTCCCACACCTAGAAATCACTCCAATGTTTCACTGGATTGTTGTAGCAAAAGCGCTTCAACACAGGGTGCAAATCTAAGTGACAACAATTTTTGGCATGCCCGGTGGGACCTACTTTACTCCAAATTAAGAGTTAACATGAGAATTTGGTGTTCTTCTCAGTATTATGTAGTTTAGCAGATAATTTACATGCACCTGGTGACTCTACTAGCTCTTGGTTTATAATCAGTCCAACGTTATATGCCTGTGCAGGCAAGAGCTTCTTCAAGAGGTAATAACTACCAATTTGTTGAACTCCCTGTTGTTGCTTCAAGGAGAAGAACTAGGTTATATAGGTCTTATGCAAGAAGAAATAGCATTACTATTCCATCTCACCCAAGAACTCAGTCTACACCTCCTCTTGTTAGGTTTCAATACTCAAGAAAGGGCTTGCATATACCTAGGATAAATCTAAATATCCCTAATATGGCAAGAAATTTTCCCTTTGTGACCTTCAATGGAGGTAGCCCTTTAGACTTGGCTGCACACAATGATATACCTACATCAGCCCTAAAAAGTATCCCATCCTTTATGGGTGATGGTTCTACTACACCTGTTGAACACATCAAAGACATATCCAATGTATGTTCAGTTCACCACATTCAACATGAAGATTGGTTGTTAGGCTCATGGTTTCATCCTTCAAGGGGAGAGATCTCCAATGGTTCAGCAGTTTAACCCCTATTTCAATACATGATTGGGATGAGCTAGGAGAAGCAGTCTACAAGCAGTTTGGAGAAAGAGCAGACAATGTTTCTGTATTGGAACTATTAACAACAATAAAGAGGGATCCCAACGAGATGATGGTTGACTTCAACTTCAGATTTCAAAGGACATGGGATAGGATCCCAACTCTCCTCAGACCATCTCTACAAGGTGCCTTCTTATATTTTTTAAGAGCTTTAAATTATGATATAGTTGTTATGATGCAATCTATGGGTGTTGATACCTTACAAGATGCATATGAGATAACCTTGAAGGCTAAAAAGTGTTTAATACATGCTGGGAGAATTGCTCCCAGACTACCTATACCCACTTTCCCATAATTGCCTTCACAGGTTCAGCAACCTACCATTGCTCCCATTCCAGAGCCTAAAGCCTCTACATCTACTCTTTCACAAGAAGAAAATGACTTAAAAACCCTAATGGCCAACATGGCTAACAACATTAGTATTATAGCCATTCAAACCACCCCTAAACCCCTTAAAAATTATAACTAAGGGCAGTCTTCAAATCAGAACTGGAATAAGGGTTACAATTCTAATAAAAATCAAAATTGGAACCAAGGTTACTAGCCAAATAGGTACCAAAATAATAACCCTATTCAGCCTATGCAAACGGTTAGACCCATCCAACAAATACCAGTTGTCAATTCAGTTAGGGCCTTGGTTCCTACTCAAAACAATCTATCTCAAGAGGCAAATTGGTGTTATCCTTGCAACCAACCTCACAATCAGTCCACCTGTGCATTTGGAGCACAAGAATGAGCCCTAATGGTGCAAAATTTTCACACCCAGCAAGCATCATTTGTAGAAGAAATCAACAATAACCCTAAAGTACCAAATAAGACTTCTTCTTATTCCAATCTAATGCTTTGGACTCCTAAGGATTTATGTGTTGTTAATTAGCCCATGGATAGTGTAATAATGCCTATAAGCAGTGTTGCAGACAACACAAGATCCAAAAGGGGGCAATTGGAGGATAACCCCATGCCTGCTATATTACAAAAGGAACCTATCCCAAAGGCAAAAGGGGCCAATGCTACAAATTCAACTCAGAGTAGCAAGCCTGCTACTGCAAAGGAGGTTTCGTCATCTCCAAAAGTGCTTGAACATGCTACAAAGCAATCAAAGAGAGGAACATGGATTCCTTCCATGCATAAAATAGTAGCATTTCCTCTTAGCATTGTAGAACAAATGAAAAGACAAGCCTAAATGTGTCCATGTGGGATGCATTATTGATTCCCTCTCAAAGGTATTTGTTGCAGGAAGCCTTAGGGCAATTCCTAGCAGCTGAATCAACACTCCAAAAGGGAAAGGGCCCAGTCAATCTTGTACAACCAAGTTAAGAGCAGGTAGGTCCAACAAAGAAGCCCTCTCCTTTTTACTTGTCTCTAATTATTGGGAAATTCCTGGTACACAACTGCATGATAGACTCAAAGGCAAGCATTTCAGTTATGTCGAAGAAGATAACAGATGCTTTGGGCATCAAATATACCCCTATTTCATCAGGTGTGTTGCAGCTAGATGGTACTTCTGTTAACACTATTGGGGTGATCAAAAGAATGGATTTGACCTTACATACTTGTCCAAACTTGACCATTAGTCAAGATATTTTAGTCATTAATCTTCCTCCTTTCTTTTCTATTTTCTTGTCAAGAGACTTCACAGCTAAGATAGGTGGCTACCTTTCTTTTGGTTGGTCCCACATGCTGCTAAGGGCAAGATATGGCACAAGGTTCACCATTAAGGATGAACCAATTTCAAACTATCATGTAGAAAATTATGATCATAGCTTGGTGAACCCTCATTTTATGATTCAAGGTGAGGAAGTGCATGATTCAGGGTCTCTTGAGACAATATCTTCACCCCTTCCAACCCCATATCTTTTCCTTGATGAATGGACAAGAGATCATTTTGATTTTGATCCCTATGACACCACTGAGACAACTGGGCTAGGCATTTACATGATTCACGAGGGGAATTCCTTTATCCCCTCCATACTCAAACTAGATGATGATTCTAATGGCCCATGGAAAATGTTATTTGATGGTACAAAGAGCATAAATGGAGCTAGTGCAGGAGTCTTACTGATCTCTCTGACTAGTAAGAAATTGCATTTTGCTCATAGGCTGCATTTTTCATTCACAAATAATGTTGTAGAGTATGAAGCATTGGTCCATGGCTTGGTACTAGATGAAAAGAAGAAAATTGGACATTTGGAGATCTTTGAAGATACTGAGCTAGTAGTCAACCAGGTCAGGGAAAGATGTACAACAAAAAATCATCTCCTAAGAGCTTATAGACATGGAGTTTGTTGGAGTTGATAATTAACTCATAACACCAAGATCACCTGCAAAACCTAAGATTTACCTTCCACAAGAGAAAAAAGAAAAGAGGAATAATTTGCACAATATTGGATGAATTAATGAAATGGATTTAGAATTACATGTGACAACTTGATTTTATATTTGCAAGTTAAATAAAACCCTAATATGACTTAATAATAACCTAAGACTAAAAATAAGCCCTAAGTAAACTTATTAAAGTGTAATTAAATATTTAATTACACCAACACCCCCATAAGTGCAACTTAGGGAGAAATGAAAACCATGCAAGAAATGCAAGAATGGGTCTCGGCTATAAGGCCATATTAGATACCCATGAACAACAAGAATCTCTCATAAAGTGGAGAGAAACGAGAAAAATCTTGTGGGAGAAAACTCATCTCCAAAAGAGAAAAAATACAACAAGTACATGAACATGTGATGGAAGAAGAACTAACACTAAGACCCCCCAAGAACTAAATCCATCACAAAAGTACAATCATGAATGCCCCCATAAGAGATGAAGAAGAGAGAAGGTCTGATGACCCCCCCAGAAGTGAGAAGGATGAAACCCCATTCAAGGAACTTCTCCCTCCCAAAATAGAGATGAGATGAGAGACCATGCAACCACTCCTCAAGATGACTCCTGCAGTGCTGGAAGATGCTTGACACAGAATAAAGATGAAGACCCATGAACGTCGAACAACATTCCTTCTCTTGGGAAGAAATAGAACTACAGATGTGTGTATAATGTCTTCCCATTCTGAATAGGAATATACAAGAAGAAGGATAAATGCCTCTGAACTCTATACATGATCCAAAGAGAACAATGATGTTCCTAAAAATTGCTCAAATGTCTCCAATCCACTGCAAAACTGTGACTGAATAGGAGGATGAAGAACAATCTCTGAAGAATATGATGGTGATGCAACTCCATCGAAGCTGTCATCAAAGAGAAGACAAATGTCCTGAATGTAGTCCTCCAAATCTGTAAGATGGGACTCTACAAACAACAATGATATATCTGGTAGAAATACATCCCAAAAATCTATCTCTAGAAGATTGATAATGTCCTACTGCAAAGAATTTGATGTAGCAATAGGTAATATAGATGTGATCTCGATAAGAGGAGAAGGAGAAGAAAGTGAAGTCTCTGTGTCATTTGAACTAGAAAGACCTGTCAAATATGCAAGCTCCTCAACTGTATCATCATCAAAAGGTATGCAATCTGCATCATCAAGGGGTATGTGGCAATCCATAGCACGATCATCTGGGAATGGAGAGATATGTGGGTCTCCATAGATCCCCTAAATGCTAGTCCAAAGAGTGCGTGGGCACTCAATATGTAAGATAGAACACGTAGTGTCATAATCAACACTAGAACCAATCAATCCTACAATATGATCAATATAATTTCCCCATGCATATTTCCTCCCAGGTGTATCTGGATCAGGTATGAGTCCATAAAGATAAGGCAAATGATTAAGCCACCTGAGATGTGTCAAGATGCCCTTTTGCCAAGACTCATAATTATCCTTACCTAATGTTATCACAGAAGGGTGAATAGCAAAACCCATGATATCTCCTCAAATAAATCAGATTAGAGATCAACAATCTGAATATATATCAATGCTAATAAATGAAGCCCAACAAAACAAATAGAACTTCTCCAGGTGCTAAAGTGTCTAGAATATCAAACAGAAGCCACAAAACTGACAAACTAAATAAAGAATATGGGGCTGAATCTTGAAAAAGTGCATGGATGGTTGTTTAGAGCTCCTCAATACCTTTTCAAGGCCGCAAGAATCGCAAAAATTGGAGATTGTGGTAAAAAGATACAAGCTCGGAAGCCAAAAAGATGATCTGGACTTCAAACAGCAATAAATTGTACCAACAACAAAATATGGAAAAAATACCTACACCACTGGATTGTTCTTGGAACCATCTTTCTGACGCCTATTTGCTTGTGAAAATCTGACTCTGTTTGCCCAAGTTATGGCAAAAACAAGAAGACCCCCTTGAACCACAAATTAGGGGAAAAGATGCCCCCCTACAAAACCTAAGATTTACCTTCCTTGCAAGTTAAATAAAACCCTAATATGACTTAATAATAACCTAAGACTAAAAATAAGCCCTAAGTAAACTTATTAAAGTGTAATTAAATATTTAATTACACCAATAGAGTTTGGGTCTGTTTGAGAGTTTTGATGCTCTCAACCTAGATGTGATCCCAAGGAAATTAAATACTGAGGTGGACCCATTGGACATAGTTGGTGCTCAGTTTTCCCTCCCCCATAGACCTCTTTCAAGGCCCTAATCAACATGTCAAAATAGTGGTCAGGTGCCTCAGTCCCAGATAGTGATGTGAACTTGCAGATTTTTTACAATAATGAGCAAATTGTAAACTTCATCCAAAATGAAGCTAAGTTCACATCAACTGCATAGTCCAGACTACAAGAAGGGTATGGTGATAAGATTATTCAACTGAAAACAAACAAGTTGCCCAAGGGTTTGGTCACTCTTGAGGCTATTTTCAGCCATGATGATGAATTCAAGGGCGAGAAGAAGAACATCGCATTCACAAAGGATGACTATAAAAATGTTGCTATCACCCAAGACAAAGATTTATTGCTGGGAAAGGAATGTTGTGATGTTGAATAAAATTTTATTTACCTTTCTTATAAATATAGTGATGTTTCTGCATGGAACTATGAAGACCTAAAGGGTTTTGACCCTAATTTTGCCCAACACACCATAGACCTTGACCCAAACGCTAAACCTGTCCACCAAAGGCATCGACCAGTAAATCCTAAAATTGAGCCCTTGATGAGGAAGGAGCTTGCCAAGCTCATTCAAGCCAAAATCATTCTC
Source organism: Cunninghamia lanceolata (assembly GCA_027924645.1). Classification (NCBI taxonomy): domain Eukaryota; kingdom Viridiplantae; phylum Streptophyta; class Pinopsida; order Cupressales; family Cupressaceae; genus Cunninghamia; species Cunninghamia lanceolata. Next base: position 517,966 of record BSBN01001051.1, on the reverse strand, counting down.
CCCATCAAGTATTCCACCTGGATAGCTAACTTAGTGCTAGTGAGGAATAAAAATGGTGAGATAAGGTTGTGTGTGGATTTCTGTTATTTGAATCGAGCTTCCCTGAAAGATCACTATCCTCTATCGTCCATGGACCAAATCTTGCAAATTGTTGCAAGGGTAGAGAGGTTCTCATTGCTTGATGGTTTTTCTAGTTATAACCATATTTTTGTGAGGGAAGAGGACAGATTCAAGATGACATTCACCACTAAGTGGGGAACCATGGCATATGCAAAAATGCCATTTGGGCTTTCTAATGTTGGCACCACTTTTCAAAGGGCAATGGACATTGTGTTTAGGGGCTTCATCAACAAGTTCATCCTGATTTATCTGGATGATATTACATTCTTCTCCAAGAGAGGAGAAAATCACATGAAGCATCTAGAAAACATTTTCAAAAGATGTAGGGAGTTTGGGGTATCTCTAAACCCCAAGAAATGTATTTTTGTTGTCTCTCAGGGAAAGCTTCTAGGCCATTTAGTATGCAAAGATGGGATCTCCATATATCCAGAAAGAACTTCAACCCTTCTTTCTCTTCCTCTACCTGCTCATAAAAAAGCTTTGCAATCGTTTTTGGGTCAGATCAATTTTGTTAGGAAATTCATTCCTAACTGTGTTGGTTTGGTCAAACCTTTGACCTTAATGCTTAAAAAGGATGGTGTTTTTAGGTCGACCAAGGAAGGGAAGTATGGATTTGAGAAGATAAAGGAAAAAATTACCCAAGCTCCTACTCTCATAAACCCTAATTATGAGAAGCACTTTGTCCTTTATGCCCATGGAGGAGAGAGCAGCATTGCAATAGTTCTGATGCAACAAAATGACCAAGGTATGGAACAACCCTTGGCCTTTTTCAGTGAAACATTGAAAGATTATGAGGTCAGGTATAGTCCCATTGACAAACCAATTTTTTCCATTGTAAGAGCATTGAAAAAGTTTAGATATATGCTAGCAAATAACCATATCAAAGTATTAGTTTCTCATCCTAGTGTGAGGGACTATATAATGGGAATTGAAATCAGTGAAAAGAGAGCAAGCTGGGTCACTAAGATCTCAGAATATTTTGTTACTATCAAAGCCATTAAGTTGATTAGAGGCAAAGGATTATGTGAACAGTTAGCTCAAACTACTGTGGATGAAGTGAACTCATCTTATCACTTGAATGAGGCAAAACCTATAGTTGAACCAACAGTTGTAAGTTCTTGGACAACAGACATGGCCAGGTTCCTATCCACTGGTGAGTATCCTTATGGATTGGATAGAACTAAGAGAAGACATTTCAGGTTGTAGTCCATTCCTTATGTTTTGGTGGATGGGGTTCTCCTTAAAAGAAATCTGGATGGAGTCTTGTTGAGATGTATTAAAGAAGACCAGGTTGACAGATTGCTCAGTCAGTTTCATGTTGGCCCAGCTGGAGGCCATTTCTCTGCAAGAGCTACAACAATGAAGATAATAAGGGCAAGTTACTTTTGGGTGACATTGTTCAATGATGCCCCTGTATGGGTAAGAAAATTCAAAGAGTGTTCACTCTTTGTTGGGAAGAAAAGATTGGCAACCCTCCCACTTCATCCTATTTAGGTAGATCAGCCTTTCTTACAGTGGGGCCTAGATTTCATCAGCATGATTAACCCTACATCCAATGCTAGTCACAAGTGGGTTCTAACTACAATGGACTACTTCACCAGGTGGGTTGAAGCAATCCCACTCAAAGAGGCTATAGAATCAGCAATCATGGATTTCTTAGAAGAAATCATGACAAGGTTTGGAGCTCCTCATACTATCATCTCTAATAATGCAAGAGCTTTTACTAGTTTTAGGATAGCTGATTGGGCTTTGAAATATAATGTGTTCTTGAAGACTTCATCTAACTATTACCCCCAAGGTAATGGTCTAGCTGAATCTACTAATAAGAATTTGATCAAAATCCTGAAGAGGACCATGGAAACAAATCAAAGACAATGGCATAATAAGATTAGACTGGCTCTCTGGGCTGATAGGATCACTTATAAAAGAGCCATTGGTAATTCTCCTTTTGTTCTTGTGTATGGAAAATATGCTAGATTGCCCTTATCTTTGAAGCTTCCTTCATTAGAATTGGCTCAGCAACTGGAATTAGAAGGTGAAGATGTTAGGTCTGTGAGGATGGTTGAATTAACTAAACTAGAAGAACTCAGACAGTCAGCCATGGCTAGCTTGGAAGAACACCAAAAGAAGACCAAGAAATACTTTGACAAGAAGGCCAAAGATTAGTTTTTCAAGGAAGGTGATCTTGTTCTAAAATGGGATGCTGATAGAGCCAAGCCTGGAGGCCACACTAAGTTTGATGCACTTTGGAGTAGGCCATATATCATCACCAACTGCAAGCAATCTAATGCTTTCAATCTTTCAAGGTTGGATGGTGAAGTTCTACCAATCTCAGTCAATGGGATCCATCTCAAACCTTACTTCTAAGGTTTATCTGAGATTTTGTATATATTGTTTATTTTGTTTCTACTTTATGTTTTCCTTTTCCCTAAGTGTTGTTGCACAGGCTGCACTCTCATTAGGAGAATGCATGCCTCATTTTCCCTTTTGGTGTTGTTTTGTTGAGGTAGGGTTTTAGTTGTTCCCAGCATACTTCAGCCCTTTTGACTCCATGCCCAATGAATGCTTAAGGCCACTGGTTCCCTTTTGTTTAATAGGCAAACACCCCTACTAAGTCACCAAAATGTTGTCCTATTTTTCTCCTTAGGCAAATAGCCCAAATCCATGAAATCTCTAAGTGTTTTTTCCTTTAGGAATGCAAGGAAAACCCCAAAAAATTGACTAGGTCCAGAAAATCTTGAGTTTTCCTTGTGTTTTTAGCATTTTCAAATTTTTAGAGTTTGGAGTTGTCCCCTTCGTCATGCTATCCTAATCAGATCCGAACTCCTCTTTGTTCTTTCAAAATTTTGTTTAAGTACTTCAGGTGCTGGTGGTTGGGAGTTTCCTCTTTTCCTTTTCTTCTAGTAGATGGAAGGCCCAAAGTCTGGGCTCCAGTTCTTTCACTTTGGAAATAGCTCTAAGTATTTTGAGTGATGAACTTCTAAGGTTTCTTCTTCCCTCTTATTTCCTTTTGGAAGGCAGAAAATGTAAGGCTCGAGGCCCGATCTCTATCATTTGCAAATGTTCCAAGGTAAATCGCATCACGCAGCAGAGGTAAAATGTGTTGGGAATTAAGGTGTCTCAACCTTGCAATTCCTAGCATTGATTATTTGATTATTTATTTATTTATTTGCCTATGATGTAATTTATGTTGCACATCCTGTTTTGTCATTTAGTGTGAAGTGGCATGGTGAGTTGTCACTCAACTTGTAAGGCGACTAGGATGATCAACTCATCCCATGTGGATATAGGCATCCCATTTGAGGTGGCATTAATATGCCATGTGTTGGCATCTTGTGGTATGATAGAGGAGTTATTTTGTATGACAGAATCTATGACGCGTAAGAGCCAAGTATAGAGATTCCTATGACAAGTGAAGACAAGTGTCAAAGAGCATCTTAGCATGTGGAGAAGGCATCTTTGGACGCCCAAGTTGAGTTATGACATGTTGTAAGAGGAATATGATATGTTTAGTCATGTATGACAAATTCTCTTACAACATTAAGTGTTGTTATGTTACAGATTTTTATGACAGCTGTAAGATGCGTAAGAGCATTTGTCATTGCCTATTTTTAGCCTGGAGCAATCCACTCTTGGAAAGTCAAATCTGCCATGTATGACAGATGTAAATGAGATGTATGCATGTTGGACAAGTGTCATTGGGTGTGATAAATAGGCCATGTGGCCAAGATGGATGCCCATCTCTAGAAGCTTCTTGTTTATGCCTTGTAACTCTATATAATGAGGTATTTTGGAGTAGTAGTTGCATAGTGTTTTACAAGTACTGTTATGCTACCGGAATTACTCTAGAAACGACATTTGTAGACTCCTGGAAGAACTTGCATTGCAAGTGTGTTGTAAACAATCTTGTTTTGATAATACATTGTGTAGGTTTTGGAGCGTGGGGTTTTTTACCTAAAAAGGTTTTCCCCACGATATATCTTGTGTCCCTCTTGCATTCTTGTGTTGTATTTGTTGTTGTAATCTCCATGTTATATGTTTAACATCACTATAATTGTAAGGATTTAAAAGAATTTGCATACTATTCCCCTCATTAGGTTGGTGTAGGAAGTGTGTTACATGACCTTGCTTCCTTTCAAAATTAAAAAGGATGCAGGGTGCACTGATGTGAAATGTTGTCATATGGTTGATGTCCGAAAGGTTATTTTCAAAAAATATGTCTAAGTGTTTCGAGCGTTGAGGGTAGGACCTTCTTTCTTCCTCCTTCCTTTTGGAAGGCAGAAGACGGAAGGCCTGAAGCTTGACTTGCGCCACCCCCTTTTTAATCGGCTAAGTGTTTCGGGCGTCGGGGGTCAGACCTTCTTTCTTCCTCCTTCCTTTTGGAAGGTAGAAGATGAAATGCATGAGGCCTGACTTTTGTCAAAACCTTCAAAAAATGGCTAAGTCTTTAAACTTGCAGAGCTTGGACTTTCTTTCTTCTTCCTTCTCTAGGAAGGCATAAGGCGGAAGGCCCAAAGTACGTCGATTGTATTTTTCCCATTGTAAAGAGGGAATTGAAAGGCGGGGTTCTCACCTTCCTCCTTCCTTCTCTCTTGGAAGGTGAAAGGTTGAAGACCTGAGGCCCAACCTCCAACAACTTCTGCAATCTTTAAAAAGCAAAGGAAAAAGAGAACAAATAGAGGTTGACCATTATTCACAAAGAAAAACAATTTCTAATAAGGCAAAATACAAGCCAAAATTTAAAGATTTGACATTTAGCTCCAGTTGGAGGTGGCCATTGTGCATTTATTGTTGCAGATGGATGACTCAGATGCTTTTTTCAACACAGATATTTGTTTCTTAGCTACTTTAGAGAAGATATTTTCTGCATTTATGTTGAAGACAAAATAGATGTATCCAAACATTCCCTTTGCAAAAATATCTTCTAATAGGCCCATGGGGTGAATTTACAATAGTAGGTGACTGCACCTCAATGTAAAATGCTATATAAACATGAAATCAAAGGTATTATTATTGGTTGTTCGTCTAAAAAACCATGCCTTCTATCAGCTGTAACCTTGCCTCTTTGATAAAAATAATAAGATTTTACATTTTCATGCACTTCTTCTACTCTGTGTAATATTTCTATTTGAGTATCCATTTGTGAATGCTTCTTTCCTTTTGGATTTCAATTAGTTTTTTTACCTATGCAGGTGTTTTATGAATTGTGTATGTTGGTCTATTATTTGGTATTATTCTATGCATAAGTAGTTGATCTAAGAGCCTACATTCAAACTTGGTGTATCACCTTTTTCCTTTCAGTTTCTCCTTCTTCCCCTTTTCTGCAGTGGTGATTAGATTAGGTTTAGTCTTAGCATGCTTTGAATTTCATGTTTAGAGAAAGGAACCAACTTTCTCTGGAGGTTCAATTTCCTTTGCAGGCTCCCACACCTGGAAATCACTCCAATGTTTCACTAGATTGTTGCAGCAAAAGCGCTTCAACACAGTGTGCAAATCCAAGTGACAATAGTAGACTTCTCCAAGTACTTTGGAAGACTAGATTCAAGAAAAAATATCTAACTTTTATACCATAAAGTTCTTCAAGTACTCCTCCTTCCTCCTTCATAGGATAATGTACTAGTTTTACAACCTCTACCCAAGCCTAAAGGCCAAGCTAGCACTTACATATAAAGGCTACAACTTGGTAATAGTTTGGCTTACCACCTTGCACAAGAACTCCTACCATCATGAGTTTTTTGAGTAATTTATGCTTCCCACCATAGAGGAACCCATGTTCACACTCTCAAAGTCAAGCATAGCAATTATTAGAACTTGGTGTAGGGATGATTGGTGCTTTAGAAAGACTAGTACAGCAATTAGGCTCTATGGCTTCACAGGGAAAATCTACAAGCTCCAAAAATACGTCTAAACTTTTCTTTTCTATAGAATACATGAGGCAGGAAGATACTATAGATGTCCAATATGGAAATTACAGGGGAAAGCAAGCCTACTACTCAATGCTAGTCCCTTGAAATACCATAATTATAGTTAAAAGGAAATCCTCAAAGTTCTTGGAAGAAAAGTTACAAGACCTACAACTAGAACTAGTAGATAAGTGGAGTTATGACCCCACGACATATTTTTTAAGTGGCTCCAAAAGATCCACAATTTAAAGTGGTAGGCAAGTTTGCTTATGATCTTAGTTTTGTGTGAACATGGGTATTTCCTATCTAATTTCCCCTTATAATGTGAATAAAGTACATTATCTAACTAATTATTAGTTAGAATCTATTCACACATGTTCACATGTTAAGTTTACATAGGATAAGTCTAGATAATTCTAGGTTGTCATGTGATCTTATCCTAGACATGTGATCTTATCAACTAGTTGGTATCGTATCCTTTAGTCGTCTCATGTCATAGGATTAAGACACTTGTCATATGACTACAACATCCTACATCTCAACCTTGCCTTTATAAGCAAGGTATGTCATATCATATTGTGATGGTTGTATATTGTTGTATTTGCATTATTTGATAGGAATACAATTTATTCTTGACATATTGATCTTCTCATTTCTTTGTGCTTTCCATTAGGCCTCTAGATCCTAAGTGGCTATTTTCATAGCCAAATCTTACATGGTATCATATCTTTTAGAATGCCTTTGGTTAGTCTATTGAGAGATCTTGAGTGCAAATCATGGTGGATCTTGAAAAATTGAGTATTCTCTTCTCTTGCATCACATGATGACCTTGAGAATCAGAAAAATTTGAGACATACTAGATTTGGGAGGGTTTCTTTTTTGTGACTTTGTATTGTAGGTTCATTATGGAGCTTGTAGGTGCAAATCTGACCTCACCATTGAGATCAGAGAATCTCAGATAGTCAGTTTAGCCTTTTGATTTGTCAAAATCGAACATTGGAGGCCAAACCTATGAGGGTTTGAAGTTGGAAGGTACATATTAGATCCAACAAGTACATGATCTTTTAGAGCAATTTAGGTCAAATCTGACCTTTCCATCATGCTTAGGAGGCCCAAAAATCTCAAGATCAACTGTCAAATCATTGAAATCAGACAACTTTGCCTGAGGTCATCAAGAAAAATTTTTGCCCTCCTTTGTCGTCTGGACGAATCTTCACAGAGCATATTCCCTTGCGCAGGCATATGCATATTCCATCTATAGAATCTTCGTTGCATCCGCTTGTCCACCGAATAACAAATTTGTTTGCAGGTTAATTGTTCAATTTCTACAGGTTACATATTTTTCTTTACTGACTTTTGTTAGAAGAGTTTTATTTTTCAAAAAATAATAATAAATTTTAAAAATATATTTAGAGGGTATTGATAGGCCTACAGGCACTATCAGTCCCCGTATTTAAGTACCTTTGCCAGTGGGGAGATCCTTTGGCCACAAGGGTTGTGTGGCAGGACAAAACCCCACCCACAGGATCCTTGGACCCACAACTCCATGGCTCTAAAGCCCTACGTGGAGGGGTTAAACCCCCTTGCGGGACCCCTTCATAGGTTGTGGCAGGGGTAAACCCCCTGCATACCCTTGTATATAGGCTTCAACCTTTATTAACAAGCCTTCGACCCTTATGAATTTTTTTAATATTTTTTAAAAACAAAAAAAACTCCAACATTTAGATCCAAACACTTCGCCAACTTTAGCAAAAATTCTAGCAAAGATTTTCTGGCGGTCCCTCCAAATCTAGAGGTTATTCTGGAGGCCCCAGATTTCGTTGGCGCACTTCCAAAACTAGTGGAGTTCTAATTTCTCTAGTGGACATCTAAAATTGGTAGACTTCTAGATTTGGCGATAGTTCTACCAAATTTGGTGGCAATTTTTTTTTGCTTTTCTCCCCCCTACTCCATTGGTAGTTTTAATTTTGCACTCAAACTTTGTAAGCTTGTATCTCAGTCATCCGGGCTCTAATTTTGGAGCAATTTTTTGAATTGGGCTATAATTATGTAGGCTTCACAGTGGTGCAGATGGATTTTGATTTTGATGTCTAGATTTTCCATAAATTACAAATTTTCATCGCTATTAATGAGCAGTTCTCACTTTCAGACCTTTCGGGGCTCCGTTTGGGGTCATACGGTAACATTTTCTGGCAAAATGTTTTTGAAAGTGCATAATTTTTTGAGTACTTTACATATCTGAAATCAGTTTGATCCAATTTTGCTCAAAAATTATACTCTTAGTTTAGCCTAATTTTGGCATTTACATGTATGAAAATCAAAAGGCCACCTTGCTATTTTGGCTTGTGGAAACTATAATCACACTAAGTATAAAGTGCCAAGCTCATATTTTGCTAGGGGGATCACTGATTGAGTGAATTTGGGGGGGTGGTCTTGAAGTGGTTGATTGCTTTCAGTTCTTGGTTGTGTGTTCTTGCAATGGGGAAATCTCAAATTGAACTCCTAACTCCATATAATTATGCATCATGGAAACAATTAGTATGGAATTATCTAGGGCAAAAAGGTTGTACTAGATATGTAGATGAATCTATTACTAAACCTACTAATGTAAATGCAAAGGCAGTATGGGAGATGACTTGTGGGAAACTCTTGGACACATTTGTTCATTAGTCTCTTTTGATTTACAATTTCATCTTGAATCATGCAAAACACCTAAGGAGATTTGGGAGACTCTTGAAAATTATATGGTAAAACTAATAAGATTAGGGGATATCAGATTGAGAATGATTTGATGAATCTTGATTCTAAAGAGTTTAATAAAATCCAAGACTATATCTCCAAGATTAAGCAATTGAGAACACAACTAAAGGATTGCAAGATTAATAAGAAAGATTTACAATTGATTCTAAATGTGTTATCCAAGCTTGGTCCCAAGAATTCAGTATTTGCTTCTAGCTTTCACACTCAACGGGTTTCTATGGGAGCTACATATGTTGAGCCTACTTTTGATGTATTTTCAAATCTTCTAATCCAGGAGGAAGCAAAGCTGATTCGAATGGGAATCATCAAGTCTTTCAAGCCACAAGCATTGGTGGCTAGTGAACCTAAGGTATAGAAATAATTAGGGAATCCTAAAAAGAAACAAAAGAAGAAAAAGAACAAGCCACATATAGATTCAAAATCCTCTCCCTCCAAAGGGGAATCATCTAAGAAGGAGAAGCCTAAGTGTGCATATTGCAATAAATTAGGTCATGATGAGCATAAATGTTATATAAAAAAACTGATGAATTGCAACATCAACTAAAGAAGGCTCAAATGAATTCATCGTTAGGGGGTTCATCTTCTTCTTCATCTTCAAAGTTAGAGAAACATAAGGGGCAAGCACTTGTTGTAGTTGCAGATTCTGAGTCAGGGAAATGGATCCTTGACTCTAAAGCTTCACATCATATGGCTTCATCACAGAGTATGTTCTCTTCATATGAGACTTGTTCATCACTACATATCTTGATGGCCAACAACACATCTATGAGTGTTTGTGGGAAAGGATCAATTGGCATTGACGAAGGATCATTCAATGATGTCCTTTGTGTACCTTCATTGTGAACCAATATCCTTTCTATCTATCAAATTACACATGGTGGAGAAGGAAAGAGTGTTGAGTTCACACCTAATTCTATGATTATTCAGGATTTGCATAGTAGAGATATTGTTGCGGTTGGGGAGGTAGATCATCAATCTCGAGTTTACACCTCACATTTTGATCCTATTGTTCCTTTAGTTGAGGTTCACACTCATGTGGACACTTTTGAGGAGATGCAGTATGGTCATTTGAATCTTGGTGTTCTTTCATTAACTGAGGTTCTAAAGACATGTGTTGACATTCCATCTCCTCCATCATCACCTATTGCATCTACAGAGTTCAGTGTTGCTACATCCATGGCTTCCAATGATTCAGTGTAGCAAGACATTCATAGTCTTCCAGATTTCACTACTTGGGATGAGTAATTGACAAACATTACAAAATTGTTTTGTGAGTCCTATATTACAGACTTGGAGGACACTGTAGAGGACATTCACCTCCTCTTCGATGTTGACTCTCATGGAGTTGCAACTAGTTCTTTGGATGTGATGAGGGGATCGTCATTCCCTCTTGTTCTTTCTTCTTCTCTTCACTTGTCATAGTTTGGAATTGATTTGGAGTACCTTGAGCATCATTTAGAATCATCTTCTTGGTCTTTGGATCATGTTCTACATCTATTTCCATTAGATCTTAGATTGTCACCTTCAGGTAGGCCTGGGACTTCTGATTTGATAGTGGCATCTTTCAGCATTGACATGGCGACACCTAAGTAGAGTTCATAGACTTCATACATCTTGAGTGTTCTTTCTTCATATCCCTTTCAGGAATAGGAATAATTCCCACATACATTCTTGGTTTTATTTTTTCCTAAGGGGAGGAACATTGTTCAGTGATCATGGATCATCCTTAGCATTCACTATCGAGCATCTACAATTAGTGCAGGAGACTCTACATTGAGGGGGGCTATTTGGTCTCTCTTCTTCTCTCTTATGGGGGGGATTTTTCCTCACATGGGGTTTTTTTTCTTCTCATCCTATAGAGAGTACTTTTCTTGTATTTTATCTCTTTTGGAGAGGAGTTTTTTCCCCCAGGGTTTTCTCCTTTTCTCTGCTTGTGAGAGATTGTTTGTACATGAGTACCTAACATGGCCTAGTAACTAGGACCCATCCATCTTTGCATCTTGCATTTGTCTACTTCTCCCTAAGTTGCACTTAAGGGGGGTGTTGGTGTGAACAGGGGTATTTCCTATCTAGTTTCCCCTTATAGTGTGACTAAGGCACGTTATCTAACTAGTTATTACTTAGAACCTATTCACACATGTTCACATGTTAAGTTTACTTAGGATAAGTTTAGATAATTCTAGGTTGTCATGTGATCTTATCAACTATTTGGCATCCTATCCTCTAGTTGTCTCATGTCATAGGATCACTACAATTGCAATATGACTACAACATCCTACATATCAATCTTGCCTTTATAAGCAAGGTATGTCATATCATATTGTGATGGTTGTATATTGTTTTATTTGCATTCTTTGATAGGAATACAATTTATTCTTGTCATATTGATCTTCTCATTTCTTTGTGCTTTCCGTTATGCCTCTAGATCTTGGGTGGCTATCTCCATAGCCAAATCTTACACTTAGACCTTGGATTGAAGAAAAGACATCCAAGAAGTAGACAAATACATAGACACTTGGGAGATCATGTTGGTAGGTGGTGACTAATCAGGAAAGTACTGTACACTAGCCATGTATCCTCGCCGGGGTTCGGGGCCGGGCATAAAAAATCCTATTTTTTATGACCGATATAAGAAAACCCTAATTTTTGTAACCGACAAAAGGGCTTGATAAAAGCGACTAAGGGTTAGGGTTTTGTAATATTGTATTGTAGCATTTGCAGCGGTATTGAGTTGCAGAGATTGTTGATTGTAATTGGTTTGATTTACTAGATAATAATATTGGACTCTCTGTTTGGTGGATGTAGCCCGAGTTTGGGTGAACCACGTTAAAACTTGTCTCTCGTTGTTATTATTTCTATGTATTTTTCCATTCCTCTATTTTATCTTTATTTGCATTTAATTGATATCTTCTGTCGGCTAACCTTAAGAAGTGGTATCAGAGCGGGTTGTGTTCGATTATCATCTGTAGGAAGGTCTCACGGTTGAGTGGGAGTCTCACAGTTGAGTGGGAGCAATGGCGGATGAGGGTAAATTGAAGGTCGATAAATTCAATGGGCATAACTATCAGTTATGGAAAATGCAGATGAAGGATTACCTCTATCAAAAGGATTTATGGATGTCGTTGGAAGGAGTAGCCAAGAAACCGGCAACAATGTCTGATGAGGATTGGAATCTTCTTGATAGAAAGGCACTGGGAACCATTCGGTTGTGCCTGGCACCATCAATGGCATTCAATATAACAGAAGCGAAGACAACAGATGGTCTAATGAAAGCTTTGGCAAAATTGAATGAAAAATCCTCAACCTCAAATAAGGTATTTCTCATGAAGCGTTTGTTTAATTTGAAAATGGTTGAAGGTGGATCTGTGACAAGTCATTTAAATGAATTTAATATGATTGTCAGTCAATTGACTTCTTTAAATGTAAAATTTGATGAAGAAGTTAGAGCTCTCTTGATATTATGTTCATTACCTAAAAGCTGGGATAGTTTGGTAATGGTGGTTAGTAACTCTGTTTCTGGTTCAAATACCCTGAAATTTGATGATGTTATTAGTGTTATTCTGAGTGAGGAAATTCGTAAGAAAAGCTCAGGTGGATCCACATCAGGCAGTGTTTTGAATGCAGAAAGCAGGGGTAGATCACAGGAGAGAGGAAAAGGTTCTGGAGGTCATGGGAAGTCACGAGAAAAATCAAGGGACAAAAGATCCCAAACCAGAGGATAGAAGGATTGCTGGTATTGTGGGAAACCAGGTCATCTGAAGAAAGATTGTTGGTCTCAGAAAAATAAAGGAGACAAACAAGAAGGCAATAAGGAAGCAAATGTGGTAAGTAATAAATCTGAAGATGATGCTTTGATTCTTTCCCTAGATAATGCTAATGATTCATGGGTTTTAGATTCAGGGGCCTCATTTCATGCTACGCCCCATAGAAGTTATTTTCTTGATTATGTCCAAGGGGATTTTGGGCTGGTTTATTTGGGAGATAACGAACCCTATCAGATTATTGGAAAGGGAAGAATCAAGATTAAGTTACAGAATGGGAATCATTGACTACTACAAGAGGTAAGGCATGTTCCAAGGCTCAGTGGGAATTTAATTTCAGTAGGGAAGCTAACTGAACAAGGTTGCACTGTTACATTTACTGATAAAAATTGGAAGGTTTCAAAAGGTGCCCTAGTAGTAGCAAAAGGTGTGAAAGTAGGCACCTTATATCTTTGTATAGGTCATACTGTTCCTTCTACTTTAGATGTTACAGAGGAAAAACAAACAGGTTCAGGAACAGTTGCTGCAGGTTCGCAGGAAGAGACTAGAAAAGTTGCTGCAGGTTCTGAGACAACACTGTGGCATAACAGACTTGGGCATATGAGTGAGAAAGGTATGAAGGTACTTCATTCTAAGAAAGATTTACCAAGTCTGAAATGTATTAATATGGATTTCTATGAAAGTTGTGTGTATAGAAAATAAAAGAGAGTCATTTTACTCAGAGATGGGAAGCAAAAGAAAAATAAAAAATTGGAGCTTGTGCATACAGATGTATGGGGACCAGCTCAGGTATCTTCTCTCGGTGGCTCTCGGTATTATGTTACATTCATAGATGATGCAACTACGAAGGTCTAGATTTATTTCCTTAGACAGAAATCTAATGTATTTGAAACATTTAAGAAATGGAGAAGCTTGGTTGAGAATGAGACAGGTAAAAGATTAAAATGTCTCAGATCTGATAACGGTGGTGAGTATTGCAGCAAAGAATTTGAGGATTATTGTTCCTTTAATGGAATTCGTAGGCAGAAAATAGTTTCAGGGACTCCACAGGAAAATGGAGTGGCTGAATGCATGAATAGGACAATAATGGAGCGTGCAAGGACCATGAGATTGCATGTTGGGCTGCCTTTAAACATGTGGGCAGAGGCTGTCAATACTGCTGTATATTTAATTAATAGAGGTCCTTCAGTTCCTTTGGGCTGTGGTATTCCAGAGGAAGCATGGACAGGTAAGAAGGTGAGTTATTCTTTTCTCAAAACCTTCGGATGTGAAGCATTTACACATGTAGATTCTAAAAATAGAACCAAGCTGGATGCAAAATCAAAAAAGTGTACCTTTGTTGGATATGGCATTGATGAATTTGGTTATAGGCTTTGGGATTTTGAAAATCAGAAAATTGTGAGAAGCAAGGATGTCATATTCAATGAGAAGGTGTTGTACAAAGATCAGTTGCAGCAGCATGAGAAGAAAGCAAAAGATTATGTGGTGCTGGATGATACTTCAAATAGTGATGTTCCAGTGGTTCCTCATGCTCCACAACAGCAACCATAAATACCACAAACTCCAGTGAATGTTAGATGATCAACAAGGCTAAGTAGACCTCCTGAAAGGTTTTCTCCCTCTTTGTATTCTATTTTGTTAACAGATGCTGGTGACCCTGAAGGGTATGATGAAGCTATGCAGGTGAATACATAGGTTCAGTGGGAGCTTGCCATGAAAGAAGAAATGGACTCCTTGCTAAAAAATCAGACTTGGGAATTATGTAAGTTACCTGCAGGTAAAAAGGCTTTACCAAACAAATGGGTCTACGAGCTGAAAGAGGAAGATGGAGGTAAGAAAAGATTTAAGGCCAGGTTAGTTGTAAAAGGATTTGCACAAAAACAGGGCATTGATTTTGATGAGATATTTTCTCCGGTTGTCAAGATGACTTCTATTCATACTGTTTTAAGTATTGTGGCTGCTGAAGATTTGCATTTGGAACAGCTAGATGTGAAAACTACCTTTCTCCATGGTGATTTGGAGGAGGAGATATACATGGCACAACCATAGGGATTTGAGGTCAAAGGTAAGGAGAAACAAGTGTGCATATTGAAGAAGAGTTTGTATGGCCTGAAACAAGCACCTCGGCAATGGTATTTAAAATTTGATAGTTTTATGGTTGAGCAAGGCTACAGCAAGTGTAATTCTGACCATTGTGTTTATTTTAAGCGGTTGGATAATGACAGCTACATTATTTTATGTTTATATGTTGATGACATGCTTGTAGCTAGGTCTAACATGGATCACATCAAAGAGTTAAAACATCAATTAGCACAGTCATTTGATATGAAGGATTTGGGGGCAGCAAAACAAATCCTTGGTATGAAAATTTGTAGAGATAGGAAGAACAGAAAATTGACTCTATCTCAGGCTGCTTATGTTGAAAAGGTGTTGCAGAGATTCCATATGGAGAATGCAAAAGCTGTCAGCACACCTTTGCCTAGTCATTTGAAATTGACTAAGGAGATGTGTCCAAAGACACAAGAGGAGGAAGAAAAAATGTCTAAGGTACCATATGCTTCAGCTGTAGGAAGTTTAATGTATGCCATGGTATGCACGAGATCAGATATTGCACATGCTATCGGAGTCGTTAGCAGGTATATGAGTCATCCCGGATTTGAGCATTGGAATACAGTAAAATGGATTCTCAAATATTTGAGAGGTACATCTAATAAACACTTATGTTTTGGGGGCTCTAATACTGATTTAGCAGGTAATGTAGACTTAGATTTGGCAGGGGATATTGATACCAGGTAGAGTACTATAGGTTATGTCTTTACTGTAGGTGGAACATCGGTGAGTTGGATTTCTAGGTTGCAAAAGGTGGTTGCTTTATCCACCACGGAGGCAGACTATGTAGCTGCAACAAAGGCAAGCAAGGAGATGATATGGATGCAATCTTTTATGGAAGAATTGGGCAAACAACAGGCTAACAATTCTCTGTATACTAATAGTCAGAGTGCCATACATCTTGCAAAGAATTCTGCCTTGCATTCAAAGACCAAACACATACAGTTGAGGTATCACTTTATTCGGTCAGTGTTGGATAATGGACAGTTAAGGCTGGAAAAGATACATACAGATGAAAATCCAGCGGATATGTTTACAAAGGTAGTGACAAGGGAGAAGCTGAGCTCCTCTTCAACTTCAATTGGTCTTCTAGACTGAAAACAATAAAAATAGAACAGTAGAGTCCAGGGTGCTTATTTCCAGTGGGAGCTACATGCACAGTGGTGTCATCCAGGCTCAGTCTCAGAGTGGGAGATTGTTTGGTGTGGAGCCTGATCAGTCTCCAAGTGGGAGATTGTTGGTAGGTGGCGACTGATCAGGAAAGTACTATACACTAGCCATGTATCCTCGCCGGGGTTCGGGTTGGGCTGGGCCTCGAGTGGGGGTTCGGGGGCGGTAGCCCCTGAGAAAAAAAATTTTGGCGCCGACATAAAAAATCCTATTTTTTATGACCGATATAAGAAAACCCTAATTTTTGTAACCGACAAAAGGGCTTGATAAAAGCAGCTAAGGGTTAGGGTTTTGTAATATTGTATTGTAGCATTTGCAGCGGTATTGAGTTGCAGGGATTGCTGATTGTAATCAGTTTGATTTACTGGATAATAATATTGGACTCTCTATTTGGTGGATGTAGCCCGAGTTTGGGTGAACCATGTTAAAACTTGTCTCTCGTTGTTATTATTTCTGTATATTTTTCCATTCCTCTATTTTATCTTTATTTGCATTTAATTGATATCTTCTGCCGACTAACCCTAACAAATCATTGCATCAATTCCTAAGCCTCATATACCTTATAAAACTTTGTATATAAAGGTCTAGTTTATTTTATACCTAAGCTAAAGAATGAATGGAAGATGACTTTGAAAAATTAGGATTGGGAGATCACCAAATAGATGTCTAATGGAAGTATGAGAAAGAAGTTGGGTGTTGCATAATCCATTAGGGTAATTTACTCTAGATGATAAGTTTGAAGAGTTATATGATGCAACCCACACAAGCACAAGATCAAGATTGAACATTGTTCCATCCCCAACATTAGGTGGGACTATAATAGTATTATCAAAGCATGACCTAGAAGTATAATCAAGTACCCTTATTTTTCAATAGCAATTACAACAACAAAAATATTAAGTCCTCACTTAGGAGATGCCTACTCAAACTCAAGTCCACATGCAAAGTAAGATGAGGAGATAGGTTCCAATTATAGCAGTAACAAGGTAGTCCTTAGGAAGCCAACAACAAACTAGGAATTCACCAAGAGGATAGAATGTCTTTGCCACATCATCTTAGCAAGAACCCACCTACTAACAAGGTAAATCTCAAACTACCAGTGGGGATGATGACCTAGAGGAGAAAAACAAAAGGAAATTATAGAAATTTGAGGAAGCTCATAAGTAGAAATAGAAAAGAATAAAGTAGCTAGAAGTCGACGGAACAACAAGCATAAGTACAAGTAGTCATGGCTCCCACTATAATTATTCATGCTTCCCCTTAACATAAGCACTCCCATATTTACCTACCAGCTTGCAAATGTCTAGTTCTTCCCTCAACAAGGCTTCTTGTTAGGTACAACCTCAATTACTATGTAACAATATATGCAACCTCCCCCTCCTTATCAATTCCCACCCCTATATGGCTTCCCTTCACATCTTATCACCCCTCATAGGGTAATACTAATGCATGTGCAGTCATTCACCCCTTTCAAAGTTACCATTTCCCACAATCCAAAGCAGCTACACCCCCAACAATTGGAAACCCCTCAACTTCACAAATCTAGGGTTCTTCTTCAATTTATTCACCCTCTAAGTCCCTATAGGCCCCCATTCCCTAGGTAGTTACCACTCACTAGCTTGCTCAGTAATATGTGGCACCAATGATGAGTGATAGGTAGCACTCATTATATATTGATTTATCTCCCTTTTTTATCCTATAGAGCCATCATACCTTAATTGTACCATAGAAATTAATAGAAATCTTGTTTATTCTTGTTAGAGATGGGTGTTTTATCGTGGTAGTTGCATAGTTAGATGGTTTTAGGATTGTGAATGGTCACTAACAAAAGCTTGTAGAAACATACCCTTTTTGCGTGTAGGTATCTTACCTTTGGAGATAGCTCTGAAGTTCCTCCTAAAGACTCTAGATCTCTGCAGAAGGCATCCAAAGTTGAAGGAAGAACTGTAGTTGGTACGAGGACCATGGATGACCGAAGATTTTGGAGAAAAGGGAACCACACTTATGATAACAAGGTTCAGATAGAGAGTAGGAGTTCTAGTTGCATCTATGCAGTGAAGAGGCCATCAATTTTGTTTGTTTCAGTTCTTTTCTTTTTTATCAGCCCTTGTGGCCTATTTACAACCTCAGTTAAACTCTTGTGCATCTGTAGAGTCACCACATTGACTTTTAGAATTTGATTGCATGAATTATGTAATAAGACTTAGATATCTGTAATGAACTGTAGTAGAAAATAATTACTATAAGAATATGTATCAGAACAACACCTGATATATAGAGAGAATTAGAAGTAGGAAGATAGTCTTTTTGTTGCATAGATAGATAGACTGAAAAAACCTTTAGAGTTGTGTGTCAATTGCATGCATGTTATGTTTTTGAACAATCTGAAATGAAAGAACAGATTAGCTAGTGCAAGAAGTTGGGTCCACATAAAGGGGAAGTCGCGAGCAAAAAAAATCCTGACAGAAACGGGTGCCCAAGCCTAAACGGGTACCCATTTAGGAACGGGTGCCCAATCCTAAACGGGTACTCATTTAGGAATGGGTACCTGTTTCTATATAGATGTTTAAATTTTGAAAAAAAACCATGCACGTTTTTTTTTCCCACACAAAAGGAATGGGTACCCATTTATAATGCATACCCATTTTAAAATGGGTACCCATTCCTAAAAGATTAGGCTCGGGAAAGGCATGGTAAGCCAACCCCTTGCCTTGGACCTGTAAGTTTTTTTCTAAGTACAAAACAAGAGAAAAGATTGAGTTTACCTATATGGCTGATGACATTTTTTCTAAATTTTTTTATGAAATTAAAACCCATTACAGATGACATGTCTAGTTTTCAAATATGTAATTTTTTTTATTGGACTTGTTTTTCTATTTATTATTTAATTTATGAGCAAACTGGTCCAAAAACTTGAAATGATAGGTGTTTGTATTTTTTTAATAACTTTTAATTTTTAAAGTTTTTTGAAAAAAAAATTATATGTCATCAATCTACACATAATTCTTTACACAATGAAAAAAAAATTATTTTATGATTAGTTTCGCTCAAATTACGTTGGTCGTACACAAGGGTTTTCGAAAACAACAATTAGGGCCAATAAAAAATTAATATAAAAAAAATATTTGGAAAAAAATTATAAAAAAATATCCTCATCAAACTCCACTGTACTACACATCTTTCCCCAAAAGGATTTAGAAAAATACTTTTATTTAGGTCAAATTATGTTGGTCGTACACGTGCAAGGTATGGTAAAAAAAAAGTGACTTTTAAAAGGTGGTTTTTAGAAATGCCTATAGAAAATAAATTTGTATCATCCGGGTATTAAAATAAATTACATATTTAGAAACTAGACTTCGAGTACTACATTTCATATTACTAACTTTTTTCAAGATTCAATCTTTAAGTGCCTCAAATGTTTAGGTCAAATGTGACAAATTCTAAAAATCAGGGAAAACACTTCCACTTTTTGGCCAAAAAGTGGACCCAACTTCTTGCACTTCTACTTGAGCTATAATTTGGCATCTCTAATTTTGAGTTGTTAGTCTAATCTCCTTTCCAATGGTGTGGAGCAAGGGCCCACTCCCACTAATGGAGAGAGGCTAGTACTTCATTTATGTTTGTTTATTTCTAGTTTGTTAGATTAGTTGTTTTAATCTCAGAATAGATCTTTGCTATGGTATGATTTATTTTTCTATTTTGTAAAAGATGATAGAATTCTAGATTAAATCCTAGTTACTAGATATTCCATCATATTTAGATTTCTTTTCCACAATCATGTGTAAATTAGTTATTAAATTTATTTTCCAGCACTTAGATGTATTTTTCAATAGTGAGTAAATGCATGAGCTTGATTGGGAAGTTAGTTTAATTCTAGAAAGTAGTTTAGTTTGGGACTGTTAGTTGTTAGTTTTGTTGAAAAATACCATTGATACACTGCCCTGGATTGACAAATAATGATATTTAAATGAAAGCTACAATGACCCTTGTCATTTTTAACACCATTGTTGGGGAATAGTGTTAGTAGATACTTAAATTGACAGTCCTAGTTAGGGTTAGAACAAATCTTACATGGTTAGGTCTAGATATTCTTTAGGAAGATTCATTAAAAAATAGCAACTCCCTACACAACCCACATGTGAGAGCAATAGAATGCAAGAGGACACTGTTGAGCAGGAAAATCAATTACCAACTGTTTTGAAAGCATCACAATAACTAGAAGTTTTTGCACTTCCCCAACACCACATAATCCCAGAGTTCCTTCAACGGTTATAGTATCAAACCCAAGTTGATTCCCTAGAATGTTTTCTTCCTAGACCTCCAACAATGGAGATTAATGATAGGAATGAGCAACCAAATCCTATGGGGGAAAGGATTCCTAGGAAGACTTTTTCTTACCCTATAGTTCTTGATCCTAAGGACAATGCCCCTATGAAAAACATCTCCCCATATAAACTCCTACATTTAGAGGAATCCCTTCAGAGGACCCAAACTAATTCTTCTTTG
Source organism: Cunninghamia lanceolata (assembly GCA_027924645.1). Taxonomy (NCBI): domain Eukaryota; kingdom Viridiplantae; phylum Streptophyta; class Pinopsida; order Cupressales; family Cupressaceae; genus Cunninghamia; species Cunninghamia lanceolata. Next base: position 497,637 of record BSBN01001051.1, on the reverse strand, counting down.
AATTTAAGGTATTATGTCAGACTTGTGATTATGGCTCTGATAATCAATCAGAAACTGAAGTTGTTTCCTTGACTCTTAAGGACTCTGCCATGAGACGGTTCATGGGTTTAACTCTTGACTCCATACATTCATGGGGGTAGATGGAAACATAATTTCTTGACAAGTATCAGGACTACTATTGGGTTAGTGATAGGAAAGAGGAGCTTTTTAGAATTAGACAAAACGAGGATGAGAGCTTGGAAGATTACCTGGATAGATTCAATTTTGCTTTACAAAGATATGGGAATCCCATGGAACATAATCTAGCCAAAGCCTTATTCCTCAGGGGATTAGAAAAAGAATCAAAGAAAGTCCTGGATTTAATGGGAAAGGGAAACATTAACTAATTGAACATGTCAGACATAGAAGAGATTTGTAGGAATTACTCTAGAACACATGATGGCATTGGAGCACCCAGATCTTCTAAAGGGAAGGATGATATAGGCCAATTGATGGAAGAACTTGCTAATCTCAAAAAAGAGACATCCTCAGTCAATTGAACACCACCTTGGATGGAATTCAAGAAAAAAAATAGAACTACACAACCATTGTCCATATATTGTCCTAGGTGCAGGAATAAACATCTTCTAAGAGAATTTCCCTTAAACAAGACTAAGGTCTACCAAATTTGTGACAAATGTCACCCTACTGACTAGTGTGATCAGCTTCTTTCTCTGAAACAGTTGACAAAGAAAAATACCTAAATGGATGAAGAATTGAACTACATTGGCCAAAAACAACATGGCAATCCCTCATATCAACAACATCCAAATCAACAGTCTTACAGAGGTTCTTCAAATTGGGGGGTTAACCAATGGAGTCTACAAAAGAATGGACACATATAACCTCCCCAATTCAGTCCACCAGATTGGTAGAGCCAATAGTGGCAAAGCCAACAGTGGCCTAACCAACAATGGGGAAACCAACAGTGGTCAAATCAACCCTGGCCTAATCAACAATGAAGACCTAGCTGAATCAACAAGGACCATCGTAGTTCCAACCCCATTATGGACCTCAGTGGAATTCCTAGTAAAAATTTAGTCACCCTTATCAGAATCAACAAAGACGATTCCCTAACCAACAACAGGCCCTTCTAACAAGTCCAACAAATCCACAATAGCAAAATAAACCTATCAATCAACCACCTCTCCCTGCTCAACCTATGGCAAATCCTAAACACAATAAACAAGGAGCAACAATTTATCTGACTGATTAGAAAAATATAGCTGGAGTAAATGCTATATACCCGAATAACCTTCAGTTGTGCTCAGGGAAATATTTTCCAATACCATCTCCCCCTGTGATTGTTGAAGTCACTAATAAACCAGAACAACCTCAACATGAGATTACCACCACTAGGATGCCAAATAAACAATCTACAGAGCACTCTGAAGCCAATCTAGAGACTGCAAGTAAGGTACCATTCCCTAAACAGTTGAAGCACACTACCCCTCAAAAAAGCAAAAAATACCATCCAACCAAATACAAGCCACTAAAGAACCAAAGTTACTCCAGGAGATCAAACAATTGAATATTGAAATACCACTGCTCCAAGCCATCAAAGATGTTCTCGAGTTTAATCAATTTATCAAACAACATTGTGTCAGGAATTAGGGGTGAAGGCCAACCCTTCCTAAAACCATCCCGGTGGAAGGGAAGCTAGTCAAACTGCTAGTGGGGAAAATGATCCTCCCTAAATATGGTGACCCTAGCAACCCCGTCATCATGGTCTGCATTGCAAGAACTGAGATATCAAACATGTTGGTTGATTTAGGGGCGGCAATAAATGTAATGACAGTCCAAACCTCTGATAAGTTGGCCCTCACAGGCATGCAACCCACTTCCATCATTCTGTAGTTAGCTAATCAGTTGATCGCAATTCTGAAAGGAGTGCTTACTAATGTGCCAGTGATGATAGAATCATGGGAATTCCTTGTAGATTTTTTTTGGCATTTCAATTTGCACCTCTGGAATGCAAGTTGGAAACGGAGAACTATGCATAGATAAACTGCTCTTCTATTATGAGGGGAAGTTCCCTTTTTGCTGATGTTTGCTTAAAAGATAAATAAATTAAACTTTGCCTATCTTTTTCTTCTCAGTTGCGAGCACAAGGCTATAAAACTCTATCGCTGCAGCAAAGGTTTTTCTTTTTAACTTCTAACTAGAGCTAGGCCTAAACTAAATGACGCTTTTGATCACCTAAGTAAATTTAGAGCATAGGAATCAAAAGTTAACAAAGAATGATTTGTTTCAACATAAAAACTCAAATAAACTTCATCCAGATCACATCAGAAGACTCATTGTACTTTAAGATGAAAACTGAAAGTAAGATTACGCAAGCCACACATCTAACGACAAAACTAGATGATCGTGAGATAGAGAATCAAAGCAAATGGCAGGCATGAGATTTCTATTCTCAATATCATAAAGTTATTAGAACTCCAAGATGGCAATATTGTAGCAAAAGGCAGCATAAAATATGTGATCAAACACTGGATAACAGATAAAATGGAGTGAACAAGCACTTGAAATAACAATTTCTACAGGCTAGAATAGGCACAACAAATTTGTCTATCACAATTACAGTCCCCTTTACAATGGGCAAGGTTGCCCTTATTTATACTAAGTCAAAGGAGTAGGGAACCCTAAAATCTCCTTGATTTTATCTAACTAACTTGCCAACTCGCAAGTTTTATTTCTATTCTAAGACAAATATTATAACTAACAAATGCTTTAAAACAATTTGCTTTAAAGTAAAGAAAGATCAAACTATTACAAAGTGACTTTTTACTATTTTAAGGATGGATAAGCTTTGGATGAAAGCAGATTCTTTAAAACAAAAAGCATTTGAGTTAAAGCTACTTTCTTTTGAGTCACATCCTCATCTTCATTCTTCCTTTATTGGTGATGTCATCCATTGATATTTTGAGAAAAAATATCTTCTAAAAATCTAGTGACCATATCTTTGCCAGGAACACTAATACTCTTTAAGATGATATTCTAATTTTCCAACATTTCTTTACCATTTGCAACCATCTGAAGGAATTCATGAACTTCACCCATAGCTTTATCAAATTTTACAGTCATTGCAGCAAAATGATCCATCTTGTTGGCACTGAGATCACCATTAAAACTACAACGGACGAGAGTCTAGAACTCTATCTGTACTTCCCTAAGATCATACAAGGTACCATCTTCTTTCTCATATGAACATGGGATCTGAGAAACAAAAGATCTCACAAACTTGAGAACATTTTCCACTTTTTCTTTCCATTCCACTAACTCTGAGATTATACTATCATAGGTTTTTACTGTGCAAAGATGTTGTGCTTTCCAAGTAGAAACAATCTTCTTATCTTCTGTTGAATCAATGGAATTATATGCTATCTTCAAGTTGGAGATTATGATCTCAAACACTGGTCTGTTTTCATCCATAGTCTATTGTAACCCCTGAATGCCTTGATGCAAATCATGAGTGTTGTACTTTAATTGATAGATCTGTGAAAGTACATATCTGCCTTTAGTTACAAATTCTTCCACCCAATCCTTCATGTGCCTCCCATAAATGACCAACTAACTCAACTACTATTGACCAGCTGGTTGTTCCAAAATATGAGGAGGCAGTAAGTCAGCCTATGATGTGCCATGAAAAATATTCGAAATATATTGTCGCAGCTGCCTAATTTCAGCCTTGAGGACTACTTTATCTTCTCCATCCTTCAACACCCTCTCCTTCAAATTATCTGCTGCAACCTCAAAGAGGTTTACATCTGTGTGACAGGTACTCCTACCAAGATTATCTTTGACAACCTTGATCTCATTAACATTTTTATCCTCTGGCGGTGTTGCAGTTTCAAGGATCATTTCTCCATCAACATTCTTTTGAATGTGAACTTGCTTCTTAAGTTTCATGTTTGGTTTGTCTTGGTAGACGTCTTTAAGCTCTGTCAAGTTCAACTAATATGAAGGCTTTCTCCTCTTCCTTCCCAAAATGTTCTCAAGCCAAGATGGGCCAACCTCCCTAGGAAACTTAGTTTTAACTTCATCAACTCCTGATGAACCAATATGTGTCTCAGTGTTATGAACCAACAAGTTTGGCTTTGAATCTATATGAATGCGAGAAGAGCTTGGTGATGAAGGTGGACAAACATGAACTGAAGGCAACGTTTCAACATGTGGTGCTGGTTTAGCAAGAACTTCTGATGCAACTGCTGGTTGTTCCTGTTGACTTTGGACTGGAGACTCAACCTTTTTCCTCTTTAACTTGGCCATCTTTGTTCCTTCTGGAAGGATGCGCATAGCTTTAACTCTTGGTTTTAGTTTGGAAGTGGAAGGTACTAATGGTTGAACTACTGGCGGCTCTGCAACCAGAATGGCTTCTTTCTGCTTCTTCTTATTATTCAAGAATATCAAACTATTTTTGATAACCCGGATCATTCTTTCCTCAATTGAGGTGTTCTCTTTGGTGGACCAATTAACTGGTGACAGTGGTTGTTGCTTGACCTGATATCTAAAATATGTGGGAGGTAAAACCTCGCCATCATCATCTGACAAGCCCTCCACATCTTTTGACAGGATATCAGCCAACTGCTGAAGGGTTAACCTATTGTAACCGCAATTACACACTTTAAATTCATCTGCACAATTAGCCTAGAAATCTTCAATTGTAGGTGCATGTACACAATTTTGACCAAGGTGTGATGCAAAAACACCACGAGGATCATATGAAGTCCTCCTATCCAAAAACGTAAGGCCATACTTGGAAGATTCACTACCAATTACTTTGGCATCTGCTCCAGATCTACATATGTAAATACCCATCCCAATCGAAAAACTAAAAGTCACCTTGTTCCTACTACGTAGAAATGTATGAACTTCATAGACTTGCCTCAAAAATTCCATAAATGCTACCTCATCCGTAGGATAACTTGGCAACATGGCTGGCTTTCCTGAGAAGCCATATACTCTGATGTAGGAGAAAGTGGGAAACTGGATAAACCAATTAGCCCATTCCGCCATTGCCAATCTAGTGTTAGCTGAAAATTGTATATGTAACTCATTATCCAGATCTCTCACCGCATGCATAAGGAATGCATCATTTACCCGCCTATAATGTCACTCAGCCTGAGAAAACTCTAACTACGGGAAATGGTGATATACATGTTGAATGCCCAGAGTTCCAACAATATTCAAACCCCTAAACTAAACCTGAAAAGCCATTAAATATACAAGGTATGACATCATGTGGAATTCATGGGCCCTTTGAAAATCAATTATCTGATGGTGGAGACTATCACTGATTAGTGATGCCCAATCATAGTATTTTGTTCTGTCAACAATCTAGGACATGATGTAAAACATCCAAGGCTGAAATTTGTTAGTTTCTGCTTCACCTGTGATTCAGCTGAGCAAAGTAATTATTATTACATGTTCTTCCTTGAACTCCCCACATTCAACATTCTTTGGCAAAACATTCTACTTTTCTTTCAACCACTTTTGAGCAATTTTTTTCTGATACTTTTCTTTATCATTGTGTCACACCCTCTTGCATTCTTCAATTGAAATGACTAAGTTCTCCTTCCATATTGTATTAAAAAACACTTCTCAATGTCATTTGGCTGGAGGTTGCAGAGCACACATCCATCTGTTGATTGGGTTTCTCTTGTAACTGAATTGTAATGCTTAGTGCAAGCAATTACGAATTCAATGCTTTGCACTGTGATGGGGAATGAAGTTGTTGCGAGCAACCTGGAGTGACTCAAATTCCTAATAGCGATGTTTCCTGCATCTTCCAAAGCATGCAAATTGAACACTGCAAGCACCTTATGCAAATCTATCTCAAAAATTATCAGGTAATCGTGAACCAACATCGTTTTAGGCTTAATCTCTATTGGAGAGTACTGCATACTAAAAAACTCGAAGAATGACTGTGAACATGCCTATGTCAGAAATATCTTGGGCAAAAGGCTGAAAATTGTTTACTGATTTCTTCTAAAAAGCAGGTTTCGGGCGAAAACGTTCGCACATGGGTTTTGTAGACAATCCCATTCTAAAGCAACCCAGATCGTCAGATTTTGAAAAAGCTGAGGATTTCTCAAAAAAGCAACAAAAAAGTAGATTTTTGAAAAGATAAAAAATTCCAATCTTCAAGAGGATGAAATTCCAGGTGGATCCATTTCGATGAAAACTGAAAAAGCTCCGACCCTATTTCTGAAAAATGATGCCCTAGAAAAAAGGACCTTAAAAAAATGTGCCTCTATGCTTCCCAATCCCAAAACTATGAAGAATGCTGAAAAAGCACTCTGTTTGGGCTCTCAAATCTTTGTGAGAAGAAAATATGTCTTTCTTCCTCTGGATGCAACCTACAAAAGTAATGAATAAGGAGGCCAAAAGCTTATTTTATAGAACTTTAGGGCGAAAAAGTAGATTTCTTTGTGAAAGCACAAAGCTTGAAACTTATCCATGAAGAAAGCATCTTTTAAAGCACAAATCCAAGTAGATATACTTGAATAGGAAGAATCCCTATTTTATAGCTGCCTATGGCTTCATGTGTGAGATGATGAAAAATGTCTTCTTTTGATGATGTCATCAAACATGTGAGGTTGCAAAAGTGTTAACCAATTTTTACTTTGTTTTGAAACTTTTACATTCATTCTAACTCCAGCATGGCCTGCCTCTGACTTCAACAAGATGGAAAATTGTCACTGTTGACTGAGAAAGTTGACGAATCATGGCATTTTGAAGTTTTATCAATCCTAATTTGATCCCCAGCCTGGAACTGACGATCCGACGATGTTCGACTACAAATTTGACTTCTGGAAACTGTTGACGGATGAAGATTTGGAAGTGGCTACAGGGAACATTGTCGGGACATGAAAATAAACTAACTCTGGAGAACTCAGGTGCCCCCAGCCTCCAGGGGCGCTTGGGTTTCAATGCCTTAGCCATTTTTTTATATTTTCAACTTTTTCAATTTTCCATTTTTCGCGCATGCTCCGGTGACTGTGGGACCCAGTTAGGCTGTTGAATCTCACCTGCTAGAGAAAAATTGAGACTGATGGTTAGGAAGTCAGGCAAGCCTGATGAAAAATGAAATGATTGTACCTTCTGTTTGCCTCAAAAACTGGGGCAAACTGATCTCCTATGAATCTGATCGGGCTGACGGAGGAAGATTGTCATTTTCTGGAAAAAGCATGGAAAATATTCTAAGTCTGGTGAGTCTAGGTACCCCAAGCCTCCTGGGGCACTTTTGATTCCATCTCTTAGAAAAATTTATGACTTTTTTCATCTTTGATTTCATTTCTCCATTTTGTGTGCTATAGCTCCCGTTTGATCTTCATTTTTGGTCGTCCAGTTGATTGCTGAAGCAGGATGAGAGGTGATCTGAGTAGCCTGAACATATCTGAGATGAATTTCTAGCTTTTATGGGCATTTTGACTAAGTTTGACTAATTTTGACCACCTAGAATTGGGCTAACGAAGACTTTTTGACGTTTCTCAAAAAACGTGAAAAAATTTCTAACACTAGAAAAGATGGGTGCCCCCAACCTCCAAGGGTGCTTGGGAAACTATGCCTTAGTCAATTTCATGATTTTTAACTTTTGTTTGCAATTTACCTCGTTTCTCATGCCGACAGCTGCTTTCTATCACTGATTTTGATGATTTGTCGAACAATTGCCACTGGATGAGGAATGGACTGCATAGCCTAGGTATATCTGACGTGATGCCCAGCTTTTCAGGACCTGTTGACCAAAATGACTACTTTTCTCCACCCGAAAATTGGTTGATGGAGATATTTTAACATTTTTTTAAAAATACAAAAAAAAATCTAAGTCTAAGAGGGTTGGGGGCCCCCAGCCTCTAGGGGCGCTTGGAATTTCCAAACTTAAACATTTTTTGAAGATTTTAACTTTTTCCTCACTTCCGGATTCATTCAATCTTCGTTCTCCATTTCTTGTGAGTTGATGACTGCTTGATAGTTCTGTGTTATCTGAATAGCCCTGAAAACTTGAAATTGATCCCTGGCTGATGAACCTTCATCAATAATGGCCTCAGACCTTGTGCTTCACCATCTAAAAAAGTAGAATTGACCCAGTAGGGAAAACATGACCTCTTGCAGATTCCGTCTTAACCACCTCGATCGTGAAGCAAAATTAGCCAATCAGAATCAGGCATGACTCCTAAATCAGAGATTCTATTTTTTGAAACTTTCTATTTTTAGAAAATTTTGCCAACATCTATATCTCAAGAAACCCAAAAAACCTAATTTGATGTCTATTTTTAGAAACTTTCTAAAAATAAAAAATTTCTATTTTTAGAAATTTTGACTTTTTAACAAAAATTTTTCTAGACTCTTACAAAATGCCTTAATGAAGCAAAAAATTTGAATGGGTACAACAATTGGCTCTGTCTGGGGACCATGTCGGATACTTACGACATAGGAGAATCGATAATCTCTAGACTTTTTAGCTTAGACCAGTGCCTTGTCAATTGGGCAATAGAGTCAGGTCATTTTCCTAATCACCTAGAACAAGACTTTTCCCTAAAAATCACCTAAGACCAAACTTCCTAAAATCACCTAAGAGTTGGAACTTTCCAGAACACAAACAACACAATTGTCACATTACAAAAAGGAGAAAAACATTACGACGTAACAATCACATCACGGAAAGGGGAAACACATTACGAGAATGGAAAGGAAATGAAATTACTCCATCCCTGAAGGGATGAAGTGCTTTAAGTATAATCCACTGTAAGGAAGAGAAAAGAGCCTTCCATCCAAATGTGAGAGAATATAAGTATTCTCCCCTACGAACTCGTGGATCTTGTATGGCCCCAGCCACAAGGAATCAAATTTTTGGTGCATTCCCTTGGGCTCATGTCTTTTGTCTCAGAGTAAGACTTGATCACCGATCTCGAAGTCTCGCTAGTGAGCCTTCTTATCAAATATTTTCTTCACTCGTTCCTGGTGCTAAGTGATTCTATCTACGACCTCCACCCTCTCTTCTTATAGCTTCATCAAATACAGGATGTGTTTCTCAATAGGATCTTTGAACTCACCGTCCTCAACTGCGGTTGCCAACTGTAAAGTAGACAACTCCAGTGTGATAGGTAGCATTGCCTCTGTACTGTACAAAATGATGAAAGGTGAAGTACTAATGGCTCTCTTGGGAGTAATTCTATTGGCCCAGACAACATCATAAAGCTTCTTATGCCAAGTCTTTTGATTGGAATCAACTAGCTTGCGTATAATCGTGACTATTTTTGTTTGATGACTCGACCTGTCCATTACCCTAAGGGTAATAATCTGATGATTGTGATAACATGATTCCATGATCAAAACAAAACTTCAATACCTCTTCAGATGAGAAACATGTTGCATTGTTAGTCACTATCTTGTGTGGCACCCTGAATCATGAAATAATATTCTCTTTTAGAAAGTCACAAACAACTTCCGAGGTAGCCCGCTTGGTTGGAATAGATTCAACCCACTTTGTGAAATAATTTGTACCTGTGAGACCATAAATATGCCCCTTACTAGAACATGGATTGATAGGACCAATGAAATCCAATCCCCATTGCTGGAATGGACTATCAATAATTACTGGCCTGAGGGGGATGGCTGCTAGCTTCAGTTTGCCAACGAACTATTAACAGATCTGACATTTTGACACCCATTCATACGCGTCGCGAAACATAGTTGGCCAGTAGAACTGTGCTTGCAGGATCTTGAATGCGGTAACCCTTGATGAGAAGTGGCCTCCACATGCTTGATTGTGAAATCCATCCAACAGATGTCATTGTTGTTCTTTGTTGACACATAACAAAAGGGTTCCATCAAGCCCTTGCTTGTATAGAACATCATTCCAAAGCACAAACTTTTGTGCTTTCAATTTTAATGTTCTCTTATGATATTTGTCCATGTGAATTGGACATTCTCCTTAAGTCAGATAGTACACAATTTCTACATACCATTCATCTGTAGAATCAACAAATAGGACCATAGGAAGATCTTCTTTAGTTTCAGGTTTAGGTTTACCATCAGCCTGGTGCTTCAAATCACCGTCTTCCACCATCAATTGACAAAGACCTCTCCCGCAGACAAGTTTAGTTGGCTTGATCTCTAAGTTGTATTCCTGAACCCTTATGACCCAGTTACCTCTCTTGGTGCCCATTTCCTGCTGAGTTAACACGCTCTTAACCGCTGGATCAATAACATACACTGTTGTGTGAGCCGTCAAGATATAAAATCTAAAATTCTTTACAACTCTAATGACTGCATACATGTTCTTCTCTATTTGAGAATACCGCATCTCACTATCTTTAAAACTGCTACTCATGAAAGCAATTGGAGACTCGGTCTCTTCATTCAGCTTCTACGTCAATATAGCAGACATGGTGTGCTCTAACACATAACAATAAAGGATGAAATCCTTATTAAAATCAAGATAAACCAGCACTGGTGCTTGGATGATAGCTTCTTCAATTGTGATGAATGCCTTCTTACCTTCATCAGTCCACTTGAAAGCGGACATTTTCTTCATCATAGCTAATATATCTTTTGTAAGCTTTGAGAAGTTTGGTATAAACCTTCGTATGAAATTCACTTTACCAAAGAAGGAATGTACCCCAGTTTTGCTTGTTGGTAGAGATAAATTCCTGATGGAATCAACCCGACTAGGGTCAATCCGTGTTCCCTCCTTAGAGACGATATGACCAAGCAGTTTGCCTTCCATTACTGCAAAGATGGACTTCTTAAGATTCAAAGAAATCTCGTGGTATCTACACCTTCCAAAAACTTTCACTAAATGTGCAAAATGGTCTCCTCCCGTCTTTGAGAAAACAGTGAGGTAATCAAGGTAGACGACAATCAATTTGTTCTTCAAGTCTCCAAACACCAAATCCATGGCTCTTTGAAACGTAGCACCAACATTGATGAGGCCGAAAGGCATCCTTTCATAAGTGAATATACCCCATGGGGTAGTGAAATCTATCTTGAACTGATCTTCCTGAGCCACTGTGATCTGATTATATCTAGAAAAACCATCGAGTAAAGACAACATCTCTGAACCAGTGACTATCTGCAATGTGTACTCCATGATTGGCAGAGGATAATTATCCTTGAGAGAGGATTGGTTCAAGTTCCTGAAATCCACACAAATTCTGATTTCACCATTTTTCTTAGGTACAGGAACTATATTTGACACCCATGTTGAATGCTGAATTGGAAATATGATCTTTGCATCCACCATTTTCTGGATCTCTGCATAAATTGTGTCTTGAATTCGTGGATTGTAATATCTCTGTTTCTGCTTGAAGGGCTTTGCATTAGGTTTCAATGGAATTGTATGAGACAATTCAATGGGTGTGAAGACCTTCAAGTCTTCGTATGACCAGGAAAAAAATCTTGATATTGTCTAAATAAAGAGATAAACCTCTCACTTTCTTCTTCTATACAACATTGCCTAAATTAACAAGCTTAGGCTTGTCTTCGGAACCAATGTTCACTTGATAATGTTCATCAGAGGTCTTATCATCCACTCTCCTCTGATTTTGAATGTATCTATCATGCATGTCGAATATATCCTCCAAGGATACGAATTCCCTTTGAATTGGATAATTCCTGAGTCTGCCTCTTCCACGGCTTTTGCATCCCTTGAAGCTCCCATTGTAGGTTCTTCAAACCAACCTTCAAAAGATGAGAAGAACGAATCAGATTCATCATTGTTCTCTTTAGTATTTTTGATCTCCATAATTTATTCTGTGAAAGGAGTCAAACTCCCCTCAAAGAATAGCCCTTTGAAATTATCTTCCATGACGATTAAGTCTTTGATGTGGTCATCATCATCGAAGATTTGCCAGTTGTCACAATTGTTGGGGACGGGTGGCATGTATATTAGCTCAATAGTAAATGCATTCTGACGAAAATTAGAATGAGGCATGAAAAGTGAAGCGGATACTGCAAGAGCATCTGCTTTCCTATTATCTAAGCGTGGGATGTATTAGATGTCAAATGCTTCAAACTAGTCGATTACATTCCACACCTTATATTTGTAATGTCGAAGGCGATCCTTTTTCACTTGAAATTGTCCCCTGATCTATTTCATGATCAGCTCTGCATCACCTTCAACTCTGAGTAATTTAATACCCATATCTTTTGCATTCTTGAGACCTAACAAAAGCACCTCATATTCTGCTGTGTTATTTGTACATTCAAACTACAAGTGGTATGCAAATGGATACAAATGACCATCAAGGGAAATTATCACGACCCCTACTACTGAACTAGCAGTCGAACAACTTCTATCAAACTGCATAGTCCATATCTTTGACTCTTATTTTGATTCGTCAACTGCGCAGACGACCTCCTGATTCTCTTCAGTTATTTTTGACAGCATAACATATGTACCAGGACCCGTTTCTTGATATAGCACTTGTGCTTGAGGATCCTGAGATTTCACCACCGTGAACCGAGACTTGGTTTCTGGTTCAAATTTGAAACTACCTTACTTTAAAGGAATGGTCACAGATGACCAATCCAATTGTATCTCCTCCCCAAGATCTTTGCAGAAGCTTCTACTTAGAAACATCCCATAACTGGTTGGAATGTCAGCTACCAAGATAGCCATCATAATTTTCTTCTCCGGACAAGCCGTCAACCGTACTTGAGCATCCTTCAATTGTCTGACCAATAGCACCGACTTAGACTCAAGTGAATAATATTTGTCATGCATCTTGATGCATGAGAGTCCTAATGCATTCATCACCTGCAAAGGCATGACGTTATCCAAGGCTCCTAAATCAATGATACAATTGCTCAATTTATAGCCTCCAATGTACAGAGAGATATAGAAAGGCTTGGGCTTCTCTTCTGGTGGAATGGAGGATTCAAGCAATGTAGGTTGTATGACAGTCTCCATCTTGACATACTTAACAATTCTATCTAGCTGATCTGGATGGTCCTAAAGATATTCCAGCTGAGAAATCTGCACCTTTGTCTTCATCATAGAATCTACTATATCAAAATTTGCCAAAGACGAATCTTGAGCAGCCTTAACATTTTCATGTGGTGGCTTAACATTAGAAGTGGAAGCCACTTCCTTCCCCTTTTCTTCTGATCTTTGCTTATCCTCTTCTTCTTTCTATGCCTTGAAATGTTGAGCACGTGTAAACACAGGTGTCAAAAGATTTTCATGATTCACTACAAGAGAATATTGACGAAGATCCTCTTGTTCTTCCTTTACTAAAATGGGTTCTTTCTGGAAGTATTCCGTAGTAGAGTCACCATCGAAGTTGTCTGTCTGTGGTAAGACAACATTCGCACTTGGGGAAGGGGCAATGTTTGAAATGGGTGCAGCATCAGCATATCCCATAATCTGATTCATTCTTAAATTTTTAGGACACGTGTCACCAGTATGTGCATCAGTTTCATGAAAGGAGCAAAACACTGCATTTTGAGCAGCATCAACTACTTGTCTTGGTGGTGGTGGTGGCAACCTGGGCCTGTAGTTATTGAAAGGATAGAAATTATTCCTCTTAGTCTGATAGGGTTGTGGTTGATACTGTGGTTGCAGTTGGTATTGTTGTTGTGGTAACTGATACAGCTGTTGCGCAGGTTGCCCCTGAGTAGGCAACTGCCTCATCATAATAGTTACTTCATTTGCTACCTTCTGTAGCAGTGGATCTACAGAACTCTGAACAAGAGGCTTGATTGAATCCATCTTCATCTTGCTAGAAGTAATCATGTTATCCTCTAACTTGATGGCATTTTCTTGTGCACTGGATAATTTTGTTTCATCAGTTGATCTCAAGAAAAAGGTTATCTCAGAAGGAAGAGCGTTAATGAAACTGCTCAACAGAATTTGTGGAGATGGATTGAGAGTATGAGAAAGGCATGTAACTAGGTAATTAAACCTTTCTATGAACTCCCTCATTGGTTCATTATTTTCATCTTTGAATTTGAGAGTTGGGCGAACAATCTATGACCATCTTCGGCAGGTTTGAACCTTGCCAAGAATTTCTCGCTCATAGTTGCCCAATTTGTAATGATGCTTGGCTCCAAATGATTGAACCAGTCGGCATCATTTCCCATGAGAGTCTCAACGAAGAGGCGCATGGAAACATCTTCATGTGATACATGCAAAACGGGGCAAGCTGTTGTGAATGCAGAGATGTGTTCATCAAAATGTTGAGTCCCATCGCCGTGGAACCGGGGAAAGTGCTTCCTTGATCCCTTTGGTAACTCATAATGTGCTTGCAGGGCCAAAGGTCCAATGTTATCACCCCAAGGTAATGGGGATGGACATCTCTGATTCAGATTATCGCAATTGTTATTATTTGAATCACCCATTGCTCTAGGCTGGATTACTGGTTCCTCTTGAGGTTCTTCCTACTTGACTTCAGGAACTAACTGGACTTCAGGAACTATGTTGGATGCCTCTCAACTTCTATAGGAACAAGATCTTGGAAGAAAGGATCAGTAGTACTACCTTTACCCCTTCTTGTATAAACCCTGTGAACTAGGATTATCTACTGCCATGTGGGAGGTGGTAATACAGGTCTTCCGGATGCAAGATCTTCTTTGTTTTCTTCTTCATCAAGAATAGTAGCCGCGTTTCTCCACTGAGCAGGACTTTCCTTTTGTGCAAATATGAAACTCCTCAGGCTGCTAATGATGTCCTTTTGCTCTCCTTCCACACGTACAAGATTTGGTTGAATAGTAGGTGGTGTAAGATTTGGTTGTTGAACTGGAGCAGTAGGATGCCAGAGTCATTCCCGTGACATAAGCTTAAGCTTGCTTAAAGTTTTATGCCTCGTGCCCCACGGTGGGCACCAGAAAATTGTTGGCGTTTCAATTCGCACCTCTGGAATGCAAGTTGGAAACGGACAACTATGCACAGATAAACCACTCTTCTATTATGAGAGGAAGTTCCTTTCTTGTTGATGTTTGCTTAAAAGATAAATAAATTAAACTTTGCCTATCTTTTTTCTTCTCAGCTGCGAGCACAAGGTTATAAAACTCTATCGCTACAGCAGAGGTTTTTTCTTTTTAACTTCTAACTACAGTTAGGCCAAAACTAAATGACGCTTTTGATCACCTAAGTAAATTCAGAGCATAGGAATCAAAAATTAACGGAGAATGATTTGTTTTAACATAAAAATTCAAATAAACTTCTTCTAGATCACACCAGAAGACTCATTGTACTTTAAGATGAAAACTGAAAGTAAGATTACGCAAGCCACACATCTTATGACAAAACTAGATGATTGTGAGATAGAGAATCAAAGCAAATGGCAGGCATGAGATTTCTATTCTCAATATCATAAAGTTATTACAACTCCAGGACAACAATATTGTAGCAAAAGGCAGGCATACAATATGCGATCAAACATTGGATAATAAATAACACAAAGTGAACAAGCACTTGAAATAACAATTTTTGCAAGCTAGAATAGGTACAAAAAAATTTGCTATCACAATTATAGTCCCCTTTACAATGGGCAAGGTTGCCCTTATTTATACTAAGTCAAAGGAGTAGGGAACCCTAAAATCTCCTTGATTTTGTTTAACTAACTTGCCAACTCACAAGCTTTATTTCTATTCTAAGACAAATATTACAACTAACAACTGCTTTAAAACAATTTGCTTTAAAGCAAAGAAAGTTCCAACTATTACAAAGTGACTTTTTACTATTTTAAAGATGGATAAGCTTTAGATGTAAGCAGATGCTTTAAAACAAAAAGCATTTGAGTTAAAGCTGGTTTCTTTTGAGTCACATCCTCATCTTCATTCTTGCTTTATTGGTGATGTGATCCATTGATATTTTGAGAAAAAATATCTTCTAAAAAGCTAGTGAACACATCTTTGCCAGTGTGAGGCCTACCTTTTCACTCCCATACTTTGATCACTTTATATTACTGTTGGAGACACATTTTATACTTTTGGGGACTATTGATCCTGATATGTAGGATTGTTAGACTATATGCTTTTACTTTTGATTTATTATGTTTAGCATGATTGTGATGAGACTAGATTTTGATTTCGATTTACTGATGAGGATATTGACATGTGATTTGCATTATGATACTATTTGAGATACTAGTTATGTGATTATTGTTATGGATTTATTATGCGATGTTATCTTGAGATGGATTATTGAAATGCAAACTATGAATCTATTGTGATGTCATTTTATGATATTTTATATGATCATGCGATGATGTGAGTGTATGTTTTCCTTTGCTTAGGCTATGATATACATGTTGGATTAATCTTTTATTTAAGTGTGCAGGTGTTCTAACCAAGCCATAAATAATCAAAGATGAACCCAGACACCTTGTGATTTCCCGTGTTAAGCCGATCTAGATTCCAAGAGGAACCAAGTTCAACTATGTTATGCGTGATGAAATTTTGTAATGTTATTGTGTGATGTTGTTTGGGTTAGGTCTACCCCTTTTATATTTGATTGTATTTGGTGTTGTAAAGGTGTAATGTGCATTTGAATTTTATTTTTGAGTTTTTATTTTTTTGACCCCTTTTTATGTGATTTTACTCACCCTATGGTGCTCAAAATGGGTTAAAAGTGACCCTGGGTTGTACCCCTAGGGTCTAGGGACCTTTTGAGCTTGTATAATCTTAGGTAAACTCTCATTTGGTCACTTAAACTTCACCCTGAAGTAAAGTGACGAAAATAGAAGTTTGGGAAGGAGTGGAAGGTTGGGTCAAACACTCAACCTTACCCACTCCTCTTTCCAAAGTTTGGGGGAGTCTTCAAGACCTCTAAATTGTGGAGGACTTAACTCCAGGGCTCTCCCACAATTGGTGAGGGTACCTTGAGGTTTTGTGGGCTTTCATAGGAGGATATGATTGGGGCACTTGTAGTACCCACATCCTTCTTTGGCTCCACTTTTCTCTCCCACATGTGTGAGAGAGAGCAAGTGGAGGGGGTGAGACTTGGTGGAATGGGTGGATGACATGTGTCACCACCCCATTTCATGAAGCTTGCAAGTGGTTGTGTGGAGGAGTGAGAAGGTGACATGTATCACCTTCCCATTCCTCAAGGCTCATGAGGAAAGCCTATTTTAATCCCTCTTGAAGAGAGGAAGGGGGTTGTTGAATTGTTTAGAATTTTTTATTTTTATTTGATTTTGGGGAGAGAGTTAGAGAATTTTTTTAGGCTCATTTGGAGAAGGACTTGGAGTTAGAGTTGAAAGGGCTCTTCTTCAACTATCTTCCTTGAGGGCTATTTAAGGTAGGATTCGAGGCTTGAAGCCTTTCCTTATGTAACTTACATTTCATGTGTGATGCTTGTTTGTGTGTATTTTCATATTGTGTTGTGTGGAGATTTTATGGGTATTGTGAGAGCCTCTCCACTTGGAGAAAATACTCAACATGTGTAGGGTGGGGGAGGAGTGAACCTCGTCGAGGTCACATCCTAGTTCTTGTAGTATTTTAGCCTTGAGAGCAAGTTGTGAAAATAAGTATTTTTGAATGGCTTAAGAGCCATGGGAAAATTATGTGGAAGTTGGTATTTATGTGATGACTTGAGGCCTTGTGAAAATTGGTTTTGGGGAGATATTTGGAGTGACACTCTTGAGTTGAGTGATGTCCACTCCCCTACGCCTTTAAACTCATTTTTATGAGTTTTGTTTTGTGCAAGTTATGGGTGTTCTTCTTACTTTTGTTTGAATGATTTGTTGTGAAGTGGAGTGAATGTTCCTTGTATGTGGATGACCTCCAAGCTCGGGGGTGAATCATGAGTGAGTCTATGGTAGGGAGGAGAGCCATATTTAGTGGCTTTTCCCCCTTTCCATGTGTGTTATATTGCAAGTTTATTGAAGCTATGCAGCTTGGAAGAAAAAGATTTTTCCTCTTTAAGTTTGTCATTTTGAGCTCTTGAGAGAGTTATGGCCAAGTTTGGCCTTGTGTATTTGTTTCAAGTTAATAGGGAGAAGAATTTTTCTCTCTTGTTATGTAAAGCTGCATGTTATAATTTTTGAGTTGTATTTAGTTTTATTGAAATTGGAAATAAAAATATAGTTGTTGTTTTGTTCATATGCTTGAGAAAATGTACAAGGAAAGAAATATTGCATGTAAAACTTTATAATTGTTGTAAGTAAATGTTTAAATTTGATTCTCACTTCTATATGTTTTCAAGCTAATGAAAGAAGTGTTGTTGTTTGTATCATTGATTTTTTTTTTAAAAGGGAGTTGTTGGTTTATTTTCAAAAGAAACAAAAAAAATGTATATATGTAATGTGTTGTAGTCATTTCAAAAAATATATAAGTTTAGTTTACCATGCCTTTTAAAAAAAATATATATGTTGCTTTGTCACTATGAATATTTCAATGATATACATGGTTATGAATATATATATTCATTTTATATTAATTTTTCATTGTTTAGCTTGCTCAAAAAATTAGTGGAATAGTGAAACTGTGTAAATATATATGTCCATATATATATATATACAATAGTTTTTATATTTTAAATAAATTGGAAAATGTTTGAAACTATGAAAACTGTGTATCTATTTGAGCATATATATATTGAAATTGTATTGTAAACGGAGAATAAAATTTAAGCAGACAATAAAGATTAATCAGAAAATAATTAACACGGCGTTATGTTTTTTTTTGCTACTGATATTTTTGTTGGAGGTTGCGGGTGTTCAAACCCCCCACCAAATGTTATACCACCGTAGTCGTGGGCTCTTTTGATGTTAGTTTGGAGTGTGGGGAAGGGGTCGAACCCCCACCAGTGGGGTGTGAGTGGGGGTTTGGCCCCCTCCCCACAATCCCTTTTCTTCTAAAAATAAAACAAATGAAACTTAGTTTTAATATGTGCGGCGGCGCCCAAAATTACAGTCTACCGCCCCTTTTCCCTTCTGGTCGTTCAGCCCTAGCACTGCAATCTGTGTTCTCTCTCTCATATATATATATAGCATTATTACATTCTTGTTGTCTCTACAAAATATTTAACCACTGGTTTATAACCACAATATATATATATATATATATATATATATTTATTTATTTAAAGTAGCGTATATACAAAATGTATATACCTCCATAGAGAAACCATCCATGGATGCCCTCCTTCAAACCTGCAAACAAAAAAAAATAGAGAATGAGAGAAATGGTGAAAAAAAAATAGAAAGAATGAGAAAACAAGTAGGGTTAGGGTATTTCCCATACGGAAATTATTTTTTTGATTGTGGAGAGCTTTTAGGGCTTGTGGGAATTTAAAATTAGATTTTATTTTTTTTCTCTACCTTATGCATTTCTTTTTATAATTTAATTTAAAGTGGGTGTATGGGTAAGTTTAATTTATATGTGGGTTGTTTTAATTAGTGGTGATATTTTTCCTAGTTGTATTTATTTACCTATGGAAGGAGATTTAATTCTCTTAATTGATTGCCTTAGCTCTTAGATTTTAATTTTTATTGAACTAGGGAATATTATATTGATTTAATTTAATTATTTGATATGGGGTTAGATTAATCTTAATAATATCCCTCCTAGTTTAACTATTGAAAACGTATTTAATTTTAAATCGATTATTTTAATTAATCACATGTGGTCAATTAATTATAAAGGTTATTATTTTATTTCATGCAATATAGTTGTTTAAATTTATTAATCTTTGAGTAATAATTAATTAATCAATTAAGTCGTTTAATCCAATTTAGTGAGTTGAGGGAGCCTTAGATTTAAATTGTATTTATTAGAGTAATTCCTATTCATGCTTGAGAGGTGTTATGCTGTCAGATTTTTCTGGGATTCTGGGGTTAAATTTACTTAGCAATTTTACACCTTGTGTAGAGTAAAATTTGAATGTTCCCACAACTGGCTGATTTTAATTGAGTTGTTATTTAATTCTGTTATGCTTTAGAATTAGGCTTTAGATTTCGACTCATGTCAAAATCCTTTCACTCACATAGGAAAACTTAGGGTTTCGGTCAATCGACCCTAACCCTATGGCGACGCTTCTCGCATCACATTGACCCCCTTAGTCGGCTTTCATCGCATAGGGGAATGCGCGTGTGATCACATTACCCCGAATTTGATTGACATGTTTACGCCTTATGCGTATTGTCACCGAGCATGCTGACACGTGCGAAGGGGTTTCTAGGGATGCGTGGAAATTTTTTGATATTTCGTGTCATGACCACATGACAAATGTGGACATGACACGTGTGTTGCATGTCATGACTGCATGGGAAATGTGGGCATGACATTTGGTATCAAAGCCTAAGTTTAAACACTGGGCTTGTTTGAGCACGTTACTTATTCTGCAAATTTATCAGATTCGTGACTACCTTGTTCTTGTAGGATGCCACCTAGAAAGAGGCGAGCACGTTCACGCCACACTGCATCCGCAGAAGTTCATAGCGACTCATCAGCTGAGGGTCAAGGATCACCAGCACCACAGGCACCACTCGCACCTGATATCGGACCACAAATCTTACAGGCATTACAGGTAGTGTTAAATAGGTTACCATCGGCCGCAGTTGAGCCGCGTGTTGAGCCCCACATCGATCCACGAGAGGAGCCACGTGCTGAGTCACGTGTGGAGCCATGTGTAGAGCCCCATGTCGAGCCATGAGTGGCACCATGTGTAGAGCCTTATGTTGAGATACCTAACACGACAGTGGAGGAGGTTGGTTCGGCTTACAGAGCTCGTAGTAGGAGCCCTCCACATCATGCTAGGCGAGAGGAGGTGGTGAGAGTAGAGCAAGTTTTTCACGGGCCTTATGGTTATGGTGTGGATGAGCCTATCTGAGGGCACAGAGACTGTGGAGACCCCATCAAAGATTTACTGAGGCTAAATCCATCTGCCTTTGTAGGGACCACAGAGGGAGCCGAGGCGGAGGCTTGGCTTATCAGTTTAGACAAGTGCTTTGCGTTGCATCCTTACGAGGGAAACACAAAGGTATGCATGGCGGTTCACCTATTGAGAGACGTAGCAGTGACTTGGTGGCGCACTGAGGAGTACAAGCATTGCTTATCCTTGGATACACTTTCATGGGACACTTTTATTGAGCGCTTCAATGCGCGTTATCTATCAAACCACTACAGGCAACGTCGTATTGACGAGTTCCACGATTACAGCAACGAGGTTCTACGGTAGCACAGTATGAGGGTAGGTTCATAGAGCTGTCATGTTATGCGGAGTATCTCCATGATGAGAAACTTCTAGTTCACAAGTTTATCAGAGGTTTGAATCAGGGGATATCAAGGTATGTGCACATGGCAAACCCCCAGACCTTGAGTGAGGCTACTGAGAAGGCATACATTGCTGAGGAGATACAGGGACGAGGTCAGAGTTCATGTCCTGAGTTTCAGGATTGAAATCAACAGTTGCAGCAGAATTACCATAGACCATCACCACCACCTCAAAGAGGAGGGTTTAGTTCTGTACCCTTACCTCCTAGGCCTCCATAGCAGCAGCAGCAGTAGTTTCAGTAGAGGTCCAGGCCCCAGCAGAGGTCACGGGGAGGACAGAATCGTGGTTGACAGTAGCAGGGCCAGCATAGGGATCAGAGACAGCAGGACCACCTGCAGGACCCGCGAGATCACAACAGTCTTACACGGGTTCTCAAGGGTCCACAAGACGGACTGGACAACAGCAAAGTAGTAGGACTCAGACTGGACAAGTACAGGCTAGGGGCCCATGCTATGTATGTGGTGGGGCAGTATATTTAGCCAGAGAGTGCCCATAGGGCTTTACGATAGGGGGACAACCTCGTGCAAGAGGTTCAGAGCAAACAGTTGATGATGTGGGTAGATCCCACCGTATGTTTGCAGAGGTTGATAACCGCCAGGCCGACTTCCAGGCCTCAGTTATCGAGATAGCAGGTATGATTAGGGATGTCCCCATTGCTATTTTATTTGACTTTGGCACTACTGATTCATTTATATCTCCATCGTTAGTGGAGCGTTGCAGGCTGGTGGCCTCTAGGCAGGGTGATAGGTGGGACGTTGAGTTGGCCACTAGGGCCAAGATGTTAGTAGATGCCTTAGTTCGGGATTGTGAGATCTCTTTGGGGCCCTTTACTACATTATCTGACCTTAGGGTTATGCCTTTAGGATCCTATGGTGTCGTTTTAGGCATGGATTGGCTTGCAGCTCATAGAGCCAAGCTAGATTATCGTCGAAAGGTGATTAGTTGTTTAGATGATCATGGCACGTCAATCGAGGTAGTGGGCATTCATAAGCCCACGGCAGCTCATATGATATCCGCTTAGCAGCTTAAGCGCTGCATGCGGAAGGGATGTCAGTTGTTTGCCATCACTGTTAGCGACAGATCAAAGGATGAGCCAGAGGCGTCATTAGATGACCATCCTATCTTGAAGGAGTTCGTCGATGTCTTTCCACTAGAGTTACCTAGTATGCCTCCATGCAGAGAGGTAGACTTCCACATTGATCTAGTGTCAGGTGCAGAGCCAGTGTTTCGTGCACCCTACAGGATGACCACACATGAGCTCACGAAGCTCAAAGTTGCAATTAGAGGAGTTTCTTGAGATGGGGCACATCTGACCTAACATTTCACCATGGGGCACATCGGTTATCTTTGTGAAGAAGAAGGATGGATCTCTTCATTTATGCATCAATTATAGGCAGCTTAATAAGGTGATGGTGAAGAATCGTTATCCTCTGCCTATGATTGATGACCTTTTTGATCAGATGCAGGGAGCCAGAGTGTTCTCTAAGATAGACCTAAAGTCTGGTTACCATCAGTTGAACATCACAAAAGTAGATATCCATAAGACCACTTTCCAGACTCGTTATGGCCACTATGAGTTCACTGTGGTACCCTTCGGCTGGACGAATGCCCTTGCAGTATTCATGAGCCTCATGAACAGGGTCTTTCACACTTACTTATATCAGTTCGTGATCATTTTCCTTGATGATATTTTGATCTACTCACGGACCGAGGAGGAGCATAAGGATCACTTACGTCAGGTTTTGCAATGCTTGAGAGAGTAGCAGCTTTATGGCAACTTGGCAAAGTGTGCCTTTTTCAAGATAGAGGTGCAGTATTTGGGACACATCCTATCTAGCGATGGTATCTCCATAGATCCATCGAAGATCAGGGCTATCAAGGATTGGCCAACACCCACCAATGTGACAAAGGTTACGAGTTTCATGGGCTTAGCCGGTTACTACCGCAGATTCGTAGAGGGCTTTTCTAGGAGAGCGCAACCCATCACTTCCCTTCAGTAGAAAGGGAAGAGCTCCACTTGGACTGAGCAGTACGAGAGGGCCTTTGGGGTCCTCAAGGAACATCTTATCAGTGCTCCCATCTTAGTGGTTCTTGATCATGCAAAGGATTTTGTGGTTTGTACAGATACATCACTTGAGGGTTTTGGAGCCGTGCTTATGTAGAGTGGTAGGGCGATCGCGTATGAGTCGCAAAAGCTCAAGACCCATGAGATGAACTACCCCACTCACGATTTAGAGTTCGCAGCAGTGGTTCGTGCCCTTGTTCATTGGAGACATTTTCTTTTGGGTCGTCGCTTTGAACTTCATTCGAATCACCATAGTTTGCAGTACATATTTACACAGCTGAATTTGAACGCCCACCAGTGGCATTGGATGGAGTTTCTTTGTGAGTACGACTTTGATGTCCACTACATCAAAGGGAAGGAGAACGTGGTTGCCAATGCTTTGAGTCGGAGGTGCTAGGAGATCCTGACCTTGACCTTGAGTGTGGACTTGAGAGAGCGCATTATTCAGCATCTGCCTGAGAATGAGTGGTTTCTTGAGGTGCAGCAGGAGATCCAATCACAGAGGGCCCCTGTGGGCAAATTCACAGGGTATTCTCTTGAGGCAGATGGGTTATGTAGACATTGAACAGCGCATCTTGTACCTCGTGCAGGCGACCTACATGTAGTAGTTCTTTTAGAGGCTCACAGAGCACCTTATGCAACACACCTAGGGGTGAAGAAGATGCATGCTGACTTGCAACAATTGTACCATTGGGCAGGTATGAGACAAGATATTGTAGAGTATGTTGCTTGTTGCCTTGAGTGCCAAAAGGTCAAGGCTGAGCATCAGCATCTAGTAGGTCTTTTATACCCTCACAAGATACCTGAGTGGAAATGGAACACCATTTCCATGGATTTCATTGTTGGTCTTCCTATGTCACCTCGCCGCCATGATGCCATCATGGTGACAGTTGACAATTTGACCAAGGTGGCGCATTTGTCACCTGTACGCACGATGTACAATGCACCATCAGTGGCGAGAGTATTCTTGGATGAGATTGTTAGATTACATGGGGTACCTCGTTGTATCATTTCTAACAAGGACTCAGTGTTCACATCAGCCTTTTGGAGGGCATTACAACAGGTGTTAGGCACACATCTCAACTTCAGTTCCACTTATCATCCTGAGACAGATGGTCAGACAGAGAGGGTGAATTAGGTTCTAGAGGATATGCTCTGTATGTACATTATGGATCACCAGACTAGATGGGAGGAGTATCTGTATCTAGTTGAGTTTGCCTAAAATAATGGGCATCACAGTTCGTTGGGTATGCCTCCTTTTTAGGCCTTGTACAGCAGACCTTGCAGGACACCTTTGAGTTGGGACCGTATTGAGGACAAGGTTATGATAAGGCTAGAGTTGGTACAAGACATGGAGCAGCAGGTGACCTTGATTAGGCAGAGACTTCAAGAGGCACATGATCAATAGAAGAAGTATGTCGATGCTAACAGATTAGATCGGAGCTTCTCGGTTGGGGACAGAGTATTCTTGAGAGTGCGACCGCACAAGAGTCCAATCCATTATGGAAAGGGCTCTAAGCTCGCACCACGTTTTGTTGGGCCTTTTGAGATCTTGGAGCGGATATGACCCATAGCCTACCGTCTAGCCTTGCCACCTAGCCTATCGTGCATCCACAATATTTTTCATATATCTGTTTTATGACGTTACATATCTGATTTATCTCATGTATTAGATTGGAGTGCTCTATAGGTAGAGGTGGATGGATAGTTGGCTTTGGAGCTAATTCGCATATTGGCTCGTCGGACGCTGGGCCTTCGAGGTCAAGAGCTGGACCAGGTTAGGGTCCAGTGGGACAGGTACGATGAGGTCACGGCAACTTGGGAGGATGCAACTACATTGAGGGCACTATATCCTCACCTCTTTGACAACTTCCAGGAGGAAGTTTAGTCTTAGGGGGAGGATGTGAAGCCTACCTTTTCACTCCCATACTTTGATCACTTTATATTACTGTTGGAGACACATTTTATACTTTTGGGGACTATTGATCCTGATATGCAGGATTGTTAGACTATATGCTTTTACTTTTGATTTATTATGTTTAGCATGATTATGATGAGACTAGATTTTGATTTCGATTTACTGATGAGGATATTGACATGTGATTTGCATTATGATACTATTTGAAATACTAGTTATGTGATTATTGTTATGGATTTATTATGTGATATTATCTTGAGATGGATTATTGAAATGCAAATTATGAATCTATTGTGATGTGATTTTATGATGTTTTATATGATCATGCGATGATGTGAGTGTATGTTTTCCTTTGCTTAGGCTATGATATATATGTTGGATTAATCTTTTGTTTAAGTGCGCAATTGTTCTAACCAAGCCATGGATAATCAGAGATCATCCCACACACCTTGTGATTTCCCGTGTTAAGCCGATCTAGATTCCAAGAGGAACCGAGATCAACTATGTTATGCATGATGAAATTTTGTAATGTTATTGTGTGATGTTGTTTGGGTTAGGTCTACGCCTTTTATATTTGATTGTATTTGGTGTTGTAAAGGTGTAATGTGCATTTAAATTTTATTTTTGAGTTTTTATTTTTTTGACCCCTTTTATGTGATTTTACTCACCCTATGGTGCTCAAAATAAGTTAAAAGTGACCTTGGGTTGTACCCCTAAGGTCTAGGGACCTTTTGAGCTTGTACAACCTTGGGTAAACTCCCATTTGGTCACTTAAACTTCACCTTGAAGTAAAGTGACGAAAATGGAAGTTTAGAAAGGAGTGGAAGGTTGGCTCAAACACTCAACCTTACCAACTCCTCTTTCCAAATTTTGGGGGAGTCTTTAAGACCCCTAAATTGTGGAGGACTTAACTCCAAGGATCTCCCACAATTGGTGAGGGTACCTTGGGGTTTTGTGGGCTTTCATAGGAGGATATGATTGGGGCACTTGTAGTACCCACATCCTTCTTTGGCTCCACTTTTCTCTCCCACATGTGTGAGAGAGAGCAAGTGGAGGGGGTAAGACTTGGTGGAATGGGTGGATGACATGTGTCACCACCTCATTCCATGAAGCTTGCAATTGGTTGTGTGAAGGAGTGAGGAGGTGACATGTGTCACCTCCCCATTCGTCAAGGCTCATGAGGAAAGTCTATTTTAATCCCTCTTGAAGAGAGGGAGGGGGTTGTTGAATTGTTTAGAATTTTTTATTTTTATTTGATTTTGGGGAGAGAGAGAATTTTCGGAGGCTCATTTGGAGAAGGACTTGGAGGTGGAGTTGGAAGGGCTCTTCTTCAACTATATTCCTTGTGGGCTATTTAAGGTAAGATTCAAGGTTTGAAGTCTTTCCTTATGTAATTTACATTTCATATGTGATGCTTGTGTGTGTGTGTATTTTCATATTGTGTTGTGTGGAGATTTTATAGGTGTTGTGAGAGCCTCTCCACTTGGAGAAAATGCTCAACATGTGTGGGGTGGCTGAGGAGTGAACCTCCTCGAGGTCACATCCTAATTCTTGTAGTATTTTAGCTTTGAGGGCAAGTTGTGAAAATGAGTATTTTTTAATGGCTTAAGGCCTTGTGAAAATTAGTTTTTGGGAGATATTTGGAGTGACAATCTTGAGTTGAGTGATGTCCACTCCCCTACCCATTTAAACTCATTTTTAAGAGTTTTATTTTGTGCAAGCCATGGGTGTTTTTCTTGCTTTTGTTTGAGTGATTTGTTGTGAAGTGGAGTGAGTGTTCCTTATGTGTGGATGACCTCCAAGCTCGAGGGTGACTCATGAGTGAGTCTATGGTAGGGAGGAAAGTGGTATTTAATAGTTTTTTCCCCCTTCCAATGTGTGTTATATTGCAGGTTTATTGAAGCTAGGCAACTTGGAAGAAAAGACTTTTCCTCTTTAAGTTAGTCATTTTGGGCTCTTGAGAGAGTTATGGCCAAGTTTGGCCTTGTGTATTTGTTTCAAGTTAATAGGGAGAAGAACTTTTCTCTCTTGTTATGTAAAGCTACATGTTATAATTTTTGAGTTGTATTTAGTTTTATTGAATTTGGAAATAAAAATATAGTTGTTGTTTTGTTCATATGCTTGAGAAAATGTACAAGGAAAGAAATATTGCATGTAAAACTTTATAATTGTTGTAAGTAAATGTTTAAATTTGATTCCCATTTCTATATGTTTTCAAGCTAATGAAAGAAGTGTTGTATCATTGATTTTTTTTTTAAAAGAGAGTTGCTTATTTACTTTCAAAAGAAACAAAAAAAATGTATATATGTAATGTGTAGTAGTCATTTCAAAAAAAATATAAGTTTAGTTTACCATGTCTTTTAAAATATGTGTGTGTGTGTGTGTTGTTTTGTCGCTATGAGTATTTCAATGGTATACATGGTTATGAAAATATACATATATACATATATATATATATAGATGTATATATATAAATATATTTATATTCATTTTATATTTATTTTTATTGTTTAGCTTGCTGGAAAAGTTAGTGAAATAGTGAAACTGTGTAAATATATATGTCCATATATATATATATATATATATATATATATATATATATATATATATATATATATATATATATATATTACAATAGTTTTAATATTTTAAATAAACTGGAAAATGTTTGAAACTGTGAAAACTGCGTATCTACTTGAGCATTTATATATATTGTATTGTAAATGGAGAATAAAGTTTAAGCAGACAATAAAGATTAATCAGAAAATAATTAACACAGCGTTATGTTTTTTTTTTCTACTGATATTTTTGTTGGAGGTTGGGGGGTTCGAACCCCCCACCAAATGTTATACCACCGTAGCCCCTTTCGTGGGCTGTTTTGTTGTTAGTTTTGAGTGTGGGGAGGGGGTCGAACCACCACCCACACTCCACCGTAGTGGGGTGTGGGTGGGGGTTCGGCCCCCTCCCCACAGTCCCTTTTCTTCTAAAAATAAAACAAATGAAACTCAGTTTTAATATGCGCGGCGGCGCTCAAAATTACAGTCTGCCGCCCCTTTTCCCTTCTAGCCGTTCGGCCCAAGCACTGCAATCTGTGTTCTCTCTCTCATATATATATACGACGTTATTACATTCTTGTTGTCTCTACAAAATATTTAACCTCTGGTTTATAACTAGAATATATATATATAAACTAACATACATACAAAATGTATATACCTCCGTGGAGAAACCATCCATGGATGCCCTCTTTCAAACCTGCAAACAAAAAATAACAAAGAGAGAGAATGAGAGAAATGGTGAGAAAACAAAATAGAAAGAATCAGAAAACAAGTAGGGTTAGGGTATTTCCCATAAGGAAATTACTTTTTTATTGTAGAGAGCTTTTAGGGGTTGTGGGAATTTAAAATTAGATTTTTTTTTCCCCTCCCTTATGCATTTCTTTTTATAATTTAATTTAAAGTGGGTGCATGGGTGAGTTTAATTTATATGTGGGTTGTTTTAATTAGTGGTGATATTTTCCCTCATTGTATTTATTTACCTATGGAAGGAGATTTAATTCTCTTAATTGATTGCCTTAGCTCTTATATTTTAATTTTTATTGAACTAGGGAATATTATATTGATTTAATTTAATTATTTGATATGGGGTTAGATTAATCTTAATAATGCCGATAAGGGTGTGGTTCAGTGCTTAACTCGATAGGTTGTAGTGGTGGCCACCAGAGTTCAAACCCCCACTGGGCCAACGAGCTCGCAGGTTTACGCCTTCATTGGGCCAACGAGCTCATGGGTTTGAAGTGTTCTTGCTAGGGGATGAGGTCCCCCATGTTGTGGCCTCACCAGTTCATTGCTCCGGGCAAAAACATTCACATGGAGCCGGAGGGCGTGTCGCACCAGGGTCACCGGTCACGTTAGAAAGTTTACCAAGTGCATTTTAAAAAAAAATCTTAATAATATCCCTCCTAGTTTAACTATTGAAAACATATTTAATTTTAAATCGATTATTTTAATTAATCGCATGTGGTCAATTAATTATAGAGGTTATTATTAAATTATTTCATGCAATATAGTTGTTTAAATTTATTAATCTTTGAGTAATAATTAATTAATCAATTAAGTTGTTTAATCCAATTTAGTGAGTTGAGGGAGCCTTAGATTTAAATTTTATTTATTAGAGTAATTCCTATTCATGCCCAAGAGGCATTATGCTGCCATATTTTTCTAGGATTCTAGGGTTAAATTTACTTAGCGATTTTACACCTTGCGTAGAGTAAAATTTGAATGTTCCCGCAACTCGCTGATTTTAATTGAGTTGTTATTTAATTTTGTTATGCTTTAGAATTAGGCTTTAGATTTCGACTCGTGTCGAAATCCTTTCACTCACATAGGAAAACATAGGGTTTCAGTCAATCGATCCTAACCCTAATGGCGACGCTTCTTGCGTCGCATTGACCCCCTTAGTCAGCTTTCATCGAATAGGGGAATGCGCATGTGATCGCATTAGCCCGAATTTGATTGACATTTTTATGCATTATGCGTATTGCCACCGAACATGCTGACACGTGCGAGGGGGTTTCTAGGGGTGCGTAGAAATTTTTTGATATTTCATGTCATGACCACATAACAAATGTGGACATGACACGTGTGTTGCTTGTCATGACCGCATGGAAAATGTGGCCATGACAGCCAAGAACACTGATACTCTCTAAGATGATACTATGATTTTCCAACATTTCTTCACCATCTGCAACCATCTGAAGGAATTCACGAACTTCACCCACAACTTTATCAAATTTTACTATTATTGTGACAAAATGATCCATCATGTCGGCACTGAGATCACCATTTAAACTGCTACGGACGAGATTCTGGAACTCTGTCTGTACTTACCTGAGATCATACAGGGTACCATCCTCTTTCTCATATGAACATGGGATCTGAGAAACAAAAGATCTCACAAACTTGAGAACATTTACCACTTTTGCTTTCCATTCCACTAACTCTGAGATTATACTATCATATGTTTTTACTGTGAAAAGATATTGTGCTTTCCAAGTAGAAACAATCTTCTTATCTTTTGTTGAATCAATGGAATTATATCATATCTTCAAGTCAGAGATTATGATCTCAAACACTGGTCTATTTTCAGCCATAGTCTGTTGTAACCCCTAAATGCCTTGACGCAGATCATGAGCATTGTACTTTAATTGATAGATCTATGAAAGTACATATCTGCCTTTAGTTACAAATTCTTCCACCCAATCCTTCATGTGCCTCCACTAAATGACCAACTGACTCAGCTACTATTGATCGGCCGATGATTCCAAAATCTGAGGAAGCAGTAAGTCGGCCTGTGATGTGCCATGAAAAAGATTGAAAATATACTACCGCAGCTGCCTAATTTCAACATTGAGGGTTGCTTTATCTTCTCCATCCTTTAACACCCTCTCCTTCAAATTATCTGCTGCAACCTCGAAGAGATTTACATATGTGTGACGGGTACTCCTCCCAAGATTAGCTTTGACAACCTTGAAGTCATCAACTTCGATGTCATTAACATTTTTATCCTCTGGCGGTGTTGCAGTTTCAAGGATCATTTCTCCATCAACATTATTTTCAATGTGAACTTGCTTCTTAAGTTTCCTATCTGGTTTGTCTTGGTAGACATCTTTAAGCTCTGTCAAGTTCAACTGATATGAAGGCTTTCTCCTCTTCCTTCCCAAAATGTTCTCAACCCAAGATGGCCCAACCTCCCTAGGAAACTCAGTTCTAACTTCAACTCTTGATGAACCAATATGTGTCTCAGTGTTATGAATCGACAAGTCTGGCTCTGAATCTATATCAATGGGAGAAGAGCTTGGCAATAAAGGTGGAGAAACATGAACTGAAGGCAATGTTTCAACATGTGGTGCTGGTTCAACGGGAACTTCTGATGCAACTGCTGGTTTTTCTTGCTGACTTTGGACTGGAGACTCAACATTTTTCCTCTTTAACTTGGCCATCTTTGTTCCTTATGGAAGGACGCTCATAGCTTTAACTCTTGGTTTTGGTTTGGAAGTGGAAGGTACTGATGGTTGAACTACTGGCAGCTCTGCAACCGGAATGGCTTCTTTCCGCTTCTTATTATTCAAGAATATCAAACTATTTTTGATAACCCAGCTCGTTCTTTCCTCAATTGAGGTGTTCTCTTTGGCGGACCAATTAACTGGTGACAGTCTCTGTTGCTCGACTTGATCTCTAAAATATGTGGGAAGTAAAACCTCGCCACCATCATCTGACAAGCCCTCTACATCTTCTGACAAGATATCAGCCAACTGCTGAAGGGTAAACTTGCTGTAACCGCATTTCTGCACTTCAAATTCATCTGCACAATTAGCCTAGAAATCTTCAACTGTAGGTGCATGTACACAATTTTGACCAAGGTGTGATGCAAAAACACCACGAGGATCATATGAAGTCCTCCTTTCGAAAAACCTAAGGCCATACTTGGAAGATTTACTACCAATTACTTTGGCATCTGCTCTAGATCTACATCTATAAATATCGATCCCAATCGAAAAACTGAAAGCCACCTTGCGCCTGCTACGCAGAAATGTATGAACTTCATAGACTTGCCTCAAAAATTCTATAAATGCTACCTCATCCGTAGGATATCTTGGCAGCATGGCTGGCTCTCGTGAGAAGCCATATACTCTGATGTAGGAGAAAGTGGGAAACAAGATAAACCAATCAGCCCATTCCGCCATTGTCAATCTGGTGTCACCTAAAAATCATATATGCAACTCATTATCGAGATCTCGCACTGCATGCATAAAGAATGCATCATTTACCCGCCTATAATGTCACTCAGCCTGAGAAAACTCTAACTACGGGAAATGGTGATATACATGTTGAATGCCTAGAGTTCCAACAATATTCAAACCCCTAAACTGACCCTAAAAAGCCATTAAATATACAAGGTATGACATCATATGGAATTCATGGGCCCTTTGAAAATCACTTATCTAATGGTGGAGACTATCACTAATTAGTGTTGCCCAATCATAGTATTTTGTTCTGTCAACAATCTGGGACATGATATAAAACATCCAATGCTAAAATTTGTTAGCTTCTGCTTGACCTGTGATTCGGCTGAGCAGAGTAATCATTATTGCATGTTCTTCCTTGAACTCCCCACGTCCAACGTTCTTTGGCAAAACGTTCTGCTTTTCTTTCAATCACTTCTGAGCAATCTTTTTCTAATACTTTTCTTTATCATTGTGCCACACCCTCTTGCCTTCTTCAATTGAAATGACTAAGTTTTCCTTCCATATTGGTATTGAAAAATACTTCTCAATGTCATTTGGCCTAAGGTTGCAGAGCACACGTCCATCTGTTGATTGGATTTCTCTTGTAACTGAATTGTAATGCTTAGTGCAAGCAATTACAAATTCAATGCTTTGCACTGTGATGTGGAATGAAGCTGCTGCGAGCAACCCGAAGTGACTCAGATTCCTGATACGATGTTTCTTGCATCTTCCAAAGCATGCAAATTGAACACTGCAAGCACCTTATGCAAATCTGTCTCGAAAATTCTCAGGTAATTGTGAACCAACGTCGTTTTTCACTTAATCTCTATTGGAGAGTACTTCATACTGAAAAACTCAAAGAATGACTGTGAACACACCTATGTCAGAAATATCTTAGGCAAAAGGCTGAAAATTGTCTGTTGATTTCTTCTAAAAAGCAGGTTCCGAACGAAAAAAATGGCACATGGGTTTTGTAGACAATCTCGTTCTGAAGCAACCCAGATCGTCAAATTTTGAAAAAGTTGAGGATTTCCCAAAAAAGCAACAAAATAGCAAATTTTCGAAAAGATAAAAATTTTCAATCTTCAAGAGGATGAAATTCCAGGTGGACCCATTTCGATGAAAACTAAAAAAGCTCTGGCCCTGTTTCTGAAAAATGATGGCCTAGAAAAAAGGACCTTGAAAAAAGCGTTCCTCTGTGCTTCCCAATCTCAAAACTATGAAGAACGCTGAAAAAGCACTCTGTTTGGGCTCTCAAATCTTCGTGAGAAGAAAAATGTCTTTCTTCCTCTGGATGCAACCTGCAAAAGTAATGAGTAAGGAAGCCAAGAGCTTATTTTATAAAACTTTAGAGCAAAAAAGCAGCTTTCTTTGTGAAAGCACAAAGCTTGAAACTTATCCAGGAAGAAAGCATCTTTTAAAGCATAAATCCAAGTAGATATACTCGAATAGGAAGAATCCCTATTTTATAGCTACCTATGGCTTCATATGTGAGATGATGAAAAATATTTTCTTTTGATGATGTCATCAAACACGCGAGGTTGCAAAAGTGTTAGCCAATTTTTCCTTCGTTTTGAAACTTTTGCATTCGTTCTGACTCTAGCATGGCCTGCCTCTGACTTCAACAAGATGGCAAACTATCACTGTTGACTGAGAAAGCTGACGAATAATGGCATTTTGAAGTTTTATCAATCATGATTTGATCCCCAGCCTCGAACTAACAATTCAATGACGTTCGACTACAAATTTGACTTCTGGAAACTGTTGACAGATGAAGATTTGGAAATGGCTGTAGGGAACACTATCGGGACATGAAAATAAACTAACTCTGGAGAACTCAGGCGCCCCCAACCTCTAGGGGCACTTAGGTTTCAATGCTATAGCCATTTTTTTATATTTTCAACTTTTTCAATTTTCTATTTTTCACGCGCGCTCCGGTGATTGTGGGACCTAGTTATGTTGTCGAATCTCGCCTGCCGGAGCAAAACTAAGACTGATGGTTAGGCAGTCAGGCAAGCCTGATGAAAACTAAATTGGCTATACCTTCTGCCTACCTCAAAAACTGAGCCAAACTGATCTCCTGTGAATCCAACCAGGTTGACGGAGGAAGATTGTCGTTTTCTAGAAAAATATGGAAAATATTCTAAGTCTGGTGAGTCTGGGCGCCCCAAGCCTCTTAGAGCGCTTTTGATTCCATGCGTTAGAAAAATTTGACTTTTTTCATCTTTGATTTCATTTCTCCGTTTTGCGCGCTACAGCACCTGTTCATCTTCATTTTTGGTCGTCCAGTTGACTGCTGAAGCAGGATGAGAGGTGATCTGAGTAGCCTGAACATATCTGAGATGAATTTCCATCTTTTACGAGCATTTCGACCGAGTTTGACTGATTTTGACCACCTGAAAGCGGGCTGACGAAGACTTTTTGGTATTTCTCAAAAAATGTGAAAAAAATTCTAACACTGAAAAAGATGGGTGCCCCCAGCCTCCAGGGGCATTTGGAAAACTGTGCCTTAGTCAATTTCATGATTTTCAACTTTTGTTTGCGGTTTACCTCATTTCTCATGCCAACAGCTACTTTTTGTCACTAATTTCGATGATTTGTTGAACAACTGCCACTAGATGAGGAATGGACTGCATAGCCTAGGTATATCTAACATGATTCCCAGCTTTTCAGTTCCTGTTGACCAAAATGACTGCTTTTCTCCACCCCAAAATTAGCTGACAGAGATATTTTAACATTTTCTGAAAAATACGAAAAAAAATCCAAGTCTGAGAGGGTTGGGGGCCCCCAGCGTCCAAGGGCGCTTGGGATTTCCAAACTTAACATTTTTCGAAGATTTTAACTTTTTTCTCACTTCCGAATTCATTCATTCTTCGTTCTCTATTTCTCGTCAATTGATGACTACTTGACTGCTCTACGTTATCTGAACAGCCCTAAAAACTTGAAACTAATCCCTGGCTGATGAACCTTTATCAGTAATGGCCTCGGAGCTCGTGCTTCACCATCTGAAAAAGCAGAATTGACCCAATAGGGTGTGATGTCCCGATATTAAGGCATTGCTTAAATTAAAGATTTTAAACATTATGATAAAGATGATGAAGTCGCTTTTAGTCATATTTAAATAAATATATATAATATTATTAATGTCTATTTAATGAATAATATTAAATAATATTTTAATATAATTGAAATATAATATATAATAATATAGAGCAAAATATATTATATTATCAATTATCATGTATTATAAATATATAAATTATAGTATAATTATTGTATTTATAAATAATAATTATGAATGCAAATAATAAATTTAAATTTAAATATTAATGGTTTAAATATTAATTATGTATTATAAATTAATAATTATTAAATATTATTATAAATATGATCCTTATAATATAAAACTAATAAATAAATGGTGCGTGACACTAACTATTACTGTTACTATGAAGCAGGTTGCAAAACTCACGTACAGATGCATAATGAAGCAAAAGAGATGAAAAAGCATGTTGAATTCGTGATAAGAGGGAGATTGAAAAATGTAAAAATATTGACTATTTAATGATCATATGAGTCCAAGGAAAGTCGCAACAATCCTTGTCAATGATTAACCTTGGATAAACCAACGAACGGCCATTATTAATAATATAAATACCAAATTTCCCTCCTAGATATTCGATGAATAAGTAAGTGCTTTGCGAGGGTGGCAATGTTATAAGGTAATAATGCATGATTAAGATCATAACGAATATAAAAGTGGCAGCGATTACCAGCAGTGATCCTCATAAAAAACAAATAAGGGACCCACGATTTAGGGTCAACGATTCAAAGGAACTGTTCATTATATCCGTCACCATCTCATAACAATATTAATTACTGATCCTTTACGTTAAATTTTATGTAGGCAACGATCAGTATTTATGAGTATTAGACAAAGGTAATAAACAACAGTGATCAAATAATAATCAGCATTACTAACAAGAAGCATGCCCCTTGTAAAAGGTTATCTCTCTTCAAAGGGATACCTCCCTTCATAGAGGTTTTAAGGTATAAGTTTAGGTTGGTATGAGCAAGGAAGGGGGAATCATGGATCATTCATTCAAAGCATTACCATTCCAATAGCAGCAGCATCAGTCACTCTTCTTTCAGCACCATTGAGCATCATTCTCAGCAGCAAACGAATCTGAAGTATAATACCATCTTGCATATTAATTAATAATCCATATTACTACCAATCATCGAACAATTGAAGAAGTATCATTTATCAATCACTCAGCAGGAAATCATCCAAAGGCATCTCAGCAGCAGGGAATCGCGAATCACCTTAGCAACTTCAATTGGCAATAAGCATTTCAAATAATATCATTGAATAAGCATCTTATTCCTCATTGCAAAACAGTCATAAAGAAATCAAAATAATTTAGTCTTCAAGCAGAATACAACCCAGATCAGATCAACACAGAATATCATTCATACCACCCTCACCCAGCAAGGAGCACAACACAGCAAATTACATATATCAATCGAAATATCAAAAAGGCAATCAGATATCCAGTCAAGCCTGCCATTGATAGTGATCATACTGTGATCAGACCCAGCAAAATAAACAAGGTATGATATATCTATTTCGATTCTTACTATGCACTTAGATATGTTTATCAGGGAATGAATAATTGTTTGATATTAAGTTGATCATTTCTGATGGCACCATGATAATATGTTTATGAAAATATAACTAAGGCATATTTATAGAAAAGCAATCTAAGTCTTAAGAATAAGTTTAGTAAAAAGATATGTTCATAAATGAATAACCAGCTCATATGAAGCAATAGCAATTATAATTGTTAATAAAGCAAATTTATGGAAAGCATTAGCATGAAGATAGTATAATCAAAAAGGGATCACGAGATAGAAAGAATAGTTACTAAGGCATAAGGTTGATAGGTTGGATGGAAGTTGGCCAACCATAGGTATTTGAAATGGCCCTTGTCTCACAACAAGTGGATTATGGCCTTACGGTAAAACCTAAGGAGGGCCTTGGGATAAAATCCAAGGAGTATATTAAGGCCTTAGGGTAAAACCTAAGGAGGATATTAGGCCTTGGGGTAAAAGCCAAGGAGGGCCTTAGGATAAAACCTAAGGATTATATTAGGGCTTGGGGTAAAGCCAAGGAGGACATTGGGGTAAAACCCAAGGAGTTTATTAAGGCTTTTGACTAAGTTGGTGAGTTATTCACCCTTGAGTCAAAGGAGTTAAATATTGGACCAATGGTGACTAATCAGCCTATTACATCCTAACTCATCATCCCTTATAAATGAAGATTATATGGCAAATGACAGATATGATGAACATGATATAATACATATTGATTATAATTATAAGGTTCTAACCCTAGTTGGAAAGTATAAGAAAATGAATTTGATATTTCTTATGAATATTATAATATAATTATTGTTATGAGAAAGAATTGAATACTAATGTTCTCTTTTACAAGTTGATTTTTAGAAACTTTTTATTTTTAGAAAATTTTGCCAACATCTGTATCTCAAAAAACCTAGAAAACCTAATTTGACGTCTATTTTTAGAAATTTTGACTTTTTGACTTTTTGACGAAAATTTTTCTAGACTCTTACAAAATGCCTTAATGAAGCAAAAAAATTGATTGGGTACAACAATTTTTTTATTTTGGAACCAAAGAACCACAAAAACACTTATCTCTTAATTTTGGGAAGACCTTGGCTGGCCACTGTAGTAGTATCAATTGATTGCAGAACAGGTGACATGGTCATATCCAATGGAATGAGAATGAAGATCTCCCTATACCCCCTAGCCAAACCATCTATCCAGTACTCAAGAAATGTTTGGGTTGATGAACCAACTACTAGAGAAAACAGTGCTTCCCTAGCCATGGTGACTATTACAGAGCACTTAAGGGAGTTAAAAGAGGAAATAGATTATGACGCCCCTAAAGACATAACTCACATTCTTATCAAAGGGGACACAATGGACCTTGCTCAAGATTTAAGGCATGAACTTTTGATTGCAGCCCACTGTACCCTTGCCAATGTTATACCCTGTGGAGAAACTTTCTACAGAGACCTTGCCACCTTCCATCTGTTGCTCCCACATTCTTGCCCCCTAAACACAATGAGTTTAGAATGTAGAGTAGGAACATCCATGGAACAAACTACAAAGCAAATCACAGTCTTACCCAGAAAAACACTTAACATTGGTACTCAATTGACAACAAAGCAGGAGGAAAAACTTCATCTTCTAGTATCCCATTCAAAAGCTTTCACTTGGGAATATAAGGACATGAGGGGCATACCTCCTGAGATTTACACTCACCACATATGCAAAAGATGTTTAGCCTGTCAAACAACCTCAGATTAAACCCTGCACTCAAATAAATTGTGAAAACTGAGATAAAAAAAACTGTTGCAAACCGGATTCAGATCTATCCTATCTCAAATAGCCAGTAGATGTCCCCGTTGGTAGTGCCCAAAAAGAATGGAAAGTGGAGAGCATGTATTGATTATAGAGAATTGAACAAGGCTACAAAGAAGGACTATTTCCCTTTGCCATTCATTGACCAAGTGTTAGACAACCTAGCAGGGAGGAAATACTTTTCATTCTTGGAGAATCTCTTCCCCTTCTTCTTTTTGTTCTATAATATGAGAATCTCACCCCTACTGAAAAAAATCTATTACATAAGTAAGAATCTCACCCCTACTGAAAAAAATTATACCACCACATAAAAAGAATTCCTGGCTATGATATATGCTATTAAAAAATTTAGGCATTATATCACAAGTTACAAATTTTTTGTACACACTGATCATGTAATAATCAAGTAATTAATGAACAAACTAGTTGTCAGTGCAAGTATTATTAGGTGGTTATTGTTATTATAGGAGTTTGACATTACCATTGTTGGCAATCCAGGGAAATTTAATCTGGCTACTGAATTTTTGTCTAGATTGCATACAGGAGGAGAAAATGCACCTATGGAGGATGGTTTACCAGATGGGCATTTATTTATTGTGTCAACAAGAGCCTCTTGGTTTTCTGATATAGCCAATCTCCTAGCTACAGGCTTGTTCTCCCCACAATTTACTTCAAAACAAAGGAAGAAGTTGGTTCAAAAGAAAACTTATCTTGTAAATGGTTAAATGGTCTATTGTTCAAATGTGGCTCTCTCTCTCTCTCTCTCTCTCTCTCTCAAAATCAAGAATTACACATTGTCACCCCTATGTGATATCATGCAACCATTAATTGC
This sequence comes from Cunninghamia lanceolata, assembly GCA_027924645.1. Taxonomy (NCBI): domain Eukaryota; kingdom Viridiplantae; phylum Streptophyta; class Pinopsida; order Cupressales; family Cupressaceae; genus Cunninghamia; species Cunninghamia lanceolata. The sequence goes on along the minus strand of BSBN01001051.1, from coordinate 458,317 downwards.
ATCATCACATCTTATACAACATTTCTTATATTGCTCTTATATGATGATGTTTGGCACATGGCTTAATGGTTTACACATATTTCCCCTTACTTGAGGGCAACATTGGGGCCATCTATACACCCACCATTGCTTGGTCCACATTAGAAAAATTATATGAATGATATCCAAGATCATTACATTGCTACACATGATCATTAGGACATATTACAACACTCTTCATGTATCTCCTAAAATTAAATGCACCATGCCATTGTGCACTCATTTTCAAGGTGGTCATACAACCACACTAGTTACTTCATGTGCATATGTTGTGGGGACCTAGCATCCATCAATTATTTGCCACTTCAATCACCACAACATCCAATCATCAACTATTTGCCACTTCTCAGCATTCACAACACGTTCCACAAACTTTTAGTGGCATGACCTAGTCCATCAAATTCAAATCTACCCTTCACACCCCAAGCCAACTCTTTTGCAAAAACAATCATCACCCCATCAACCCACATGCTAAACATTTCAAATTGACAACCACAATTATGTATTTAAGGACATCTCCTAGATCATTTGAAAGAATTGAAGAATCATGAGAAGGTATCACAAATAAATATTTGATCAAGAGCATTTAAAAGAAAGAACTTTGCATTTAGCCATTACACCAATTTTGCATTTGCATAGGGTGCTTGGCATTTATGCAAATCTTAGTTCTTTACCAGGGGCTTGACTATCATTGAGATGAGCTATGGACCTTTCTTTCGCCTTAAAGCATGGTTGTCTTTACCAAACGTACTAAAGACATGCATAGAAGCAAAGGCAAACAAGATTTTGAAGACTGCGAAGTTGCAAACGGAAGACTTGGTCACACCATCTAGACCAGATTGCACATTGGGACCTAGCCCACAACAACAGAACCCTTTGCACAGAGTCGCTGCCTCCAGACCACAAATCTGCACTCAGATTCTGTTTACAGATCTTCTGTTGCAACATGCCAACTAGTCAACAGAAACAGTTGACCCTCTACCAAGCCAAACAGATAAGCACCTAATCTTACTCCAATTACTACAGCCATTCTAGATCTAATTTGTATTTATAAGTTTTAATTATTTAAATAGATCTAAAATTAATGTAGGACATATATTGATGATAGAAATACAAAAAACAAATTTAGTTCATCTAATCTGCATAATTTCTATAATTACTAATTTACTAGCATACAAAACCTTGAGTGCAATAGCTTAAATCATTACATCAGATATAAAAACTCAGCATCATGAGGAAACCACCATCAATAGGACGCCTCTTGCATGGTAACAGCTTTAGAACTCAAGGTTTATACGGGAGAGGAGAAAAATTACAATTTTGGGATCCTGAGAAGAGTTATCATTGAGAAAAATAAAAAATAATACATATATCATATGAAGGATATTATTGTTAAAACTTTTTTCAAAGCATCCATCTGAATTTGTTGTTTTTTAAGTACTACCTTTAGATTCAAAATTTGTTTGTTTTTCTAACTACATAAAAATAATTTGTTAATAAAAAAGTTAAAAATAAGAAAACTAATAATCGGACAGATCTATCAAGAAAATTTAGATTCAGTAAGATACAGCCAAAGCTGGCAACCGTGCCACTAAACCTTGCTATATTAAGTGCCTTTTTTTCCAAAATACAAGGTTAAGACAACAAACTCATACAACTATGTTGAAGGAAAAAGCTTCCATCTATATCCATAAAATGAGATTAGTGAATCTACAAGTTTAATCAATAACCCTAAAACTCAGATACAACAGTTTTCACAAGGGTCGGAGTACTCCCAAGTTTGAGTTCATTCTTTTTGATGAGATTCTTCCAAAAGTTAAGTCTCCTCTTGTTCCTCAACCTGTCGAGTCATTTCTAGGGTGCAGGAATAAGTTGCAGTCAGCAAATACTGTCAATCTAATAAAATATAATTTTAGAGTGCCCCGTAGAAATGCTGTGAAATGTCATAAATTATCATATTTGTTTTCCACAACCAAACTTACAGTTTCCCTTCTTGCTAAAAGGATCACATTCTGCCCTCTTTCAACACTTCTAATTAAAAAGAACAATGCATTTATTTGGTATATTTATGTTGGTTCTTTCACAGAAAAACTACTACTGATGACATGTCCCATAAAGAAAGCCTAAATGTATATTCTATACAAGATATTTTAGAAAAGGACATACCACAGCCAATATGCCGAGGATTGGTTGAAGATATTCATCAATTCATAGGACCAATTGGGAAAAATCAACAAACTTCCCATTACAATGACCACAAAATTTAAACAGTTTACGCTCTAAAGACCAGGTGGTTTCAATATTGGAGCCACATTGTAAAGCTCCTCCATGTCTACTGAGAGACCTAAGATTGGTTTCACTAGTGTGGGTGATGAGCTTTGTTTCCTCCAAGTACTGTACCATGGTCCTCCACCCACTTCTGCAGCTGCCAAATCACTGGTTGCATTAAGAATGACCTACAAAAAGGACACATCATTAGATAAATGGCTTGAAGATGATAATGTCTCTAGCCTCTCTTTTATCTCAGAGAAAAAACCAGACACAATAGAAATGTTATTTGTTATATTCAAATTGAAATTAGTTATTAACACACAAAGATTTGCTAATATCTTTCTAATTTAAGCAGAATTATAACTTCCTGAATAACCATTGATTGTTGTGAAATATTTTAATTGTTATAGACTTACAGTATACTGCCCTAAAAATCTGCCTATACTGCCTTTACGCTTTTGTACTTACATTTAACATCTATGTTGCTATGAATTGCATTTTACCTACAAGTTCAATTTGTGGCAACTTTATTTAACATATGATCAGATTTACATTTTGCAAATAGGATAGCAAGCTTGTTTACCGCAATATGGTGTGTTTCACAGAATATGAAGTAAACAGAAATAAGTAGTAGTATAGTGCATCATACGAACATAACAGAGTTACTCAGAACGGACCATTGTATTCATCATTGATTCACAGGAAACATTACAATGTTCATGACAGCAACATACATATTTCATTATGACTCCAATGTCTGCATATCAACTATTGTCAAATCACCGATGTCTGACTACTATGCATTGACGACTTAAATACTCATAGCCAAGGTTGGTTGTGATGCCAACCATTGGTTCCGACTCCAAACTACTCGACCCGTCGGTTGGTACTGACAACTAATTACATCATTTGTTTACTTAAACTATTTTGCTGTCTACATCTATCCCCCCCTCAAAATTGGTCGTCATTTACATCAAAACAACAAAATTATGGCAAAAACTCAAAAACATCCTACTGAGAGTGGGGAGGTTGGAAGGACATCCCTAGATGTACTGAGGAGGTTGGGGTGGCTGATTGTTGTTGTGCCTGTAGCTTCCTTGCTTCCTCGATCCTTTGTCGCAGCTGGTGTTGAGCCACTAGCTCTCGCTCTCTTGTTGCCTTCACCATTGCTTGCACTCATTTCCCGTTAGACTTTCCCAGGTAATGGCTTCTATTCCTGTATCGGCACTTGGTTTTTTTGTTTTTTTTTTTTCTTCTCCTCCGATGCAATCTTCTGCCTGTAGGATGCAATCTTCTTTCCTCTGTCCATGTTTTCCTGACTGGATGTTTACCCTTTGCCCTCCAAGAGGAAAAAATAAAAAAATTTCTGTCCAACACTATAACTGAGTGCTCGGGGTCCGAGATGGCCTTTTATGAGGCTGAAGTGGTGGGTCCGTACGCCATACGGCCTAGTCGTATGTCGTACAGATTTTTTTTTTTTTGCCCAGGCCGTACGTCGTACGGCCTGCCTTTTTTTTTCCAGCATTTTTTTTTTCGTCTTTTCCATGTCAAACTGAATCTGATTTTGTCTATTTTATCCCGACGGGGTCCACGTTCGATCTGCAACTCCGACTGGAATTGTTGTCTTCGAAAAAAATAAACTATTTGACTTTTGAACATTATTTTTTCTCTGTTGATTGTCACCGATCGCCAAAACATTGCAAGTCGACGGAAATACTCTATAGTCCTTATTCCTTCTATATGGTCTCTTTCTCGCCGGTGCTTCCAATACTGGGTTCCCGTCGTTAGTTCCATCACTCCGATTCACCTTGCTTGCCAATGGCTCTTCATACCTAATCACCTTGTCTGGTTCAACTTTATGTGCAAGTGCATCATCTATCTTGGCATCATTCTCTGTATATTCTTTCTGTGCCTCTCTTGGTCGACTTGTCTATTCTTGGTCCACTATTTGCTCTGTTACTTCCGGCTGATTATTACCTTCCTCCCCTTTGTCACTCATTATTGGTTCCCTCTTGCCAAGTGGTCGAGTGTTTGTCAATCCATCAAGTGCTTCATTCGTGAACAATGTTTCACTCGTCGACCTAGAGTTGCCCAGACTTTTGCTCGTCGGCCTAGAGTTGCCCAGACTTTCACTCGTCGGCCGAGAGTTGCCGAGAGTTTCACAGTTGCCGAGTGTTTCACTCTTCGACCGAGTTTTGCCAAGAATTGCACTACCATGACTTGCATTGCTAGGACTTGCACTACGAGGACTTGCATTGTTCATCGGAGAGCTCTCACCAACTTCCTTGATGGAGATCATGTTACATTCCGGCTTGAAGAACTCATAGTCCTCCATCTGCCAATGGAAAAGCCCACTCATTGAATCAATTTCATCCTCAGAACATTCTTGTACTTTTAATACTCCTTCCTCGTCAGGTTCCATTGGTCCTCTGTCAACTGACTCCCCTCCGTCTAAATCGAAATCCGATGTTAGTTCCTCACTTATAGCCTGCGTTCTCAGATCTATGACAATCTTCTTACCTTTGTTCTCTATTGACAATGTGTTTCTTTTCCAGTTATGGTTGGCCACACTATTGACAATGTGTTTCTTTTCCAGTTATGGTTGGCCTTGGTGGCTATTAGCCACCCTCGGCCGAGTAATGCATCGTACGATGCATTTTGTGCTGTTATGACTACAAAGTTTAATCGAAAGAGTTGGGTGCCAATCTTCACTTTTTGAGCCATTAGCACTCCCAGTGCTTTAATTCCATGCCGGTCTGCTCCCAATAACTGAAAATTTTGTGGCCATAATGTAGGTTTTCCCAAGCACTTCCACGTATCTCCTGTCAACACATTCACTCCCGATCCACCGTCGATTATTGTGTTCGTAAGGTAACATCCACCGATTGCCATGTGTACGACGGTTGGATTCTTGTCATTGTTAATTGCCAACAGTCTCGGGTCGATGACTTGTTCTCCTTCCAGTGGTGGCTCCACTATGACATCTGCATCCTTTGTTTGCCCATTTGGGTTTCCTTCCATCGCCTTCAAGATTGCCATCCTCAATTGCGGCATGCTCTATAGAAGATCTGCTATCTTGACCGATACAGTGGTTTGTAACACCTGATTCACGATACTCTTGTCTGACTCTGGTTGTACGGTAGCTGTTCTTCTGTTCTTTCCTTCCATTTCCATTGCCATCTCTACTTCTTTCCTAGCCTCCCGAAGTCTCTCCTTCTCGGTTCGGGGATCTGGATACATTGTTTTTTTCCATTGTGCTTGGGTGACCACCAGGATCTCTTCATCCTTCTCCTTGAAACTGATTAGGTTCACCCCTTTTTGCTTCGGGCAATCTTTTTCTTCGTGATCTCCAGGCCCACACCACTTGCATAATGCATTTATTGTGTTCTGATTGTTGTTCGGGCATTCTCTTGCAAAGTGTCCCCACTCGTTGCATTACCGGCACTGTATCATAGGTCACCCCTTGCTGTCGTACTGCAATCTGTTTCTGGGGCTGTTATTATGAATCCTTCTGTTATTCTGGTACCCTCCAGGGGATGCATTCGGACTATTCTGAGGCTTCGGGAGTGTCGTCGGTGGAGTTGACGATTCTCCTTGTGTAAAAAGCACCTAGGTACTTCTTGCTTTTAGGTTAAATGGGCATTCCTTGATTGAATGTCCCATTACCTGGCAGATATCACAGAACAACTTTCTTGGACAGTTTGCTTTTACGTGACCTTCCCCATTGCACTTCGTACACCATAATTCTCGGCCTTCCTTAGTTGTCTCTTTATCAGTCTTCAGTTCTTTCATCATGCGGATCATGTCTCTCCTTAGTGCCTGAATGGTTTTTGACTTGCCCTCACTGCTGTCATCACCCGTACTCTCATCATCCTTAGTCCTTCTCTTACTCCGGGAAGATGTTTTGTTCTCACTTTCTATATCCATTGCCCGATTGTACACTTCCGCGTACGATGATGGTGGTACGACTTTCATCTTTTTCCTTAACGACGAGACTAACCCTTCAATGAACCATCTCTTTTTCAATCCATCGGCTGGCTAAGTTTCTAGTTTTCCGAGTAGTTCTTTGAGCCTTCTATTATATGCCCTTACATTTTCATTCTTCCCTTGTCTGGTGTTGTAGATTTCTGCTCCAATCTCATTGTCATCTCTTAGAAGTTTAAACTCATTCTCGAAGGCTTTCCTCAATTCATCCCATGAGGTTTTCTGTGCTACCTCTAAGTCTGTATACCAATCAATAGCAATACCTCTTAGTGTCACTGGGAACGCTTTTACCCAGTAGTCTTCGTCTTCTTGTCCATTTGCCACCCATATGGTTTCACAAGTTTTGCAGTGCCGAACAGGATCCTCTGACCCGTTCCCCATGAATTTCAGCAACTTCTGCCTTACACTCGCCAATGGAGTCACCATCTTTTTCGCGGGGTACCCTCTCTGTGTCTTTGACCCGATTGGACTGGTTCTACCGTGTCATTCCGGTGTCCTCCCGACACTGTCGGCCACGTACGGTTCCTTCCCACGTCCGTTCCCGGCGTCCTCTACACTTCGAGTCACCTCTGGTTCTTTTTGGTTCTCCCTCTGCATAGGGGTCTTGGGCCTAGGTCCTCTTATCCTCGGCCTTTCGTCTGAAATGGACAATGCCACAATACGACGTATATTGTCCTCTAGTTCTTCTGTCAGTTTCTTCCCATTTTCTTTTTCTCTATTTGTTATTGGTGTTCTAAAATTCTGTTCATCAACCCCTTGGTTACTTCTTCATGTCGTTCATTTTCTTTTTCAATAATTTGTTTTAATCTTTTTCTGCGTTCCTCTTGTTCCCTTAGTCTTAGTGATCTTCTCACTATTTCTTTCGGTGTTTCTTGCCTAACTGGTATTTTATTCTTGTCCTTATTAAGCTGTATGGGCATTAATTATGATTACCCTTATCAGTTGTACGGCGTGTCACGGCAATTGGCGTCGCGTTCCTCCTCTTGTTTCAGACGTTCCTCATACCTCCTAAGTATTTGTTGCCGTCGCAATTCCCTCTCTCTTTCTTCTTTAAGGTCTTGGAAGGTTATCAAGTTCCTTGCTAGAAGTTGAGGAATGTGGTTCAAAAGGTTGTCCACTTCGCTATTGACACACAGGTTTTCTGAAATAACCTCCTCTGGAACCTCTCTGCGGATGGATTTGTCTCACGTATTGTCCGACTAATAACAACCACAGTTTTACCAATTCCTGCATTACTTCATCTTCTCGGCTTCTTAGTTCATTCTCTTCTCTGTCGCTTCCCTCGCGTTCTTTTTGGATTTCTTGTACTATTTCTTCTACATGCCTTCTATTTTGTACTTCCTCGTCGGTGTGGGTCGGTTGCCCCATTATGCTGCCATCTCCATCGTGTTTTTCTCGACCCTGGTTCCACCCGATGGTTTGCTTGTTTCTGACGATGTCACTTGCCCGATGGTTTTCGACGACTCAACTTGTCATCGACAGCCAACTTGTCATCCGATGGCCTCGGACAACTCAACTTGTCATCGACTTGTCACCCTCGACCCGTTTTCGAACTGGCGACGGCGCCAAATGTTTACCGCAATATGGTGTGTTTCACAGAATATGAAGTAAACAGAAATAAGTAGTAGTCTAGTGCATCATACGAACATAACAGAATTACTCAGAACGGACCATTGTATTCATCATTGATTCATAGGAAACATTACAATGTTCATGACAGCAACATACATATTTCATTATGACTCCAATGTCTGCATATCAACTATTGTCAAATCACCGATGTCTGACTACTATGCATTGACGACTTAAATACTCATAGCCAAGGTTGGTTGTGATGCCAACCATCGGTACCAACTCCAAACTACCCGACCCGTCGGTTGGTACCGACAACTAATTACGTCATTTGTTTACTTAAACTATTTTGCTGTCTACAAAGCTAAGTGGGCTTGATCTTGGGGGGGAACTCCATGGGTAAGCATGCTTGAGTCAGAGTAGTACTAGGATGGTTGACCTCCCAAGAAGTCCCAATGCTTCACCCTTATGAGCATCACCTAGATGCAATGAGTGCTAAATGGACCATTCATGCTCATGAGAGATGGGTTCTTGTGAACCACTATTCATGGAAGATGGGTCAATAAGATTGACTCAAAACAACGTAGTTGAATCCCAACAAAACATCATATAATATGATTGGAATCTTGAACAAAAGGGAAATGAGGAATTACAAAGAGTGAAATAAATTTAACCTATGAATGCAAAATACTACTTAAAGATGTCTAGTCAGAGTGTACTTTGTCCCCTCTTTTACACTGTATTTCACCTTTTAGATTTAAATAAATAGAGAGCAGGTCAGAAAAGGACCTACACACACCTTGCCTCGTTGACGATCTCTGGTAAGCTCCCATATCTGTAATTTAAGATCACCATAACAGGTATCCTTACAGAATGGCACAAAACCAGCCTCATTTGTTGGAGCTTGCAAAATTGTGCCAGTTGATTGTGTAGTCACTTCTAGCTCAACCTGCAACACATTACAGTAAGTAATGCCTTGGGGGATGAGCAGACCAGAATGGAAAAAATATCATTGTCCCAGAAATACCATAAACATACCTCACCTCATAGAAATCATTTTGAGCAGTCATGCACCAGCAACCCCACGGGGAAATTTCCCACTCAACAACACCATTCCATGGCACAAATTCATAGAACTTCCCATCATAGTGAACACCCACCTGATTAATTTTGCTACGACATTAGTAGTGCTTTAACAAACTTGGCCAAGAAGACCAGTAGTGACATATAAAGATCATAAAAAGGAATTAGTTGATTGCAATTGAAAAGCTTAAGAACACAAATAAGAAGAAACACAGAATTGTCTCTAAAATTGTGTGATAGATTCCACCCAAGAAAGTAAGATACCTAAGCAAATGTCAGAAAGTTTCATTGAACATTTAATACCCATTGAAAGATATCAATTACTCATAATCCAAAATGTTTTGACTTTGACATTTTGTTTGTACTAACAATTAAACTTCTCTAACTGTGGTCTGAAGATAGGTCAACGTTCAAACCTTCATATTATTGTCAATTCATCTTGGATAATTTTTTCTATGCACTTTCATCTCTTAGGGATCTTTTGAAGCACTTTGGTTCTACTCTTCCTCATCTATGCTGTTCTCTTCCAAACTCTGCTGTCTTCCAGGCCTTGGACATGACTCTGGGCTTGGTTTTTGTACACATTCTCACTCTCACTTTAAAGTTTATAGAAATTGACTTCAAAAAATCATCTTGGATAAAATGTAAATTGCTACTAAAAGAAACAAAAGAAAAAATAAAACCTAAAAGGAGTACAATTAAGGTAAAAAGTTAAAGTACAAAAAATAGAAGTAACAATATCATGAATTGCCAAAACAATTTAAAAATATTAAATGCGTAAAAAAGTATCTATAGCATATTTGAACCAAGAGATGCATATCTATCAAATACAAAAATCCATAATAAATAGGTGTTAAAAGTAGGGAATGAACTTATGAAGAGCATCGTTGTGATGTTTCATTTATTGAAACTACTGTCATACAGAAGTCACACAGCAAAAAATCTACAAACAGATTGATTATAACTGTGATGTTGAGTAAAGTGCCCACGTTTGGATCCACATATGAAATTGTAAAGATAGGCAAAAAGGTTGGAGTGGAAACACATGTCCATTGTCTGCTATTATAAAAAAGTATTGTAAATATTAGGTGTGAACAATGCATAAATGATACGTATAATGCTGGGAAAGACACCAGCTATGGTTGATGGGTCAGCAAAACTGCAATTTTCCTGAAAGGAGAACTTGCAGTAGATCATAGGGTTGACAAAGTTTATTTACCATGTCTGGTATTACCCAGTAACACTAAAGGCACTAAAAACCTTACATAGCAATAAACAAACCAGCAAATACAAATTTACCACAACCAAGCAGATGGAAAGTAAGAACAGCAGAACCAGCATATCCAGCACATGACAGCACACAGTCACTTGAGACTGCTCTTCCCCATTTCCATCCCAGTTACTGGGACCTGTTCTTCCTTCACTGAAGCCACTGCTCCCCATGCACATTCTGTGCCCTTGGTGGTGCTTGAGGGATCAAAGTGGCCATCTTTGCTTCACCAACAGTGCCATTAGTGGGAGTTACATCTCCGGCAGCCAAGTTTGGATCAAGAAATGGCGACAAACAAAAGGCCCCATTGCAACTAACTGGGCTGGCTGCAGGTGCAGGAGGTATCACAGTGTGAGATCCTTCAAAAGATATCCCAGAGTGAAGTTTAAGATGGAGTGCTGTTATATTTGGTTGAAGCCAACAAATATCGAGGGTGACACAAAGCCATGATATCAGAATGGTGAAGTTATTATTCTATTCAACCATGTTCTATAGCAGCATGAGCACACCATTATAAATGAAGTTGAACTAGGTACAACTGTACATGCAGTCAAAATAGTAGAGAATCCCCCAATTTATCAAAATTTTTGTTTTAAAACTTTTTTATACAGAAAATATATAAAATAAAGGAATAAATAAAAAGATTTTTAAAAACATTGCAAAGACAATAATGAAACAACCCTGTCGTAAAGGTTGCCTCGAGCTTCATTTAATATTTATAGTTCAAAATCCTCCATAAACAAGATGCTAATACTGCTGTCTTGAGCACATCAGATCCCACAACGAATCTCTGACTTTACATAAAATAATTCAAGGTTAAAACACCAGATTTAGTTAATACCCGATTTAACTAAGTTCAAATAGGCATGAAATAAGCTCAGATGAAAATATAATTCACACAAGATCAGTTACCCATCCCTAATCTCTTCAGTAAGAGATCAGGTTAAAGAAAGTTCAGTTCACAGTCCTTTATTTTGGGAATTTGCTAGTGATCCCTGTACCATCACATGATAGGGCTAGACCAACCAGGTCCAATATGCTTTCCACTAAGACAGTTTATATTTAAAATTAGAGCTCTCCAAAACATACCTCCTTGGTCGGAATCTCTTTAACATAACTCCAAATTATACCTACATAATCCTGATTCCTAATTACTAGACCAAATGCATCCAAATTATTTCTGACAGACAATTTAAATACCTAGAGACTTAAACCCTTCAAACTTATGAATTTGAATCAAGCATATTTCTTTGTATTGAAGAAATCCTTTGAATAGGTAGCACTTCGTACTTGTTGAACATGATCTTCTATGTCTGCTATTTTTATTATTCCAGGGTTGTTTATTGAACTGTTTTTGATGCATACGATCCCTTTATGTTTATCTCTATTGACTGGTTATTATCTATTTCCTGTTGGTAGGTTAAGAGATTGTCTACCTTTGTAAGTCCTCCTAAACTGCTAGAAATTTTCTTATTATGGAATCTAGGTCCTTTCAAGAAACCTAGGTCGACCTCTTGCTCAGGACATTTGCATGGCATTGTCCCAGAGAAGGTTTATCAAATCTTTCCAAACAGTGATAATTTCCCGACATCTGGTGCAAAACTCAAGCCTCATAGTCTGGAGAAATGGATGAAATGCACTGTTATATCTTCTATGATGTTTGCCTCGTCATGGTTTAACCTATAACATTAATGCATCCCCTCTATGAAAACCATGAGAAAGGAAGAATTTGCTCTCAAACATTTTTTCTTTCCTTATTTTGTTTCAAAAAACTGCATGCAATTTTCCAATACAAAAACATGATGAGGTAGAATAGGTGAAATAACAGCCATTATCACACCCTCAACTAAACGTGCAACCTATCAGATTTCACTCCTGTATTTAGAAAATTAAAAATCTTTCCAGAATACATTCATACTGGCCACACTATCATAGCCAGATCTCCTTGAAGGATCAAAACTTCCCCCCAAATGAAGCTTATCTGATTCTTCATGAAAAGTTGCCACGAACCAGTGTTACCATAGGAAAGAGATGCTGCATAGTCAAATAGCAGACCCAAATAAACCTACCACATTGCTGTAACATCTATGTGTCTCCAAACACTACCCCTTCTAATTTGAAGGACCAACATAAAAGAGTGCATTTTTTACATCTGATTCTAAAACAATCTTGCAAGCTGACAATTGTGAGGAACATGTTATACATAATACAGATTCTGCTTTTTGACATATCTCACAAGCTTCATTGGTGAATCCAAACGTAATCAATTTTTCCTTTTAAGACAAGCTCAGGAACTGCAAGAGACTAGAGAACAATGTGCAATACTATAAGTTCACAAAAATGACCAATCTAGTGCATATTGTACAAGAATACTAAACAAAGGAGAAGAAAAAATTCTTGCATATGGTAATTTAAAGAGGTTAGCATGCTTGTTAGAAACCTTGGTAACATGTATCAACAACCATCACTGCTGGGAATCTTATTCCAATTAGTTTGCTTTGGAATCTCTGAATAATCTTCTAATGAAAATGATGTAGATCGTTGAAATAATAATATTTTTTATAGCCGACTTGTTATTTTTTGTCAGCATTAGGTTGTGATGTAATTTTTTATGTTCGGTTGTTGACAGTTGTATAACCAATAAATGTATGCATTGTCATTTAAAAAACAAGTCTGTGTCAAAGAAGGTATGCTGATTTTGGGCCTCTCTGTACCAAACAGTTCTAAAGACACTACCTATATGAGAACATTTGATCATCTGGTATTTATTGTATTAATTGTTATTACTGTTATTATTTATATTGCTGCAATCTAATAGTGTAGAATCAGTAGCAAACATTTTGGAGCTGTTGCCTTTGTAAACTTTGGTCATCAAGAAGTGGTTTAAAGGAAACATCAGTCAATACCTATTGACAAACAAATGCTACATTGGTACAAAGAAAGGAGTCGTCGTGAGGAAGAAGAAAGATCAAAGGATTGATGCTGAACCCTGAGGAATTACATGTCATTGATTCCAAACAAAGGCACAAAAAAGAAACAATGCAGCGAGGAGTGGACCAAACTATCCAACAGTCTATCCAGTTACTAGAACAGCATGAAAGAAGAGATGGGCTGCAAGAGGCTGCCTCAAATAGGAAGTCAAGGATGTGAGTACGGAACATTAGCAGAAGCCAAAGTGTGAGTAGGAGCCGAAGCCAAAGCTGAAACCAAGGGTTCAGCCAGTACCCTATGCCACCTACAAGTGTAGAGTGGGTCGAAATCGTGTGGAAATTGCCTCTTCCAAAGGAACTGTATATCTTACAGATCAATTAAGACTTGCAAGCCCAATAGAGTCTATGGACTCCATAGAAGACAAGTCGGAACCTCTTCATTTAGAGGGAATTCTTAACTCTGAAAAATAATTGAACATCTATGTACCTTGAGGACGTGTTCCGTATGTTTTTAGACCTGTTTCCTATAGGGGATGTTTCTGGGATGTGGAGATGGGTCAGAAATGTCCCCCAGCCATCCTCGACCATCAAAAAATTTCTGAAGCATTTCTGAAATGCCTACTTTTTTCAAGTACGGTAGGGTATAGCAAGGGACAGCTAGCCATCTTTGAGACAGACCGGATGTCCCTTGACTGTCCCAAGGACAGCTAGCTGTCCCCTATAGCCCAGTCAACATTATTTTTTTATTTTTTTTAAAACACAAAAATAAAATAAAAGGATGGGGCCTCCCTCTTTTACACCAACTCTAAACCTAAAAAAGGCGCATTAACAACTAAAAACCAAAAACAAACTCATGATGGGGATCCCACAAGGACTACCCCACCCCTTTACACCTATGTTCCCCAAGGACATGTCCCAGGCTGTTTTGAACATTTTTTTGTACCAAAGACGTTCTAGGAATGCAGGGACGCTTTTAATAAATGCCAAAACATCCCAAATACGCGGGTACTGCACAGGGACGCGAGTACTACACAGCGATAGCTAGCCATCTGTAATATCTGCATGTCCCCTTTTCCGGCATGAATCAAGTGATTGAATATGGATTAGCCTACTCATCATTCCCGGAGGCTAATACCAAACTTGAGGGAATGAACCTGGTTTTTGACTAACTGAATGAGTTGTTTTGCAGGTACAAAGTTAAAAACTATCAACTTGTGACAAAACTGGCAAAATTGGCAAGTCTGGAAGCCAAGTAAGCAGGAACTTGACTCCTAAAGCCAGGGCACATCTTCTATTTGTTTGGTGCCAAATGTGCGCACAAGGATGTGGAGTCTTGAATCAGGGTTTGGAAGTGAAAAATGTTAAGAGCAACACCATTTGAGCATGCTCCACACCTAACAAGGGAATTTGAAGTCCAGAAGTCACCCAAGATAGGTTAGGCGCACTTTCTCTCTCCTCCAACCTCAAAATGGCACCTAGCATAGAAACATCGTGTTATGAGGCACATCTATCATACCAAACAAGGCGCCTTGGTAGGAAAGGATTGATTGGTTCCCAAGATGATTTTGACTAAGTGAATTGAGCAATTGTTTTAGGCGCCCTTGGGCCTCTATGCAACCTCAAAAGAGCACCTAACTTGTGAAGGCAGAATTCAATGATATCAAGAGTGTTGGACCTCCAGTTGAGCATCCGAGAGTATCAAATAGAGTTTGGAGATCATAAATTTGCCTAAGTAAACCTAGGCGCTAGTTGGCACTCCTACCCCATCAAATATGCGCCTAAGGATCAAGGCGCCATTTCTTGATCAAGCAATCCACAACGGGCGCCTAGGCGCTAGATCATGCCTCTGGAACCCTAGAATTGCGCCTTAGCAAGGAAGTGATTTGGAAGGCTAAATTGATCATCAAAAGATTAAAGATTGTTCCAAAGATCATCTACTCAGTTGAAATCATCATCTTTGACAAGAGTAATGTTAAGAGAGTGAGGCGCACTTTTCCTCATCTCCAACCTCACATTTGCGCCTTCACCAAAACATGTCCAATTCAACATTAAATCTTGATACCTTGGTGCGAGTTGATGTTTCAATCTCCAATAGACTTCAAACATGGTTAACTTTGCTAGAGAATGGCTAGATGAGTCTAGGCACATTTCTCAGTCTGAATAGCCTAGTTTTGGCGCCTTGCAAAGGATCATGTAAACTTGCATTTGAGATTAAGTATTTGAAGGAGGCATGTTAGAGTGTTTCCCATTGATTGAAACAATTAAGGTCAACAAGTATGAAGCCTAGAACACTAGGCGCACTTTTGAGTCTCTGTAAACCCCAATTGGCGCTTAATCATAGCAAGGCACAACTTCATGAAGAAATCATCCCAATTTGGCGCCTAATCATTGAGATGACTTCAAACAACGTTGGGGAACCATCACTGAACATTTTAGGTGATTTCATGCATATTGAAGCCACTGGATATGCTAGGTGCATATCTACCCTCTGACAACCTAGTTTGAGCGCCTAGTTTTGAGAGACATCCAATTGGGATGTTGGGCGCACTTCTTCACCTGTCGAGTATCATTCTGGCGCCCTGGTTTGGATGAGCACATTGCAAGTATCTGATCTCCTATTAGTCCAAGTGGTTGGCATTGGGATCCATTCCGACTCATTGGACAAGGTTGCCAACTCAGAGGGAGTCATCAAATGGAATATGCCATCAGAACATGCTCTTGGGAAGTGTGCCTTGGTTCCTTCTTTGCATTGAAAAGCATGCCTTTATTGCCTTTGAGGAGGAGCACTATAAAGGAGGAGAGCACCTTCATTTTGTCATCTTATCTTTTGGCGAATTTTCTCTCTGCAAAGCTTTATGCTTGTGTTCTTGAGGCCTGCGAGTTTCAAGTAGTTGGGGTGATGCTCCCTCAACAGTGATAAGGTAATGTTCCCTTGTCAAGTTGTGAGGTGTTAACATACAGTTGACATCGTTGTGTTCAAGAGAAGTTATTCATGTGTGAAGTCATTGTATACATTTAGGCTTCAAGGCCTTTCTTTGTAATCAATTGAATAAGATGGTATATTCATGCCATTGAGGGCATCATCTATTGTAATAAGACAATTGTATTGATTTGAATCAAGTAATAATACAAGAGCCCAACTTCAAGTTGATTCATGCAAGTTGTCATTGTTAACTTTCATGAATGACGCTAAGTAGATTGAGTAATTGAAGAGTTAAGTGCAAGTAAATTTGTCTAAGTAAGAAAAATTTTAGTTAAGTGTAGTTGGTTATCTTACAATATCCCTGATGGATATTGACTAAATTAACTATGCAAGATTGAGCTCTGATACCACTGTAAAATCCCCTTCTCAATTGAATCAAAATTCTTTCCCTTTTCAAACACAATTATACCTTGCCAATGCACAAAACAAGTACTAAAAACCATATAGAACAAGTATATGAGGTCAAAAGAGGATTTTATTGTTGTCAATGATCACATAACTAATTAATATGCTTGCTGGTTACTGTATCTCAGTCACAAATCAGAATGTCTCAACTCCTAAATTTTTATTTGAATGATGTAGAATAAAGCCAATATGACCTCCAATGAGTGCCAAACTACAACATCAATGAAATGATACAATAAGAACATAAATGTATATCTGATCTGACTTTACTGTAGACTGTAGATGACTGTCATGAGTGACTGCGAAAGTCTGATATAAAACAGAGAGCAAAGAGCATAACAAAACAACTCCTCTAGGGCAGTGATAGATATGAAATTGATTCCCAAAGGCTGTTAGCTCTTCACGAAGGTCTCCAGTGACTCCAAATGCATCAAATACACAACTGGAAATGCAACTGTATGCTGGACAGCAAGCTGGACATGTTAGTATGATCCTCAAAATGCCTCCAAAATGCCACCCAAAACCAAATATGTCTTCTATGTGAAATCGATAGGAATGATGAAGCCAAATATGAAGACAATGAAGCTTATGAAGTCCTCCAATGCTCAGATCTGCCAAGTTGATATCCTCCAAAGATCCCTTGGAAGCCAAATTAACTCTTTAAACCCTTGAATGCAAATATGAAACTCCTTCAACTCCTCACAAAATCAAGAGATCTGATGATGTCCAATGGTGAATTAGAGATATGTCTGCTGCTCCAACTATCCAATCTGCTACAGATCGGCCTGCAATAGATGATGTTGATGATGCAATCAGTCCAATCTATGAAATCACTGCCAATGCAAATCAGATCCAAGTGGTAGTCGCTGCCCAGAAATTGCTGCGAACTCCTTTATGATGACTGTATGGCTGTATGTAATAAGTTCGCTGTCACAGTGTAATGGTGCATTCAATATGTGTGACGATTTCCTTATGAACCAGCGTACCAATGATAAGGATATTTCACAAAGAAATCTTCCGTCCTCAGCTCAGACCTGCAATTGATGATGATTCAATGATACCCAGCAACCTTCAAATTTTCAAACAAGATCTTCAATGAAACCAATCAATACTAGAATGATCAATCTATGAAGCTTGAACAAGTCTCCAATAAGCTCTATGATGAATATTGATTGCATCCACCTCTCAAAACGGGAATGGGGCCATCACCAAACCATAGTTATCAAGGGATCATCACCTTGATTGGACTGAAATTTGCCTTCAGCCAAGAGATAAACTCAGTATGCAAAAACCAAGTCAAAAACATGATTTCAAATGACTCCTCGCTGCTCCTTATAAAGCCCTCACTCCAGAAAATTTTTGTGTACACAATCACTTATTAAATGACGGTTTTTGTGTACACAATCACTTAACTTTATTTAATGATTGTTTTTGTGTACACAATCACTTAACTTTATTAAATGATTGTTTTTGTCTACACAATAACACTTTATTTTATAAAGTGTTTTAAATTGACTCAAGTAACTTAATAAAATATTAATTTTATAAAGCAATTAAAAATACTTTATAAAATTAATTTACAATTAGAACCTTTTTAAGTTACTTGCAAAATAGGGACATTACACCATCCCCACACGGTAAAGCTTAACTTTTTTAAAAAAGCCTAGAATGAATAAAAAAATATTTTCTTGTCTTCTTTTGTGGGAACCCAAATCACTCAACTCTAAATGACTAAAAGAAGCCTCTGTTTTCCATTCCAAATCATTTTTACATGCCAAAAAAAATTGCAGCAGAGTTGGAGTAAAAAAAACCATTTTGTTCAAGGTTTGAAGGTGTAGCTGGAAATAAACAAACTAAGGCAGCATTAGTGAGCAGTGAGCAGTGAGATTGCAAAACTAGTAGAAGAGGTAAGTGTATCTTTCCTCCTTTTTTTTCTGATTTTTTTTCAAAGTTCTAATGAAGAATTTTATTTTATTTTTTTCTATTTCTATTTTCAGTTTGCACTTGCATTCTTTTTTCACAAAACATGGGCGGCAGCAGTGACAGTAGTGAACATGAAATGGAAGAAAGAAATGTAAGAGCTTCATTCTCAAGGTGTGGGAGTGCTATGGGTGAACGAGAACAACCATATTACCCGTTTGAGTGCCCTTCCACCATCTTAAAACCTTATGCAAAGGGCCATTTCAAACCCTATAAACCTCTTCCCCAATTTGTGAAAGCCCTAGACAAAAACAAAAAAAAATTCAAGGGCCAGAGTAGAGTGTGATTGTGTCATATTTGTAGTCAACATACAATGCCTTCATTATGTTTACATAATATGGTTGTATCCGACTATGTATTAATTGTTTGTTGGCTTTCAAGTAGTTATAGGAGTTAGTTTGTTCGGGTCCTTTAAATAGTCCTTTCGTAGTTAGTGAAAGCAGTCTAATCCTTGGCTAACCATCTCTAGTCTACTTCTATAATAACTTCATTTGTGAATAAAGATATACTTTTACTCTTCTATCTAGTATGTATTGTTATTTTTGTCATTAATCCAAGTATTAATTTTATCAGATAGAAGAGTAAACATTTGGCATCATTGCCTTACAAAAATTGGGTCCAACATAAGATATCCATGCCCTTAGACCCCAATAAAGATGGGAAGAGACCACAACGTGGTCAAGATCAAGAGATCAAACAATCTCTAAGGTTGGTAGAGCAAAGAGCACAAAGAAGAAGACTTAGAGAGGTCGCTAAAGAGATTCCAGTAGTGCAAATCCGAAGCCAATGCTCGTCCCAGAGAAAAAGTCGGAGCATGAGTTGAAGTCGTAGTAGAGAAAACAAATATCAAAACACTTCCGCTACAAAGAATCACACAAAGAGTGGGAGGAAATAACAAGGCACCTTCCATTACCAAACGAAGCATGGGTGGACCTTTCAGATCAAGTTGGAAAGTGAATACAACCTCCTCTAGATGAGGGAAGTTGGGAGACAAAGTCTAAAGGTTCCTTCACGGACAGAGAAACAAAAGCGTGTGACAGCGGAGTCTCTCAATCCAATGTGACGAGTTTCGGTAACTAGTATCAACTGGGATTAGCCTGAGCCTAATGCAGAGTGGGAGCCTGATCCACGGATCAATGGTTCTCTATTTTCCATTGTATCTAACTTACAAGTACAGAGTACAACATATTTAATTTTTAAATACAAAAAAAAACCTAAATTGAAATTCGACATAAATTATTAGAAATCAGCATAAAATAGTATAAATCAAAATAAATTAGTATAAATCAGCATAAATTCAGTATAACCTAGTGATTTTATTTCAAAATACGAGTATAAATCAGCAAAATAATTCATTTATAGAAAAAAAAATAGTGATATCATCAAAAAATCGATATAAATGAACAAAAAATTGCTCATAAATCCAATTTTTTGCAAATAAAATTGTAAATACTACTAAATAGTATGAAATTATGAATTCTTTACAATCTACATGCTGGATTTTACCAGCTAAAACGAATTTAAATGCTTGGAAAAAAAATTACTAAACTGCCTTTGAATTTCTTCAAATCTGCCCTTCAAATTTGCCTAAAAATCCTTGCAATTAGCTCAACTGTATGCAAGAATGTTGTGTGAGGAGGTGTGAGAGGTGTGTTTGCAGGCAAAAAAGAGTGCAGATTTGGGGTGTTTTTTCCTCGTCCCAGACGCGTTTGGCAAGTTTTTCTCACGGACTTGGCAAGTCTTCAAAGAAAACTCACCAAAAACTCGGGGAGTAAACTAGATAAACTCACCGAAAAAAACGGCAAATTTTCAACCAAGTAATTCGCCAGGTTGAAAAATAGGCGAGTACTCACCGAGTCTGCCATCTATGATTGTGACTATTGTCATTTAAAAAATAAGTCTATGTCAGGGAAAATATGTTGATTTTGGGCATCCCTATACCAAACAATTGTAAAGACACTACTTATATAAGAACATCTGATTATCTAGTATTTATTGTGTTCATTGTTATTACCGTTATATGTTGATTGTGTTCATTGTTATTATTGCTGCAATCTGGTAGTGTGGAATCAGTAGCAAACAAATGATACTCCAAAACCATTTCATGTACTTTTCTTTACAAACACTACCTGGAATTCTCAAGCATGTCTTATATAATTCCATCTTATCATTAATACCTAGTGTTCCATTCTAGGAAAACGTACCACATTAAGGCACTATAACCAACATGCAAAGAATATCAGTTTGACCACCTGTGTTGCACTTGTAAGTTGTATAAAATAGAATAGATCAATGAAACTAATACTTTGTTTGGCATACCACATAGCCGATATATTATCATTATCTTAGACCCAATAAATTAGGGACAAAGGTATACAATAACTACCACAAAAGGTAAAAAAGAAATGCCTAGAGGATAAACATCTCATCCCTTTATTTACTTGGAAGCACGCATGATCAAATATTGAAAAGTATTTTTTATAATAATTTATTCATCATCACATGTTGCTTATAAAAACTGTATGAAATGGAACAAAAGGAAAGCTTTGAACGGCATTATACCAGAAAATGTTAAATGATAATACTTTGAGGCACTAATATCAGATAATCATTTACCATGGCAACCTCCTCATATGTATTTGCAAAGCCTGGAAGTAATCTTCTTCCACCACCTGCAGTCAGGGCAACCTCTCCAACAGCACCCTCAAATACATTGCATTGAACCTGAACCATGATTTATTGAAATTGGAATTTTCAACTTTAGTTACAGATGCAATTAAAATGTTAGTCTTCTAATAGTTATTGATAAAAAGACCTCCAGATACTAAAATCAAAGTATTATAAAAAACAATATAGGATTGCAAAGTCCATCAAGAATTCCTAATGCGCTTGCAAAATAAGATAATGGGAACAAACATTATCTACATATTTTTCCAATGTTATCATGGGTGGAACAACTCAGCATTGGAGAGAAGCACAATAATAGGTATAAGTTGTCTTAAACAAAATAACAAGTATCATGTTATCAAATCAATTCCTTCATGATCTTTGAAATGCAGTTCAAGGTTCCTATGTCAAGTTTAAGCCTAGTTCAAGCTGGACAAATAATATGACCTCAAAAGTTGTTAACTTTTTATAGCGAAGGTTCTCTCTCATACTCACTTGGACTTCCTCAGATCAACAAATAATCATCCCAAAGCCATATCCAACAATCATAGCATCCTATAGCAATCTGACAAGATTTTAAATTAGCAGACTTTCTATCTAAGTTCTCCCGAACTCCCTTTGTCCAAAGACAAGATTTACTATGAATTCATATATTATAAAACATTATAATTAGAAAGGGGCTTATGGAAATTTCCCAGATATAGTTAGTTATGAACTTGAAGCAGTTATAGAGCATGTTGCATGCAAACATGTTATTCTACTTGGAGCAATGTATGGAATTGTCCTTCTTGTTCCTGTAGGGTAAGAATTTACAGCAAACAGAAAATGCCAGTACCAAAAAAAAATGTTCAAGGATTATCAATTTATCTGAACACAGTTGCATTCCATTTCCTCGGCATTGACACAGCAAACTGAAAGTGTAGATGAAATTCAATTACTCACTTTTAAAATGAGATAAACCCAGGAAATTATATAACTCTGAAATACAGGGAAAAAATAACTGTTGTTTCATTCCAAATTGTTGTACCCCTGGAAAAAACTTCAGAAAAATGAAAAGATGTCAAATTCTGATTTCTGGGCTGACCTGATTTTTACAATAAGGGCTGACTTGCATTGAAAGCAATGCCATTTTTATGTATAAATAGCTGCAGAGTTCATTTTTCCTTTCTCACTCTCATCATTGAAGAGCAGGAGCAAAAACACGGGGCAGAATGCAGCAGCGAACAGCATCCAAGTGGCAGACTTCTCATCAGCAAGCACCTGAATGAGGGAAGAAACAGTGAGTTGCTGTTCCATCATGCAGACAGCAGAATGAAATCAGGGACAAGAAGCAGAACAAAGTGCAGAGAAAAGAGCAGAAAAGACATGGCATAAGTGAGTCAGATTTCCACCAGGCTAAGACCACACAGGACTCTGCCTGGGTGCACCTTTGACATTGCTTGACCCATGAGAATCTTCACATCATTTCAAGTTGGCAAAGACATAACCAAAGTTCCATCCAAGTTTCTATTGAAGTGTAAGTGAAGATAAATTCTGCCAAGCAAGTGCATAGGAAAAAGTGGTGTGAGTTTATGAGGCTGTTGAACATAGCTGCACTTTTATATTAGCTAAGCCACTTAGAAATTCTGCCCAGCTTAGCATTGGTTCAAGTGCTTTAAAGTTCCACCCAACTTGTAAGATGGCAATATCAAACAGAAATTCCGCCCAGCATTATAAAAAAATGACAAGGTCAGCATTCATTTCCACTCGGCACATTTTAGCCATTGCAAAACCCATCAATATCTCCACCTTTGTCTTAAAGCAATGGCTCAAGCATTAGTGGCGCATGCCCATGATGGTTATGCCATCACACATCTCTGTCGGCACGCAGTTCACATGGTTAAACCATCTAAAGCTTCTGCTCAAGTTTGTAAAGTTGTCAAAGTCATCTAAATCCTCCACCTATGTTTAGTTGCCAGTGGCATTTTCTAAGGAGCACGTGGTTTGCCCAAATCTTCCATGGTGGCATGAAGAAAGGTGGCGCCACAATTTGCCTAGTTGGCCATTAAAGCAAAAATCAGTTTTAAACCATGGAGACTTCAAGCCATTGAGATTTCAGCCATCTTTTTGAGTCTATTCCGGTCATATTCTATTTCCAGAAGAAGAGGATAGCCTATTTTTAGGCAGTTTCTTTTCTATTAGTTGTTTAGATTAGATTTGCTTTAAAGTTCCTTTCTTTCCATCTTTTCAATAGCGCCTTTAAATGTTTCACTTTAAAACTTGCTTTTTAGGATTAAAATAAGATTATTCCAAAGTCCCAAAGATTGGGCATTTGTAACGTATAAATAAGTATTTTGAGCATGTAAACTAGAGAAGATAGTGAATGCTACACTTTGTTACAAAAACTACTGTTCAAGCTAGTTTGCCTGTGTTTCTACTTCCACAAATTAAATTGAAATTGAGTAACTTTGTCAAGCTTTGTATTGATGTCATTTATTCATTAAGTTTGTTTTACCCATACAAAATTTTCCATATATGTGTCCAAACACACCTCCCAAGCACTATGTAGCCTTGTCATTACTGTGCTAACCCTGCAGGTACAAGACATATCAAAAGATAGTGATCTAAGGCTTAAATGGAGGGAGTTTTTGGCAAGCCAATCAAGCCTGGAGCAGTGATAGAATGTCATGTCCCCATATTAATTAAACCTATTCATTCAAATTAAAGATATGAATGATATTAAAAGATTGCAAAGTGATTAAATAAAAAATATTATATATATATATATATATATATAAATATTAAATATACTGTATCATTATTATATTACATTAACATTATTATTATTTACATTTATTAATAATAAATACTAAATATTAAAGAATCGTAGAAAATAGCGATTCTTAAGTAGCACATAGAAGGAAACAAGCGTTAGACAAAGTCATAGCTGGCGGTCATTTGAAAACAATGAATAATATGAATAAAGCAAATGCTTCATACAAGACAAAAAGAAGACTTAATATTATTTTCAAAGAAAAAGGATTGATATCCTCAAATAAGGAACCGACTTCATTAAATCCAAACAAACGATTAATGAGAAGCGTAATTGGATACTATAAGGAGTGTCGTCTCCTGAAAGAAGATGACCGCTGCTAGAGATGTGATCTTTCGAAGATTGTAATGTCCCCTTCTAGTAAGCCAAAATTTTCGCAACCTTGCACAAAATTTCAACTCACCAAAAGAGAACATTAGTAATCCACTTATCATTTATTTCAACATATAATCATTAAGACTATAACACATTGATCATATTCACATTATATAATTCATTTCATCATCATGCATTATAACATTTCCAATTCATAAACACATTCACATATATATTATGCATTTTCATCAATTGTTCATGATATGGCTCGGGAGGGACCTAAGGTAGACTCGAGCATTAACCAGCTCTAGATCACCGAGTATGACTTCATTAGGGAGATAGCCCAACCATCTCTTACGAGGGCCCAAAGGTTTCACTCGCACCCAGAGTACCTCACCATTTGGCTCGTGGGATTTCACTCACTCCCGAAGTACCTCATCCAGACGAGGGTCATCTTCCGTAGAGAAATTAACTTTGCAAGTTACTTCTAGGCCCAAGGATTTCACCCACACCCGGGGTACCTTATCACTTGGCTCGAGGGACTTCACTCGCATCCGGAGTACCTCGTCCGGTCGAGGGTTACCTAGGCTAATTCCAATTATTCCTAACTATGTCATACCCAAAAGGTGATAGAGGGGTTAATGGTAGAGTCCTAGTCAACTCCAAGCATATCATAAACTTGTCTTTCCATTGATCATGTTATTCCTCATAGACAGCATATTTGTCCTCATTAACATTTTACACATGATGCCTTATAATAGGACATCTTGGCCTTATATCATAATTGGCCAATCATATTTCCACATGATCATATTTCATTATCATCATCATTGACTTCTTATACATAACTATGTTCATTTATCATGTTAGTCTATTCTTTCTATGCACATTCATGATCATATCTAGGATCAATCTATTATTCTATGTTCATTCATTCATGGTTAACATCACTTATTGATCATAAACGCAATCGTATGAAGAGTCAGAAATGTAGATGCTGCTTCTAATGCATAAATGAATTGATACTACAATCAGCCAAAGTATATTTCTGTTATCCTTATTATCATGCGTATTGTCATTCATAAAGTCGAAGCACAATATGTATCAGATTTGGCATTATGAGAAGAAAGAACATTAATGCATACCTTGTGGCTCCTTCGAGCGCTGGAAAACTGATATAGTATCCACCAGATCTCTTCTTACTAATTATCAACAATGTTTGTTGTTTATCAACAATGTCTGTTGTTTGTATCTGTATTGATGGTTTGATTATTTCCTGCTATGACGCCTTGTTGATAGACGGTTGTTATTTTTCCTGACCGCTTCTTCTTGGATGCTTATGCGATGAATTCCTTGTATGCTTCGTATCTCTAACTGGCTGGCACACCTCTCTGAATCAGGATAACAATCAAATGGCAGATTGAATTGTAATTCTATTGCTGGCTGCTCTATGGTCTTAATCCTGCTGCAATAATGAATGTCTTATATTTGTTCTTGGCAGAACATTCGATGGAGATGATTGGATGTGGTGTGATTGAATGCTGAGTGAATGTGAAGCGACGGGATGCTGAGTGAATTGACTGAGTTTCTTGATCGATGAGGAGATTCGTTGATTCCTTCCTTGATGAGATTCGTTGCTTGATTGATTTTGGTTCAATGCCTATTGCTGATATGATGTTCGCTGCTTGATGTAAAGGGATGCTCGATAGATGCCTTCTGAATGATGCTTCGCCCCCTTATAAAGATGTTGATGGGATGCAAATGGTAAAAAGACACCTTGTTTCATGACTTGTGATCTTTCGATTTGCTAGTTATTAGTTTATTTTACCATAAACATCCTTTATGGGATCGGGGTCTCTTAAATCCTCCTCCTTTTATTTTAATTTATATAATTTGTCTTATTCTAGTTCAACGCCTCTTTTAGTCGATCCATAATTGCTCATGTGGATAGCTTTCCTTATGCGTATATAAAAGTTTCATTTTATATCAGCCTACGTAAGAAATATAAATCCTGCAGACTATGTCGTGGATCTTATCAATATTATATGCGCATGGATATGGAGTCGTCTGATCCAACTAGGAATGAATTTGATTTCTCTTCTCAATATCTTTCTTAAAGAGGGAACATCGCGGTCATTTCAATCTTCCATTGGAATGTGAGGATCGGGTGTATGAGAGACATGACTAAGATGTAAATAGTGATTGACGGGAAGGATAAGGGGATCATCTAACTCATTCAATCAGCAACAGAAAATACAATTCAATATCATCGATCAGCACTCGCAAATATACAAATCATCAATCAGCAATCTTTCTCCGTTCAGTCAATTGAATTAGCAAATCCAGCCTCTCCTAAAGCAATTCATTATAGCATCATATCATTCACAAAGCCATCGAACCTCTTCTACTCATACAATGAACAGCATAGCAGCCAGCAAAGACATCACAAATATATATATCTTCTCCAGAAATCAGCGGCCAAGGAAAGTCATCAGGGGTCTGCCATTAAAAGTATATTGCAGCGAACCAATTATACCCAACGAATTCAACAAGGATCAAGCAGCGGATCACAAGGTATATGCTCCCTCATTTGCAAATTATTCTAATTAATGATATCAGCCATAAATGGGTCGAATATACAGAATTGCATAAGTATGTTAAATGAACATCATTAGAAAGTCAATATGACATACTAATCCAAATTAGAGAATAATTGAATGATAGTGCTTGGTTATGACACATGAATGTAAATAATAAATGAATAATAGATGATCATGAATTAAGGTAAATGCTATCATTGTTATGATAAATGATTATGTATGAATCATCGTGGAATATGAATATGATATGTATATTGTGACACATGAATGGCCATGAAAATGAATTGGAATATAAGGCCAAGTATAATGTTATTGATAATATAAATAAGATTCCCAAAAAGGGAGACAAGACAATGGTACCATCTTGTGATCCGAAAAGGATCACAAGATAGTAATAACCAATGATGATTTATAACTCATGAAACCATGAAATACTCGAAAAGGGGTGTTCAAGCCTCATCCTTAATCATCTTATCAACCTATGAGTATGGGGTTAAGGAAGGGCGGAAAATTGGACCTAGGTGACCCTCAAGTGGATGAAGAACACCGCATGTTGTGTGAAGTCCCTTGAGCCAAGAGTCGAAGAACACCGCGTGTAGTGTGAAGCTCTTGGGCCTAAGGAAATATGAACTCATAATTATTATAATGTGCCCAACGGATGGTGACTCTCAAGTAAGTGAGGAATGCCGCGTGTAGCATGAAGCTACTTGAGCCAAATGGCGAGGAACACCACGTGTAGTGTGAAACCTTTGGGCCTCCGGATGGGATGGATATACCAGCGCCTTAACAAACCATGCTCATACGGAAATAGGGTTGATTAATGATAGGGCTACTCAAGGACTCCCTCGAGATAGATCATGGGGAACTATGAGAATGTGAATATGAAATGCATTAACTTAATATGAATCATGATTATAAGTGTAAATATGAAAGTATGTGATTATGATTATGAGATTACAATCCTTAAGTGTAAATGTGGAAAGTATATGGATTTGAAATTTGATTATTAACTCTAATTATGATATGGAAAGAAGAATTGAATAATAATGTTCTCTTTGTAAGTTGAAATTTTGTGCAAGGTTGTGAAAATTTTGACTTGCTAGAAGGGGACATTACATAGAACATCTAAAAGAGGAGGTCAAAGTGATGGATCGAAGGCCAAAATGACATAAAGGAAGCAAGGGAAGCAATGCAAACACATCTGGCAAATCAAAATTCAATTTGAAAAATTTCAAAAAAAAATTCTAAGGCATTTTTGGGCGTTCTTGGCTAAAATGTGTTCCATCTTGGAGTATACTTCATGGAGGAGAGGCTTCAATGAGAGCTTCGGATCATATGAGCTTGATTTCCAAACTTCAAGACATTCCGTCGTCAGATGAAGAAGTTACGACAAAAAGAAGCTCCGCAGGCAGAGGCAAATGACAATGATCTGAGCAACCTCCGTCAAAATGTCCAAGGCAAAAATTCAAAGATTCTCAAGATCAAAAATCATGATGGAAGAGCATGGAAGTGGTGAATCAATCACAAGGTTCTTGTGGAAATCTCAAAGCAAAGATCAAAGGTTTTCAAAGAGCCAAAGAACGAGAAAATTGTATAAGGCAAAGTACCATGCAAAAGGCACTCATATTGGGTAAAAGGCATGCCTTTCATCTCCAAAAAGGCGCCCTATTCAAGCAAATCCCAGGCCTTTTTGATGCCTCACAAAAGGCACTCCAAATCAAAGAAACCCACACCTTTGTTGACCCCCCAAAATGGCGCTCAATTTGCCCAAAAGCCACGCCTTTTTCATCCTTGCAAAAGGCACTCAAAACATCAAAAACTCACGCCTTTTCAACCCTTCAAAAAGGCCCCTAAATCCTCAAAAATGCACGCCTTTTTGGCATATGCAAAAAGTGCCTAAATTGCCCATTTCTCACGCCTTTCTAGGCATACACAAAAGGTGCCCTTTTTGGGCTAATCGCATGCCTATTTGACATTGAAGAAAAGCGCTCCATTGTGATCATTTACACTCCATTTTAAGCGCCCAAGTTTGCATAAGGTGGACGTTCTAGAGAGAGAAGATGGAGCGCGTAGGAGAGAGAAGCTTCGAGGTTATAAATAGAGGTTGATCCCTCACTTCTTCTTCATCCTTCTTTGTTGCATGGAGCTAAAAATAAAAGCTCTCTATTTGTGGAATAAAGCACATTGAAATCCTAGAAGGTGAAGGCAAGCTATAAAGGAGATTCTTCCTCATTGTTACTATCATTTCCAAAGGCAACTTGAGGATATAGAGGCAGCATTCAACTTGGAGGCTGCCATTGATAAAGCTTTTAAAGACAAATGGAAGGATTGGAGGAGAGGCACTTCACCTAGAAGGCCAAGATCACACATTGTTGCATCATTCCGTGTCTCTTTCTCACATCCCAAGGCACATCCACACATGAGAATGCCTTTTCTCCACATTGGCAGCCATTAACAAAGGTTTCAAGCTTTTCTTTTTGCAGATTTGAAGCAATTTGGGTCGGCAATATCTCTAAGAGACAGATTTGTAGCTTCAAGGCATCATTTTCTTTATTCTCCATCATCCTAGGGTCCATCTTCATGCATAGAAGGCAGCGCCCAGGTCTAAGGAGCCATTTTTGAAGGATTTTCAATCTTTTTCTTCGCTGGTTATGACTGTTCATGCCCAAAATCACCACCTACAGCCAAGAGAAAGGTGATTTTTGAGGCCATTATGTCCAAATTTTCTATCGCATACCCACCTCGGGAAATGGCATTTTCCATCAATCTTGACCATCTAGAGCTCATATCCGGCACATTTTTTAAGATTCAGCATCAAATTTTCACTTTCCAAGGACAAAAATGCATTTTTTCACAAAAATCAGAGTTTGGACAACGAGAAGAAAGGCCTGATTTTCTTGGACAGCAAGCATACAGAGGTCCAAATTGGCCATTTTCAAGGCGGAACAACATCAAGGAAGGCTTTTCTTGAAGCCACAAAGTCACCATGCAATATTCCTCCATCACTATTGAGGCCAAATCGGCACTCATCCATGAATATTTAAACGTTAAGGAGTATACAGATCTATTGAAGACAATTGAAGATGCAAGTGTCATCCTACAGATGAAGACTTTTCACCTTGACACCATCATCATACCAGAAGAGGCTAAAGTTGATTAATTGGAGAGAAATCTCAATTCCCAGACTTAGCCATTTTTTCAGTGCTTGCAGGAGATTCTATTTTGGGTAGTTGGAGAGATTTCCAAAGTAGTTTCTATTTTGAGAACTGACTTTGCTTTTCAAAGATAAATCTATTTTTGGATTTGTTTTGGAGATCATGCAAAATTATCTTTAAATGGAACTCAATGTGTAATAATATGCAAGTTCAGTTAACTGAATTGCATGAGAGATATTTTATTATTTTAAATGCTAATAAGATTGCATGCTTGCCAAGCAGCATTACGGTTAGGGTGGAGAGTGTTAGTTAACTCTTCCTTTTATTTCCTTGCACCTTTGGTTTTTAGGGTATAAATAAGTGTTTTGTGCACATGTAATGTGATATTCTTTTTCATAGAGATTTTTAGAAGAGATTCTAGCAATTAACTTTTTCAATATTCAATGTTCAGTACCAGTATTGTATTCAATCAAAGAATAAAAGCAATAGCAATTCTCATGGCTCTACTTGCTTAAATTGTTATTTGTCTAATATTCTCCTGATCGTGTTCTTGTTTTGTTCATTAATGGATTCCAATATGCCTATTTTGCTTCCAAAGATCCATTGAAGTGTGTTATTTGTGCTGAGGATTAAGTTGACTCAACATACCTGCGAACTTTGTGTCGCAAGTAAAATTATAAGTTGTATCTTTGCATCTTCTTATAGTTAATTTAATCTTGGCATTTGTGTTGAAATGTTATTCAGTCTGATTCAAAGTGTACTTGCCCTTCTTAACCACTAAATTTAGCTGAGTAGTGTAAGCGTTTTAGCCTAGGTTATGTTTTCAGTCAAAAAGCATAAAAACCTTTGCTTCGATGCCGAATGTGCGTCTCTGCCTTTCCACACGTTGCAAACCCCAAAAAGATTGTAAATTTTTTAGTTAAGTTTTATTTTACATGCAGCTTCCCCTCCAAATTCGAAAAGCAGTTCTACTGCACATCTGTCCGTTTTTCTTTCTCACTGAAAGGTGCGAAATTAAATGCTAACAAAGTGGTAGCTTTATATGCAACTTTAACAATTTATTTCTTGAAATTAGTGTTTGTTTTTTGTAAAAGTTGTTATTCCTTCAAATGTTGTTTGTGATGAATAGCCACTCTCTATTTTAGCCAGCTGGAAGGTGTCATTTATGTGTTTAGATTAGCTGCTTCATCCTTCAATATATGAAAATCCCATTTGCAAGGAATGACTGTAATAATCTAGTGCTTATATCCAAGGCAAAAACATAGGCAGTTAATTATTTCTTTTATGCAACCCATCCCCCCCAATGAATTTTGTATAACATGCAACTTTGTTTATCTTGTCTACAGTTTTTAGTCTAGGGTCAATTTAGGCTAGTTTAGATATCAAGGAGCTTCCCTTCAAATTGGAAGAGTAGTTCATACTCACACGCTATTTTGTTTTGTGTTGTCTTGCAAAAGGCATGTTAAAACACTAAACAATTTTGGTGACTCTACTAGGGAACAAGATTCAACAAGCCCATCCTACAATGAGAAAATTAGTCTTATCGCCTCCAATTGAAGTCATTTCATCCTAGCTGATAAGGTCTACGCTAGATCATGAAGCAATGCAAGTCTTTTTGATCTTCTCATGTCCCCATTTTGGTAATAGAGATATGGAGAAGACCTCTAACGTATTTCCATTTCCCATAGGCTACAGAAAAGAAAGGGAAATAAATTATAATATTATTTTAAGTTGGGCCCGATAATTTTTAATTTAAGAGGCAATTTAAATAATATTATTATTAAAATAAAAAGTGTTCTTAAGTACGAGTATTAAAAAAAAAGTATTTTTAAATACAAAAAACAAAAAAAAATTAAAATAAAAAGTATTTTAAATATTATTTGGAGGAAATTTAATCAAGGGCCCGATTTGGAAATGCTTAAAAAGGGCACATAGCTTCCTTTTACAAGCATAGAGATTTCATTTAGCATTTTCATTGTGAGCTTTGGCATTTGAGTTTGGTATCCAAGGACGAAAACCCTTGACTATTTTCAACAATCTGGGAGGACGAAAACCCTCTTGGCTCTTGTTTTTCGGACGTGAGAACAAAAGCTCTCATCTTTGACAGTGGCAAATTCCACTTAGGGTTTGCATGTTGAGCCAATTTAAAAATTTGTGTGAAATTTTAGAATTTATCGATATGAATTTGCAAACAAATTATTGTTCATGATTTTGGAAGGTTTCATTGCTGATTTTCAAAGTTGCTGTTGTTGGTTCATCCCCTATTTTTGGCTGATTCTCATCACATTTTGAGTGCCACATCACAAGAGTAGGGTTTGCCATCATTTGATGATGATTTACATATTTTACCTTGCTGATTTGACTATGTCAGCATTGAAAAAAGTTTGCAAACAACATTTTTGGGCGATTTGGAGGCTGGCATACAGCTGCGCTGCTGCACAAGTTAATATTTTCTCTGAATTGAGGGCATAGTTTGGAGAGAAGAAACCAACATTTTTATTGCTAATTCAAACACCTACAACCCCTGTCACGACCACACACCACTATACCAGCCATAATACCTCAGCGGTCAATTGTACAATCAGTCGTACCAATCATTTTCAGGGTTTAGGCAGTCGTACAAATCAAGTTCCAGCATTATATATTTAGATCTATATTTTTGTGAATCAATTGTCATCAAAAAAATGTTTCCATCTTTGTAATTATGCCCAGCAATGCAAATAAAGACAAATCAATTTATTGAGGGTACCCAGAATTTATGTTTGATGTGAAATGATGCTATTAAAATAGCTTTTAGTTCAGATCTAAGTATTTGGGACATCCTAGGGTTAATACCAGCAATTATAATTGCCAAGATTTGGTCCAGATTTGACATATAAAGTTGTTAATCAACATTTGAGGGTTTGATTAAGTGTTACCAGCATTTCTTTTCGTTTTTAATTTGCTGTTCGAGTTTGGTGTCGTTTTCAAAACTCAGAAAATATTAAAAATATCATAAAATTGCAAAAATAATAAAAAGGGAGCATTACAGTGGTATCAAAGCCATGATCTTGTCAGCCTGCAGGGTTATATCTAATTGTTTGTGATATAACCCAATGGTAGAGAGTACAAAACCTATCAAAGAAGAAAGGTACAACAACCAAAAATAAAGGAAATAGTTGAAGAGGAAATGGGGGAAAGAAGCAAGAAGGATTTGATAGAAAATGAGAAGGTTGAAATACAGTATAATGCTATTGTGAGCATGAGCCAAGGTCAACAACAATTGACACAACTTATGGCATAGTTACTTCAGACTATGTAAAACATCAATATGACCAAGACAAAACAATCCCCTACAGGTGAACGAAGTGTTACAACCAATCATAGAACCATTGTGGGTTTCACATCTAGGCCCTATCTGTAATATGATATTATCCCAAATGGATATTGCCCTAAAATTCTGATTTTAGGGTTCTGAATTCTGCCCTAATTTTCTGCATTTTCATTTCTGCTCAAAACCCTAGGTTATGATCTAATTTTCTGCACTTTAGAAAACAACTTTCTGCCCTAACCCTAATCTAAAATCTGATTGTATTTTTTCTATGTTCCACGGGGACGCGTCCCCTGCCCTGAGACTGCCATCCCCGTCCCCATTCTCGTCCCCCCGTCCCCGTTGCCGTCCCCAAAATCAACCATACATTTTATAATGTTTAGAGGAAAAATCTCACAACTGGCAATGAAATATTGTCGACTCACAACTGGCAATGAAATATTGTCGTTATACTGTTGTCATGATTAAATTGCTGTTATATTTCTGTCATGATTAAATTTTATTGCTGTTATACTACTGTCATGATTAAAGTTACTACCATTATATTGCTATCATGACTAATTTTATTGCTGTTATGCTATTTTTAATATTTATTGTTGTTATTCAGCTTATAGTCTCATACTGCTGTCCATTAACTTGTAGAAATCTCTCTCTCTCTCTCTCTCTCTCTCTCTCTCTCTCTCTCTCTCTCTCTATATATATATATATATATATTGAAAAATTTGTAGATATTGCCATCCCCCTGCCGTCCCCAGAAAATGGTCCTTAGACTCCCATCCCTGAAACGCGTCCCTTGTCGTCCCCCCGTCCCCGTCCCCGAAACACCATGGAACATAGTATTTTTTCTGAATATAAACACTTCATGAACAGCCAATAAACATGTGACAAATATCCGCCAAATATACTAAACAAGTAGATAGTATTAGCTACGATTGCAATGATGAATAACAACCATACAAGAGCCAATCAATATGATAAACAATTCTGATTTCTGAGTATGCAAGTCTGCTGCTCCAAATCTGAGTTTATTGAATTGAAGATTACACCAAATTCTAGGGCTCAAACATGCCCAAACATAGTTGGATTGTTGCCACTAGAGTCCCAACAAAAAAACAAACATTTTACATACCAAATCAATGACAAAAGATGCTCCCAAAACCTCCAAAGGTTAATGCACAGGTCTGCTGTTATGTTTAGGGTTTAGAAACCCTAATCCATGAGAAAACAACCTCCACAAAGCAAATTCGCCCTTCACAAAGTGGCGCTCCAAGTCTAGGGTTGAAACACTAACACAATGTGATATAAACCACCACGAATTGCTGCTACAAAGGGGCAATCAGGTCTGATTAAAGAGTCTTCAATGCTGCTCCAGAATTCTGCTCCAAAAGTTGACCTAATACTGCTCCAAGATGAAGATCAATTGCTGCTCCAAAGAAATTAGAATTCTGCTCCAAATGATGATAAATTTCTGCTCCAACTGATATGCAATTCTGCCCGTGACAAACAACCCCCAAAATTTTTTTCCAAAATGGATTGAACAAAGATAACCAATGTTAGCACAATTAAAACTCCTCCACAATTCTGATCACCAAAATCCCAACTGGGCGAGGTGAGAGCATATTGTGCTTTGGATTGTGTTGGTTAACAGATTTGTCCTTATTCTGAAAATGTTTTATTCCGACTCTATACCCTTCTTTAAAGAACAAATGAGCTAAGCAACAAATGGGTGAAATTTTTAAATTAGTTCCCCTCTGAATTTAGGTACAACTCCCTTTAAGATTTCCAATGAATTCAATCTATTCAACTATCCAAATACACTTTTAACCAGAAAGTGCCTAAGGCAAACTAACATTCATACATAACTATGTTATGAATGCGGTAAATTTCTACAATAACAGTGAGTAATAGAATGCACAGATTCTATTTTCAATACATTTAAATACATAAACACATACATATATATTTGCTGAACCAATAAATAATAGAACACATATAACGAGTTGTCCAATAAAAGAGCAATTACCAGATGAAAGGAGATTTCACACAGAAAATCCAATTTCAAACACTCAGACGCACAGACCTAAGTAAACAATAATTGTTTCTTCTTTTCATTCACAGATGAAAAATTTGTCAGACAACCATCATATACTGTAAAACCATAAAATAGTTCAGCCAAAAATTGTCTTCTTGTTTTCCTCTCTATATCTCTATATATATGCTTTATGAAAGATTCAAAAACCTATATATATGAATGCCCTAATCATATCATCAAGTAAACCAAACCCAGAGTTAAAGTAACTCTGACCCATATGGGATTTAGTTTATAACAAATTGATTCAAAAATCAAGATTACAAAAATAGCATAACTGAGGAACTGAATAAAGGAAAATGAGCGAATAAGATCACGGCTGGGGCAACGGATTTGAATCTCTAAATTTGCCATCGGTGGTCGGAGAAGCACGTTGAGTCTTCCACTCCTGAAAAGCTGCAACAAACTCCTGAATTTTCGGGAGGTTGGGGATACCTATGTGTCTCACTCTTGATTTCCAAACTTCTCTCTCTCTCCGTATTTTCCCAACCTCTTGCTTATATTCTGGGAGCGCGTCGATACAAAGGTAAAGCAATGACTCCACCTTAGAAATTCGGGATAAATCTTCAGTTAAGATATTATCACTTTCTTTGACAAAGTTGATTTTATCCACGAAGGTTTGAATCACTGTATCGATGTTCTCCTCTGGCTCCCCATCATCTTTTATATATTTGACATCAATACATTGTAAGTCACGCTGCAGTGATTGAGTGAACTCAGTTATCTCCTTAATCAATTTTGCAAGTTCAAAACGCCCCTGCCGTGATATGGAATTTCTCCATTCAATATTTTTCTTATTCACATATAATACATCTTCATCCAAACCAGTTAGGCTCTTTTCTGTCAGAAACTTCGCTACTCCATATTTTTGAACTTCATCGATTTGATTCATTACATTTATCCATTTACCTTCATCTTTCACCCAAGCAGTAAGCTGTGCCTTAAGGTCCTCAATGGTGACAGCAGTCAGATCGTATATATTCTTAAGTTCACGAATGTATTCAGTCCCCTTCTATACAATGCAGTTCAACCAATCGTCGAATATCTTAGCCACCATCTTGTTTCTGTGAACCTGATCCAACATCTTCTAGTTAACCGGTGACTTAGGATCGAAAGACAGGGAGAGCTGTGAAACTGGCTGCGGGCTGGGGTTATGGATAGCATCGATGTACTCTGCCATTGAACGCAGAGTCTGCTTCAATTCCCTTTTGTCCTTTTCGTCCTTCCAACTCCGATTAACTATCCTCTTGGTGGATGCTTCAAGATGATGAACATCTGCAGCTCTTGAAGCAGCGCCAAGATCTACTCTTTCAACAGTGAAATCCTACACAGTTGGGTCCTGTACTTCTTCTTCAGTCACTGGTTTGGCTATCTCAGCACTCCAGTTTCCAGTATTTGGATCAATGCTTACTCTGGATGTCATCTTTAGCTTCTTAGACTTGGGTGTTTTCCCTAAACATTTGCTCACCATGTCCTCTAAAGGGACAGAAAAAGGAATTATTTTTCTCTTGTCAGTAATAGAACTCTCCAGCCACTTGGGTGCAAGGGCTAAGGTTTCCTTTTCAGGGTTCAATCCATCAGAGGATACATTAGAAATTATTAACAGTTCAGAGGTCTCTAGGACAACCTCTGACTGTGGTCTAGTATTAACTTCCTCTGTTCTGTGTGGACTAGATTCCTTATCACCCATGGGTTCTCCTGAATCCTCCTCTTAATTCAGATCCACAACTATTCTTTTGGAAACCTGTTTCTTTCTCTTACTTTTGGTTCTCAATCTGGTAGCACGAGGGGGTAGAATAGTTGTGAGGGCTCTTCTAGGTTTCTTAGTAGCAGGGCTCCTTCCAATTAATGACTTGGAAGTACTTGCATCACAGATAGCAATAGGTCGGTTAGAAGAGCTTATGGGGAATGATGATTCAATCATTGACGTGAATTGTTGGGCATTTTTATTCTGGATCCCTTCCTGTTTCTTTTCCCTTAACCATTTCTCGGTTCTCCTTATCACTGGGAGAGTTTTAATCTCAATCCTATCGTCCTCCTTTTTGCTCCAATCAATTTCTGGAATAGGTAATTGCTCTATTTGTTCAAACTGCGGGTCAATACCCTGTTCCTCATCATCAATAACCCCAGATATATCCATATTTAAATTAAGAGTAATTATCTGTCTTAAAGAGAACCTACACCACAGTCTTCTCCTGACCTCAAACTCATCTGAACAGTCTTCCCAGTAATCCTCTAACTTAGGAATGTGCAAAAGCCCTGTTCCAGAATCTAAGTTACCCCTAACAAATCCTTTGCTGTCAAATTGGGACCTGGCAGTGAAGAACTGAAAATTGAACTTTTTAAGATTCACCTCTAAATTCAAAGCATCAGATTTTGACTGGGACGAGTAATGTCTCAATTCGATGGGAAAAGAGATACTAAATCCTTTCTTTGTCGAGAACTTCTTATCCACATGTGCTAGCTGTCTGCATACTTCTATCAGCACGAAACGGTCGAACACATATCTGGGTAACTTAACAGGTTCAACGTCAAATCCTCCAACTCTGATGTAAGTGAACGTGGAAAATTGAATAAAGAAGCTACCATAAATGCTAATCAGCTGCATTGCCTCATCGGACATTCTTTTATTCAGATTACCTGCCAATTCATAAGTCATCCTTCCAGTGAAAACATCACTAACCCTTTTGTAATTTTCATAACAGTTCTGCTTCTGCAATTGTGAATAATATTCATAAATTTTACTATCATCTGCTAAAGGTGCATGAGGCAGACCCAACCACTGTCTTGTAGATGCCAGGCAATAAAACAGGTATGAAGACATATAAAAATTTCTATCTCCCAAACAATTACTTAGTCCCTGATGCAAATAATCAGCTACAATTTCTACCCAGTCCAAATATTGCTCTCCTTGGAAGATAACTTGTACGAAAAAGTACATCCAATCTTCCCAATAATATGCATGCTGGCTGCCCTTCAGTCTGTGTAATAACACCACAATATCCCTCACTTCTTTAATCATATGATCCCTAGTAAGTGGTCTAGGCAACCTTGAGCCACCTTTCTGAAACTTCAGCAGCGAATTTCTCGCTATTACACTTTTGTAAATTGTTTTCTTCTCCGAGAAATGCCCATAAGAAGAAGTAATGTTGAGGCTGGAGTACGCCTCTTTAGGCGGTATTCTCATCACAGACATCAGGGTTTGTCTGTCGACATGAAACAATACATCACCGTCTGCATTTCTAATGCATTTGTTTTGGGGTTCATACCTATTCATACATTCCTGAACCAGTTCTAGGCACTGTACAGCCTTGGGAAAGGCCGTAGCTTCAACTAAACCACTGTCTACTATTTTCTTCATCATAGGGGTTTGCACAGGGTTTCTAGACCTTTCTCTAAATTCTTCTAAATCATATTGCACCAGCGCAGTATCCCCAAATTCAAGGTGAGAACAGGTAAGACTAGGCCATGTTCATTCCCCAGACAAGTAGATTTCAAAGCCATACTTGGAGGAAAAAATGGAAAACACTTCGAATTTTGAAAATAATGTCGAAAACTCAAGAGATTCTTCTTTCCAGCTAAGAAATAGGAATAGCATATAGGAAGAACAGAACTCACCTTCAAGATATCTGAATTTACTGCGACGTTTGAGTAACAAGAACCTTACACTTCCTGCGCTATTCTCCTCTGCATCGCATGGTATGTTCACTTGCTAAATTTGGCTTGTTCTTTGTTAATAATGGCACTAACCAGATTGAATAATTATTACCCGAAACAATACGTGCCAAAAATGTTTGAAAAGACATGAATTCTGACCTCTTCATTAATAGCAAGTATTATTCACACGCGATCATGATGTATAATAATTATCCGTAACCTCCACCAAATTAGAACTTTCTGTTTCATAATGAGTCTCGGACATATTTTTCCTCCAACTTTCCTGCTAAATTTGACTTAGAGGGCCTCGAGAAGTGGTAAGGTTGAAATCATCGAACCGGTGAACTTTGAACCATTGAACCTTGGGAACATGGTTCAAAGTTCAAGTTCAAAGATACGAGAACTGCACAGACCGACTAACAACACATGACTTGTAAAAGACTTAGACGATGAAAAAGGACACCATTGAACTTTGAACCATAAACTTTTAGGAGGTTCAAACGGGAGGTTCACCGACATATAAAACTGAACAAAGAACCGGGTAATGTGACTCATTACAAAGCACCGCGTGTTGAACTTTGAACCTTGAATCTTTAGGACCATTAACAAAAAAAAGGTTCAAGTTCAACACGAAAACTCAAAAATGTTTAATTACACGGAACAAAACGGCTCATCTTTTGAGAGACTTTGAACATATCGAACCATTTGAACTTTGAACCTTGAGAATGGTTCAAGTTCAAAAGTTCAAACCTTAAGTAACTTCACACACAAAGACGATAATTAGGTAAAATTTGAAGGATCAAGAGCCGATTTAAGAAACAAAGGTATGACCAATAATACAACACAGCAAATCGACTCTCGTTTAGGAAATATTACCAATAGATAAATAACGGCGACTCAAAAGGTAATAGATTGCAAATTAAAACATTGTGCAAACAAGTAAACATTCATCTGCATATGCAGACATCCACAAGCTGTGGGGATTCACTACTTTCAGTGGGTAAGAAAGCAAGCATGAAAGATTACAAAGCCATCCACTTATTCAGTGGGTGTCATGTCCCTATAATGATTTATCATTGAATCATTTATTTAAATAATAAGTTAGCCTTATATAAACTAAATATATAATATATTTAATTAAAATACATTATTAATATGTATTATTTAATAAATAATATTATTAATTTAATATAATTTAATATTATAAAATATATGAAATATATATATTTAATTAACTAAATATATTATAAATATAAATATTTTAATATAATATTTATGTGAATAAAATAAGATAAAATAGCTCCCATACTTAATAACAAATGTATTTATTTATACTTTATATGTTATATAAATAATGTACTTTAAAAAGATTAAGGGGAGGCCTAAGGAGGATATTTATAAGTGCAGCGATTAAGTTGGTTGGCACCAGCGATCACATTAATAAATAATATATTATAAATATATCTAATAATATAAATACAAATATTATTATTATTATCTTATATTGTAATATAAATATAAATAATACAAAATAAATCATATATCATTTATTATGATATAAATGATATAATAAATAATATATCA
Source organism: Cunninghamia lanceolata (assembly GCA_027924645.1). NCBI lineage: Eukaryota > Viridiplantae > Streptophyta > Pinopsida > Cupressales > Cupressaceae > Cunninghamia > Cunninghamia lanceolata. Next base: position 417,611 of record BSBN01001051.1, on the reverse strand, counting down.
TTTATTATAATGATATAATATAAATACAAATAATATAAATAAACATCTTTTAACCTATCCTCTTATGATAAGGGAGTTACGTATGGTTAGAACTAGTTTTACCACAAAAGGGAATTAATATAAAGTAATAAAATTTATAAGAGGGTAAGTATGTCTTTTACCACCAAGCATAATAAAAGACATGCCTCTTCGAACATATCCCTTGAAAGATAAATAAATAAAGGTTGTGAGATAGAAGGAAAAGATCATCGGAAGAAAATATAAAAAGAGTATCGGATAAATACATTAGCAGTAAAAGTGTGTGAAATATATATTATAAAATATATAAACGGCAACAACGATACAATAAAAATTATATGACGGCGGCATAGGTAAGAAATCCCAGGTAAAGCTCCAGCAGGTAAGTAAGTATTTATATTTAATCTGTTCAATCTATAGTTGGTAAATATAAATGGTAAGATTATTATATATAAAAGAATAAATATATGCAGGTTGTAAATGATAGATATATTATAACTAGAATATGCACTAGGTCAAATAAATTGTTTATAATTAAATGTTATTGAAATATGAAATGAAATAAGAAAGATGATCATAGACTAATATAATGAATAAATGTCAATGATATATGTTCAATTTTGATATAAGGCCATGATGTCTAATATAAGGCATCTTGTGTTAAATGATAATGAGAACAATTATGATATCTATGAAATCAAATAAAAGATAAGTTGGTGGTATGCTTGGAGCTGACTCAGACTTTCCCTTTAACCCCTCTATCACCTCTAAGGTATGACGTAGTTGAAATAGTTTATTTTAGCCTAGGTATCTCTCGACTGGACGTAGGTCCCTCGAGCCAAGTGATGAGGAACCCCACGTGTGGGTGAAATCCTTGGGCCTAGGAGAACTCGTAAGAGTTGCTCTACAGATGGTGACTCTCGTCTGGATGAGGTACTCCGTGTGTGAGTGAAATCCCACGAGCCAAATGGTGAGGGACTCCGTGTGTGAGTGAAACCTTTGGGCCTCTGTAAGAGATGGAACTATTTCCTTAATGAAATCATACTTGGTGATCTAGAGCTGGTTAACGTAAGAGTCTACCATAAGTCCCTCACAAGTCATATCACGAACCAATGATAAAAATGAATAACATATATATGAATGTGCTTATAAATTGAATGCATGATGACGAAACAAATATATGAACTTAATGTGAATATAATCTAATATGTTATAGTCTTAATGATTATATGTTGAAGGAAATGATTAAAAGATTACTAATGTTCTCTTTTACTAAGTTGAAATTGTGCAAGGTTGTGAAAAATTCCGGCTTACTAGAAGGGGACATTACAGTGGGTAAGAACAATAAATAAAGGTTTGTTTCTCCACACTAGCGGTATACCATCCAGGGGTTCTTATGTGTTTGCATAAAGAAAAATTACAATGAAATCAATGCAATAGAAATCAGACTTTAATGATCTGGCTTTGATTTTGTCAACCTTTTGAAGATCTTGAAGACAATGAGATTATACCCTGCATAAGGCATTAGTATCAGAACCTCATAGTATGAGACTGCCCATAACAAGATACCATAATAGACTCTGCTGTTCTAATCTAATAACTCTAAATAAACTGATTCTGAGACAGCTGATTGTAGAAAAACTCATAGAACTATGCCTTTAATCAATGGTACGGCCATCCTTGATATAGAATCTAGCCACCCAATACTTGGAAGAACAATCCAGTCATAAAACTGCTATTTCAGCTTACTTAAATACTGTAGTAAAGACTCAAACACTGTCTATTAGACATCTGACTCAGTCTTGAATGCATTCAACAAAAACAATGATCTTGGTGTACAGCACCATGGAACTATCAGCCTGAGAATAATGAAAGCAAAATGAGGACAACCTGATTAGACTCTAATACAACCTTCCTGACACCACACAACTCATCCAATGAATGCTAAAGAAGACCCAAATGTATCAAAGACTTCATCAAGATTCCATCAAAAGCAGCCACAGGTCCGTACAGCCTGGGAAGGAAGAATTGCTCACAGATTTCTCAAAACTGCATCAAACTTAATGAAATCAGTCCCAAAAGAAGCGCCTTAACCTTCCAAAGGCATTCCAAACAAGTTTTATTTCAAAGACAACATCAATATTTTCAAATCTGAATCAACCCACATAGCCATGTACGGCCAGAATGTACGGAACACATCATAACTTTTCAATGACTGCCCAAATCTCATATAAAAACATCTGTCTAGTGGCGTTCAAGACTATTATAGTCATTACAAACTATATTAATTCCCATAAATATGAAAGGTCATCATAAAGCTAAATCGTACTCCATGAGGGGTATGGCAGTATATGTACGGAATCCTTCCAAAACTCAACGAAGACTGCCCAGAAATTTAAGTTATATATCTGCACATAAATGTCTATACATATCAATGACATTACACACAATATTTGCTCACAATGAAGCATATTAAAATCATGATTAAAATCGCCCTTAGACTGGTCATGTACGGCATGTGGAAGTACGGCATTCCCAAACTTCATAGAACCTGCACAGAAATTATAAGAAAATGTCTGCACAAGGACTCCTATTCATATCACAGATAATACAATCAATTTCAACTCCAAACAATGAAATATAATTTCAGGATCAAATCGTACCCTCAATGGTACGGCCTGCACAATATGAACCAGCCAAGATAATCAATGAAACTCCTCAAAACCTTCATTTATTTCACACCAAAATACATGAGGACCTAGCACCAAAAATATAAACTAGTAAAAATAACAAAACTTCATGAAATCTCCAAGTCTTCTCAGCCCAAAGGTGATTCCTGTAGTGAAATCACACCCAACCTCAAGAGGGTTTTCGTCCTCAAGAGTATTCTACAAGAGGGTTTTCATCCTCAAGAGAATATGGAAGAACTCACAGGTTCAATCCATCTGCAAACAAAATCAATTCCAAAAGCATAACCTAACCCCTCCCAAATGAGCTCTCATTCCCTTATATAGGCACTTAGGAGTTACAATTGAATTATTTCTTGAAAATAATAACCTTTTTTACCTCCAACTTAAATTATTTCTTTTTCCTCCACTTAAGTGCTCACTTTTAAGTGCCTAAATAAAAGAATATAATTTCCCCTTTCTAATGAGCTATAACACTTGATCACTTTTTTAATTATTTTCACCCTTAGAAACCTAAGTGAAAATAATAATTAAAATAGCTCATTAAAATAATACTTTTTGCGGAAAATCTCAAACTGCCTCCAAAAGCAAAATAAACTGAACCAATATATTCCGATAAATAACTTCGACCATCCTTGATGAAAATGCAGACTTCAGACACCCACAACTACTCAGCAGACAGAAACACGACCATTCCAATAAGTTTGGAGTTCTTTTGAACATGTCGGATAGCCTCCTAAAGACTAGGAACTAGCATCATAAGCACAAAATTCTATGTGCCCAAAAAAGGGACATTACATCCTAGGGTTAATACCAGCAATTAGAATTGCCAAGATTTGGTCCAGATTTGACATATGAAATTGTTAATCAACATTTGAGGGTTTGATTAAGTGTTACCAGCATTTCTTTTCATTTTTAATTTGCTGTTCGAGTTTGGTGTGGTTTTCAAAATTCAGAAAATATTAAAAATATCATAAAATTGCAAAAATAATAAAAAAGGGGCATTACAGTGGTATCAAAGCCATGATTATATCTAATTGTTTGTGATGCAACCCAATGGTAGAGAGTACAAAACCTATGAAAGAAGAAAGGTACAACAACCAAAAATAAAGGAAATAGTTGAAGAGGAAATGGGGGAGAGAAGCAAGAAGGATTTGATAGAAAATGAGAAGGTTGAAATACAGTATAATGCTATTGTGAGTATGAGCCAAGGTCAACAACAATTGACACAACTTATGGCATAGTTACTTCAGACTATGCAAAACATCAATTTGACCAAGACAAAACAATCCCCTACAGGTGAACGAAGTGCTACAACCAATCATAGAACCATTGTGGGTTCCACATCTAGGCCCTGTCTGTAATATGATAATATCCCAAATGGATATTGCCCTAAAATTCTGATTTTAGGGTTCTGAATTCTGCCCTAATTTTCTGCATTTTCATTTCTGCTCAAAACCCTAGGTTATGATCTAATTTTCTGCACTTTAGAAAATAACTTTCTGCCCTAACCCTAATCTAAAATCTGATTGTATTTTTTCTGAATATGAACACTTCATGAACAGCCAATAAACATGTGACAAATATCTGCCAAATATACTAAACAAGTAGATAGTATTAGCTACGATTGCAATGATGAATAACAACCATACAAGAGCCAATCAATATGATAAACAATTCTGATTTCTGAGTACGCAAGTCTGCTGCTCCAAATCTGAGTTTATTGAATTGAAGATTACACCAAATTCTAGGGCTCAAACATACCCAAACATAGTTGGATTGTTGCCACTAGAATCCCAACCAAAAAACAAACATTTTACATACCAAATCAATGACAAAAGATGCTCCCAAAACCTCCAAAGGTTAGCGCACAGGTCTGCTGTTATGTTTAGGATTTAGAAACCCTAATCCATGAGAAAACAACCTCCACAAAGCAAATTCGCCCTTCACAAAGTGGCGCTCCAAGTCTAGGGTTGAAACACTAACACAATGTGATATAAACCACCACGAATTGCTGCTACAAAGGGGTGATCAGGTCTGATTAAAGAGTCTTCAATGCTGCTCCAGAATTCTGCTCCAAAAGTTGACCTAATGCTGCTCCAAGATGAAGATCAATTGCTGCTCCAAAGTAATTAGAATTCTGCTCCAAATGATGATAAATTTCTGCTCCAACTGATATGCAATTCTGCTCCAAACTTCATAGTTCTCCAATGAAGTGCAAGTAGGTCTCCGTTATGAAACCTTCCCAAGATGAACTAGGTTTTTGTCCAATTCACCTTATATCCTCAAGAGTTTCCGTCCTTGGAATATGATGCAAAGTTCAAACAAGTGCATGGCAAGCTGATTGATGATTTGAAATGCCACAAAAGACCTTGTATATACTTGTTTTCCTTGCCCTTTTCAAGCTGGCCAACCTAGGCTTGTTATTTCCCTTTTATTATTTATTTCCTCCTCCTAGGGCCGACTTAGGTAAAAAGCTCCTTAACTCCAAATTTGGCTGACCTAACCAAGGCAAGTTGAGCGCTCAAGATAAACAAATTAAAGATTTGTTTAAGGTTTACTTCTTCCTTAAGCCAACCTTCATTGTGGGCGCCCAACAATATGTAATGTCCCCATTTTGAGCTTGGCTTGGAAAAGAGAATGTTGTTGAAGCTTGGAGAATGGAATGTTGTTTTTTATGGCTTCAACTATTTTATATTGACGAAACAAAGTTGACAAATGACTCTTGTTATTTTTGTAGTAATTATGGAAAAGTCAAAATTGATTTAAAAATTAGCCAAGGAGAAAAGCGACCCAATTGGAGGAAAGGAAAATTAGAAAGAATGGGAAAATATGGAAAATAAATGGAAAATAAAATAAAAGGCAAAAATATAATATTTTATTAATTAAAATATTATATTGTTTTCCCACAAGTGGCCGCCCAAGTCAAAAAGGTGAAATAAAATAAAATATTAATATTTTATCTCTCCAAGAGGCTGTCCAAGTTGAGCTAATAAAATAATATTATTTTATAATTTGTATATTTTCCCATGAGGCCATCCAAGTTGTGGAATTAAAAAGAAAATTAAATAAAAATATTTTGCTATGACGGTGGACTTCAAAAATCATAAAATTATGTTTGATATGGGCGCCTAAATGGAGAAACATAAAAGGAGGTCATTTGAGGTCATTTTCATCATTGAGTATTTGGCATTTTTACATCTTGGAGAGTTTCTCTTGGCTGCAACTTTGTTTCAGCGTGTTCTAAGGACGACAACCCTTAAATCTTGGTGGTTTGGACGAAAACCCATCCCACTATGAGAGATGGATTCACCTAGGATCCATTATTGAGTTTAATTTGCAGATTTTTGGAGGATTTGAAACTTCAACCAGCTAGGGTTTGAAATAAGACTTTGTATTCAGCTAGGGTTTGAAGTTATTGTGCAGGTTGAAGGCATAATTATTCAGATCTGAAGGATAATAAGGCACATTTTCATCATATGCATCCATGGCTAGGGTTTGGTGTTGATTCATCATCATTTGGTGGCTTCTTTGTTGGAGAATTTCACTTTCTTGCACTCAGAAATTTATATCAGACTGTTGCAATTTCATATCAGACCAAGGAAGTGAGGGTTTGAAGGTGACATTGGTCATATTTTTGATGTATAAACCATAGTTCTGAAACTCCCCAAAACTCACCAATACTCAGCGAGTCGCGAGCCGAGCAAGGCATGGCGAGTCCTGGAGACTCGGACCCTGACCCGGACCCGGCTGTAAACTCGCCCAAACTCGTTGATTGTCCCAAACTCGCCAGAACTCGGCGATTCCCAATCATGAAACTCGGCCGACGCAGGCATGAGAAAAAAATTTAAAAAAAAACATAAAAACTCAAGTCAAAAGTTGATTTTTTTTCAACTTATATTGCCTCTATTACACTAAAAGTAACTTCATTTCATTTTGTTTGCAAAATAGGAGGAGAAAAGAGAGTTGTGAGCAAAAATAAGAGTGTGCATTGTAGGGCAAATAGCAAAAAATCCATCATTAAATCGCATTGGAGCAGCTTCATACTTAGAGTTGGTGCATTGAGAGCTCTCTACCAGCGATTGGAAGGAGTTTGCAACTTTGCATTTCATTTCAAGTTTTAATAGAGAGGTAAGCTTGATTTTGTTTGGTTTTTTTTGTGTTTTTTAGCAAAAATTGCATTGTTTGTAAAATTTCAAAAAAAATTTGGAACAAAGTTACAAACCCTACTTATTTTGTTTGAAATTTGAACATTCAACAAATTAAAAAACCCTACCTTTTGTTTGAAGTTTGAACTTTGAACATTCAACAAATTAAAAAACCCTACATTCAACAATCAACAAACCCTACATATTTTTGAAACAAACCCTACCTTTTGTTTTGGAACAATCAACAAACCCTACATATTTTTGAAACAAACCCTACCTTTTGTTTTGGAACAATCAACAAACCCTACATATTTTGAAACAAACCCTACATTTTTTTTTTGCATTAGTTTAATAATTATAAATAAATTACCAAATGTTCATTTTTTTTGTATTTATGTGTTATTGCAGCAGCCTTGATTTCAAGTTCAAATTGTATTTTCCACAATGTCTAACTCTTCAAACCTAGTTCGAAAGGACCCAGCTTGGAAACACGCTGAAAATTTTCCAAGGCAAAAAAAAGGACAGACAATGTTTCTATTGCAAAACAATTTTTCATGGAGGCATTAATAGATTGAAATACCATCTTGCACGCATACCCGTCCATGATGCTTTGGGATGCAAAGATGCACCTGTTGAGGTTGTTCGTGAGGTGCAAGTACAATTAGAAACATTTGAAATAAAAAAAGAAGTGAAAAAGAGGCAAAGGGAGGAGTTAGCATGCATTGGTAGTGCTGGAGAGGCTTCTTCCAAGCCTCCATTTCGTCCTAGTGCTAGTGCTTGTGCTAGTGCTTCTGCTACTGTTGGTGCTACTGCTAGTGCTAGTGCTGGTGTTGCCGCTACTGTTAGTGCTAGTGGTAGTATTAGCATTGGTCCTAGAGTTCGTAAATCTAGGTTGGATTCATTTTTTGTGCCACGCACTACTCCTGGTTCCCAACCGTCGCTTGAGAGCACGGGTTGGAACAAGGAGGCACATGACACAGCTAGACGAGCAATTGGCGACTTTTGGTACTATTGCACCATTCCATTCCATGCAGCCAAGTAATTCTTTTTTGTTTGATTGTTTTAAAATTTATACTATTATAGTTTGATTCTTTGTCTCATGAATTTTTATATTTAAATTTTAGATGTATGTTGAATTCAAATTTAAAGTTAAACTCTCCTTTTTACATGTGCTAGGTCTCCTTATTGGCAAAATATGGTTGATGCCATAACTATTTGTGGGGCGAGGTTCAAAGGCCCTACTGAAGATGACTTAAGAGGCCCACTTTTGACACAAAAGGTGGCTGATGTAAAAGCTGAAATAGAGGAGCAGCGCTTGGTATGGAGCAAGAAGGGTTGCACCATCATGACGCTGCTGAATTTTCTTGTTTCCTCTTCAAGTAATTGTACTTCCCTCAATGCATTGAATAATTTGAATTTTGAATTTGATTTAACGATTAATATTTTTAATTTATGTTTTATTGAACCATTGATTTTGCTTCTTTTTTCAGGTGGCACTGTGTTCATCAAGTCAATTGATGCTTCAACACATGTAAAAAATGCCACATACCTTTGTGAGGCTATAGAGGAAGTCCTATTTGAGGTGGGTGAGGAGAATGTGGTTCAAGTAGTGACCGATAATGCAGCAAATTATGTTGCTGCAAGTAGACTACTGATGGAGAGGCACCCAACAGTATTTTGGACTCCATGTGCCGCACATTGCCTTGACCTCATATTGGAGGATTTAGGCAAGCTTCCATGGATCAAAACATGTGTGGATATCGCCAAAAATATTTGCAAATTTATATACAATCACACATGGGTCCTTAGCTTAATGAGGCAATACACGGGGATAAGGGAGTTGGCTCGTCCTAGCATCACCAGATTTGCTAGAAATTTCATCACACTACAATCCTTGATTCGGTCAAAGGGAGCTTTGAGACATATGTTTGTTGCTAAGGAGTGGACTTCCTCATCCTATGGTACTTCCACTGCAGGGATTGAAGTGGCAAGTTACATTTTTGATGAGCCAGGCTTTTGGACACCTGCTGCAGAGATTGTGAAGGTAACCATAAAATTCAATTCTAGTATTCTTTAATTTTTATTCATATTTTTCTTTTATTTGTTTAACTTTATAGTTTATTTTATTCACACTTAAGTTAATGTTTCACAATATTTGCAGTTCACCAAGCCCTTGGTAGTTCTCCTACGAGTTGCTGATGGGGAGAAGCCCGCAATGGGCTACATATATGAGGGCATGGATAGGGCCAAGGAGGCCATTAGATCCATCTATGGGGGAGTTGAGGGTAAGTATCGTCCCATTTGCGAGATCATTGATAGGAGATGGCAGCACCAGCTTCACAAGCCCCTCCATGCAACAACTTATTTCCTAAATCTGGCATTCCAATTCCGCCCTGATTTCAAGGCGGATGATGAGGTTCTTGGTGGGCTCTACTCAGTGATAGAGCGGATGGCACCTGCAGTTACTAGACAGATAGTCCATGAGATAGAGGCCTTTACTAGTGCACAAGGAGACCTCTTTTCTCGTCTAATGTGCAAAGAGAGTAGGACAACATTGCAGCCAGGTAAAAATATAGTTAAGAGCATAATTTTCCTCTTTTTATATTATTATTAAATGTTGAAACTTGAGACTTAAAATTGGAAATGAGATTGATTTTTTTTTCTTTTTCTCATCTCATATGTATGGTGGCAAATGTTTGGTGCTAAAACACCAAACCTTCAGAGGATTGCCATTCGCATATTGAGCCAGCCATGCAGTGCTTCAAGTTGTGAGCGTAATTGGAGTATGTTTGAGCACATACACTCCAAGAGGCGCAATAGATTGTCCGTGGAGAGGTTGAATGACCTAGTGTATGTTCATTACAGCCTTCGACTTAGACACAAACAGATTTGTGACCATGACTCCACCCCAATCACGCTAGAGGAGGTCGATCCACAATCTGAGTGGATAACTGAGGCTACAGATCCTGTCTTTAGTGATGAGGACTTTGATTGGGTTGACCAGGCAGATAGAGAGGCTGAGGTTGTAGCCATGGCAAAGGAGGATAGAGCACGAGCAGACATAGGCACATCTGATGTTGGTGAGGGTGGCATGCAATCACAGGCAGAGATTATGGCTGCTGCATCATTGAAGACCTACCATTTACGCCTTCGTAGGAAGGCAAAGGATGCAGGCTCCTCTGAGCCATAGACTTCTAGTTATTGTTTTAATACTTCATATTTGCTTGGAACATTTAATCATTTTGATGTCATGGATTTCATATTCCATGAGTTTTGTATACATTTGAGTCTTTGACTATATTTATATATCTAAGTGTGTTATTTCCTTCAGCAGCTTAGCTACAATTTGCATTTATACTTATGTGATCGATGTATACTTGTGTATGTGATCCAATTAGCTTCTATTTGATGATGTTATTATGTCTTTAAGGTTTATTTAATAAAGGGTGCATGAAACAACTTTTAAATCCTTAAAAATCTCTAAATTTCTTGGGTTTTTCAATTTGCCGAGTCTGGGCGCCGAGTCCCGAGCCAAGTGACCCTCGCCGAGTCTGCGCCGAGTCCGAATCTCGGAACTATGGTATTAACCCTAGCAATCCATCTAAGGAGTAGCGCTAGCCTTTGGAGGCTCACCCGCCACATTCTAGAGCATCTTTTGGCTTCATTTGGTGATCAGGTTTATGATCAGAGCTCTGCAGGTCTGAAAACAGGGTTTGGACAACTTGCTTCAATCACTTTTGTCATTCGACTTAATCATACTTGACTGCTACAATTGGAGGTTAATATCATTGCATGTTTGGAAGTGATTAGTGAATCATTGGATCAGATTTGTATGCTTTTATAAGTCTGATTTTGTAATCAGACCTGATTGTTTGTAATTAGCCATCATCTCATGAATGTAATTGGCAAGCTTCATTATTCGGGTATGTCAAATTGAGTCACCTATTTCATATCTTTAATTTGAAATAGTTTTGCTTGCTGATCCAATCAATTTCAGTCATCTATTTGGTGTTATTTGAATGATATTATGTTAACTTTTTCATTATCATATCATTGCAAAAACCTACATGCATTGAAACATCAAAAACACAAAGCAAAACATTCAAAAACACAATCAGAAAATTCAGAACAGCAAGGCAAAAATCAGATCAGAATTGGTAGGGTTCTTACACAATAGATGCAACATTATTATTTTATTCTCCATCTTTCCTTTCTCCAAGGCCGACATGGTATGGCATGTTCTTTGTTATTATTTTCTGACCTTTCCCTTCTCCAAGGTCGACACCTTAGGCATATGACACCTCATACCTTTGACCTCAAATGAAGTCATCATCCACAAGAAGCCTCTTCACAATTTATCTCTTATTTTCCCAACACAAATTTTCACTTTTTTCTCCATCCTTTGTCCTCCAGGTGGGTCGTTTGTCTCTAGGGCAAATTATTTGACCCAAGTTGACTTCGCCAAAATTACCATAAAATATGTTAAATCAATTCCCACATTCAAATTATCTTGCAAAATTAGTAAAATGTGATAATTGATCCATTAGGTCATCATTAGCTGATCACTCTGAAAAAGGGGACATTACACTATCGCCCCAAGTTCTTACAAAGGGAAAAAGATCCACATGAGGAAGAAGAGCCAAATCAGGATGAGGATAATTTTGCTACCTTCTTTGCAGAGTATAGAGCACATGAACTAGAATTCCATGCCCAAATGTCACTTAATGATTTCTGCAGCTTGAAGTTGAAGCATGGGAAGAAGGAAAGAAGGACAAATTCACATCAGTCGTCATAAGGATCTACAGAATAGATTGGGCAAGCTATCCATAACTATTTTTGATGGTTCCTATAGATGCATTGCATGAGCTTGGATTCAGAAGTTAGATACATACTTTTCACTCAATCCAATGTATGAAGAGGAAGCCATCAAATTTGCTAAATTACACTTGGAGGGCATAGCGCATGAGTAGTGGTAGAATGGATTGATCACCCAAGGGCATAATCTAATTAGCATTGATGATGAGTTCACTCGAAGATTGATTCATAGGTTTAATAGGAAGGATTCAAATCTATTATAGAGAGTTGGCCCAATTGAGACAAAGTGGTTCAGTGGATAGTTATGTGGCAGAATTTCAGAGACTATCAGTTATGGTTCCAAATGCTTCAGAGAGGAGACATATAGTTCTTTTCATGGAGAGTTTAACGGAGCCTCTTAGAGGTTGGGTTACGGCATTTGATCCACCATCATTATCGAAGGCCATTAGGAGAGATTTAACCTTGGAGACATCCATTCCTAAAGGAAAATTTTAGCAAAAGGCACATCTAGCTCCACAAAAGATACCATTTCAGAAAATAGTGCCACACTCCAAGGAGATGCCATGGAAAGTAAGGAAGAGGAATCAAGGAATGAGCTTAGAAGAAAAAGTCATGCTCGTCTTGCAAGGAACCATGGGAGCCAGGTCACCAATGCCTTAGTAGAGAATAGGTACACTACATAGAGGTGATATCAGATGAAGAATCAAAGGCAAAGGATCTTGAACCTAAGATTGAGGAGTTAGAGCAAGGAGAACCGAACGAAGATGACGCTTCAAGAGGTAGTCTTGCTACACTTTCAGGTGCTCCTAGATATCATCCATTTCGAGTTAGAGGAGTTCTACATGGACAAAAAATAATAGTATTGATTGATAGTGGAGCTACTCATAATTTCATTAATGAGGATTTTGTCTCTAGGAGAGGACTAGCCACCAAGGATTTTCAAGGGTTTAATGTTATAGTGGTAGATGGCTTCACCAATCCTTGCATCAAGAAGATTCAGCAACTTGATCTCTCATTAGGGAGGCATGAAGTGAGATAATTTCTATGTTGTTGGATTAGGAGAGACTGATATGGTTTTGGGTATGCAGTGGTTGCATTCTCTTGGAGAGTTCACTCAAAACTATCAAACCATGGAGCTAAAATTTAAGGTTGACAGTAGGGATGTTATAATATGAGGCATTTCAAATGGAGGTCCTAGAGTTGTTTCAGCTAAAAGGATGGACAAATCTTTTCGTAGAGACCAAGTGGCTTGGGCAACACATTGCTCAATCACTAAAACAAGGACATCCAAAGGTGAGAAGTCTTATCATGTGGATATTCAATCTATATTGGACCAAAATAGTGTAGCATTCAATGATATACCTCCAGGATTGCCGCCGACTAGAGGATTTCAGCATGTTATTGAGCTTGAGGATGGATCCAAGCCAGTCATCACTAGGAGGCATAAGGATGAGATTGAGAAGACGATTAAGGAGTTGTTAGACATGGAACACATAAGACCAAGTTCTAGCCCATTTGCATCTTCCATGGTTTTGATCAAGAAGGATGGTACTATGAGGATGTCCATTGATTACAAGGCATTGAACAAGAAGACAATCAAGAACCGCTACCCTATTCCTAGGATCAATGAGTTGATTGATGAGCTACATAGAGCGGTGTACTTCTCCAAGATTGATCTTCAGTCACGGTATCATCAGATCAGCGTTAAAGAAGAGGATGTGCATAAGACAAACTTTTAGATGTCACTATGGGCATTATGAGTTCTTGGCCATGCCTTTTGGTTTGACGAATGCATTGGCTACTTTCCAATCTTGCATGAATCAAGTATCCATTCATCAGTTGAGGAAGTTTGTGTTGGTTTTCTTTGATGATATACTTATCTATAGCAAGACTTGGGAAGATCACTTGAGACACATTGATGAGGCACATGGGATTCTAAAGCAGCAGTCACTCTTTGCAAAAGCATCTAAGTGTGTGTTTGGCATGACAAAGATTTTGTATTTGGGGCATAGGATTAGTGCCCAAGGAGTTCAGGTGGATGAGGAGACGATATAGGCTATCCTAGATTGGCCCCCCTCCTGAGACTTTATCACAATTGAGAGGTTTCTTTGGTCTTTGTAGCTATTACAAAAGGTTTGTTAAGGGATTCTCACAATTGGCAACACATTGACAAACATGACGAAGAAGGGAGCATTCCATTGGTTCGATTCAACACACTGAGCTTTTGATAAGCTCAAAGAGGTAATGAGTTCATGTCCTGCATTGGCAATTCCAGATTTTTCATTTCTTTTTGTATTAGAGTGTGATGCTTCAGGAGAGGGAATTGGGGCAATTTTGATAAAAAATAAGCATCCCATAGCATTTGAGAGTAGGAAGCTCAACGAGACAGAAAAGGGTTTTTCCATTTATAATAAGGAGATGTTGGCTATCATGCATGCTTTGGCTAAATTCAGATAGTACTTGGTTTGTGGGAGATTTGTGGTGAAGATTGATCATAATAGGTTGAAGTTCTTCCTCAACCAAAAGGATTTGAATGATAGGCAACAAAAATAGGTAAGTAAGCTATAAGCTTATAATTTTGACATTGAATATATTAATGGGAAAAAAAAAACAAAAAAAAAGAGAGATTATTCTATACTATTGGGAAGAGAGGAAGGGCTCTGCTGGTGTTCGAGGGTTTGAGAATCCTCCATGAATGTCGGGTAGAGATCTCTTCCTGCCTTGGAATTCTCTATTTGTGAAATCTGTTGCATTAGTTCATACTTGATCTCTTTTGATGGCTTAGGTTTGTTTGATTTGGTATTCATTAGTTCCTGTTTGTAGATATTGTTTCATGTGATCGTGTAAAATAAGTTTGTTAAAAGTTTGAACTCAAATATAAGTGTTTTCCGCCTGGAAGGCAGACGTCATAGGTCTAGCAAGTTCGTATACCTATGCTCAGGGGCCGCCTAAGGAGGTACTCCATGCATGCCTTAGCAGTTATCGCTGGGCTGGAAGGAATTAGTGGACGTTCCGGAGGGTTCTAAGGCAAATGCGAAAGATGGTTTTGATGAGAATGGTAAAATTTACAGAGAAGCACTTCGGAGTGAAGATGCCGAAGCACCGCCCCAAGATGTTGGCTTTGAGGTCCACAACCCACTTGGAGGCCACAGTGGAGTCGCTGGCGGTGGAGAGGAGACGAGTGAGGGAGGAGGAAGGGAAAGAGGTGAGGATCCCTACCTGCCTAGAAAACTCTTTTTAAGCCCTAATCTTGATATGCAGAAAGCTCTAATATCTAAAGAAATATTAAAAATTGTTGCAGTTTACTTTGCTTGGTTAAACGTTGAGAAACCTCCATCCAGAAGATTTTTTGATAACCGGCTTATTTCGATTTAGGGGAAAAAGTTGGGGATTCAGTTTTCTTTCTATAGGATGATTCAAAATGGGTTGTTTGTCATTTTCTTGCGGACACATAATATGCAGAAGAGGGTTGTAATGTCCCCTTTTAGGATATTCTTGTTTACTTTACTTGAACACGATTAGATCACTAGAAAGGGACATTAGAAATATGAACGATCAATAAATTAGATAATAATTAGTTCATAGCATTATTTGTAACGCATTTGTAATAACCCTTATCTATGGATGCCTCGAATCTGCCTTAGTTCTCAATTTCCAAACAAACAAGTGGGTCAAAAGATGTCTTGCAAAGCAAATTAGAAAATACTTACAATAATATTTCTCACAATCAAGTTAACATGATTAACAAACTCATAATGGCATTATTAGTCCAACTAAACCCAATTATCTAAGGGGCTCAACCATAAGAGAGTGGAGGAGTGTGACTTCGATGGGGTGTCTCGGATCCTCTACCCTAGGCCCAAGAGCAGATATACCATCCCCCTTGGCCTCATGTGGCCCATGCCATCCATATGAGGTGGTCTACCTAGTGAGGTATATGTTATCCCGTTCCCCCCCATCTTGTCATTTCCTTTCCCTTTCTCTATGATTGGTTCCTTTGAATTTGCATGTCTATGATAGCAGAATGAGATCACAAAAGGGTGCCCCGGAAGCCATCTCTTCTAAGCCCAAGGGCAGTACCCTTTGTACCCCCTTGGCCCCTTTGGGATTATTCAATCCCCCCTTGGGGTGGCGTACCTAGAAGAGTGCCCCATTGCCGTACCCCTCTTGCCACCACATTCCTTCTATCATAGTAACCATAACTCATACAAAATTCCATATTAACACATTAGTTCCAAACATATATACAAAATTATGAAAGATCTTATATCAGTTTACATGCACATTGAATAATTAAAACAATAATAAATAAGTCTCATTGTTATACATGTATTACTAAAAGACTCCTACCAAGATTGCTGCTATTTACTAAAGTATACCCTTAACTGATCGCTGTCTTTTATGTTTGACTGCTGCAGATTGGAAAACTCAAAACTGATGTATATATATTCCTTGTTTTGTATAACTGTTTCTCAATCAGAATATATTATTATTGTTTTCTGTCATATATCAGAAATATATATATAATTACTTAGAGATATCTTCTTCCCATCCCCCGAAATTGTATCTCTTATGATATTCCTTCCTTACTTTATAGCCTTCAAGAGAGGCGTCTATGGTGAAGGGTTGTCTCTTTCTAAATGAGATAACCCTTGGTTCATAACAGATCGCTGCCCTTGTAATTGATCGCTGTTGTTATTGGGAATCGTTGTCACCTTCTTATTAACCATTGCCTATACAATTCGTGCCTTTGTCTTACGTACCTTATTAACTTCGTTGCTGGCTTATCTAATGAACTCACTGCCTCCATATTAATAACCGCTGCATATTAACTATTACCTTTGATCAAATATAATCCCTGCCTTATGAATCGCGATCAGCATGTATTAGTTTAATTAAAACTTCCTTATATATTCGCTGCATAATATCTTTAGATAAGAGGAAGTCACTTATAATTGTAATTATATTTATTTTATATAATATAATAATATATCCTGCTAATTACAAATAAATATATTAATAATAATATTATTTAATATTATTTATTAAATATTATATATTGTATATGTTTATTAATATATACACAATTATCATTCAAATTGACAATGGAAGGAACGTTACGAACATCATATTTCAAGAAAGCAATTTCATCGTTTATCATGATGTTTAAATCTTTAATGTAACATTACATTGACTTCTTCAAATTGATGATCGTCAGCCTATAGGAGAGGGGACATGACAAGGGTTTTAGATAGAAGTTACTAGAATATAGGACAAACCCTATTTAAGGCCTTCCCTTGGGCCCCAGATACCACATACAATGAGATAATGTTTTGCTCAGTTCCAAAATGGATTCTTATCAAGAATGTACCAGAACAAATGTGGAGCTTTTTGCCCCAGATGATTGACCCAATTGGAAAAGTGTTGAAAATAGATGAGACCAGAGTTACTCTACCCCATATGAATGTTAGGGTTCTAGTAGCCCTAAAAACTGGTGTGCAAATTCCTGAAACTATTGAAATTTGTTGGAATAATAAGAAGATTTTATGCGACCTTATTGGGTTAGGGGGTTTAAACTCATGCTTTTTGTGTAAAATGGAAGGGCACCAAAAAAAGGAGTGCCCTGTGTTAAATAGAGAGGGAGTAAACTTTGAAACCAACATGCCTGATGGGGGCCTTGGGGTTAGGAGTAACAAAAACTTTGTGCCCTCCTCTGATAAAGACAACTTTGTTTCCATGCCTACTATGGATAAACATGTAGAAGTAAACCCAAACCTTAATTTGGAAGACTTGCTTGCTGGAGGTAGTGATAAAGAATCTCATCAAGAGGTTAAGCTGGGTGGAGAAACCCTAACTAGTTCTTTCATCAGAGAAATTCCAAGTGTTTTCAAAGATGAGTTAAGGGCAGAGGAAACTGAGTGAAGATATCCTTAATAGGTCAGAAGAAGAACAAGCTGTAAACATTAACCCTAACATGATCTCCTTGGAGGGGAAAGATGTTCAAGCTTGAATTATTGAAAGAAAAAATCCATAACAAAAAGACAGCGGATCCCAAAGGGATAGCAGTAAATAGCCCTCGAACAAATTTTGAAAATGTTGCAAAGGATAGTGACTCCAGTCAGAATTATAATGTTGATGAAACACTTACTGGCAAAAGTAAAGAGATCAATAATAAAAAGTAAGAAGAGGTTAAGAAAAGAAAGCAGGTTAGTAGAACAAATAGTTCTATTAAACCAGGGAAGAAAGGAAAAGAAGACCAAATCCCCAAATGTTTTGATAGGCTGTACAATGGGAATAAATTTAATTCCACCTAAAAGTTCAAATGATGAAAGAATTTTATTACTATAGTTGGAATGTTAGAGGACTTGAGTCCCTTGATAGGAAATACATAGTCAGAGATTTTTGTAACAAAAATAAAAAAGATGGATTTCCTGTTTATACAGGAAGTTAAAGCAGTATGATTTCATATGGAGAACAATCTGAGATTTATATGGAAAGACTCAATTGCCTTCACTTCTAAGCATGAAAAAGGGAAAGGTGGAAATGCCCTACTTATCAATAGAAAATGGTTAAATCACATCACTCAGCATGGGTGCTCACCATGTAATAGGTGTATGTGGGTCACCTTAGAGTTTGACAGCACAAAAGTTGGTCTTTGCTCTATTTATGCCCCAAATGAGTATGGAAATAGAGTAGAATTGTGGAACCGGATAGCCAATGAGCTCCCTAGAGTACCTTGGGTAGTGGGAGGTGATTTCAACATGATTAAACAATGTAATAGGTGTATTTGGGTCACCTCAGAGTTTGACAGCAAAAAAATTGGTCTTTGCTCTATTTATGCCCCAAATGAGTATGGAAATAGAGCAAAACTGTGGAACCGGATGACCGATGAGCTCCCTAGAGTACCTTGGGTAGTGAGAGGTGATTTCAACATGATTGAACAAAAGGTAGATAAATCAGGAGGCATCCCTCATGATTGGAAGGGGAATGAAAAGTTCTTTTGGGATAGAATGAAAAAGATGCTAAAATTATATGATCCATTAGATGGGCAAAAAGGGAATAGTAAAGGCATATGGTTCTCCTGGTGTAACAGCCAAAGAGGAAATAGGAAAATTTACTGCATGTTGGGCAAATTTTATGCAGACAAGGATGTTTTCCAATTTCAATGCTCTGTAAATGATAATATGGTACAAGTTATCCCAAATACACTATTTGATCACCACCCAATTAAGACAGTCATTACATTGAAAAACCAATGCAAAACAATTAAATCCAAGAGAGAATGCAGCTTTAAGCTTAACTGTGATCAGTTACTAGATAAAGACTGATTGGAAGGCATTAGGAGCTTAAGGGAGATTAGAAAAGCTTTGGCAGGAAATATAAGTGCCACAGCATACTGGAATAAATTGATTAATTCTTGTAAAGTAGTTTTTCAAACTGTTGGACAAAAGTACTCCTTAGATAGAAGAAAGGTAGAATGCTTACTTCAGGAAGAGTACTTAAAGACTGAGGAGGCTATTCAATTGGAACCTAACAGGCCAGAATTAGTGGAAAGGATGGGAGTAATAAAACATAGGCTCAGACAGTTTCAAGTCAGGAAAGCTCAAGGAGCTAAGGTCAGAGCTAAACTAAACTGGTTGGAAGGAGGTGATAGGGGAACAAAATACTTCTTTGAGCTGATGAAGTATAAAAATTTGAAGGAAAACATAGGCCCCATTCTAGAGGAGGGAGTGTGGTAGCACACTGATGATGAGATAAAGGAAGTTTTCAGGAGGTTTTATGAGAACTTGTTTAAATCAGAGGATAGCAAGGAAGGTTGTAAGGAAGCACAAGAACTTTGCATGAGAATTTGTAAAAAAAGAATAGATACAGAGTTGAAAAAAATTGGAAGTTGAGATAACAAGGAAAGAAATTGAGGAAGCCATTAGGTCCATGGAAAATGGGAAATCACCTAGTGTGGATGGTCTGCCTATGGAGTTTTACAAAGCAAATTTGCATTGGTAGATGATTTGTATGATGTTTACTAGGATGCGATGAAGAATGGGACATTAGGAAAGGACATAAACAGAGGGATCATCAAACTTCTGCCTAAAGATGGGGACAAAGCAAACATTAGAAATTGGAGGCCTATCACACAACTGAATGTTTCTTATAAAGTTATAGCCAAAGTCTTAGCCTTGAGACTGAAAGACATTCTGCCCAAAATCATTAGCTTTACCCAAACTGGTTTTATTAAAGGTAGATATATTTTGGAAAATCTCATCACAAGTTGGGAAGCCTTATACTAGGCTAAAGAGACTGGACAAGAGGCAGGTATCCTACTCTTAGACTTTGAAAAAGCATATGACAGGATTGAATGGTCATTTGTTTTAGTGATGTTAGAAACTATTGGCTTTCCTAAATACTATTGTGATTTGGTTAGAATGTTGTTTAGAGATGCTTCTGCTCAAGTTGAAGTAAATGGCTCATTGTCTAAGCCATTCAGCATGGGGAAATCCATCAGACAAGGATGCCCACTGGCACCTGCTCTTTTTGTTATTGCCTCTGAAGCCTTGTACTACTTGTTAAGAACTGATGTTATAGAGGGTGAAATGGAAGGTATATTGCTACCTAATAAAGATATGATTTTGAATGTTCAATTTGCTGATGATACTACATTGTTCCCAAGGATTGAGGAAGATAATATTAAAACTATGGAAAACATATTAGATGTCTTTTGTTTGGCATCTGGAGTCAAAGTATCTGCCTCTAAATCCATTATGTTGAGTTGGAATGATGAAGCTCCTATTTGGTGGAATAGGTCTAAGTGGAGTTGGGGGGGCCCATCTAAGCAGGTTAGATTTTTGGTCATTCCATTTGCAATCGGTCCATCCTTGAACAACATGTGGGAATGGCTATACTCTAGAATAGAGAGAAAACCGAACAATTGGAATAGGCACTTTTTATCCTTGGCTGGTAGAGTTCAGGTCTGC
Source organism: Cunninghamia lanceolata (assembly GCA_027924645.1). Classification (NCBI taxonomy): domain Eukaryota; kingdom Viridiplantae; phylum Streptophyta; class Pinopsida; order Cupressales; family Cupressaceae; genus Cunninghamia; species Cunninghamia lanceolata. The sequence goes on along the minus strand of BSBN01001051.1, from coordinate 396,971 downwards.
CAGAAAATACTCTCAGCCTACTCAATGTACTATGCCTCTATGTGGTTGTTCCACAACTACTAGTATGAGGTAATCCAAAAGATTATTAGACAGTTCCTGTGGTCTGATGGCAAAGGAAACAAGAAAAAACACTCTGTCAAGTGGGAATGGTGCTGCTTGGGGAAGGACAGGGGGGCTTGGGTTTGAAGGCCCTGAAGGTCCAGGGTGTAGCTCTTGCTACAAAATGGATTGTCGGGTCATTGGTAGGCAATGAACCTTGGAAAATACTGGTAAAAAACAACATTGAAAATGTTGTGCCATTTAAAGCTAAAAGATGGAAAGGATTGCATATTCAGGATTTCTTATTCGAAGCTTTTAAGGCTAAACCTATGGGATCTGTTGTCTCCAACACTATATGCTTAGCATGGGAACAGGCTAAAATAGTTATTATGGATGGAGAAGCAATTGAATTAAGGAACTCTGTAATCTCGAGGCATAGATCCATATGGTGGAATATTTTTCATAAAGGAAGACCCTTGGCACTGTTGCAAGGGTGTTCTGCAAAGAAATGGAATGATAAGGGCTAATTGTGTTGAGTGATCTGGTAGAAGGAAACAGGGCTAAAAATTGTTTGCAAATTAAAGAAGAGTTTGGACTATATGGAGCAAACAAAAGAACCTTCTCCATTCTGAATAGGTCCTTCTTGTGTAAGCTTTCTCAAGAGGTTACTGTTCTTGGGGAAGAATGCATTGAAAAGGTAAAGTGGAAAGATGGAACTAAATTCCTGGAAGTTAACTCAAAGAGAATGTATAGAATGTTGACCAATCCTCAGGTGATCTTCGAGCATATAAATATTGTTTGGGAACATAAAATAGAACAAAAACTATTGTCCAAAACTTTCAGTCTTATATGGTCTAGAAACATTGAACCAAAAAAGGATGTTTTAGATGGCTTCTTATTTTAAAAAAATTGGCATTAGGTTTTGACAATAGTGTTTGTTCTAGATGTGTAATGTTACTAAAACATGTCAACATGTCTTTTTTGATTGTGAATATGCTAAATCCATTTGGTTTATATTTATGGGAAATGTCTCTAATTGGAATCCTAGGAACTGTACCAATTGGAAGGAAATTTTATGTGGTTATGTTGGTGGGCTAAATAGAAAAGCTAATAAGTTTTGGTTAATTTTATCAACTGAGATCTTATGGTTTCTGTGGAAGATGAGGAATGAAGAGAGGTTCCAAGGCAAGAAGAGATCACTCACTGAGTTAACTTATAAACTCACCAATTTTAAAATGATTGAGTAGGTTATGATGACTTTGGAGCTGCCAGTGGACAAATTCATGGAGATAATGGAGGGAAGAGCAATTATCTACAAAGAAGACATCAAAAAAGCAGATTTTTGGCCACATGATTTAAGGAAGGTAAATGAGAAGTTTCAAAATGAATACATTGACTTCCAAAACGAGTATTGTAAACATCATCAAATAGAGAAGTTAAGGAATGAAAATCAGAAATATTTAGAGATCGCTTTTCAAAACTACAATGTCAATAGCAGCCAGTTGGAGATCTCTCATCCAATAGGTACTTTCAAAGGCATAGACTCAAGTTCAAAAACAGTGACAACAAAACATATGTGAAGACTCATGACAAGGAAACACATGTTACCAGTTGAAAGTCAGAAAAAGGATGATAAAAACAAACCTAGAATATGATGGGACAGACTTGGATGAAAGCTTAGAGAGTGATGAACAACAGACAGAAGGAGAATATCAAGACAGGTATTCAGAGATGCAGGTGTCATGCCCCTATAATGATTTATAATTGAATTGTTTAGTTAAAATAGAATATATAATATATTTATTTAAAATATATTATTAATATGTATTATTTAAATAATATTTATTTAAAACAATTAACAAGATATATATTATTATATTTATAAATAACACATGTAAACAATAATAATATATTATAAATATATCTAATAATATAAATACAAATATTCTTATATTTATCTTATATTATAATATAAATATAAATAATATAATATAAATCATATATCATTTATTATGATATAATATAAATAATATATTATTTATAATATAAATGATATAATATAAATAAACTATGTTAAGGGAGTTACGTATGGTTAGAACTAGTTTTACCACAGCCCATAGAAGGGAATAACATAAAGTAATAAAAATTAAAAAAGGGTAAGTATGTCTTTTACCACCAGGCATAATAAATATCCCTTGAAAGGGAAATAAATAAAAGCTGTGGGATAGAAAGAAAAGAAGATGGGCAATAAATAAATAATATCCCATAAATAAATATATTTAGATCCGCATTATATTTATATATATTTCTAAGCCATAACTAGAAAAGATATCATAAATATATATAGGGAGGAATTATTCAAGTAAAAATAAATATAATAATAATAATATATAATAGTAAATATATATTTATTCATTGCATAATATAAGGGCATTCATATATGGAATCGAGCCTCTTGAGAAGATGTCGATCTCATAATAAGGAGTGCTTAACTAATACAAACAAATATCGAGTATCATCAAAGTTTAATAATATTAATTTATTAAGGGTGGTGACGGGTGGTAAATTGCATCCCTTCAAACTTATAAATATTAACCGGCCCCTCTAACAAAAGGGGAAATGAATGGAAAAATGAATAGAAAAAGGAAGGAAGAGAATAAATATCTACCACATCCAAAAAGGTATCTGCAGATCGTCTAAACAGTAGGTAAGTATTTTAATATATTTTATCAAGATGTAATATATCTATATATGTGGGTGTAAATATATATATATATAGATATACAATAATATTAATAACATATATAATAATGCAATATAGAGATATTATTAATATTATAACAAATATTATAATATATAAATATTAAAGAATAGGCAAAAGAGAATAGAATCCAGTGAGCAGATTCAACAAGAATAATATAAATATAAATGTTGTAGAAGAATAATATGAATATAGATGGACTGTCAAGTTAATTGATATAATTATGATGTTAATATAAATAAATGCACTTAACTTAGACAAAACTATGAATGTGCATAAACTAATATAATGAATAAATGTAATGATATATGATCAATATTAATTAAGGCATCTTGGGTTAAATGCCAATAAGAACAATTATGATATTTATTAAATCAAATAAAGTTGGTGGTATGCTTGGAGCTAACTCAGACTCTCCCTTTAACCCCTCTATCACCTCTAAGGTATGACGTAGTTGAAATAGTTTATTTTAGCCTAGGTATCTCTCGACTGGATGTAAGTCCCTCGACCAAGTGATGAGGAACCCCGTGTGTGGGTGAAATCCTTGGGCCTAGGAGAACTCGTAAGAGTTGCTCTACGGATGGTGACTCTCATCTGGATGAGGTACTCCGTGTGTGAGTGAAATCCCACGAGCCAAATGGTGAGGGACTCCGTGTGTGAGTGAAACCTTTGGGCCTCCGTAAGAGATGGAACTATTTCCTTAATGAAATCATACTTGGTGATCTAGAGTTGGTTAACGCAAGAGTCTACCATAAGTCCCTCACAAGTCATATCACGAACCAATGATAAAAATGAATAACATATATATGAATGTGCTTATAAATTGAATGCATGATGACGAAACAAATATATGAACTTAATGTGAATATAATCTAATATGTTATAGTCTTAATGAATTTATATTGAAATAAAAGATGAATCGAATACTAATGTTCTCTTTTACTAAGTTGAAATTGTGCAAGGTAAGAAAAAATTTCAGCTTACTAGAAGGGGACATTACAGCAGGTGGATATGATGGAAACAGGTAGGGACACAACAGCAAAAGGAGCAGAGATTAAGGCAGCTAGGACAGATAGAGTAGACATGGAGCATTAAAAATCAGGGTTTGCAAATGATATTGAAAGTGCTATGTAATTAAAGAAGTATAGTATAGTTTTGAGTATATCCTATACTCTGATATTAAGTAAATATACTCTGTTTTGTCTTGTTTTGAGGACCTATTATCAAAGTTAAATCATGTAGTAGGTCCTTTTTTTTGGATTGGTGATTCAAAGATAGACTGAAGTTATGGTGGTCATCTTGATCACTTTTTTGTATCTATTTTATGATTAATATATTTGTGGCAGATCTTCAATCCAAAAAAAAGGGAGAAAAAAATGTTGTGGCTGATGTATTATCTAGAAAAACATATTTTTTCTCTATGTCTAATATTCTTGTTGATTGGAAAGTTGCTCCTATAACGAAGTATGCTAAGAAGTATGCTAAAAATGCATTTGTTAATGATATCTTGGAGAGCAAGTTTCAAGATGAGAGGTATAAGGTGGCAAATGAACTCATCCTTTACAAGGATAGGGTGTATCTTGTTCCTGGATCTAAGGTGAAGGACAAGATTTTGAGAGCAGCCCATGACACACCTTTGGCAGTCCTTTCAAGGTATTACAAAACTTATAAGCAGGTGAGGTTTTCTTGGAAACGACTCAAGGAGGATGTCCTTAAGCACATTAGGAAGTGTATCACATGCTAGCAGAATAAGACAAAGTAGGTATTTACAACAACTGCAATGCCACTCCCACTAGCTACATGAACTTCATGCATAGGAGCATCGTCGTCATCTATATAGAATGTGAAAAGCTCTAAAACAAATGCATCCAAGTTGGCACACTCAAGGGATATATCCCAACTCTTCATCGCCCCTTCCTTGTAGTCAACTTCCTTATGTGATAGGAGGTGCAAGTTGGAATGGACGTAGACCAAATCTTCTACCTCTTTTGCAGCCAACTGGTTGCACTTAACTAAGCGGATAAAAGAGTATGTAGTCCAATTCTACTCAACAAAAGAACTCACACCCTATTGAAATTGGACAGAAAGTCAATACAACTTAAAAATATGAAAGAATGGTAAGAATTTTGATTGCAAGAGGTTGGAGGAACCTATAACTTTGCCCATGGAGGTACCACCATGTACGAGTGTCCTTTTTGTACTTGTCTCGAAGAGCATAAATACTATGATCTCGTCCCGTGATAAACCTAACAAATTTAGTCCTAACATTATCCACCATTTCTAGCTATGAGAAGATTCCTCAGAATGCTTTCTTGTACCCTTCAGCAACTTCATTGTCTCTATATGGTGTCGCTCTCCTAAGCAAATAAAATAATTCCGTGCTATAATATTTGGGAGATAATGCATATGCAAGGAGATGCAAGGGCATGGTCATCTTGTTTCAACAATCAAGAATGATTATTTTCACCCTTCGAAAAAAAAAATTTGGAGTCATTCTCCTTTCTGCCATTATGGCCTTTAATTTTTCTATCATAGAGTCCATGCCATCATAGATTTCTCCCAAACACAGTCGATCTATGTAAGAACCCTATCTAAATCTGCCCTGAAAAAACCCTGCTGATCTGAATTTTCTGATTTGTTTTTCTTAAGTTTTACTTAGGGTTTTCAAGTTTTGTTTTCACCAGTATGATTGGAATGTTTTGTAGATGGAAAGGTTGCATTATGACAATGAAATAACACCAAATGATGACAGAAAATGTAATAACCAACTCACTTATACAACCAAATATCAACAGAAAACATAATAGAGCATACCCGGATAGAAGATTTGGCCTCTTTATTGAATAGTAGTTGGTTGATTACAAAACAAAGGTCTGATATAAAAATCAGACTTGCATATGAATGCAAATAGTGCCCAAATATGACCAATAACATGTACAAATGAGTCTCCAATGATGTTACAACCTACGCCAACTTATTGATGATGAATGCCAATGAAGATCTAGGCCAAATGTCAATCCTTTGAAGTCTGATTTTAACCCTGTAGCTGCTGATATGCAGTCAAATGTCAAAACCCTAGCTGAAACATGCTAAAAACACCTCCAAAGTGTAGCTGCCTTATGTAGGAGTGAAGCGATTATGCCCAATATGCAAAATATGCCCATACACCATCAATACATGCTAAAACATCATCAGATCTGCAACTGATATGAATTTAAAGAAGTCTGAAACACAAAACAAGCTTGCTAAATATTGATGCAAAACACAGATTTGTCCTCCAATGCCAAGCGCTTCAATGCCAAACCTTTGTATATCAACTTATTGATGAAAATATGCCAAAATGTGAATCAAATCTGAATACTATTCCCATCAAGCAAACGAGAAGAAGGCAGGGAATCATTCAACCAAAACAGAGATCCAACTAAGAGTCTTCACCAGTAATGCAAACTCAAGACAGCGAAGGTATAGAGCAGCGATTGGAGGATTAATACTTGACAAATAAATAAGACAGCGAATCCTTAAGGTGATGATGCCCATTGACCAATGGTCATACCATTTGGAAGAACATAAATAGTAGATCGATGGGAATATGAATGAAGGAATCAGCCGGCAGATCATCTCATCACTCACAAAAGCATCTACAAACAGTTCTGCATTTAATCATCATTACACACAGCAATACAAGCAGACTTAACGTCCATACCATTACATCCCAGCGAACAGTGTGTACCAGCAGCCCCGACCAGCAAGGAAGATATATTAAGAGCATAATCATAGATATATATATACCTCTGCTTCAGATTACAAGAGAGTGTTATCATACATTTTCAAAGGATCAATCAGCAAATCAACATTCTAAAGGTACTTCCTCATCATTACAAACAGTGATCATATCAGCAAATACCAATAGAGTTGTGCATAGACACGTGATAATAACGTTGTATATATGAGAGGCATATAAGCCTTATAATCATCCATCTAAAAGGATGATATAACAATAGTTCCCATAAAGGAACAATATCCTTATGGGATAATTAGCTTTGTGATCCATAGATCACTAGTCGAGAGGACCAGCTCCTTATTGGTATGCATTCTCTAACCTTACTCATATTGTACTATGGACAAACAAGTCTTGCCACGTCCTTAATCTTATCTATTTCCCCTAGGAGGACGATTAAGTAAGAGAGGGTGGATTATTATGATCAATCTCGCATAGGGTGGGTGTCTCTCAAGTGGATGAAGTATTACCGGGCATGTAATGAAGTCCCTTGAGCCAAGTAGTGAAGTATTGCCAGGCGTGCAATGAAGCACTTGGGCCTATACCTATGGAGATGACTTACACGATAGGTGACTCTCAAATGGTGAAGTATGTCGGGCGAGCATGAAGCATTTTTGAGCCAAGTGGTGAAGTATGTTGGTCGAGCATGAAACCCTTGAGCCTATGACAGCGGGGCACGATCCTCGAGTAGTGAAGTATTGTCGGACGTGCAATGAAGCTCTTGAGCCAAGAGGTGAAGTATTGTTGGGCATGCAATGAAGCCCTTGGGTATTATTATCCCGCACCTTAATAAACATACATCTATCCTCCACTAGGGCTAGATTAGATTAGTGACCAGGCACTATCATTCCCGAAGTACACTATGAGGCTCCATATGACTAAGTAAGAGGAAATGAGTATGAATTATATATAATTGTTCATTAATGTTCATGTTATTACTAATCCAAATTAATGTTTTGATTTTATTATTAATTTACTAATTACTAATGTTCCTTTTAAGAGGTTATATTTGTGCAAGGAGAAAAAATAAGAATACCCAAAAGGGGACATTACACCTTGGGTGCCCAATTTCAATGAAATATAATCTTTTTTCAAGTCCACCGCCAAAAGAAAAAAAAAAAAAAAAAATTTCTTGTAATTTTTTTTTCTCCAATTTGGAGGTCCCACATAAATAATAATAAAATAATTTTTTTTTTTTTTTTTTTTTCTCCCTTGAGCGGCCACCCTTGGCTTAATAAAATAATATTTTAAATAATAAAATATTATTTATTGTCTTTTGCCATCCTTTTTATTTTTCCCTTATTTTTTCTCTTTTTCCACATGAGCGCCAATTTTTGTGGGAAATATTATAATATTTTAATAATAAAATATAATAATTTAACTTCACATCCAATATTTCATTTTTCTATCTTTAAGTCATTTTTCCATTTTCCCACCTAGCATAATATTTAATTAATTTTCGTTTTTCTCCTTGGCTAAATATTTAATTAATTTTGATTTTTCCATAAATATTATTAAAATATAAAAAATCATCTCCAAACTTCATTTTGCCAAGGAAAAATCATTTTTGCCACTAAAAACCCACTTTCCATTCTCCAAGCTTTAAGTTATTTGCCAACTTTCTTTTTTCCAAGCTTTAAGTTACTCTAGCAAACTTGATCATAGTCATGATGGGCTCGATGAAACTCAAGACATAGTCTACATAAGCCTACCAATCATCATCCAAGATCAATGATTTGACCTTTTGGGCCCTCTGTGAATTTTATTGTCTCCACACTCCATTGGTTGCTAATGACCATGTCACTCAATGCCTCTCGCACCTTCACAAGTTGTCTCAAAACAATTGTGTGCAATGCGTAACAAGTCTCAGCAACCTAATGTAATGTAAAAAATAAGTTAATAACAAATTAAAATTTAAATAAGTAAATGTCATAAAAAATAAATTTTGGAATTTCATAAATTTACCTTCAACAATTCTAAATTGGAAAAAGCCGTGAAGATACCTTGTGACATATGATGGTTTGTCACAAACATCCGAATCTCCTCACCCTTTGTGTATATTTTTTCACCCACTCTATTTGGGTGCCAATCTTTTGCATCCCCAAGTTGAGGTAGTGGACGATACATGGTGTTCAAAAATTATGCCTGTACCTTTCCTCAACAAAAGCACCTTCTGCCCTACAATTTTTTGCAATGTCCATTATGACTTAGACACCATTCTCAGCACCCACCATCCCTATGGACTCGAGGATTTTGGAAATGACGTTTGCATCCTTCAGTTGCCCCTCACAATCATCCGCCTTCAAAAACATTAGCCCTTTAGAAGACACTGCAATGACAATTATTAAAGGCTAGTTTTTCCAATCTTTCCATCCATCAAAAACGAGGGACACTCTTGTTTCAACCCATGAATCCTTGATTGGTTTTGGTGATGTCTCTGCAAAAAAGAATTATTTTGCCAATAAGGTGGTGTGCACTTTCTCATACCCATGGCCTGTGTAACCAAAGGGTGTTTGATTGATTGTCATCACCATTTCTCACCAATATAGTGATCTCACCAAGGTGAAAGGAAGACCATTGGTGTAAATGCAACGTGGAATGTATTCATCTGCATTATCCCTTGCCTCATTCTGAAATGCCTTCTCCAATGGGTTTCTTTTGCAGGAAGAAATAGAGGGATCTTCTACTTGGACAGACGGTGTCTCCAATAAAGGATGTGAGGCAGCCACTATTGAAGAAGACTCTATTTGTGGCTTCCCTTGAAAGGAAGCAAGGTGTGCAGAAATCGCTTCCTACACTAATCTAAAGAGGAGAGAAGAGTGCAAATTCGTCTTAATCCTTACAATTACAGAATGTTAACAACAACAATGGAGATATTGCAACAATACACATACATACGGAAATGAGACACAAGAGAGAGACACAAGATATACGTGGGGAAAACCCTTATTGGGTGAAAAACCCCACACTCCAAAACCTGCACGATGTATTATCAAAACTAAAATAGTTTACAATACACTTGCAATGCAAGCTATCAGGAGTCTTCGACACTCGTATCTAGAGACAAACCGGCAACATAACAGTACCTGTCAATCACATAATACATCTCCTCTCCAAAGCACTTGTTTATATAGAAGATACAAGGCAAAAATGGCTCTATCTTGAGATGGGCGTCCAACATGGCCTCATGGCCCAAAACCCACACCTGGGGACACTTGTCCAACACTGTAGAATGTTCATGACACTTGTCATGTCAGCCCATCCCAAAGAGGTCGCCTATTCACAAGTTGGGCAATGACAGATATTCTTATGACACTTACGACTGTCATAGAATCTGTCATAGCTGTCATATCTTACAGCTGTAAGAGAATCTATCATACACAGGCTATAAATAGCATATTCTCCTACAACTTGTCATAACCCTCCTTGGGGCGCCCAAAGATGCCTTCTTCCAAGATGCCTTGTGACACATGTCTTCACCTATCATAGAATCTTCCATTTACGACTCTTACGCATCATAGATTTGTCATAGAAATCTGTCATGGCCGTTTCGGTCAATATTCCCTTACACACTATCCAAGGTGCCGACACATGGCAAAATATTCCTACCACTAAGTGGGACACCTATCTCCTCATGTGAGGACAAATTTACATGTTGTCACCTTCCACGTAGGATGACACATCACCGTGCCAACTCCCACAAGATGACAAAATAGGATTTGCATCCTAATTACATAATAGGCAATAAATAAATAAATACAATGAAATAATACAAGGAATTACCAAGGTTGAGACACCTTAATTCCCAACATCCCTGATCCTTTCTTCACTAAAGGATGAGATTTTAATTTTGCTCTCATTCACAATGTCGGCTTCTTCTTGTTCTTTAATATATGCCATAATTTGTTGCCTTGGCAAACCCTTCTTATTTGGCCCTTGACAAACTCTAATTCCTTGGCCGGTCATAACACAGAGGTGAGCTTTCACTCAACTCTACAAGATCTTTTACTCGATCCCACAATGACTACAACGCCAAAGGCAAGCCCCACCTCCTCGAAGTTGTTCAATAACCTTAAAATATTTCCATAGAGGTGATACTTGATCAAATTTGAAGTGCTTGTCTCTAGGGCCACTGAACTTAAACTACTAGCCATTTTGAATATATTGTTGTTATAAGAAAAAAATTAAAAATGAAAATGTAACCCTAGAGTACATAAACTTAGAAAAATAAAACAAAGGCAAAAATGCAACCTTACAATACATATAAACATAATAAAAACAAGAAACAATTTTAAACAATATATATTTAAAATGCTTTTTAAAAAATCAATTTTTTTTAACTTGAAAAAATTCTTTGAAAACTTGAAAAAGTCTCACAAAATACTTACTTTTGATCAATAAATCTCCTTTGTGCAAGCTAGTTCCTTCACGTAGCAACTAGCAAATGTCTTTGGCACCTTTGCAATCCTTCACCTTTCAAAAAAATCAGAAATCTTCACAAATGCAAAAATGGCAAAGGGGGATGATATTGTTTGTTTTTGTGTTTTGTGATTGTGAAATGAATGATACTGGTCACTATTAGGGTTGTTATTCATGTTTTAGGGATTTTTAGGCTTTTAAAATGTATTTTTAAAGTTAAAAACTTTTTTTTAAACTCGTCATTAGGTCTATGGGCATGGCTAGGAGCGTTTGGCATGTCATAGGACAGCCAAGGCACATGCCTACCACCCCAAGTACCCTACGAGTACATTTACTTTATAAAGTTTTAAAAAAACTGTTTTTTGAAAACCCGTCACCAAGTCTATGGGCATGGCTGTAGCGTCTGGGCACATTACAAGACGGCCAAGACATGCCCCGGGTACCCTGTGGGTACATCCCATATATACCCAAAGGTTACCTAGGGTGGCAAAGACGTGCCCCGGCCATCCCATGCATGCTCCCATTCCCACTCCCGCTCTCGTTCTGTCCCAATCCTACAATCCCTATCATTTCTAATATCACAGTTTTAGCATATTAATATTATTTATTTATATTATATTATTTAAATATTATTGTATATTTATGGTCTTTATATGTTTTTTGTATGGATGTACCCAGAATGTAAACAGCTCTCACCCCGCCGCCCCCCCCCCACCTCAAAAAAAAAAAAAAAAAAAAAAGTCATACCTGATTCACTTAGGTTATTTCTGGCCAAAAATTGGACTAGGTTGCATGTATTGAGTTTTGCACACAAATAAAGGACAAGGTAAAGCTAAAGATTAAGGACGGGCCAATCTATAACACTTCCATCCTCTTATAAACTTTTTTTAATTTAAATGAATGTTTTGAAGTACTTTCATACCATTATTTGAATGTTTACAATCTTGATTGCATATTGCGTTACAATACAAAAGTTTGCTTGTATTGGAACAAATCTAATATTACATACCCAGAACCATTTCTGAGGAAAGGAACCACCCCAATTCTTCTCACAGTATGATGGTGCATCCACAAATTCAAATATCTGACCATCCCACTCTATCCATCCTGAGAAAAACAAATTATTGCCATAAGATTTAAATCAATATAGGCAAGATCCTATAGCTTAAGAAAGCTAATAAAATGTATGATATTTTGTATGTACAATGCGAGCCTCCATCATAGCCCTACTCTACTTATAATTCAAGGATATCCGCAGATAAGTGTGAATGATGCATAGAGAACTATATTTAGGAAAAAAGAAATTTAACCAAGGGAAAAATAATCAGAAGTCTTCCAATTAGGGGCAAGTCAATATCATTAATGCTTATTGCGTATAAAATAATAAACATGAATTAGCAATACACCCATCTATGATTTTGTTAGCCATATTTTCTAATTTCAAGAATTCACTTCCAGAAAGATTCCCTTGAATAAACCTGATTTATAAGGAGTATATGTGAAGTGAATACAATTAGTCATATTTGCTGGACACAATGAGAAAAAAGTTGATGATAGAAATCATGAATATGGAACTAACAGAGAAACGTGGATATGTTAAAATTCTGAATGTTTAAGTCATGAAATGAAAATGGGTAAGTTTTTATTTTTTTTGTTTTTTTGAAATTGAAAAGCATGTCCTTATTTACCAATGATACAATAAAAACACGATGATAATCATACAAAAAAGAGTGGGTGGATGGCATAACAATTTCCTATTTTAAAAATACACAATAATCAGAAATATTCTTCTCAATTCCTGATTCAAATTCTATCCTCCAGCAATAACAATCTCTTTGTGCTAAATAAACTATGGTACATTAATAAAAGAATCGAGACGAATCATCATAAACACAAAACTATTAAGAAGGCCATGCATACCTGTAGAAAGACCACCTGCCATACATATTTGCCAATGTGGTTCAAAAACAGGAAAAGCTGCTAACCAGCCTGCAGTCGCCTTCTGTTTAGGCCCAACATCACCCCACCCATATACAGGCCTGGTGCTGTATTCCCAACGTGCAGTCTTCACAGTTTGGACATATGTAGACCTGCCAGGAATCAAAATAAAAATCACCTTCGCTAGAGAGAAAATTGAAGCAAAAATGATACATATTATGGATAATCTAGAAAGGAAGAATTAATGATATCAATGTCTACAAATGACCAAAGATGATAGAAGGGTCTGCAAGTACAACCTATTAAGATACTGCCAGCAAGGGCATGGCACACACTCCCCTAAAAGGAAAGAAAATGTCGTAATGCAAAATATACAAAGCTTACAAAAAAATAATGGAAACATCAAAATAAGAAATTGAAGCGAAATGTAATCCAAACTACAAAAACCACCCAGAAGATACAACAGAGCCACTAGTCATAAGGATCTTTAGCAGCAAGGTAGTCTGTACGATTAAAAAGCCACTAAATAGTCCACAATGCAGAATTTAATCAAGTCACCCAAGTACCAGCCTGGGCTGGAAGGAGAAAGTGAAGTTATCCCTGGAAGTGTCAGTTTGGCCTGCTTTCTCCTAACCTGGAGGGTATCACATAAGTAGCCATATTGATCTTTCTATGGATCCAGACTAGATTCACTAATATCTGGTCATTCCCTTATTTTGGTTACAAGATCTTGTGTTCCATGCATGTCCTTAAAGAGCACGAGGAGTACACTACCTGAGTAGACTCCAATTTTCTATATCAAGAATCAATTACATTGCAGGACACTTGGTACCTCCATTGAATGAGACTGAGCCCAAGAAAGATGTAATCAGTCGAACATATCTAAAGCACCCTATTAATATTGAGGCCTTAAGGTTACCATCTCACAGAAAAACAAGATAGTCAACTTTGGTCAGGATATTGGAAGAAGTTACATTTTTTTCCCCGGAGCATTTCAATAAATAATAATACTGCCCTCCATTTCATAATACACTAAGCATCTAAAAAGAAATCATTCTTCAGTTTTAACCTCCTAAGGAGCACAAGGCTTGTAAAAACTGTTCTCTCGGGATGATAATCAGTCTCAACACAAAGCTGATAAGACAGCACTCTTAGCTATCCAGAACGGAACCTAACACCAATGTTGCCTCAACCAGTTCAAGCACATAATAAGAAGGCCTCCAAAAGTCTACCGAGGCATTTTTAGGGCAGAGATGATAATCCAAGGCATCGACATGTATGGTCTATAAACGTCCCCTCTAATGGCCCCCTATTTATCTCCCCTTTCAAAGGGAGAAAGGAGAAGCTTCCATGAAGTACTAATGGGATGGAGATGACCAACAGAAACACTCACAGATTGTAGAAGGTGTGGAACTTAATACTAACCTTGCCTCCTATTTGTCTCAAGGGTGTGGGAAATAAGATCTCTCTAAGTATAGAAAGACAAGAAATGATATCTCTTGTGACAAAAACTGAATCATCTACAGACCAAATACTATCAAAGCAACTAATGCATTAGAGACCACTCTGTAAATGGAGCATATGTGTGTCGAATTTATCCTGGATGACTGTGAGGGCCAACGCACTTATACAGTATCACATATTGTGGCATATTTGTTTGGATCTTATCAAGGCATGTCCAATCAACTGGTGCAACACAACTAAATATCAAAACTATTGAATTGTGCAGATTAGAAAATATCAAAATGCACAATTTATACAAGATATGCTGCAACGCAACTAAATGGATTGACAAGTATCACTAAGGAAGTGTATCCCTAACATATTTGCGATTGAGAAGCAAGATTTAGGCTGAAGGATGAAATGTGAACTGTATACCCAAGTATGTGTAAGCTATAGCAATCTCAATGGTTTTACCTCATATGGTAATGTGAAGCTTGGACAAAGCACAATATTGGTATTCAAGACTAAAACCTAGCTCTTGCAAATTCTCACCACAAACTGGCAAATGTCACAAATTTGAACCGAAGAGTTCCAACGCATCAGAAAACTCTCCAACGAAGAGGATAAAACAGAACAACATCAGCAGAAAGAAGCATGGAAAACAGAACATGGCCAAAGCAACCACAATAATCCACCTTCTGTGATTTCACTTAGGAATAATTCCAACTCATCTTTATAGATCTCAAATAATGCCAGAGAGAGTTCACACCCCCATTACAACTCCAATTAAACGAAATAGAGAGTTGAGGCCTGATAAAGGGAATAGAAGAGAGGGATAGATAATTGCAGAAGAGTCTCAAATCGGAATTGTTTCCTTCCTTCCAATAAGAGAATAGGTACGTGAGTAGGATCAATATGATGCTATAAACTTAGAGGCCCTAATGAAGGTATGGGATACTTTGATGCCACAATGCTTGAACTAGAAGTAGAATGGGAACAAAATTAGTAGAATGGGAACTTAGACTCTCTATGGATGCTGAGAGAGAGAGAGAGAGAGAGAGAGAATTGTACAAGAGTCTCAAATCAGAATTGTTTCCCTCCTTGCAATAAGAGAATAGTTACGTGAGTAGGATCACTTGATGCTATGAACTTAGAGGCCCTAGTGAAGGTCTGGGATACTTTGATGCCACAATGCTTAGACTAGAAGTAGAAGGGGAACAAAATGATGAGGATTAATTCTTCTTTCCAGGATCCAAGTGAATTTGGTTTATAAATATTTAACGTGGTTGTATGTAACATACATGGCAGTCATGACCCTAACTCTTAGCCAATGGTGGCAAATTCGATCTGCCACTGGATATTAACCTTATATATCTTTATTTTCTGGATGTCGGTGTATTTCCAAAAGAATAACAAGCACATTTAGGTAGGTCTCTATCATTTGTGTAGAGTGCAGAAGCCAAATTGAGTATTTACACAATGTAAAATATTCTCAATTCCCACTCTTGACACAGAAGAATACAAGGGAAGAATACAATAGCTACAAACAGTAGGGTCAATCACTTGTGACTATTCCCAACTATATAAAATTTAGTCAAGAAGGCAAGGCATATACCTTACAAGGTTTTAAGGCTAGTGATATTCAAATGGTCAGTGCTCACCGCATGGAGAAGCTGTTAAAGAAAGGGCATTCTAGCATTATTGCCCAATTCCACTCTATTGAAGCTCAACCTCCTTCCCATCCTCCTCCTCGATCTAATTTGCAAGGGCTGTTGGATCATTATCACCAAGTGTTTGAGGAACCCAAAGGGTTGCCTCCTCCATGGTCCTGTTGATGATTGTTTTTAGACAAGTCAACAATAGAGTAAAACACTAAGTCTCTCACTCTCTTGAATAAAGTCTCTCAAAGGCTAAGCTACGTGATCCAGTGAGACAACTTCAAGGTTCCTTTTTGGTGCAGGAGCACCAAGGCTCAATGCAGTCGTACATAGTTTTTTTGGTTTGTCAATTTTAAGTTTGCAGCATGTGATTTTGTTTTTGGAGTTTTTCTAGTTTTCTAAAAATGCATTGGCGGGAGAAGCATTTTGTTTTTGATCGGCCTTTGAGCCAAGTGAAATTCAAGTTAGTGAATGTATGTTTGAAGGTGCGGCATTTGTTCAACGGTTGAACCGTGTCGTTGAACCTTTCCGTTGAACCGCGCACCAAGGTTCAAAGATTCAACAGTCTTATAATTCTGCTTTGTAAAGAATGGAATCGTTGGTCATTTTGTTCAATGGTTGAACTGCGCCGTTGAACCTCTTCGCTGAACCCCGCGGTTGAACCTCGCTGTTGAAGTTCAATGGTTCAACGGGTTCATGCATATTGAATGGTGGAGTGGAAAGCGTCGGTCACTTGTTTGGAGGTTGAACCTTTCCGTTGAACCCCGCGATTGAACCTCGCTGTTGAAGTTCAATGGTTCAACAGTTCTTCATTATGGATGGCCGTCAGCATGAGAAGCATGATCGGGGAGCGAATAGAAAGCTACACCGATGGTTAGAGTCTAGCCGATAATTATTATATCGGTGTATGGTTATATGATTGGCAGAAATGATGAAAATCTGACCGATAGGCATGATTTGGCGACGGAGATTAAAAAGGAAAGCGGTGAGAAAAGTAATAGCCAAGAAACTGCAGAACTGAACCGACAGTTAGGAAAACAAACAGGTCTGGAAACTAAACCGTCCTGTAACGGACATGAGCAAATATATAAGATGTAGCATTCTTTCTGTAAGGGAGTGGAGCAGAAGAATTGAAGAAGAGAATTTTGATGTGTGAAGCATTTTTGATGTAATCAGAAGTTTTTGAATAAAAATCAAATTCAGCAGTTCGATCAATCTGTGTATTTCTATTCTGTTTTCAGTTGCTTTAGTCTGAAGTAGATTAATCATTTCTTTTTCTGTAATTTTGTTTTCTTTTGAAAACCATGACTCTGCATTGATGTTCCTCGAGTTCCTCTGTACAGTATGGAGGTCATCAAGTAGAGCCATGCCTTTTGTTTGTTTTTCCTTTGTGGGGTGGTCGGATTGTCGACTAGAGGCAATGCATGCTTGTTCTAGGCGAGCTCAGTAAGGAGTCCGGCTAGATAAACAAGTAGGAAATTAGACTTGCAGGGGTGGGAAATAGAGAGAAAGAAAGTGAGCACCAAGCAGTCCAGACCCTTGAACAGAGTGAGAAGGGTGGGCAACGGGCTCAGAAAGTTATGTGCCATTGAGGCAACATCTTGGAAGCAGTGAGGACAAGGTATGTGTCCCACACCAAGTAGAGAAATAGAGTTTTCCATCTCTGCAAAGAGTTGAGGAATTTAGCTGACATTTTTGTGTAGAAAGATGTCTGTTAGCACTTTGAATTGGTAGAGAGGCTAGTGTTGTCAAACAGTCTTGTACACCCACAGGATGCAGAGCAGGCAGCCTAGAGTCCTCCCTATCACTTTTCTTATGATTCGCGATGGATAAACTCAGTGAGTACATGTGATCTTGCTGATAATCACAAAGGGACTTACGTAGACTTCTTCTTACTTCTTTCAGCTTGTTTCTCCTTTCAGAGTGGATGAAGTATTCACGATGTATCAATGATAAAAAAGGGGAAAAAAGAAGGTTTAGGGAGCCAATTAAGCAATGATGATGCATGAATAGACAAACTCCTGAATTAACCTAACTCCACTTCGCCAAGGATGCCTACAACTACATGGAGTCGGTGCAATCTTCTAAGGTAAACGAATGGTTTTCAAATCATGAAGGCTTATTTAAGCACCCATTGAACGACGCAGCTCAAACAAGCATCCATAATCGAACTTAAGCAAATGAAGCTCAGACTAGCTTTACACAACACTTCACCAACGATGAATGTTAAAAGCATGAGCTAGGAGTTGATCAAATATTCAATACAACATGCATAACATCAATGAACTTCTAATCTACTTCTAATCTACTTGAAACATCTCTCTGTTCAATCAAGATACAGGAAACCATGTCATTCCACAAGATAATACTTAACACCAAATGAGCTCCAATGTCTTTGCATTACTCTTGAGAAATATGTACAACAACTTCAAGTACTCTTAGAGAATTTCGAGAGTTTCTTCTATTCTACTCCTAAAAAACTATATCTATCTATATCTTTACAAATGAGCCAACAAGGCCTTTATATAGAGCTCCAGGATTACAATGAATGGCCTAGATTGATTGGCAAAGCTAATGGACTAGATTGTGCCAACAAGGCAATCTGTTACAACAAATTGCTATTTTTAGTACATAAGATAGGCAATGAAGGCACGCTTTCCAAGAAGATAAGCTTGTAGTGAAATGATGTGGCGAAACATAATTGGCTTGATGATGACGTACATGCCACATAGGTGCCATCTCAGCAACTCTCATGGATTCCAATTGTTTATTCAATTTGTTTTTGGAGTATATTCCTAAATTGTATCATCTTATGATGTCTTCAAACATAACTGCTTTGAACTTGTATGTTTGGGATGTATCTTATTGATCTTGCCTTGTTCACCTTCTTGTAAACTAGATGTGTATGATATTTGTAGCTCATTTGACTAACTCTTGTGTACTTTCTTCTCTTGTAGGATATAGATTGATCTTCTTGGATGCTACTTGATAGAGAATAGAGTAGATGATGATGAGGCTTGATTCATGAAGTAAGAGACTTCTCGGAAACTTGAAGATTAAGAGAACTTGAAGCTTGATGGATGAAGTATCTTCAAACAATGTAGATGATGAAGTGTGTCGGTATATTGGACTTGAAGTGATCACTTGGAGCAGCTACATGATGTCTCCTCCTTGTAGACTACCTCTTGACTTCCCTCCCTACATGAGAGTGACTCCAGCACTTGCTCCTCTTAGCTCCTGCAACACAGAGAAAGAAATAATATCAATCACTTGGCTTCATAACACAAAATAATCATTTTAACACAATTTTAACCCTTCCAAGCCTAGGCACATTAGATGGGAAATTTGATCTTCACTAGAAAGCAATCATAAAATTCAAACCAAGCATCACATTGAAAATAGCGCATTGGCTATCAATTTCAATCCTCACTTAAAAGTCTTATACAATTTGAATTATACTTCACCAAGGTGGCGCACTAGATGAAGATTGCATCTTCTGGTTGAAATTCCACTTTCAAATCACTATTTTCCACTTCTTGATCTAGGCGCAATGGATGAGGTTTTTGGTTTCTTCTTAGTTTTGGCTCATTAGATGGATGTTTTGAATCCTCTAACACTGGCGGATTGGACATGGCGCATTAGATGAGGATCTTGTATCCTCTTGATCTTGCCAAAGACTTGAATAAAACTCCTTCAAATTGGGCGCGTTGGATGAGGCTCATGGGATGAGGATCTTAAAATCCTTCAAAAACTTGTATTTCTCTTATAGATGGCACAATGGTTGGAGCGCATGAGATCAGCCTCTTGAATCCTCTGGAAAATGCTCTAAAATTTGCAATCTTCACCCCCTTCAAGGGCATTGGATGAGGCGCAATAGATGAGGTTTTTGATCTCTTCATAAAACTTTTATTTTCACAAGGGAGTGGCACATAAGATGAAGCGCATCGGATCTCTATTTTGATGCTCGGTTGAATGATCATCACCAAGTTGAACTGAACTCCCTCTAGTAATGGCGCAATAGATGAGAGATTTGGATTCTCTTGAATGATGTCCAAAATTTAAGTCACAGCGCATCAGATAAGGGATTTGAACTCCTCTTGACATCTCCTAGAATTTGCATTTTGACACTCAAAATCAACCTCAATGATGGCGCAATGGATCAGCATTTCATCTTTTGCTTGAAACTTCACTTCAAATTACTTTTTCTACTCTTTTGATAAGGCCGCATTAGATCAGAATTTTATGCTTCTCTTGAAACTTGTCTTAAAGGTTTGGCGCAGCAGATCAGTAGTTAGTATCATCTTAAAACTTGTCTTGAAAATGTCAAAGGTTGGTGCACCAGATAAGGCGCACCAGATCTGCATTTTGAATCTTCTTGAAATGATCAAAAACTTGAACTTTAACCCTTTTCAAAGATGGCACAATGGATCAACATTTCATCTTCCTCCGGAAACCTTCATAAATCTTCAATTTAACCTCACATGGAAATGGCGCAGCAGATCACAGTTTTCAAACTTCCTCTTAGATCCTCATAGAACCTGCATATTGAAACTCAAAACAAGCCTTTCCACCTTGGCACATTGGTTGAGGTTTTTGATTCCTCTTCCTAAGAGCAGTTGAGGATTTTAGATCCTCTTGAAAATTTCATCCTTTGCCAACCATATCAGCCTTCTTGATTTGGCACATCAGTTCACCATTTCATTCTTCGCTTGAACGATGCACTTGAAACTTGAATTAGAACCCTCCCTAGTAGTGGCGCATTGGTTGGCAAATTTGATCTCTTCTTCATGTAGGCGCATTAGATGGGGCGCATTGGATGGGGATTTTGGATCCTCTTGAAATGAACTCATGAAACTTGCAATTTGACTCCCTCAAGTTGGCGCATTGGTTCTATGTTTGGTTGTTCGCGTGAAAGGCTTCTAAAAAACTTAAATCCAACCTCATGTGGAAGTGGCGCATTGGTTGAGGCGCATTAGATCATGATTTTGCGCTCTGGTTGAATGCTCTCATAAGGGCGCATTGGATCAAGCATTTGAATCCTCTTGAGTACTTAGCCATTTTTTGCAACTTTCTCAGGGTAAGGTATATTAAAAAATATATTTAAGTATAAGTTGATCTTCCAACTTATACTTTAAATATTTTTCAATATACCTTTCAGGATGTTTGAGATAGGTCTCGGATCAGCAGATTTAACATGTAGATTCAAGAATTTGGAGGATCCGCCAGATTTCAGACTTAGTCAATTTTTCAGGGTTTTCAGGATATCAGACTATCAGACTTAGCCATTTTCAGGATCTCAAACATGCATCAGGATTGATCTCAGTGTTCATTTGAACCTTGACGGATGACTTCCTGGTTTCCCATTTCGATAGAATTTGATCAAGACTCTTCATTATTGTAAGTTCATGTTCCAAGTGAGACCTCTAGTTCTAAAGCAAAAACCTTCTAGGATAGACTCATTGTTGGATTGGTAGAGGATACGAACCTAAGACATCATCCAAAACGCAAGCAAAGCACTGGAACTCAAAAAAAAAAGGGGGCCCCCATTTGCAATGGGGCGATGTGTGATTAGGTCACAACAAGTCCCATGACCATTCCATCCCCCCTCATTCCTGGTAGTAAACCTCCAAACATTTGACCCTATCAATATCCTTTTGAACAAAAGAATGAAATTGAAAAGATGGTTAAAAAGCTACAAGAGGCAAGTGTCATCCGAACCAATACTAGTCCCTATTCATCCCCTATGGTGATGCTTCCCAAGAAAGATGGTGGATGGCGGATGTGCCTTGATTTCCAAGAACTCAACAAATTGACAGGCAAGGATAAGTTCCCTATTCCAATCATTAATTATTTGTTGGATGAACTTTCTAGGGCCAGTTTTTTGACAAAACTACATCTCACTCTAGTTATCACCAAATCCGTGTCAAGGAGGACATTCCAAAAACGGCCTTCTACTCTGAGACATAAACTCCAATACCTGCATCAACACCTACACCACTAGAAATCCTAGGAAAGGAAAGCAAATCATGAATGTACCTTTACCCCAAAATCACCACCACACAAGTACCACTAAAACCAGACAAAAAAGAGTAGAACCTCTTTCACTCATTAATGTGCATAAAGAGTGTGATGACAATCGACATCAATGGTCAACTGCTATTGATGGCAACAACTAAGTCACAATAACCTCGTAAACTTCCATTTAATAACATGATGAGGCTTCCTCTATATCTACAACATGATGTTGGTGGTTCTATGTTTGGGGCAATTCTAGTCACAATGGTCTCAGAGATTTAAACTATGGGCAGCTACGATATTTACATTCTTTCTCTTTTTTCTTTGTTCACTCATAGAAACAAAGAGTATAAACTACGTTCTTCCGTGGTATTGATTGTAGACAACACTAGATGACAAAGCCACTGACTGTTCACACAAGCAGTCAAGACTCAAAATGAAAAACAATAGCAAAAATATAGGTACGATATAGAACAACACAAAGCATGTACAACAAAATACAACTGTATACAATAAAGTTTGTATTCTCATTGTTGCATTATAAGATAACACAATAAATACAGTATGGGATGTCTTCATTAACTTACATGAACACTAAATGTTTGAGTTTATGTTTGATGAGTTTCTAAAACCAATTGCATATACATTTTGCACCCTGTCATTTCAAGTCTACCAGACTCATCATCAGGGAAAGAATCCTTCAAATGAACAAGTACATAATCTCCAAGTGCAGACCTTACTGACATATGATCTGACAATATACACATGGATGGATATCATTGAACACAACTCATATGTATAAAAGAAACAAGCCTTTGATATCTATATGTACATGGTCTTAACCTTTCCCACATGATTTGACAATAGAAACATGGATGGAGATCATCAAACAAAACTTGTCCCTATAAAAGAGACAGGGGGTTAAGTGGGCGTGATGGTTGGCTACAACAGTAAAGGCACCAACCATCCTTATAAAGTTGAAAAAATAATTAGGCATCATCTCATAAGAATGTTACTAGCATGTTTTTATTAACTCATGTTTCTTATTATGGTATACAGTGTGCACAATGATGAACAAAACTATGCTCTACATTTATTACATAGACTATGAATCTTATGATTTGCCAAAACAATAGGAACAAAAAATCCTCGAAGAATTTGAGGAATACCCTCCTGCCACTCATGACAATTGACCACCACAAGAATAGAAGCATTCACACGAAACGCACACCTAACATCATCCTCAAAACAAATATATAACCAATAACAAGGATATCATTATTTCAAGATAGTAGACAATATGAATGCCTCACTAGACTATACAGGAACTAGCTCTTTCTAGTAGCACCTACAATCCAATCCGATCCAATCCATTCATCAAATTCAACTAAAAGGAGCACATTAACCGTTATATACCTACATTAGGTATTTAATCTTAACTAGTTAAAGTGACAATTCAAAAAAAATTCCTTACGCAAAAGATTAAAAAACTATTAACCTAATCTTTGTCAACCAGCATTACAATAACAACATTACGAAGTAACACTACAGCAAGTTTTAACTCATTGTTTACAAGGTTTTGCCTTTTAGTTGGGGCATCAACTATAAAGAGAAATAGTAGACAAGTTTTTCATTCACTCAGAATTATAGGGTTACATAACACAGATCATACGTGGCATATCTTTAACTATACCATCTTAAATGTCTAGCTACCAGCAAACTCTTCACAAAAAGCTGGACCAAATGGTATAGCCATATTATCGCACCACAAAGTCGCCCAAATGTTAAATGTCTTAAAAAGAACAAAAATATCCATGTACCACAATATCACACATGAGGTGACTTCATACCTTCCATCATCACGAATAAATCCTTGATGCCAAAGTGGGGTAACTTGGAACCCTTCCTCGACCCTTTGCCAAAATTCCTATGAGCAATTCAAAACATTTAACTTTGAATTCCAAGAAAGGACTTACAAGCATAAACCTCGAAAAACAAATCAAATTCACTATAACTCTATACCTCAAAAGTTTACAGCAAGGTAATTATTTCCGCATTTTATATTTGAAGTCTATGGTCTGTGACAGAAAGATAGAATAATCATTCAAGATGTTTACTGCTCTTAACTATAAGTTGTGCTTAATTTTCAAAAAGATTATTGGGTAATCAAATATGAAAGGACTATAATTATGGGGTAACAAATAGATGTTTGTTATGGGAGGATATTAAAAAAAAAAAAGAACATGTGTTAACCACTGAAACTACACTACCAGACAATGAGTTATTCTACAAGTAAATGATAGGAACAACAATTCATATATAGAATGATTGTACGAGAATATGGAAACTGATGCTTTATTCAAAACTAGTGTTCAATCCAATGTAAGCAATACAGGGAGGCCATATCATAAAAAGTAAAAACAACACCCTTACCCTGACAACAGTCAAGTCAACCATTGGTATAATTATTTATAACCAACATTTAACTTACCCTACCTAAGCCAACAATTAAAATAATAAAATTATAAAACAAGTCAGCATAACATAACATATTAGCACAAAACTGTGTACCCACAAAAAGAAAAGTGGGAATTCTATCCAACACAGCTGAAAAAAAAATAGCTACAATATCAAGAGTTGAGAAAAAAGATGTCTCTGTTGGCACGCCGGCTCCAGCTAATCTGGAAGAAGCAGTCCCAATAGATCACAACTACTTCACTGCAGCCAGAAGTCTATGGCCTGTTATGTGTCAAATCTTGTAAAACATCTTCTTTGGGCAGTTTATCTTGGTGTGGTCTTCCATCTTAGAATCCATACACTAGAAGTCCTTGAGCTATTTGCTAGTATCTCCTTTGAATTTCTTCATCATACAGACATATCTCTTCTCAAAACTGAACCGATCCTAGTTCGATGTCATCATCATCTTTGATTCTTCATCTAGACCATGAGGGTGTTTTTCTTTCACACCCAATGTCCATCATCTATTGCATGTGTCTTTATAAGATAAAGGTGGCAGCACCTTCATCTTCCTCCAAAATGAGGGTATCCATCCCTAAATGAACCATCATTTCTTCAATCTGTCAGCAGATTCCTTTTCTAATTTACCCAGCAGTTCTTTCAGCCTACAATTGTATGCTCCAACATTTTCATGCTTTCCTTGCCAAGAGTTATAGATTTCAGAAACAATTTCATTGTTGTCTCAAAGAATCCTAAACTCTTTCTCAACAACCTTCTGCCATCTTTCCCAAGAACTTTTTTTTTGCTTGTGTTGCATTCATATGCCAATCAATTGTCACTCCCCTAAGTGTGACTGGGAATGAGTGTAAACGATGCATTCATCAATTTGCCCATCAGCCATTTAAATAGTTATGCATGTTTTGCCATCTCACATTAGATCTGTAAACCATCAATGAGTTTGGCACCTTCTAGCTCTCAAATTTGGACTAGGTGATCATGTAACCATTTTTTGTTGTCTCTCTTGATGCAACTACAACAATAGGATCTTCCTACTCAAGAAGGTCTGACCAAGATGCTCTATTGCTTTTCTAGTACCATCAGACACATCTAAATCCTCGACCTTTTTTGTATCTCAACAATCCGTACGCTACTTTGGCCACCTTCAAGCTCCCTTCATTCTGAACCAATCCTTTGCCCTCTTGTCCTTAGTTCAACGTCTTCCAATAGTAAATCTTTGTTAACTCAAATATCACTCTCATACACTTTCCTATCTTCTTCTACGAGGAAGTTGTTAAAATCCATCTCAAAATAAAGACTCCTCAATTTGAGGTTTCTAGTCGACTTGGTGGACACCTCTACAACAACTTGTGACTCAACTTGGTTAGCAAAGTGTATGCACCCTTCCTTAGAGAGGGGAAGTTCCCAAGAAACTTCAACCCACTCTCTTCTCCTATAAGTGGCAAACTATTCTCCAAAGTTCATTGATCTCTTCATTCATTTTGATTATGACTCTAGCGTACACTTGGGCCTTGGCTTTCACATCGATTCTAAGATTGTTCGCCACTTCTAGATCTTTCAAGTTGGCTACTTCTCACAGCCTCCTTCATTCTTGTTGTTCCACCATTGTCATCCGTTGTTTGATTCCTTCTGCTCCTATCTTTGTTTAGACACAATGGCATTAATCTCTAGGATTTCGGTGTTGTTCATCACTTCATTCCTCTTCTTCCCAAAAACGACTTTTTGTGTACCATTGTAGGTGTAGAGTTAAAAAGTGCATACATCACAATTCTTGAATTCTCCTTTCATGTTTTGCACTTGTTTTAGCATTCATCACCCATAGACATGATTTGGACCCCTTCTAAGAATTTTTGCGCCCAAAACACTCTAAAACATGTCGTTTCAACGAACCATGACTTCCACAGTTAACCCCTTGTTCCACCCTTGCCTACACCTCTATGTCACTTTGGACAGCAACAACTATGCGCTAATGTCCCCTGCAAATTTCAATCTATTTTTCCCACTAACACCATCTTTCTTTCTAAACCCTAACCCTACTAGGTTTCAAATGGCCAATTGAGCACTAGCTTGTTGTAAGAACCCTTAATAGTTCTGCCCTGAATTTCTGAGTTCTAGTGTGTTGACATTTCATAAAACACTTTGCATGCAAGCTGTCTTGTTTGTTTTCTGAGTGTATTTGTTTTTTTTGTGATGTTTGTTTGAATAATTTTCAATGCCAATACATATGCAAATACATAGTAAAGATAACCAATTGCTTGCATAAACAAAATTCAATGATTCAACACCCAATCATGTTTTATTTATTGCTGTTACAGGTCTGATTACACTGATATTCAGATCTGATAGAGTATATCAGACTGATTAAACCTATTAGAAATGTTTGCAAAGTCTATTCAAATTAAAGATTTGAATATGGAATTCATTTACAACATACCCGATTGAATAGCACTTCTTCTAGGCACAATATGAAACCATACAAACAAATAGATGGCTGATATGCAGCTCTGATATAGGATTGATCAAATGCAATATTTCTGATTTCAAAATACAGGTCCAATATATCCTCTTTGCATGCCACGAACCTCCTCCAAGTGATAGCGATAGATCCTCAATGGGAGAGCTACATCCTCAATGGGAGTGCTCAAACCCTAGGTGCTGATAGGTGCCAAATGAATGAGAAATATGCCTCCAAATCCCTGTTATGCAGATCTGATATAAATTCAAAAGTCTAATATAAAATTTGATTGCCAATTGTTGATGATGGAAAACCACAATCACTCCAAAATGAAGCGCCAACTCCTCCAAACCCTAGGCAATGGAAATTAGATGAAAATGCACCATAAAAAGCTCACGATCTGCATACAACATCAAGCCCTAGTGCCAATACCAAACCCTAGCATGAATGATAATGCCATTTCAAACCCTAGCTCCAAATCCATGCCAAAAACCTGCAATAAACTCAATGGTAAACCCCATATGCATTCACCTCTCAAAGTGGAATTGGGTTTTCGTCTAATCCACGAATTTTCCAAGGGTTTTCGTCCTCAAAAAATGGCTGAACCAATGTTGCAGCTCAAAGGAAACTATTCAATATGCAAATGACAAAATACACAATGATGAAAATGACCTCCCAAACACCTTATTTTATAACCTTCAAGTGGAGCGCCCAAATTTGCAATATTTTATACAAGTTTCATGTCCACTGCCATAATTGGGATTAAAATATTATTTTTTAATGCACTTTTCCTTCTCCAAGTGGGACGTCCAACTTGACAATAAAATAATGTTTTACTTTGTCATTTGTTTTTCTTTTATAATGTGACTTTTCCGTTCTCCAATCTTCACTTAACCAACGTTTCATTCTCCAATCACTTTATAAAGTACTCAACCAACTTTCCATTCTCCAATCACTTTATAAAGTACTCAACTTAACTTCAATTTGGCTTAGGTGAAGTCGACTTTCCTTCCTCCAAGTCACTTTGGAACAATGGCTCAATCTAAACAAAAAGGGGACATTACAACTCCTCCCACCACGAGATTGTTTGTCCTCAAGCAATCGAATGAGACAATTCTACATTAGGCCCAAACACTCCAACCAATTCCTGGATCCCAAATTAATCTGGGACTTTGGTATGAGTTCTCATGTGATATGCTATGTTGCACAAGGTTTGCAAAAGAGACCTCACACAATCTCCTTACCCCAAATCCTACAATCCTCCAAAGGCTTTGCCACTTTCCACCAACTTCCTGCTGCGCCACTTTGAGAGAAATATCATTCCACACATCATCATGAAGTATATTATCATATGGATACCAAAATATAGCATCATATAACATGAACATGAATGTACACGTGTCTCTCATCAAGCTATCATCACTAGATATCCATCCAAATCTAAAGTGTGTCCCATGGACTTGCCAAATTTCCATCATATGTGTAACCTAGCATGCAACTCCACTCTATGCTGCTGGTATAAATCAGAACAGCTCTAGCAGAACTCAGAATCAGACCTATAATCATGTTGTTGCTGTCATAAAATGATAAAGTCTCCTCAACACTTAACCACCATGGCCCAAAGTGACAATTCCATGCACCCAACTTTATCCAAACAGCTGCCAACATCAATGTATAGTATGAAAAATCTATGAACAAGAAAGTTAAACAACCATCAATCATCACAGTGTGAGCTGAAAACCAATGTGCCAAGTCTGAAATTCCCCTCTCAACTAGCTACCCTATGTGATATCCTTGTTCATCAACATGTGTAAGGTTGGAAAACTTGAAGTTGGTATTTGACAACCACTTCAATTGAGTGATGTTTTTGCCAAACCAACCAGAATCAAAATCTGAATGCAATCTCATAATCAGCTCTTTAGGTGGATGTATCCCATGTAACCTCATGATGTCAAGATCTTCCTCAAAGTTGCCCATTGTACCAAATACTGAACTGTTGACCCGCACCTTGATTGACTTCCTCGCCTTTGTGCGATGCGTCTAACGTGTGTTGTGAAAACAACCACGTTACGTGCATGTGTCACCGAGCGCGCATGTTGCGCGCGAGGGGGTTTTAGAGTCAGGTGGGAAATTATTTTGATAATTCGTGTCATGACCACATGGCAAGGGCATGACATGTGGTTATCGTGTCATGACCACATGACAAATGTGGGCATGACATCTATAGTCATAAATCAGTACTTTCTTCAGATTCTGAAATTAGGACAACATCATGCCCAATCAATGAACCATCCCCATAATGATATGGAGTCAAAACACAAGTAGACTCATTCAAATCTGACTCAAGGGTACTCTTCCCCACATATGTACCAATATCATTCTCTGCTGGTCTAAAAAGTGTATGCGCAATATCCTCTTCCTCAATCATGTCTTGAGCCTTCAATTGATCCCCTAAGTGGTGTGACTCATGAACCCAATGATCAAAATCATTTGCACAAAATGAAATTCCTGATTTGTCTTCAAAAATATACCTCTCAACAAGTTCATGCAAATCTGATTTCTCTTCATGCTCTGCCATCATGAGTGGTTCTTGCTCAACCATCTTCATTTCTTTCCTTAGAAGTAATAGAGATTGATGAAACAATGTATCTAACTTTGCTTTTCATGCTCCATGTAAATGCGTTGTTCCTTGACCCTTTGTAGGTGTTGTCTTGCTTGAGCAGCCAATAACTTGTTCTCCTTAGTTCTCTTCAACCACCTATCACACATACTTTGAGTCCTCCTTACAATTTCTATGCTATTATGCACAAAATCAGTTTGCTTGTGGCTTGGATCCATAACCTTTCCCTCATGCTTGGTCATCAATCATGTCTTGAGCCTTCAATTGATCCCCTAAGTGGTGTGACTCATGAACCCAATGATCAAAAACATTTGCACAAAATGAAATTCCTGATTTGTCTTCAAAAACATACCTCTCAACAAGTTCATGCAAATCTGATTGCTCTTCATGCTCTGCCATCATGAGTGGTTCTTGCTCAACCATCTTCATTTCTTTCCTTAGAAGTAATAGAGATTGATGAAGCAATGTATCTAACTTTTGCTTTTCATGCTCCATGTGAATGCGATGTTCCTTGACCCTTTGTAGGTGTTGTCTTGCTTGAGCAGCCAATAACTTGTTCTCCTTAGTTCTCTTCAACCACCCATCACACATACTTTGAGTCCTCCTTGCATCTTCTATGCTATGATGCACAAAATCAAATTGCTTGTGGCTTGGATCCATAACCTTTCCCTCATGCTTGGTCATCAAATCGTGAGTACCAACAAAGCAAGGTGTCTTACCACTATGATCATGTGAAGACAAAGGACTGATGTTCTTAATCATAAAATCAGAACTTTCATCATACCTTTTTGTAGGGCATTCATATGTATGAACAATGTCTCTTTTCAAGACAGCCAACTCACTAATTGATTCCTTGCAACCATTATGTAAAGATGGTGTAACAATGCTATGCTCAAGTAATGGATCATCAATAGTACCCCATACCTCCATAGAATGAGTTTGCTGATTGATCTTGAAGACCTTGACTCTCACAACCAACTACCTCTATGACATCTTCTTTACACAATTTCTGATTTGAAGCTAAGGCAGCGTTAGGCTCAAACAACAAATCATCATCATCATCATGATTTAGTGTCCAAACACAAGTAGGCTCATTGAGTTCTTCATGCTCTCCTTCAACTTCATTGGCTAAATCAGAATTTGTACCCATGGCTGTTATTGTGTCATCTTCATTAAACATATCCTCAACATTTGTAGATGCATGCTCTTCAAAGGTGGTATTGTCTTCATATGTATGATCAATGGTTGCTGATTTGACAAATTCCATATCGGCATTCCTATCAACTTCATTATCATCATAGAGACTCGCACTTGTAGATGCACTAAGTGATTCTTTGTTTCCACATGTATGACTAGGTGTCCATAATTCATGGTATGTGAAGCAACGATGTTCATTCCTCAACTGATTTTTGCTCTTACTTTGTGGCTGATTAAAAGATTGCTGAAATGGTTTATAAAGTTTGAAGCTCTTATTTTCACCTTCTTTCTTCCTTTCTTCTTCTTTTTCTTTCCTTGTTCTTCTAATGCAGTTCACCAAGCCACTTTTACCAGGTTTCAATGTTACAACTAAACTCAAGAAATAATCAAAAGAAACATGTTTTTTAAACCTATCAGGCATGCTTTGATATTCTTCAAAGAGTTGGATGGCTTCTTGTTTACGTGCAAAAGTATACAGAATATCATCCATACTTCTATCCATTGAAGACACTTAGTATGTGGCTGAAACAAACTGAAGTCTACCCTCCAAGCTGGCAAGATACACTGCTCTAATACCACTGTAAGAACCCTTAATAGTTCTGCCTTGAATTTCTGAGTTCTAGTGTAATGTCCCCTACGTGGAGTA
Organism: Cunninghamia lanceolata; assembly: GCA_027924645.1. NCBI lineage: Eukaryota > Viridiplantae > Streptophyta > Pinopsida > Cupressales > Cupressaceae > Cunninghamia > Cunninghamia lanceolata. The sequence continues at coordinate 365,527 of BSBN01001051.1, read as the reverse complement.
TGCTTGTTTTTACATAATAAACATACTTCAACATACTTATTGTACCCTAAATCAGATCATTAAAACTAGAGACTGATTAGTATTCATAATATACTCATGATTACTACATTTAAGCCCCAATCCTTACCTCTTACCTAATCATCAACCCTACAGAGGATGGGGGATAACCATGTTAGGGCACTAGAAAACTATTCTCCACAAATAAGGCCTAGGTGTTTCATGAACACCCGTCAATACCACCACCTGTCCCAAAGCTTCAGGAACACCCGTCCATACCACATTGGGGAGTAGGTCCAAGGGTTTTATGAACACCCATCAATACCACCACTTGGCCTGAGAGCTTCAGGAACACCCGTCCATACCACTTCGGGGCTCACCTTCCTTGTGAGACATTAATTCCGCCTCTCCCTAACAACCCAACCAATCCTCATGAGGGGCAATAGAGAAAGATTAAGGACCGGGTCATGAATATACTAATCCCTTGTATATCATGAATATATATTATATATGTATATAAGCATAGTTATTTTATAAATCAGAATTAATAGCTATAATCTTATTTACCGTATTTTAGATATAAATCTATATAGAGAATAAATGAAATAATTCATAGATATTCATGTATTTCCCTTAATAGAATATAAGTATAATATTAACATAAATTAACATTTATGAATACATAAGGATAGGGTGTAGCTGTAATGTCCCCTTCCTAAGTTAGGACTTGATCGTCGGGCTAGTCTACCAATTGGGTTCCCGTAGACTAGTGAGGTGGACAGGGGACCCACAGTGACGTGGCTCAACCTAGCTCAAACAGCTTTTTGGAGTGACGTGATGGATTCCTTGTGGTGACGAATTGCCAATTGGCCTTTTCCTTAGTGAGTTTGGGCCATTTGGCCAAAATTACTATTTATAGCAGGGGCATAGGACTCCGAGCGAGTCGGTGCAAACGGTCCAAAAATATGTTGGCATTTCATTGGTCAGTTCAGCGATACTACAGAGTGATAAGGAGACCGTTTGAATTAATAATTTACTAATAGACTTAATTAAATTAAATTAAATATATAACTTAATTAGTTTGTTATTAAAAGTGACTTTATTACATAGTATGGACTTAATGAAATATTCAGAGATTATTAAAGTCACTAATGTGGGCACCCAAGACAAGGAAAGAGTATTAAAAGTAAAATATTGAAAATCCCAAAAGTGGCGTTGAGGCAAGGGCAATAAAAGAAAGAAAGAAGTTTCATTTGCATTATTCACTTCTGGCTTATTTTTCTTTGTTGAGCTTTGTTCATAGTTGAGCAAGGGTTTCATACCAGCAAGTTGTGAGGACGGAAACCTTCATAGTTTGAGCATCTGCAGGGTTGCAAGACACTTTAAGGATGTTATTGGCGTGGCTTCATGTAATGTCCCCTTTCTAAGAAGATTAAAAATTTCTTAACCTTGCACACAATTTAAATTCTTAAAGAGAACATTAGTAACCAATAAATCCTTATAACCTCATAATATTGTAATTAGGGTTAATAACCTCATATAATTATCAATATCATTGTTCATATACTTTTCACATTTCCTTTTAGGGTTAGTAATCTTATAATCATAATCCAACATTAAAGTTTATGCATTCTTGTAATGTCCCCTTCTTATTTGTTCTAGATTAAATCCTACAATCACAATTTCAATAATTTAGGATTAGGGAAATGACTTCATGTTATTATTTTCTTCATTAGGATTTCCTCACAACGGATCCTGCAATCATTACATAAGAACACCAGTGCAATATATACATATGCAATATATACATATGCAATATATACATATAGAATCGATGTTAATATGAGGATTAGTTCAATCATATATTAAACTTGAAATGTAAACTCTTACCATTATCAAACATATTCTTATCATGGAGTGAGATTATGGTTGGCTTGACTCATATGTCAAGTCCAATCCATGTTGAGTTTTGGACATGGTTGGCTTGACTCATATGTCTAAGTCCAATCCATGCCATTGTTGGCTTGACTCATATGTCTAAGTCCAACCCATATTGAGTTTTGGACATGGTTGGCTTGACTTATATGTCTAAGTCCAATCCATGCCATTGTTGGCTTGACTCATATGTCTAAGACCAACCCATATATTAGTTGGCTTGACTCATATGTCTGAGTCCAACCCTGGTCTACATAGTTGGCTTGACTCATATGTCTAAGTCCAACCCTGGCCTACATAGTTGGCTTGACTCATATGTCTAAGTCCAACTCATGTCTTCCATTCATTCATTCCATATCCATTTCATTTTTATATTCATCACATTCATATTCAGATTTATTTCTATTTCTTTCATATATATACATGTTCATCTATCTAACATATTCACATCTATACCCATGTTCCTTTCATATATGTATTCAGACTTTATTTCATTTCTACATTCATATTTATTCTCCTATTATTATTCACATTATATATATATAATGAGTGTTTATACATATATTGATGATAATGTATTTCAATTCTTATTATGTTTATATAAACAACATTCATATTCTATATTCATGTTAATATATTCTAACATTTATATCTTACATTGGCTAATCTGTAAGCAGGGATAAAATACGTACTTGCGTTCCTGCCTGATCGCTCCTTATCTGCTGACTGGGTTCTCTTCTCTTATTCCCTGTTCACTGCTATTCATTGAGTATTAATGATGGTCGTTGCTTATTAGTTTTCAAGCCACATACTCTTTAAATAGAAATTGCTTCCTTTATAATCATCATTGTTTAATAAATGATAATTGCTGTCATATATCCTTTGATCGGTGCACTTCTGAGATCCATCCTCCTATCCTATTCCTTCCCTGATGGTGATATGATTGATCCGTCTTATAGATGGGATCGGTGTCTTTTTAACCAAGAGTCGCCACTTTCTAAATGCTAGTACTCCTCAATTAGTCGGCGGTTCATTAAGTATTATTTGATTGCTGACGTGGATATTATATTCATCACTATATTGCATGGTTTATTTGTTAAGTCTTGAATTATTCTTTATAGAATAGATTTGTTGCAGTCGCTGCCTTATCTTAGGCCCGATTCCTTAAGGAATCCTTAATATGATTTATTTTTATATCTATATTTATATATATGTATTATTTTATAATAATATTAAATTGTAATATTAATATTAATAATTATAATTAATATATTATATTTTAATTATATAGAAATGTTCATATAATTATTTATTATTGTTTATTAAATATTATAAATATGTATATACGTAATTATCTTTATCCAATTAAACATTGTATTGTCTTTTATCCTAATGTTTAAATCTTTAATTTAAACAATGCCTTAATATCGGGACATCACACTTCATCCAGAGGTCACCATTTGAGCTTCATTGCACCACATTCAACTTGTCACGGAGAGTTTTTACTTGACAAATCTCCTGAGTTTTGGCATGATAATTATTGGTGGATATAGTACAGTTTGCAAATCATAGACAGATTTTTGGAGAGCATTTGTGTGTGTTTAATCCTCCATAGAGGGCCGTACATCCTCCTTTCCTAGCCGTACCAGCTGTGAGCACTTTGGAGGGGTTTTGTTGCAGTTTTCTCATTGTTTACCCTCTTCCCTTGGGCATATAGGGTCCACAGACAATATCAGGGGGATATCAGCGAATAGGAGGCAGATTTGTGTGTGCTTTGAGTAGAAATACTTCAGAAAAAGGGGTCGTACTGTACCAGCCAGGCGTGGGTTTGGAAGCACATCAGAAAATCACATTTTCAGTCCATATTCTAGTCTTTTTGTGGCGTCCATGAGCTTAGAGTTGTCATTTCTTGATATTCAATGTATTGTTTATGAGATGGCCATCATATGGTGAGCTTTGTGCAACTACAGACTGTTGTACCATCAATTTCCAGCATTGTAATAGTGGACAATGAACTGGGTATGTGTAATGTGCTTTGTTTTTAACATTCCACCATATAGGTATTGCTTATTTATGCTTTGTAATGCATTTCCATTGAAATAAAACATCTGGGTATTTCCATTTTATTGTGTTTTCAAAAATATGTACATGCATGTGTGTTATGTCAAAATCCAAAAAACCCAAAATGCACCAGGTTTCAACTAAATGTCAGAAAACACAAGGGGTGGGATATTACAGTAGCATACTTATCTGCTATTGCACCCAGTAAAATAATATCAAATCTGTTGTAGCAATTTATGCTTTGCAGTTATACTCAAAAAAATATATCAGAAATATATATTTCAAACTCAGAAATAAATCCCTTTTTCCCTCCTTTTCCATTCACACCATCTTCTTACTTTTATAGCATTCCAAAGGAGGCATCTTTATGAATGTGTATGACTTTTGTAATATGGATGTAACTCTTCATAACACACCTTTTCCAAATTGTATCTCTTAAATAAATCGCTGCCATTTATCTGATTCCTTTCAAAACTAATCACTGCTATTTAAATCCTCATCACTCACATACATATGCAAATCGCATCCTCTATATATCCCATTACATTGAGTTTACTCCCATCTTCCAAGCTAGGGGGTGGCCAGGCACATGTACCGAGGAGATGAAAAAGGAATGGCAATCAGAGAGAATTGTCCCTTCCTTTGTAGGGAAAGATGGTCACATATTGGAGGCCTTGTACAATATTGAATCCATGTTCAAGGAGACATTTCAGGTTACATGAGGAGGTCCATAAGGGTCAATAGGTGGTCGTGGAGAAACAAAATCAGAGATTTCAGCAACAGTTGGCTCAACAAACTCAGTTGATAGAATTGCAGAAAGCCAAGGTTGTTGAAAAAAGAAAAAGACTTGGCTGAAAAGCAGCAGCAGTTAAACAGCAGAGATGAACAGTTGGCCGAACAAAGCTGGCAGCTCTCAGCAAAGGATGAGAAGTTGGCTGCTATGGAGGAGGACTTGGCAGAGTTACGAACTAAACAGGAGCAGTCAAAGAAACAATTTGATTTGGCAGTCCTGTTGGTTAAGTCAACTAGGGAAAGGGAAATCAAAGCTACTCAGCACTTGAGACTTCGCACTAATCTCCTGTCATGTTCCTTAGTGGTTATTCTGAAATTTTATATTGCAACTTAACCAAGAATACTTGCAAACAATTAGCTCACGCAAATGAAAGTGAACAAGTGCACAAATACTTCAATGAAACCCAACTCAAAGTGCTTTATTCCTTCAAGAGAAAGGATGCAATTACAATCAATAGTTTGCTGTCCACTGTGACAGTAACATACAGAAATGAAATCAGACTTCTTGTCTATTACAAATAGCCTCAAATATGGAATTTAATGATAACCCAATAATGAAGGATTATTGCCAAGTTGTTGCCAATGGACTTCAGCTCTTGATAACCCTTAAAACACCTCCGAAGGGGACTGTAATATGGCTGTAGGACTGTTGCAACAGTCTGATATAAAACAGCCAATAAGAAGGTTCTCTAACGAATATCAATCCTCCAATTACTGTTCCTGAGCAGCTGCAAATGTCTGAAGTAAAGACCAGCAAGAGGTGTATCTTCTAATAATGATGAAAACCCTCTCCAAAGCTTGAGCGAAGGGCATAAGCAATGATCTTCAATGAAAGATCTCTGAATATCTGCAAATTGAAATCAATGGTGAAATTAAAGCAATATCACCTCATGAATCATAGGGGGTCATCTCCCTATTGGCAAGGGCACATCTCCTTGCAAGAAAGCACTGAAAATCAGAATCTTCAAGCTCGAAACGAATAGAAAAAACATACCAAATCAGTCATGCCTTCAAATGTCATGAGCTCCTCTATTTATACTTAGCTTTCATGGCCGATGGGGCTTGTGCATTGGTAGGAGTGATCCTTCATGGGCAAGCGTCACTTCTCTTGGGCGAATTGGAATAGAGATTTGAATTCCACCAATGACATGCCAAGTTCATGAACAATATACGATATTCCATTGTTCATTTAAAAACTTGCAAAGCAATTTTAAATGAATACAGCTAGTAAATCGATCCTCAAGGCAATTAGGTCTCCTTCTCCATGAAATCGCTATCTTGTTTGACATAAGCCTAGCATAGGTGAATGTGACTTGGTCGATTTTGCTCATGTCCCTAACCTTGGCGAATTCTCCCATGGCGATCTTCTTTGAGGCTTGAACAATTTTCCTTTAGCATTGGCGATCCTCATAGGATGGCGTGATATCCTTGGTGAATGCTATGACCTTGGCGAATGTATTGATCCTCAACATGGGCGAGAGACATTATGCATCGAATTTCCTTCATTCCTTGTTTCATTGTTTTGGCCAAACTTCCACTTGAGCGAACCCTCTTTGCATAGGCGGATTCATTTTTCCTTGGCGAATGGCATCTCTTTAGCTTGGCCGCAAAACTCTAAGCAATGAACATTGGGCAAATGTCATTATCTTGGCACATGATCCACCCTCTCCAACCGTTGGCACATATTTCCGTGCTCTTATTGGCCTCTGCTTGAGCCGAATTTCTTCATGAAGGTGACCGATAGGAGTGGCACATGATCCTAGGTGGCCGTTGGGGTTTTGGAGCCTCCTTTTGAAATATAATTTAAATTTGAGTTTTGATTCTCTCCTTGTGCATTCGTTGGGTTCCTCTATGGTAGTCGATCCCCTTTTTGAATCCTCTTTTGAATTTGCATTGGATCACATTTAGCTTGGACCTATTCCTTCAATACACTCAACACCAATTGTCAATAGGTCCTATCTAAAATAGATTGAAGAAAATGTAATTAAAGATTTCATTTTCCCCTTTACAATTTGGCCTTAGAGAACACTTATTAGTTTGGCCCCTCAATTATAGGTCCTACCCCCCTGAATATGAGAAATTACAATAGGAATTGCAATTCCCCCTGATGAAGCCCTTATGACTTTGGCTTATATGAAAGATACAATGAATATTACTTAACCAAAATCACTTCCATTCCCTTACCATGTGTTTTAGCCTACGGGAATGATGAATAGGCTAAACACTTATACCATTTAGTGATCACTCCGGAAATGAGGACATGACATCTCCCAGCAGCATGCTTCTTCTCCTTCCATCTATACCCCTCCCGGGAGTTCTCCACCACCGCCGTCACAGTAATGGGTACTTTTTGGTTATTTTGTTTTTAGTCTCTAGTTGTCTGGAAGACAACTACTTTTTAGGGGGAGATGATGTAAATAGGCATTTTGCATATTATGTTGTATTTATTTTTGGGGTGTCTCAGCGAGGTTAGTTGTCCTCCCGAGAGTTGTGGTTAGTTGTCCTCCCGAGAGTTGTGGTTAGTTGTAGTCGGTTGTCGGCGGTTGGTTGTACCATAGTTTAAAAACTCTTCCAAAACTCACCAAAACTCGGCGGACTCCCGAGTCCTAAGGCTGGCCGAGTCCACTCGCCGCGGACTCGCGAGTCGAGTCCTGAAGAGTCCTATCCTGGGACTCGCGAGTCCTATCCTAGGTCTCTCGCGAGTCCTAGGGTAGGACTCCCGAGTCCCGACCCTGGACTCTCGCCCTGGCAAATGAACGCCCAGAAACACTTAAAACTGTTTTTTTTTTGGTTTTTTTCTTCATTTTAACACTCTTTGAGGCACATAACAGGTCTGCATAGTGGATTAGAAGCTGGAGAAGAGAAGATTACGAGCTAAGGAGATCGAAATAGAGCCAGGTAAGTGATTTTAATTCTCTTTTTTTTTTTGTTTTGATTGATTGAAAATCGAAAAATCTTCAAAAATAAGGGGAAATGCTGGCAATTTTTTTTTCATTTCCCTTCATAATGTATTTCTTAGTAGTTTTAGCTTGTTTTTGAATTCTATTTTTTTTCAAATGATTGATTATCATTTTTTTGCTGATTTTTCACAAAATTGAAAACCCTACTAATTTTTTCTTCATGTGAAAACAGCAATGTCAACTTCAAGGCCATCAAGAAGAGACCCAGCATGGAAGTATGGAGTACAGGGAAATAAAAAGGGTGATGTCACTTGTACTGAATGTGGTAAATCAATGACAGGAGGAATCAATAGATTAAAATACCACCTTGCCAAAATACCTGGACAAAATGTGGAGATATGCACTGAGTCAACTCCGGAGATCGTTAGAGAGATGAAGGCCCTTCTTTCTAGTTTTGAGATGAGAAAAGAAGAAAGGCAAAAAACAAAGGAAGCAATAGCAGCAGTGATGTCTCCGTCTCACACTTCTACGCAATCGGATCCAAGTCAAACCATCCGTCAAGCACATTCATCTTTTGGTGAGACTCCTGGTGGTTCTTTTTCTACTGCTAGTCAGATGCCTCCATCAGGATCGAATTACTTTATTCCACGCAATGTTCCAGGAGCACAACCTTCACTTGAAGGTACCGGTTGGAATAAAAAAAAACATCAGGAAGCTAGGATGGCAGCAGCAAATTTTTGGCACTATAATAATTTACCTTTCAATGTGGCGAGCAGCCCATATTGGGAAGGTTTGGTGAATGCATTGACAGTTGCAGGCAAGGGTTTTAAGAACCCAACAGCACACGACTTGAGTGGGCCATTGCTAGAGGATGTAGTAAAAAATACACGGCTTGTGGTTGAGGAACAAAAAAAAATTTGGAGGAGAAAAGGATGCAGCATTTTATCAGATGGATGGACAGATGGACGGAATAGAACTCTCCTGAACTTCTTAGTGGCTTCTAATGGTGGATTGGTGTTCCTGAAGTCTGTAGATGCCTCCTATGAAGTCAAAAATGCTGCGACTTTGTGCAATTTATTAGATGGGGTGGTCCAGGAGGTTGGTGTTGAGAATGTTGTCCAAATTATCACGGACAACGCAGCTGCATATGTAGCTGCAGGTAGATTGCTTATGGAGAGGCATCCTACAATTTCATGGAGTCCTTGTGCTGCACATTGCTTGGACTTGTTGTTAGAGGACATTGGGAAGATTGGATGGGTGAAAAGTGTGGTTGAAGATGCTAAAAATATCACCAAATTCCTCTACAACCATACTTGGGTCCTTTCTTTGATGAGACCACACAAATGGCAAGGATCTTGTGCGACCAGGAGTGACACGATTTGCTAGTCACTTCCTCACATTGCAAAGCATTCTTGGTGCCATTCCTCATCTCATACAGATGTTCGTGTCTGATACTTGGATGCAGTCTCCATTTTACAAAAAACCTGAAGCTGAGAAGATTGTAAAAATTGTTTTTGATGAGGCATTCAAGAAAAATGCAGAGGAGTTGGTTAGGGTAAGTAACAAACACAAACATAAACTTTATAAGTTTAAACAAGATACTCTAGAGTCTATTTGCTGTTTTTTTCTTTAGGTTAATTTTGTAATGATTTATAATTTGTTTTCATTTTTTTTAGATGATAGAACCTTTGGTAAGGGTTCTTCGTATGGTGGATGGAGAGGGCATGCCAATGGGTTTCATTTATGAGGCCATGGATAGGGCCAAAGAGGCCATTTCACATTTCTACAGCGGAGACAAGAAGAAATACGCAATCATTTGGCGCCTCATTGATCGTAGATGGACAAACCAACTCCACCAGCCAATACATGCCTTGGCCTACTTCTTGAATCCAAAATTCTACTTCTCTGATTCACTTAAGGTTGATGAGGAGGTCATGGCAGGTGTTATTACATGCATTGATAAGATGGCACCTGAACCCGAGTTGAGAGACAAGGTTCTTGATGAGTTGGAGGTGAGGTTTGCTATATCTTATTTATGAATTTGGCAATGTTGAGTCATTGACTATCTAGAAACATGCATTTTACATACATAGTAACTAATTTTCTATGTTTGATTTAATTTTATTTTTTATCCTTTCAAGGTCTATAAGGGAGCAGAGGGGAGACTTTTTTCTTCATCTCAAGCAATTGATAGGAGAGGAAAACAACAACCAGGTAAAAAATTTAGTTCAATACTACAAGAAAAAAATAGAAAATTGACTTTTATATTTCTTTGCTTAATTCTTATATTTCTACATATTTTTTGTAGATTTATGGTGGGAGAATTATGGTGCTGCCACGCCTCATCTTCAAAAGATAGCCGTCCGTATTTTGTCCCAGCCATGTAGTGCTTCTGGGTGTGAACGAAATTGGAGTTTATTTGAGAACATTCACACGAAGAAGAGAAATAGGTTGACCCAGCAGCGGCTCAATGATCTTGTCTTCGTCCGGTACAACCTTCGCCTTTGAACTAGAAAGGTGGAGGGCATTTCACATGAGTCCATCGACTTAGATGATATTGATCCATATGGTGAATGGACTACCAATGAACAAAATGATGATGTCCTCCTTACTGAAGAAGATCTTGCAGAATTGGAGAGAGGAGCAGCAGAAGCAGCAGAATTGGACGAAATGGAGGATGACGAAGACAATTTTGATTTTGAAGAACAAGAAACAACTGTAGCACCTAGTTCGAGGCCTCAAAAATTGAGTTACATTAGGAGAGGAAAGAGGAAGATGTAGATTTTATTTGGTTGTTTTTCTCATTTTGACATCATTATATGTAAACATTTATAAACTTATGATGTTGTTACTTGTTATACATTTGAAAGTTTGAAACTATGAGTATGAATCGTATGATTAAGGTTCATGAATGATGAAATTTCAAATATTGAGTGTTTGAAGATCATATGACATGTGTAATGTTTGAATTATGGCTCTTATGTTCTCTAAATGCATTAATTTCTTTTTTTTTTTTTGTAAAACTACGGTTTTCTTCTTTGCCGAGTCCTAGCCGAGTTTTTTGCCGAGTCCCGAGTCCGAGTCCTATTTTGGGCTGCCGAGTCCGCGCCGAGTCCGAGTTTTTCAACTATGGGTTGTACCAACCATCGGCTACGTTTATATGCCAAGCGTGGACTTGTAGCCAGTACCACGATTTTTCTGGATATCCCTATCATTATGTAGAAGAGCATATTTTGAATCTAATAGACATATCAGTTTTGCTGTGCAATGACAATGAATAAAGTATTATGATGCTGTTACATTTCTTTCCCATGCAAATTCTGTTTACTTGTGAATTCCAATTCTGATCTGTTATCCAGTAAACAGTAGAATCAAACAGAAAATGTAACATGGAGTTGGATTATTTCAGCCTATGCATTATACACTGATGCAACACTCTGCTCTACCAGCAGGGTGTCACCTTGATGAAGGTTGACTACCTCAATGACCAAGTAGCTGCAGCAAATCTCAGCTCTAACATCATGGTTGTGGGCAAGTTAATTGGCCTAGATCTCCTCTATTATTTAGAAGCCCCATATCTGTTAATGGTTGAGATCCTGTTGCCACCATAATAACAAGCTGCAATTTCTTAGCAGGACAAATGATCATAGGTGATCAAGATTCAAAACAATTAAAATACAGATCAGTGCACTGATGAAAACAGTGGCCCATCATTACTTTCTAGATGAGGCAAAAATAATAGGATTTATGACAAGCCAGAAACATAGCTATTGTGTAGTTACTGTTCATGAATTTCTCTGCATTGTGGATATGCATTTTGAGTTGATGCTATATTGTTCCTGTAGGGTTCTGGCATGAGCCCATATTTATTTCTTTTTTGGTAGTAATAGTTGCACCTCTTGTTTCTTTATCATTAATGATATATATATATATTTGTGTCCATGTGTGCATGCACAAGGGGGAGAGGGAGGAAGACGGGGGAAAAGGAATGATTAGAGAGAGGTATATATATATATATATATATATATATATATATATATATATATATATATATATTTGTGTCCATGTGTGCATGCACAAGGGGGAGAGGGAGGAAGACGGGGGAAAAGGAATGATTAGAGAGAGGGGAGACGTGGGTGGAAAGAAAACGGAAGAGAGAGGTATCTCACCCCAAAAATCAGATTGCATAAGAATAACAAATTGAAAGAGTTCACTAGGATGCCTCCAAACATTTTGAAGCATTAAAATTTACAAAACTTTTCAAATATTACCATAAATTAAAAAATACATGATAATCCAAGTATCAACATAATGCAAATTTGCAAACTAATTATTGATCTCAGTCTCGGGGTTCTTGCAGACACAATTTAGCATGTCCCGGCCATGAACCATTTCAAATTATAATAATTTGTCCCTTTACACTTGTGTAATATTTAACTTCTTGGAATTAAAAAACATTTGTGGAACGGTTCTGCAAAACATCATTTCAACCTGGTATATACCTGCTTGTCTCTAGCATTCTACCAAGATTGAGTCAACCACATAGCATCTTGCATTTTAAAAGTATTACCCTGGAGATCAAAAGGAACTGATTGAGAAAACTCAAGCACAAGAATGTGATTTGCTAACATAAACAGAATATTTTTTATGTAATAGTGCCCTTTTGTGCTTGACGTATAAGCTTTCCATGGAAACTAGGAACTGTATACTAACAATATGCATCATTAATCTTCTTAAAGATTACAATAAACCATCCTAATATTCATATTATAACTTCTAAGTTGCAGGTCTACAATGCAGATAAGCTCATGGGTGATTGTAGTGCCTCTTAACTTTCCTTGAAAACTCTTCCCATAAGAATAGATTTAATATCTTATCCCTTAAACAGACCTGAACTTTTTCTTTCCAACTTTTGACTGTTTTTAAATATGGGGTTGTATGGCATTCTGAATACACACAGGACCGAGGGCACTTCAGACCTTTATGTGAAACTAGATCTCAACCACTACTCAGTAAAAGCCAACATGAATCACCAAATTCTATGAAAAAGTTCCAAATTCAAAGTAGATTGGAGGGAGTGACTATTGCACCTCCAATGCAATTAGAAACTGTACAGTAATAGCAAAAATAGAAAAGAAAAGCAAAACTTGGCCAAGAACCGGCAATGAAAGCTATTGTTTATCTTTTCTCTATAAGTGTGAGAAGATATGGTTGAATACCTAAGAATTACAGAAGCCACCAAATCTCTGCTACTTCCAGTATCCAACAATTAACCTCCTTTAAAGACATGATAATTTCAAGTAATTAACCTCCTACCATTTGATACAAACTAGCTTCACAAATCAGTTCTTCTATAAGTTGTTCTCGCTAAAAACTTTTTTGCATAGTCATTGCAAGCTGTATGCACATAAAAACTTGGGACAGATTTCAACTTTAACTGAAATTATATGTTAATTGATACATGATGAAAACAAGCCAACATAAATGACTAGATAATAGATTCTGATTTTAAATAAAAGATTAAACTTGAAAGGAGATTTTTAAAAAACATTTACTTTAGTTGAAAAAACTAATAAGATTAATAAGTTAGCTTTCTTTTATAAGTTAACTTTGTTTAAAAAGTAATAACTAAGATTTTAATTCTAGACTTTGTAATGTCCCCATTTTGCACATAACCTCTTTGTGAACATGTAGCCTATTTCCAAGTTTTCCTGTAGGCTAATTGATAGTGTAAGGGAGAACTCCAGCTTTCTTGGAGAGCACAGGATTGTTCTAGCAACAATTTTATTCATGGCAATGAGTCCAGGAAGCCATCATGAGCCCAATAACACTTTCTGAGTGTGATTCTATATCTTTGAGAGCACTCCACACTTCTTGGAGAACGCATGATTAGTCAGGGAGGATTTCTGACAATGGCAATGAGTTCAGTAGATCTTGATGAGTCGCAAGTTTCTTTCAGAATGCAATTCCACCCTTCTAGGAGCTCTCCACACTTCTTGGAGAAACAAGCTATTTTTAGATTGACGCCAAGTTGGTTCAGATCATCATCCTTAGCCCTCTGGAGCATCATGGTATGATTAGAAATTCAAATTTGGTTTATTCAGATGCTTTCCTCAACTTGGGTGGATAATTAAATGATTAAATGGTTATTACTAAAGTTGTCTAAAAAGGCTTTATTCAAAAAGGCAACTATGCGTGTAATTATTCATTGGAAAGGATTTTAAGTTGTGCAAACAAGGGTGCTAGGCACATGGGGGATTTTGCTCATAAAAAAGAATTATATTTCAAAAAGAGAGTTTTGGAGGGAAATAAGAAAGTAATATTATATTCACTCCACAATGTTATAAAAAGGGAGTTGGAGCTCATTTGTAAGGTTAGCCATGATATGAATTTGCTTCTGCTGATGGAGAGAACCTGAATTCTTCTCGAATTTCTTGACGATGAAAACCCTCTTGCGATTTTTAGTTTCAGGGACGAAAACCCCCTAGCTAGGCTTGGTGATTTCACTATAGGAATCGTAATGGAGCTGCAATGGAGTTTCATGTTTTCTGACTTGATTGTTTTGGGATTGGTGTGAGATTTTATTTATCATTTTTGATGTTGTGAATTCAGTTGGTTTAGTGCTGATACATTTTGGTTTCTATGAAGATATCCTTTGCTCGATCGTACCTTTCATTCCAGGTCTATCATACAATATAGCTTGTTGGGCGAATTTCCTTGGAGTTATGATCATACTTAATGAATTGAAAACCTTCTTGATAGTTGTGCACCTGTTACTAGTGTTTTTTAAGCGGATTTTGGAGTGATTCTTGGTGTCATATGCTGGTCGTACTGTGTCATGTTCCGATATTGAGGTATTGTTTAAAGATTTAAACATCATGACAAGATAGAGAAGTCGCTTCTAATGTTGATAATGTATATAATAATATTTAATGCATAAATATTATTTTATATTATATTCAAATATATTATATAATATTTTCATTAATATTATATTTATATTGATGATAATAACAATGCTATTACATAAATATATTATTTTATATAATATACTTATTATATTATATAAAATAATATATTTATGTAATAGCATTGTTATTATCATCAATATAAATATAATATTAATGAAAATATTATATAATATATTTGAATATAATATATATTATATAAATATATATAATAATTTAAATATTATTATAAATATATTTATTAATATAATATAAATATTATATATTATTATTATATTTATATTATATATTATTATTATAATCTAATAATATGATTTAATTTGATGTAATATATTAAATTAGTAATAATAAATATAATGATCGGGCCTCTTTAATAAGTCCCGATCCATATAAGGATGATATTAACAAAAGATGGAAAGGTGTGACGATTTATTATTGAGACCTTTCGTGGTCCTTAAAAGGTCCAATCTACATCCATTTTGGGCATCGATCAGCAAGAGAAGTATGAGAGATTTAGAATAAGGAAGATCTGCATTTTAATATAAATTATTAAGGAATTTGCAGGAGTAAATCTTACTTTTTTCCTTAAGGCAGTTCGTGAGTTTATAAAGGAAAATTTATGGTATTAGAGATCATTTGGTTTGCAGGCTTATTAGGAGACAGTCTCTGCAGAAGCTGACAGCGTAGGTCCCAGCAAAGAGTTTATAGGAATTCAAACTTATGTTTAAACACTTTTTTAATGTTAAGGAATTTATGTGATATTTGTTCAAAAGGAATTCGTGGCATGACTTTAAGAGATGCAGCCTGTAGAAGGCTCTTTGCTGATTAGGAAATACGTGGACCCCAGATATTTCCCAAGCACCTCACTAAAATATTTCATTTGAAGTATGTAAAGGGTGCAATCCATACTCTGTGGGCCCCTCAACTCATTTACAATTCTGAAGTATATGTGATAGAAAAAGACGGTACCACACAGCAGCAATTACACAGAGATAACTTCAATCAGCAAATAAAGCCATAACCAAATCAAGTGGCATAGAGTTAGAATCTCTGCATAGTTCTGATCTGCCATCAAAGATATTACAACAGGCACTATAAGAAGACTTTCCAACAGCAAACAGCCATTCTTGCATGCTCCAGTAATTGAACTGATATAATACCACAGGTATGAGAGTACATTGTTTCCCTTGCTTGTACTAATGTTCAGTATAACACTGCATTTATTTACAGCCAGTTCTGAGCAATATAATTCATAGACAGTCATATGTAATATTCACTAAACTATGTAATCTATATACCATTCATTAACCACCTATGGGATCAATGAAGGGTGACATGTCTAGTATATCATTCATAGGCGATGTATTGGTCTTGGCTACCTAGAGTACCAAGAATCCTCACGGATGCCTTAGCTTCAAGAATACACCAAGTAGTTCTTGAATAAGGATGGGAGACAAACATAGCCTAAGATGAACAACAGCATGCTACACCCTATCGACCCTATATGGTGTTAAGGAATAGTTTATAAGTTATAGATAAGAAGTATATGTTGATAAGATCATAAAGATAGCATGTGAAGTGTCATGATAAATGATGAACAATGAACATATGAATTGCATAGTGTAACAGTAACAATAGCTGACTGTGATAGCATGAAATCATTATAAATTATGAATTGTTTACATTGCAATCAGTTTAGTTAGATTATGTAATGAGTATGAAATATTTATGTGCGTTTTCATTATAATGAACTAAGGAAAGAATACAAAGAGTATAAGTACATAAAAGGCATGAATTCCTAAAATAGAGGAAGGCAATAATGTTAATCAACTCGCCGCTATGAGGAGTAGGGAAGATTAGGGGCGGGCAATCAACCAAGGATAGGTACGGGTTCATTGGTCTAGAGCACCCCTTCAAGCCCTTGTCTCAAGATGGTACCTTAGGGAGCAAGAGGTAGTCTTTTGACTTGAGTGGTCTAGAGAACCCCGAGTCAAAGGAAGGTCCTAGAGTGGCCTGGGTCTAGAGTACCCCTCGAAGGAAGAACGACCTATACCATTGGCATTGCACCCTAACGAATTCACTCTCATAAGATGGAGTACTTGATTAACAAAGGCCCAAGTAAATCTCTTCGAGGGAATCATGAAATGAATGCAATCAATCTATGATAACAAATGGTTTATGTTTATAAATAAGGACATGTGATTTCTAAGAAGAATTGTATACTAATGTTCTCTTTGGTGAGTTGAATTGTGCAAGGTCAAAGGAAAAATTTGGACTCACTAAAAGGGGACATTACATACTGCTGGGTACAGGCTGTACCATCTGCAAGTTGGGCGTGTGGGTTTGGGAATGCAAATTGCCCCTCTTTCCTTGCATTAATTGCTTTGTTTGGAGGCGCCTAGGGTTGTACTTGCAGTTTGTGTTGGTTTGGAGGTGAACTTCATGGTATTTGGGGTTTTATGAAGTGATTTGGCTCTGTTGTTACGGTTTTATCAGTGCTGCAACAATGTATCAGACCTGCAACAACAGTGTTATCAGTGATATTAGCTCCAATCAGACATTCCTACTTATGGTATACTTCATGTGCTTTCAGTTGTTGATGATTTCAACTTGTTTTCCTTCATGTTTCAATGAGATTTCAATGCTTATGATGTGTTGCGTGTTTACTGTCTATTTGATTATGCTTAAATAATACAAAGTAAACCGAATATACTATGCACAAAATATAACAACTTCATAACCATTGTTCATGAAATATTCATAACATAATGATATCATTATATTCTCAGAATTATGCACTTGCAGATGTATACAGGAATATCTTGCATCAAAATGCGGTCCCGATTACAATAACATGACCAGCATATAAAGGTGGCCAAGGTTGATCTAAACTGTCAACCGTCACCAACTACTTACAACTGTTGGGAGGACAACTAACCTCACCAACCAACCCAACCAAAAAGTAATTAACTATAACTAGATTATTTTCATGCTTACATCATCCCCCCCAAAAATTTTAGACGACTAGGACTAACAAAAACCCATAATATGACTCTATTGAGAAGCAGGGGGAGGGGACGTCCCTGGTGGTGTGTACACTGAGGGAGTAGAAGTGTGCTACTGGGAAACCAAGAGTCACAGCCGGTGGACCTCCTCTGTACGTAGCTTGAGGTGATGGGCTGCCATGAGCTCCCGTTCTCGAGTCACACTGACCATGTGTACTGTCTCCTCGAGTTGTTGCTTGATCTTCTCGTGAGCACTAAGGAGGTAGGCCATTTCCTGCTTGGTCTTCTCGTGAGCACTAAGGAGGTCGACCATTTCCTGCTCCTTTGCTGCTAACTCCTTCGCCCTGTCTTCCAATGCATACACCCTCGCAATTAACTTGGCCTTCTCCTATTCAGTCAATTCAATCTATTGGGCCAGCTGCCATTGATATTGAATAGTCTATTCATCCATGGCCTCTCTGACCTTCTGAGACATTCTAGTGGCTTCCTCAATCTGTGTTGTCATTGCGGGCATGTTTGCAAGCTCAAATTGTCGTATATAAAATAGTGACCGATAATGAGCCTCAATGGTATACAAGGTGACCAATACATGACCATCCTTGCCGCCAAAGGCGGGAACAATCCTATCAGGCTACCAGACAGCCTTCATCTCCTCGATGGATGTGAATTCAGTCTCACAGTCCTCCATCACACATTTCTCAATACGTCGGGCCTCCTGAAGGACCAACGAAGAATGAGTACTATTTAATCCTCGAGCAATGTCCGCGACCTCATTAATGATTGCCCCATTGGGTTGGAGGTCCTGGATATACCTCAAGACCGTGCATGCCTAGCGAATCCTGTGGGTCAAGTCTAAATAGTCGTATGTTTAGCTCCTGCAGACTACTAGGTCCCGAACGTGCTGATGAGTCCTCTGTTGTTGGAGAATTCCCCTCGACCCTAGCGGGACTAACTGTAGGTCCATGCTCTACTGAGGGACCACCTAGCTCTATCTGTGTTGTCTCTTCTCCTTGCGCCTGAATGGTAGAATGTGTAATGATGACGACTAGCTAACTCTCAAGTTGTTCCGATTTTCGAGAAGGGCTCAAGGGGGGAAAGTCTATGCTTCGGACGGGGGCTCCCAACAACTATAACCAACTATCTACCTATGCCGAGCCTTCAGGTGACCACACGAAAGTAGTAGCTGGAGTGATCTCACCAACACGAAGGGGCGCTGGAATACCACCCATTAGTGGTAGAGTGGCTGAGGCCGACAAAGTGACATCAATGCAGTCATCCTCTTCCTCACTTTGTGTCTTCGCAGTATGTGAATCTTCTAAAGATAACTCCAATGCGGTAGATTTTCTTTTCTTGTTGACGGGCTTAAGCTCTTCCCTTTTCCTAGCCTATGCCTGTGCTCATAAGTTTGTCCATCGGAATATTGTAGGCCAAGTAGGATCATATTCCTCGTCAGGTTGAAACAAACCTCCTACCAATGAAGGTACCTGAGTATAAATTGCATCCAAAAAGAATGCTATGGCATGCTGCGTTGTGTAGGACTTGTGTGTCATCGCCATAAACTCTTGTATCCTCTCTAATAACACCTTTGCCTAGTCATACACAATTCCTTCGCTTACGCCAACCATGTAGTCGGTCATCCAGAGTGGGATATCAGACGATTGGGTGGCTCCCATCAAACTCGCTCCGATTACATCCATCAAGCACCTCCAATCATCATTTGCCAAATGGTCTCAGTGTAACCCTCAATTGCCTGAGCTCCAAAAATTCTCTTTCTCTTTGTCAGTGAGATCAGCCCTACACACTTTCTAAATGGTAGCATCATTATGGCTCTATGAGATTTTTCTCAAGGGTCTAGTCACTAAAAATCCGTAACATGGGATAGTGAGAACACATTCAAAATCTTCCGCCCTATAGGTGATCGTGACCGATGTGTGCATATACTCTATCACTGTTTGTTGATACTGCCTGTTGTAATTTGCAACCATGTTTTTAAGAAAAGGCTCAAAGTCTCGAAGATTAAAATATGGTGCCTGGATTACCTTGTCTACCCGAGAATTTTGAAGTGTTGCTTTGAGAGGGTGATCGGCTGGATGGTTCAACCACCAAGTCCTGCACTCAACCACTATCAAACTTTCCCATTGCAAATAGTCCACTATATTTTTTTCCTTTGCTTTTCCCTTGATAGTTGGTTGTTGTTTCTTCTTTGCCTTGGTATTGGTTGCAATCTTCAAGCTAAACTTTACTGGTGATTCTTCTCGTATTATTTTCCCTGCCATTGTTCCTGTAGATAGTAGTTGTACTACACCCACTTGCTGGGCTTCACTTTCCCGACTACAATTTCGAACCGCCCACTCTCGAATGAAGTTGCAAATGAACTCACGGCAATTTATTGCTTGTTCCAGACAGTTACTGTAACTAATTCTCTGTCAATTTCGCACATGTAAATTGAGAACCTCTGGTGGACGCTGGCAATGGAGAAACCCCAATGGAATGGTCAAAATCTAAATGGAAGAATGGAGAGGTAGGACGTTCAAAGACTGTAGGCATTAGGTGATTGTTTAGACCGTACTATGCTAAAGAAGAACTGGGCAGAGAGTGCTAAGCTAGTTTCTACGGAGATTATTTGTTTCCCATCGATAATGACAAGGCAACTGTTGGACCGTACGACCAAGGGAAAACAAGGAATGGAGCAATGTACAGTTAAGGGAAGGAGTGATGGTCATACGAAATTTGTAGCTGTTGTAACTCATACAGTCGAAGGGAAGTAGGGTGTAGGTTGTACGACGGCAGAGACCTCAAGTCGTATGACAAAGGGTTCTTTGCAAGTCATATAGTGGAGATTGGACGTCGTACATCAGCAACAATGTGATAGATGGCAGGCCATATGGGGAAGGGATTAATTGCAAGTCATGCGTTTAGATGCTCAGGGCGTACGAGAAACCTTTCAAGGCATACGACGAAAAATCTTGTATCATTCGGCAGGGAAGATAAACTTGCAGATCGTCCGACCTCTTTTTGGACTATCAAGGCAATAAAATGGAAATGAGGGAGCCGTACGGCTAAGTTGTAAACTCTAATTTCTTTAATTTTTGCTTTATTTTTTTCTTTTTCTTCTTTTCTATCTTTTTTCTTTTTCCATTAATTTTATTTTTTCTTTTTCTTCCTCTAATTCTTCCACTAATTTTCTTTTTTCACGTCTTTCAATTTTTTCTTTCCCGACCTTTAATTTTTCTAGTTTCTTTTCTTTTTCCTTTTCCTCGTCATTTTGTTTTTCCGTACTCCATATTTCTTTTTCGGATATTTCTTTGTCACTATCACTTCCCTTTTTTTCTCTCTCCTCTTCCCTTATTTTAATTTCCATTTATTGACGAAAAATGCAACTTACATTTGCCCCTCTAAAACAGTCATTAGTACAACAAGCCTCAACGGGCTCTAATTTAAAAATTTGATCTATTAATTTTAATTCACCCATACCTTTATACAGATGCCTCCCGTCAATTAGGTCCAACCCTTCTAGTTCCTATAGCCATTTCACTATTTTCCCATTTCGTCCACTATCAATTGTCGTGGATTGTATACTAATCGCCACCTCCGTGATTTTCACAGAGGTGCTCTCCTAGGTGCCCCTTCGGGTAGATTTCTTTCACTAAATTCTCAAACCGCTCATAATATCCCGAATGTTCTATGATGAATATACTATTTGCCAAATATCTTGGTTGTGCTGGAACTACTTCCTTTGCAAGTACGAATGCATATTTGTCCAATATACTCTCATATGTTGGTGCCCACTCATCTTCTTCCGCACTCCTGTCCTCTTGATCTGCCCATGGGTTCCAATTGTTGTCTTCTACTACCCCATCCCTTATGTCGGTGTAAGGTGCATACGCCCTCCAATAATTGTAGATCACCCATTGAAAGATCCCCAACCAAATCTGACTCAAAATTTTCTGATTTTTTTGGATCAACGGATTTGTTTGTTGCAATTTTTATCTTTGACTAGAGAAGGTAAGTTTGGTATTTTCGCTTGTTTGCTCATTTGTTGAAGTTTGAGTTTCATTGCATGTTTTTCATTGCCAAATCATAGGGAAAGCATAGAAATGAAATAGAACTA
This sequence comes from Cunninghamia lanceolata, assembly GCA_027924645.1. Classification (NCBI taxonomy): domain Eukaryota; kingdom Viridiplantae; phylum Streptophyta; class Pinopsida; order Cupressales; family Cupressaceae; genus Cunninghamia; species Cunninghamia lanceolata. The sequence goes on along the minus strand of BSBN01001051.1, from coordinate 343,758 downwards.
TTGCATAAATGAAAGACGACATTTGCAACTCAATAGAACCCTTTTATACTATTTATATCAAGTCTAATTACAAGATTCAAAGGGCTGATATACATTATATCAGACTATAACAGCAGTTTAAAACCCTTATAGAATGCAATATTGAACTGTCCAAATGATAAACACATACCTGGAAGCCAACACTTAAATTATGGAACAATTAATCGCTGAAACCCTAATTTCCAACTAGGGTTTGACTGAAAATGACTCCCAATTAGAATGGCCAGCTGGTGAATGCAGTAAAATGAGGATATATGCTGATAAGAAGCCCCAATCTGCAATTATATCCTGATAACTCACTACTGCAATCACTATTCCTTCTATAATTTTTTGTTACTATTCACTTTTTACTATTCCATTAAAGCAAACTTTAATATTTCCAATTTATCCCTGGATTCATCAACTGAACTCCAAACTGAAAGGCTCGTAAAGTTCCCAGCCCTCGGTTGGGTCCCCTACCCATTCTGCTGACCTACTGGAACCCTAATAGTAGGCCAACCTCCGCTATAGTCTGAGCTGCCTAAGGAAGGGACATTAAAGTTCTCCCTTCCCAGGATTGCTTGCCCCCAAGCAACTGCAAAGCTGGATGCTAAAGTATCATCTCTCCTTCCCATGTGGCATCCTCCAACGGCAAGTCCCTCCATCGTACCAGATACTCTCTTATCACTTGGCTACTCAACCTCCTCTCCCTCATGTCAAGAATCTCTGCAAGTATCAAAACTAATCGGCCCTCGTCATCCAATGGGGGCAAAACAGGTGAAGAGACAACATGTTGTCCCAAAGCCTTCTTCAAACAAGATACATGAAAGACATTATGTATCTTACTCTCGGGAGGTAGCTCAAGCTCATATGCGACCTCACCAATCCTCCTCAATACTTTGTATGGACCATAAAACCGAAGTTTGAGCTTCTCTGCCCCACTCCTCTTAAGTGTACTCTATCTGTAAGGCTGTAGGCGCAAGAAAACCATGTCTCCAACCTCAAAGGTCCTCTCAACTCGATGTCGATCTGCATACATCTTTTGCTGATTCTATGCATGCTGAATATTATCCTTAAGTGCCTTAAGGATATCCTGACTGTCCTGTAACCAATCTCGAGCTCTAGGCGCTCTGCTATCACCTAACGCCAAGTCCACAAAAGATAAGGTATCATAATCATACAATGCTCAGAAGGGAGTCATACCAATCGACATGTGATACGTGGTATTATAACAATACTCGCCCAAATATAACCTTCGCACCCAAGCCTTCTGCTGTCCTAAAACGTAGTTACACAAGTAACCCTCAACCCACTTATTAACTATCTCTGTCTATCCATCCGTCTGAGGGTGGTAACTGGTGCTAGGTGTCAACTCTGTACCTGCTAATCAGAATAGCTACTGCCAAAAGATGCTCATAAACCTGCTATCCCGATCACTGACAATGGTCCTAGGGAGTCCATGGAGTCTAAACACCTCACGGAAGAATAACTCTGCCACCTGAGATGCTGTAAAGTCAGCTGCAATAGAGAAGAAGTGTGCAAACTTCGTCAGCCTATCCATAACCACATAAATGCAATCCTTCCCCTGAACACTTAGAAGACCAGTAATGAAATCCATCGATATACTTTCCCACTTCTGCTCTGGAATAGGCAATGGTTGCAGAAGACCTGCCGGAAAAGTATGCTCTAACTTGTTCTGCTGACAAGTCACACACTCACGTACATAGCGCAAGACATCATCCTTGAGACCCTTCCACGAGAATCTCTCTCACCTGCCTGTATGTCTTAAAATATCCAGTATGTCCTGCTAATGGTGTGTCATGGATGGCGTGTAAGATCTTATCCTTCAGTTTTGATCCAAGTACCAAATAAATCATGTTCTTATAGTAGATAACATCATCAATCACTGTGTATCTATCGTCCTGAATCCTACCATCCATAATCTCACATGCAAACTGATTCTTGGAATACTCAACTAATAGTTGAGACTTCCAATCTGCTGAAATCTCACTCAAAGAGCAAAGTGTAGCAACTGTAGGCCTCCCAGAATGTGCATCAGCAACAATAGTCTTTTTCCCCTTGACATACTCAATGTCAAAATCATATGCCTGTATCTTGCTGACCCATTTTTGTTGGCGCTCATTAAGCTCTTTCTGCTCCAAGAAGTATTTCAAACTGTTGTGGTCGGTCCTCACCACAAACTTCCCACCTACCAAGTATTGCCGAAACTTCGCCAAAGCATGCATAATGGTGAGCATCTCCTTGTCATAGGTGGAATACAGTCTCTCATTATCCCTCAACTTCCTACTCTCGTAGGCAATGGTATGGCGATTCTGCATAAGAACCGCTCCAATACCCTCTCCGGATGCATCACACTCTAACACAAACGGCTGAGAGAAATCTGGAAGCGCCAAAACTAGACAAGTGCTCATGACCTGCTTGAGCCTATCAAATGCAACCTGTACCTTATCTGTCCATATGAATGCACCCTTCCATGTGAGATCTGTCAAAGGGGCTGCAAGCTGTGAGTACCCCTTCACGAATCTCCTGTAGTAACCACATAAGCCTAGGAAACCCCGCAACTCTGAAATGTTCCTAGGGGATGGCCAATCAAGGATGGACTGAATCTTCTCCTGATGTACCTTGACCCTATCACTCCACACACTCCCAAGCCACTGTATAGCTATTGTAGACCAAGGAAAATCCGGAAGTGCCATATGAATCCAACTAGGGCAATCACTAAACCATGATGAACCTATGAATATGAAGTCACCAAGCAACAAATAAATCGCTATCATGCCATGAGGAATAGGTGACAAACCCAAATGTGTAGTGTAGATGTCATCAATACTCACCAAAGATAACTCTTGAGTGGCTGATCCACTGTAAGTGTCATCAATAAAATCAACATCTTCATGACTAAATTGATCAACATCAACTGCAATTTTAAAACTAGAAGACCTTTGCTTATCATCATCCATGGAGTGGTGAGTGTCACGAACTTGTTGAAGATGAAGCTTGGCTTGTTGTGCTATCAACTTAGCTTCCATTGCCCTGTCAAGCCATCCTTCAAACATTTCTTGGGACTGTTTTATCTCAATTGCTCCAAATTGTCTAAAATCAGTCCCATAATGAGATGCATCATATAAATTACCATGACCAGTGCATGCATCTTGTGTACCAATCAAAGTAGAATCAATATCACTCGTTTCCCAATGATTAGCAGCTTGGAAAACTTCAATGCAAGAGCACACTTGCGTACACTTGGCAGCCCAATCTTGTAGCATATCAAATCTTGAAGTTATGACATCCTTACACTCAATCAAAGTATCAACATCATAAAGGTGAGGAATCAACATACAAATTGATTCATGTTCTTTTCCCACTGCTGTTATAAATTCAGATTGTTGGCAAGTAGAAGTTCCCACCATAACCTCATGCTTATCTTTTTCATGAATGTCTACCATGCTACATTTCTTGTCACCACCATCTAGCTTGGATTCATGCTCATGTGATGTCAAAAGATTGCTGTCCCATTTTCTAATCCATACCATCACCTCCATAACTAATATGTTTTCCCTTACTAGTAAACTCCAAAGTGTAGTATGCAAAACAAACCAAACATCAAAATGCAAGATCTTCTTAGTAAGCAACCTCTTAGTCTCCCGAATCAGCTCTCTAAGACAAAATGCTTCATATGATCTTAACAATTGTCCTTCCATTGTAGATGATGCATGACTAACCAAATTGAAATCAATAATGTTCCATTCCACATAAATGGATATAACACTTGTGGCTGATCCATCAAGTGTGTGACCAATATCATCATTGTTTTGAGCCTTCAAATAGCTCTCTAAAAGATGAAAATCATAGACCTCCTGATGCAAAGTAGATGCCCAAACTGAATTTCCTAAATCATTCCTCCTTTCTTCTTCACACAACTCAACATGCTCTTCTTGTGGGCTTACCTCAAGAAGTTCTTCCCTTGTATACTCAACATCCACACATTCTTCTTTTGGAAGAAATAAAGATCTAATGTGTGATTCTCTGTCTTCTTGCATTATCTATCAGATTGTATCCTTCCTTGACTTCTTGTAAGTGTTGTCTTGCTTGGGCAGCAAGCATCTTGGCCTTCTTAGCTCTTAGAGACCACCCATCACACAACCTTTGTGTCCTTTTAACATCTTCCACAGTATGGTGAACAAAATCAGGACCTTCGTGGCTTGAATACACAATAGATATCTCCTGTGTAACACCCTCAACTTGAGCCCCAACATAGGAAGACTCACTAACACTATTACCTTCATGTGAAATGGATGCTACCTCATGATTAGAACTATTGTTGCAAAAGTCAGAATAGGTGTCATACCTTGGTGTCATGTTTACAACATCTCTAATGGGCTGATCCATGACTGTAATCTCTTCCACTGTGTGATCAACATGAAGACTCAATGGTGTACTATGTATCTGTAGAGAACCCTGCTGGTTCTAACTCAAACTGCTGCTGAAAGATTAAAAAATAAATTGTCTTTTGATTGTTTTATGATTTTTTTTTTATTATTTGTGATCTTATAGACTAGACAGAAGATGCAGAAGGGGTTTCAGTTTCATTGTGATGTGTAGATTTTTTCCCAAGGATGGCATAAAATAGAACATGCAAATAAGATCCAATGAAACATAAAAGAAATGAATCAGACTAATCACATACCCATCAAATATGCACTTTGTATTAATATAGAAGCTGGATCTACAAGGAGAAATGCATACAAGTGCTGGTACTGGCCTGGGAGAGGCTCTACATGATACTGGATATGGTTGATCTGAATGTAATTGCTGATATAACCCTGCTGAAAACTCAGATCTGCAATCTAAGCACCTAAAACTTGTCCAATGAAACCCAAACAAAGACCCAAAGTAGGTCCTCCGCAAAGGTGAATTGGGTTAGCGTCCAATCCACAACATTCCTTGAGAGTTTTCGTCCCAGAGGACTAATATACTGCTGCAACTCTTCCTCAGAGCTCAGATTCACAAAAAGCTGATTTGAAAAATGCCAAAAGATAACCAAAAAGTGAATCAAAACTCACTTTATGAAACTCCCAGGAGTGGCATCCACTTTTAGGTTTAAAAAGGCATCATTAAGGGGAATCTTTTAAAGATTCTTTTATTTCATAAAGCCTCCCAAGTTGGGCGCCCAAGTTGAGGGTCCAACAGCATCATTAAAAAGGCCACCTTTTTAACACAACATTATGTCAACTGGGAGGGGGTCCCTTTATGATTTTAATTATTATAAAGTGACATTATTAATCACTTTTTTTATTCTAATTAAATATTAAAGCCAACACTTTAATATTTATTATTTATTCCATTCCCATCACCTGGCCATCCTGAACTAAAAACTGATGATGCACGTGCCAAACTGATGAGGTCACCAAGTGGCAGGCTAACTGACAGTCCCCTCCTAAAAAATAGGGATACCTCCTAAAAAAAAGGAACTGTGACCAAATCTCCAAAAATGCTCCTGGAGGTCTCCTGATGCCTCCTAGTCAACTCCCAGTCAAACCCTAAAAAATAGGGACCCTTCCTAAAAAATAGGAGACTGCCACAAACTATCTAGAATGGCCCGTAAAGCTTCCTGCCAAGCTCCACTGCCTCTGAATAGGTCCCCTAACCACTCTGCTAACCTACGGGAACCTAGGTAATAGGCCAACCACTGCTCATCCATGTGTCGCCTAGGAAGGGGGCATTACAATATCTCCTCTTGATCCAAAGTTTTTTCTTCTTTAAGACTCCTGCATGATAACTGATTTTTGCATTGATTGTGTTTGCTTATGGGCTGCAAATTGCAAACAAGTAATTCCTCTTTCTTTCCGTGTTCTAGCACATTTAGCTCTTCGTTTTTCCCAATGCTTTCTTTGCTATCTTTTGATTTTTCCTCATGTGTAGGTGATGTGACATTATTGGAATCAACTATCACACTAGAAGATGCCTTATGAACACCCAAAGAATTCATACCATTGCTATCCAAATCACTAACATGCTCTATGCTAGCCTCTAATGTAGAAGCCTCAAGTGAAACCTCATGCAAAGATGATGTAGACAAATCATTACCCAAGGCTGTCCCCATGTCCTCTTGAGTCAAATCAGCATGTCTATAGAATTCATCATATAAATTTTTGCATACCTCATTGGAACTTAAAGACGCCAAATCATTCTCATGCAGAGTTGTATCAACCATATGTGAAAATTTTCTATCCATTCCATGTGTAAACAAATCATCAGCTATATCATGATATTTCTTCCTTGCTTGCTCAGTTTTGTGACAAAGTTTGGGATGCATGTTCATATAGTCCTTGAAAGGAAAATCCTCCTTAACCTGTTGAGGAAGAGTGCTATACTCCTCAAAAATGCTAAGCACTTCCGCTTCCTGGTCTTGTGGCATTGGACCTTTGCTAGTAGAAGGAGATGATCCTTTAGAGAGTCTAAACTTTGAAAGTGAATCATCTAAACGCTGCAATTTGCGTATGGTCTTGTGTTGTGTTTGTTCAAATTCTTTCCATCCCTGTTTATTGCTAAACAACTTTGCCATGATGACCTTTTTCGCTGTCCAACTAAAAACCAACTCCAAACTGACTTGTGCACAACTGATTTCACACCAATTGAATGCAATCATTACCCAACAGGCTGGCAGGATTATGGCTCTGATACCACTGAAAGATCCCCAACCAAATCTGACTCAAAATTTTCTGATTTTTTTGGATCAGCTGATTTGTTTGTTGCAATTTTTATCTTTGACCAGCGAAGGTAAGTTTGGTATTTTTGCTTGTTTGCTGATTTGTTGTAGTTTGAGTTTCATTGCATGTTTTTCACTGCCAAATCATACGGAAAGCATAAAAATGAAAGAGAACTATTGCATAAATGAAAAACGACATTTGCAACTCAATAGAACCCTTTTATACTAATTATATCAAGTCTGATTACAAGATTCAAAACGCTGATATACATTATATCAGACTATAACAGCATTTTAAAACCCTTATAGAATGCAATATTGAACTGTCGAAATGATAAACACATACCCGAAAGCCAACGCTTAAATTATGGAACAATTAATTGCTGAAACCCTAATTTCCAGCTAGGGTTTGACTGAAAATGACTCCCAATTAGAACGACCAGCTGGTGAATGCACTGAAATGAGGATATATGCTAATAAGAAGCCCCAATCTGCAATTATATCCTGATAACTCACTGCTGCAATCACTCCAAAATGCAATATTAATCTGTAATGAAATCCAATGATATCCAAACGGAAACCCAGAGTAGATTTTCCCTATTTTGTGAACTGGGTTGTCGTCCAATTCACTATCCTCCAAGGGATTTCGTCCTCAGAAGATCTATATGCTGCTGCAACCCTCTTCCAGAGCTCAAACCTGCAATTAGCTTTTCTGCAAATGAGAATAGTATATCCAAGAATTAGCCCAACATATTGCTTTATAGCCTCCCATGAGCTTTTTTATAAAAATCAATAAAATAATCCTCCTCAAGATGGACATGGGTCTTTTCTCATCAAAAGAAAAGGCCACTTTTTAAAAGCAACTTTGAGTTACTAGGATGGGGGGCACTTTTCACTATTCCTTTTATAATTTTCTGTTACTATTCACTTTTTACTATTCCATTAAAGCAAACTTTAATATTTCCAATTTATCCCTAGATTCATCAATTGAACTCCAAACTGAAAGGCTCGTAAAGCTCCCAGCCCTCGGTTGGGTCCCCTAACCATTCTGCTGACCTACGGGAACCCTAATAGTAGGCCAACCTCCGCTATAGTCTGAGCTGCCTAAGGAAGGGACATTACACATCTTATCGGTGGCCCGAAAATACCTGCAACTTTATCTGGGTCTGTGCTTGGGAAGGCCACTCCATCGATCTTTCTATTCATGTCTAGCTTTACACTTTGCTCTTCCACTCCTTCAAATCCAAACTCACTTTTTCATATCCAAACTCCATTAGATTTATTGTGATAGCTTCTTACCTCTACTTATAACTTTTTAATTTGGACTTGTTCACTGCTTCTTTGATTAGCGTACCATCAAGATTCTCAAGTTTTATAGACCCATTTTCCAATATTTATCGTATTCTGAACAATCCTAACCACCACACTTTAAACTTACTGGGCTTTATCTTGTTACAGCCGTTATACTTCAAAACTAATTGGCCTTGTCGGAAATCCATTCGCAGAGGTGGCTTATTGCACCATTACTTCCTCCTCTTCTGCATTACCTCCGTGGCCCATTGTGCCAAGACTCGATGCTCGTCCAGCTTATTTAATTGAAATAATCTTTCTCTTAAATTTTCCATATCGTTGAGCCTATTTTCCACAACAATCTAGAGGCTTGGAACCATGTATTCTATGAGGACCACAACCTCTTGGCCATACATTAATTGAAATGGTGTGTGTCTTGTCATCACTTTGTATGTCGTACGGTAAGCCCATAGTACTGCTAGCAATTTCTCTTCCCAATCTGTCCCTTCAATGCCACATGATTTATGGATAACTTAAATTAATACTTTGTTGATTTTGCCTGCCCATTAGCTCTCGAGTAATAAGGACTTGATAGTGTATAGAATATTTTAAATTCACTCGTCATCAACCAAATCACGTGGTTGACAAAATGCCCTCCTCAATCACTCGTTAGCTAGATAGGAATGACATACTTGGTGACTATTTGTTCATAAATGAACTTCGTAGTGCTCAATGTTGTATTCTCTTCGCATGCTAGAGCCTCTGCCCACTTCGTCAAGTATTTGGTCGCCAACACTATGTACTGACACTGATGTAATTGGTTGACTTTCAACGAGCCTATGAAGTCCAATCCCCACCTTTCAAATAGTTTATGGGGATGCGAAGGTGAGAGTGGCCTGTAGTCTCTCTTCAATGGCTTTCCTACCCTTTGGCAAGTGTCACAGCGTACCACCCATTCTCGGGCATCCATATGCAACGTCAGCCACCAAAGTCCGACCAAGAGAACTTTCTTGGCGATGGCATCTGGTCCCATGTGTCCACTAGCCAACCCCTCGTGGGCTTCCTATAACACTCCCTTTCTTTCCTCACTCATGACACACCTTCAAAGGATGTGATCTGGCCCCATCTTGTAAAGGAGTCCATTTACCAATTGAAATGTCTTACTCTTTAGCGCCAACATCCTCCTTTCTCTAGATGGCATGTCCTTAGGGAACATTGAGGTGGACATGTACTCGCCAATATCCTCATACCATGATAGTAAAGTGGCAATCTGAAAGAGGTGAGCATCTGAAAAGTCCTCATTCACCCCTCCGATGGTTCGCCTGACTTAATTCTCGAGAGTTGGTCAATTATAACGTGGCTCTTCCCCAAAAGTACTACTGTTGTAAATGTAAACTCTTGAAGGAGTAGTAATCATCTACTGGTACGTCCTTGTATGATCGGCCTGTTCACAAGACACATCAATGCTTGGTGGTCTACGTAGAACGTGAAGGTTGTTGCCAATAGATAATGCCGAAACTTCTATATTGAGTAGACCATCCCTAGTGCTTCTCTCTCTGTCGTACTGTAGTTGCACTTGACGCTTGACAGTAGTCGGCTGGCAAAGAACACCGAATACTCGAGCCCTTGAGGCCCGACTTGTGCCAATGTAGCTCTAATTGCAAATTTTGAGGCATCGACATGTACATGGAATTCTTTATTCCAATCAGGGTAAATTCAGATGGACAAGCTAATCAATTGTACCTTTAGTTCATTAAAAGCCTTCTCTTGCTCATTGGACCATATAAATGCCACTCCCTTCCTCGTGAGCATGTCCAGGGGGTACGAGACTTGTTCAAAGTTTTTTATAAATTGTCGATAGTAACCGACATGGCCAAGAAATGACTTGACACCTGTAATATCTCTCGGTGCTTCCATCTGTACGATGACCCTTATCTTGTCCGAGTTTATTTTTAATCCTGCCTTGTAGACGATATGTCCAAGAAGTTTGCTTTGGGGTACCATGAATCGGCATTTTTTTCGGTTCGGGGCTAGTCTGGCAAATCTACAATGCTCCATGCACTAGATGAGAGCGTTCAAATGAATTTGTTGGTCACTATAAATAGACCAGACGTCCAAAAAAGCTTTGAAGTTCCCCACCGACATCTTGTTGAAGATGTGGAGAATTATCCTTTGAAAGGTAGTTGGAACATTGCACAATCCAAACAGCATCCGGTTGTAGGCATACACTGTAGTATACAACCCCAAAATTTTTTCCAAAATATAGAACAATGATTAACAGTGTTAGCACAACTAAACTCCTCCGCACTTCTGATCACCAAGATCCCAATTCGAGCAAGGTGAGAGCATAATGTGCTTTAGATTACAAATTAAAACATTGTGCAAACAAGTAAACATTCATCTGCATATGCAAGCATCCACAAGTTGTGGGGATTCACCACTTTTAGTGGGTATGAGAGCAAGAAAGGAAAATTACAATGCCATCCACTTATTTAGTGGGAATACTCCACTTATGCAGTGGGTAGAAATAATAGAGAAAAGTTCATTTATCCACACTGGTGGTAAAACCATCCAGGGGTTACAATATGTTTAATTGTTCTTTCCTCGACACTGGCGGTAAACCATCCAGGGGCCTTAATGTGATTCACAAGAAAGATTACAATGATATCAAATACAATGTAAATCAAGTCTTGTTTGGACTTATTAAGAATCTTGTGAAGATAGCATGACCATACCCTGCAGATTTCTTGAATAGCTGAATGATAATGTAGTATTTATTTGCTGTCCGTCACTGCTGCAACCTGAAATGATACATCAACTGCTCTCTACACAGACCATTGGCATCCAGGGAAGTATAATATTACAAGACTAAACCCAATGTTTGACAAAACAAGTGGTCCCTAAATGATCTATCAATTATATGTATTGAACACAACAGAGAGAGTGATAGACTATAAAATGACTTCTTCCAGACTAGTGCGGCACCTTGCCAGCATAGTACGGACTGCTGAAAACTCCCAAGAAACTGCCCACACTTAGCAATATTGTTTCCCACTCTAAAAACTATGCTAATACAAGACAAATCCAATGTTTCCCATGCACTAAAGATCAGTTAACAAAAACACTTCACAAACTATGCATTTCCCAGGCCGTACGGCCAGCAGAAGTACGGCTACTCATAAAAAAATAAACAAAGCTTCCCAACCACTCACTATGATCAGATTGGGGTCGCCTAAGGAATATATTAATAGTGCAAAAAAATTTAGACACAAAGAACTTCTCAATAATTTTATTTTTGCAAAACTTTTTTTCTGCCTGTACGGCAATATAATGGTACGGACCAGCAATATGACATTAAAACTATACAAGGCATAAAAAATCTGCTTCTAACTTCATTCTCATCTGATTGCCATGATATTTAATGAACTCTAATCCAAAAACTCTTAGCAACTTCAAACATATTCAGCTCCATGAAAGCTCACTGGCAAACTCTGGATAAGTTTGCTCAAATCTCTTCTTCAGCACAATGGTGATTCCTGTAGTGAAACCACACCCAACCTCGAGGGTTTTCGTCCTCAAGAGCATTCCACAAGAGGGTTTTCGTCCTCAAGAGAATATGGAAGAACACGCAGGTTCAATCCAGCAGAGTAACAATACAAATCCAAGCATGCCTAAACAATGAGCCCAACTCCTCTTTTTATAACTTTTTGAGGGAAATAAAATATTATTTCCTTTATCCCTTCATATTTCTCCTCAAACAATAAAAAATAATTCCTTAAGTGTGCACAACTTAAAGTCACCACTTTTAATTAAAAACTCTTTTTAGCTCCAAAGACCCCTTTATCGAAATAAATGAAATATCTGCTTCACAAGGCCCCAAAATGATGCATCCATGATTTAAAACTTTTCTTCCTCTTTCCAACGAGCTATAACACTTAGATTTTTATTAATTATTTTCACCCCTAGGAGCTTAAGTGAAAATAATAATTAAAATAGCTCATTAAATATTAAATTTTGCGGAAAATCCCAAACGACCTCCGAAAGCAAAATAAACTGAACCAATATGCTCTGTAAGGTTTGGGATGTGCAACGAGGCCTTCCGAGTGACTTTCCAAAAATAGAAAACTCCTCCAAGGATCTTGGAGAGCAAACCAGAAGCCCGATCAAACTTTAGAAACCATCAATGTTACCCGGAACATCAACTGAGCTCAAAACCAAGACAAAATTATCCATTTACAAAAGGAAAACCCAATTAACTATTCTGCAGACTGAACTAAGACCACTCCAAGAACATTGGAGTTCTTCTCAAACATGTTGGATAGCCTCCAAAAGACTAGGAACAAGCACAAATGCCCATAATAATCAATGTGCCAAAAATGGAACATTACATACACTCCATCTTCCACCACAAAAGTAGTCTTCAACTTATCTTCTTCAGCTATGCTAACCTGGTTGTAGCCGAAGAAACCATCCATAAAGGAGTAGATTTCATGTTCAACCACTTCTTCCAAAATTGAATCTATAAACGACATAGGGAATGGGTCTTTGATGGTTACTGTGTTTAGACACCTGAAATCCATGCATAACTAGATTTGCCCTCCTTCCTTCTTGAGTGAAATCACGATCGGGGACACCCATTCACTTGCCTCCACTTTGAAAATTATGCCAACTTCCAGCATTTTCTCAATCTCCTCTTGGACTTTCGCTGCATAGTTCTTGTTCATCCTATAAGGTCTCTTTTTTAGTGGTCTTGCTCCTGGTACCAGGGGAATTCTATGTACACACAACTCTGGGGGTACTACCTTTAGGTCCTTGTATGTCCAAGCAAATATGTCTTTATACTCTAGGAAATTTTTGAATGCAACTGCCTTAAGTACTGGATCCCAATTATCTCCAACCATAATTACCTGAGGATTGCTTTCCTCTCCAAGGTTCACTTTCTTCGTCAATGGTTCCTCATACATGATCACCTTATTTGGTTCAAAGTTATATGCAGTTGTGTTGTCTATTCTAGCATCTCCCTCTTTATACTCTTTGTACATTGTCGAGAAGGTATGACTTTTTCTCAGCTAAGCGTTATCTTTCTCGGGGGTATGATGGCTTGTTGTCAACCGAGAGTTATCTTCTTTGAGTGTATGATTTGTCGATCGAGAGTTTCTCCCTTGAGCGTACGACTTGTCAGATGAGAGTTCGCTCCCTCGAGCGTACGACTTGTCGAACGAGTTCTCTCCCTCAAGCGTATGACTTGTTGGTCGAGGGTTATTCTCATCGGACGTACGACTTGTTGCCTACTGATGGTTCTCTCCAATTTTTGTTTTCTTCTTCCCCCACGAGGACATCTTGTCTTTGCTCTCAATATTCATCACTCGGTTGTATGCCTCGGCGTACAATGAAGGTGGTACTACTTTCGTCTTCTTTCTTAACGAGGGAATTAATCCTTTAATGAACCAACATTTTTCAAGCCATTAGCAGGTTCTTTTTCCAACTTTACGAGTTCTTTCAACCTACGATTATAGGCTCTTACATTCTCGTGCTTTCCTTGCTTCGTATTATAAATTTCTGCTACAATTTCATTCTCACCCCAAAGTAGTTTAAACTCCTCTTCGAATGTTTTTCTCAATGTATTCCAACTAGTTTTTGAATTTACTTCTAATTTTGTATACCAGTCTATGGCTATACCTCTCAAAGTTGTTGAAAATGCCCGTAACCAATAGGACCTATCATCCTGTCCATTTGTTATCCAGATTGTTTCGCACTTTTTGCAGTGTTGTACTTGATCCTCCGATCCATTCCCCAGGAATTTCAGAAGCTTTTGCCTCTCTACTCTCAGACTTGCTGGGGGAGTCACCATCTTCCTTCCTTGGCATGACCTTTGCGTCTGGTTCCTGGTCAAAGAGTTCTGACTCATGTTTTGGTCCTTCTCGTGCACTCTTGGCCACGTATGAATCCTCTACTCCTCCTGCCTTAGCGAATCGCACACTCTTGTCACCCTCAGACTCTTTCCAGTGTTCCCTTTGTCCCAGAGTTTTAGGCTCAGATCCTCCAGTTATCAATTCGTCGATGTGTCTTATATTATTCTCATGTATTTCAATCAATGAGTCTTTTCTCCTGATCCCTCGTTCGTCTCCATCGGCTAATAGCTGTACGGTTGTTTCGTCGACCAGTGGTGGTGGTCGTATAGGTGTTTTGTCGACTCGATCAAAGTGTACCTCCTCAAGGAGTGGTAGGTGTCTTGCTACCTCTTCCCACTCGGCGTTCGTACGGTACTCTGATGTGATCTTCTCTTCCCTACTATGGCTTCGGCTGATGCTTCGAATCTTGATGTCATAGCCCAATTTTGTATCTATCATAGTGTTACATATCTTGTAGATATTGCATATACTGTATGAAGTTATAATGATGTTTTATGCTACATTATGAACTATATCTGGGTAACTAATTTAAATTCACAATTGGATATGTGCAATTGATTAATTGATTTTGTTAGATTAGTGAGAAATGATTTATGTTTTATCGTGTGTTTATATATTGATATTATTTGATGTTGACTAACTACAAGTTGGTTGTCTGAGTGCGACAAAATCTTCAACAACCTCTCACAAAAAGGGAGAGTATCATAGTGGAGAAGGGTCTAGCAATTCAGAGGTTGACATGCATGATATGCACACACGCAGTTAGAGCATGTAGAGTAGTTGCATATTATTTGGGAATAAGGGTAATGTGGTTAATCATGATGATTATGTGGTTTATCTTTGGTGATTTTTTTATCCTTATGGAGTAAATTTAATTAATTCGGTTGCAGGAAGGAAAAATTTATATATATATATATATATATGTGTGTGTGTGTGTGTGTGTGTGTGTGTGTGAATATATATATATATAAGTTTTAAATAAATGTATTTATTAATTATATTTGTATATATACATCTTCTATATCTACGCATGTGTGTATTTATAATTTTAAAACACATAAGTAAATATAAAATATATATAATATTTATATTAATTAATAAAGGCCAATAGCCATTGGCAGAAATGATTAATGATAAAATATTGTTATCTTCCTTTGGAATTTAGGAAAAAGGAAATCATTAAATATTAATATTGTCCTTCCCTACTGTCGTGAGGAGGAAGATGCATCTGTTTTTTACGCTCCTAGACATCTGTCCGACATGATACATAGAAATTGTAATGTTATTTTACCAATGCTGGAATGTCTAAAAAGACATAGGCCACCTATTGAATGGAAAAATTTTAATGAACACCTGGATTTTTTGAGAGGGACACGGGGAAGGAAGAGAGGGAGAATGAAACCAAACGAGCCAATAACAATATTGTCGACTATTGCAAAAGGACCAATGCAAGACCTAATAATGTACATGCAAGACACCAGAGCTAATGTGGCCATGTTGAACAACCATAGGAGGAAGCAAGGTACTCCTAGAACCTCTCCAAACATCCAAAGCCTATGAATGTTTGGTGATAGAGAAGAAAGTAGAACTGGTAATGTTCAACTGCCCCTGTAAAATCAGCTACATGTCAAGGGGCTAGGAGGTCCTCCATGTCAAACTAAAGTAAACACTCGACCCCTACAATGAGAATGACCAGGTCAAAATGCCTCAATGATAGTATGCAAGGATATGCATTGTTTTGTTGATCTGTACCCCTCTATATGTGAATTGACAACATCCAAAGGGTGCTTCAAACTCCCATATGTTGCAACAGGCTTAAAGGAGGTACTCAATCTGGTAGCTTTAGGAATCTCCTAGAATGAAAATGACCAGGTCAAAATGCCTCAGTGGTAGTATGCAAAGATATGCATTGTTTTGTTGATCTGTTGCAACAGGCTTAAAGGAGGTACTCAATCTGGCAGCTTTGGGAATCTCCTAGACAAATCTACAGTTGAAAGTTACAAACTCTAGAAGGAAGAGGATCAAACACCTTTGATTAGGGTAGTGAAAGAGGCAGATAGATAAAATACCTGAATCTCCATACAAACAATGATACCTCCCCTAGATCTCACGATAAACAAGAAGTTTAAAGATAAGTGCTCCTCGATCTCCACCTCTTGGAGAGAATATAGACATATACTCTCAATAAGTGGAATATGGTGATAAGCCTCAAGACATAATTGGTGAAAGCACACCCCCAGCTAACCAGAGATGATCTTCAAGTCATGTGACCAATGATGTTGATCAAGCCTAACAATGGTGCCATCCACGATTTGCAAGAAATGCTCAACATAAACAACCAGCTTGGGGCTAAGAAGTTGTGGAGAGGCCCACATGACACGAATGCATTGTTGGTATATGTCCTTTCTAACAACTTTATTAATCACCACCTAAGTTGGAAGGAGAAGGTGCAAGGGACATCCACAAAGTAAGTAAATGGAGAATGTTGATCGATAAAGATGCCAATGGATTGAATGAGCAAACTGGTCTCAACATACCAACTACATGAGCACCCAATGAAACCATAGGTAGCAAACCTCTCAGAAGAACAAACCAAACATACGTGTATCTCTCACGGCCTTAGGCTGAATCACCAAGGGATCTAAGTCTAGATGTACAAACTACAAAGTAATCTTGAGCATTCTCTTGAGGTGAAGGGACTAGGAAGCAAATTTAGTTTGGACAATGCACCAAAGAATCATCCATTTGCATCCAATCATACATTGAAATGCGATAGATTGAATCCTCTCAATACAGACCCAATTTATAGGACCCAAACTATGGCCCCAAACCTCTTTAGCCATAAATAATTGCGGATTTAATTACTATATTGAAGACGCGCATCTTCCAAGGGATATCCTTAAAATGTATCTAAGACCATTGGTGCTCCAAGATAGAGTGAGACATATCCCTTGCAAAGATGGGACTCCGATGCAATCTTCATGCTAAAAGATAATCCCATAAACTAAACACCAAAAGTACACTTGCGTTGTAGTATCTCCATAGGCTCCCATTTGTAGAGGAACCAAAATTTGGAAAGAACATCACTAGATGTGTTTAAGGCCGTGAACTTGATATTCCATAGGTTGAGCCCAAACTAGTAAAGCCCACAAAAGTGAGCAAGAGCATCAAGTTACCTCTTAAGTTCGTCAAAAGAATATCATGGGAGGACCACATCATTATTAAAAATCAATGTAATGACCAAAACATCATGTAGAACACTAATCTGCCAACAAAAGAGGTGTTCAAGTTCATCCATGTAAATACCTAGGAGGATCGGCAAGAAAGGGAACTCAACCCTA
The DNA here is from genome assembly GCA_027924645.1 of Cunninghamia lanceolata. Classification (NCBI taxonomy): domain Eukaryota; kingdom Viridiplantae; phylum Streptophyta; class Pinopsida; order Cupressales; family Cupressaceae; genus Cunninghamia; species Cunninghamia lanceolata. Next base: position 326,467 of record BSBN01001051.1, on the reverse strand, counting down.
TTTGACTCCAATGGTATTCTTTAAAAAGTTGGCAAAGCCATGAGAGTCTAGAAATTCCCAACAACTATCTCATAAATCCCCATGATGACAATAACAAAGGAATCTAAAATACCAATATCAAGAACTTTTGAAAAAGCAAATGTCATTACAAATTTAAAGGCCATCCAAAAGTATGCAAAGCAACAAAGGAAATTAGCAAACAAATCATGAGCCTCCTCAATAATATACCTAGGCCTAAAAAATAAGTCCAAAAATCTCTCCTAAAGCCTACCAAAACCCTCACTCTGAGGTCACCATTCTCCAAGTACTCAAGAAACTTCATATCCAACACCAAGGCATAAAGTTCGAAAAATGTATGCCCAATCCAAATTGTCTTGTAGTTAATTGGGTTAGAACTATCACCCTCGTTATGAATGTAGTGGATGATATGCACAACCAAGCAGGCGGCAAACCTCACCAAACAACCTCATTAACTAGCTCTACCATAGGAAAGGCTAATGAATCTGCAACACATTTGAAGAACTTCACTTCGAGTCCCTCGCGATTGATTGATTTGCTCATACACAATGTTGAATGTCTTTCCTTACATCACTTAAAGAGAATTAAAGGCAAGGAGGCAAATAGAAGACTTAGTTGACGATTTGATCTCAATTATCAAAAAGAGACCTACCCTAGGAAACATCCAAGCTTGTTGTCAAGCTCTAAATAGAGGGTACACTAAAAGGTCTTCAAAGAAGACGGAGGGCATCAAGGAGCTAATGTCGCCTAGATACAAGAAATCCATTTTTCTTCCATCCAAGGGGATATCAACAATCTCTAAGAGCGAAAGGGCTGGAAGAAGGCTAACTAGACCAGTTCAAAGGAGCCTCTAATGCATATGTCATGTCCCAACATTAAGACATTATTTGTCATCATCAAATTGGACGATAATTATGTATATAATAATATTTAATAAACATATATAATATTATTAAATAATAATATATATGATATATATATGTATATTATATAAATATAAATATGTATATTAATATTAATATAAATTTAAATAAATGTAATTATCATATAATATATATAAGACAAATGTCTTATAATGTATAAATATAAATAAGAAATATTATTATAATCATTTATTATTATAATATAATAAATATAAATATAAATATTATTATTATTATTATATAATAATGATAATTATCAATGTAAATATTAAATCAAATATTAGTATAAAGTATGATCATTATAAATATATATAAAATTAATATTAACTAATATCCTTGAAGATATCAATAAAGGGCTATGATTCGTATACAGCAGCAAAGAAAGATAGACCAAGTTTATTAAAAGACAAAGTTTATTAAAACAAAGATAAATGCACGATTATGTTAGAGGAAGAGAGTTAGATTATTAGTAAATAAAAGAGGTATATATTAATTAAAGGTTATTTTCAATAAGACACATCCCTTCATTAAAGGAGGATATAAAGATAGGAAGAAGATAACATAAAGGCAGAAAGAAAGGAATAAGAAAAATATATATCTGGAGAGGGTAAGGAAAGTAGAAAAGAATACATAAGGAATATAATTCTGATTTATAAATATAACAACAAGAAGGATATAATATAGAATTTTTGGAAATGGTAAATATATTCATGGCAGATTTAAATATGCAATATATAAGGAATAATATATTTTGAGTTGTAATATACCATTTTAGAGATACTTATGTACACTAGCAGCGTTATAAGAACATCATATATATTTGAGATATAATATATATGCTTTGAGTTAAAGAAAAGAAATATATTAAAAGGGAATAATTCTCTTTATGAAGTGTTGCCTCTCTTGGCAATAGTTGCAGCCATACACTATTGAAGATATAAAAAGGAAGTGTTAAGTAAAAAAGATCATATAGTAATATAAATCAGCAAACAACATATTGGTCTTCCACCAAAAACAAGTATTAGATCAGCACAAGGTATTATATCAGCAAGCATTACTAAGAGCAATCGATCATACAAGAAGTAAAATTGTGTGCAAGGTTAATAAATTTGTTCTTCCTTAAAGGGGACATTACAGCATAGATTAACATCTCTCATTGTACCAAGTTACCAACAATTCATATAATAAGAGCCAAGGGAAGAGAAGATTTAGAATGATGAACTGTATGGGGAAACAAATCAAGGGCTGAATCGTGAAGTACATCAGATAAAAATCCATACCTGGTCATGACAATAGAGAAAGAAGACTGGCCGAACATGAGCTCGGAAAGGTAGGCAAAAAATCAATGGCACAAGCAACAAAGTGTCTTGTTGTGTAGTGGGATTGGAGGATCCATGGTGGGAAGGATAGAAGAAGATAGGAAGATATGCAGAGAGTCAAAACAGCATGATTGGCAAGAGGGAGTTGCTGAGAGACAAAAAAATCTTGAGAGTGGGGAATCAAAGACCTGATATTGACCTTGTATAATTTAATGAGTGTATGCCTATGCTATAGATGTCAAATCTTCTTCCATTGTGATTTTGAACTTATGATTGATGAGAAAATATTATTGAATAAAATATTACAATATCCCCAACGGGATCTGCCCTAAAAATTCTGAAAATAAATTTCTGAATTCTGCCTTAAATTTCTGCATTTTAGTTTTCTGCTCAAAACCCTAAATTCTGATTTTATTTTCTGATTACAAACATTAAATCACAGCGAACAAATATATGCCCAAACATGACAAATAAGCGTGGCAAATGAAACTACAAGTTGATATCCATAATAAGCACGAAATCCACCATGAAATACACAATGTAGGCAACCAATTGCAACAACCAAGTCTGATTTTCTGTAGGAAACTCTGCTGCTACAAACTGATTATTCTGATCTGATTTTTACAATGATTTCTAGGGCACAAACATGACAAGCAATGCCCAGATTTCTGCACTAAAATCAGACCTATAAAGTATGGTTGTACATACCAAATACATGCAAATTGGATAACAAATGATCAACCCTAGCTGGGCGAATTCTCCATGAAGTGTGCCTAGGGTTTGCTGCTCCAAATCGCCCTCCAAACAAGTGAAATTGCCCTCAAAGATGGGCGCTCCAAATCTGCCCAAGTGTGGTGCTCAAGTAGGGTAATACCCTAATGCAATATGCTCCAAAATGCTGCTGAAAAAATGATCTTCAAATCTGAATTTGCAATGAAGTTCTTCTCCAAAAGTCACTAATGAAGCACAAATAGGACTCCGTGATGAATCCTCCACAATGATGAACTCACCACATTCGCAAGGGTTTTCGTCCTTGGAATGAAGGCTAGCAATATTGCAGCGAAAGAGTATGAAACTCAAGAAAAATGAGATGTGAATAATGATTGAATGACTCCAAAACATCTTATATTTATAGCCCTCAAAATAACCTCCTCAAGCTGGCCGACCTCCTCTTGGCAATTTCTTTTATTTTATTTTATTCCTTTCTCCAATAGGGCCGACCTCCCTTTAGACGCCAAGAATGGAGAAATATTTTCATTTTATTTTTTATTATTTTCCCAACTTGGGTGACCACGATTTAGGGCTGGATAAATCATTTTTAGGACCTCTTCTAGGTCGTCTTCCTCCTAAGTTGCCGAATCGGGTACGGGCACGGGCACGGGTACGCGATTCTGGTACGCTGGTACGGCAATTTTTTTGAAGGGGGTTTGGGTACGTTTTGGGTACGTTAGTACAAAATACATATAAAAATAAAAAATATATATATTTACAAATAAATTATAAATTTGAAATAGAACTAAAAATAAAAATTTAAAAATTAAATGATTCTAACTTTACTCTAGTCTTTTAAATTTTAAATTTTTAAACTTTAAAGACTTTTAAATTTTTAATTTTAATGATAAATATTAAATATAATTATATAACTATTAGTCAATTATAAAAACAAAAATAAAACCTATGTATTATAAAAAAATTATTAATAAATATTATAATTAAATATTATTAATATTAATATTTACTATTCAGTCTATTCTTAAAAAATTAATAATTATTATAAATTTATAAACTATACAAAAAAATGTTAAAAACTATACAATAGTTTTTTATCAATTCAGTATGTAATAATTAAATAAATTAATAGTATTCAAAAAAAATTAAAAAAACTATACAAATGTCAAAAACTATAAAAAAAAACTATACAAAATTGAAAAAATGATAAAAACCCGGCGGAAAATGCACAAGCGCGTCGGAAAATACTCAGCAGTCCTCTACAAGAGAGAGGCAAGAGAAAGGGAGGCTTGGAGACTCCTCTGGGGAGGACAAAAGGTAACAAGTAAAGAGCGGAGGCGGAGTATCAAAGGCATAACTATAAGCGGCAGGGCAAGCGTCCTTAAACATACGAGAATACATACTAGGAGAACAGGTAGCAGAAGTAGAGTACTGTTTCCGGCAGCAAAACCAATCCAAGTCAAACGCCAAACAAGCACTTTTGCACGCCACCACATTTCCCGCACTCTGCACCTGTAACTCGGTCGAGCACAGGCGGAAAAACTAGGGCGTCGTCGAAAATGCACAGGCGCGTCGAATATGCAGAGGGCGTCGAGGAAGTTGGGCTTCGAAGATATAGAGGGCGTCGAACGACGAAAATATGCAACACAAAGCTTCGAACCCACAGTCGATTCGACCCAGTACCCGATTCCGGGACATTTCGTACCCGGAATCGGGCTGTCCAGCAGAGCGATTCGGCAACTTAGTCTTCCTCCAAGGAAAATTATTTGGATTTATTTTATTTTTTTCCTTGGCATTACAAAAATACCCAAAGTCATTTTCCATCATTTATTTTCTCCTTCCCGAGTCGCTCACCTCCTTAGCCATTTTATTAAATTATTTCTCCTTCACGTCACTTCATATCTTCAATTTGCCCAATAAAATTGATTAAATATAATATTTAATCAATTAGGTCATTCCCTTAGCCCTCCGGCTTAGCCTACGGGAATAAAATAAGCTAACCCACTCCATTAGGTGATCACTCCGAAAATGGGAACATTACAAATATATATGATTTGCTCCTTTCTCTTAGGTAATCAGAAAGTGTATTACCAAGTAGAAATTTTATATGTTGAAGTATGGCGAATCCTAGAAAAGAGACTACAGCGTTCGAATTTCAATCTTGATGATAAATTCCTTTTGCTGAAAATAACATTGAATCAATCACACAAAACATTGAAATTAAACAATGAAAACAATGAACACCAGACACAAATAATTTTACACCTGTAACCTGCTTCTCATTCCTTTGGAAACTTACAAGGCAACCTCCACAACTGATGTTACTCACAGCTTGACAGAATTATTACACTGTATTGAGTTCGATTCAGTTTTCCAGTCCTTCGAAAAACTGTCTTTTAGTCCTTCAAAAGACAATCTGAATAATGAACTCCTATCTTGCATCTATCTTTATACTAATTAGCTAAAAATCGAATCTTCCAGCGCCCAGCAAGGTAGAGTAAAGGGAGAGAGGCGCAGAGAAGAGAAAGAGTCACTGGTGGTGGGGTTTTCCACCAGACAATAGACAACTGCGCTGATAAAGGGTACGACTGGATTAAAGAACAGCTCGAAAAAGAATGGGATAAATGGAAGAAAGACGAACATAAACGCAAGGCAATTGAAACTGAAATCTTTGGAGACGGTGAAAATGAAACTTCTCCTGAGGTCATTGAGAATCAAATTTTTGGAGATAGTAAGATGAACAGGAGGAGGAAGGAGGAGAAGGGGGGAGGGGAGAAGGAGGAAGAAGAGTAATAGAAGTTATTAGGAGATAGGGATACAGGGATTTTGGAAGAAGCCTGTTTTGGTTTGTTTACTGGTTTCATGCTGAACTTACAAGCTATGTTAATTTTGATTAAGTTTAATATAATGGTAGCTGACCCCAAGTCAACAGTTTACCAATCCAAAAAAAAAAATCGAATCTTCCAATAAAATGAACTTGTCTCTCAAAAGGAAAGCAAAAGAAAACAACCTTATCTCACACAGGAGATGACTTGGAAGATAAATCTAAATCATTAGTGCTTTCGCATTTTATTAGACTTAATTAACTAAATAAAAGATTTCACTTTAATCACTAAGGTGAATTAGAAAATAGAAATAACTCAAAGTTCAAAGTTCAAACTACCGCACATTCACGCTAACCTATGCAGAAGTTCCAAACTGAGCTAAAAAACTCAACATGCAGCCCCAAAATGTAGATTAGAATAATTTATACAAATAACAGTAGATTCGCCAATCCCAATAACAAAACCTCTCTACAATTGAAGGACTCTTATTCTCCCATCCATTCTGCTTAAGTTTTGTATTGTTTTAAAATGCTTGAAAAAATGCTCATAAACAAATGATTGCTTTCCTCTACTGGTTTGAGTCTCTCAAATTTCAGCACCTATTTTACTAAAATTAGACCACAATAAATTTTAGTACATTCAATTTGTTTGGCTGAAAACATTTACAGAAATAAAAGAGCTTAGTAACTTTTATGACTATACTTCTACCTGTGGAATCATCTCCCTCTTTGGTGGCGATGCACCTTTCTTAGGTAAAAATGTATTCCCTAAAGCCAATTCATGTCTGCCTGCGTCAAGTGGAACCTTTGTATCAAAATGATACCTCAAGAAACCAGTAAAACAGTCAAACTAGACAATTTAAAACTGGTTATATTTGGAAAGCAGTAAGCATATGTCACCATCTCATAGATCAATTCTATTACACTAGCTTGTGAGGCAGTCAAAACTTCAAAGTTTTTAAAATACAAAATATGCTCACCCAAAAAGCAAGTAATTTAGAAGGGATGGCCCATTCAAAAATGGATTAGAACACTTGTATGATGAACAATGTAAATTATAAATCTCTTTCCATTAAAACCAAGCTATCCCATCCAGCAGGCTTGGTTAACTAGTACAGTAGAGAGATTAATACAGTGCAGGCCAAGGTTCAAAACCCACTGAGAAAGCTCCCCAGGCTGGAGGGGTAAGGCCGGCATGTCACAATGCAACAACGGTCATTAGTCTTCAAGTACCTTGAAAAATAAAAAAGAATAAGCTATGCCATCTTGCACTCTTAAGGAAATAGTTTGTTTGTGGGTTCAGCTTCCCATCAATTTCCATGTATTGTATAGGGAGGAAGTAGCAATAATTTCTTTTACCTTCCCCTTCAACTCCTATTAGCAAATGTTGTCCAAATTTCAAATAATTAACTCTTGCTTCCAATGATGCACTTAAAAACATAAATGTTGCAAAAGGGCATCAAAACTGAGTAAGTAGAGGACTGTGGGTCACTTCAATTCACTAAATTAAATTATGAGGAGAAAATCAATAGACTTCCAAAGAAGATCCTTCGTACGTTTGAGCATGCAACATATTGATCCTAAACATAGTCCCAATATTGCAAGGCAACATATTGGAAAAATACAACTTCTAACAAATATTCATTTTCAAAGGTATTTTCATGAAAGTTAGTGCTGCAGCACCAGCCAGGGCTATACTCCATAAAAAATTCATTGACTGCATGTTCAAACTTATGGAGGAAAGCCTACTTACAAGGACAAGAAAAAGAAAGTTCACTAAACCGAAAAGGAAACTATGACATCACAAATTCATTTATGGCATTATTATCCAACTTATTTAAGATTACTCTGATTTCTGGAGTGTAAACTTCCTGTTCTATCTCCTAGCTAATATGGCCATTATGACATCATTAATTGAACTTGTAGATCTGACTAGTTCAACTACTGCCACATTAGCTCTAATAAATGACATTTAGCGTGTTTAAATAGCAACAAATGGCCCCCATTAATTACAAATAAGAGAACATTAATGCACTGGAGACTCAGTGAGGAAGATAGATGAAAGAACAAAAAAGTAAAATCAAGAGGGATTTCATATTAACGTCAATGAAGCCACCTGTCACATTAGTCATTTGACCAGTATTGATTTTGTTGCTTTGCTGCACAGTTTGGCAGCTGTTTGATCAGAAATTGGCTTTACTTTGACATAAAGTGTTTGCTACTGGCAATCGACTGTTTTGACTGTTGTACTTGGTTTGATCAAGAATTTATTGTTGTGCTGACTGTGATAATGAAGTTGCATGTAGAAGTGATGATTGACTGACATATATAATGAATTCTGCTGTTATCAATTCCATTGTAATTTGTCAATGGTTGTGCCCCATTATGGACATGTCTAACTCATTCCAGCTGTGCTTGATGTCCATAAATTGTCTTGTGGGAGTCGGGCCTACCATTCTGAGTTCCTTCTTGAGTGATCTTTGTAAATCATCACCATAAGTTGGGCACTAATAAGTGTACATCCTTACATGATGATGCTAATCTATTTGTGGACATCTGTCAATCATACCCATGGGGATTTCACACCAGTAAATCATTTAATGGAAATACTTATTAGTATCCTTGGTCGATGCCCATAAATTGTCCCTATGCATTGGACATGGCAAGCCATCACATAAGAAATTGTCCCCTAGAGGAATCCTGTAAAGCATGTCAGTGAGGTTGCCATCCATAAGCCATCCCTAGAGAACAACACATAAATAATACCCAACTAAGATGACTAAACAACTACTTGTGTATTATGTATATATGATACTCCACGTTAGATGGGGAAGAAGAGATGGTTGGAATCTCAGATTGGTGATTCCTTGCTAGAGATGAATGTCAAAGGACACCAATCTCTAGACATGATTTCACATCCTAGATCTGATGAGTTTTGATTTCTAATGCAGAATAGTTTGTGTGCAGGCATCATCATGGTAAAGCATTTAGGTATGTGCAAGTATCCAAGTTGAACAATACATAACAATGATAACAGAGTTGGTTATCTTGTTTTAACAATCTCCACACCATGGCAAACAACCAAAGACACTAACATTAATTTGAAAATAGCAGAACAAGTAGGACTTAGGTTTGTACTTTTTATCGTGCGAAACTGACAATCTTTTTGCTATTGTTTACTATCTCAAAAAATTATACTAAAGTAAAAGTTAGTAAAGAAAACTCTATACATTGTGCACAACATCATTACAGCCAAGTGTTGTGATGTGTGCAAGTGTCCAAGACGGATGATCCAAAACAATAGTAACAGAACCAGATTAAAAAATTCCACACCTCCCACACAGTGTCAAATACCCAAAGACACTAATATCAGGAATGGCACATCATGTAGGCTTAAGTTTGTAGTATATTACTTTCAATTGTGCAAAACTGAATTTTTTTATTGTAGTTTTGCATCTCATGAATTCATATTAAAGTAAGAATTAGAAATGGAAACTCTATGCACTGTGCATTGTATATCACACTCGAGCATTGTCCTGTGTGCAAGTATCCAAGTTGGATGATCCATAACACTAGTAACAAAGCTTGTTAAAACAAAATTCCACACCCCTCACACCATGGCAAACAACCAATGACACTTGCATTAAGAATGGCATATCAAGTAGGGCTAAGTTTACGGAACATTACTTTCAGCTACACAAAATTGATATATTTTACTATAGTTTTGAATCTCAACAATTCATATTCAAATACACTAAAAAAACCCTATGCGCCCAGTCAAAGGACACAACACACAAGAAATACTAACCTTAAAATGACATCTTGGAGGCCCATATGCAGCAATTACTACTTAGACAAGTAACTAATGTTACAGATTATGGTAAAACAACAAAAAAATTAGTAGCCAGATTTGAGCTCCTCGAAATTACCAAAACCTTGAAAATGTAGAAAACCTTAAACCTTATATCTGAGACTGTAATTCAAAAAAGGGATCGAAGCAACAGCAAAAGCCATACTAAATGAAGAATTCTAAATAAAAATATAAGTAATTGAAATAATATAAACCTTATTGTTCCAAATGCAATATATGCTGTATTTGAGAATCTTAGGAGCCTTGCAATGAGAAGGATGAACCATGCAGCAAAGAAACAGAAGTAAATAGCATGGCATACAAAGGGAATAAAGAGTGTTAAGACACCGCAAGTTTAGTCACATCACTTTATCATCAAAAGTTAGGTTATCAGGAAATAAGTACCAGTACCAGTGCAGGTACAGCAATGGGTGTGGGAAATGCCATTTTAGTTGGCACCGTAGGTATAGCTTAAAATGTTTCTGGATGTAACCGTGCCAAGATTTTTAGGATAACATTTCAGATCACATTCCCTGATCCATCATCTGGAAGAGGAAAAACTTAGGATAGATTGCAGACAATCTTGAAATATTATTCTAAGAATCTTGACATAGTTACATCCAGAAACATTTTAAGTATTACCATGGACTGTGGAAATATCATGGCTGTCACCCTAGGTACAGTTTTTCATGCAAACTCCATATAGGAAACATAAAAATATTAAAAAATAACCACAATGTTATGTGCATAATTAGCATTCATAGAAACAAAAAAATAAATGAACACTAGATAATTGAAAATTCATAACACCATACCTTTATAAATTATGTTTTATGATTTACGTTAAGTTAGTTATGTTTTCTTTTGTTCTTTATTAATTTATTTATGTTCTTTAAACTTTCATAAGACCTCTGCTGCGTGTTCATCCTAGAATTGCCGACAACATTTTTGGAATGTTTACAAGATAGGCCCCACATTTTTTAAGAACCCAGTTTGTTTCTAGGGAGAACCAGGACCAGGAGCGGTACCAGAACCATTTCAGTTTGGGTACATGTGGTTCTAGAAAATCTAGTAGCATAGATGATAAGTGGAGAAAATTTCAAGAGTCAAGTATGTAAAGGAAAAATGAGTTTCAGCAATGCCTCAAAGTCAATATGGCATCACCACATCACTCTGTCATGAAAAGTGAAGAAAAGCTTCATCTCAAGGGAACAGTTGTTAGATGTCCTACAATAATATGAACCTTGTTGTTCCAAATGTAATGGATACCATATATGAGAATGTTACAGGCTACAAACGAGAAGGATGAACCTCGCAGCGTATAGCAAGCAAAGGCAATAAGAGAGGCATCAAACACCACAAATTGACCAGCATCACTGTATCATGAGAAGCTAAGTTATTTAGGGAACGGAAACAAGTATTGACAACTACGGATGTGGGTAGGGAAACGCCAAATTTTTTGGTACCCTGGATACAGCTTGTCATGAAAACATCTATACAAAAAATATAAGAAAATTTATCATAATATCAATAGTGTGTGTGTAATTACATTAAAATTAAAATAAAAATTAAAAATAACTACATACTTCAAAATACTGTATGTTTATAAATTATGATTTATGATTCAGATTAACTTAGTACTGTTTTCTTTTGTTCTTTTCCAATTTATTTTTGTTTTTCAGACCTTAAGTAGGCCCCTTCCACGAGTTCACCATGGAAACATCTTGGAAACGTCCAGGAAGGGCCCTGCATTTCTCAAAAACCCAATTCATTCCCAGGGAGAATCAGAACGAGGAGCAGCACCAGAGTTTGGGTACAAGATGGGATTCTGGAGAATCAGGTAACATAAATGAGAAGTAAAGAAAAAATTCAATAGTATAGTATGTAAAGGCAAAATGAGTGTGGTAAATGCCACAAAGTCAGTATGGCATCACCTTATCCAAAAAAGTGGAAAAAAGCTTCATCTCGATGGAACAGTTTTATAAATATCCTGAATAACTTGGAATACCATACATTAAGGGAACTGAAACACCAGAAATGTGTGTGCTTAAACTTTACAATAGCATCTACTCCATACCTAAGGGTTATGAGATCAAAAACTCCCCACCCTGGCTAGGACCCACGTTCTAAAACCTTATCCAGAGTCCTAATACGTACTTATTGACTCGGGAATTTGTATCATTTGTTGTTTATGGTCTGTACTATTACGTACGTAAGATGCACGAAACTGACTGCAACAGGGAAGCAGAGAAATGGCCATTGGAAAAAAACTCGTATAGATGAGAGTCCTTAAGAACAAGCAAGCAGAATACTTGAAGAATAATCTTTCTGTAGTAGGTGTAATCTGAGAAACATTAACACATGATAAATGCAAAAACCTTTATGATCAGACAAGGACAGTAACTATGCTAATAGATTTTTGTAGTTAAAAGTACATCAATGCAGGTACTCTCTCACTCACATGAAATGAAGACTATATGCACCAAGTAGAACTTTATAAGAATAAGATGGAAGTAAGACTCACTTCCCCAAAAAGATTGAACCTCATTTGAGTATTGGCAAATGTACTTCTCGTCTGCACCAAGGATTTGAGCTCCAATTCCTGGAAAGCGTGGTCCAATCACTAATTCTTCCAAGGCGCCAGGTTTTCTACGAAAGGCTGGATCCTCGTCCGAATACATAAAACAGAAGCTCTGCTTCTGTTTAGGTAATGACACTTTGAAATACCATCCTTCAAAAAATCTCCGATTACTTCCATCAAAATGGTACCTGAACCCAATGCGGAAACCACAGAAAAAATTTAATTCACACATACCAAAGACGAAACTGTTTATTCTTGATAAATTATCTTGCAGTTGAAGCCTGTTTCTCAAAGCTTTTCATTAAGAGAAATACACGATACAGACAAATGATAAGCCACCACCCAACAAAAAAAATACATTCTTAGATGCATTAACCTAAACAATTCTCTGTAAAACAAAAACACCCACATAATTTAATCCAAATTTTTGGATACTAAAAATAAAAAATTACTGAATGTTTAGGGTTTTTTTTTTTTCAATTTCAATTATTATACCCGCTGTGAGGCGTCCGGAGGTGTCTTTGCGCAGGGGTCGGAACATACACAGGCTTTACGAAGGGTTTGCTCTCATTATTTTCAGCGCGAATTAATGAACGTCTTCTTCTTCTTCTGCTCCTTCTACAGTTCTGCAAATGATTTGTATGCACAATTTGGTTTGTATAAAAATCAGTGAATACTGTATATGGAATTTGAATTGCATTGCAAGATATCAGAGACATTTTTTGAAACGTTTGTTTTAATTTCGTAGATACGATGGTTTGAAACCATTCAAAAGACGAGGAGATGACAAATTTTGGTTTTATAAGGGGTTGAGTACTAATTTTTGTATTTTTTTTTTACAGGTTTGGAAGGATGAACGTTCCATACATTTTGAGTGTCATTAGATCGGTGCACGAGGTATGAAAATTATCCGTTATCCAGTTTCTTTTGGTTCAGTGGAAAAAATTGAGGGATATCCATTCCCTCTATTTTTTTTTCAAATTAAAAGACTATAAATAGTAATATTTCACAAAAATATGTCACTCCATCATGGTAAGTATCTTCTTAAATAAGAGGTGTTATACATCTTAAACCTATGGCCATGTAAAAGTGAGTTGTTGGTTGTGGCGAGATTGTGGGGTTCAAGTTGTTTAGTTTTATTAAAAGGTCAATATTTCTTACGAGTTAGGAAGAATTGTGGATTAGAGTCTATAATATATTGTCAATTCTAGAATAGGTACAAAGATGATATGATGGTTCACTTTTTTTCCCTTAAGGCTAGCATGTCTTGTTGAATGCACAAGACAACTGAGAGGGGGGGTGAATCAGTTGTAACTTAAAACTTTAGATCCCTCACACACATTCAGATCCACGTTGATTCAATTAATCCCTTAAATTGTTAAGATGATTGAGCATGAAAGTAAACAACAAAAACTAAATCAAATCAACATCAAACACAAGAGAACACCAGATTTACGTGGAAAACCCAAGAAGGGAAAAACCATGGTGAGGATTAGCTCACAATATAAAATAATATCAACACCGAAATACAATAGGCTCACTGTCAGAAGGCTCACTGCCAGAGGGCTCACTGCCCACAAGAAAGAAAGGCTCACTGCCATAATAGAGAAGAAGATAGAAAATTTTGTTACAAGGAGAAAATTATCTCAATGCAACAGAGAAGTCCACCACAACGCTATCATCACCTCCATAGTCTCACTAAGGAATTGTAGACACCTTCTGCTCACTGCATCCAGTAATCTAACACATGAAAGCTCGCACTGCACTATACACTCTACTACACTGTCATTCACATACCATACATCACACACCCACATAACACGATCCCTTGACACTTATTTATACCATCTTCAACCTTGAAAACATTCTCCAAGGTCGGCAATACACCTTCACCATGTAAATTCAAATTAGGTCAGAACCAAAACATTCCCACAATGGAAAAGAATGAAGGCAGACCACAACAAACCTTAGCTTGGACCTAAATCCACTCATGCACGCCACACCACGCTTCCACAAACATCAAAGCAACTCCGCAATTAGTGTAAACATCCAAGGTCGGCCAAACCAGTGTTAACACCATAAATAATTATGTACACGTTTCCTCAAACCCAGAGACGACTTGCGAACCACACACCATGCTTGAGCACAATCTAGAATATCCCACAAACATTCTAAAATCCAAGAAATTCCTTCGCAACAACTTTTACCTGTCGAACAAACTTATCTTGTTTACCTAGTATGCTTAAATATCTCTATCACGCACTGTAACACAAGAAATCAGCTTCCGGAGTATGGTCAAACCATGAACAACTTCAACTAAAGATAGATATGAACCTTATAAGCACACTTCCAAAACCGCAAGAGCTGAAATCACTTTGCAGAGAAACGTGGAGCAAATACTGTTATCCCATACACCTCTGCAATACATAGCTCATACACTGGTAAACACATCTTCCTCTGTACATCGATCCAGTACACCAAATTCTGAATGTAGTATCTATAAACACCTCTAAACAACATATCCAAACCGCATAAACAGAGCTTCAATATAAAAGAAATGCGGAGCAAAACCAAAACATTACTTTGTAACACCGGATACCATTGCCACACATTGTTTTCTTATTTTATTCAAATTTTCTCAAAAGCACTTGGAAACTAAGCACTAGAAACATATTTTCACCATCTTCAACACTTCCTCATCATCAAATATAGCATCCACTCAACACCAACTTGCTAACACTCTTACAATATCCTCTTGCTCATACAGTTGACACCAATGACAACACAAGCTTGTTGACATCAATGACAACACCGATTGCACATACTTGCAACATGTCTTGGGTACAAACTATACATATGTATAAAACAGAGGTTTCAATTGCAGGCATCAATAATTGTTTACCTTTTTTTTTAATTATTAACAAAACTTATTGATGCCTGCAATTGAAACCTTTTTTTTAATTATTAACAAAAATTATCAGATATAGCATCCACTCAACACCAACTTGCTCACACTCTTGCAATATCCTCTTGCTCATACAGTTGACACCAATGACAACACAAGCTTGTTGACATCAATGACAACACCGACTGCACATAGTTGCAACATGTCTTGGGTACAAACTATACATATGTATAAAACAAAGGTTTCAAATGCAGGCATCAATAATTGTTTACCTTCTTTTTTTTAATTATTAACAAAAATTCATGAAATGTGATTAACATGAGTTCTTCTCGAATATGACCCGAGTTCAAGTAGTGCATGAGGTGCCTTACCTGGGTACATCTCAGGTTTATCATAAATCTAAGCATGCCCAAACCATTTCCAAATGCTAATTGGCATGGACTTAGAATCCAATTTGAAATGGATATAGGTTTAGGCAAAACCTGATAAAGTAAGACATGTTATCTATGTAAAAATTTGATCCCCCTCATTAGATGTAGGGTATTGTCCATGTGGTGTCTAAGAAAATTATTTTCATTAAAACTGGAATCATTTATACAATGATGCAAAATTTACTTGTATTCAAAAAATTATTGATGAGAAGAAGTGAATGTTCTTTAAAAAAACTTCAAAAGATTCATTGATTAAATGAGGAATAATTACATTTACAAAGATTAACGATCTTGAAAAATATGTTCCCCTTCCATGCTTGTATAGGTTGTAAGTTTAAGTCTCTTGCCTTTATTTGGTATGCTTGATAGTTGAAGGTGGGTCATCTAAGTGATTCCCCAAAAATATGTGTTCATGAAAAAGGAGTCTCGTATATGGTGGTGTAGGATTGGTCCATGTTGAAAAACTACCAATAAGGGGAAGCAATGTCCATGTAAAAAATTTGGAAGGTGTCTTATAAAAGTGAGGATAATTGCATTTGCAAATATTAACATGCTTAAAAAAAGAATATCCCCCTCCATGGTTGCATAGGTTACAAGTTTGAGTCTCTAACATCTATTTTAAAAGTTGATTTCCCCTTACATGTTGGGAGGGGATCATATGACAATTTCCACAAAAATAATGTTTAGAAAAAGAAAAAAATGAACTCTCATGTATAAAATGTAGCATAAGATTATGTTTAAAAATTAATCAAATATGAGAAGTGAATGCTCTTGTAGAACTTCCTTGAATTTATCTCATATAAGAGAGGGATAATTGCATTTATGAATATTAACATTTTTGAAAAAGTCCCTCTCAATGGTTGTAGGGGTCACGAGATCGAGCCTTTGATATTTATTGATAAAGTTTACCCCTCTTGATGGTTGTAAGCAAACCATTTGGGTGGTTCCTAAAAATTTGATGTTACTTTAAAAAGAATTCTCATATACAATGGTAAGTAGTGGCTCATATTAAAACAATTTTATAGTGAGGGGAAGTGAGTGGCTCTTGTGAAACTTTCAAAAGTTGTCTTAAATAAATGAGAGATAATTGCATCACAAATATTAACATGCTTCTATATAGTGCACATCTAATAACTAATTTATGAAGTCATGCTATAAGATGTGTGCACTTATTGGCATGTTCAGAGATGTTTATAGAGGTTGGTCAAACTCTATATGGAAGTGTAATAGGGTTTGAAGGTGTCTACTAAGGTTGCATAATCTCTACTTGGAGATGTGTAATACCCCTCTCCATGCTACTACAAAGTTGATCAAAAACTCTAACTAATTTTTTTTATAACTATTTATACCTAATTAACAACTAGTAATAACTTGTGAACCTTTTTTATTTCCTAAAAAATATTAACTTTTGGTTAAGATTTCACGGAATGACAACAAAATCCATTAAGTCTCTAAAATGAATTATGAAAGATCCAATTGAGGTTTGAATTACAAACATTTCAAAGATACCTTCAATTTGCATTAGAACCTCATACCTTGTATTAGAGAAGTTGGGTCATTCCTCTCCTTACCTAAAACCAGGTTCTCACTTGCAACTCTTCTCACTTGAAACATGAATTAAGAACCTCTTGTCTACATAACACCAAGGTAACTTTGATGGTCATCTACGCATCTAAGAAAAAATAAAAAAAGGTCTAAGGGAAATGAATATTTCCCAAGTATGGTCATTGATGCTAAATCGATAACATAGTAAATTAAGAAAACCTAGATTCACTTATGAATTGCCTTTGTCAATACTTTCAAGCATAACTCTAACATTTATAACTTGGTCAAACATTGAGTAAGTCAAATGAGACTGAGTTGATACTTGGTTCTCATTGACATACACAATTACACCATGGCAGCATAGGAGTAAAGTGCTTCAAACAATGTTGAATCTTATATATACTTACAAATCTAAGTAAAGTCAGGCCACATAGACCTTAGCAAATTATACAAGGGCAATCACAAGGATTGCTTCTTCCCACTTTGACTTCCAAAAGAAGGTTCACCCTTTAGTTGAGATAGAACATCTTACATTCAACCAAGGCTTACCAATTATATTCACCAATTGACAACATGGGGACTATGAACGATCACTCGTTGTTCTACCACAGGTCAACAAAGATCATTCATGCTTAAGCTTAATGTGATAATTCCAAAGGCACATTCTACTCTACTTCTTAAAGACAATGGGGATTGTTTAAGAAAATATTATTAGGTAATTTATTAGAGGATAGAGTTGAAACACGGTCCGTTACAAAATCAAAGACACAAAGCATCAGACCGTGAAATCAAAGTAAGTTTTAACACAAAATCTTAACTTTCATTAGGGGTTCAAGCACTCAATTAATTAACAATAAAAACCAAGAGATTTTTCAAGATTAACTCAAAAAATTGGTCCCAATCCTAAACCTTCAATGTCATTTTTCTCAACAACAACAAAGTTAAATAATTGGGGAATCAAAGCCAAAATTACCATTACAAAGGCACGGGGTAAACATAAAGTATCTAAGTTCTTACCAAGGTGTATAAGATAGCTTTGATCATGACTACCTGGCCTACCTGGCCTAGTAGAGATTTATTCATGTTCTACTTTTAACTCTATCTAAATTTTAAAAATGAACAAATTTGTAACTCATTCACAAGACACTAAGTGGTTCCTTGAGAAAACATGCATTTATTCTAGAAACTAGTAGGTGGAATAGAATTATTTAGATGAGTCATAACTAGTTAGTCTCTCATTAATCACCATCCAAATGCCCAAATTCATAGGAGAATATGAATCATAATAGGAGGTACCTAACCCTTGTGCCAAAGAAGATTTGATATCAGAACAATATTCTCTTCAAGTATGTAGGTTATAGTTCATATAAAATTAAATAATTAATTATACATTTTACTCTTGGATATCTACATATACATAACAAAGTTTATTATGGATCCACATTCATTTAAAGCTTTAAGAAACTAAGTCTATAGAACTCCTATGCAACCTTTGATCCATCGAATCCCAAGGAGATGTCCCTAGATGGGTCCTAAGACTTTACGATAGACTTATAGTAACTAATAAACGCAAACAACTCAAACCATATTAAATTTGACATAGTTTAATCATCATAAACATGATTTATTACATTTTAAGTTCCTAGAGCCATTATTTCTAATTCTTTAAACATCTTAATATTGGGTATAAATTCTAACAATTGCCTCTATTCAAGCTTTTAATATTTTAGAATACTATTGGATTAACCCATCAAGAGGATAATGAGGGTCTATGTACTTCTATAGGTGTTCATCCTAATTTATGTATCCTAATGTCACCCAAGGGTTCTCCCTAATGCACAATGCATCATCCAACCAACCTTAAAGGAATATGACATAATACAACTTTAATCAAACTTCTAACTTAGAAAACCAAGAGAAATCACTTGTACCCTAAAGCTTTCTTGGACTGAGAATTATTTATTCACCATTAATAAATAAACAATAAAGAGTTAGAGGGAATGCATTAGTATTCTCACAGGTTTCTCAATCAACTAGATTCAATGTGCCAAAATAGAGGTAGCAACAATGCTTTTCCACCCAACCGCCCTCACAATGAGAGTAGGGTTCCACAAGGGATAATGAGGATTATTTCTAAGTCATAGATCATCATTCATAGATAAACAAAACCACCCCTCACATTCATGTTTACTTATCATATTCTACTTTTCTAGGTGTCATTTATCCTTTTTCCTTCCATGTGTTTCCTTCCTCTTATTAGGGATGACTCAACTAGGTTTTAGGTTGAAAACACACTACTAGAAACACACATATAGAGGTATTTATCAATTCATTCAAGATTACTTTCAAGAGGAGAATGTTTGATTGGAAGATACAAGATATTTGATCAAATAAAACTAAGTTTATTGGGCTAGCTAGAGAAACATAAGAGATAGACTATAACACACATGAGCACATGCGCATGCACGTATGCACAAACACATACACATATATCATTAAATATCTCATGTGGATACTAGCCATACATTTGCTCCTCCCTTATGTTGAGTACCAGTCAACTTATGTTGAGGATTGATGCAGCCATGGTAGGAGGGTCCAACAAAGGACGGTCCAACCGTGCATCTAAACACAATCAACACCTACAATAACACAAGATCTTTCAAAAACAACAATAAATTATAAAATCTTGTACAATTATCCATGATTACAACTGCAAAGGCTTTTGCAATGGGTCCTCTTACATGCCAGGCCATAGCCATTTGATTACACAAGATTACACAAATGGATAGTCACCACAATGGGCTTCTACATACACAAGCCTCTAACTATGGAAACACCACTTCCAGAATCGCCAAATGGGTTGCTTAGTGATAATTCAATTATAATATAATTTTAAAACTATGATAACAACAACCACTACACTCCTACATGCCACATTGAATCTTCATCATATTGTACTCCATATCATACTCCTTGTTGCTTCACTCTATCTCTCAGACCTCACTCCCTCACTATTGCAACTTACCTTCTACACCTCTACTCCATCCTAGTCTTCTTCGCTTGCTTTCAATTGATGTAAAACCCAATATATATAGCATCCTCAAGCTCCTCACATGATTCGTGTTGGCCTCAAGGTGGTGCAAATCTTGAAACCACATTAAACGTGTCACCGATTGAAAATAAAAAAACTTACAAATTCCAACCATGAAATGGTGGAGAATCTCCATGTGGTACTGTTGTACCCAACCAAGATTTTTGCTTCATTAAGGCATTTTGAAACAAGTCTAGAAAATTTTTCGTCAAAAAGTTAAAAAAGTAAAATTTCTAAAAATAGATGTCAGATTAGCTTTTCTGGGTTTCTTGAGATATGGATACTGGCAAAACTTTCTAAAAATAGAATCTCCAACTCAGGTGTGGCGCTCGATTCTCATTGGTCATTTTTGCTTCACGATCGGCGTGGTTCAGACGGAATCTTCAAACGACCAAGTTTTCTCTACTGGGTCATTTCTGCTTTTTCAGAAGGTGAAGCATGAGCTCAAAATTCATCAACAGAGGAAAGTTCATCTGCCAGAGCTCGTCGACAAGTTTTCAACGCTGTTCCAACAACGTAGAACCGACAAATAGTCGTCGACTCGACGATTCACGCAAAACAATGCAAGATGGATTCAAGGTGAATTAAAAAGTTGGAAAATCATAAATTTGAATAAGTCTGGTGAAACTAGGCACCCCAAGTGGCTTGGGGAACCCATACTCTCCTGTGTTAGTTTTTTTTCATGTTTTTTGAGAAACGTTGAAAATGCTTCGGTCAACCTGTTTCTAGTTGGTCAATATTGGTCAAACTCAGTCAAAAGTCAGTCAAAGCTAGGATTTCATCACAAATATGTTCAAACTACTCAGATCACCCTCTGTCCCACCTCGGTAGTCGTCAGAATGACCAAAATTGAAGATCGAACAGGACCTGTGGGCACGAAAATTGAGAAAAGGTACAAAATTGAAAATTTTTAGAAAATTTTCTAAGTGTTGGCAAACTAGGTGCCCCAGGTGGCTTGGGGCATCCAAACTCTCCAGAGTTCGTTTATTTTTGAAGTTTTTCTTGAAAAACGTGAATCTCCGTCCGTCAGCCCGGTCTGGTTCAGAGTTGATCAGTTTGGCACATTTTTTGAGGTGAACGGAAGGTACAATCAACTCAATTTTCATCAAGCCTACCTATTTTCCAGATCATCAGACTCATTTTCATCCCAGTTGATAGAATTGATAGCCAAACAGGGGTCCTGTGCCACCGAAACGCACATGCAAACCAAGAAATTGAAGAAGTTGAAAAAATTAAAAAAATGGCTAAGTGTTGGGAAACCAGGCGCCCCAGGTGACTTGGGGCACCCAACTTGAGCTGTGTTAGAATATTTTCATGTTCACAGTGCTTTCCAACATGCTTTATTACCAATCTTCGCCCGTTGGCAGTTTTCGGGAGGTCAAACTTGGTCAAACAATGTCAGATCGTCAGTCGGAGGCAGGGGATGGAATCTCAACTAATCAATCTCCAAAATGTCAGGATCGGTCAGCTTTTTCAGTCAATGGTGACATTTTTCCGCCTTGTTGAAGTCGGAGACAGGCCATATTTAAGTCAAAACGAGTGTTGAAGTGTCGAAAATGAAGTAAAATTTGCTAGCACTTCTTTCAACTCACGTGTTCGATGACATCTTGCACATGAAGCCATAGGCAGCTATAAAATAGGGGTTCTTCCTATTCGAAGACATCCACTTGGATTTATGCTTTAAAAGTTGCTTTCTTCATGGATGAGGGTGAAGTTTTATTCTCACACAAATAAAGCTGCTTTTTCGCCCTAAAGATTTATAAAGACAAGCAATTGGCTTCTTTATTTCATTATCTTTTGTAGGTTGCATCCAGAGGAAAGATTTTATTCTTCTTTCAACGAAGATTCGAAGGTGTTTTTTTAGCGTTCTTCATAATTTCAGGTTGAGGAAGAAGAGAGGTTTGCTTTTTCAGGGTCCTCGTTTCAAGGGGATCATTTTTCAGAAATCCGACCAGAGTTTTTTTAGTTTTTGTCGAGATGGGTCCATCCAGATTATTATCCTCTTGAAGATTGGAGTTTTGCTTTTTTTGGGGAAACTATTTTTTCCTACTTTTTCAAGAAAATCTCTGCTTTTTCAAAATCCAACAATCTGGGTTGCTTCGAAACATAATTGTCTACAAAACCCATGTGCCAGCTTTTTTAGCTCACACTCTGCTTTTTCTAAAAATCAGCAAATAATTTTCAGCCATTTGTCCAAGATTTTTTTCTAACATAGGCGTGTTCACAGTTGATTTTCAAATCTTCCAATATGTAGTACTCTCCAACACAAATCAGGCACAAAACAACATTGGTTCATGATTACATGAGAACTTGTGAAACAGACTTGCATAAAGTTCTTCTAGTAATCAATTTACACTCTTTGGAGGATGCAGGGAATAATTCTATTAGGAATCTTGGACATTCCGGTTTGCTTGCAGCAGCATCCTTTCCCATCACAGTGCAAAGTATCGAGTTCGTGATTGCTTGCATGACTCATTACAATTCGGTCACAAGAGAAATCCAGTCAAGAGATGGACGTGTGCTTTGCAGCCTAAGGCCAAATGACATAGAGAAGTGTTTTACAATACCTGTTTGGAGAGAAAACTTAACTGTTTCACTTGAAGAATGCAAGAGGGTTTGGAACAATGATAAAGAAAAATATAGAAAAAAGATTGGTCAGAGATGGTTAAAAGAGAAGCAGAATGTCATGCCAAAGAATGTTGGACATGGAGAATTCAAGGAGGAACATGCAATAATGATTACTCTACTAAGTCGGATCACAGGTCAAGCAGATGCAAACAAGTTCCAGCCTTGGATGTTTTATATTATGTCCCAGATTGTTGACGGAACCGACTTCTATGATTGGTCGGCACTCATCAGTGATAGTCTCCACCAACAAATAATTGATTTTCAAAGGGCTCATGAATTCCACATGATATCATACCTTGTGTATTTGATGGTTTTTCAGGGTCAATTCAGAGGTTTGAATGTTGTTGGAACTCTGGGTACTCAGCATGTTTATCATCATTTCCCACAGTTAGAGATCTCTCAAGCAGAATGACATTACAGGCGGGTGAATGATGCTTTCTTGATGTATGCAGTGGGAGATATGGACAACGAGTTGCATATACAGTTTTCAGCAGAGGCTAGAATAGCAATGGCAGAATGGGCTGATTGGTTTATCCAATTTCCTACTTTTTCCTACATCAGAGTATATGGCTTCTCAGGAGAGCCAGCCATGTTGCCGCGATATCCTACAGACGAAATTGCATTTATGGAATTTCTGAGGCAAGCTTATGAAGTTCATACATTTTTGTGTAGCAGACGCAAGACAACTTTCAATTTTCCACTTGGGATCAGTATTTACAGATGTAGATCTGGAGCAGATGCCAAGGCAATTGGTAATGAATCATCCAGATATGGTCTTAAGTTTTTTGAAAGGAGATCTTCATATGATCCGCATGGTGTTTATGCATCACATCTTGGATAGAATTGTATGCACAAGTTTGTGGTTGAAGACTTATGGGGTAATTGTGCTAATGAGTTTGAAGTGCGAGAACGCAGTTACAACAGGTTCACTCTTTAGCAGATGTCTGATATCCTATCATAAGATATAGAGGGTTTGACAAAGAGTGGTGAAGTTCTACTTCCCACGTATTTTAGAGACCAAATTGAGCAACAACGTTACCACCAGTTAATTGGTTAGTAAAAGAGAGCACTTCCATTGAAGAAAGAACAAGTCGAGTGGTTAAAAACATTTTGATATTCTTGAAGACTAAGCGGAAGGATGATATTCCGTTAGCAGATCTGCCAGTTGTGCAACCATCAGAGCCTTCCACTTCCAAGCCAAAATGAAGGATAAAAGCTATGAGTGTTCTTCCAGAAGGAACAAAAATGGCTAAGTTAAAGAGGAAAAAGGATGAGTCTCCAACTTATGTCCAACAGGAACAACCACTAGTTGAACCAGAAGTTCATGTTGAAACAATGCCGCATGTTGAAGTGTTACCTTCAGATCATGTCTCTCCACCTTCTTTGCTGATCACTTCTCCTATCCACATAGATTCAGAGCCAGATTCGTCTGTTCATAACTCTAATGCAAACATTGATTCATCAGGAGCTAATGATGTTAGAACCGAATTTCCAAGAGGTGAAGGCTCAACCTGGCTTGAAAATATTTTGGGAAGGAAGAGGAGAAAGCCCTCATATCAACTGAATTTAACAGAGCTCAAAAGTATATACCAAGACACACCAGATAAGCAGCTGAAGAAGTAGGTTCGCATTGAGAAGAATGCAGAGGGAGAAATAATTCTTGAAACCGCAACACCGCCAGAAAATAGAAGTGCCAATGATGTCGAGGTTGATGACTTCACGGTTGTCAAGGCTAACCTTGGCAGAAGTACCTGCCATACAGACGTAAATCTCTTTGAGGTTGCAACGGATAATTTGAAGGAAAGCGTGTTGAAAGATGCAGAAGACAAGGCAGCTCTCAAAGCTGAAGTTCGATAGCTGCAACAGTACATTTCCAACCTGTTCCATGGCACTTCACAGGTTGATTTACTTCTTCCACCAAATCTTGAATCACCAGTCGATCAATGACACTTCAGTAAGTTGGTCCTCTATGGGAGGCATATGAACAATTGGGTGGAAGAATTTGTGACCAAAGGGAGAGTTGTGCTTTCAGAGCTTTATCAATTGAAGTACAATGCTCATGATTTGCGCCAAGGCATACAGGGATTGCAGCAGACCATGGCAGAAAATAGACCAGTGTTTGAGATCATTATCTCTGACTTGAAGATTGCACTTGATATTATTGATTCAGCTGAAGATAAGAAGACAGTTTCTACTTGGAAAGCGCAATATCTTTTCACAGTAAAAACTTATGACAGTATGATTTTAGAGTTGATAGAATGGAAAGAAAAGGTAGTCAATATCCTCAAGTTTGTCAAATCTTTTGTCTCTCAGATCCCTTGTTCATATGAAAGAGAAGATGGCACCCTGTATGATCTCAGGGAAGTGCAAGTAGAGTTCCAAACTCTCATCCGCAACAATTTTAATGATGATATCAATGCCAACAAGATGAGTCATTTTACCGCAATGACAGTGAAATTTGACAAGGCTGCGGGTGAAGTTCATGATTTTCTTCAGATGGTTGCCAGTGGTGAAGAAATGTTAGAGAATCAGAATATCGTTCTAGAGAGTATCAGTGTTCCTGGCAGAGATGCAGTCACTCGCTTTTTAGAAGATATTGTTTCCCAGAATATCAACGGATGACATCACCAAAAAGCTAGAATGTTGATGAGGATGCATTTCAAAATAAAGCAGCTTTAAAACATATGCTTTTTGTTTTAAAGCATTTGCTTTCATCCTAAGCTCATCCATTCTATATTTAGAAAAGAAATCACTTTGTGTTAGTTGGAATCTTCTTTGCTTTAAAGCAAATCACTTTAAAGCATTTGTTTATTGTATCTTTGTCTTAGAATAGTAATAAAGCTTGCGAGTTGGCAAGTTAGGGTTAATCAAGGAGCTTTTAGGGTTCCCTACTCCTTTGATTTTAGTATAAATAAGGGCATCCTTGCCCATTGTAATGGAGCTACTTTTGTGATAGCAAATTTATTGTGCCTATTCTAGCCTGCAGATCTTGTTATTCTAAGTGTTGTTCAGTCTGTGTTCATTGTAAGGGAATGGTAATTGTGATAGAAAATTTGCTATGCCTATTCTAGCCTGCAGATCTTGTTATTCCAAGTGTATGTTCACTTTGTGTTTATTGTTCTCCAGTGTTTGATCGCTTGTTGTATGCCTGCCTTTTGCTGCAGCATTGTTGTCCTGGAGTTGTGCAAACTTTATGATATTGAATAGAAGTCTCATTCCTATTTTGCTCTGATATTCTATCTCTATTCATCAAGTTATCATCGTCAGATGTGTAGCTTTTTGTAGCCTTCATTTCAGATTTAATCGTTAAAGTACTTTTAGTCTTGTGGTGTAAACCTGGACGAAAACTGTTTAAGTTTTTGTGTTAACAATCATTCTTTGTTCACTTTCAATTTCCTTTGCTTTGAATTTACTCAGGAGATTGAAAGCGTCGTTAGTCTATGCCTAGTTGTAGTGGAAGTTTTAAAAAAGGAAAAAACCTCTTCTGCAGCGTTTAGAGTTTTATAACCTTGTGCTCGCAGCTGAGAATCAAAAAGAAGATAGGCGAAGTTTCATTTAATTATCTTTTCAACGAACATCAGCAAGAAAGGGAACTCCCCCTTCCAATAGGAGAGTAGTTTATCTGTGCATAGCTGTTCATTTCCAAATCGCATTCCAGAGGTGCGAATTGAAACGCCAACAGGTACATCACACACCTTCACAACAATTATTACAACCTTCCCAAAAATTCACCTCTGGCACAAACCCAAATAAACCTCCTGCAAATAAAAATAGTTCCAACTAAACATACTATCACCCATAGACACTTTACAATCCAAATTACCAACTTTACTTATCCAATCAACCTCAAATTTTAATAGAAGATAAACAAACCATAAATAAAACTACAGAAGCTAATTCCTTAATATGGTGAAATGCACTAAATTCCATTACCAGATATTGTTAACCATAAACTTGCAGACACACAAACTACCAAACTAAACCACAAATTCCACTTTCTTAGACATGATACGACATTTCCATGATGCCCAGGGATGCACCTGCATCAAACTCTTGGGGTAAATAAAAAGAATGAATCCCTCATTTTCTAGGATAGTCTACCCTTGCCTAGAGATTCTAACTCACTACCTCTTCAACTCATTCTTTCCACCTCCTTAAGTATGATTCAAGTGATCCACTCTAAGCACTAATTTTACCCATGTTATTTATCACTATGTTCCACTAATCATCCTTCATGTCACTCGTCTTTTGTTTGTATTTAGTCACAGCCCATTTACCTTTCCTATAAACTAGTCCCTTACATTTGTCAACCTCTTTCTTGGCTACCACATACCC
Source organism: Cunninghamia lanceolata (assembly GCA_027924645.1). NCBI lineage: Eukaryota > Viridiplantae > Streptophyta > Pinopsida > Cupressales > Cupressaceae > Cunninghamia > Cunninghamia lanceolata. Next base: position 299,288 of record BSBN01001051.1, on the reverse strand, counting down.
TTCTAGTGTGCTCTCTATTGTCGCATGTTCCTCAGTATAACTTCTCATCCTCTTATTCATATATCCTATCATTTAGATGGTTTCCTTTTGGTGACCTCCACTCTCATAGCCTCTTCTTTGTGCTACTTCTTTTGCATTTGTGGTGCTATCACATGTTCCCATAATGCCACACACTTTTAGAATCAATGCATATCATCTCTCCTCAACATGCAGTCCAACATTTTTGTAAAATTGTGTCTCACTTACCCTCAACAACATCAACTTATGTTTTTGTCCATCCTTCTGCATCACATAGGTGTTAGATCTTACATCATACACTGCTTCCCTACCAAATTGTCATGTTCTTCCCAACAAGAGATGGCATACATCTATTGGAAAAGTGTCACACAACACCTCATCATGGTATGCCCCTATGTTGAATCTCACCCAGTATTATTCTTCTACCAAAATTTGGTCTCCCTATTGCAACCAACCTATCTAGTATGGGTACGGATGTTTCATCCTCCTCAACTCCAACTTGTCAACCATTTCCACAAACACCAAATTATCCATGCTTCCACTATCCACCACCATATCACATCATTTACCTCCTACCTTGCATTTGATCCTGAACAAACTCTTCATTTGTGTCGACTCACCCCTCTTATTGCATCTCAAAGCTCTACATGAAACTAATGAATCTCTACACTTAGGATCCCTCTCTAAATTAGGTGACCTCTTATCACCAAATGCAACTCTTGTGCTATCTTTTTCCCTTTTTCCTTGGCACTTTAATGCTTCGTGTCCTTCCTCGCCACACCTAAAATAGGTTCCCCTAAAGGATTTATGCCTTTTCCTCTCATTCCTCCTCAACCCCACTGAGAATATCCTCCATGCTCCTCCCAAGCCTCTCTGTAATGAGTATCCCCTAGGACTCTTTCATCTTTGCGATAACTTTCACCATTGTCCCTACCTTTGTTATAGTTGTTAGGATCATCTCCATTATTGTCATGATACTTCATATCATCTTCTTTCTCTCCATGATGAGAACTTCAACCTTCTCTTTCGCTATGGTACTCGTTACCTCTCCATTGAATTCTTGGGGTTCCTTCCCTATCGCCACATCCCATCCTGCTACTCTGGCTCTTCTCTTCTCTTCCTTTCTAGTGGTTTTACTTTTCCTCTTTCTTCCAATTTAGTTTCTTCTTTGTGGTGGGAGCCAACTGGCAGGCCTCCTCTACTGTCTAGATATTCCACATACCTAACTCCACTTGGATGGATTCCCTCAATCCATTGACATACTTTGCCACTTTCTTAGCTCCTTCCTCATGATGTCTTGACCTAATTGTCAGCCTATAGTATTCCAGAGTGTACTCCACAATCATATCTCCCTACCATAAATTATGTAGCTCCTTCAATAATTCCAACTAGTAAATGATGGAGAATCTCCACACGGTACACAACACACCTCTAGAATGGTTATTACAACCTTCACAAATATTCACCTTTGGCACAAACCCAAAATAAACCTTCCACAAACAAAAATAGTTCCAACTAAACACACTATCACCTGTAGACACTTTACGATCCAAATTACCAACTTTACTTATCCAATCAACCTCATATTTAATAGAATATAAACAAACCATAAACAAAACTACTACCAAAACCACATGAGCTAATTCCTTAATGCAGTGATATGTGTTAGCTTCCTTTAGGACCTATTAACCACAAACTTGCAAACACATAAAATACCAAACTAAACCACAAATTCCACTTTCTTAGACATGATGCCACATTTCCACAATACCCAAGGATGCATCTGCATCAAGGATAAATTCAAGGACACCAAACCCAACAAGTTGAGTCCCTTGGCTATATTTCAAGCCTCTTAGCTAATCAACATATTGTATGAATATAAAATCCCATGCCATGTAGTGTCTTGAGTTAAAGTTTTCCCTATTACTTTCATTAACGCGTACACATATACATTCACTCACATGATGAGGCATGCAATCAAGAAATAGAAGGAAATTAAACAATTTACTATATTTTGGCCTTGTAGCTGATCAGCATGCTATATAAATATAAAAATTTCATGCCATAGAGTGCCTCAAACTAAAGAGATCCCCTTTTACATTTCACGAGAATGTGATCATACCTCATGTTGTAAGGTGCCTTGGGATAAAGTTTTCCCTTTACTTTCTTTCACACATAAACTCACATAGTGAGACACGAAGACAAGAAAGAGAGGGAAATTAAACAATTTATGATATCTTGGAAAGACTATGGCATAGAACAAAAATGGACACAAATTCAACAATGGTTACCTCAGATGTAGATTAATAGATAGTTTTAAATATAATTCAACTTCATCTCCCAAATTCTCTTCTAGGCTTCAATTCACCTCTGCCTCTATCTTCCTCTTTCTTTTCTCAATATCCATTTGGTTCACATGCTAACCTCTAACCAAGTTTGTTTACCCTTATTTATATTACTCCCCCAGACTCTCCTTTCTCTAGAGATATGAGTTGCATGTTAATTTTGTGTTACATCCCCAACATGTGATTAGCTTAATCTTATGTTTACATGATAATCAGGAGGATTGATCATAGTTAGCTGATTTGATATTTGATTATGAAGTTAGTGACTGATGTTAATTAGTTTTAAACATTAAATGATTTATATTAAGGGATATGATAATGATGCACTGATCATGGTTTTGTGGTCCTGAGTGTGAACAGGAAAATGTAACGTCCTTCGAAGAAGGAAGGAGAGTATCATCTTGGAGGAAGAGTTAGATGTTGGGAATGGGGGTCGACAACCATTTGGGTGTTAGACAATTTGTCCTTTCGAACCATGTAAGTTGGCGTAAGTTACATTTTGCCTTGACCAATTGTTTTTCCTTTGGGGCAACTTGTCGATTCAGTCATTTCGACAATGTTGCTTTGACTCGACTAACGATGTATTTGGAATGTCAAATCGAGTCAAGAGTTAATCTTGTTCTCTGTCCATAGCGAAGAAGGGAGAGTAGTGCTCGATCCCTAAATTGCTCGATAAATCTATCTCCATGAAAGAGGTGTAGTCGAATAATGACAATTTTGGATAATATATAAGTATTCGCAGCATCCTATGGTTGTGCATAATAATATTATAAAATTTATATTTACTATCAAGCTATGTTATTATGTTTATTATTATTATTGTTGTTGAATGCATTATATATTATGGGAGATTTGAGCTCACCATAGCTTGGCAGGTGTCTTGCTTTCATGGACCTTTTTGAGGTAGTTGGTTGAGTGGAGAAACCACTCTCACCACGTCAGTTAAGGGTGGTAGTTCCCCACATTTATAGGCATGCATATTGGATAAGGCCATAACCTTGGAGTCTTCAAGGGAGACTATATTTTTTTGTTGGGAAGAGTTTAAGAAAAATCTTGTTTTGGGATTCGGTAGAAAGAAAAGAGAGCTTTACTCTGTATTGGAAGGACTCCTAGGAAAGGACAACGGAGTTGAACTGAGTATCCTTTGGTTGTGAGGAACTCCACTCAGGTAATGAATGCTTTGTTGTATGCTTTGAGAATAATTGGATTACTGTTATATGGAGCTCCTATACTTGCAAGACTTATAGAGTCCATTTTGTAATGACTATTGCCGTGGCATTTAACCTTCGTTATATGCTAGAAATAGCCCAAGGCCTTACGACCAAGCTTATTCTCTAAATGCATTATCATTGTTGAGGCTCAAGGCCAAGGCCGAGCCGTGTTTATTTTACATATTCTTGACTGTATTGTGCTCATGGCCAAGGCTAAGCCATTTTTACTTTACTGTGTTGAGCTCAAGGCCAAGGCCAAGCAGTATTGTTTATATAACCCTGACTGTATTGCACTCAAGGCCCACAGTTGAGCCAAATCTTTATTAATATTTCATCTTGAGGTATTGCTCGAGGCCGTGGAGGTCGAGCGACCATTCAATGCAATCTTTATTGCAACTAGTCGCCATATAGGCCGAATATCATTACTCTTCATTCTTTATTGAAATCATTATTACTGCTCGAAGCCATGGAGGCCGAGAGACATTAAATTATAATCTTTATTGTTTATGTTGCTTGTGGCCATGGAGGTCATGAGACATTAAACTATAATCTTTATAGCTTCATTTGTTTGTGGCCATGGAGGCTGAGTGTCATTATGTGACTTTCTTGGTTACGATACAGCTTGAGGCCAAGGTGGCCAAGTCTATTATTATATACATTCTTAACCGTGCTTAAATCCTATGATTATTAAAGTCGAGCTACATAGCAATGTATGCCAGATAATATTTATAATCGTGGCCACGAAGGCCATGCTAAACACTTGAAACATATACTGCACCGAGGCTCGAGACCACCACGACCGAGCCCTTGCATTATCTTCTGCGTGTATATGTTGATTAATGATGTCTACGTAGATGGCCGATACGACCTTACGCAAGACTGTGCTTATAGCACTCAAGTAAATGATGGTCTCACTTGTATAAAGGCTTAATGTGGTTTTATAAGGGTATTTAGACTACCTATGACTATACTTGTTACCTTCGACTAAAAGGATGGTATGATCATTAAAGATCATAGTTATATTACAAGGTAGCTTGCATGCTAGCCAAGTCATTAGAAATGAATTTGTTCTACTAATGATAACTACCCTTTATTTTATTAAACATGGATAGTGTTTATCATCTAAGCTCATAAGGGCAACTAGAGTTATAAACCATTATGAAACCATTCTATTAGTTAAGGCAATGTATGCCTAGAATATCTAAAACATGATTCTAACCTATGTGAGAGATCAAGTTGAAGTCGTGAACCATGGAAGACCTAGGATGGTGAATATGGTTTAACTTTTGTTATGATTAGAAAGTGGAATAAGGTGATGTGGAGTCACAGATTCCCTATAATAGAGCTTGACTCTTAATGATAGTTATTATGATAACTATGATGCATCTTATGTAATTAAAAGATATGTTGACTCCTTGTTGAAGAAGGAGAAATTGGATAAGAGGTAAGTTGTATTGCCTTGTAGGTTGCATTAAGTGCCTGCCGAGTTTATTGGAGGAACTATTTGTCCTAGATAATTATATACTTATGAGAATGAATATTATGGTTAGTATGAAACTCTCATTTTTCAATAGAAATGGAAGCCATCTCTTTACGAATGGCCATAATTCACAAATGAGGTATAAGATATTAAAACCCATGAGGATGCTTGTGATAGTCTTTCTAGTAATACTTTCATATTAGACTGTTATGATATAAGTCTTAAATGTCATGAGTTTGAATGTAAACCTTGTGAAAGGTCAACATGAAACTATGAACCTAGGAAGGTCAGAAGTTTAAAAACTTGTTTTAACATTTTGGAAAATGGAACAGGGTGACGAGGAGTCATAGGTTCCTTGTTGTGAAAGCAACATATTATGTTTGATGAACTCCTAAGATAGGAGTTGGTTGACCCGATAATGGACTATGAATTGAACTAAATTCACATTTTACTAGACCTAGAGTGAAAGGTCAAACTAAGCCTACGGTAGGATGAGACAACTTCTAAGTTGAGTAAGGGTGGTGGACATATGACTATGTTCATTATGAAATGTATATGTATGTAAATCTTTGACCAAAGTAATGCATCCGTCTCTGCATGCATTATTGGTCCACAGTGCTCCAGATGGCCTAGTGTCTCCAATAGTGTCATACATAGTTAGAGTGGATCTATAGTTGTGTGACCGTGAGATATTAGGAAGGACACAACACCAGATACTCAGATGGCTAACCCAAGGGTTCCTAATATCTAACCTTTCCGTGAAGGGTAGGGCCACTTCTAGTTCAGAAGTTGAGTGGGGACCGCAGGTCCGTGGTTGGTGGAAAAGCACTAGGATGATGCTCTCCTTCCCAAGCATGAGACAAGTCGACGCTTATGAAGACAGATGTCAAAAATTCTAGATACAATGCTTTCCCTTTTATGACTTAATGATCAATTGTAATGTATAATTTGTTATATGATGCCTTGAGCATAACTTGTACATACATAGTGAAAGTTATTCACTTGGATATGTAAATGATTATTGTAATTGTAAGTTTTGTTATGTTCTATTTAGAATAACATGCTTAGTTGATGAAATGATAATGAATCATTATGGTTAAGTTTTGATTTGTGTAATCATATTGCTAACTAATCTCTTGATTAAGATGACTATTTATGTTAAATCTTGTGCTTTAAAGATAGTGATGTTACATTTTGGCGTGGATTCTCTATCCTTCTATGACAATTCTCCTTCTTTGGATTTTTATGAGTTCTCTACTCTCTCCCTTGGGATTTGTGGTAATTAAGTTCCTCATTTAGTATGGAATGGTTTTTATGTCCAACCACCATCACTAACACTCCTGTTGTGAATTTTCATTCTTAGTTTTTCTCATGCTCTTAAGTCTTCTTTGAATCCTTCAAATCTGATTTCCTTTTATATTGATAGAATTGTCAGTTTCCTTCCATTCACACTTTCCCAGTAATCTACTAATCTATGTGGATTCATATTTCATTAATTATCTTAGGCGTGTATTGAGGCTTATGTCTTCTAATTTCATTTTTTTCATGAAAGATCATTGTATCAAATCCATAGCTCCCTTGCTTTTGTTGTGCTATCTAAATTTAAACACTTATCTAGAAACGTTCTCTAGTTTCTAGTTGTCAGCTTTGCAAACTCTCAATTCACCTCTACTTGGTCAACTCAATTACCCCTTCATTGAAAATTTCACCCACCTTGCTTAGTTTGGCAAGCTAGAGTATGTATAACCTGCACACGAACTCAAATGGGATCACAGTACCTATGTAAAATATAAACATTAAAATTGCAATCCAAGAATAGATGTTAGCATCATATAAGTATAATATTTTAAACATCTCTATTAGACCTTAGTAGTTAAAATATGATTGTATCTAATTAAATAATCCATAATTAAATGATCAAGCAAAAGGTTAAAATATTATTATAATACTTTTTTTAGCCAAAAGGTGCAAAGCACCTAAAATATATAATACTTATCATAATATAAGTTTATTAAATTTTAATAAAAGATATAATATATCTCGAGTATAGATAAAATTATAAATCTCGGTATTTTAACATATGGCATGTAACTAATAAAAGTAGAGTCAATTACTATTAGCACCACAAACAAATACCCTAACCAAATAACATAAGAGGTGTCTCCTAGTGGGGCATTACAATGCATCCAATGAAGTTGATCCATGTCAACAAAATTGTAGTGTATTGAGTTTAATGCTTATGAATGAGATTGTAATGGGGTAGATTCAAGAAAACAAGATTTAGGGGTGATTTATCCATGTAATTAAAAGTTAGAGGTGTGTTTTGTATCTTTGAATGTTTTCCCTCTATGAATGAGTTGTCCTCTATAATGCCCCATTTATAAGGAATTTTTTGCTTAAAATATAAATAATTCTCAAATCAAACCATACAAATCAATAATAACCATTAGAATTAGTTTGACTTAAACATTAATCAATATTGTTTGGTAACTATCTCTCTTAACATTAATAGGATTTAAATATAAACTTTTTAATTAAACTATAGTAGTACAAGGTGAGTAATGATTTTATATTATTCTCAACACCTTGAACCATTTGTTATTGTGGGGGAGGAATAGATAGTGTGAGAAACTAAACTATTTTATGCTTTTCACCCTCGAGCCTCTTTCCCAATTCACAAATCTTATGGTGTGTATTGAACTTTTTAAACCATCCACTCACCTTGTGCTGAGATGAATGTGGCATAATTGCTCAAGCCAAGCAGCGTGCGGTAAGCATTTTAATTCAACATTTTTAATATTTTAATTAAACCAAAGCAATATAAAGCGAGCAATGATTTTATATTATTCTTAACACCATGAAGCATTTGCTATTATGGGGGATGAATAACCAATGCAAGAAACTAAACTAATTTGTGCTTTTCACCCTCAAACCCCTTTCCCAATTCACAAAGCTTATGGTGTTTATTAAACTTTTTAAATCACCCACTCACCCTGTGCTAAGCAGTGTGTGGTAAGCATTTTAATTCAACATTTTTAATATTTTAATTAAACAAAAGCAGTATAAGGCGAGCAATGATTTTATATTATTCTCAACACCATGAAGCATTTGCTATAATGGGGGAGGAATAACTAGTGCAAGAAACTAAACTGTAGTAGTACAAGGCAAGCAATTATTTCATATTATTCTTAACATTAATAGGACTTAAATATATACTAGTTTATTTATTCGTGTTCATTATTTATTGTTCTTGTATTTGGTCTACAACATGTCTAGACATTGTATAATTTAATATATAGATATTTTGATTTAATATTTACACAAAATTGGCTTGCAAATCTTGACTTCTTGATGGAAAGCATGTAAATGGTTGGTGGACACCTCTTTACATTACTGTGAAAGCCCAACTTAGTTATCAATGGATTTCCCATCAACAAATTTAATTTGAAACCTTCAATTGTTGCTATAATATTTAGTTTGTGGCTACCAACTAGTATTTGTGCTTTGCTAAATTGTGGAAAGTCATCATTTGAATGAAAGAAATCTTGTTTTATTTTGTGTTTTCTCCACCAAGGTCTCTCAGTTAATGATAGGCTTAGACACATGGGGATTTATCACCCTATCTACCATGTATGTCATCAACACGAGAGCATTACACATCTTTTCTTGTTTTCCATTCATGCTCAATAAGCTTGGAAGTGGGTTCATTCCCTCTTTTACCATTTCAAGTCAATTGTTTTTACTTGGGAGATGGATTGATTAACATATTTTGTGCTCTTACATTCACAATATAATCAAAATTGCCAAAAATATTCTATGCAAAAAATCTATTTTAATTATGGAATGAAATAAATAATATAGTTTTTAATCATGAAGTTATTAATTGCCAATATTATGTGCCTAACAAAGTTTATGTGATCTCCAATTTCATGCTTTGGATTCATATCTCAATGGAGAAAGTACTTCTAGAGCTAGAACACTTCTAGACCCATTGTTAGAAATTAGGATCTTAGGATACTAATTGTCACCTATTTGCGTTCCCAACCCAAATAGACAACTTGGATGTCAAGGTTTTGTCGAACTAGTTGTCATTATTTGTCATTTTTTGTCTCCTTGTAACACAAACATGAAAAGGTCTAGGTGATGTAGTAAGTTATCAGTTTAAAAGGGTTTTGGAGGAATTTTAAACTGTCGTTAAAGCTCTAAACTATCAAATATTACTTTGTTATTATTTAAATGGTCATGAAAGGAGTTTTAATTGCCTTCAAAATATTTTCTTGTCAAAAAATCACCTTCACCTAATCCAAAAAGACCTCCTTCCACGTAAATATTCATGCAAACTATGGGGTCAAAGGTCAAAAAAGTAGTCTTTTACGTCATCAACATGCATGGAGGAAAGTTTTCTATTTGAAAACCACGTTCTACCTTGTCTTTTTGTGGTTAGAGAGTCAAGTTAAGTCAGGTTTGAGGTTAAGTTCAAGGTTTTGTGATTCGGTTAGGTCTTTCAATCCCTTGGAGTTAGGTCTTCTACATTGTTAATAGTTTGTTCTGTAAGAAAAAATGGAGGTACCTTGTTTTTCCTTTTGCATGGCACATAGAAGAAATGAAAGATGCTTTCAAGGTTCCATCTGCACCATGTTATAGTTCATCCAAATGTTCTTGGAATAATGCATTATTAATGCCATTCAAGGTTGTGATATCCAAGACCAATGGGTAGAAGCAACTAGAGAACATAGAAGATGTTATGGGACCATTGGATAGAATCCAAGTGAGTGTTTCAAGGTTGGGAACAACATCAACATCCATTGCATGGTTTAGAGGTAATGTCATTATGGCTTGATACAGTACATTGCCTTGTGAATAAATCTCTTATGATGTATTCTTTGTGTCAACCATTCTATATGATCCATGACCCTTAAGTGCTTTATCAATGCCTTTTGCCCTTTTGTAACCCCTAAATATCTTGCTTATTATCATATTTCTCACCATTGTCCACCTATATTCAACATAGTTACAATGATTTTATTGTCTTCCTTGTCTTCTTAGGATTTGAATAAAGATCTTAAAGAAAATATGCATATTTATGAGGGAAATGAAGTACAAATTAAGAACTATACCAAGCATTGGAAACTCTGCTAAGAATCAGGGGGGTCTGCTAAGAATCAGGGGGGTCTGCTAAAATGGCATAGGTTTGTAACAAGGTTAGGAAACACTATCAATCCCTAAACCAAGTTTGTCATATTTCCAGAGGTCTGCTAGTGTTGGAAGACTGTCAAATACAATTTACACTATCAATTTACAGTATGTATTGTCTATAAAGGTCTCCAATATCTTTTTAAAGGTATCCAATGTCTTTTTGAAGGCCTGCATCATCTCCAAGAAGGACAAAGCTAGCAGAAGATAGTGAGGTCAATGATACAAGACTTGTATATAGCCAAATGCAAGATGGTGTGTTGTAATTGTTGCCAATGGGATTTTTCCTTATTAGAGAATGGACAAAATGTTGGACAAAGTTAGACATTGAAGTTGGGATGATTTGTCCTCACCTTGTAAATTTGTCTATGCTATTGGGGCAGTAATATCTTGGGGTCTTATATGGCCTCTAATTGATAATCACTAAAGGGACTAATATACTACCAAAGATACTAGCATGTAGGGCCTTAAAGTCTAATCCTATACATAATTTTTAGCACCATCTATGGTAAATGGACTAAAGAGGATTGTGTATGTAGTCTTATACTATTTTGCGCTCTAATTATTGTTATTTAATATCTTCTATCATGAGCAGTTTAAAGCCTGGACCGGGGGCTTAAGACATCTGTTATCATTGATGTGAAATGTATGACAATCACGAGACTATAGCAGCTAATAGTATCCCTCTTTCTAGCCCATGCATAGACACTTAGATTTTTGAAGAAGATAGTGATGTAGGTCTACTAAATGATAGAGGTCTATCCTGAAGGCTCAGAGACCATGTAGAACAAGAGTTAACAGAGCAGAGGTAAGGTTTAAGAATAGCCAGTAGAGTAGGAATAGACAATTTGGGGAAGGGTTTCATTTGAAGACCCATGATAGAGGTTTGCAATGAGGTTTACATGGCAGAATACAAGGGGTTTACTCATATGACAGAGGGATTATTATGTGGTAGAATCTCATGTGAAAGAGCATGCTAAGTGATACAGAGGTTGACATTCATACATAAGACAATATATAAAGATGACAAGAGTTTGGAGATCCACTCAGAGATGGAAGACTCCAGTGACCTTCATGCATGGATAGTAGTATATAGTTGGATTAAGATTTTAAAATCCTTGTGTATCTAGGAATCATGCATACAGAGATACTTAGGGTTACAAGTCTAAGACAGTGGTAATGATGGCATACAAAGGTTCATGAGACAGTGGGAAAAGAAAAAGGAGAAAGGACATCGCTGAAACATTGTAGGACATTGACAAGGTATTGACAGAGTGAGGGTGACTCAAAAGAAAGACCACGTGACCACCATCTTCACCAAGGAAGCAGGGTATTCTTAGATAGCCCAGATTTCATTTTTTTGGAATACATAGTGTGTATTTCAAATTGTTGGAAAACACACTATTTACTTTTCAACCTGTTGGAAAACACATTGTGTTTTCAATTTCTTGAGATTGGTAGGGATGAAATCACCTTCTCCTTATCACTCTAAAGATATTTTTATCAGTTATGAAGCCATGAAGACACTACTTAGACTTATTCAATCACCTACAGAAAGAGAAGATGCAAAAGAACTAATTGGAAAGGTATACAAAGATGACTTTAAGTGATGTTCTAAGAGTACTAATACAGGTAAAACTTCCTCCCATGTCCTCTAAGAGACCTAATACCTTCAGACTCTTGAAGACACATTCCCTATGATTGTGTAAATGAGTTAGAAAGAAGTTTTGGAGGTTAGAATGAGGTGGAGCAGTTGCAAGTATCTAGGGGTACTTTTGAGCAAATTGCAAGCATCTAGGAGCTAATTTAGGAGCATGCAAAGAAGAAAGGGTTGCACAACTCAACTACTTCCTATCTTCATGCCACAGTGGATCCTTTTGAGGAGAGAAAACGTTCCTACAACAATATCTAGAAAGGCTTGACTAGGTTTCTTCAAGGATAAGTGTCTTGATTCCTTCAAGTGACATGTCCTAGATTCTCTCCATGTTGGATACCCAAAAAGGGATGCCTAGGAGAATATTAGTGAGTTCTTCCAAGTTTAGACTAGGCATGGTAACTCAGTTTTAGAAGGAATCTAGTTTTCTAGAGTAACAACTCTCATTTTCTGAGGAGAGATGTATTGTAAGGACATTGTATCAGTTGTAAGAGTACCTTTTTGATCAATAAAATTCTAATATTCTACCTTCATCTTATCTTTTGTCTTGTGTACTGTTGAATGGACCTAGAATTATCTTGTGAAACATTACTTTTCCTTGTTATTTCAACTTTATTTTTTACCTTTACAAGAGCTCATAAGTGTTGTGCAAACTCTAATTAGTTGATTAAGATCACTTGTGTATAAGAAAACTAATTTAGGAGTTCACTCAACAACATTTGATATTTTTCCTTCTTTCATACTGTCAATCTTTCTAAATATTGTGTGATATTAAGTTGTTGATCTTTACTAGTGGATGTTTTCTTCCATGGTATTGTTGTCCAACCACTTTCACTCTATTTTATAGGTTGTATGCTATGTAGTTCTCCTACCTCCATGCAAAATACTTATGTTAATGTTGAGAAAGTTATAGATTAGGTGAAAGTTGTGTGATTTCTCATCAGTTCTAAGGATTCCTTGTGTTGTCCCAGCAAATAGAAACACTCACAAATCATTTTGGTGTATCAACACACTTGTCATTTTAGTTATTTTCCTTCTTCCCCTTTTCACCGATGAAGATAGAGTAAGGTTAGACTTAGTTTTAGTTTTCAAGACTTAGTTTAGATAGGGAACCAACCCTTTATCTAGAGGTTTAGCTTCAGTTAACAAGGTCCCACACCTAGAAGCCACTCCCATTCTATCATAGGATTTGTTGAATTTGTTTCAATAAAAGGCTATATCTTAGTGACAACATTTTTCGACATGCCTGATGGGACAACGCCACTCCAAGTTGGAGTCACAACTGACAGATTTGGTGTTGATCTTAGCATATTCAAAGCATTTACCTGCACCTGGTGACTCTACAAGTTCAAATCTACTAGTATAAGCAATCCAAGTTACTTAGAATATCAAGGATTGATATTTTGGTTGTGTTCTTAATCTTTCCCTTCATGGGAAGTTTTCTAATTACTTGGTGACCCTACTGGTATGTGCATAAATTTCTAAATCAGACCTGATTATTCTTGTTTTAAAAGAATATTTCATAAATTTATAGCTCTTTTTGGAATGCTAACATGTCAAACTATCTTGGGGAATATGTTCCTTCCCATCCTTTTTGCCAAAATGTAGTTTTTGAACACTCCTAATACCCATATCAGTCTAAAAATGCTTTTGGTTTCATCCCAAACAACCTTGTCACAACAAGATATCAATGTTTTCATCATGCTTGCCTCCCACTCACCCCTACTCAACTTTCTTGGCAACCTATCTTTGCTCATAACCAGCGTCAAGAAGACTGTTGCTCCTAATTAGCCTCGGGATGTTGACAACATGAGCATGAGAGATATCGTGTTAAACTTTCAAAAGCAACTAGATGATGTTAGAAAAGAGCAGGAGTATAGTTTACAGTAGGAAGAGCTTGCCTATCAAGCTTATCTACAATAGTAGGATAGGGGGGTACAAGTGAGGTATGAAGAGAAGTTTCTAGCTAAACAAATTATGGCTAAAGAAGAACAAATGAAGCAAGTGTTGGCTCAAATACAAAGGTGTGAAACCCAACCAACCTCTTACATTTCTAATTTCAAACCAGCTCCTTCCATAACTATGAATCAACCTGTGAAAGAAGAGGTTTCCAAGTTCAAAATCCCAAGTTTCAATCAAGGAAAACCTTCTGAATCTTCAAGTTGTGTCAAATTTTTGAGTTTTAGAGGCCCTTATCCTTTGCAAGAGCTTGTACCTTTGTAAACTTAGCTTATTATCTTTCAAGAGAATCCCATTCAAAAACCTAATCTTCCCCAATAAATTCAACAAACCTTTCAAAATCCCATACCAAATCAATTTTCTTGTCCTGGAACCATTTCACTTTTCAAGGGTGGACCAGTTGTTTGGAAAGTCAGTTGGTTTGATGAACAAAAGGAGTTAGTTGAGGAAAAGGAAGAACCATCTTCTATTTTTTAGCATTCATACGATACAAAAGATGAAAAATTAGACCTTATACAAGAGTAACAAGAGGTTGTTGATGTCTGTCCAGTGTTTCATGCATGTCAAGAAGAGGTTGATTCATTCAATCCTTTAGACTTTGTTTCATTTGATTTTTTTTCTCATGCTTTTGATGAGATGAATGAAAGCAGAATGCAAAGACTACATGGTGAGAAGCTTTAGTTGCAAAGACAACTTGTGCAAGATACATTAGAGAAGGAATCAAATGAAAAAGAAGAGTTGGTCTTTTTGTTTGATCAACTGCCTCACTTCGTGGACAAGGATGAAGACAGAATGTTAATTCTCACATTAACAAAAGTTTTAGATCAGCAAGAGTACATTGAAGACCTTATGTGTTGTTGGCCCATGAAGACAAGTATGAGAATGAAGACATAACTCGTGAAGAGGAACACAAGGACATTACTATTTTGGGGAATAGAGAGGTTAATGTGCATGAGGTTGCCTATCGATTTGAATAAGAGGTCAAATCAGAACTTATACTCCAAGAAGATGACCTTGATGCTTCTTCAAAACAACAAGAGAGTTGTCATAAAGCTGATGTAAGCCCTCTTATATAGAAAAGTAAAGATAATTTTGAAGAAGACTTTTTTTGGATATCATAGAAGATTTTTGCTCAAATTTGGATATCAAACCAACATCTCTTGAAGGAGTTCATGAACAACATGAACATAAGGTTGAAGTGACCATGTTTCCAAATGAGTCACATTCTAATCAATAAGACAATAGAGCAGCATACCATAAACATGAGATCAACATTGATTGTTTGAATGCCAAGTCAAAAGGATGTCTTATTAGGCATCTAGCATAGTTGGAAATCAACAAGAACAAGTCATCACATGTCTCGTTTGATCTAGAGAATGTGATTGAGCATTGAGGAGGACAAGATCAACTTGTTTATCCACTTCGAGATAGTTGTATTTCTAGTCAACTTGAATGGGTAAGTGAATTTGTCTTCATTCTTGGAGAAGTGTTCCAATAGCTTATCAATTACCCACCCTTCCTCTACCCCTTATTGCCTTCTCAAAATAATTAAGAGCATTCCAAGTTGAACAGGAAGGGAAGTTATTTTGTAGAACTAGTTAATGGCTTTGGTTAGACAACCTGCTTCATTTGATTAGTATTAGGATAGTTTTGTTGTGTCAAATAAGTGTTGTTACACACATTGTCATAGTTTGTTTTCCTCCAAGTGATGTGCACAATTAGGACTATCATATTAGAGGATTGTTTTGGTGAGTTTCTCAGTGTTTTGTTTTGGTTTTTAGTTGTTCTAGAGGTACTAATAGATGTGTCTCAGGTCTGTTTTGAGTTTGTTTCATGCCTCTTTAACTCTATGGCCCAATGGAAATTGACAGGGCGCTGGTCTTCCCAGTTTTAGCAAGCAAAAATCAAGTAGAAGTCACCAAAAATATTACCTATTCGCGCTTCCCAACCCAAATAGACAACGTGCATGTCAAGGTTTTGTTGTTAGTTGTCCTTATTTATCATTTGTTGTCTCCTTTTAACACAAGCATGAAAAGGTCTAGGTGATGTAGTAAGTTATTAGTTTAAAAGGGTTTTGGAGGAATTTTAAATTGTCCTAAAAACTCTAAACTATCAAATATTACTTTGTTGTTTAAATGGTGATAAAAGGAGGTTTAATTGCCTTTAAAATATTTTCTTGTCAAAAAATCACCTTCACCTCATCTAAAAAGACCTCCTTCCACATAAATATTCATGCAAACTATGGGGTCAAAGGTCAAAAAAGCAGACTTCTACATATATAAACCTTATTCTTGTCAAAATATCCACATCAACATGTGTGGAGGGAAGTTTTCTATTAGAAAACCATGTTCTAACTTGTCTTTCTCTGGTTAAATAGTAAATTTAGGTCAAATTTGAGGTTAAGTTCAAGGTTTTGTGGTTGGGTTAGGTCTTTGAAGCCCTTGGAGTTAGGTTTTCTACATTGTTAACAATTTGTTCTGTAAGAAATAAATGGAGGTATCTTGTTTTTCTGTTTGCATGGCACACAAAAGAAATGAAGGATGCTTTCAGGGTTCTATCTCCATAATTATAATTCATTCAAATGTTCTTGGAATAGTGCATTATTAATGCCATTCAAGGCTGTTATATCCAAGACCACTAGGTAGAAGCAACTAGAGAACATAGAAGATGTTATCGGAGCATTGGATAGAAGCCAAGTGAGTGTTTCAAGGTTGGGAACAACTTCAACATCCCTTGTATGGTTTAGAGCTAATGTCATTATGGCTTGATACAATACAATGCCTTATGAATAGATCTCTTATGATGTATTCTTTGTGTCAAGTATTCTATATCATCCATGACCCTTAAGTGCTTTATCAACACCTTCTACCCTTTTCTAACCCCTGAATACCTTGCTTATTATCATATTTCTCACCATTGTCCACTTATATTCATCACAGTTACAGTGATCTTATTATCTTCCTTGTCTTCTTAGGGTTTGAGAAAATATCTTCAAGAAAATACGCATTTTCATAAGGGAAATGAAGTGCAAATTAAGAACTATACCAAGCATTGGAAAATTTGCTAAGAATCAGGGGGGTCTACTAAAACGTCATAGGTCTGTAACAAGGTTAGGAAACACTATCAAACCCTAAAGTAGGTTTGTCATATTTCTAGAGGTTTGCTAGTGTTGGAAGACTATCAAATACAATCTGCACTGTCAATTTACAGTTTGTATTATCTATAAAAGGTATCCAATATCTTTTTAAAGGTATCCAATGTCTTTTTTAAGGCATGCATCATCTATAAGAAGGATAGATCTAGCAGAAGACAATGAGGTCACTGATATAAGACTTGTATATAGACAAAGGCAAGATGGTACATGTTGTAATTGTTTCCATTGGGATTTTTTCTTTATTAGAGCATGGACAAAATGTTGGACAAAGTTAGACATTGAAGCTAGGATGATCTGTCCTCACCTTGTAAATTTGTTTGTTTTGTTGGGGTAGTCATATCTTGGGGTCTTATATGGTCTCTAATTAATAATCACCAAAGGGACTAGTATACAACTAAAGATACTGGCATGTAGGGCCTTAAAGTCTAATCATATACATAATTTTGAGCACCAACTATGGTAAATGGAATAAAGAGGACTTTGTACGTAGTATTATATTGTTTTGTGGTCTAATCATTGTTATTTAATATCTTCTTTCATGAGCAGTTTGTAGCCTGGACCGGGGCTTAAGACATCCATTATCATTGATGTGAGATGTATGACAGTCATGAGACTATAGCGTCTAATAGTAGCCCTCTTTCTAGCCCATGCATAGACACAAATGTTTGAAGGAGAAGACAATGATGTAGGTCTACTAAATGACAGAGGTCTATCCTGAAGGCTTAGAGACCATGCAGAACAAGAGTTAACAGAGCAGAGGTAGGGTTTAAGAATAGTCATAAGAGTAGGAATAAACAATTTGGGGAAGAGTTTCATTTGAAGACCCATGCCAGAGGTCTATAATGAGGTTTACATGGAAGAATACAAGGGGTTTAATCATATGACAGAGGGATTATTATGAGGTATAATCCCATGTAAAAGAGCATGCTAAGTGATACAGAGGTTGGCATTCATACATATGACAATATATAAAGATGACAAGAGTTTGGAGATCCATTCAAAGATGGAAGACTGCAGTGACCTGCATGCTTGGATAGTAGTATATAGTTGGAGTAAGAGTTTAAAATCCTTGTGTATCTAGGAATCATGCATGTAAAGATACTCAGGGGTACAAGTCTGAGATAGTGGTAATGATGGCATACAAAGGTTCCTGAGATAGTGGGAAAAGAAAAAGGAGAAAGGACATTGATGAAACATTGCAGGACATTGAAAAGGTATTGACAGAGTGAGGGTGACCTAGAAGAAAGACCACATGACCACCATCTTCACAAAGGAAGCAGGGTATTCTTAGATAGCCTAGATTTCAATTTTGTTGGAAAACATAGTGTGTATTTCAACTTGTTGGAAAACACACTTTTTACTTTTCAACCTATTGGAAACACCCCATGTTTTTAGTTTCTTGAGATCAGTAGGGATGAAATCACCTTCTCCTTATCACTCCAAAGACATTTTTACCAGTTCTAAAGCCATGAAGACACTATGTAGACTTATTCAATCACCTACAGAAAGAGAAGATGCAAAAGAACTGATTGGAAAGGTATACAAATATGACTTTAAGTGATGTTCTAAGAGTACTAATATAAGTAAAACTTCCTCCCATGCCCTCTAAGAGACCTAATACCTTCATACTCTTGAAGACACATTCCTTATGATTATGTAAATGAGTTAGAAAGAAGTTTTGTAGGTTGGAATGAGGTGGAGCAGTTGCAAGTATCTAGGGGTAGTTTTGAGTAGTTTGCAAGCATCTAGGAGATGATTCAAGAGCGCAAAGAAGAAAGGGCTGCACAAACTACTTCCTATTTTCATGCCACAGTGTCCAGAGCCTTTTGAGGAGAGAAACCAGGTCAATGTTCCTACATTAATATCAAGAAAGGTTTTTAGACCAAGTTTCTTCAATGACAAGTGTCTTGATTCCTTCAAGAGACATGTCCTATATTCTCTCCATGTTGGATACCCAAAAAGGGATGCCTAGGAGAATATTAGTGAGTTCTTTCAAGTTTAGACTAGGCATGGTAACTTAGTTTTAGAAGGAAGTCTAGTTTTTTTAAGTAGCAGCTTTGATTTTCTAAGGAAAAATGTATTGGAAGGACCTTGTATCAGTTGTAAGAGTACCTTTTGATTAATAAAAGTTTATTTTTTGCCTTCATCTTATCTTTTGTCTTGTGTACTTCTGAACAGACCTGGAATTATCTTGTAAAACATTACTTTTCCTTGTAATTTCAACTTCATTGTTTACATTTACAAGAGCTCATAAGTGTTGTGCAAACACTAATTAGTTGATTGAGATCACTTGTGTATAACAAAACTAATTTAGGAGTTCATTCAACAACATTTGATGCTTTACCTTCTTTCATACTGTCAATCATTCTGAATATTGTGTGATTTTGAGTTGTTGATCTTTACTTGTGGATGTTTTCTTCCTTGGTATTGCTATCAAACCATCTTCACTCCATTTTACAGGTTGTATGCTGTGTAGTTTTCCTACCTCCATGCAAAATGCTTATGTAAATGTTGAGAATGTTGCAGATTAGGTGAAAGTTGTGTGATTTCTCATTAGTTCTAAGGATTCCTTATGTTGTCCTAGCAAATAGAAACACTCACAAATCATTTTGGTGTATCACCACACTTATCATTTTAGCTATTTTCCTTCTTCCCCTTTTCACCGATGAAGATAGAGTAAGGTTAGACTTAGTTTCAATTTTCAAGCCTTAGTTTGGATAGGGAACCAACCCTTTATCTAGAGGTTTAGCTTCAATTCACAAGATCCCACACCTAGAAGCTACTCCCATTGTATCGCAGGATTTGTTTAATTTGTTTCAACAAAAGGGCGTAATCTTAGTGATAACACTAATCATTATAAACAAAATATAATGTAAATATAAAAGAGAATTATACAAGTATAGATTTAACACATTACACAAGATATACACGGGGAAAACCCTTTCGGATTATAAAACCCCATAAAGCATCATTTTGTTAAAACACTTACAAAAAATAGTCTATTAAGATGTAGACTAAAATTGGGGATATAGTCCTCTACATACTTCCACATGGCTAATAAAACCTTCTATGCATAGTGTTATAATTCACTATAAAACTCCAAATTCACCTCCTCTCAAATGAGAGAGAACCTCCTTAAATAAAAGAGAAGGGGTGGAAAAATACCTGAAGGGGTATTAGTCACACCCATTCAAAGCAACCATTTGTAAATAATTAATAATCTAATAGTTATTATATTATTAATTATTAAATGGTATATGCTTTATAACATAAGGTTTTATAACCTTATATTAGAACATTATATAAATGTTATAAGGGTATGAACCCTAATAACATTATGTTCTAACACTCTCCATTAATGTTAATAAGGGGCATCACATGTCAATTTCTATAAAAGAAAAAATGAAGTACCCCAGTAACGTAGGTCTTCTTTGACAGTGATAAACATGGACACAAATATATGCCAAAATGAAGAGTATGTATTCCGGACTACATGAAATTCATCTTGTCATAATTTATAATCTCGTGCTTTAAAAAATGATGCTTAAACAAGGTCTTACAATGTTTTTGTTGGAGCCCAGAACTCCTCAAACCAGCCCCCCCAGATTCATTACATATTGCCTGTAAGTCTTACATAATAAAATGCTTTTACAAGTGGAATATTTATAGAGAGAAGAATTTTCAATATGCCCATAGGGCTTACATATAATGCAAGGAGTTAGCCATATATAATGCCTAGAGGTATTACTTTTTTCCTTTTAGGTCTTAGATAGAGTTTCCATTGTTATACATACTCTTTCCTCCTCAATGACAACTCCTTACGTCCCAAGTCATTAAAATGCCTCAGGTCTTATTTTATGCCTTAGGTCTTACATCTAGAGGTGCTATTAGCATGCACACTCCCCCTCGATGGCCAAGCATTTATTTGAATTTGGAGAATTTGGTACCGCACAATGGTTTGATGCTATATTTCATATATAATTTTTATGATTATTGGGAGCCTAGCCCAGATCTTCTTGACATAGTATATCTTCCATCTAATAATCAGTATTATAGAACTGAAGAATAATATTAGGATGGAAGGAATTTCCTTTGAAGGTAGTGCCCATGAACTTCAAATGTGCTTTATTTTTGGAAATAGGAGTCTTGTTTAAAGAAAATAGATTTATTATATAATAAAGTGGGACCTGTAATAGCACCCAGAAAAAAACACTTCCAGTAATATCCTAAGCACATTGATTCTTTTACAACTTTTGATTAAGGAGCTATAGAAGATAGTTGTTTAAATATTACTCCATCCATGTGATAGCAGTTGAATCATATTTCGAAGACATAGATTGAGGTATATGTCCTATCAATAAGGTTACCAACATAGTTAGTAATATAATAATCAATAAATATTATTTTTGGTGTAGAAATAATAAAATCCCATAATTAAATTAATAAATAAGTCAACATATAATATGTTCTGAAAATCCCATATGATCTCCCATATTTTTACAGGGAAAAAATTAGTCATCTTACTAAACATATAGTAATGATCCATAAAAAATTTAAAGCAACGGGTGAGTTATCCTTTCCAAGCTTGCTCCCTGGATAGTTTATTAGGGTGACAACCACCCATTACATGTATATTCTTTTATACCCAAGAATTTTAGAGGATTTTGTCAATACATGAAGTATAAAAATGCTAAATACATACTAACACAACCCTTTTTGGCGAATAAGAAAAAAATATAAATAATTTTACACTATCCAAATATTGCAAGTAATAGTTTTGGCATTACCAGATGATATTACAATGTCCATTTGTCTATACCATAATAATACGAAATTTTAATTCATCATTTCAAATAAATGTAATAGAAAAAGGCAATAATAATGGACAGAGGAAAAACATTATCTCAAGGATGTCTTAGTGTAATATAAACTCTTGCTCATGCATCCTTACCTCGAATGATAGGCTTAGCTTTATCACGCCTTTTCAAAATTCTATGAACAATATTAGCTGAATGAAATGTAATTTTAACATACAATGGTTGGGCACAAAAAGTGAGTTGTGGCAGGATATAGTCTAAGAGATCTTGCTTTATTAGAGGAAATTCCTTGAAGAACATTAAGAACATTGTTCTTTCATTTAGGAGTGGTAGCCAAGTTCAATTGAATTTTATCATCTATAAGCATGTTAGTATGAAACTTCAATTATAATCAATATTGAGAGATTGGTTTTGATGAAAAATATCATAAAAATTAAATTATTCTAGAGATGAGAACAATTGGTAACCCCCATACTTCTCATTTGTGAAAAAATTAGGGTTTAAAACACTTCTTAATCCTATTGATAAATTAAAGAAATTGAAGCATTTGAGGTAGAGAGGATACCACTTCATTAGAATGCAAAGCATTTTCCTTACCCACAACTATCAATATTATAGCCTTTTTCCTTACCCATGACTATCAATATTATAGCCTTTGCTTGTTGATGAATCAAACAATGAGTTAAGGATTTGATATTATCACATGTTTTAATGATTTTTATTCTAACATTTTACTTCTTGTAGAAAAAATTGGATCAAACTATAGACATGACATATGAATTGTTTGATAATGCCTCAAGGAGATGTGTTCCTATGGAATATAATGATTGTAGGATATGCATAAATAGATTTGTATCTTCCAGATCTGAAATAAAGATTCACCTTAATTATAGAAAGATAACAATAGCAAACACTTAAAATTAATATTATAAGCTTCCAATTTAATCTTAGATCAATCACTATCCCTTGCAAACCTTTTTATTGCAAAACTAAGATTTGTATTATAACTTTAATAAGATTGACTCAATAAGGCAAAGAATAAGATAATGTATCTAGATCCTGTAATGCTAACAAGTCTCATGTTGTTACGTTGTATATAAAAAATTTAACCTACCATTTTAAATTTGATATCCATTTACATGTAATAATATTACTATTTAACAATAAACATAATATTGGTAATGATGCAGTCACGCATGGAGGGTCCGGAGAAAGGATCGTCCAACTGTGCAACATTAGAGTCAATACAACGGAATAAACACAATGAATGAAACAATAAAATGGAATTCCATTGATTCAACATCACAAATGATTACAATTGGATTACAAGACAGTTACATGCTCATTACAATTCAACATGTGAAAGATATGACAATTGGACACATTTGCCTTCTATGTCACTTTCTCCTCTGGAAACTTCAATCTATTCTATCTAACTAACTTAACTACTTCCAAATGGATCTAGGAGATATTTATATAGCATTCTCCAGCTGAAGGAGTGATCTGCATTGGCCTCAAGGGCTTCTACATCCCAATGCCTTATGAAATGTGTAGGTCGTCCAAGATCGGGTGGTTATGCCACAAGTGTTGATGAAACACATTGCGGTTCTAGGTGAAGGTGCTTCTGGTCCTATAATTCCTTGTGAGATATTCCATTAGGTTCTACAAGTCATGGGAAGGTGCCATAAACCCCATATGCCAAATTGAGTGCTAGATGCTCTGAACTATGATTCTTGATGATGCTTTTGATAGCTATAACTTTCTATAGACATTTGCAAATCTCTTGAAATTTGAATATGATGTGTAAGAGCTATTATACAGTGTTGATCCTGTGCTGCAAGTTGTGAAGTGATCATGCGATGAAATGTGATGGCTTATTCTGAAACTACAACTAACTAAAATACAATAAAATAAATATTTTTGGTTGATGCAAGACTTCCTTTCAACCTGGGATGCTCCTGCATCAGACACTCAGGGTTGTTTGAAAAGTGAGTCCCTCACTTTCTTGGGGCTAGAGGAAAACCAATGTAATCTACCTCAGCCTGAGAAATCCATGATGAATCCTCCTCCATTCTTCCTTTCCCTTTAACCAAGTACTCCTTATACTTCCTATTTCTGGTGCTACGCCCAACTCTGCTATCCAAAATCTTCTCTATCTGCTCCTGTTGTTGATGTAGTATTTGATACTTCTAGAAAACTTCCTTGGTGTCGTCACTAGGTTGGCCTTCATGATATTGATATAGATCTACAATGTTGAATATGGGTGATATGCCAAGTGCTTCTGGTAACTCCACTTCATATGCATTTCATGAACTAAACTTCTTGAGAATCGTACATGGTCCAAACTTCCTCATCTTCAACTTGTTATATGTTCCTACTGGAAATCTTTCCTTTCTGAGATATACCATGACTTCATCCCCAACAATGAATTCCTTATGTCTTCGCTTCTCATATGCTTGCTCTTTATATTTTTTCATCTCTTCCAAATGCTTCCAAACCTGATTATGTATTGCTCCCATGTATTCTGCAAACTCTTCTACTTCTGCACTCCTTTTGTTTTCCATGCTGATGTCTATGAGTTCCACAACTCCTCTAGGTTGTTATCCAATCATGATTTCAAATGGTGTCTTCCCTGTGCTTCTATTTACTAAGTTATTGTATATAAACTTTGCTTGCGATAGTATTATGTCCCAATTTCCCACCTTGTCTCCTACCAAACACATTAACAAGTTACACAAACTCCTATTTATCACTTCTATTTGTTCATTTATCTGTGGGTGATATGCTGAACTAAAATTTAGGTTGGTCTTCATCTTCTTCCACAATGTCCTCCAAAAAAATCTTATGAACTTCGTATCTTTGTCTAAAACATACTTCGTGGTAATCCATGCAATCTCACAATCTCCTTGAAAAATATGTCAACAACATGTACAACATCATTTATCTTCTTACAAGGAATGAAATGTGCCATCTTAGAAAATCTATTCACTACTACAAATATGGAATCATGTCCCCTTTGTGTTCTTGGTAACCCTAATATGAAATCCATGCTAATATCCTCCCAAGGTCTCTCAGGTACTGTCAAAGGTTTATACAATCCAGTATTTTGACTACTCCCTTTTGCATTCTTCCAAATTCTACAACCCTAAACAAACTTCCTTACATTCTTATATATATGTGGCCAAAAATAATGTTCATTCACCAAAGCCACTATGTTATCAATACCAAAATGTCCTAATCTACCACTACGTTTCTCCTTGATCAAGTTCTCCCTCATTGAGCACAAATGATTCCCTTTGAACAACATATCCTCCTGAATGAAGTAATATAGCCACTTGTTTATGTCTGTTACAACTAGTTCTCTACATGCTTTCTAGGCTTCCACAAAATCCAATTCCTCCTCATATAAGTTTTTCAACTCCTCAAATCCCATTACTTCTACCCGCATTTCGGTCAACAAGTTTCTTCTTCTAGTTTGAATGCACCTGTAACTTTGTTTGACTTTCCACTCTGGTGTTTCAACACAAATGTATAACTTTACATGATCTCTACCCAACACATATGTCTCTGGTTCAACTTACCTTGACTATTCAAATACTGCAAAGCTTGATTGTTAGTGTACAACACAAACTCCTTTGGCAACAAATAATGTCTCCACTTCTTCAAGGCTTGAATTATGGCATAGAACTCCTAATCATATACCGAATATCTCTTCCTTGCATCATTCAACTTCTCACTAAAATATGTTATTGGTCTCCCTTCTTGGCTTAATACTACTCCTATTGCATTTCCACTAGCATCACAATCAACCTGAAATACTTTGTCAAAATTAGGCAAGTCTAACACTGGTTGCTCTGTCACTTTTTATTTCAACAACTCAAAACTCCTTTGTGCTCCTAATGTCCACTTACATTCCTTTTGGTCTCCTCTCATTATCTTTGTCATTGGTGTGCAAATGGTACTAAAATTCTTTATGAACTTCCTATAGAAACTTGCCAATCCATGAACCTTTCCTGAATCCATATTCAATCTTTCTGCATAAATGACAAATCCCAAATATACTAGTTCCGACTTCATGAAACTACATTTCTTGATGTTTACCAATAATTTCTCTTCTCTCAGCCTCTAAAATACTTTTCTGATATGTTGCAAATGTTCTTCTTTGGTCCTACTGAAAATCAGAATATCATCCAAGTAGACAATAAGAAACTTACCCAAAAATTTCTTTAATACCTTGTTCATCAATCTCATGAATGTGTTTCGTGTGTTAGTTAATCTAAAAGGCATGACTAACCACTCATGCAATCCTTCATTTGTATTAAATGCAGTCTTCCACTCATCTCCTTATCTGATTCTGATATGATGATATCCACTCTTTAGGTCAATCTTTGTGGAATATTTTGCTCCTCTCAAACAATCCATAATGTCATCCATCCTTGGCAATGGAAATCTATACTTGACTATGATCTTAAATTGATAGATCTAGAGTCTATACACATCCTCCATTCTTCATCTTTCTTTGGTGCTAGTACTACAAGTACCGCACATGGGCTTAATCTTTCTCTAATCAACCCTTTTCTCAACAACTCTTATATCTGTCTGTTTAGCTCTGCATTCTTTGCTGGTGTCATTCTATGTGCTGCTTTGTTTGGAAAACTAGCTCCATGTATGAGATCCATATGATGACTGATACTCTATACTAATGGTAATCCTTCTGATACATTTTCTAATACAATATCTTGGTATTCTGTCAGTAATTCTACTATTTCCTTCTACAACGGTTCTTCTCTTTTTACAGTGACATTTTCTGCACCTTGGGTACCACACTTCTTTGGAATCAATGTAAAACACATGTTCTCATGTCTCATTCTATCTAGGAATTTCCTTATATCTACCAAACAGATTCTAGCATTACCACACACTTCACTTTTGTTCTCCTCCTCCAAAGGTATCAAGATATGCCTTTTGTCTTTCTAGGCCACATTATGGGCATTCTTTCTTCCATCATGAAGTGCCTTTCTATCATACTGCCATGGTCTTCCCAACAATATATGATATACATCCATCAGTATGATATCACATAATATTTCATCATTATATAATCCTATATGAAATTTCACCAAACATTGCTCACTTAATAGTATCTTGTGTTTTTCTTAGATCCACGCGACCTTGTAGGGTTTTGGATGTTCCAACCTATTTAGATTTAGCTTCCTTACCATCTCTTTTGAAATCAAATTATTTGTACTACCACTATCAATGATAAATTTGCAACACTTACGTCCTAATTTGCATCTTGTTCTAAACAAACTCTTCCTTTGCAGTGGCTCTTCAATTGTTTTTTCTTGCAACAAAGTTCTTTGCATTACAAAAGATTCACCCTTTTCTGGTTTTCCTGCTGAACTTGGTGATCCAACATGTTCTTTCTTTGCATATGTTGTCCTTGCATGATTCTCGGTCCTCTTACTAACACTCCCTTGGTAACATTCAAATACTCGATGTCCTTCTCCCCCACACTTGAAATAGGTTACTTTGAATGGTCTCTTGTCAAATTCCTTATCTCCTTTCTAGTATCATTCCTTGCGATAAGTATTATGGCTTTCCCTATCGTTGTGGTAGAAATTTATGTCATTCCTCCCTTGGTGATAAGTACCTCAGTCTTTATTGTGGTATGAGTTGTCCACCTTATTATGTTCCGCATATGGTTTTCTTTCACTGTCTTGTGGTCTACTCTTCTGGAATCTACTTCCTCTACCTCTCTGTCTATGTTCAAATTTCCTATTCAACTTATCTTCCACTTTCAACACAAATTGATATGCTTCTTCAACTATTGTCATTCTTACCAGGCTCAACTCCTCTTGAATTCTTATTGTTAGTCCATTTATGTGTCGTGCATCTTTCTCCTTACTAGCTTCACTATGCACACTCCTATTAATCATCTTATGAAACTCTTCAGTGTACTCTTTCACTATTTTCTCCTTTTGCCTTTGGTTTTACAATCTCTTTAACAATTCCATTTCATGATCAGCAGGTATGAATTGATTCTTCAAAATTTTCACCATCCTATCCCATTTGATGATTCTTTCCTTTCCTCTCCATTCTCTTTCCAACTGAACTTCTTTCCACCAAATAGTAGCACGTCCTTTCAATTTGTTTTTTTTGCAAATCTCACTCTTTCTGGATCTTTAATTTCTTCATACTCAAAGTATTCTCTCATATCATTTATCTAGTCAATCAACTCCTTAGGGTTCAAATTACCCATATAGTTTAAAATTTTCTATTTTAGGTCTCTTACCAATCTTAGAAATAGCCTTCAACATCTTGATCTGATCTGATTTTTCCTCTTCTAGGGTTTCCTCATTTGGATCTACATTTTGTGCTCCTAACTCTTCATCATCACTCTCATCCTCATGTCTAGGGTTTAGATCTTTCCTTCTATCTTCTTCTACAACATCCAATCAGACTTTCATTACCTTTGTCATGTCTAACATTTCTTCCATTCTTCCTATTGGATTTCTTATATCCGAATCAACAAAGGGTTTGCTAGTTCCAATGCACAGGCAGATTCGGCCAACAAATACAGGAGGTTGCATGAGTTATCTCCCCTTCACTTCTGGTTCTGCCGCACCAAGGGGGGTATCCCTATAGCTAAAGATTTAACTTTGACTCACCCAACAGAAAGATTTAGCTTTTTAGTCATAGGCAGAATACTCTCATTTTAGGACCAAGATTTGTATGATAAATCACAAGGTTGGCAGTGTTCTTGGACATATCTAACTGGTTAGGAATGAGAATATGCAGGGGTCCTATTTCTACTCCTACAAACTAACAGGTTGGAATTATGAAATGATTGGTATTTATGTTTTGGATGCAAGACAGGGGGTTTTGGACCATAACTACTACACAAGGGCAAACCGGTGCCTATCTCAGGGCAAGGAGTCAACTAGACGTATACAAGTGAATGATTTGCACTGGCATTCAAGTTTCAAGGGGTCAGATAGGTATTTGCCTTACAAACACCACCCAAGAATGAGTATTTAGCTATCTCTACTTACAAACATTCCTGCTGCCATACAATCTTCTTCATACTTAACCTAAAATAGTTTAATCCACTCCTTGAATGGAGGTCAAAAGTTAAGCATGCAATATAGAAATCTATATCCTAGAATCTAAGTAAACCTTAGCAACCAGATTCAAAAGAAGGGATGCATACAACAAATGGAGACAAACAACTAAACACATGCAAAGAAGTATTTTTCATATAAACACAACATGAAACTGAACATATATGCAACGTGCATTCAAATATAACTCATAAACTCACAAAAGAGATAGAACAGCCCAGAAAAGCTCTATTTTTGTTATTTCTCCAAAAAATTTGCCCAAGTCTTCCACCACCAGAAAAATGAGTGACACAGTCCTCTTATACATCAAGAACGTGCACTCAGCATTAATTACATGGTTTTTTCGAGATGCTGCCAGATACAATGCTCCATCTAAATGGTGCCGAAAACATTTAATGCTCCAGGTAGAAGAAGAGAAAAGAGTAGGTGGAATTCAAGAAGTGTGCCGCTACTTGGAGATTTTCCTTTAAAAAAAAGTAGCTGGGCTATCCATTCAGACCCATACTTCCGCAAATTTGCCATTAATGGCCAACCTACCGATTTCAAGATACAGCAACGGTTCGCATGTTCTTGAAGTCCCTTCCATTTGAAAAGCAACTGCGAACACAAAAATTCCTCCTTTGAACATTTTGAATAATGACCGTCGATTCATTTCCTCCTGCCAAGATTTGCAGCTTCAAATTGATCGGGCAATCTAGTCACCAGCTTTGAAAAGTCATCGGCCAATGAAAACGTGTCATGCAGGTATCTTTTTTCTCCTTTGACCTTTTGTAGCGTGAAGATACTTTTTACCTTTTCTGCCTGATGCACATTCAAATTTTGTATATATAGTTGCATATACATACAACCACTCTCGGACACGTGGCATCATCTGATTGGATCTCTATCGCTGTGCCTTTGCATCTCCATCAGTGAGAAAATGTATCTTCCTTTTTTGCACCTGTGGTTGCATATGAGATTGTATATACAATCACAAACATACAAGGGCAGACCCCAAATCATTGTGAAACACTTTGACATTTCAATCAGGTCCGGGTGTTGTATCCTCCTCTTTGTATCTTTCATCTTACATACATACAATGTGTAATATACATCCGCGGACCTTAGCCACTTATCTGCCACAACAAACTTTTCACTTGCATCCAGGATTGTATGTGCGCTTTGTATTTTGCATTGTATATAGCACGTACATATAATCACGGGACAAAGAACTGCGCGGGGCCCACCATGCTTTTGAAGACCGTTGACTTTGACTGCTCCTGCCTTGTATATTTCCTTGTATCTGCTCGCTGTATGTCCGATTGTATATTGGGAACATACAATCCCAATATACAACTGCAAATTTCACCTGGCTCATAAATACTACACACTTTCTGGCCGCGTTCGCCCTTGCACATGCTTGCTTGTACATTCCATTGTACATGCGCAGATACATACAACCCAACATACAAGGAAATGCCCTTGACTTTTCAACTTTGCCATTGTATCAACGGCCGCCAAGCCCGATTTAATAATTTTTGAAGTCTGGGATTGTATGTGTTGCATTGTATGTCATATTGTATATCGAACATACATACAATCCCCCTACTGCACACTTGTGGGCCCAACTATTGTTTTTCAACCTGATTTGAATATCTTTTGACGTCCACTATTGTATCTACCTGTTGTATATTGAATATACAACATATACATACAACCGCGGAATATATCAGGAATCTGCTATGTACATCCACTTTTTTACCTCCAAAAATGCACCCGAATGCCAAATACAAACCTGATATGCATACAATGATTCATACAACCATTTTTCCATTTTCACAAGCTGATTGAAATTTTCTCTCGGGTCCGGCCTTGTATATATGCATCTATAGATTAGATACAATGGCAACATACAACGACACACATAAAATGCAGAAGGCTGAGGGACTTAGAATTTTGAGGGTTTAAATAAAAAGACCAATAGATTTTGAAGATCGAAACCCTAACCCTAGGTAGGCACCAACATTGGCTCCGTCTGGGGATGCATGCCTCTTGTAGGCATGGCAAGAGCTCCAGATCTCTGGGACACAGACCGGGCCTTATCCATTGGGCTATAGAGTTGAACGCTGCACCAACCTGCATCACAGATCACAATTTTGAAGATTATGTGGCGGCCCAGGGCCACCAAAAAAGAAGAACCAGTAGCCTCTCATGTCAAATACCTAATTTTCATTTGATTTTACTGGATCAAGCCTGAAGATACTGCCATGATCTACCCACAAACAACCCTTGTCATTTGCATGTTCAACCATCTCATTGAGCTTGCCCCTGTTAGCATTGCCTCTTTCAATCTGCACTTTAAAATCAAGCATTAATCCACATACACTGTCATACCCTTCAACATCAGGCAATATGTGAATGTAATATTTATCAAACAATGCACTTTCATATGACATATAACACTTATCATCATATATATCAGCAATGTGCATTGTAAAATGATCTCCTAGCTGGACTAAAAACTGAAAGCACTTAAACTCCACTATATAGCTAGGATCACCAGGCCTCATTTTATCATAAGCTGGCATATCAAAGAAGAAGCTTTCATATTCATATTTGTGCACATCATGTAAACAATCATCAGCTGCACCAAATTGGAAAGGATCAGACTCAGGCACCTCTCTACAATAACCTTCATGATATATGTTGGTCTCTCTTTCATCAAGATGAAAATCATAATCCTCCTCAATAACAATGCTTAGATTCTCACCATACTCAAACAGATCCTCCTCAGCATATGTATCATTTGCATGGAAGAGGGTTGATCCAAGTGTTTCAGCTTCATTATATTATGCCACTGGTTCATGGGCAGCTAAACATGCATCTTCATTGCTACATGCACTAATGAATTCCTTGTGTGGAGGAGTATCAACCTGTGTGTCATAAACAAAACTATAATCAAATAAAGAACAATCATGCTCAGCACTACTGCTTGTTTCAATGTTTGATTGCTCTTCATCATCTCCATGTGTCTGAATAAAAGGCAATGATTCAAACATGGAATTGCTCCTTTGTTTGCTTATTTCTTCTCTATCTTGCGCACAATACTCACAATCATCTCCACAAACCCACTCAAACAAGTATTCATTTCTGTCCATAACCTCATCATTGTTTTCAAAACCAGATACCTCAACCTTGAACTGGGAGTCATCATTAATCCTCACGTCGGCATCCTTAACTAGTGAACAATCCAGTTGAGCATTGTTGCCATCACTATGTTTAGACACAACATTCTCAACTTTTAGATTTTCATTTTCACATTTATCTTCAAATGATGCCATGATCACTTGGTCATTTGCAACTACACAATTGCTATTCATACCCAAGCCTGTGGACAGGGAATTCTATATGTACTCATTCCTCTTTTTTTTTCTGTATTTTCTAAAAACTTGTATGCCATTTGCACACTTGTTATCTTGAATTCCCTCAACATTGCACTAGAACCTTTTTCAAAAGCTTCAAGGTATATGCCAATGCAGGATGGAGTATCAGGTCTGAAGTTTTTAGGGATTTGTGAAAGGGCAACTGCGAATCTATGACTAAAATCAATACTGGGCTCTTCATCTTGTCTTCTAATTTCGATTAATCTTGCAACAAGATCAACAGGTTCTCTTGCAAATTTCATTCTAAAACAGTCAACAAGTTCATCCCAATAGGCAAAGGATTTCTCAGGGAAGCTCAAATACCAATCTCTAGCTCTAGCACCAAAGGATCTAACAAAAAACCTCATCCACATATCCTCATCTCTAAATGAGTGTTTCTCCATGAAGCTGTGAAAGTTTTGGATATGTGCACCCCCATCACACACATTGTGTCCACTAAATCTAGGCATCTGATTTTAAATCTGAGCAGGCATACTTTCAACTTTATAGTCAACCCATGACAAATCTAGTTGGTCATATAAAGGATCAAAAGAGCTGACAAGAGGTTTAGCATTCTGACTAGCAGACACAACAGGGTTATTATTTGACTGAGCCTGTCGAGCCTATAAGGATAGCAACGTTTTCTTTATCTCTTCAATTTTTTTACACAACATTTCATCCCCCTCTTGGCTGAGCATGGGTGCATACATATTTGGATTCATGAAAATTTCAATCTCAGACATTTTATGCATGCCTAAGACCTAGGGCTTCCCTTTGGCATTTAACTTACACAATAAAACAACCAAATACAAGTGGGAAGAAACTGTGTACCTTTTCTCATCCAGATGCTGAAGTCTTGAACAAAATATTTTTAGATCACAACAACATACATTAGCCTTTCATGTGCACTGAAAATTTTTGCAGAGTCGCCACTTCTCCAAAGAGGATAAAATTTTCAAACAATTGAAAGCTCATCATAGAACAAATATTTTTCTGAGTTCATTTTGCTAGTAGAGCACCATTACTCACATGAAAGAATTAGATATGTAGCAATGATTTCACTAGATGCTAGGTCTTCTAAATCTCCAAATCACTCGACTCTTGTCCCTAGTGGAGTTGCCACTTTGTTGGATTTCTTATATCCAAATCAGCAAAGGGTTTGCTAGTTCCAATGCACAGGCAGATTCGACCAACAAATACAAGAGGTTGCGTGAGCTGCCTCCCCTTCACTTCTAGTTCTGCCGCACCAAAGGGGGTATCCCTATAGATAAAGATTTAACTTTGACTCACCCAACAGAAAGATTTAGCTTTTTAGTCATAGGCAGAATACTCTCATTTTAGGACCAAGATTTGTATGATAAATCACAAGGTTGGCAGTGTTCTTGGACATATCTAACTGGTTAGGAATGAGAGTATGCAGAGGTCCTATTTCTACTCCTACAAACTAATAGGTTGGAATTATGAAATGATTGGCATTTATGTTTTGGATGCAAGACAGGGGGTTTTGGACCATAACTACTACACAAGGGTAGATCGGTGCCTATCTCAGGGCAAGGAGTCAACTAGACGTATACAAGTGAATGATTTGCACTGGCATTCAAGTTTTAAGGGGTCAGATAGGTATTTGCCTTACAAACACCACCCAAGAATGAGTATTTAGCTATCTCTACTTACAAACATCCCTGCTGCCATACAATCTTCTTCATACTTAACCTAAAATAGTTTAATCCACTCCTTGAATGGAGGTCAAAAGTTAAGCATGCAATATAGAAATCTATATCCTAGAATCTAAGTAACCCTTAGCAACCAGATTCAAAAGAAGGGATGCATACAACAAATGGAGACAAATAACTAAACACATGCAAAGAAGCATTTTTCATATAAACACAATATGAAATTGAACATATATGCAACGTGCATTCAAACGCAACTCATAAACTCACAAAAGAGATAGAACGGCCCAAAAAAGCTCTATTTTTGTTATTTCTCCAAAAATTTTGCCCAAGTCTTCCACCACCAGAAAAATGAGTGACACAGTCCTCTTATACATCAAGAACGTGCACTCAGCATTAATTACATGGTCTTTTCGAGATGCTGCCGAATACAATGCACCATCTAAATGGCTCCGAAAACATTCAATGCTCCAGGCAGAAGAAGAGAAAAGAGCAAGTGGAATTCAAGAAGTGTGCCGCTGCTTGGAGATTTTCCTTTAAAAAAAGTAGCTAGCCTGTCCATTTAGACCCATACTTCTGCAAATTTGCCATTAATGGCCAACCTACCAATTTCAAGATACAGCAACAGTTCGCATGTTCTTGAAGTCCCTTCCATTTGAAAAGCAACTGCGAACACAGAAATTCCTCCTTTGAACATTTTGAACAATGACCGTCGATTCATTTCCTCCCACCGAGATCTGCGGCTTCAAATTGATCAGGCAATCTAGTCACCAGCTTTGAAAAGTCATCTGCCAATGAAAACGTTCCACGTAGGTGTCTTTTTGCTCCTTTGACCTTTCGCAGCGTGAAGATACTTTTTACCTTTTTCGCCTGATGCACATTCAAATTTTGTATATATAGTTGCATATACATACAACTGCTCTCGGACATGTGGCAACATCTGATTGGATCTCTATCATTGTGCCTTTGCATCTCCATCGGTGAGAAAATGTATCTTCCTTTTTTGCACCTGTGGTTGCATATGAGATTGTATATACAATCACAAACATACAAGGGCGGACCCCAAATCATTGTGAAACACTTTGAAATTTCAATCGGGTCCGGGCGTTGTATCCTCCTCTTTGTATCTTTCATCACACATACATACAATGTGTAATATACATTCGCGGACCTCGGCCACTTATCCGCCACAACAAACTTTTCACTCACACCCGGGATTGTATGTGCGCTTTGTATTTTGCATTGTATATAGCACACACATACAATCACGGGACAAAGAACTGCGCAGGGCCCACCATGCTTTTGAAGACCGTTGACTTTGACTACTCCTGCCTTGTATGTTTCTTTGTATTTGCTTGTTGTATGTCCGATTGTATATTGGGAACATACAATCCCAGTATACAACTGCGGATTTCACCCGGCTCATAAATACTACACACTTTCTGGCCGCATCTGCCCTTGCACATGCCTGCTTTTACATTCCATTGTACATGCACAGATACATACAACCCAACATACAAGGAAATGCCCTTGACTTTTCAACTTTGCCATTGTATCAACGTCCGCCAAGCCCGATTTGATAATTTTTGAAGTCTGGGATTTAATGTGTTGCATTGTATGTCATATTGTATATCAAACATACATACAATCCCCCTGCTACACACCTATGGGCCCAACTATTATTTTTCTACCTGATTTGAATATCTTTTGACATCCACTGTTGTATCTACCTGTTGTATATCGAATATACAACAACATATACATACAAACTTTTACATACAACCGTGGAATATACCTGGAATTTGCTATGTACATCCACTTTTTTACCTCCAGAAATGCACCCGAATGCCAAATACAAACCCGATATGCATACAATGATTCATACAACCATTTTTCCGCTTTCGCAAGCTGATTGAAATTTCCCCTCGGGTTCAGCCTTGTATATATGCATCTGCGGATTAGATACAATGGCAACATACAACGACACATACATAAAATGCAGAAGGCCAAGGGACTTAGAATTTTGAGGGTTTAAATAAAAAGACCAATAGATTTTGAAGATCAAAACCCTAACCCTAGGTAGGCACCAACACTTCCAACAACATTGGCCATACTAGGCATTCTCCTTAGTGGCATTGTTTCCTTGGATCTGGTGCAACTACCTCAATTTGGTGATCTAACTACAAGGTTGCAACTACCTCACGATCGGTGCTCTATTGAAAAACACTTGTAGGATGTCTTAGGTTAGCGATCTGTTCACCCTAGGATCTGTCAAAATTTCCTTCTCTCTCAAACGATTTGAAAACTTGGCTATGATACCACTTGATGCAGTCATGGATGGAGGGTCTAGAGAAAGGACTGTCCAACTATGCAGCCTTAAAGTCAACAAAGCATAATAAACATAATGAATGAAATAGTACAATGGAATTTCATTAATTCACCATCACAAATGATTACAATTGGCTTACATGCCAGTTACATGCTCATTACAATTCAACATGCAAAAGATATGACAATTGGGCACATTCACCTTCTATGTCACTTTTTCCTCTAGAAACTTCAATCTATTCTATCTAACTAACTTAATGTTACACATATGGTTCCTAGGGTTGTCATTGATGTCAACACTATCATGGAGGTGTGATGGTGTTCATGGTTGGATGTCATGTGTAGAGAAGATATAGTTCATCGTTGGATATAATGTCCCATCCAACAGAGAAGAGAGAAGACATAGTTCATGGTTGGATGTCATGCCTTGATTAGTACAGAGTTAAGTATGAAGACATATTAATATGGGAATTAGAAGCATTAAGATGATCACATGAGTTGCTAATGTTGAGAAGATGTTACTGATGGTCTGATCCAAGTTTCATGGTGATTGGATTACCGGAAGAGTGTTTTGATGTTGACAGTCTAAAGAGAATATTATTTATGTGAAGGAATTCTATGTAGGGAAATGGAATGCTTCACATTCCTCTACATTTGCACATATGGCTATGTGGTTCTGGAACTATATTCAAGGTGCAGTGAAGGTGATAATTCCAAAGTTTCAGATCATTTGTCCTTCAGCTGTAAGAGTTATGCATGATAGAGTACCGACATGTGTTCTGGCAGAGTGAGTTGGTTTGAAGGCTTGTTGGAATGCTCTACACTCCTCTAGAAGTGAATGGTTGCTTTTGCAGTTTTGTGGACATGTTTATGAATATATATTACATGCTTCCTTGCAGTTTCAAGGTTCTTGGTGGTCCGCAAGCTCAATTTCTCAATGGCAGTATGTTGCAGTGTGTTCTAGATGACAGGTTGTTCTCAGAGTTCATGATTGAAGATGTGCGATGTAAAATATTTGATGTGAGGAGGTAAATGAGTGTTTGTAGATGTTGTATGAGTCCTGTAGACTCATCTAGAAAAGTTTCATGAAGATCTTTCTTGTTTCCAGTACCGCACAAGGTTTTCAAGTTGCTATGGCCGTTATGCTTCAAGTTTCATGTGTTTTTGCTTTAGGCTATCCTATTTCCAAATGAGCAGAGTGTACGGATGTAATTCCTTGGTGTTTGTTGCTGTGAATGATGTTTTGGACCTAATTAAGCAAGTGTTGATGTCTACAAGGAATGGGTTTTCTGCTAGTGTAGCGTGTAGTCTTGTTTAGGACTTGTCCTCTACACGTTTCATGTTGTGTGTTGTCTGGCTGACTTGTAAATGTATTTTTCATGTTGTGTCTGGCCAAAAAGCATTGTAATCAATGTAATATATTGTATAAATTGTAAATCAAAGTGAGTTAAGAGAGGAGTGATTAAAAAGTGATTGATAGGGCTTGCATGCAAGATAAGGGGCATAATGAATGCATTTTGATGTGCGTCTGAAGGAGAAAGAGCAGAAGTTGTAGATGCTGTCCTGATTTATCTTGAAAACATATTTGTGATGGTGGTCAAGTGTAGAGTGTGCCTAACTGATCTGATCATCAGAAGAAAGTGTGAAGAGGTAGAATTGCAATCATCAAAGGTGTGAGTTTCAATGTCAGTTTTTAGACAGTAGAAGGACTATCATACTGTAATCTTTTGTAAGTGTGTTCTCAATTTAGGGAGTAGTAGCTTCCTTGGGAGTGACCCTAAAACAAAGTCTTCATGGAGTAGTAGCTTCCTTGGGAGTGACCCTAAAGCAAAGTTTTCATGGAGTAGTTGCTTCCTTGGGTTGTAGCCCTAAAACAAAGTTGTAATTTTGAGCTTCATATATTGTGAGTTAATCCTCGTCGTGGTTTTTCCCTTCTAGGGTTTTCCACACATATATGGTGTTATGTGTTGATGTACATTATATTAATCTTTCATGCTTATGTTGATGCTATAATGCTTAAGTTTTAACCTGCTCTGGAGAAGTTAAATTTTGTTTAGATATTGATTCACCCCCCTCTTAGCATCCTTGTATGTTCAACAATTGCTATCAGAGCCAAGTTCCTCTGAAGGAAGCTTAACCGGTTGAGGAAGGTCTGAAATAACACTTAATGGATCCAGCAAGATACCTAGGTTTGATGGAACAAATTATGCTTTTTGGAAGCTAAGGATGGAAGTCTATATCAATTCTCTAGATGTGGTGTTTGGCAATCTGTCAAGACTAGTTACAAAGTTCCTGCTGCTATTCCTATAGATCCAGATGAAGTTAAGGAATATGATAACAATGCCAAGGCAAAGTTTGCTATCATGAGTGGGTTAGCTAATTCAGAAATTTCAAATGTAATGAGTTGTAGTTCAGCTAAAGATGTTTGGGTTAAAACTTGAAACCATTTATGAAGGAGATAAGAAAGTAAAGCAAGCAAAGATGCAAATCTTCAAAAGCAAATTTGAGACTCTAAAAATGACAAAGGATGAAGATATTGTTGGATATATGCTCTAGGTGAATGAAGTGGTCAATGACATCACATGTCTTGGTGGCAAAGTGGAAGAGGATGAAATTGTGAAGAAGGTTCTGAGATCTCTTCCCAAATCTTACAGTCATAAGGTATCTGCTATTGAGGAGAATGCAGATTTGGATACATACATTGTAGACAAACTATTTGGTTCCCTTACTTCCTTTGAAATGAGAGAGTTTGGCAGTGATGCTCCAAAGAAAGAAGCTACTTTCAAATCCAGCATGAAGACAAAGGAAGAAGTTGCTGATGAAGATGAGAGCTCTGATGAAGTTGAAGCAAATTTTGTGAGAAGACTGAAGAAAGGCATTGGGAAATACAGAGGTAAGTTACTCTTCAAATGTTTCAATTGTTGAAAGGTTGGTCACTTTTCTTCTAAATGTCCTTTTAAGGAATCAAGGAGTAGTAACAAGAGAGATAAGTTCAAAAGAAGTCTATATTCCATAGAGACCAGTTACTCTTTAGAAGACGAGGATCATGATGATTCAAATGATGAAACATTTTTCATGGCCTTGAGTATTGGTGACAAAAAGGATGATGTTGGAAAATGTGAGAATACTAATGCCTTGCAAACAAATCAAAACAATGACAGATCAATGGTTGTATGGACTTCTTTTCATGCAAAAGAAGAAGTTGAGGCTTGAGTAATTGACAGTGGTTGCTCAAATCATATAATTGGTGACAAGGAGAAGTGGTTGCTATCAAGTTTGGTGGTGAAGAGTTAGCACAAATATGGGGAAAAGGTGCTATAACTATTGTTGGGAAGAATAGGACTAAGGATGTCCTCTATGTCAATGGGCTAAAACATAATCTTCTTAGTGTCAGCTAGATGTGCAGCAAAGGGTATAATCTCACCTTTCATGCCAAGGGTTGTGAAATCGGGAAGGCAGGGTATAAAAAACTAGTTGCAGAAGGTATCAAGAGATATGGTGATATCTATCATCTGAAGGAGGTAAATGGAAGAACATGTTTGCTGGCTCAATCCAGTGATTGTTGGTTGTGGCACAAAAAAATGGGACACAATTATTTTGATAATATGATAAAGATTAGTTCTACTCAGGCAGTGAGAGACATGCCCAAAATAATCAAGCTTGCAAACATAGTATGCAAGGAATGTCAAATGGGAAAGCATACAAAGAAAAGTTTCAAAAGCAAGGAGTGTTCTTCTTCAAAGCCATTGGAGCTGATTCACACTGATCTATGTGGCCCTACAAGAGTAAAGAGTCAACAAGGTGAGAGGTACTTTATGTTGCTTATTGATGATTATTCTAGAATGACTTGGGTTACTTTCTTAAGAGATAAATCAGATGCCCTTGATAAATTTAAGGTGTTCAAAGCTATGGTTGAAAATGAAGTGGATGCTAAGATCAAGTGTTTAAGGTCTGATAGAGGAGGTGAGTTCACTTCAAATGAATTTGAAAAGTTTTGTGAAGATCATGGTATTAGGAGACATCTGTCAGCTCCTAGGACCCCTCAACAAAATCGGGTAGTAGAAAGGAAGAATAGAACTATGCAAGAGATGGCTAGGGAAATGTTGAAAGATGCAGATCTGCTTGATATGTATTGGAAGGAAGTAGTTCACACTGTTGTCTATCTAATTAATAGAGTGCAACTGAGGGTCAACAACACTAAGACCCCTTATGAGCTATGGTATTGAAGACCTCCCATAGTTAGATACTTCAGGATCTTCGGTAGCAAATGCTATATCAGAAGAGATGAATAAGACCTAGGAAAGTTTGATTCAATAAGTGATGAAAGAATCTTTCTTGGTTACTCAACTAGAAGCAAGGCTTATAGATGCTACAACAAGAGGTTGGGAAAGATGATTGAAATCACAATTTCAAAGTAGATGAAGACTTGTATTAGATCTCACATGAATCAGAGGACTTTGAATCTGATCTTTCCATGCATTAAAGATGAAGAAGAAGAAGAAGTGAAAGAAGAAAAGGAACAAGAACCAGAGTAGATGCCTAAGACTCCAACCAAGTATGTTCAGAAGAACCACTCAACAGATCAAATCATTGGAGATAAGGATGAAGGTGTGTAGACAAGAAGGCTTGCTAAGACACATGAGTAAGTAAACTTGTGTTTGTTATCAAAGGTAGAACCTAAAACCTTTGCTGATACTAGCAAATATGATGGATGGATAAAGGAAATGGAAGAAGAATTGGATCAAATTGAGAAGAATCAGACATGGGAATTGGTTCCTAGACCAGTAAATAAGGATGTTATAGGAACAAAGGGGTGTTCCAGAACAAGCTGAATGAAGAAGGTGAAGTTGTAAGGAATAAAGCAATATTGGTATGCAAAAGATAGACACAAATTGAAGGTAATGATTTTGAGGAGACTTTTGCTCCAGTAGCCAGGATGGAGGCAATCAGAATGTTCCTTGCTCTTGCTACTCATAAGAACTTCAAGGTATATCAGATGGATGTTAAGTCAGCTTTCTTGAATGGGGATCTAGAGGAAGAGGTTTATATTGAACAGCTAGATGGTTTCCAGATATCAGAAGATATGGACATGGTATGCAGACTCAAGAAGGCTTTGTATGGTCTCAAGCAAGAACCTAGGGATTGGTATGTTAGGTTAGACAAGTACTTACTTCAGCAGGGCCTTAAGAAAGGTACTATAAAGAGCAATATTTACATCAAGGAAGAAGGAGACATGATATTGATATTTGCAGTATAGGTTGATGACATCATCTTTGGTGGAGATGATGATATGTGTAAGAGGTTTGTAGAGGAGATGCAAAAAGAGTTTGAGATGTCTATGGTGGTGAGATGTCTTTCTTCCTTGGACTTCAAATTTCTTAGCTAGAAGGTGGTATCTTTATTTCTCAATCTAAGTATGTCAAAGAATTGTTGAAGAAATTTGGTATGGAGGATTCAAAGCCAGTGAGTACTCCCATGGTCACTAGATGTCACTTGAGCAAGGATGATGAGTCTCTGGAGGTGGATCAGATTGTCTATAGATCTATGATTGGAGGATTGTTGTACCTAACTGCTTCTAGACCTGATATTATGCATGCAATATGCGTGGTTGCCAGAGATCAAGCTAATCCCAAGCAAACACATGAGAAGGTAGTAAAAAGGATATTCATATACTTGAAGGGAACTCTATATTATGGATTATGGTATCCAGGAGGAAATGACTTTGATTTGAGTGCCTACACTGATGTTGATTGGGCTGGTTGTGTTGATGATAGAAAGAGTACAAGTGGTGGTGCTTTCTTTTTAGGAAGCATATTGGTTTCATGGTAGAGTAAGAAGCAAGATTCAGTGTCCTTATCAACTGCAGAGGCATAGTACATTGCAACAACATCCTGCTATACACAAGTGTTGTGGATGAAGCAAACCTTAAAGGATATCAAGGTATTCTATGATGAGCCCATTCCTATTTTGTGTGACAATACAAGTGCTATCAATATTTCCAAGAATCCAGTGATGCATTCTAGAACCAAGCATATAGCAATCAGGTATGACTTTTTGAGAGAGAAGGTTGCAGATAAGGAAGTGAGATTGGAATATGTTCCAACAAAGGATCAGATGGCATATATTTTCACAAAGGCTCTTGCAAAGGATACTTTTGAGGATCTCTGACAGAGGTTAGGGGTAAGTGCCCCTCCTTCTTGCTAGATGCATAGTGGTGCATCTTTCTAGGGGAAGTTCATGTTATATCTTGTTCCTGGACTGATGGTGGCTACCTCTGAGGGGGAGCAGGTAGTGGTTGCTTATGATAGGGGGAGTTTGTTTGCTGCAAGAAGTTATGCCTAAGAAAGAATGTGCAGGTATGTGGTCATTGAGGAGCAAGTAGTGGTTTCCCTTTGTCCTTGATGTCAAAGGGAGAGAAATGTGCAGGTATGTGTTGCCATCAATGCCAAAGGGGAGATTGTTACGCATATGGTTCCTAGGGTTGTCATTGATGTCTAACATTTTCACTAGGTTGTCATTGATGTCAATGCTATCATGGAGGTGTGATGGTGTTCATGGTTGGATGTCATGTGCAGAGAAGATACAGTTCATGGTTGGATGTCATGTTTTATCCAACAGAGAAGAGAGAAGACATAGTTCATGGTTGGATGTCAGGCTTTGATCAGTACAGAGTTAAGTATGAAGACATATTAATATGGGAATTAGAAGCACTAAGATGATCAGATGAGTTGCTAATGTTGAGAAGATGTTACTGATGGTTTGATCCAAGTTTCATGGTGATTGGATTATTGGAAGAGTGTTTTGTTGTTGACAGTATGAAGACAATATTGTTTCTGTGAAGGAATTATGTGTAGGGCAATGGAATTCTCCACATTCCTCCGCATTTGTAGATATAGATACATGGTTTTGGAACTATGTTCAGGGTGCAGTGAAGGTAATAATTCCAAATTTTCAAATCATTTGTCCTTCCGCTGTGAGAGTTATGCATGATAGAGTACTGACATGTGTTCTAGTAGAGTGAGTTGGTTTGAAGGCCTGTTGGAATGCTCTGCATTCCTCTGGAAGTGAATGGTTTCCTTTGTGGTTTTGTGGACATGTTTATGAATATGCATTACATGCTTCCTTGCAGTTTCAAGGTTCTTGGTGGTCCGCAAGCTCAGTTTCTCAATGACAGTATGTTGCAGTGTGTTCTAGATGACAGGTTGTTCTTAGAGTTCATGATTGAAGATGTGCGACACAAAATTTTTTATGTGCAGAGGTAAAGGATTGTTTGTAGATGTTATATGAGTCCTGTAGACTCATCTAGAAAAATTTCATGAAGATCTTTCTTGTTTCCAGTACCACACAAGGTTTACAATTTGTTGTGGCCATTATGCTTCAAGTTTCATGTGTTTTTGCTTAAGGTTGTCCTATTTCCAAATGAGCAGAGTGTGCATATGTAATTCCTTGGTGTTTGTTGCTATGAAGGATGTTTTAGACTTAATTAAGCAAGTGTTGATTTCCTTAAGGCATGGGCTTTGTGTAGTCTTGTTTAGGACTTGTCCTCTACACGTTTCATGTTGTGTGTTGTCTGGCTGACTTGTAAATGTATTTTTCATGTTGTATCTAGCTGAAAAGCAATGTAATCAATGTAATATATTATATAAATTGTAAATCAAAGTGATTTAAGAGAGGATTTATTGCAAAGTGATTGATATGGCTCGCATGTAAGATACAGAGCAGAATGAATGCAATTTGATGTGTGACTAAAAGAGAAAGAGCAGAAGTTTTAGATGTTGTTCTGATTTATCTTGAAGACATATTTGTGATAGTGATCAAGTGTGAGTATGCCTAACTGATCTAATCATCATAAGAAAGTGT
This sequence comes from Cunninghamia lanceolata, assembly GCA_027924645.1. Classification (NCBI taxonomy): domain Eukaryota; kingdom Viridiplantae; phylum Streptophyta; class Pinopsida; order Cupressales; family Cupressaceae; genus Cunninghamia; species Cunninghamia lanceolata. The sequence goes on along the minus strand of BSBN01001051.1, from coordinate 255,071 downwards.
GAAGAGGCAAACTTGCAATCATCAAAGGTGTGAGTTTCAATGTTAGTTTTTAGACAGTAGAAGGACTGTCATACTGTAATCTTTTGTAAGTGTGTTATCAATTTAGAGAGTAGTAGCTTCCTTGGGAGTGACTCTAAAAGAAAGTCTTTAGGTAATAGTAGCTTCCTTGGGAGTGACCCTTAAAGCAAAGTTTTTAGGGAGTAGTTGCTTCCTTGGGTTGTAGCCCTAAAACAAAGTCAGCAGGGAGTAGTAGCTTCCTTGGGTTGTAGCCCTAAAACACAGTCAGCAGGGAGTAGTAGCTTCCTTGGGTTGTAGCCCTAAAACAAGTTTGTAATTTTGAGCTTCATGTATTGTGAGTTAATCCTCACCATGGTTTTTCCATTCTATGGTTTTCCACATATATCTGGTGTTATGTGTTGATAAGCTTTGTGTTAATCTTTCATGCTTATGTTGATGCTGTAATGTTTAAGTTTTAATCTGCTCCAAAGAAGTTAAAGTTTGTTTAGATACTGATTCACCCCCTCTTAGTATCCTTGTGTGTTCAACACTTAACTACTTCCAAATGGATCTAGGAGATGTTATCTAGTGTTATCTAGCTCAAGGAGTGATCCATGTCAGCCTCAAGGGCTTCCACATCCCAATGCCTTATGAAACATGTAGGTTGGCCAAGATCAGGTGGTGATGCCTCAAGTGTTGATGAAACACATTGCGGTTCTGGGTGAAGGTACTTTTAGTCCCATAATGCCTTGTGAGATATTCCATTAGGTGTTGCAAGTCACGAGAAGGTGTCATAAAGCCCATACACCAAACTAAGTGTTGGATGCTTTGAACTATGATTCCTGATGATGCTTCTGACAACGATAACTTTATGTAGACATTTACAAATCTCTTGAAATATGAATATAATGTGTAAGAGCTATTGTACAGTATTGATCATGTGCCACAAGTTGTGAAGTGATCATGCGGTGTAATGTAGTGGCTTATTCTGGAACTACAACTAACTGAAATGCAAGAAAATAAATATTTTTGGTTGATGCAAGATTGCCTTTCAACCTGGGATGCTCTTGCATTAGGTAATGCCACAAAATAGCTCAAAGTGTGAAAAAACAAAAAAAAAATAGATAAAACTTGATTTGAAATGAGTAAAACAACTATATATAGATACCAAAATAAATGAAGGTACAAAGGATATAAATATTGCTCTCATTATGATTACATGCCCCTTAATAGAATGTCCACCTAGTTGTAATCATGGCAAGAGGGGCTTTACAATAATAAGAATGTGAAACACATAGAACAACTACCAAAAAGGGGCATAAAACAGGAAATAATAGGGGAAAAGACATTGAAACCAAGTCACGATGGGTCTGATCCCATCACACTATTCATTAATCAAACATCAACATTGTTTACATGCAATGGGGGTGGCATTAAACAAAATAGATCTATTATGTCATAAAATGTCTCCCCAGGATTTTTACCTCCTACGTTTAGCTCCCAGGTCCCTTGTTTTGCATCTTGCATGTTCATTTTAACTCCCAGAAGAAAATGGCCTGAAACCCATGTCACATGGGGCTTGAGGTACATTGTGGGATTTGACCCTGCCCTAAAATAGGACCCAAGGGCTTGGGCGCTCGCGCGCTAGTCCTGCCCTATTTTAGGTAGGTCCCAAATTTGAATGTCAGTTATGTGACCATTAGAAGGTTCCCATGCCGACATCTTAAGTTTGAATTACAAAATTAAAGCGGGAATGCATATATAGCCATGTTTAGGGATTCATTTGCAAACTAGAAGATGATTATGAACTTTTGACGAACTTATGATTTTAGAGCATTCAAGATATTCATTGTTACAGAGCAGAGTATTGTTGTTGTGTTTGTGATTGCAGATTTAGCTTCATCTTCTCATGTGTTGAAGGATTTTCATCTACATGCAAGCTACATCTTTGAGGCGATATCTATTTGTGTTTGAATCATTTATCAATTTGTTTTTGCCTCTATCCCATAGGGATTCACACTCTTTATCTGACAATAGTGTTCGAAAGACTTGAATGTCCTTCCGGGGCTTAACTGAGGCAAGCTCCTAAACACCACAACCCCCAACCACACTCCTTGTGATTACATGTTATAGGTATCAGATTTCACAGAGTGGAGTTGTAGAGGAAGGTTGTAGAAGATAAGGATTCCAGATTTGGCGGAAAGAAGCAGCCTGGTGCACTTTCGGGACAAGGGCGCTAGTGGCAGTGTCCTCTAAGGTTGCAAACATAAAAATCTTTGTGACAATGATAATTAGCATCTGAACAAGTCTCCACATCCCAAAGAATATCTTGCCTTGGACTACGGTGCTAGCTCCAGTGTCCTCCGCATCTCCCGTGGCAGAAATGAACATAACAGTGATCATCAGTGTCGTAAGGAGTCCAGAATCCCCTGAAGAAAACATTGCATTAGACTAGGGTGCTAGCTCCAGTGTCCCCAAATATTCTGCATCACGAACTTAAAAAATGATTAGTAACTAATCTTTGTCTACTATCTTGGTCTGCAAGCATTTTTCGTAATTTATTCGTTTGCTTACGATTTTGCATAATTAGGGTTTTTGAGCATATTAAAACATTTAATTAATACATTATTTAATAATTTATGAATTTCCACATCATTCCAAGTGACCACCAACCTGTAGGTGAATCCTCTTGCAAGAGTTGTGATTCAACTTGGTTGGATGTACTTGAATGTTTGTAGTGAAAGGAGGATTTAACCCATTTGTCATTCCCCCCTTTTTTCCTACAAAACAAGATCATACAATCATTGTGGAGAAATTTTGACCAACAACCAATGGTCTACAGAGAGGTAAGTTACACCTGATTTTATTTCATCAAAGGCCTAAGTAATCCTACTGATCAATGACACAAGGCCAAATAGTTGAAAGAACTTCATAAATGCATATCTTAATGCAATGACCATGAAGACACACAAACTCACATTAAGTTAATAAACACTTTCTATAATTATAAATGCCAATTGATGCTACTATGGGTATTGATGCTACCTAATATCTATACAAATTAGTTGAGATCCATAGAAACCAAAAATATCAAAGCTCAAATTTTAGACTTCAAGACTTAAGTAATTTTTTTATATTTATAGAACAATTTAGTGAGCCTTTGTCATCTGAGTTATGAGCCTTCCATTAAACCAATAAATTTTAAAAGTAATTCTTGTTTCCTCATCAAAGATGATTGTTCATAAAGTTTATAAGTTTTGGTAAATGATTTGAAACCTACACGTAGAAGTTTGAACGTTAAATGAATACAACAGAAAAATACATATCAGACTTGAGTACTTAAAAGATGTCTCATACAATGAATGTGGAAGTATAGATAAGACATGTGAACTGTTTCACAAAATGCCTAAAATAAATGTGGTCTACATGGAATGCCATGATCGTGGGATATGGTCGAAATGGACTTGTTGAAAAAATCTGAAAAAACATTAAGCAAATGCAATTAACGGGTGTAAATCCTGACTCCCCAACCTTTTCCAACATCCTCCCATGTGTTGGAAACTAAAGGGAGAAGATTTAAAAAAAATAAATGATGAAAATATTTTTAACATTTTTAACCATCCTATCTTAGAGGATATGGCGTTCTTTTAAAAGATACAAGTCTCCTTTATATGTGATACACCTCTTTAAAAAGGATAAGGACTCTCTTAACAAGAGACGCATTGCATCAGGTTCCTACCGTAATGTTATGAATGTTGTTGTAGTTTATCATTTTAAGTATTGTTAGGTGCTATAAAAACCAAGGATTGAAAGTTGAAAATTGGGACAAACACCTACAAGCAATTCATCATTGTTCTGGATCATATTTGTTGAATATGTCCATGTATAATTGGATGATATAGCTCACACCTTCTTCATAGATTGAAGCAAAATTGTGTCTATTTTGGACTTTGAGTAGAAGTTGTATGGATTTGGATTTATGTAGAAGAAATTCATTATTGCATTGATGCTTGTTATGGATCTAGCTATCATATGATAAGGATAAATAGTTAATTTCTTCTCTATCAAATGCCTCAAGCCATTTACTTTCCTTGGACTTAGGATCTCTAATTTTGACAACATAATAACCCCAAGGATGTATCCTAAAACCTTTATATCTCATTGTCTGTCTAGATGTTTGATCTTTGTGGGAAACCATGTCAGGTGTTGACTTATTTGATTCTTGTAATTTAAACTCAAGGAATATAGGTTGATTCAAGTTATAAGAATTGGAATCATCATATTCTAAAAATCAATTGATAGATATTGTTTGTAATTTGGAGCTAATTGCAAGATAATACAATAAATTATAATATGGAGAACAAAAAGAAATTACTACAATGCCAAAAAACCAAATGATATCAAGATATTAGTATATTAATAGAATAAGAAAACAACTAAGAAAGAGATTCATTTTCTATCCTACAAGTTGCTACTTGCTGCATGACTATCCATCTGCATTCTAGGATAGTCAATCAACACCAAAGAAGTATAAAAAGACTAATACATTGCATATAAGCAATATGCAAAAATGTATAGTCTTTTTGACTCATATTAAAAATAGGAACAATATAATCATTTCAATGATTAGAGTAACAAATGCTTCTAACATAGAATCATCATTAACAAATGCAACCATCTCTTTGATCTGTTAGATAATTATATAAATTGCAGCAATAGTGATGTGGAATAGCTATTTCAAGTTGTTACAATCGCATCCACTTTATTTGCATAATCTGCCAATCACTTGTTACAATGTCCTTTGAAATGTGTACTGTACCAAGTGCACAATTTTAGCTCTTGTTTTTTAAAAAATAGATGACCATGAAACAGTAGTTGTAAAACATTATACTAATTTATGGTAATTGCATTGGTATCTTGGCGGAAATTAGCAAATAGGAATCTAACATATCTGTATTACTTGTTAAATATGACATAACTATTGCAGAGAGTAATTTTTATGGCATAGATATTATAACTATTCCTCGGACCTGTATTAATTGTTCATTATGTCAAAACTGTTGCAAGTAATAATATTTTAAGCATAGTTATTCAAATAAGAACTCATACAGTATATTACAGTTTTGGTTTTTAACAAATTGAAGCATTTCATGTGCCAAGCTTGTTACATCAAGAATTTGTTTCCCCTATACAAACCCCATTTGATTGCACCTAGATTGGATTTCCAGCTCTCAAATGGCATGTTGGTTAAGTTGTGGTGCTATTATGGCGGCCACTAGGGTTCAAACACTTGCCAGGCGAGTGGGCTTGCAGGCTCAGTTTGAGCTATGTTTTTGCTACAAATAGGCCCCCCCTGTTTGTGGCCCTACCAACTGGGCCACTATATCCCAGGTTTGTTAATAAGAAAAAGCAACTACGAAACTGTTATAACTATTGCTCAGACATGTATTAATTGTCCATTATGTCAAAACTTCCACAAGTAATATTGTTTTAAGCATAGTTATTGAGATCAGAACTCGTACAATATATTGTAGTTTTGGTTTTTAACAAATTGAAGCAAATGTTTGCAAATTATAAAGGGCAGAAAATGATATAATGAGCTGCATCTCCATTACCAAAGGATGTGTTTTTTCAGTGCCAGGTTTTTCTATACACAAAATCAATTATGGTGAGAATTAATACATGGATAGTAGCTGCACCCAGTGTCACAATAAACCGTAGCACATGAGTCTCCATTAGGCTTGTCATCCCTGCTATTGAAGTTTTGTTGGGTGGCAATCACCAAAGTTAATGTCGAGAGAAATAGGCCTTTGAACTGGCACTTTAGACACTACCTTGGATTTGACCATGTAAAAAATAACAAAAACAACACTTCTGGAACTACTAAGAGATCAAATAAATCTCAACAACATATGTTATAAGCAGGGTCACTTTTGTACTTTTTTGCCAAAAATTTGCAGCTTGGCATGTTGCTGTAAAATACACATCTATAGAATTTAGAATATTTTTAGTTTTAGCAGTACACTCTAAATAACGCGTCCTATTTCATACTTCATAAAAAATTTAGCTAGAAAAACCTTTTCATTAAGCATGAATTACACTTGTAAGAGCCTAAATTTTTTATATGAATTTTGAAATAATAGTTTACATATGGTTGAACATGAGTTTTGTACATAATGCTTAAGCATGAATTCAGAATGCTTAAGCATGAATTGTCTTAGAAGCTCTGTTTTAACCTGATGTAGCCGCAGCGAAACCTTAATTGGAAAGAAAAAGTCTGTATCAAGAATATATCTTCTTGGAAAGTTTTGCAGGGTTTAAATTAATTTCAGGAAGCTCTTGTTTAAACATACATTATACAAAGAACTGCTTGGTAAAGCTTATATTTCAGTAGAAAATGACCATTCAACTTTCCTTTAGACATTTTCCATGGGATTCATTGGAAGATACACTAAAACTGTTTGCTAAGATACACCTCAATGTTGACCAAAAAATTGTAATCATAGAATCATGTTGAATAACACTGTAATGGGCAATTATGACTTATGAGAGATATTTGCAGCTTCTTCAAACAAGCTAAATGAGCTTGACAGAGTAGACTAAATTGGCTTGACAGAATCATCTTGTTATGCTTTGTTAGAATCAAATCCGAACAGTAGAGCCTCTCTTATGTATAGTGATTCCTCCTTAAATTTCTAGTGTTCTCCATTAGAGGCTAGAAGCTGTAATTGGCTTGACAGAATCATCTTTTTATCCTTTGTTAGAATCAAATCCAAACAGTAGAGCCTCTCTTCCAGAAGCAAGTAGCATCAACGCACAGAATATTTGTTTAGTTGATTTTTAGGATACATAAATAAATATAATACCGCAATGGTAAAGAAGATTTCTGTTCATCATTTAGGTAAATATACATCTTTAAATGAATTTGTAGAAATAATTGCAGGTCTTTTAGGGTTTTTTATTTATTTATATTGTTATCGCTTTCTATATTGCATTGAGTGTTAGCAATTAAGACTTGAAGAGTGGGCTTAGTAAGAAGCCCTTCACATTAGGATCTGAATTTTTATTTTTAAAATTGGAATTACTTTTTGGAGTATTACATTGAGTTGGGCAATTACAGCTTGAAGAGTGGGCTCGGTAAGAAGCCAATCTCACTAGAAAGTAAAGTTTGATTTGGAATTACTTTTTGGAGTATTATATTGAGTTGGGCGGTTAAAACTTGAAGAGTGGGATTTCTAAGCCACAGTTGATACTTGGAAGTTGGAACAAATGTTTAACTTAATTTTTTAAATTAAATTTGCATATGTGGTAAGGATTCTCCCTTCCATTATAAAATGTAGTGGATATCTTTAAAGCCAAAACTTATAGATCCCACATCAAACAGTATGTCAAAAACTAATTTTGATGGCACTGCAAAAAATTATTTACGTCAAGCAAGAATAGGTGGAATCTTTACAGATGATCGAGGAGAATACATTCTCACATTCCTAAAGATACATGTGAACAAACTAACAATATGGCTAAATTCTTGGCTTGTTTCTATGAGATACAATTGGCCATCACCAGTGGGATCCATCATCCAAAAAAATTATATTGAATGTGAGTCTAGAATCAAATTATCAGCCAGGCCTACAATCAAAGGACCTACCCCAAATGGAACAGAGGAAAGCAAGTCAACTGGAGGAAGTTGAATATAGTCAACCATATTATTAATTCACTATCAAAGTTTAACTTCTCCATTGAACATAGATAGTATACCAAAAGCTTACATAATTTTTGCAATTTGTTCCCACCGCAAGCTCAGCCCATTCATTGCCATCACTGATTCCTATGTAACATCTTCCCGCTTCATGTTCCAATCATCTAGCATCGTTCGAAAGATCTGTCTATAAGTGTAATGTCTTGCTTTGTTTTCGTAGTATCGAAGAGACTTCAAAATAACTCTCCTCGATGCGTGAAAGTCTCTTCGATCTTTAGAAACTTTCAAGCAAATGCAATTGGCAGGTGTAAATCTAGACTCCATAACCTTTCCTAGCATCCTCCTTGCTTGTGCCAAAATGGGAGCTTTGGAACAGGATATGGACATCCATCAAAGCATGAAGGATAGAGGAATTTTGTTAGATGCTGTGGTTGCAATTGCCCTGCTAGACATGTATGCAAAATGTGGAACCATGGACAAGGTGAAAAAGATCATAGTAAATCATAGTAAAATTTAGCAATTTCCAGGATTTATTGAATAAGCCTTCAATCTACTTCAAGTTATCATGACTTGATGTATCATTTTTCCAAAATGGAGTACCTTAAGAGCTCTCCTAGAAAGTAGTAGGAACCCCATATTGCAGAGTATGAAATGTACAAACTGTATAGCCCAGGTTATATAGTACATTTTCTTCCCTGCATGGTAAATAATATACAATCCCACCACTGCCAGTGTTGCAGAAAATAGTATACAGTTCTAAGTGTTCCAAAATCATTGAAGAAAGCTGGTTAAATATGAAGTTCATCTTATGAAATTAAAATAACATCTATTATGTGTTCAAATACTATTATTGGAAAAAATGTTTAGATAGTTAAGATAGATAATTCACATGATACTCAACTGCATTGAAATCATAAATTTACCAAGTCTCATCAGGCTAAGCTTAAACAAACGATTTATAAAATTTATCTCAAATTTTTCAATCAATTGCAGAGAAAACAAGTCACATAGTTCTGTATATAATCTATATTACAAGGGTGAGTGTTTAAGTACTCACCAAATACATGACCAACTAAATCTTTGTATCTGATAAAGCATTGGTCATCTATAATATACAAATTTGCAAGTAGAAAATTGGCATAGAGCGAGAAAGCACCTAAAACAATCATGCCAATAGTTCCCCAGATATCTCAAAATGTACACACAGTTAAAACTTGTAACTAACATCACTTCCACTTTTTGCCATGAATCTTGAAACCATCACAACAACAAAAAAAATTTGAAAATTTCTATCTACAAAACACACAACATAAACCATATATATGATAATAGCTATCCACGCATTTAACAGTCTATAAAAGGTAATGCAACTTAAAAGAAATGTGAGTAGAAATGAAATGGAAAAAATTATATACCATTGTGAATTTTGTGTGCAGACTTGTGGGTAGAAAAGCTAGTTTCTTCTTGTTCTGTGGCCATAATGTCTGCAGTTGATTTTTCCATTAAATATTTATGCTCTTTCCTTCTCTTCCACAATTTAGAACAACCTTACTTGACACCTCAATGGATTCTTCTCCACCACTGAATAGCTGTCACTTAAATAGAATCAATGCTTTATAGTGTTTACACATTTGCATATATAGAATTGGATTTCGCAAAAACCGGAGAGAGAAATGAATATTTTTTAAAGATGTGTCATCATATTTACAACTACCACCACCACTAAGATCATGCAAAACCTATGTTGAACAATCGTTTAACCAACCTGCTGTAAAAGTTGTGAAAGTTGCTCTCACCCATAGCTTTTTATCTTTGTTTCTAGCTACCATTACATATCAGGCCTCGATGTTTATAGTTGTAGTAGAAATGCTTATAATTGAAGTATTATAAGCTGTTTTAACAACTTAATATTTATAAACTGACTTAAAGAATATATTTAAATGTTACAAATCTTAGTAGCGTGTGGCTGTGTTCGCCAACTTCCTTCCCCTATACCCTGTGTGTGGTTGATTTGAAAATGTATATTTAAAAATTGATAATAATAATTTTTAAAAATATTTGATCCAAGTGGGATCTAGTTGGAGTAAAATGTGTCTTATTATTGGATGGGGGACCATAATCTTCATCCTTGTGTATGATGTTGTGTATGATGTGCTTGTGACAAATGGCCGGTCCTTATGGGATACTATGCCTTTGTCCTTCCCTTTTGGAAATTGGTTTTATACTAGAATAGTAATTTTACTCAACTCCATCCTTACTCCTTGTTGCCCCAAAATTAAGGCAACGAACAGGGATCCATCAACTAAACATAAGCATTGAATTGCTTAGAAGTTGCTATGGCTTAAACTTGGGTTTATGTAGAGCAAAATAATCCACTTTAATTATTGAATAATAGCTAATGTTTGATGTTTGAGTTTTAATAAGACACAATTCACTCCTGCATGCATTCCATCTGGCAGTCTGCATCAGTGGGATGTTGTGATTATTCAGAAACAGTCTCATGCCATTTAAATGTGCCCTGACTTTTTTTTAAAGGAAAAGAAAACTGAAAACAGTTGAAAGAATAAATGGTACTCAAATTTTTATTTTTTGTAGAAAGGATGCCCTGGGAAGGGAGGTCATTACTGGGGAGTCAGGCTGTGACTCAAACCTGTGGTCACATCGGTAAAACCCTCACATGATACTAAAATGATTTAAGGAATGTTTCAACTCTGCTCCTTTCCAATCTTGTTCCATTTGTTTCTCTTGTTTAGGGTTTTTTTTGTGTGTTTACTCGTGTCTAATTTTATGCATTGTCAATGTGGACAAAAAGAGTTTTAGAGTTTAGTTACAAACATGGATAATTAGTATGAAAGCTCCCCTCATTCACACGCAGGGTTTTGGAATTTAGTTGGAGACACAGATTCTTAGTGGGGAATGATATATGAATGAAACCTTGAGCATCTTTAGATATAGCTAGCCACTAACAACTAGTTTGTTAGACATCATTAATACTATAGCTATATTCACAGAAGAAAGGAAAATCTTGCTTAATCAAATGGCAAGATATGAGGTGAGTTGAAGGGGAGCGTGGACAGAAAATAGAATAATCAGCTGCCAAGGAATTGATCCAAGGCCGTGGAGGATTTTTTTTCGTTTTAAGAGGTATTTGGATCAGTTCTTTATTTTTCTGTAGAGAAACTAAATTATTTTTGCATGCTATAAAGTGGGAGGAGAATCCTGTGAATGGAAAGAAGCTCAAGACTGAGCCTTCTCCCACGATGAAATCTCCACATGCAAGGGTATTGACAGGGATTATGTGGAATATAATTCCAGTCAAAAGACTAATTTTTTAATTTTTGTTGTCCTTTTCTTTGATTTATAGTTGCATTTCTTTGATGGGTATGAAATGAATTATTTTATGTTTGTGGCATGGTGTGTTTCTAGGTGAGGCATGGGATGACATGGGATGGAATTCCCACTACTATTTCCTCTATTATTTTCACTTGCTTACCTTCCTCACCCATTACTTAGATGTACAAGAAACCAAAATTATTATTTTATAGTGTTGCAAGTATGGGCCTAACCAGTGTTGTCATTGATGTCAACATACTCTTGTTGCATTGATGTCAAGGGTTGGATGAGTTGTATGCTGAGGATATTGAGAAAATTAGTCCTACCAGGAACAAAGAAGAATAGTGAAGACAGTGAGGTAAAGATCCCAGCTAAGATGAAGGTCAGAGGATGTGCATCAAAGGGTTTGTAGATATGTGTCTTAAGATGATCCAGTAAAGTTTTGAGAGGTCCGCATGAAGATCTGAAGAAGTTATGGCCACTTGAGTAAAACCGGTTCTGGTAGTTGTTTAGAGGTGACAGAGTGACACAAATAGGTCCAGTGAGCTCTGGAAATGCAATATCTTGTTCTGCGGATTTGGTGGAGTGTTTAGGAAGTCAATATGAATTGACAACTAAATTGGTTCGTGGTTTGAAGGTCCGCAAGCATCTATTCCAATATGACAGTGATGACAGACTGTGTTCTTGAGGTTCCAGATGAAGGTGAGAATGATTTCAATAAGCAGAAGTAGTGTGGATGTTCTTGGTGATTCAGGAAAGCTTGTGGAGGTCTTTGGATTGTGTCCAGTTCATGTTGGTGGTCCACATTGAAGATTGAGCTCGTAATTAAATAATTACTTCCAGATGATGATGTTCTTCCTATGTTTGGCCGACCGGATGAGTTACACATCTTGTGGATGATCTTGAAGATGTTCTGTGATGCATGGCGTGTTCCTCAAAGAAGATTGAAGTTCCAGATCTGTGTGGCCGACAGTGTGATGATCCGCATGAAGTCTTTTGTAATTAGTCTAGTTGTATTTGTGTATTTGCTCTGTAAAGTATGCCGACTTGGATGATTATCCCAAAGTCAATGTCTTGTATAAATAAGAGTTGTGAAGTCATTTCAAAAATATCTTGGCGGAGATGAGAGTGTGGTAGAGAGGAGAAGTGCAAAAGGTAGAGCAGACGTATTAGGCTTAAATGGAACTGACTCAAGCATGGTGAAGATGCTATTCTTCAATTCAAGTACGTAATATTTATTATCCTGTAGACAATGTGTCTCTTGTAGGCAGTGGGCCTCTTGTGAGCAGTGTGTTCGGGCAGTGAGCCCTAATTGGCATGTGCCATTTTGTTCCTTTTATTCTTTTAACAGAGAATACAATCTTGGGTTAGTCACCCCATGGTTTTTCCCTTAACCGGGTTTTCCACGTTAAAATCTTGGTGTCATATGTGTTAATGTGTTTCTACTCTTGAATGATTGCATTATGTTTCCATGATTAATTTATGATTATGCTGTTGAATTACAAGAATGATTTAAGTGATTAATAAGAGGAAGTTTTGGGACAATTGATTCACCCCCCGCTCTTAGTTGTCTGTCTTGATTCTAACATATAGTTAGTTTCAACAAATTTGATAATGGTAGTTAGATTCCATTTGTCTTTCTTTTTCAATTTGTCATTTATGTTACAGGGTTATTTAGGGTTAGGTACTTTTTCCTAAATTATTTAGACCACGGTTACATTATTTGTTGTATACATTGATATAGATTTCATGTCTATTATTAACACAATTTTTTTGAATGCACAACACTTTCTTAGTTTTTTCATACAAAAGAAAAGCACCAACAAACCATGTTGGTTCCAAAACAACCTCCTACAAAGGTAGAACAGTCCAAACAAAGAGATGTCAGAAAAGACCAGCAACTTTTATTTTTTATTTTCTAATGGTAAAGATTGGTTAGTGGTAAGATGAAAAACTCCGCTGAATCTAGAGCTCTTAGAAACCCTGCACCTACAATTTGTTTTTGGCTAACATAATATAACTAGAATATTTGTAACTTTTTTTGCTAGCAGTGCAATAGTTTTTTAGGAAAAAAAAATTAAAAACTTAAAATTTAAGAATATTACTGACATTCCATACGTCTTTTTTTGTAGGGTTAGAGAATAATAACACCGTTCTATCAGGCTTCTCACAGGCGCTGGCACAAGAACCTCACAATTATGATGCTCATGGCTAGTTAATATTACTATTGGTATTGCCTTTATCTATTTTAGAAACCATAAAATGGAGCGACTAAAATATTGACACTCTCATAGAATGGAGTGACTGAAATATTGGCACTCTCTTTGCTTCTGTGATTTTTTCTACTTTCTATTGTGCATTCTGTTTGACATAACAAAAAGAACAATGCAAAATTCCTTACTGTAAGACTTCAATTTTATTAATGAAATGTAATTTCAGGCTCTCGCATTGTACATCTTGCCTGTGATTCAAGGGAGAGGAGTCAAGTAGTAATAATGAATGAATTAATACTTCATAGCTATTGCGTCATATCTGGGAAAAAGTACCATTTATTATAGAGGAGAAAAGGAATTAAATATTTATGTCATCATTTAAAAAAAAATGATTTTTCTCCTTACTGTTTCTAATATAAACCAATAGGAAGAAAGAAAAATAACATTTTTACAATCAATTAAAATAAAAATTAAATTTAAACTATAGAATTTTTGCAATTAATCGAAACTATTGCATCCAGCCGATGCAATAGTAATCCTGCTTACGGAAGGAACTAAAATTCCTTTAGAAAGATATCAACTTCCATTTAAGATGTGACTTCTCTTCAAATGTGACTTTCATATAAGGAAGTGATTTTTAATTGAAAGGATGCGACTTTCCAAAAATAAATTTTCTATGCATAAATGCATAAAAGTCTAGTGCGAAGATAGAGAGCAACTCACCAATTTCAAATGGCATCAAATCCTCTATAAATAGAGGTGGCTATTGGTCGAAGAGTAATGACTATTATAAGGACTTAAGTCTATTAAAATTTATAAGGAATTTTATCCTAGTAAAAATTTATAAGGACGTTTATAATGTCTTATCTTAGTAAGAATTTCCTTTGCATAAAGACTTTATATTCCAACCAAATTTGATGATGTAAATTTTTATTTATTGAAAGGAGAATCATAATCTATATGACTAATCAAAATGACAATATATCAATAGACATAATCAAAGATAATGGGTAAAATGTATGACAACTTCACCTTGCAACTTAACATCACACAAGGTGAACCTATTTGCTACTTCCAATTACAACCTTACACCTATCTATTTATCTTGAATGATATTATGAGTTAGTGGTTGTTAAATGAAAAAAAATCCTTGACAAGTTCTTTTAGCAAGAGAAAAAGCTATTTGAGGAAATTCCATGAGTACGTTAGAAAAAAAACTAGTACGAAAATTCTCTTTGATATCACCTATAAAAATGATTACCATTTCCTAACCTGATTTAATGAATTGATTTTAAAACAATTGATTTTAATGAATTGGTTTGTTTGTGGTTAGTTTTCTTCCACGTGACTCCCCTTGCTATCATTCACCTCTATGCTGATGCTTTATACCACATGGATAATGTCACTGTCATAGTCAACCTTGATTTTGACCACATTCCAGGTAGCCTTCACCATAATGCATTGGTAGCGGTGGTGGCTTAGGCCATAAAAATATGAAGCCCAAAATTAGGCAGACCCTCCACAGGGAAATCTTCCCACCTTGTCTTAGACTTTTTCAGCCACTTGACATGATATCAAAGAAAGAGATGACTTAGCACAATGCACTTATTGGTTGAGACCCCATAGCTATAGATGTTGACCCCACTAGTGGCAGTGACTAGGGGGATAAGCCCATCGATCCTCTACCTCCATCTCTTTATTGTGGGATAGTTTCTCCCATTTCCTAAGTATCATGTGGTTTTTGTGCTTTCTTTGTCCATTGTGCTTGCTATTTTTAAGGTTTTATGGTTTTTTAGCTATTAGAAAACATTTTTTGATTGAAGTTATTTTGTAACGACCTTTAACAATTTTTGACGCCCTTATTTTTCAAGTATTTTAAAAGTTGGCCTTTATTTCTCAATCTTGAGTCAATTTTATTTCAAGGTGTGATTCCTTCCACTTGCTTTTTAAAATATTAATGATCTACTTTATCTTGTATTATTAATAGATGAAAGCATATAAAATGAACCTTCCTATCTATTTGATTGTTTAGGGATGTTTGTTTAACCTAAGAAGATTTTATCTTTCAATGCATGAGTTTAATCTAACTAATGCAAAGTGAACAACTAATATGAAACATAAATAAGCAAATACTTTCACATTATGAATTGAGTTAAAATAACGATAAGCTGGGAAATGATTAACTATTGGTAAATGAGAAAAGAAAGGAGAAATAATGTCTTTAAGTGTACCTTAGGGTGATGGTGATTTAGGAAGATTGGAAGAGGAGAACTAGATACAACCCTATAAATTTGTAGTTCTATGTGACCAAGGATAAAATACTAGGACCTAAACACTAGTGTAGGCATAAATACACTTAGGCACTATTGTATAAACCGTGGCTAGTCCTAGGCATTGGAGACCTCCATAAATTTATTATGTAGGACTCACATGCTAGAGGAGGGAACTTTTGTACATTGAAATAATCTACAATGATAGAGAGGGTAGAAATAAACCAACACACTAGAGTCCCCTATGTCTTAGGGCTTTGCAACTTTAGAAGGACCTCTTCTCTATCCTTCTAGTTTTGAATGTCTCTTGAATCATTTGTACCTGTACGAACCTAAATCTTATTGCGTCTTGACATCACACTAACTAACTTTCTTACATTCCCACATCATCAAATTAATTAAATAAATCATATTTATTTAATTAAACTAACGTTCTAGTGTTTCTCCATTGATTAATTAAATAAATCATATTATTTAATTAATTAACTTGATCATTCTTTTAATGTTAATTAAATTATATATTTAACTAATTAACCCAACCCCCTCATGTAACATTTCAATCTTAATTAAATAAATCATATTTAATTAATTTATCCTCCAACATTCCTCCATGGACTAAATAAATCCATAGCTTTTATTTGATCAGTCAAAATCCCTCCTCATCATTGCAATTAGTTAAATAAACCAAGTTTAACTAATTAATCTTGCACATTCCTCACCACTTTATTTAAAATTAAATAAAATCCTTCTCCACTAAAATCTAAAAGTCAAACTAACTTCAAATCCCCACTATCCATTTCCTTTTCTTCATCTTTTAATCTGTGCCATTCACATAAGAATGGCCCTAATCTTGCACATTCCTCCACCACTTTGTTTAAAAATAAATCAAGTCAACTTGCACAAGGCTCAAAATAGTATAATTTTTTATCTCCACCCTCCACTCAAAACAAGGTAATCTCCAATCTTCATCTTCCTCAATTTGTGTCTTATTCACTTGCAGCTATCCCAAACCTCCACTTGTGAGCATCTCCCATCTCAATGCAAATGAGTCAATCTCAACCCTTCATCATTAGCTTCCCTTGGAAGACAATCAATCTCCACCATATAATTTAAGATTATATCCAAACCATTCACATTCCCATCCAAAAATCTATAAAGAGACCCTCTCTCAAACACTTATCAAGCATTAAGGTGGAAGAAAAGCAAGTTCATGCTGCAAGATTCTTGAGAAACGACATTTCCCTTCTCAACAACCAAAAATATTAAGTATATCCAAGGCATCAAGAGAGTGTTGATGAGAAGTATTTCATTGTTTTCATTATTGTTTTGTATTCTTTTACTCAATCGAAGGTGTTACTTAGATTTGAGATAGGTTATGTTGGTTCCCAAAATTACTGCAACCCAAAACCCAAAACCATTTCACAATCACCTAGGCCAAGGGTGTCATCAAATTGATTGAAAGAGGTTCAGGTCAACAAGTTTAAGACAATTTTGGTCAACTTACAGGAGTGGGTAGGCTCCTCTACACTTCGAGCTCATCTAGGCTCTAGAGGGATATTCCAAGGGGTATATCTTAACATGTATTGAGTACAAGCAAGATGAACAACTAAAAAATAATAAATAGCCAAACCCATCCCGTTATCTTGATCCCAAAACTATCACTGAACCAAGAACAATTGGCTACCATAAAATCCTGATATAGCTAATAATACATCTTGCACATGCACCCATATATGATAGCATTTACATTCCCATAAGATGAATCCATTTGATAACTTACACAGTGGCAAGATGCAAACATATGTGATCATGATTCCAAAAGATTCAAACAGTTCTACGTCACTTCAAATTTATCCCTAGTTCTTCCATTTAATCATAAGCACCATGTGAACTAAACTAAACCTACTCTTACTCCTACAACTAAGAGGATGAGGGTCTAATTAAATAGGAGTGATTGATCCATCCATAAATTAGACTAGTGCCTACTCCAATGGGTAACAAAGTCATGAACAACAAGGAGGAAGGAGATACACAACAACCATCAATAGAATCATGAAGTGTATTCACATACAAATCCAAAATATATGAATCTTAGAAAAGACATACTTAGTAATCCCGAGCAGAACTACAACAATCCAAATGCAACAAAGTGGAAACCAATACAAAGTTTTTATATTGCTTTAGAATGCTATCACACAATAATCTTAACTCTGTTACAACATACTAGCAAGTGTGGTACAAGAATATACATAACAGGGTTCATATATTCCCTTGAATCATCACAATGTGCCATGGAGACATACTTTTGCATGAGGATATTTGTTGAAGAACTTTCCTATGAACTATTGGGCATATACCTTCATTTGCAGACCTGACTAGCATGGTTTGATGCCCTAAATCCTCCCGAGGCTTTTTCCAGATCCAAGATGGCTCAAAGACCAACCCTTGAAATGAATTCCAATCTTCCATTTATACCTTTCACAACTTGGATCTGATGGAAGAATGGGCAGGAAAACCTCAACCACTCCACCTACTACAATAAAAACCACACCTTCCACTATCCATTTCACATTAATGGTGACCTGGAGAGTTAGTGGCATGTTTTCCTGCATTTATGGGCATTTCTGGGCCATCCTGCAAGCTAACCAGATGTGGATATACAACAAAATATTTGGTTCAACTTGATCATGACCATCCTATTGGTCTTGTGTCTGGTCTTGTTCCAGATTTAATTCTTTATTCTGATCCACATCTGCTTCTTGATGTTGGCCACCTGGATGTGTCACCTCGCCTTGATCCTTGATCCTGATGTGGATCCTCTTCATGTTGATCAACCTGATGTTGATATTCTATACATATACGTTACGCTCCAAGCACTTTTTCATGTTTAATTGGATGCTGGGAAGCATCAGGTTGAATGTTCTCTTATAGAGGCTCTTTCTCCTATTGACCATTTGGAAGATGTTTGGTTGGAATGCTTGCTTGAAAGATGTGCGGTTGGAAACAAGCAGTGTAACTAGATGTGCAACATGATATCTAGATGAGATATCTGGATGGATGATAAAGCATCATAACTAGATCCAGATACAACAAACCAACATTATGTTTGGTTAGGAAAATCTCGGATGAAATGTCTAGCTTCTTCCTTTGTAATGGCATCTTAATCGACCCCTTCCTATTGGTGAATTCGCCTATTAGTGAACTTGGAGATCAGTGAATGGTAGGTTTGAGAACCATCCACTTTGCTGATGAACACTTAGCTTTTCTTTCCCTTTCCTAGATGATCACTTTACTCTTTGACGAAATCTCTTGTTAGTGAACTTAGTTCACAAACCTCCAAGTTTGTCAACAATCACCTTGCTTCTCTTCTTCCAGCCTTATCTTCTTTCTTTGTTGGTGATTTGGGCCATCGGTGAAACTTCTGGTTCGTGAACAATCCACCTCTCTGATGAAGACTTCATTTCTCTTTTCCCTTCATCAGCTGATTAGCAAAACCATGAACCAAGGAACCATGGTTGGCGAGTTTGACAATTTACGAATCGGCTGAACCGCCGAGGAACACTTTCAAATCATGAATGAAAGAAGCTTGACACATCAGCAAGTTCACAAACCTTCGAACCTGCCGATAAGGAAACACTTAGGAATTTTCAAGGATTTAACACACAGGGCTTGGAGGATTTTCACTTAGAAAATTTTAGGTTTCTTGAGAATTTTCTTCCATTTAGGGTATCTCAGATCAGATATATTTGATGGAAGAAGAGTAGGCTATGAATAAGGCAACCAGACCTTGATATGAAACTCAAAAGGATATCTTCTTAGGAAATCTCCAGTTGGAAATATAAAGAATTGCAATCGGATATGGATATGAAATACAATCAGATCCAGAGAAGATAAGAAAATAGGATCCAAATAAGACAAGGCAACAAGATCCAGATACACTAACCTAAACCTAATCTTGCACAATGGATATTCGGCTCATCCCGTGTTCCACATCCAGATAGAGTTCAACATCTGATAGTATTCAGATGAGTCATGATGTCATATGCCAACCTAACATATTCCACATCAACTTATGATAAGTGCATTCAGGTGTCTGGACATGAGATACAACTAGATGTCTAGTTGAAATACAAAGAAGTGCAACCAGATGTCCGTGTAATAACTTGCACCTGTTGTTCTTTTGATTTATCTTTATTTAATGTTATATTTTTACTTTTTCTGTGATCTTTCAGAACTAGATAGAAGATGCAAAAGGGGGTTTTCATTTTCTTGAGATGTGTATGCTAGAATACATAGGAAGATAACATGCAACTGAAACTCAGAAAATGTATGATAGATATGAACTAAATAATCAAGACCCAGTTCATAGAATGGCATAAAATGAATTATCATCACATACCCATTTCAAAATAAGCATCTTCAAATTTCTGCTGTTGACGAACCAGTAACATGAACATGGAGTTTGCATTAAATACATCAGCAAATGTGAGAGAAATAATCTACAATTAGTAGCATAGGCCCATAGGCCAAAATCGACCCAAAAGTAAAGAAGAACAACTCCCAGAAGGGCTGCCAAAGAGGTATGCTAGCAAGGAAAGTATGGCCAACCTAGGAAGTACGACCAGCAAGAAAGGAGGTAAAACAAGCCCAAACCCTCCTCAAATCTATAGATAAATCAGGCCTCCCAAAGATCTCTCAGGTGCAGCAAAAACTGTGAAGATGTAACATGAATTTTTACCAAAACTCTGTCAAAGTGTAGCAAACTGAAGCACAATTATAGCCACTATGTATGGCTGCCCAAAAATCCCCTTGGGTGATCTTTCACACCTGCAGAAGATTGATACCAATGGTGGTTTCCGTCACCAAAAGCCCTGGCTGGAAGAAATCCCCCAAACCCTCATTTGCAGAGCAAAGTCTCATAAAATGTGATATCAAGAATGAATAAAATGAACTTCAAATGCCCTTTTTATAATTCTCAATTTGCATTTGACTTTCATTTCATTTAATTTACTTTCATTTCCCACCTTTCATTCTTTTAATTTTGGTACACAACTTTATAATATAAGTATATTTTAAAAGTCACTTATATCTCCCCTTTTAAAATGACACTTTAACTTATATTATAAAGTATACTTTAAAATCACTTATATCCCCTTTATAATAAAGTCCCATATTAAATAAATATTAATAATTTACGAACTTTAAAATGGAGGCCCAAATGATCTTGGAATCCAGCGATCTATAGACCTATGGAAAGGTCTCGCCAAGACGCTTCATCTCCAACACTGAAAATCCTGAAGCGGACAGAAACCCTAATTTGCCAAAAATAGTAAGGATGGCCCAAAAGTCTGAAATCACCTAGAAAGACATCACCGCAAACCATCTGATATCATTGAGCTCAATGCAACATCTGAGATAGCCAATGGTTGTCTACCAAGTCACCAAAATAGCACCAGACTGACACTTACTATAAATAGCAGTGTTCTCTGAGGACCAAAGAGAACAAACCCAAAAAAACCTAGAAATATTGTCGCCATGCAAGTACTTACTATAAATAGTAAGTATGAATAGGTTGTCTAAAATCTCTCTGAAAAGTGTCATACAACTCCACTGGATCACTTGAACACATTGGTGACATCAGAATACTCCTTTGATCAGACTGTCACCAACCTAGAAAGTCAGCTCCAACTGTGCTGCAAGAGGACTAGGAAATGGGGACATTATAGTCTGCTCTTCCCCAAGATTGCTTGTCCTCAAGAAATACCAATACAACCTCTGATCAACACACTGATCCAAACTAGAATCAAGAATGATCCCAGGGTCCCAAATCAATCTATGGACATATCCATCATGCTGTCGCTGCGCTACTTTGATAAAAACCATTAATCCATAGCACCAAGTCTACACTCTCTCCTCCAGTAACACCATAGTGTAATCATCATCATCATCCAAACTTGATGCAAGAGCATCCAAGGCAAATTGGCAATCAACATCACCAAAAATATTTTAATTTCTATTTGTTTGTTTTCAATAAGGTTTATGGGCTTGGGAAATAATATTAATATTTGCAACAAATATATTTTCTTGGGATATATTAATAAATGCAAATTTTGATGTAAAATATCCCAGTAATTTGTAAAATCCTCCATTAGTAGGGAGAATCTTTCCTAGGCATCCACTTGGATATATGCATTAATTTGTATTTTGGTGGGGCTGATTTGGTGGGTGAGATGCCGTCATAAAGTGCGTCACCAACTCCTAATTTTAGCAAGCACTTATTTTATAACCAACATCATGTAAGGAATCTTGTAAGTAGTCTTTATGGCCCAGGTTGGTGGATCTAACTCCCAGAATTTTATTTTATTAATTTCAAAATTTTTAACTCCAAAATGGGGGGTCGTCATTATGAGATCCAGTCTTAGTAAAATGAGCATAACTTTCTCATATCTTATCAAAATTAAGAAATTTAAAATGTTCTAGAAAGCTAAGAAGGAGATACATGAAACCCATAAACTGTAATAGAACATTTCAAAAAATGAGGGTGCGGTGAAATGAATAAGTGACGCGTTTTTATTGGAGCTGGGAGAAGAAAATTGAGGAGAGACCCAGATGTTGGGGAAGGAGTCTAGAGGTGGAGAAAATTATTTGTTGAAGGTGTTGGATGTGTAATTCTCAGAAGCTCACAAGCTTCCTTATTTTGTAACACATTTTTAGATTTGAATAAAAGATTGTGTGCAAATTTCTCTTCATATCTTTGTTGTAATATTTTATTTTCAGCCTTCTTGCATAGGCTTGTTGAAGTGTTGTGTTGCAGATTTGAATGGATTAGTATCTCATTGTTGCATCAATTGGTAAATTAGTAGCCCCCTCTACATCAAAACTAAAAAATCTGCGAGGGCTAAAATCTATATCATGAAAAGTCTCTTGCTAAGGTGCCATAGTGAGGTCCATATTTGAAATCCCACTGCCTAACTTGATCCTGGTCAACAAAAAAAATATTCTACTCATCCCCAAAGAATAACCCTCAGCATAATCCCTCACAGCATCCCGGAAGTGATGCCAATCAGTCCATGATTGGAAGCCAATAACAATAGTGCCATCCCTGGAATCATACATCCTATCAATGCCATCTCGATCATAGACTGTTAACCCCTCAACACCTAATCTCCAAGTGTCAACATGCCCATATCAAGCATACCAACTCATCCAATCAACTGCAACCATCACAGTAACATCTGTAGATATATACATCAACATCTCGAATTGATTGTGGTAACCATCACTCATACTGGTGGAAGCTAAAAATAATGGCTCTAACTCTTTAAATTCTCCCACAACCTGCTGCTAAGAAGCCTGTAAGTACTCAAAGTCCATCTACCTATAAATTGAGGTTGCCATAATCAACGCTAAAAGACTAGGGCAACAGTTGTCATAAAAAATTACCCCAGAAAGCATAGGAAATGTGAATGTAGGAATGACCAAAAGGAACTCCTCCAATAACCACATTACCTCTACTAATCAACACCATCTGAGAATTATTCCACTGCTGTGCTGGAGGTATAGGCCAATCCATTTGCATACCATCTTTCAATGTCCCATGTATGCTAATCAAAAAGTGTACAATGGTACCAACTCTGAAGTTTTGCCCACCACTCCAATTTTGAATCAACATCACACCCCAGGTAACTGTACTTGGATCCCAAATCACCCTGTCATCACATCCGACAAACATGAAGAGTTAGAAGCATCCCAAAGTGATAATGACACAAAACCAATCTCCAACTCTTGTAGATCTCCCATGGATGTGAAGAATACCCAACAGAGGTGTAAGAAAGTGTATAACAACTTCTTCCAAGTTGCTAATATAGAGCAAAACAACAAACTCATGATTGAAAATTAGACCTATGTGGATGCACCTAACACAACCAAGGCCATAGGATGATAGAGTATCAACCCTATGCCACTCTCCAAAGGTGAAGAGATGATGCAAATCTCCTCCAAATTCCCGAATAGACGTTGTCCTCCCAAAGTTATGTAAGAAACCCATGTTCCAAAAAGTAGAACAACTATCTCCTATCAATGTAGGGAGTAGATTCTCAAGAACTAAGGCTGGAACACCAATGCAAACATGTTCACCTCTATGTCCAACACCATAGTCCAGCCACAAAGCAAACATTAGTGTCTCAAAACCAAAAATCATAGTAATGTCTTCATACCTCAGCTCAAAATCCAGCTACGATGTAAAAGTATGCCCATTAAATGCAAGTGCTTCCATGCTATGCACCACAAAACTTTGAACTAGAGGAACTACATACCCTACCAAAGAGTCATCAACAAAATGAGACTCATCACAAGCAAACTCCTTAAGTACTCCACAAATGGTCAAAGGCCAAACCAAATCTGCACCACCCATATCTCCATCTACATATGTAGTCATAACACTAGTTGCTGATCCACAAAGTGTATGCTCCATAATGTCATCCAAGTGTATGCTATAACTATTCAAATGGCTCTCCAAAAGAAGTGACACCAACTGCCGATGTGAACAAACAAAGAATTCTAAATCATACTTCAAACTTAATTGCTCCACATCCAAATCATAAGTGCCAATCTTGGAAGATTCTTCTACTTCATTCTCTTCATGTGAAGTGGCTGTTATAAATGAAAGACTAGGACTACTGTCATGAATCAGAAAATCTAACCTGCTGTCACATCTTATCATGCCATCCTCCAGCTCTTCAATCACGTTCTCTTTCTTGGCTCCCTGTTCTCCTACAAGTGCAGATCCACAAGGTGGTTCTAACTGAAAATCACTTGCCTCCAATTTGAATCAGATCTCTAACCCTTTGGCTGCCATGTCCTGATATTGTGAAGGTAGTGGACTATTGTAACACAAAAAATCAGTCCTTACCTTCATGTCTCCACTCTTTGTCAACCTCCAACCAAATTTATTCTCATGCTCTTCCAATTCTTGAAGAGCCCTTTGAGTGCTCCTCAAAGAATCCGCTGTATCCTTAAGCTCAAGGGTGAGCTTGTCTACCTCTTCTTCTTCTCTTTTCAAAGCATCTAAGTATATCTCACCAAGTGTGAGGAGATGATCTCTATCAGCAAGTAAGTATAGGTAGTTTGACCTCAGTCCCACCAAAGCCTTCTTGAGTTCGTGTAAGACATCAAGAGATATACCACTTTCAGAACCTTCACATTCCCTTAGTGCCTTCCAACACAAATCTGCCATCAACTTATGAATATCATCAAAGTGTCTAATGGCTGCAATAACCTGGTCTTCATTTACCTTTAGTTGTCCTGTTAAATGATAGGTCTCCTAAGACCTATCAACCTCATCCAAAATTTTTGATTTGAAATCAGCATCATGCAATACAAAATCAGATTTGTTATCAGCATTCATAACCATACCGCCAATGCCACCAATGTCTTCAATGCCATCCTTCATGCATAACTGTGGAGATGAGGTTAGATTAGCACTATAGTCAAAAGGAAATTCATCCCAAACTGGATCCTCGTCATACTTAGGTGCCATCACACCCAGATCCCAAGTGCTAAAAGGTTGATTGCTTTGTTCAGAAAAAATGGCTCACTGTACTCCTCACGATTGGTTGCCTCTGTGAATAAATCACTCTCCAACTCCCTAGTACTGGCATCATGACTGTCACTCCCTTGTATAGGCTTAGTTTGGTTTTCAAACCAAACACCAACTGTGTCAACACCTCTGAAATTGAATGTTGAATCGTCATCATCAACTAATTTGAAGATGTCAACATAATTGCTTACAATATGCCCCTCATTAGGTCCTGACCCATGAGGTGTATCACACTGAAATCCAATCTCATCACCTACTGCAACATTTGTCCCATGATTGAAAATTGCACTCTCAAATGATGATTTCTCCTCGGATGTAGCCGTGATAGATGATTGATTTTTATCTTCCCCACGATCACCTATAGGTTGCGAGTCACAAACTAGAACTTCTTCCTGCTCTAACCCTTCTTCAAGGGTAACTTCTGAATTTCTATCTTGACCATTCAAGTTTTTATGCTCTACTAGTGTGTAAACTGGAAAGGCTACCAAACAATCTTCTGATTTTTGAACATTCTTGTCTTCAACAAAAGAATCAATGCTCTCATTAACCTTTACAACATCTTGTCTCGAACTTGATTCCCTTCGTTTGGATTTTTCCACCATCCTTGTATATGACTTTCTAACGTCTAGGTCTTTCATCAGATTAATCAATTCTTGCATCAACTCACGTATAGACTTGTCTGTAGACATCTTTTCAACTTTGCTTTTAACAACTATTAAAGAGTCACAGAAATAAACATGCAGGTGCTGGTCACCAACATGCAAGGAAGATATGAACCATTGAAATTGGTAAACACTACTGAAACCCAGACATGCAACTAAAGAACTGTAGCAAATGTTAGAACTCCAATAGGCTGGTAGGAAAACTAGCTCTGATACCACTGTAATAACCTGCACTTGTTGTTCTTTTGATTTATCTTTATTTAATGTTATATTTTTACTTTTTCTGTGATCTTTCAGAACTAGATAGAAGATGTAGAAGGGGGTTTTCGTTTTCTTGAGATGTGTATAGCAGAATACATAGGAAAATAACATGCAACTGAAACCCAGAAAATGTATGATAGCTATGAACTAAATAATCAAGACCCAGTTCATAGAATGGCATAAAATGAATTATCATCACATACCCATTTCAAAATAAGCATCTTCATATTTCTGCTGTTGACAGACCAGCAACATGAACATGGAGTTTGCATTAAATACATCAGCAAATGCGAGAGAAATAATCTACAATTAGTAGCATAGGCCCATAGGCCAAAATCGACCCAAAAGCAAAGAAGAACAACTCCCAACAAACTCCCAGAAGGGCTGCCAAAGAGGTACGACCAGCAAGGAAAGTACGACCAACCTAGGAAGTATAACCAGTAAGAAAGGAGGTAAAACAAGCCCAAACCTCCTCAAATCTGCAGATAAATTAGGCCTCCCAAAGATCTCTCAGCTGCAGCAAAAACTATGAAGATGTAACATGAATCCTCTCCAAAACTTCGTCAAAGTGTAGCAAACTGAAGCACAATTACAACCACTATGTATGGCTGCCCAAAAAATCCCCTTGGGTGATCTTTCACACTTGTAGAAGATTGATACCAATGGTGGTTTCCATCACCAAAAGCCTTGGCTGGAAGAAATCCCCCAAACCCTTTTTTGCAGAGCAAAGTCTCATAAAATGTGATATCAAGAATGAATAAAATAAACTTCAAATGCCCTTTTTATAATTCTCAATTTGCATTTGACTTTCATTTCATTTAATTTACTTTCATTTCCCACCTTTCATTCTTTTAATTTTGGTACACAACTTTATAATATAAGTATACTTTAAAAGTCACTTATATCTCCCCTTTTAAAATGACACTTTAACTTATATTATAAAGTATACTTTAAAATCACTTATATCCCCTTTATAATAAAGTCCCATATTAAATAAATATTAATAATTTACAGACTTTAAAACGGAGGCCAAATGATCTCGGAATCTAGTGATCTATAGACCGTTGGAAAGGTATCGCCAAGATGCTCCATCTCCAACACTGAAAATCTTGAAATAGACAAAAACCCTAATTTGCCAAAAATAGTAAGGATGGCCCAAAAGTCTGAAATCACCTGGAAAGACATCACCGTAAACCATTTGATATCACTGAGCTCAATGCAACATCTGAGATAGCCAATGGTTGTCTACCAAGTCACCAAAATAACATCATACTGACACTTACTATAAATAGTAGTGTTCTCTGAGGACCAAAGAGAACAAACCCAAAAAACCCAAAAAGATTGTCGCCATGTAAGCACTTACTATAAATAGTAAGTACAGACAAGTTGTCCAAAATCTCTCCGAAAAGTGTCATACAGCTCCACTGGATCACTTGAACACATTGGTGACATCAGAATACTCCTCTGATTAGACTGTCACCAACCCAGAAAGTCAGCTCCAACTGCGCTGCAAGAGGACCAGGAAATGGGGACATTACAGTCCAGATATCCAGATGGAGTGATGAGCATAACTTAAAGCCAAAATTCATCAGAACTTCACCAAAGTTGAACTGTAGGTACCCATTTGGATCCTTAACAAGATGCACTCCTTTCTTGGGCATGATTCCAACTGGATCTATCATTTTTTTGGTAAATTAACAGCTGCTTATGGGGCAGCTCCTGTTATATTGATCAAAATGAATTTACATTGTTTGAGATACACCAAAAAATCCCAACCAGATTGATGTTGGTCACAAACGAGACCCCAGCCACCAGGCAACCAAAGGGGGCATACTAAACTACTAAACTCCTATTCATCCTAACAATAGTATAGACCTATCCACATTTAGATTGCATCAACAAGGATAGAAAGAGCAGTTGTGCAAATGGCTCCTGCTTTGGACTCACCCATCAATAGAGAGACTACCAAGAACGTGGAAGTTATATTCGTGTTCACCTTGAAGCGGTGATAGGTGAAGAAGAAATCCCCTCCCAACATTTTCTTCATTGCGTGGATGAACAATCCATGAAAAGAGATGGGCACTGCTTTAAGTCAAATCTCCTTAACTTCACTGACTATGAGGAGCCCATGTGGTGACATCTAGCACCACGCAAGATATCGGTGTCCAAAGAGGCCTGCTTAGCCAAGTCATCCGCCCTCCCATTGCCTTCTTTGAAAATGTGAGTTAGCTTGAAATCCTCAAATGTCTGGATCCATTCATGAATCAGTTTTAGCTAGCGACCGAGCTTTCAATTGGGAATGGCATTTTGTCATATTGCATTAACTGTTAACAATGAATCTCCTTCAAGATGAAGCCACCACACGTTCAAGTCCTTAGCCATTGTAATCCCACTAGTGTAGCCCTGAATTCTGCAATGTTGTTTGTGGTCATCCCTAAAAATTTTGCCCTTTCTGCAAGAGTGATTCCATTATGATCTTGCACGATGCATCCGACACCACTAGCTCCTGGGTTGCCCTTAGAGGCCCCGTCAAAGTTGACCTTTACCCAGCCAATCTCAGGGGCATGCCACTCCAACTTTGCCCATGGCTCCTTATGAATATCATCCTTACTGCCTCCAATTATAGGGGAAACTCTGAGTCCGCTGAAGAGCTTAGTCATGTCATCATCCCACTCAGTGAAGACATTTCCTTTCAAGGGCCTCTTTTGAGCTATCGCATTTGCTAACTCCACTGTCTGATTCTCTATCTTCTTGATTAGATTTTCATGGGGCATGGCCTTGTCCTGAAAAATCTGGCAGTTTCGTTCTTTCCACAATTCCCATATGACCGTGGATGGGAGAATTTGCCAAAGGCAATCAAATGTTCCCTTTCTGACTTTCCTTGGCAACATGCGAAACCATGCTTCCAAGTCTTGTGGTAATGGACATCGAAGATTTATCTTAGCCATGAAGTGCTTCCAACAAGGATCTATCATATTTTTGAACATCTACCCCTTAAGAAAATTTTGAGGAATTTGACAAAATTTTGCAAATACTAGGCATGGAAAATCTGGGCACCAATAGGTTCTTTACTTTAATTGTATTGTTCGTTGTTTGTCTCACATTTTAGAATACACAGTACCCATCATAAAATTCTTGGTATGTAAGATTTAATCTTGGGGAACAAAGGAAATAATGTGGCTATTTGGGACACTAGTCAATCAATCCCCTATTTGGTTTATTCCAACCTTAAAAAATTGACCATAGATAGAAGTTTTGTGTGTGTGTTATCGGTGCTCAAAACCACATCTCAAAACTCTAAAAGATGAACTTTGATTACTACCTTGGGGAAAAAAATTTGGTATAGGATTATGTTAGATTCATGGTCAAACTACAAGTCACTTTGAGCAACTAACAAAAGTGGGATAACTCTTCTACTCTTCTAGCTCTATTGAGGCCAAGGAGGGTGTTCCTATAAATCTTTGTAGGATATTCAAATATAAAATAGCCACACAACTTAGCCAAACCCTATACATAAGGACACTTGTAAAATCTTGTTAGTCCATGTCCTTCATACTTGGCTTACCAATCTTTTAGACCATATATCTCTTAATAAAGTAGATTAAAAAAAAGTTATGATGCAACTCAAATGTTAAAACTAGTTGATAACCCCTATGTAAAACATTTATAATTTCTTCCTTCATTTATAATGGTGCAGTCATAGTTAGGAGGGTCCACAAAGTGAACTATCCAGGCCGTGCAGCTAGAGTAAACACAACGGAAACAACTCAAAGATCTAAAGCAAATATAGATTCAGTCATTCAGTATATCATAGAATTTAAATACAAATTAGCCGGCAACATGCGGGCTTACACTTAGGGCTCACAGGCCTGATTTCATAGTTACAGAATATGCACAAGATATAGCTTTGAAGCTCCTTCGCCAAGAATTCAAACTATCAAACTTAGAACTATCAATCACTACTTTCCTAGGCATCTATCACATTAATATATATCATCTCCAGAACATAAGATTCCTCTGCGTCAGCTAAGGAAGATCACAAACTCCAATGAAGAGCTGTAACATGTGTACACAGATAGGTCAGACCTAAAAGAGTAGAACTCCTCTGTAAATGAATGGAATGGTGTGCAGATCTTCGGTAAGGTCGGCCATGAACCAAACAACATTGAATGATGTGTCATTTATCTTTGCAAGTCGTGAAATGCTCTACAAGTCTTCTCCTTTAACTGATTATCTGAGATTGTTAGGATGCTCTGTTCTGAGAAAATAGTTGATTTTTTGACAGTGATATCTTACCGGTACCTGATCCAAGTGATCTAAAATTTAGTTATGATGTGCATGAATGTGTCTAGATGCTAAGTCCAGCTCTGCAAGATTTGAAACGCAACTATAGTAGAATGTGGACCGATCTACAAAAACTGCTATTGATTGAACTAATTGAACTAAACTGGAAAATGAAAAGAAACAAACTGAATGCAAAATGTTTTGGTTGATGCAAGATTTCTCTTGAACCAGAGATGCTCTTGCATCAGACATCTGAGGTTATTGAAAAAGTGAGTCCCTCACTTTGTTGGGGCTGGAGGAAAACCAAGACGGTCCACCTTAGCCTGAGAAATCCAAGATGAGTCTTCTTCTAGTCTGCCTTTCCACTTCACAAGATATTCTTTGTACTATCTTTCTCTAGTGCTGCATGCAACTCTGCTATCCAAAATGTCCTTAATCTACTCCGGTGCTTATTGTGGTAACTGCTGCTTCAAGTCTTCTTCAATTCTGTCACTAAACTCTGCTTCATGATACTGATATAGGTCTGCAATGTTCAAAATAGGTGATATACCCAATGCCTCCAGTAACTCTACTTCATATGCATTTCCTAAATCAAACTTTCTGAGTATCCTACATGGTCGAAACTTCTTCATCAACTTGTTATATGTCCCAACTGGAAATCTTTCTTTTCTCAAATACACCATCACTTCATCTCCAACTAAAAATTCTTTATGTCTCCTCTTCTCATCTGCTTGCTCCTTATACTTACTATTCATCTCCTCCAAATGCTTCTTAATATGATTATGCACTATCTCCATGTGTCCTGCAAATTCTTCTGCTTCTACACTCCTCTTCTCTTCCATACTAATGTCTCTTAATTTTGCTACTACTCTAGGAGTAGTTCCTATCACAATCTCAAATGGTGTTCTTTTGGTACTCCTATTTGCTGAATTGTTGTATGCAAACTCTGCTTGTGAAAGAATCAAATCTCAATTTCCTACCTTCTCTCTAACCAAACATCTCAACAGGTTTCCCAAACTCCTATTTACTACCTCTGTTTGTCCATCAGTCTATGGATGAAATGCCGAACTAAACTTCAAATCTTTATTCATCTTCTTCTAAATTATCTTCTAAAAGTATCCAAGAAATCTTGTATCTCTGTCTGAAATTATGCTCTTAGGCAATCCATGCAATCTCACAATCTCCTTGAAAAATAGGTCAGCCACATGCACTGCATCAATTGTCTTCTTACAAGGTATGAAATGTGCCATCTTTGAAAATCTATCTACTACTACAAATATTGAATCATGTCCTCTCTGTGTCTTCGGTAATCCCATTATGAAATCCATACTTATGTCTTCCCAAGGTCTCTCCAGTACTGTCAAAGATGTGTACAAACCAATATTCTGATTACTTCCTTTTGCAACTTGATAAATTCTACAACTCTACACAAATTTCCTAACATCCTTATGTATCTGAGGTAAAAAGTAATTTTCACTTACCAAAGCCATTGTCTTATCAATTCCAAAATGTCTTGCCAATCCACCACTATGTTTCTCTTTGATCAAACTGTCTCTCATTGAACTCCTAGGTATGCATAACTGATTTCCTCTGAACAACATATCTTCCTGAATGAAATAGTCCAACCACTTACTCCTATCTGTCACAACAGGTTCCTTACACACTTTCCAAGGTTCTGCAAAATCAAGATCTTCCTCATACATGTTCTTTAATTCTTCAAATCCTAACACTTCAACTCTCATCTCTGTCAACAAGTTCCTTCTCCTACTCAGGGCATCTGCAACTTTGTTTGATTTTCCACTCCTATGCTTTAACACAAAGGTGTAACTCTGCATGAACTCTACCCATCTCATATACCTCTAATCCAACTTTCCTTGACTGTTCAGATATTGCAAAGCTTGATGATCTATATATAACACAAACTCCTTAGGCAACAAATAATGTCTCCACTTCTTCAAGGCTTGAATTATGGCATAGAACTCTTGATCATAAACTAAATATCTTCTCCTTGTATCATTCAACTTCTCACTGAAATATGCTACAGATCTACCTTCTTGACTTAGCAATGCTCCTATTGCATTTCCACTTGCATCACAATCTACTTGAAATACCTTATTGAAATCCGGTAATGCCAAAACAGGTTGCTCCTTCAACAATTCAAAACTTCTATCTGCTCCTGATGTCCACTTAAAGTCTTTCTGTAACTTCTCATTGTCTCTGTCATAGGGTTACATACTGAACTAAAATTTTTGATGAACTTCCGGTAGAAACTAGCCAATCCATGAAATGATCCGACTTCTCCAATGCTCTCTGGTGTAGGCCATCAACAATTACTCACTTTCTCAGGGTCCATCTTCAATCCTTCCACAGAAATCACAAATCCCAAGTATACCAACTCTTCTTTCATGAAACTACACTTCTTGAGGTTTATCAACAATTTCTCTTCTCTCAGTCTCTATAATACTTGTCTCAAGTGCCACAAATGTTCTTCTTTTGTCTTACTAAAAATTAGAATGTCATCCAAATATACAATAACAAACTTACCCAAGAATTTCTTCAAGACTTCATTCATCAACCTCATGAAAGTACTCGATGCATTTGTCAATCCAAAAGGCATCACTAACCACTCATACAATCCTTCATTTATCTTAAAAGCACTCTTCCATTCATCTCCTTCTCTGATTCTCATTTGACGGTATCCACTCTTCAAGTCTATCTTTGTGAAATATTTTGCTCCACTCAAACAATCCATGATATCATCCATCCTAGGTAAAGGAAATCTATACTTAACTGTGATCTTGTTGATTGCTCTAGAGTCTGTACATATTCTCCATTCTCCATCCTTCTTCAGTGCTAACCCTACAGGTATTACACAAGGGCTCAAGCTTTCTCTAATCAAACCTTTCCTCAACAACTCATGTATCTATCTATTCAGTTCTTCATTCTCTGCCAGTGTCATTTTGTGTGCTGCTTTATTAGGCAAACTAGCTCCAGGTATAAGATCCATGTGATGACTGATACTCTTGATTGGTGGCAATCCTTCAGGTACATTGTCTGATATGATGTCTTCATACTCTGTTAGCAACATAGTTATCTCCTCCGGTTGTGATTCTTCAGTGTCCTTAGATGTTTCAGGCTTCTTAGGGATCAAAGCATAACACTTATTCTCATGTCTCAAACCATCCAAAAATTTCCTTCCATCTACCAAATAGATTCTAGCATTCCCACATACTTCACTCTTAGGATCATCCTCCAAAGGAATCAAAGTAATTCTCTTTCCATTTGATGTTATAGTGTAGGTATTCTTTCTCCCATCATGTATAGCTTTCCTATCATACTACCATGGTCTACCCAAAAAAATATGACATACATCCATAGGCATAATATCACACAGTACTTCATCATGATAAGTTCCAATATGAAATTTCACCAAACATTGTTCACTCACCAGTACCTTATGATCATCTTGAATCCATTCTATCTGATATGGCTTGGGGTGTTTCAATCTTTCCAACTTTAGCTTAGTCACCATCTCCTCTGAAACTAAATTATCAAAACTACCACTATCAATTATAACTATACAACATTTACCTCTTGATTTACATCTAGTTTTGAACAAACTATTCCTCTGCAATGGTTCGTCATTTGTCTTTTCTTGAAATAGTTCTCTCCTCATGACAAGTGATTCGCCTTTCTCTGGTTTACCAACTAAACTAGGTGATCCAACAGGTTCTTCTTCTACATAGGCTACTCTTCCACTGTTCTCTGTTCTCTTTCTTGTACTCCCTTGATTACATTCAAATGCTCTATGTCCTTCACCTCCACATTTAAAACAGGTTCCTTTTAATGTTCTCCTATTAGGTCCTCTTCCTTCTCTTCTATATCCTTCACTTCAGTATGAGCTAGGGTTTCCTCTATGGTAGAAAGTTCTGTCATCTCTCTGGTATGCATTGTTATCTCTGTCCTCCTTGAAGGTGTTCTCTTGTCTGTTCTGATCTGCATATGATCTATCTCCTCTGGAAAATGTTCTACCTCTCTAAAATTTACCTCCTCTACCTCTCTAAAATTTACCTCCTCTACCTCTCTATCTCTGATCATGTCTCTTGTTCAACTTTTCTTCAACTTTCAAGGCAAATTAATATGCTTCTTCCAATGTTGTCATTCTCACCACACTCGGTTCTTCTTGAATGTTCAATCTCAGTCCATTGATGTATATAGCCACTTTCTCCTTGCTTTCTTCACTATGTCCTATCCTTATGATCATATTATGAAATTCTTTAGTGTACTCCTTCACAAATTTCTCCTTTTGTCTCAGGTTATGCAATCTTTTCAACAGTTCCAACT
This sequence comes from Cunninghamia lanceolata, assembly GCA_027924645.1. Taxonomy (NCBI): domain Eukaryota; kingdom Viridiplantae; phylum Streptophyta; class Pinopsida; order Cupressales; family Cupressaceae; genus Cunninghamia; species Cunninghamia lanceolata. The sequence goes on along the minus strand of BSBN01001051.1, from coordinate 220,410 downwards.
CATAGTTAGTAGGTATAAACTGATTCTTTAGCTGTCACCATTCTATCCCACTTTGTAATCTTTTCTGTTCCTCTTCTATTTCTATCCAACTGAACTTATTTCTACCATATAGCAGCATGTCCTTTTAACTTTGTCTTTGCAAATTTCACCTTCTCCAAATCTTCAATTTCTTCATACTCAAAGTATTCTTCTAGGTCATTTATCTAGTCAATCAACTCCTCAAGATTCAAATTACCAGTATAGTTTGGAACATCAACTCTAGGTCTTTTCCCAATCTTTGAAATAGCTCGCAATATCTTGACTTGATTTGATTCTTCTTCTTCATCTCCTAGGGTTACTTCATTTTGATCAGCGAATTGAAATTCTTCATCCTCATCACTTTGAACATTAGGTCGAGGTGTAAGTACTCTTCTCTGATCTTCTTCAACAACATCCAAGCAAACTCAAATTTTTTTCATTATTTCCATCATCTCATCCATTCTTCTAGCCATTGTACCGACAACATGGATTCTCCTCGGCAACATCTCTTCCTTGGATCAAGTGTAACTACCTCAAATTTGGTGATCAGGCTACAAGGTGACAACTACCTCACAATCGGCGATTAGTTGCAACACAAGTAACCTGCCTCAGATTCGGTGATCTATTCACAACAAGATCTTATGGAATTCCTTCACCCACTTTGCTCAATTCACTCCCAAAGATTCAAACTTTTGCTCTGATACCACTTGGTGCAGTCATGGTTAGGAGGTTCCACAAAGTGAACTATTTAGGTCATGCAACTAGAGTAAACACAATGGAAACAACTCAAATATCTAAAGCAAATGCAGATCCAGTCATTCAGTATATCATAGAATTCAAATACAGATTGGCCGGCAACACGTGCGCTTACAATTAGGGCTCACAAGCCTGATTTCATAGTTATAAAATATACACAAGATATAGATTTGAAGCTCCTTCGCCAAGAATTCAAACTATCAAACTTAGAACTATGCTAGGCATCTATTACATCAATATATATCATCTCTAGAACATAAGATTCCTTCATGTCGGCCAAGGAAGATCACAAACTCCAATGAAGAGTTGTAACGTGTGTACACAGATAGGTCAGACCTAAAAGAGTAGAACTCCTCCACAAATTAATGGAATGGTATGTGGATCTTAGGTAAGGTCAGCCACGAACCAAACAACATTGAATGATGTGTCATTTAGTTCCACAAGTCGTAAAATGCTCTGCAAGTCTTCTCCTTTAGCTAATTGTCTGAGACTGTCAGGATGCTTTGTTCTAAGAAAACAATTGATCTTTTGATAGCGATATCTTACTGGTACCTGATCCAAATGATCTAAAATTTGGATATGATGTGGATGAATGTGTCTAGATGCTAAGTCTAGCTCTGCAAGATCTTAAATGCAACTACGGTAGAATGCAGACCGAATTACAAAAACTACTACTGATTGAACTGACTGAAATAAACTAGAAAATGAAAAGAAACAAAATTAATGCAAAATGTTTTGGTTGATGCAAGATTGCTCTTGAACCAAGGATGCTCCTGCATCATATAATCTAAAACCTTGAAACATACATAAATTTCTAAAAATGACTCACACGTGCAGGTTCACAAAGGATATATAGTGAAGGCAAATAGCAACAAGTTTATGTAGACTGGTGAAACATAAATTATAAATAATTAATAGAATAACTAATAGATGATTTATTATTTAAAATCTTGATGAAATGTTTAAGAATAGGAATATTGCCTTGATCCATGAGAAATAGAGTCAAACCATTATGCAATGAGAAAAACATGTATTTAAACCTAAAATAGAGAACCGGAAATGCATATGAGATCCTATTAGTCTTGCTAGGTTTTCTCTCAAATACAAAATTTAAAGACTCAAGAAATTCACACGCCTGGACATTATTTTCAATCTAAAAATGAACAATTAAACCCGTAAGACATTAATGGAAATATTTTATAATTATTACTTGATAGTAAACTATTGGGAAAGAAAAGTAAACTACTACAATATAGAAATCGCAAATATGTTTGCAAATCTAAAATTAAGTGTCCTTGTTCATTGAAAAATACCATCAATCAAATGTGCTTAATTGTAGAATACAATAAACAAATTTAGGACATAAAAATCTGCAACATAAGAAATCAAGAAACCACATGAGATCATCACATAACATAGTACGTACGTGGAGAAACCCTTAAAGGGAAAAAAAACTCCACCGAGAAGAGAGGCAAAGTATGCATTATATTCAAATGCAAGATTACAAATACAACACACTTCCTTCTCTCCTTGTCTTCAATCTAATAGCTCATGTGTACCTGTGAACTCTCAACAAAATCATACAACTCAACATGTCACATATTCATCCCAAAGATCCAATTTATAGAAAATTAGGAGGAGAAACAAGAGGTATGCCTGTCACAACCCTTGGATGCTCCTTGGAAATGAAGAGACAACCCATTTTGGAGCTCAAAATGACCTCTTTCCAAGCTTCCAACATGGGGAAGCTCAACAATCACCTTAATGGGTCACCATTTATCATTTAACATTCCTTTCTAGGCTTCCAACTTAGGAGTCAATTAATTTTTGTCACAAGTCACAATTTACCACTCTCTATGAAACCCTTCATCACTTATGAATGCATTTACAAACTATTGGTGGAACATTATTATAAATTATTTTCTAGTAACACCCTAGGTGCCTAGACACCTTAACAAGGATGTTAGAACAATTTAAATGACAGGATTTTCAAGGTTGGTGACACCTTAATCCTCAAATTCTCTCACTTGACATCATACATTGTAAATACATCCACAAGAACACAAATAAAATGAATTAATTATAAGAAACAAGGCCCATGGCCTCCTTGCACCAAGCAAACTTTTATGTGCTCACAGCCTTGGTAAGAGAATATACAACATTCTATTAAGTGTCAACCTTCCTCAACATAACCTATCCATTTGTAATCATTTCCCAAACAAAGTGGTACTAAACATCCACATTCTTTGTCTGAGCATGAAAAATTAGATTTTTCACTACATAGATTGTACTCTGATTGTCACAACCTATCTAAATTGTCCTATAATCAAAACTAATACTTGCACATAATATCTATAACCCAACCGCCTCCTTGGAGACATGGGTAGTAGCTATATACTCTACCTTGGTGGTGGATAAAGCAATTGTGGGATGTCTTTTACTCATCCAACTCATTGCACCACCAAATAAAGTAAAAACATAGCTACTAATGGACCTTTAACTATCCAAATCACCGACCCATTCTGTATCGACAAAGCCTCGTATGTCCAATGTATTACCCATACTATCAGTACTAGAATAAACCAAACAATAATCAGAAGTACCATGCAAATATCTAAGTACCCTCTTCCCATAATTCCAATGATCTCTACTAGGGTTAGACATAAACCTACTCAATACTCCCACTGCTTGGGCAATATCTAGCCTAGTGCAAACCATTGCATACATCGCACTAGCATATGGCACATTAGACTTATCGTCAAAATCATCACACATTTGGGACAATTATCTAAAGTAATCTTAGTGTTAACCAATAAAGGAATTCTAACTAAGAGGAGCATGCTATCTTTTTTACTCTTTTGGCTCTATTTGCGCTAAGGAGGGTGTTTGTAGAGATTTTTGTATGATATTCAACCACAAAATGTCCACATAAGTTATCCAAACCCTATACATAATGACACTCCAAAAAGGCTATCACTCCATGTCCTTCATACTTGTCTTACTAGTTATTTAGACCATAAATCCCTCAACAAAGTAGATTAATAAACTAATTATGATGCAAATTTAATGTTAAAACTAGTTAATAATCCCATATGTAAAACTTTTGTGATTTCTTACTTCATCTATAACTAGGAACTAGAAACATGCATAACTCTCTAAAAATGATTCACGGGTGCAAGAACACAAAGGATACAACAAAGGCACATAACACCAAGTTTATGCAGATTGGTAAAACATTAATAATGAATAATTTATCAGAACAATAGATAGATGATTTATTATTTAAAAGTTTGAACAACTGGTTGAGAAGAGGACTATTATCTTGATTTGTAGGCAACAAAGTCAAACCATTAATCAATGGGAAAAACATATATGTAAACCTAAAATAGAGAACCAAAAATGCAAATGAGATCCTACCAATTTTGTTATATTTTCACTCAAATACAAAATTTAAAGACTTGAGAACTCCAAATGGTTGAACATTATTTTGAATCCAAAAATGAACAAATAACCCCATGTGATATTAATGGAGAGCTTTTACACTATTACTTGATAGTAGACTAAACAAAATCTATCAACAAACTAGCAAATGTAGCCCAGAGATTTATCAAATCCCCAAAAATTATGAAACGAAGGAATTATGCTTGCAAGCATCTTCTCCAAATTTACAAAAAATAATGAAAAACTCATTATAGAAAGACTTGAACTAAAAGATTATTATCTTGGAACACACTAGAATAGAGGACATTGTACAAATTCAGGCAATAGACTTGTGTTTGGATTAGTGACTGGGATAATAACTAAAAACCAACCCTTTTCTCCTAAAAGAAACTTTCATGTATAGAAAAAAATCAACTAAAATTGCACACATTGGTAACATTTATTTCAATATGAACACGTTGATGTGGTTTTTGACACACCAATGTATCCATAAGCCGTGAAGCCTATGGGGTGGAATGACAAAGGTTACCCTACTTGGAAGGTGGCTAGCCTTAATAGTATTTTGTACATAAATTGTAATGTTTAGTAGAATCTCTCAGTTAAAGAGTGCTTTGGCTAGTTTGTTCAAGGGGCTACAACGAATATTAAAATTATTCACAAGAAAAGAGACTCACTTAGTGAAATTAAAACACTATTACTCATCGCAAGCCTTCAATTCTTTCTAAAACTATAAAGAAGAATAACAATCACATGCATGTATAATATATTATATTTCCTCTTATAATTTAAAAATTATCATTACAAACCTACACTAACACCACAAGTAAAGAAATATAAAAGTATAGGGTTAGGAAAAGAAAGTTGAATCTAAACTTATCTTCTACCCTTCCACACATCATTATGTAAATAGACAAAAACAATTTTGTAAACAAACTCCATTAGATCTTTTATTCACAATCCTAATGTGAGATGGTGTGATCTCCAAAGGAAAATAGCATGCATGAGGTTATTGAATTGATTTGTTGCACAAATTAGTGTTCATTCGATCATGTAGAACACCCCACAATCAGCAGGCATAAGTGGTTTAAACACACATTGCTCTCATCAACATTAGGTGAATTAAATGTATAGAAATTATGGGGAGAACATAAATTTAGAATTCACAAAAAAGAATGTAGAAATCCACAAAGAGTTGTGAAGTTTTGTACTTTGTACTCATATTCAACTTGTGAACTTCCACCAAAAAGAAACTATTTGAACTGACTTCAAACAGGGTTGAGCATAATACATCAAATCCAAGTGGTTCGTGCAACTGCATTATAGAGGTCTGGTTAGCCCAGAAGAACAACTAACAGAAATACTTTGCTTTATGATGTATTTATAACAATTTTGGGCTCTCTGCAATAGTGGCACTAGAGCTGGTCAATTGCCCCTGGACAGTCCCACGTTCCATTAAATTTTGGCTCAGAAATCCCATGCAAACTGGGATGGAACCCATGCCCCTAACGGGCCTGCAACTCTGCAATGGAGATTTCTTGGCACTGTTGCAGAGTTGTAGGCCCGTCAGGGGCATGGGTTCTGTCCCAATTTGCAGGGGATTTCTGAGCCAAAATTTAAAGGAATGTGGGACTGTCCTGGGATAATTGACCAACTCCAGCACCACTATTGTAGAGAGCTCAAAATTGTTATAAATACATCAGAAAGCAATGTATTTTTGTTAGCTGTTCTTTTGGGCTATTGCAGGTTGGAGAATTCTTGTAACCAAACCTCTATAATGCAGTTGTATGAACCAGTTGGATTTGATGTATTGTTCTCAACACACAGCCTTTGATGTCTCCAATTTTTTGGTTCATCCATGAATGTAACTAATTATTTGGTGTCTATTTCTATTGCATCATTCTATCTTTTGTAATGGCTATTTGGCCTCTATAATCAATACAAACTGATATCTTTTCTTCTCTCATTATTCCAGCACTGTCTCTATTTTTTTGATTAATGTGAACTGTGTATTGTGAGTAAAATGGTCCCTTTCATTCTCCATTGCTCTGTCCTGGCCTCTGTTAGAATTAATATGAGTCTGTGTGAGTTCTTTTTAGTTTTTAGATTATTACTGTGTTGAGCTAGTTACAGCTAAATGTTCTCAATCTGGCGCATCACCTTATTTTAATTTTAGTAATCCTTCTTACCCTTTTCCCCTGCAAGCATTAGCACTAGATTTTAGTTTATTTCTCTGAGCCTTAAGCTCAAAAAGAGGAACCAACCTTCTCTGGAGGTCTGATCTCATTTGCAAGGTCCCACACCTTGAGATCAGTCCCATTGTGTCATTGAAGTGTTTGAACCAGCTTCAAACATGGTGCAATTTCACATGACAACAAAAACAAAAGAAAATATTTTATCTCTCAAATCCCTAAAGGCTATACCTCCAATGGGAATTGAAAAATGGGACCCCTAACAAAGATATTTTTTCAACTATTTATAATACATCCTAAGACTTGGGAATACAAAGAGTCATTCCCTCTAAGAGTCTCTTTAGGAATACGAAAAGTCGCTTTGACCACCGCTTCATATTTCTAAATATTACAATATTTTACAATAAAATACACATCACATGACATTCCACATTTTGCAAATAAAACATTAATTCAACCTTGAAGAAGATTTCTTTTGTTGATATTCCTTAAATATGCTAATTGTGTTCTCTAGTAAAATTGCATCAAGACCTTTAAATTTCAAGAATCTAAAATCTGCTTGGATAAAATTCCCTATAATAAGATTGTGCGCTTGCTTAAAATCAAACACTTTATTTTTAAAATATTCATAGGAAATCCACATCTGCATCAATCTTGAAATAGAAGAAGAATCAAAATTTTCACTACTAGGTAACTCTACCTTCAATAGAACCTCAAATTGTACTTTCACATCTTGAATTGTTCTTAAATTATTTTGCTCATCATATAGATTGCACCCCATTTTACTAGTAAAATCATTGATTTCCTTTATTTCTTTCCTAATAAGATCCCTTAATGTAGAAAACTTGCTTTTACATCCTTGTAGAATACCCTTCCTAAAATTGAAATTTTATGCCAAGGTCTTGTGTATAAATATTCTCTTTCCATCTATAATACCTTCATTAATTAAAACTTGAGTATCATTGCAACAATTTGTACAAGATGTGGAAGACAAGAATTAATATTCTATGCTTCCTAATCAATACATTCATCCAGTAGATTCATAGCATCATCTTGATCTATAAACCTTTGGCTTTCATCTAACTTGAGCTCCACAATTTTATGTCCTAGCATCAATTATTCACTACTCTTTGTCGAACTCTATTATTAACCAATATATTGATGTAGAGAGGGCATGCACACAACTCAATGGACCAACAGATCCTATATCAAGCAACCTATAGCTATAATGTGTTACATTTGGATTGTCAAACTAGGGAATCATATTCTTCTTGGATGGTGCCCATACTGTGTATACAGTCAAGGATTGCTGAATTGTAATCTAGAAGTTGCGCATAGAAACAAACTATGGAAACAAAGACAAACACTACTTTGTAAGGAATACAGTTACTACAACTGAGTAATGTTGTTTAAGAAATAATGAATACTTCATTCAATTGGCAGAATAGTCTATGTAAACTAAAATAAAGAAACAATCTATACACTAAGTCGGTGATCACCTTAAACCAACAATGTAGATCAACAATATTAACTAATCCACATAACATAAACTAACAACATGAACTAATCAATCATAAACATAAACTAACAACATGAAATAATCAACATAAACATATAAGAGAACTACAACTACCTCAAGTGGCCCTTGCTTGAGTGACTGTAATCTCAATAGAATCTAAACTAAATCACTTCTGTATCAATGAATCATTAACTAAATCCAAATCTGTATTCTTTATTGAATGCTGAAAATGTAATACAATAACAACTTGACAATACAATCTCTTTCTAATTTCTCCTATCGTACACATAATCTAACATATATATATATATAGACAAGATTTGATTTTCCTAATTGAATAAAACTTCTAAGCAACTTATCCTATAATCATCCATTCTCCCACAAACATAAGAGAAGACATTATTATTATTATTCTAATCAGACTAGAAATAGGAAACCAACTACCACAAAGATAATTTGACATCACAGTCCCACTATGACTCTTCTTAGTCATCATGAAGACAATCATAAATGAAAACAGAGCATAAACCATGATCTGAGCTTCCTTCGTTATTCAGGATTGCGCCAACTGTTGAAGGCAAAACCATTGAGGAGTGGGGGGAAGTTATGGTTAACTCATGCCCATTCAATTTAGAATCCTTTTCCTTTGGTTGCGGGTAACTGCATTGTCCACTATAGATGAAAACACCTCCTTTATTGTGGGCTGATAGGTGGTCTCTATCATATGTAACCACGTGCTTGTTGCATAGGGGTTAGTTCACCATATAATATTTATACATCACAAACTACTAAAATTAATAGAAATTACTATCATATCTTATGAACAATCATTAATACACACATAGTCATTCACCAACATATCATGTACTATTCTTAATGCTTTCAGTGTCTTAAAAGAAAAGATAATTATAAGCATAGATAGTGTATGGAAAAGTCTGGGAATGTCTATAAAAAGTATGAACTAAAGAAAGAGAAACAGAACAAAGTACAACCTCATCACACCCCCAAATAAACATGTTGTTGGTCATCAAGCAACTAAGGCCTTTGATTATATTAGAGAGCAATTTCTCTCTAATCTGTGGGTTCCATGACTCCTCTATCTTGTTTAAGATAAAAACCCTTTTGTTCTGGTTCCACTTGGCCCGCTTTGCTACCTGGGATGTCTTCTGTTCCTGCCAGTGTGGAATTAGATAAAGGAGCAGGGGAGGGTAAAACACCAAAGGTAGCTAAGTAATCCCATGCTCATTAGCTGATCTGATATACCTCTATGCCTTAGTGATTGCTGATGAGAAATTGAACATCGAGTGGAGCTCTTTTCTTTTCAATGTTGGTGTCCACTCATTCCATCTACTCTTGAGAAGCTCAACACCTCCTTACCAATACCCTCAGCTAATTCCTTGAATGTCTTATAATCCACTGCCCTGCATTCAAGGAATTTTGTTTCCACCTTAGGATGTTCAATAAGATTAATCCATTATACCACTATCCTGTTGGGATCTGGGGTCTATGCCCTGATTTTGAGAGGAATTGATTTCTCTCTCATTATACTGTTGCTGAAGGATCCCTATACTATGCTCATTTTGTATGAATGATGCTAGGGCTTTTATTTGCACATCCCCAATAACAATTAGGGGATTCCAATTGGTATCATAAGGAATAGCCAATTTGTCATACCCAAGTTGTTACACTTGAGCAATGAACACAAACACACCCAATTATCTATAACTGATTAACCAACTCACATAAAATTAGTTTTTTAATGCATGTTACAAACCTAAACATAGTCATGACACCCATTGTACAAATATACTTAATCATGAGAGAAATCAACAACAATTCTATTTGAAAGAAACCTCAAACTTGTTGATATCAAATATGAGATCAATTATCCAATTACATCAAAATGGTTAACATAATCATAATATATTGATATATAACTTAACACTTATATATAGTGAAAGATATCATTGACCATTTCCAAACTAGAAACTAAACATACAATCCTTTTAAGGAATTCCTCCATAAATAAGATAGAAGATAAAAAGTTCATTCTCTTACCATAGTTCTCTCCGCTTTACCTTGCATTGTCATTAATAGTCCCAATTGTTCTCTAAAACCTATAACCAAATGACATCTACAAAACTAGATACACGATTAGTCTCTTTAGCCAAATGAAATAATCATGATTACACTTCGGAATAAGATGAAAATGAACATGACCTAAGGGGCCAGACCTATACCTCGGGGGTCATCAAAGATGGCCTTTCCTACATACGTGCAGAGGCTTCGTATTTTGGGGTAACTTGACTTGCAACCACAAGGTTGAATTAAATACATAGAGCCATGAAAGCAATAATACTGGTTAAAAAAACTAGATTCATGATAAGAATTCTAGGCTCTCTTATTCGAGTCATAAGAAGGATACCACACCATTAGATGGACAAGGCAACATGACATGGCTGATTTAAAAATAGGCCATCATATGACAATTGATTTATAGGCAACTAGTTGACTAACCATAGAAAGACATTAGGTCTCATGATTGTATAAATTATGCGATTAAAGGTATAAGGAGCTCACTTAAAATCATAATAATAATAATAACAATTCAATTACTAAGAATCAAAACCTATGAAATAATTTAAATTCCTTAAAATACAATCTAACTACTATTGATCCTTCAACATCCAATAATGAAGTCTTCTTATTATCTTCTATCAAATTCAAATCTATCCCTTACCATTGTTACCAATATAAGCACACTTTATTCATTTATCTAAAAACAACAATTTACTAATACTTATATAAATAATGCATTAAAAAGGAAATATATTTATATAAATTAAATTAGTCTCCTCTATAATCTCAAACTTAATTCAATGAATTGAAATAAATTTAAAAATAAGAATAAAATAAAAAAATTAAATAAAAATGGTCTTGACATGAAAACCACCTAGTAGTAAATCTGCCATAACTTTATGGTTTCTCAATATAATTTTAAAATGAAAGATGTTTTGGAAAGGTAAGAGTAAGGGGAATAAAACCCATAAAATAATTAGAAAAATTCTTTAAGATGAGGGGGTAGTGTTTACTGTAATCATCCCTTTCCCTCAAAATCAGGTTTAACCCACAAACAAAAATTATTTATTTAGAAAAGTGAAGTAATTCCTAACATAATAGTTATCTCTCTCATTCATCAATATAAACTCTCTAAAGCTGATTGATATGAAATTTATGACTGTGGTTTTGATCCACTTAAATAATACAATGAAAACATTTATAATATGATTACATATTTAATAAAAATATATTTATAGTATGAATACGCTGAGGAAGTATACACTTATATATTTATAATATGTACACATTATATATATACACATAATATCTTAACTCTACCAACTCTTACTCTTAGAATCCACTTAACTACCTCCATGCTTATAAAAAAACCCAAGCTTGACCATTTATCATGAATAGAGAATGGTTTGATTACTCACAAGTAATCCCTATATTTATAATGAACGATAAAATTACTAAAAGATCAATGATCTGTTATTTTGTTTAAATTTTTTCATTCAAATAACTATATAGTATATACATGTATGCTCTAACAATTATTCTTATAAACTAATCAACACAAGGGTTTTAGTTTGACCTTCTTGCACTACATGCATATTCTTGATTCAATCTAATTTTGCATGCAACTAAATATATGAACGATTATCTAATCATACCCATTCCATGAAAGAAAATATGTAAATTCAGCTAACACTCTTATGAAATGAATATCATTCATTTTTAATAGAGTAAACTACTAACAAAAATCCTAGATTTTCATTTTCTGCTACAACAGTCGTAAAAATATGATAAAGTTCTCAATACTTAATAAAATTTAAAATTGTAAGATGTTTTAGAAAGATGAAAACAAGATGCTCATAACCCAGAAACTATTTTATAAAATATTTCCTATGTAAAGAGAAATTTCATAAGACAAAAATGCATTTTCTTTTTTAAAAAAATTAGAAAAAAATTAAGATAAATAATGACAAATACCTCAAAAATTTAATTGATGAATAATACCTCCAAATTTCCATGAAGAGAGATTCCAAAATTCCATAATGTGAGAGCTTCCATCTGATTCAGTTGTGTGCTTCCTTTCTTCTACCTAGAGTTCTATTGCCCTTCTTATGAAATTCTAAAAATTTTCACCTAAGAAGTCACCATGGACGTTCACTTTTTTTGCCTCATCAAAAAGGATGTATTTCCCTTGGAGAATTATATTCAACATCACCTATGGATGTCCTGTTGATGACCTACAAAAATTAGATATAAACTTGGGCTCTTCTCTTGTTTTTCCCATCCTCTTTGGAGCCATGTTAGTGTAGGTTTTTTATTCCTTATTATAAGGTTTTTCCTACACATCTTTTAAAGCTTGCTTAGGTAGTTTAATAATGTGAGCTATTTAATAGGCCTTTTATGTTAGTGGGTGCATGTGTGTGTGGTGTCAATCCATTCATGGAAGTTACTCCACCTCCCCCTATCTTTGGAGATGCTGGAGTTACATTTCCTATTGGTCAATATTGACACCTCACCCCACTCACCTTGCCTATAAATACTCACTCCTTTGCATGTATTTTTCATGGGTTATTCAATGCATTTCTCCAATATTTTGCATCAATATTCTCTTGGCTTTTTTTTCATAACTCTCCCGTAGATGAATGCTTGCAGTTGATCCTGGCTCTAACATGGTATCAGAGCTCCAGGCTTGGAAGTTTCTTCTCAAATATGTGAGGGTTTTAGCCATTAGAATTTAATCTGTGCCTCCTAGAGAAAAACTAACCCCGCCATTGTGCTCAGAAGGGTCAAAAATCTTAGAAACACCTGTCAAATTGCTGAAATCGGAGACCAAAAATTTGCTGTGATTTTTTTTTGTGGGTGCATCCTTTTATCCAGCGGTTCGAAGGGTGCTTCCGCAGGGTGCATCGTTTTATCCAATGGTCTAAAGGGTGCTTCCACAGGGTGCATCATTTTATCCAGCGGTCTGAAGGGTGTTTTAGTGTCCTTTTATCCAACGGTTCGAAGGGTGCTTCCGCAGGGTGCATCGTTTTATCCAGTCGTCCGAAGGGTGCTTCCGCAGGGTGCATCGTTTTATCCAGCAGTCCGAAGGATGCTTCCGCGTTCTTTTATCCAATGGTCCAAAGGGTGCTTCCACATGGTGCATCCTTTTATCCAGCGGTCCGAAGGGTGCTCCCACAGGGTTTGGCTTTTTATCCAATGGTTAAAAGCAATCCTCCATTTTGCCCTTCTCTCATGACCTAAAGGAGCAGTTTTGGGAAAACCTTCATAACTCGGGCATCCGGACTCCGTTTTGGGCAAATGAGATATCGTCGGAAAGAGGACTCAGAGAACTTTTTAGTGGTATAGGTAACTTTTCCTATTTTTTATCACTAACCTGTTATTTTCATTGGAAGTCAGGTCTTTTTTCTGTGCTTTGCCTTCAGTATTTTAGGCATATCTTTTGCATACGGTGTTGAAATCAGGCAAACGAAATATTGTTGGAAAGGTGATTCTGTCCTCCACACATCCATCAGGGTTATTTTTCCAGAAAATATCATCAGATATATACATTTTTCAGATTTCTATTTTCTGTCCTGTGGTTGGAAAAATGACATTTCAGTGAGTTTTATTTGAACAAAGGGGTTGTTTTTTTTGCTTGAGAGAGTTATTCTGCTATTTCTCTATCATTTCTACTATATACACAATGGATAAACTTCCAGTTCCTCTTCTCACTCCATTTAACTATTTTGAGTGGAAGAGGCAAATGGAACTTCTGTTGCTTAAATTGAGGTTGCACAGGATAACTATGGGTACAGATCCTGAACCCACTGGTGCTGTAGAAAAGAGAAAATGGCTTGATAGGTTTGATGAAGCTTATGGGACTTTGTGTCTTTCTCTTTCTCCTGATCTTCTTTTCCATGTTGAATCTTGCAAAACTCCAAATGATATATGGACTACATTAGAAGGTTTATTTGGTAAGCAGGACACCTTAAGAAGTTTTCAGTTAGAAAATGAACTTATATCACTGAGTCCATCTAACTTTGACAACATTCAGGATTTCTTTACCAAGCTTAAGTCTCTCAGGTTACAGTTGAAACAATGTAATATAGAGAAAGAAGACAGCCAGTTGATCTTGTCTATTCTTGCTAAACTAGGTTCTGATTATTCTGTTTTTGTATCTACTTTTTATGCTACAATAGATGCTCTTGGTGCTAGGTATCATATGCCTTCTCTTGATGAATTTGCTGCATCACTCACAAGAGAACAGGCAAAGTTAGTGCAGATGGGTACTCTGAAGTCTTCCAAATCACAGGCTCTTGTTGCAACTCAAAACACAAAAGATGAGAAGGCTTCAAGTGGCAAAGAAAAGAAGCAAAAAAACATGAATAGTGAGAAAGACAAAGATTCAACACCTCAAGCTACCCTTGAGTCATCTAGTAAAAAGGAGAAAAAGGAGAGACCCACTTGTGCATTCTGTAAGAAGCATGGGCATAGTGAACAAGATTGTTACAAAAAGGAAGTGAATGAGTTGAAGACTCTTATTCAGAAAATGAATGTAAGTTCTACTTCAGCCTCATCTCCTAGTTCATGTACTCCTACTCCATCATCAAAACAGCTAGAACCTTCTGAAAAAGGGCAAGCTAACAAACATAAAGGTAAAGCACTTTGTGCATCTACAAGTTCCAATTCAGGTAAATGGATTCTTGACTCTGGAGCCTCTCATCATATGGCTTCATCTCAGTCCATGTTTTCTACTTTTGAGCCTTGCATTATGCCACCAATTTTAATGGGTAACAATACATATGTGAATGTAATTGGGAAGGGATCAATTGAGATTGGTGATGGTACTTTTAATGATGTACTTTGTGTACCTTCTTTGGCAAATAATCTACTTTCTATATATCAGATTACTCACAGTGGTGTAGGGAAAACTGTGGAATTCACACCTGATTTAGTTATCATCAGAGACTTGGAAAGTACAGAGATCATTGCTACTGGGGTTGTTGATCATGAAACTTGGTTATACACCTTTTCTAGTTTTGCTCCTGATAATGGTTCAGATACTTTGGCTGATGTTCACACTCCTTGTGTGAACCATATTTCTGTGGAGAAGTGTGGTCACTCGAACCTTGTTGTTCTTACATCTAATCCAGTTTTTGAGACTTGTGTTGACATTTCTTCTCCTCCTCCTGCTTCTTCTGATATTCCTTTTTCCATGGTTAAGCAGGACAATGTTTGTTCTTCTAATTTTGTTATGTGGGATGATTATTTAACAGGTATTTCAGAGTTGTTTTATGAATCTCACATTGCAAATTTTGAGGACACCTTTGATGATAGTCACAACACAACTATCATCCCTTCAGAGGCTCACACTTGGATCTGGTTTCCCTCTTCATCAAATTTGTGGGAGTGGCTTCTTCATCCTCCATTGGACTTGTTTCTACCCAAGGGAAGAAATGTTGTATGCAAACAATGCACTATCTTCTTCTCTCTTGCATCTTTCAGTGGATTTGAAGTTACTTTTACCTATGATGGACACTTGATCCTCTCCATCCTCTTCTTGAGGAATCATGTTTGTATGATGGTTGTATCTTTGGGGAGTCTTATGACATTCTCCACCATCATTGTATATGGGTACCTAACATGTCTTCATTTACCGGGACCCATCTTCACATCCTCCTAAGTTGTGCTTAAGGGGGGGGTGTTAGTGTAGGTTTTTTATTCCTTATTATAAGGTTTTTCCTACACATCTTTTTAAGCTTGTTTAGGTAGTTTAATAATGTGAGCTATTTAATAAGCCTTTTATGTTAGTGGGTGCATGTGTGTGTGGTGTCAATCCATTCATGGAAGTTACTCCACCTCCCCCTATTTTTGGAGATGCTGAGTTACATTTCCTATTGGTCAATATTGACACCTCACCCCACTCACCTTGCCTATAAATACTCACTCCTTTGCATATATTTTTCATGGGTTATTCAATGCATTTCTCCAATATTTTGCATCAATATTCTCTTGGCTTTTTTTTCATAACTCTCCCGTAGATGAATGCTTGTAGCTGATCCTGGCTCTAACAAGCCAAACTTATGAAATGAATATAATTCATTTTCAATAGAGTAAACTACCAACAAAAATCCTAGATTTTCAATTTCTACTACAACAGTCGTAAAAATACGATAAAGTTCTCAATACTTAATAAAATTTAAAATCGTAAGATCTTTTAGAAAGCTGAAAACAAGATGCTCATAACCCAGAAACTATTTATAAAATATTTCCTATGTAAAGAGAAATTTCATAAGACAATAAAGCGTTTTCTTTTTTAAAAAAATTAGAAAAATATTAAGATAAATAATGACGAGTTTTCAAAGAAATACCTCAAAAATTTAATTGATGAATAATACCTCCAAATTCCCATGAAGAGAGATTTCAAAATTCCATAATGTGAGAGCTTCCATCTTATTCAGTTGTGCGCTTCCTTTCTTCTACCTAGAGTTCTATTGCCCTTCTTATGAAATTCTAAAAATTTTCACCTAAGTCACCATAGACATTCACTTTCTTTGCCTCATCAAAATGGATGTGTTTCCCTTGGAGAATTATATTCAACATCACCTATGGACGTCCTCTTGATGACCTACAAAAATTAGATATAAACTTGGGCTCTTCTCTTGTTTTTTCCATCCTCTTTGGAGCCAAACTTCCATCTATTTATAATATCTCCTTTGCCAAGTTTCATCTATTGAACACACAGAAGTACTGAGAGGGGGGGTGAATTAGTACTTAATCCAACTCTTTCCTTCCCAAAACATTCAAACAAATGTAAGCATTTAAACCATGAGAGACATAAGAGTACATAAGCACACAACCAAAACACCAGAATTGCGTGGAAAACCCTAGAAGGGAAAAACCACGGTGAGCAAGCTGCTTGGATCTACTATCCAAATCTAGCCTCACAAATGAAACAAGTTTACAATAACATTTATGGGCTACAACCCAAAGGAAGCTGTAACTCCCTGAAGCATAGTTTATGGGCTCCAACCCAAAGGAAGATAAAACTCCCTAAACATAGTTTTATGGGCTCCAACCCAAAGGAAGCTACAACTCCCAAAACACAATTTTATGGGATCCAACCCAAAGGAAGCTACAACTCCCTAAAGTGTTATATCACTTACAAGAAGAGGCTCCAACCTCTGTACCAAGACAATTAATTGATTCTAATTCTCCCACACCTTTGCTCTATCACAATAACATCACCACTTCCTCAAATATCCCTGCAACAACATCACTATACTACCTCTGTTATGAATCATTTATTATAGCCCCCAAAGTTCCTTCTCAACTTTTTAGATCATATATCTTTCCGCATATACACATACATTCACTCTCACACTCGCACACACTCTCTCCAACTTATGTCTCCTCACAACAATCTTGATCTTTCATTTATATTCTTCGCAAGTCTTCAAAACTTCACCTTTGTCAGCCTAGATGAAATATATAACATGAAATGTGCAATGGCCACACAAGTCAGCTCCCAGATTAACGACGGTAATGTAGGAATTAAATCCTATTATGCGGTTCATACCAAGTGATCAACATGACCTATTTTACCTTAACACACATCTCAAAGCTGGCGCACACTTCCAAACACACGGCGCAATCACTTACACTCACCAAGTCAGCATCACAAACACTTATCCTTCCATGCATTAGCTCTAGACCTAAAGCGGTACCGAAGACACAAAATAACATCATGCGGTTCACACTAAAGCATTATATGACTTGATAAGACCTTCTCATACATTCCTTTCTCTGGTTTATACTCCTTGTTGGCACAAACAAACAAACACTAATGCTGGTATTCCTAACATAGTCTGAATACACTATCTTGATATAGAACATTGAAACCCATACTTGCAGTACTCCACAACACTTGAAACTTGAAATGAGAAAACATACAGATAATCTAAACTTATCCTTCAAACAATAAAGCCAAATATTGTAGTGTGGTGAAATTCGGTGGCTTTTACTTTCTCCCTCTGACAACCCTAATCAACAACATGATTTGTCTTTACTTAGCTGACTCTGGAAGCCACTGTGGTACACCATATCATTTGAAACTTGAATATATCATATCTCTTCTCTATATACAACTATCCTCCAATCCACAAGATCGTATCTTCTAGTGCGGAGAAATGTGGACCATTATACTATCCCTTTGTAACTGTAACAACATTGTACCACTGTCTTCACTCTGCTAGCTCTGGAAATCTCTGCGGTACTTTTTATAAACTGAAACCAGGATCATGCATACTTCATACCTATCTCTATCTAACCTTATAACTGCAAGGCCATATCTGCAACTGCGGTAGAATGCAGTATAATCTTCTGAGCTCCTTCAGTATAAATCCTGACAGTCTGAATCTTTACACAACTTCTTTCATACCTCATGCAATACTTTTCATCAAGAGACAATGAATGCAACATTCACATCACCATAGACAACAAACACAACTCTTTTCATCAAAAACAAGAAGCCACAACTTCTTCATGTCAGCATATCCTTCAACTTGAGAACTTTCACCTGTCCATGAACTTCAGAAAGTAAGGTACAACTATGTATAGCATGCTCATGGCTTTCATCACCATATCCTTCACCTCACAGTTTCTCTGATCACCACTCCTTTGTCTACTCCTCTGATCATCACTCCTTTTTATGCATATACATAACACTATGCTTTCCACATCACAACACCTCTGATCACTTACTCTTTTTACATCACTAACAACAATAAGCCTTCCACATTACAACTCTTTTGATATCACTAACAACAATAAGCCTCCCACATTACAACTCTTTTGACATCAATGACAACGTATGCAATAATCTCCCCCTTTGTCATTGATGGAAACACTGACCTGATATACAAATTTTCTCCCCCTTTGACATCAAGGGCAAAGGGCTAGTGGTCTTCCTCTATACCGACAAAAACATACAAGATCCCCCTATTTGTGCAATCCTTGTCAACCTCCTTAGTCTCTTATCTACCTTCTCCCCCTAAGAGGTAGCCACCATCAATCTAGGGATAATCAATATATCTTTAACTGCTCCCTCTAGATAGGTGCATCTTCTGTGCATCTCGTTAGAAGGAGGGACAACAACCCCTAACTTCTGTCTGAGATATTCAAATGTGTCCTTAGAAAGTGCCTTTGTAAAGATGTCTGTAACCTAATCCTTTGTAGGTACATATTCCAATTTTACCTCTTGATTTACAACCTTTTCTCTTAAAAAGTGATGCTTGATGGATATGTACTTTGTTATAGAATGCATCACTAGATTCTTTGAAATATTGATACCACTTGTATTGTCACATAGTATAGGAATGGGCTCTTAATATAATACCTTGATATCCTTCAATGTTTGCTTCATCCACAACACTTGCGTGCAATAGGATGCTGCAATTATATATTCTTCTTCTGTTGTTGATAAGGAAGATGAATCCTACTTTTTACTAAACCATGAGACCAATCTGTCTCCCAAAAAGAAAGCTCCACCACTTGTACTTCACCTATTATCAACATTTCCAGCCCAATCTGCATCAATATATGCACTCATGGAAAAATCATTACCTCTTTGATACCATAGTCCAAAATTTGGAGTGCTCTTCAAATATCTAAAAATTCTTTTGACTGCCTTCACATGTGTTTCTTTTGGACTAGCTTGAAACCTTACAACCATGCAAACGACTTGCATAATGTTAGGTCTTGATGCTGTTAAGTATAGTAGGGCCCCAATCATAGACCTATACAAAGATTGATCAGCCTGTGGTGACTCATCATCCTTACTCAAATGGCAACCTGTTATCATAGGATTACTCACTACCATACCAAACTTCTCCAACATCTCCTTGACATACTTTGCTTGAGAGATAAATATACCTTCATCTGATTGAGCAATTTGAAGTCTTAGAAAGAATGACAACTCACTTATCATAGACATTTCAAATTCCTTCTACAACTCTTCTACAAACTTCTTACACATTTCACCATTGCCACCAAAGATTATATCATCAATATATACTACTACTATCAATATTTGCTCATTCTCAATTTTGATGTATAGATTGCTATCTACAGTACCTTTCTTGAAGCCCTGCTAAAGTAAATACTTGTCCAATATAGCATACCAAGCCCTGGGGGCTTATTTGAGACTAAAGCGTTCTTAAGTCTGCATACCATGTTCTGATCTTCTGATAGCTAAAATCCTTTGGGCTGCTCTATGCAAACTTCTTCTTCTAAGTCACCATTCAGGAAAGTAGATTTGAAATCCATTTGATATACCTTGAAGTCCTTGTGAACTACAAATACAAGAAACATCCTGATTGCTTCCATTCTTGCTACAGGAGCAAATATCTCCTCAAAGTCAATTCCTTCCATTTGTGAATAACCTTGCATACCAACCTTTCTTTGTTTCTAACCACTTCTCCATCTTCATTCAATTTATTTTTGAACACCCATTTTGTCCCTATCACATTTATGTCTGCAGGTCTTGGCATCAATTCCCAAGTCTGATTTTTCTCTATCCGATTTAGTTCTTCTTCCATTGCTTGGATCCATTCTTCATCCCTGCTAGCATCAGAAAAAAATTAGGTTCTATCTTGTTACCCAAATTTTTGAACTTGGGAAAATTTTAAAATTTTCAGCGTTGGTGCGGAATTTATTTTGCAAGCAGAATGTGGAACTACTTTGCATCATTCAGTTGGTTTCAAGGTAAAATCCTCTTCTCAATCAGAGTTATTTATTTTTCGATGCTTAGAGGATGTCTAAAGTCATGAAGTATAAAATATTTTCTTTAAATAATTCAAAAAATGGAAAGAGTAAATTATATAAAGAAGTTTTACGTGGGGTTATATTTTATTTACCTCACCAGTGTAAAAATCAAGAAGTTTCAAAACCCACAAAGGAAGAAAGTGACTAGTTTCATAAAGTTAAAAATATTTTTAACTTTATGGTGATGAAATATCTAATCGGCACATTTAATGGCTTATAAACTTGGTATATTGTAATCGGGGGTTTTTAAAGTTTGGAAACTTTGTTGGACATTTATGAGGTTTTGGAACTAAATAAACACCCGACTCCTTTACAATCAGCAATTCCAAGGTTCTAAAACCCGCCGATGGGTCAATGCACTCTTTGTCGGGGGTTTTTGGGGTTTTAGAACCCATGTTTTTGCCAACTCCTTCATATTGGGAAGTTTGAGATTTCCAATATTATCTGATCCCCTAACTATTGCCAATTCTTAATTCATGGGTTATTTTGGAAATTAAGGTTTTGATTCATCTTCTGCGCCAACAGTTTCTAAATCTTCTGACAGACGTGAGTGCCAAATGTGAAGGAAGAGACACACATGGGATTTTTTTTCTAAATTTTTATCTTGATGTTGCCCTATATAGCCAGAGAACTATGTAGAAAGATAAATTGGAGACTTTGAACTCAGTTTTTATTTTTCAGATGTTAATAGAGAAGTGTGTTCTTATGTTCATATTTTACCTGTGTATGCTGATTGTTCCTTTGTCTAGTCCATACATTCATGTGCTATAATCTATTGTATTTGCTCGTGGTATGCAAGTTCTGGAAGATTGTGTGCTCTGATTTATTTATTTATTTTTCTTTCTCCTTGAGAGATTTAATTGTATTCTTATGTCTGCAATTTAATTTCTCTACTCTCTCTCTCTCTCTCTCTCTCTCTCTCTCTTTTCTTTCTTTCTGCTGCCTTTCTCGCTTTCTGGTTAAAAGCATACATTGTTTACATTCATTGTATAAATTTAGAAGGTAGATGCACCTTGTAAAATAAGTAGAGAGTCATTGCAAAATATAATTGCAATTGACTCAACTGTTGGTTCTGTTGTCATTTGTATGGGCGAGAGGATATAGAGTTAAGTGACAAATCTGTATACCAATAGATTTTGGTGACTCTACTGGGGACCAAAATCAAAGTTCTGGTGATCTTATTTCCTTGAAAATTTAAAGGTACCTCCTCGAAGACGGAGGTTGGCAACTCTACAAATTGAAAAATACTCAGAAGCTTTTATTCCAGCAAAGACTCCCGTTTGATTTATTTTTCAGATTGGCATCATGGCTTTAATTTCTCCTCAGCCATGGGGAAATCATTTTAGACCTCTCTCTTTGAATCAATATTCACCTCTACCTGAAGGATCAAGAAAGTACTTCCCAAATTTCAATGGAGACAATACTCAAGATGCAAAACATCATAGCCTGGTATTCACTATTGCATGCGGTATTTTGGGGGTAAGTGAAGAAAATATTTTTTATGGTTATTCATTGAATCTCTTGGTAGGTCTACTGCAAGTTGGTTTCAAAATTTGGAAAATGGATGCATAACCAATTGGGATACATGTAGTGCCCTCACCTTGCCTTTTGTCAGATTGATAGTTTTCCTAGTAGGATTAGACACAATGACATTCTATTTGACGATGGATCCTCTGTTATTATGCTAGTTGATTATGGACCTATCATTATGATGATGTTTGATTACTGGTATTTTATGTTTTTTCCACAGTTTTATGGACATATCTGATGTTATGGATCAATGTTATTCTGAGTTTAATGTGTTATTTGATTATGATTATGATGCATTACTAGTAATGAATGTATTAGATTGTTATGTAATTGATTAATCTATTCTGTTGAAAAGTAATCAGAAATTGTGTAATGTAGTTATTCATTGATGTGTTTATGTGAATGAAACAGTGTTGCATTACTCATGTTTGAGCACCCTGCCACGCTACGATTTCCATTCACCATGTGCATGACTTCATGTTTATATATATATGTTCAACCTTGTGGTTTGCTATAGGCTATAGCTACCAGGCATCGACTCCACCTGAATTAGCAGGTCTGAGTGTGCCTTAGCCAATGGATATTGTTGATCTGGAGTTAGCATAAGGTCCCCTACTCAGTTAACATCCTTGAAGAGGATGAGTATCTGGTATCGTGTCTAGTCATTATTGTTTATTAAACTGTTTGTTCCTGCGTCGTGGTCATGTCTTGTGGTTGTGTATGAAGGTCAGGTATCATCTTGTAGGTTGTGTTTATCCAATTAGTAATGTTTGATTTAAGTCTAGTTAGTGTTTCATTAAAATAAAGATTAATTTCAAGTTAAAGTTAAATAATTGTTTATTAAAGGAAAATTATAAATTGTTTATTAAACATAAACAATTCAATTATGATGCAATTGTAAAAATTAAAAAAAATGCAAATAAATTTGATAAATAATAATATATGGTTAATTTTGAGTTGCCATATAATAACCATATACAATGAATATTAAAATAAATAAAGTTAGTTGTAAATTAAATTGTAATTTGTTATATTACAATTTAATAAATAAAATAAATTATATTAAAGTTCTAAAATTAAATTGTAATTCGTAATGTTACAATTTGATTAATAAAATAATAAAGTGGTTGGTTGTAAAGTGATTAAATTATATTGTAATCAAATATATAAATTAATATAATCATAAATTTTGATAAATTAACTCATTTAAAATATTAAAATAATAGAAATAATAATTTTAATGAGTTGGAGGACATTGGATCACGAGCCATGCCTCCTTAAATGGTGGGAAGCTTCTGGAAAGATAGAGAGGGATTAATTGGTGAAGCTGGAAAAATTTGGGGAGGATTATTTATTTTAGAGAGAGAAATTATTTGCAGAATTCGTAGAGGAGTAAATTGCAGGTTTCGGGGCAGAGAAGAGGTGGTTGGTTGAAGTTGAGGAGTAATTACAATCTTCTGTCAGACAAGCATGGGAATCCAGGTTCCACTAATTCCTTTAAACTCTTTCTCTGATCCTTGAAATCTGCCTGTGATGAAAATGGATAAGTTGTTCTTCCCGTTGAATGTTTTGTTGATTAAATCCATTTTGTATTTATTCTGCAATCTTTGTTTCCCTTCATCATTGCATAGTTTTCCTGTGTCCATTGATGTGATCTGCCTCCTCTATGACTAGTGTATGCAATCTTATGACCGTAAATCCAACTATACCTAGAGATCATTTAAATTCCTCCATCTTTCATCAATCTCCTGGCCGATAAAACCTCACCTCATCTGCCCTCTTCTGCATTGATGTCCAAGAGAGAAAAAAAAAACACAGGTTGCGCAGTATGTTTATGGTCCAAATCATAAAGCAGCAATGCTGGGAATACGCTTAAGCCTATATTCATATGTGAATTACAGCCACCAAGCAAACACATCCATACGCCCAACACTGATTTATCAGGTATCTCTATGATAATGTTTAGGGTATCCTCATTAAGGCAGCATGACGATTAGCTTGCCAATCGCCAATGTTTGAGAGTTTCTAAAGCTTTTTTTTTCAACAAATTCAATGTGTGTATTTTTCCTCAGAAGGCGATTCATGGTTTTCTGTTGCACTCCCCATCAGCTTTTATCACAATAACAGATCTTGCAATAAAATATGCTGGCTTGAGTTATTTGTTTCCAACCGTTTTCTTTTTCCTATTAAAAACAAATTTGTCAAGAAATTGCTCCCACCTGCAGCTTTAATCTGAGATTTAGAATTAGCCATTCTTTGAGCTGTTCAAACAATATATATATCATGAAATAAAACTTATCTCTTAGGTTAAAATTATTGATTAAAGAGAAAAAGAATGCGTTTTACCAGAAGCAAAATCAGTCTCAACACATTTCATGGTAGTAAAGAGATTTGCGTTCCATTTAAGCAAAGGCTGTAATGAGGATTTCATTCCATTTATGCATTGAAGCCTCACGACAATTATGAGGAATGCATTCCATTTATGCCATTTTATTCCAGAATGGCTGTTATGAGGTTGCGTTCCTTTTATGCGTATTATTTCAGGTTAAGATTAAGCACATTAAAATCTTAAGAAATTATATTACCTGCCTTTAATTGCCATTAAAATCTAAAACTTAGTCAATTAACATTAAAATGCCTTCGTGGCTGAGCGCTTCATCTATGCGTTTGGATAAGTTAAGGCACATTAATACCTTATTGCTGTAATAAAGCTTATTGCCCATTGTTCTGCCGTGCGTCTATCATAATGCATTATATGGCTGTAGTGAGGATTGCATTCCATTTAGGTGTCTATTTTACGATAGGTTAAAGTTTATTAATGCCTCAAGAAATTATGTTTCCTGTAGATAGTGGACATTAAAATCTTAAATTTAGTCAATTTTTAAACCCTGCTCATTAAAATAGTTTGCACTAAATTTTTAACATATCCCTTGGCTGTAATGAAAAGTACATTAATGTTTTATGAAATTAGAATTTCTGGCACTTAGTGCTCATTAAAATTTAAAATTTAGTTAATTTACATTAGGGTAGGAAAGGAGTTTAAAGTAAAATCCCTTTGTGTTATTTTTCACTTTCGGTTAAAAAGTTCATGTAAAAATGTTAAAAATTAGATTTGCCAGTTAATAAAATTTCCAGCATAACTACAAGAAAGTTAATAAATTTTCTAGCATAACTACAAAAGTTATTACATTTAATACAAAATTCATGTAATAATATTAATCAGCTGTTCATAAATTAGGTTTGTAGAAATTAAAAATCTTCAAATGATACAACTGAAGATTTGAAAAAAAAGATTTCATCATATGAAAGAGGAGATTTTGTTTTAAACTGTCAAAAAATTATATCGGATTATTATGATATGAATAATAGGTTTTATATAGTTTACTTATGCTGAAGTAAGCTATATTAATTTTAAAGGTTCTGTTGAATAGATAACTATTATATAAAATTTATTTACAATGTTAATTAACTTCTCTTTGGATGAAAACTATTTACTATCCAATGATCCATGTTTTCGTTTAAATTATTTTTTAATTAAATTAGTTCTAGGATATGAATGACTAGTGGATATATAATTAGGTATTAGAAATAAATTTTATAATAATAAAGTTATATTACTTTATGGGGAGTAAATATGGATAAATTCTTGGAATTGTGAGATTATTGTTACGTTAATTCTCTTGAATAATATATATATATGAGTATAATTATATAAGTCTATGTAAAATTGAGTATGTTGAATAAATGGGTTTAGGAATTAATTAGGAAAAGAAGAGAATGATCAAAATAATTAATTAACTTCCATATGTTAAACCATGTGCATTGAATTAATATTATAGTTAAGTTAATTGATTTTCTTAGATTAAAGAATAGAATTTTATTTGATTAAGATCTTTTTACAATGATTTTGTTAAGTTGAAAATTGTTAAATAAGTTGGAATTAGGTTTATAAACATTGTTTTTAAATTTGAACTATGAGTGTTGGATTTAGATAATTGGTTAGTGATGAGTAGATTTGCTCTATGTGAATAAGATTCATGGGAGTTGATTCGTTGGTCGTAAAGGTGTTCTTGTGCAAGTTATTATGGTGTTAATCCAGAGGCTTAGGATGTATATGTCTTATTTCCTATGTATTATGTAGATAGATCACTTGAGATTATGATGTTTTAAGAGTAAGTTGCCTCTCGTCATGTATGAGGGTTTGATAAAGGTAATGTGTTTGATGTATGATCTAAGTTGTGATTGTATCATGAGGAGGTAACAATTCCCTTGTGGATGTATTGTTTTTCATTTAATTGTATATATCTTGTATTGGGTATTGAGTTAGATTTTGGAATGGGGAGACATTGGGAACCGTAAAGAAGTAATGGATATGTTTTGCTAAGGGCAATGGATTATGAGTTGTGTTCTTACGATTATGCTTTAGCACGCAAGAAGGATAATTCCTTGCATTGTACTTATATAATTGTTGTTATGATGCCTAGCTTGATGGAAATGGTTTACTAGGTGTTAGCAGGGGAGTGGCTTTCAATGTGGGGCTGGCGCCCAAAGTGGCTGTCAGGATAACCCATTGAAAGTTGTTAACTAAGTGAAAAACTAAAAATAAACTAGGGGAAAAAGGGTAGATACACATTAAACAAGATAAATGGATTTCCTCTCCCATGCATGTAGTGCTTGTTTAGGCTAAGGATGGGTTGAGAAGGCTTGGTTGGCATAATCGACTTCCTTGTCCTCACGAAATGAAGGTTGATTCCACATGTGTCACTCTATGGGGCCGGTGCCTAGTGAGAGGCTGTCAGGATAACCATAGATGGGGGCCGACACCTAGTGAGAGGCTATTAGGATAACCCATGTTAGGACCATGCGATGACACTCTCCCTACTGCATGCCTAGTATTCCCTGGTTGGTCTCTCCCCGTTCAATGTGTGGGTTGCCTTTGGATGTGTGTTGTATTGATTGTGATGATGTCATGTGTTGTATTGGAGTCTTGAATATACCTTGTTTCTATTGTTGTTGTCTACCTGACTATTTGATGTAGTGGGACCTTATGTTAACTCCTAACTTGAGGGGTGGACCTTAGGGTTCCACATGGTCAGGTGGAAGAGCTTTTATTCCATTGTTTTTTTCCCTTGTCGATGTTCATGTGCGAGGAGGATATATATATTTTACGTACTAGACATTAGATCTTGGATCAGTTTGAGAAGATGATTATGTATACTTATGTATTAGTTAGTGTATTAGTTTATTCATAATGTATGTAATCTGATGTAGTTAGAAGATGACAATGTAACAATGTAATGATGTACTCAAGTGTAAGGAAAAATTGTAATTGTTTACTTGATCATGTTGATTATTTATCTGTGTTATATCATGGAAAAGTAAATGTTTATTGACCTAATGCATTAGAATTAGAATGATCTACTAATGTTAGTTAATGATGTATATTAGATTAGGTTAAATGAATGTCAAGTAATGCAACCATGGAACCTTAAAGCAACAAGTTGATAGTTAAATGATGTGTAATGATTTGTTAAACATTACTTTGTTATTATTATCATTTAGAAAAAAAATTATCTTGTTTTGCATAGCATAGATGTGTTGTTCTCTAAGGTGTTCATGGCGAGGCATTACAATACATTAAAAAATAAGTTTCTTGGGAGATACAAATCTGTGGTGGATGAAGGTGCATTATTGTGTCACTTTTTCTAGATCGAAAAGAAAGAAGATGAGCCCATTAGAGATTTTGTGGATCGGTACAACAGGCTACTAAAAAAGGTTCCTTCCTCCATTCAACCAAGTAAGCAAATCTAGCTCTACACTTTTATTTCCTCATTACATCTGGATGTTCATTTTTTCTTAAAACAAAGTAAAGTAAATGGTATTGAAGTTGCACAACAAGAGGCTATAAAAATTGAAGATGATGTAATTTTAAGTAGCCTTTGGGAAGCAAATAAAATTATGAAGCATATTTCAAATGAACCCATAAAGAAATCTATCATACAAAAACAAAATTATCAGCCTATAGATTTCCAACATGTGCAACTTCCTTCAATTGAATGCTTTAATTTCACCATTTTTGATCAAAAGCATTTTTGTAGAGATGAAATAAATGATGTAGAAATCAAACCTCATGTTGAAAGAAGAGTTGAAGCCTATAGTTTGCATTATGAAGAAGATAATAATGAATCTGAAAGTTACTCAAGTGATGAAGAAGACAAACAATCTTTCCATGATATAAATTGTAAGAAGAAGATTGTAGATGATGTTGTTTTAGCATCCTTGTCTACCACAGAAATGGAAACATTCACTTTTACCAGTAATGAAGAACACCTTGAGGCTACAGAACATAAACATGAGGTATCAAATATCTTTTCTCCAAGTTGCATGCAATCTGAGTATGAAGTTTTTGAGTTTCTTGAACAAGATAATGTAGAAGCGTGGTTGCAAAAAGAGGTCAGAAATGATTTGTCTTCGATTCCTTTCATTTTGAAAATTTGGATGTGAAATTTTTTAAACAAATATTGGAGAATGAGGTTATAAGTAGTCATGAGAATGATAAAGACAATCAAATAGATAAATCTATTGAACCTTATGTTGTTTATATCCCAAATTGGTGTTTTGAGTCATCTAAAGATGGATTTCTATGTTGTGAGGGAGGGATTATATCAAATCTGCAGTTTATAGATGAGGATGATCAAGTGGATGATAGAATACTCAAGTCAGTTCCTATGGGGAAAGAAGGAATGGTTTAAGTTGGGAGTGATTTCAAGTCTAATAAGGATATTATTTGTAATGCAGATTTTTAGCTTGTTTCTATAGAATTTGATCCACATTTAGTTTCACTTGACATGCATAAGGCTAAAGATTGGTCTTCTGGTGATTCAACTGGTCATTTTCAAGCATGGGATATCAATTTGTCTATTGCAGGTAGAAATGATTATATGTAAGAACCTGTTGAGGAAATTTTAGAGGTCTATGATGCAAAGTGGTTGTTTGGTTTTGGCATATCACTCAGGAAGTTCTTTTTCTGTATAAATTTCAGATTTACGCTTATGATCATGAGGTGGCCTCTGAGTCTATAGGTGCTTCACGGGTACATTTCTCTTTTCAACAGAGGCATTTATTTTTTGCAACTGGTTAATGACTTCGCATAATTTATTGAAGTAGTTGAAGTGTACTGTACCCAGTTAAGGCTACACTGGAGTTTTGGTTTCCTTTCCTTTTCTATTGTGTGTGTGTTGTTTTGGTGTCAGTTTTGGTTCGACTCAAGTCTTCTATAGTTCTTCTCTATGAATTTGAAAGGTGACTATTGGCCCAATGGATCGACACTGGTCCTTCTTAGAGATGCTGGAGTTCTCTACTTTTTTGACATGAAAAGTAGTCCCCAATTAGAGCCAGTTGTTACCCAAATTTTTGAAATTGGGAAAATTTTAAAATTTTCAGCGTTGGTGCGAAATTTATTTTGTAGGCAAAATGTGGAACTACTTTGCATCATTTGGTTGGTTTTCGAGTAAAATTCTCTTCTCAATCAGATTTATTTATTTTTTGACGCCTGGAGGATGTCTAAAGTCATGAAGTATAAAATATTTTCTTTAAATAATTGAAAAAATGGGAAGAGTAAATTATTTAAAGAAGTTTTACGCGGGGTTATATTTTATTTACCTTGCCGATGTAAAAATTAGGAAGTTTCAACACCCACAAAGGAAGAAAGTGACTAGTTTCATAAAGTTAAAAATATCATTCAAACAATATATTTTTAACTTTATGGCAGTGAAATATCTAATTGACACATTTAATGGCTTATATACTTGGTATATTGTAATCGTGGGTTTTAAAGTTTGGAAACTTTGTCAGACATTTATGAGGTTCTAGAACTAAATAAACACTCGACTTCTTTACAATCAGCAGTTCCAAGGTTCTAAAACTTGTCAATGGGTCGATGCACTCTTTGTCAGGGGTTTTTGAACCCATATCTTTGCTGACTCCTTCATAGTGGCAGGTTTGAGATTTCTAATATTATCCGATATGCCAACTATTGCCAATTCTTAATTCATAGGTCATTTTAGAAATTAAGGTTTTGCTTCATCTTCTGCACCAACAGTTTCTAAATCTTCTAACATATGTGAGTGCTAAATGTGAATGAAGAGACACACACAAGATTTTTTTTTCAAAAATTTTATCTTGCTACTGCCTTGTATAGCTAGAGAACTGTGTACAAAGATAAACTAGAGACTTTGAGCCCAGTTTCTATTTTTCAAATGTTTTAATAGAGAAGTGTGTTCTTATGTTCATATTTTCCCCGTGTATGCTGATTGTTCCTATGTATCATCCATACATTCATGTGCTATAATCTATTGTATTTGCTCATGGTATGTAGGTTCTAGGAGACTATGTGCTCTGATTTATTTCATTTTTTTTCTTTCTCCCCAAGATATTTAATTGTATTCTTATGTCTGTAATTTAATTTCTCTCCTCTCCCTCTCTTTCTTTTCTTACTTTTTGTTATATTTCCTACTTTCTGGTTAAAAACATACATTGTATATCTTTAGAAGGTAGCTGCACCTTGTAAAATAAGCAGAGAGTCATTGCAAAATATAATTGCAATCGACCCAATTGTTGGTTCTATTGTCATTTGTATGGGTGAGAGGATATAGAGTTAAGTGATAAATTTGTATACCAACATATCTTAGATAGCAAAGAGAAGTTTACCTTTTCATTTGTCCTTGCAAATCTTCTTCTAGTGTGTACTCCTTCATTCTTGTCTCCAATTATCTAATCCTCTGAGTGGTTCTTTTGAACATACTTGGTAGGAGTCTTGGTGACTTTCTCTTGTGTTTCTTCCTCTTCTTCAACTTCTTCCTCTTCTTCTATGCAAGTAGATTCATTTGAACAACAACCTTCTTGCTCATGTGTGATTGGACGTGACTCTTCATCAACCCTAACATTTGCACTCTTAACTATCTTCCTTAGTCTTTTATTGTAGCACATATAAGCTTTGCTTCTAGTTGAGTATCCAAGAAAAATTTCTTCATCAGATCTTGAGTCAAACTTTCCCAAACTTTCCTCATCTCTTCTAATATAGCATTTGCTTCCAAAAATTCTAAAGTAGTTGACAGAAGCAGACCTTCCTTTCCATAGTTCATATGGTGTCTTAGTGCTATTCACTCTTAGTTGTCCTCTGTTGAGAATGTAGACAACAGTATGGACTGCTTCTTTCCAATATGCATCAGATACCTTGGCTTCATTCAACATTGTTCTAGCCATCTACCAGACTGTTCTATTCTTCCTTTCTACAACTCCATTTTGTTGAGGAGTTCTTGTAGCAGATAAGTGCCTCTTTATACCATGTTCTCACAATATTCATCAAACGCATTTGAAGTGAACTCACCACCTCTATCAGACCTTAAGCACTTGATTCTAGAATTAACTTCATTTTCAACCGTGGATTTGAAAATCTTAAACCTACTAAAAGCTTTCAATTTCTCTTTCAAAAAAATAACCCATGTCATCCTAGAGTAATCATCAAGGAGTAACATAAAATACCTCTCACCTTGGAGACTCCTTGTTTTGGTAGGACCACATAGGTTAGTATGAATCAGTTCCAATGGCTCTATAGAAGAATACTCCTTGGTCTTGAATCTTATCCTTGTCTGCTTCCCAATCTGACATTCTTTACACAAGGTGCTTGCATGCTTGATAATCTTTGGCATGTCTCTTACTGCTTGTATGGAGTTGATTCTCACAAGATTTTCAAGATTGATGTGTCCCATCCTTTTTTTCCACAACCAACATTCATTTGTTTATCCTAAAAGACAACTTCTTTCATTTACACCCTTTAGGATGTACAAGTTGTTTCCTATCCTAGAACCTTATGTTACCAGTTTTCTAGAATTTGCTCTCCTGATTTCACATCCTTGTCCATGAAATATGAGGTTGTACCCTTTGCTGCACATCTGACTTACACTGAGAAGGTTATGCTTGAGACCTTCTATATATAGAACACCTTCTATTTTAGATTTTCCATCAATGCTTATGGTGCCCTTTCCACAAATCTTTGTAGATGAATTGTCTTCAAACTTGACTGCTCCACCATTCCACTTAACAAGATTGATGAATTTTCTCTTATCACCTATCATGTGGCTTGACATCCACTATCTATTATCCAAGTATTTGTTTTCCCTTAAGCATGAAATGTTGTTTGGACAATCATTAAATTTTCAACATCATTGTTTATTTTCAGACTTTTGGAAGTGTCACTCTCCTTATCTTGCTTAGTAACATCAGAGATTACCATGAATAGGGACTCTCATCTTTCATCATCTAATGAATAGTGATCTACTTCTTCAAAGGAGTTGTAGTCTTCTTTGGAAAGAAGGCTCCTTTTGAAGCCCCTGTAGCTATTTTCATCTCCTCTAAAAGGACATTTAGAAGCATAATGACCAACTTTTCCACAATTAAAACATTTGAAAGGTAACTTATCTTTATACTTGCCTGAACCCTTCTTCAACTTTCTCACAAAGTTTGCTTCTTCTTCCTCAAACTCACTATGTGGACCAGATGTACTTTCTTTCTTTAAAGCTTTGAAAGTAGCTTCTCTTTTGGATGTACCTTGGACTTCATTTCTCATCTCATAGGTAGTGAGGGACCCAAACAACTCTTCCATGGTAAGTGTATTTTGATCTTTGGATTCTTCAATAGTAGAAACTTTTAAATCAAACCTATGAGGGAGAGTTCTCAGGACTTTCTTCACAATCACTGAATCAGTCACTTCTTCACCTAACCCTCTGATTCTATTGACCGCTTCATCCACTCTGAGCAAATAGCTAGCAATGTTTTCCTCTTCTTTCATTCTTAGATTCTCAAAAATTGTTTTTTAAGTTTGTAATCTTGCTTGCTTTACACTATCATTTCCTTCATAGATATTTTTGAGTTTATCCCATATCTCCTTGGCCATATTACATTGCACCACCTTGAAAAACTCTGAATTGGTTAGACCACTTAATATAGAATTCTTAGCTTTAGCATTGTTTTCATGGGCCTTCTTGTTAGCCAGATCTGTAAGAGGATGAACATGCTTTGTATAAGCATCCATTGCAACTCTCTAAACATCATACTCTAGAGAGGTAAGATAGGCTTCCATCCTTACACTCCAGAATTTATAATTAGTTCCATCAAGTAGTGGTACCTTGTTAGAATAGGAGGACTCTTTCCGAGCCATGTGTTCTACTCCAAGATCTACCTTAAGCTATTAGGCTGCACCAAGGAACCTTACTTTGATACCAATTGTTGAACACACAGAAGTACTAAGAGAGGGGGGTGAATCAATACTTAATCAAAATCTTTCCTTCCCAAAACATTCAAACAAATGTAAGCATTTAAACCATGAGAAATAGAAGAGCACATAAGCACACAACCATAACACCAGAATTACGTGGAAAACCCTAAAAGGGAAAAACCACTGTGAGCAAGCTGCTTGGATCTACTATCCAAATCTAGCCTCACAAATGAAACAAGTTTACAATAATATTTATGGGTTACAACCCAAAGGAAGATGCAACTCCCTAAACACAGTTTTATGGGCTCCAACCCAAAAGAAGCTACAACTCCCTAAAGTGATATACCACTTACAAGAAGAGGCTCCAACCTCTGTACCAAGATAATTGATTGATTCTAATTCTCCCACACCTTTGTTCTATCACAACAACATCACAACTTCCTCAAATACCTCTGCATCAACATCACTATACTGCCTCTATTATGAATCATGCATTATAGCCCCCAGAGTTCCTTCTCAAATTTTTGAATCATATATATTTTTGCATATACACATACATTCACTCTCACACTCGCACACACTCTCTCACACTCATGCCTCCTTGAAACAATCTTGATCTTTCATTTATATTCTCTGCAAGTCTTCAAAATTTCACCTCTGTTGGCCTAGATTAAATGTATAACATGAAACGTGCAATGGCCACACAAGTCAGCTCCCATATCAACTGCGGTAATGTAGGAATTACATCCCATTATGCGGTTCGTACCAAGTGATCAATGTGACCTATTTTACCTTAACACCCATCTCAAAACTAGCGTACACTTCCAAACACACAACATAATCACTTACACTCACCAAGTCAGCATCACAAGCACTTATCCTTCAATGCATTAGCTCCAGACCTAAAGTGGTACCAGAGACACAAAATAACATCATGTGGTTCACACAAAAGCATTATATGACTTGATAAGACCTTCTCATACATTCCTTTCTCTGGTTTATACTCCTTCCTACTGGTACAAACAAATAGACACTAATGTCAGTATTCCTAACATAGTCTAAATACACTATCTTGATATAGAACATTGAAACCCATACTTGCAGTACTCCAAAATACTTGAAACTTGAAATGAGCAAACATACAGACAATCTGAACTTATCCTTCAAACAACAAATCCAAATATTGTAGTGCGGTGAAATGCGGTGGCTTTTACTTTCTCCCTTTGACAACCCTAATCAACAACATGATTTGTCTTTACTTATCTAACTCTGGAAACCACTGCAGTACACCATATCATTTGAAACTTGAATATATCATATATCTTCTTTGTATCAAACTATCCTCCAAGCCACAAGATCATATCTTCTAGTGTGGAGAAATGCGGACCATTATACTGTCCCTTTGTAACTGTAACAATAGTGTACCACTGTCTTCACTCTGCTAGCTCTAGAAATCTCTATAGTGCTTTTAATGAACTAAAATCAAGATCATACATACTTCATACCTGTCTCTATCTAACCTCCAAACTGCAAGGCCATATTTGCAACTGCGGTAGAATGTCGTATAATCTTCTAAAATCCTTCAGTGTAAATCCTGACAGTTTGAATCTTTACACAACTTCTTTCATACCTCATGCAATACTTTTCATCATGATACAATGAATGCAACATTCACATCACCATAGAAAACAAACACAACTCTTTTCATTAGAAACAATAAGCCACAACTTCTTCATGTCAACATATCCTTCAACTTGACAACTTTCACCTGTCCATGAACTTTAGAAGATAAGGTACAACTGTGTACAACATGCTCATGGATTTCATCACCATATCCTTCACCTCATAGCGTCTTGATCATCACTCCTTTGTATACTCCTCTGATCATTAGTCCTAATCATCACTCCTTTGTCTACATATACACAACACTATGCTTTCCACATCACAATACCTTTGATCACTTACTCTTTTGACATCACTGACAACAATAAGCCTTCCACATTACAACTCTTTTGACATCAATGGAAACATATGCAACATCATCTTCTTCATTTGTGCTCTAATGACTCTTGGTATTCCTCTTATTGCTTCGTGGCATCCAACTTGGAGAAAGGTGACTCTTGGGATTTCTTTATTTCTTTCCTTCATGACTTGGATGCTTGAAGACTCTTCATTGTCCAATCTTTGTCTTCTAGCATGTAGGTGACCAGGATTTTGTCCATATGCAACTTTACTTATCTTTTCCTTGGAGTGTTGGAGAATTAGAATATTTATTTTATTTCTCCAAAGTTTGTGTATGATGTTGATTAGAAATACAAATGCATGCAAATGTGGAAGAAACATAATTGTAAACAAGGCACATAAAGCATTTGCATACATGAATAAAATAAATGATCAAAATACAAATCTCATACTTTATTTATCTCCTTGGATCCTCCTTTACTATTAATTTCTCTTTGATATTATTATAACTAAAATCCTTTTCCCAATGATTAGAGAAATTCATCTTACAATAATAATAACATAATAATTTCATGAAGATCAACTAGTCTAATATCATTTCAAAAGAGAGATTCAAAATAAAATCTATACTCATAATTTAACTAAATAATTATTTGATCCATCTCCAAAATATTATTGATAAAGTTCTATCACGAAACATCAATATATCTATAATTAGAGTTATTAAATAGGGTTTAGGAATCCTTACATTCCCCCCTAAGAATGGACCTCCTCCTAGAATTCCTCAAGAGAATATTCCTTAGCTTCAACACATCAAATAAGAGTTAGATATAATAGAGATACATTTATTTCAAAACAAATATACTAAGATACCATTACTTATTTCAAAACAAAACATAACATAATACACATTAGAACTATAGGATTCTCTACATATCATTTATCAAACAAGGATGTTTTGCAATTACTAATCACAACCAAAAATATTACCATATGTCAAATTCATGGCTCCAACACATCTAACAATGGTTAGATGCCCAAAGAGATACATTTGTACACTATCAGAACAAAAGTAACAAGATGCCAATGCTTTATTTCAAAATCCAAACCTAATACAAAGTACAACAAAAACCTAGAAATCATTATTTATCCATAAGCATATTATGCAGTTACTAATAACGATTAAAATTATTTATCTAATAGCTAGCAATAGTGATAAGGGTTCTTTACTTATCATAATGGAAACAACTTTAAACAACTCTAACATTCATAATTCAAGCATATATATATTGTACATTAGAATCCATCACATCCACTGCATTATCACTTACCAAAAGAACTTGTTTATATCATCAAAAATATATAACAATTTATCACATTCATTGCAACCACATTTCCTCATAACACCTCTCAACAATTACACACCACAAAATTTCAACTCCATATATAACACATCACGTATACACCCAATGGGATGAGGATGATCAGTTCCAAGTAGAACCATAGTGGATGATCAGTTCTAATGAATAAAATTTCAAATAAAATCAACTAATAAAACTTCATATAAATGTAAATTAAACAATGGAAGCCAAAACAACAATTCAAATTTTAAAACCAAAAACCTTAATAAAATAGTCCTTAAGGAAAAGAGGACAATTTTGCAATTACAATCAACCAAATATCTTGAAGAAATTCTAAAACTGTTGGCTCAATAAAACAAGGAAAAGTAACAACAATCAAATAAAGATTTCAACAATTTCCATAAAACTTTACATCACAATCACCACATGACTTCAAACAAGTCACCTAAGGGGAGTAGGGGAATGCTGGTCTCAAACTACATAGAGTTCAATAATAGATTACCATATCACAATATGTATGTCCCACACAACCCAGGACAACCATATCATATATCAGAAAAGCACCTCTCTATAAACCGTCACATGCAAAACCCAATATCATATGCCAAAAAGGAATTGATCATGAAATTTGATATCCATCCACAATTCTGAAGAGATCCCAACCTTTGATGCTAAAACTTAGAGAAGAAGCCATTACCCTTTGATAGTTATCAGCAATGTCTTTTCAATCTACTATCATTTCTTTATTTCTAACAAGATGCTGATATTATAATTATGACAATTTAACCAAGATCTTTTGTGTCCTTAGTAATAATATGTCGGTCCAAAAATCACTGTTTTCAAAACCCAAATTTTGATAAATCAATATTTAGTCTAATTGTTTGTAACCACTGATGCTGCCAAATTTTCATATCTAAAAGGGATTCCCATAAATAGTGACCAAGTTACCATCAAATGTCCATCTACTAGAAATTGCCACTAGTGCTCATGTCAATTAAGATATCATAATTGAATTATCATGAATAAATAAACTCCATAACCATAGGCACTCTCTGATCCATCCTCAACCCATAGGTTCCTAACAACACACATGAATTGCTAATGAATCCATAAAGAGGGGAGCATAATGGATATGTGTTCCAATGTGACTATGAGGGGGATGTCTCCCCACCTCACCCCATAATGAGCTACGTCCCACAGGAGGATCCAGACCTCATTCAACCCCACACATGGGAGGCTCTAAAACCTGACGAAGTGGATCCGCTCCCAACATAACAATAACAACACATATGAATCTTTAGTCGGATCCATAAAGAAGGGGAAAGAGGGGATAATCATCCCTCTTGGGGGAAATTTTTTTCCCAAGAGAGGCTCCACACCTCTCTCAAACCCCATTACATGAGAGGCTCTCACCCCTCAGGGGAGATCAACTCTCAAACATAACAATTCCCTTCCTAACACAATACAACTATTCTATCTAAACACTCAACAAGAAGTCACAACCACAAATATGCAACACACATTGTCCACCATAACATACAATTATCACAATTGGGTATACATGTGTGTATCATTACTAACGTCCACAATACCCTTCTCTCGAGTTGGATACCCTGTATCACAACTAGAGACACAACACATAAAAGCTCACTAGTATCATCACAAAATATGATAAAAAATTCAGATGCTTGACATAAATCATCCACTATCATCAAAAACTTATAAAGATACACTAAGGAACATTTATATGTCTAAAGTGATCTACTACATTTTTTTAATTCCAAACAATAATTAAACATGAATTATTTTGGTACAAGACATTGAGACCCATAAGACTCTAGAGTTTGATAAACTTGCTCTGATACCAAATGTCATGCACAAGCTGTTACACTTGAGAAATGAACACAAACACACCCAGTTATCTATAATTGATTAACCAACTCACATAAAATTAGTTTTGTAATGCATGTTACAAACCCAAACATAGTCATGACACCCATTGTATAAATATACTTAATCATGAGAGAAATCAACAACTATTCTATTTGAAAGAAACATCAAACTTGTTAATATCAACTATGAGATCAATTATCCAATTATATCAAAATGTTTAACATAATCATAATGTATCATGTATAACTTAACACATATATAGTGAAAGATATCATTGACCATTTCCAAACTAGAAACTAAACATACAATCATTTTAAGGAATTCCTCCATAAATAAGATAGAAGATAAAAAGTTCATTCTCTTACCATAGTTCTCTTCGCTTTACCTTGCATTGTCATTAACAGTCCCAATTGTTCTATGAAACCTGTAACTAGATGACATCTACAAAACTAGATACACGATTAATCTCTTTAGCCAAATGAAATAATCATGATTACACTTTGAAATAAGATGAAAATGATCAGGACCTAAGGGGCCAAACCTATGCCTCAGGGGCTTATCAAGGATGGCCTTGCCTACGTATGCGCAGAGGCTTCATAGTTTGGGGTAACTTGACTTGCAACCACAAGGTTGGCTTAAATACATAGATCCATGAAAGTAATAGTATTGGTTAAAAAAAACTAGATTCATGATAAGAATTCTAGGCTCTCTTATTCGAGTTATAAGAAGGATACCACACCATTAGATGGATAAGGCAACATGACATGGCTGATTTAAAACTAGGCCATCACATGATAATTGGTTTATAGGCTACTAGCTGACTAACCATAGACAGACCTTAGGTCTCATGATTGTATAAATTATGCGAGTAAAGGTATAAGCCTCACTTAAATCATAATAATAATAGTACCAATTTAATTACTAAGAATCAAAACCTATTAAATAATTTAAATTCCTTAAAATACAATCCAACTACTATTGATCATTCAACATCCAATAATGAAATCTTCTTATTATCTTCTATCAAATTCAAATCTATCCCTTACCATTTTTACCAATACAAGCACACTTTATTCATTTATCTAAAAACAACAATACTAAACATAATATAAATAATGCATTAAAAAGGAAATGTATTTATATGAATTAAATTAGTCTCCTCTCTAATCTCAAACTTAATTCAACGAATTGAAATAAATTTAAAAATAAGAATAAAATAAAATAATTGAATAAAAATGGTCTTGACATAAAAACCACCCAGTAGTAAATCTGCCATAACTTTCTGGTTTCTCAATGGAATTTTAACATACAAGATGTTTTAGAAAGGTAAGAGTAAGGAGAATAAAGCCCAGAAAACAATTAGAAAAAATCTTCAAGATGAGGGGGTAGTGTTTATTGAAATCATCCCTTTCCCTCAAAATCAGGTTTAACCCCCTCAAAATCAGGTTTAACCCACAAACAAAAATTATTTATTTAAAAAAGTGAAGTAATTCCTTACACAATAGTTATCTCTCTCATTCATCAATACAAACTCTCTAAAGATGATTGATATGACTTTATGAATGTGGTTTTGATCCACTTAAATAATACAATGAAAACATTTATAATATGATTACATATTTAATATAAATATATTTTTAGTACGAATACGTTGAGGAAGTATACACTTATTTATGTATAATAAGTACACATTATACACACACACAATATCTTAACTCTACCAACTCTTATTCTTAGAATCCATTTAACTACCTCCATGCTTATAAAAAACCCAAGCTTGACCATTTATTATGAATAGAGAATGGTTTGATTACTCAAATGTATTCCCTATATTTATAATGAACGATAAAAATACTAAAAGATCAATGATCTGTTATTTTGTTTTAATTTTTGCATTCAAATAACTATACAATATATAGATGTATGCTCTAACAATTATTCTTATAAACTAATCAACATAAGGGTTTTAGTTTGACCTTCTTGCACTACATGCATATTCTTGATTCAATCTAATTTTGCATGCAACTAAATATATGAACGATTATCTAATCATACCCATTCCAAGAAAGAAAATATGTAAATTTAGCTAACACTCTTATGAAATAAATATAATTCATTTTTAATAGAGTAAACTACCAACAAAAATCCTAGATTTTCAATTTCTACTATAGCAGTAGTAGAAATATGATAAAGTTCTCAATACTTAACAAAATTTAAAACTGTAAGATGTTTCAGAAAGATGAAAAACAAGATGCTCATAACCCAGAAACCGTTTTATAAAAGATTTCTTATGTAAAGAGAAATTTCATAAGACAAGTTTTCTTTAAAAAAAATTCAGAAAAACATTAAGATAAATAATGACGAGTTTTCAAGGAAATACCTCAAAAATTTAATTGATGAATAATACCTCCAAATGCCCATGAAGAGAGATTCCAAAATTCCATAATGTGAGAGCTTCCATCTTATTCAGTTGTGCACTTCCTTTCTTCTACCTTGAGTTCTATTGCCCTTCTTATGCAATTCTAAAATTTTTCACCTAACAAGTCACCATGGACGTTCACTTTCTTTGCCTCATCAAAATGGATGTATTTCCCTTGGAGAATTATCTTCAACATCACCTATGGACATCCTCTTGATGACCTACAAAAATCAGAAATAAACTTGGGCTCTTGTCTTGTTTTTCCCATCCTCTTTGGCGCCAAACTTCCATCTATTTATAATATCTCCTTTGCCAAGTTTCATTTTCCTCATTTGGGCTCCAATGACTCTTGGTATTCCTCTTCTTTCTTGGTGGCATCCAACTTGGAGAAAGGTGAGTCTTGGGATTCCTTTGTTTCTTTCCTTCATGATTTGGATGCTTGAAGACTCTTCATTGTCCAATCTTTGTCTTCTAGCATGTAGGTGACTAGAATTTTGTCTATATACAACTTGCCTTGTCTTTTCCTTGGAGTGTTGGAGAATTAGAATATTCATTTTATTTCCCCAAAGTTTGTCTATGATGTTGATTAGAAATACAAATGCATGCAAATGTAGAAGAAACATAATTGTAAACAAGGCACATAAAGTATTTACATACATGAATAAAGTAAACGATCAAAATGCAAATCTCATACTTTGTTTATCTCCCTGGATTCTCCTTTACCATTAATGTCTCTTTGATATTATTATAACTGAAATCTTTTTCCCAATGATTAGAGAAATCCATCTTACAATAATAATAGCATAATAATTTCATGAAGATCAACTAGTCTAATATCATTTCAAAAGAGAGATTCAAAATAAAATCTATACTCATAATTTAACTAAATAGTTATTTGATCCATCTCCAAAATATTCTTGATAAAGTTCTATCATGAAACATCAATATATCTATCATTAGAGTTATTAGATAGGATTTAGGCATCCTTACACAATTCATGCAGATAAAATTCACATAACTGGTTCTGCATCTCAGGGGTAACTTGTTGGTAGGATGTCAAAAATAAATCAAGTGTGAAAAGAGAAACAAGGGCATCACTGTAAAGCTAACGAAACTAAAAACTCAAATATTGTTCTTGTAAATGAAGGGCATAAACCCTTGCAGATGGTCAACATCTCATAAGATGGACAGTCATATCTACCATCCTATCCATTTTGAACTTCAGTCTTATTATTTCTTTATTCTTGTCCTCAATCTCCTTATTGTGCTTTCCTTCATTTCATGCTATTCTTTTACCATTTCATCTATCTTAGCCCATAGTTGCAAAGTAACAGTTAACAAAGTTGGTGGTGTAGGCTCTTCTTGTTGTTCCTCCTGCTACATAGGCTCTAGACTTCTCTGATTGATTTCTATGATGGCTAATTGAGCCAAATGGTCTAGTAGTGTCCTCTATTGTTGGTAAACATGCAACTAATCTTCCAATTTCTTAACTCTCGCATTTAACCTGGTTTCCTTTTGTTGATATTCTTTCAACTATTTCTCTAATGTTGCAATCTTCTGCAGAGCTACCTGCAGCTCATTCTTCTTTTCCTTTGTTTTCTCCTCAAAATCCATCAACAATTCCTCTGTTTGAAGGTCATCAGAAGAAGCTAACAAGTCTTAGTTTTCTGTATCAGGGAGAGGTTGATGTCATTTCCTTGCCATGTATAAGTCCTCTTCCTTGGATTTAGTGTCAGTTTCCATAACAAGTGATTGAGCTACATTCAATTGTTCCCTATTAACAAACAAATCTTCCCTCTCCGAGTCTGTGTCAGTTTGCACATCAACCACTTTCTTTTGTTTAGGAGGGGTTTTTCCTCCTATAATTCCTTTCTCCTTCAGGTAGCCTGAGCACCTTAGTGGTTGAGTGCTTACTTTTTCTTTCTTTTTGGCTTTGGAGGGGGAAGAGGATGCTTTTCTATTTTTAGTGGGTTTTAAGATAGAAGGAAGATTTCAGGAAGTCTTAGGTGCTGCGGGTGATGAGATGGTAGTTTTAGGCTGCAATTTTTGTTTTTCACTTTGC
Source organism: Cunninghamia lanceolata (assembly GCA_027924645.1). NCBI lineage: Eukaryota > Viridiplantae > Streptophyta > Pinopsida > Cupressales > Cupressaceae > Cunninghamia > Cunninghamia lanceolata. The sequence continues at coordinate 177,103 of BSBN01001051.1, read as the reverse complement.
TATGTGTGGCTATAGGTTTGTGAGGGTGAATACTCTGGAAAAGGGGTTGATACCAATGAAGCTGCAGTTGTGGGAGACTCTACAGGTTCGCTCATGGGTTTATCGGTCCTTGGGGACGAGTGCTTTGTAATAGTGGCATGGCAACGAGTAGGTGAAGCTGTTGGTTGGGAAGAGGCTACAGGTTCTTCCTCCCCTTTCCCCACTATACATTCTCTGCCCGTGCATCATCTTCCCCAACTAGTTCAACCCTTAAGGGTCCCTCATTAATGTGGTTGATTTTAAGAAAATGTTTCCAAGAAATGTCAGGAAACTGAATAGACAGACTTCTCTTTACCAATAATACAAACAGAAAATCATGAGACAATGATGACTGGTTACCTCTTCTCTTATACTTGACATACATTCTTTTAAATAGATTGAATAGGAAATTTGGGACGTTTACAACCCTCCCATGATAGAGATGACTTAAAAGTTTAAAATGCACAACAACAATGATTGTCTCCCATCACAAGTCAAATACTTAACAATGTAAGTAGCAACATAAGCCCATAACAATGGTAAAGAAACATGTTTGATACCTTGTGATGAAGAGTCTATTCTTTCTTCTGGTTGAATGAATTTAGCCCTTGTTGCAATGGCGTCAGCTTTCACATGGAGCTCTTCTCCAATTATCGGTAGCCCTATTACCTTTGCAATAGAAACTTTAGGCGCATCAACTCACAATCCCCTGACTATAGATTCATTATTTTGAAATGTCCACTGCTGAGTCATAGCTTCATTATATTCAATTAGCCTAAGAAAATAGTCCAACCATCTAGCTTGTTGGAAACTAGGCCTATAATCTGGGTCAGTTAACAATATCGTATTATATGTAGGCTCCTTTCTAATTGGTTCTCCATGCATTGTGTAATACTCTTTGGTTTCCTTCTAGTTGTGATTCATTTGTTGTTGAACCTAATTTTCACTCTACAAATTCAATTCCCTACTTTTCGGCTAATGCATTTACCAGTTGCTATCTTGCTTGATTGTGTATGGTATGTGGTGAATAGTCATTAATTATGAAAGGAGAGGTTTCATCTTGGGTGATGCACGTAAAATCTCCCCCTCCCAACTAAGGTGGCATTTGTCCACAAATGCAATGACAAGGTGAATGTATGGAAGATAGGGTTGAAAGCATTTCAAATTGTGCACAATAGATGAATTAATGATTGGGTGAAGTAAGATTGCTATAAAAGAAATAGTATTAAATGTTAATTAATAGTAGTTTGGAGATAAATACCTTTTGAACACTGATGAACATGTAGATGATGCATGCGTTGCTGATGATAGGGAGGCTGGAGTGGATGTGTTCAAAGAATGTGTCGAAGTGAATTAAATGGATTTGACATTGAAGAAGTGTTCGGGAAGGAGGAGTGGTAGCTTTGTGACATGTAGGTACAAGGTACATTATGGAAGATAAAATGGCGGCATGTGGATGCTAGAAATAAAGGTGTTGTAGACCAAAGTGGCTGCATGTATGCAATCAAAAATGTGATGTAAACATGGCCCATGTGACTTGGCTGCAGATGCAGTGTATAGGTCCCTCAAAAATGATGAAAATTGTAGTGGTTGCAGGTGTTATGGTATAGGGCCCTTAAAATAGTAGAAAACCTTTGGCTATAGGTCTCGTGAGTAGAGTGGCTGTAGGTGCTATCAATGATCTTCAATTGTATATAAGAAAGCTTATTCAGTGGAGCCTGGTGGTGATTGGTCTTGTTTTTTTAATTTATTTTAATTTAATTTAATTTATTTTATCTTATTATTTACAAGGATTGTAAAAAATCATACCTGAGGAGTGACTGTAGACAAGCTTGTGGCTTCATTTGCTATTGTATTGCTAGGAGTAGCTATGACTGGTATGCATGTTGCATCTGGTGGGGACTATTGTGAAACTTGTGTATCCAGATGTCCTCTCAACTACTGTAGAAAGTTGTCTTTATCTAATGGCTTATTGTACAATTTCAAATGGTGTCAATTAACCATAAGTGAAAATATGACTGGATCAATTGTTGTAAGTTAGACTGCACCATTGGGAAAAACTTTCCTGATTTCATAAGGACCTAGCCATCTAGTCTGCAATTTGCATTTATGGTCTTTATATCTGGAGTCATAGAGCAGGGCCCAATCACTTGCCTGAAACTCTTTGGTTTTGATGTATTGGTCATGCCATTTGACTCTTTGCTTTTGGATTATTTTAGCGTGGTGGACTACTTCCATCCTTAACTCCTCTAAGGCATTAAGCTGGTGTAACCTTTCTTGTTGAGTTGTAGATAGGTCCATCCCAAGCTATATGGTAGTTCTCAATGTTTTGTATTCAAACTTAATATGAAGGATATCCTTTTTGCCATAGACTAGTTCATAGGGTGTATACACTGTTGGGGTATTCCATGTAGTTTTGTATGCCCAAACTGCTTCTGAGAGTCTGGCTATCCAATCCTTTCTGTGTAATGCAACTATCTTTGTTAATATTGCCTTAATTTCCTTGTTTGTGACCTCAACCTGGCCATTTGATTGTGGATGATAGGGAGTGGACTTCTTATGTCTGATTTCATATTCTTGAATGAGACTAGCAATTAGGGATGATGTGAAATATGGTCCCTGATCTGTAACTATTTCACTGGGCACTCCATATCTAGTAAATATTTCCTCATACAAGAATGTGACAACCTTATTGTCTCTAGCAAACTTTAAAACTTTCACCTCCACCCACTTGGTTAGGTAATCAATACATACTAGTATGTACTCTTTATTAGTAGAGGGAGGATCAACGGGCCCAATAAAATAAATACCCCATTTGTCAAACGATGTTACCACCAATTATGGTTGCAGGGGCATCTCATCACTTCTTGTAGGTTTGCCTATCCTTTGACAGTGGTCATGTCTCCTTATATAGAGAGCTGCATCTTTGTGCAGGGTTGGCTAGTAGTATCCCATAGTTAATACCTTGATTGTTGTTCTCTTTGCTACAAAGTGTCCCCCACAAGGTTGTGAGAGTTGTTGATTGACTCAAGCCACTAGGATCACCTACAAAACCTAGGATTAACCTTCTACAAGAGAAAAGAGCAAAGAAGATGAATTTGCACAATATTGGATGCAATTAATGAATTGAATTAATGAATTACATGAGAGAACTTGCTTTTATATTTGCAAGTTAGAGAAAACCCTAATATGACTTAAGAATAACCTAAGATTAAAATTATCTCTAAGTAAACTTAATAAAGTTTAATTAAATATTTAATTACACCAACACCCCCCATAAGTGCAACTTAGGGAGAAATGAAAAACATGCAACTAATGCAAGAATGAATCCTGACTACAAGGCCATGTTAGGCACCCATAAACAATAAGAATATCTCATAAAGTAGAGAAAAAGGAGAAAAACCTAGTGGGAGAAAACTCCTCTCAAAAAGAGAGAAAATACAAGTACATGAACATGTGATGGAAGAAGGACTAACACTAAGACCCCCCAAGAATTGAATCCATCACAAAAGTACAATAATGAATGCCCCCATAAGAGAGGAAGTAGAGAGAAGGTTTGCTGACCCCCCCAGAAGTGAGAAGGATGAAACCCCATGTGAGGAAATGCTCCCTCCCAAAATAGAGATGAGAAGAGAGACCATGTAGTAGCTCCTCAAGATGACTCATGCAATGCTCGAAGATGCTTGACACAGAATAAAGATGAAGACCCATGAACGTCGAACAACATTTCTCCCCTTGGGAAGAAATAGAACTGTAGATGTGTGCATAATGTCTTCCCATTCTAGATAGGAATATACAAGAAGAAGGATAAATGTCTCTAAAATCTGCACATGATCCAAAGACAACAATGATTCTCTTGAAAACTGCTCAAATGTCTCCAATCCACTGCAAAACTATGACTAAACAGGAGGATGAAGAACAATCTCTGAAGAAGATGATGGTGATGCTACTCTATTGAAGTTGTCATCATAGAGGAACTGAACACCCTCCAAAGTATCTCCCAAATCTAAAATGTGGGACTCTACAAACAACAATGATATATTTGGTAGAAATGCATCCCAACAAGCTATCTCTGGAAGACTGAGAATGTCTTGCTACAAAGAATCTGATGTAGCAACAGGTAATACATATGTGATCTCGATAAGAGGAGAAGGAGAAGCAAGTGAAGTCTTTGTGTTATCTGAACTAGCAAGACCTGTCAAATATGCAAGCTCCTCAACTGTATCATCATTAAAAGGTATGCAATCTGCATCAGCAAGGGGTATGTGGGAATCCATAGCAAGATCATCTAGGAATGGAGAGAGATGTGGGTCTCTATAGATCTCCCAAATTCTAGTCCAAAGAGTGTGTGGGCACTCAATATGTGAGATAGAACACAGTGTCATAATCAACACTAGAACCAATCAATCCTACAATATGATCAATATAATTTCCCCATGCAAACTTCCTCCCAGGTGTATCTAATTTAGGTATGAGTCCATAAAGATAAGGCAAAAGATTAAGCCACCTGAGATGTGTCAAGATGCCCTTTCGCAAAGACTCATAGTTATCCTTACCCAATGTTACCACAGAAGGGTGAATAGAAAAACCCATGATATCTCCTCAAATAAATTAGATCAGAGACCAACAATCTGAATATGTATTAATGCTGATAAATGAAGCCCATAAAAAAATAGAACTTCTCCAGGTACCGAAATGTCCAGAATATCAAACAGAAGCCATAAAACTGACAAAATGAATAAATAATACTTGGGGCTAAATCTAAAAAAAGTGCATGGATGGCTGTGTAGAGCTCCTCAATACCTTTCCAAAGCCACAAGAATCACAAAAATCAGAGATCGTGGAAAAAAGATACGAGCTCGGAGGCCAAAAATGGTATCTAGACTTCAAACAACAATAAATTGTACCAGAAGCAAAATCAAGAAAAAATACCTGCACTATTGGATTGTCTCAGAAGCATCTTTCCAATGCCTATTCATTTGTGAAAATATGAGTTCGTTTGCTCAAGATATGGCAAAAAGAAAACATCCCCCCTGAAGCACAAATTAGGGCAAAAAAGGGCCCCTACTGCTAAAGTTGGTAGAACCTCCACCAGATTTAGTAGTTCCACCAAAAATGATGAGAGAGACCAAAACCAAGACAAATTTAGCACGGGCACTTAGGGTACATGCAATTTTAAAAGGTTTTGATTTTGTTTTTATTAAAAAAAGATTTAAGAAAAAGATATGAAAGGGTTGTTTTTTTTTTGGTTTTTGTTTGAAAAACTTTTAATAAAAAGGTTGAACCCCATTAATAAGGGGTCCACTGCCCCAAGAAAAGGGCACGACCTGCAAGGGGACATGGACCCCTACGGCTTGCCAGGGGCGGTACCCCTGCTACAGGTACCCTGTACGGGGCCTATACAGGGGTAACCCAATTATTAAACCCACAACTTTTGCTTTTTAAAAAACTTTTTACAATAAAAAACCTATGTTCTCAATTTTTTTTGGAATTTTTTTTAAGCAAGAAAAAATATAATAATTTTTTTTTGAAAATTTTACGTCAATCTGTGTGTTGGGCAAGCCGTACGGCTTGCTTGGCAAATTTTTTTTGCCCTAGATAATCTCGAGGCTGATTTCAATGATTTGACAGTCAATCTTAAGGTTTTTGGGCCTTCTGAGTGCAATGGCAGGCTCATATTTGGCCCAAAATGCTCCAAAAAATTAGCTTTCCTTTGAATCTTGAAAAAAGCACCTATTGAAACCCTTGCAGATCTGGCCTACGAAGCTCAAATCAAGCCAAATAAAATGCTAATATAACTATTTTGACTACTTTGAATCCAATGGAATACTCTGTTTTACATAGAAATACACCCAACAAATTGCTCTTGCTTAAATTTTTCTTTGAATCTGAGAAGAGGCTTGAAAATCTGGAGCTCTGATACCATGTGAGAGTTTATGATTAACTTGAAACACCAGAATCTTCTACAAGCCAAAGATTATTCTTCTACATAGAAAAAAAGCACAAGAGAGAAATTTGCACAATAATGGATGCAATTAATGAAATGGATTAATGAATTGCATGAGAGTATTTGCTTTTATATTTTCAAGTTAGAGAAAACCCTAATATGACTTAAGAATAACCTAAGACTAAAATTAGCCCTAAATAAACTTAATAAAGTGTAATTAAATATTTAATTACACCAACAAAGGTTCATCATGACATGCCTTGAGAATGTCATATACTTCATCTTCTCTGATACATTTACGCATGACATGATCAGGTCCTGTGTAAAAGAGGTAGCCAACTACCCAAGAATAGGGGAAGTTGCATTCAACCAGGTGGCACTGTTCTCTTGGTGAAAGGTGTGGAGGTGTCTTTCTTGTAACTAAATAATTGGCTATGTCTGGATATGAAGGAGTTTGTACAATTAGTGCAAATAAGTGTTCATCAGGAAATGAGTCATCAATAACTAGATTTAATTACAAGTAGGTATCCTGGAGAGGAAATCAACAACGACATTGGTCTTCCCAGGCTTGTCTACAATGATGATATCAAATTCCTGTAGTAGCAACAACCATCTAACCAATCTGCCACTTACCACTAGTTTGTTCATTAGATACCTTATTTCTGCATGGTCAATATGAACAAAAATAGGATACCTAGTGATATAGTGTCTAAACTTGTTGATTGCATAGATAATAGCTAACATTTCCTTCTCTATAATAGTATAGTTAAGTTCAACACCTTATAGATTCTTACTGATGTAGTAAATGGCATATTCTAAATTTCCCTCCTTCTGTCCTAACACAACCCCTACAATTAAATCAGAGGCATTTGTATGAATATGGAAAGGGATTTCCCAATTAGGTCCTCTAAGTATAGGTGTCTTTGTCAATGAGTTTTTAAGATTTTCAAAGGCTGCCTGACATTGAGTTGTCCAAGAAAATTTCACATCTTTAGAGAGTAGGACAAATAGGGGTGCAACTATCTTACTACAATCTTTTATAAATCTCCTATAACATCCCGCATGGCCAAGAAATCTTCTGACATCCTTCTACTTTTGAGGAATAGGCAATGTTGAGATGACTTCAATTTTATTTGGATCCACTTGAATGCCTTTCTTGGACACAAAGTGGCCAAGCACTACTCCTTCCATCATCATGAAACATTTTTCATGACTAAGAGACAGGTTATGATCTTGATATCTTTGAAGGAGTTTTTCAAGGTTTGTCAGTGCTTCTTCATAAGAATATCCATAAGTGGTGAAATCATCCATATACACTTCCATAGAGTCATGGGAAAAATTAGAAAAGATGCTTAAAACAACCCTTTGAAATGTTGTAGGTGCATTATGGAGTCCAAATGGAAGGACTGAATAGGCATAGGTCCCCCATGGGCATGTGAATGTAGTTTTATCCTGATCCTCTGGGGCTATTTTGATCTAATTATAGCCACTAAATCCATCGAGGAAAGAAAAATACTTCTTCCCAGCCAAGGAGTCTAATACCTGGTCAATGAAAGGAAGAGGAAAGTGATCTTTCCTGGTGGTTGTATTCAATTCTCTGTAGTCTACACAAACCCACCACTTACCTCCTTTTTTGGGTACTATGACTAGTGGGGATACCCATTGGCTATCTACTACAGGATATATGAATCCTACATCCAGTAGTTTTTACAATTCATTCTTCAATATGTCTCTTACAACAGGGTTCATTCTCTGCTAAGGCTAACTAGCATGCATCCCTCATTTATGTATATCCTATGCATGCAGAGGTTAGGATATATGCCATTCATATCATGATAGTCCCAGACAAATGTTGTTTTGTGAGTTTGCATCATTTTTATCAGTTCAGACTACTGCACAATTGTCAATTGATTATTGATATTAAGTGTCCTGCCTGGTGTAATGTTAATTGGTGTTGCATATGTCATAATAGAAGCAATATCTAGTCCTAATAAATTGAGGCTACAACTATGGGGCAACAAATGATGGAACATGCATGTAGTATAAGCATAGGCTTGCGTGTTGATTGAAGGTAGAATATTATGTAGTGGGCAAGTCAAGCATACTAGACATGGGTTTTGCTGCATGTCCCTTCCATAAGTGTTTTGTATCACATTGGCAAGCACTTCATCCTCATCCTGGATATTTAACAATGGGCTTCATTTAATTCTCATTAATGTCTGAAGGGAATATTAGTCAGTATCCTCTAGGTCTCGCCAAATAGGCTGTTCCATATCAGAAAAAGGCTATGTTGAGGGATAAAGGACCAATTTCTTAGTTATATTCCCGTTGAAAATTATCATATTCCCAGACTTGCATCCTATGAAGGCATCTGCTGTTGCCAACCATGGTTGTCCTAGGATGAGTGGATATCCACCTAAGTTGGCCTTAGATTGTAGGACCATAAAGTCTATAGGGTATTCCCATGAATCCAATGTGATCACTAGATCTTCAATGATCCCTTTAGGTTTGACAATTGACATGTCTGCTAACTGTAAGATAGTTGGAGTAGGTCTTAAGTTAATCAACTGAAGATTATTCATTGTTTCTTTTATCATCACATTTATGGTTGCATCCATGTCAATCAAGGTGTTTTTGATAAGGGTACCATTAATGTGCACATCAACTACAAGGCTTCCAGGATCTGCATATTTTGGGACAACCAAGTTGCATAACATGATATCAGCAAGTTGTCCTATAACATGTACACTCTAAGGGTATTTTCTCTTTCTTCCTAGTTTCTTAAGGCATAGTTCCCTTATATCTTTGGTATTTATAGATACATCCTTGATATCTTGGATTAGGAGAATTTTTACATAGACATTTTTGAATTGCCCAATGAAATCAAAGTCAAGTTTAGATGGAGGTGGTGCTTTCTGCATGTTTAATATTTCTAGAAATGAAGGGTTCTAGTGATTTTTCTTCCTATGGTGAAGTTTGCTCAGGAGGGCTATGCTGGTTATTTGAATGATTGTTAGTGTTGGAGGTTGGTTCTTCATCAATAAGTTCCATGATAAGTGGAGATGGAGGTCCATCAAGCATTTTGCCCGAGCCTAGTTGAACATCACTAGCCTTAACTGTACAAGTTGGGTATTGGATGGTTTCATTAGTATAATCCTACTAAACATGCTTGTTGTTAGGATTTGGTGTAGGTTGGGTTAGAAATTGAGTGGATCTAGGCAGAACAGGAGTAGGTAAAGCTACATTTGGCATAATGGCAGGTTGTTGAGGCATGACTTGCTGTGGTTACGGGTAATTCATATTTAAGTTTTGCCAAGGCTGATTTCCATGCCACTGTTGTGACCATGGGTTTTGATTGGCCTACCACTATGGATTATAATTAGGGGTTTGGAATGGCTATTGTGGTCATACCCCCTGCTGTTGATTCCAGCTAGGTGGCATAGTTACCTAAGTTGCATTGTGCCAATTAGGGATGTTTGAAGTAGATGATGTAAATGAAACATTATTGGTCAAGGTGTCTTGAGGCATACCTTGTCGTTGCTACCAAGTCTTACATTGTGCAATATAAAACACTTGACCTTCTTCATCCTCTATGGTTTGAAAATCTACCTTCTCACTCCTTTCCTCAAAAATGCTAGCAATACGTTTACACTTATAATTGGTCTTCTTTTGTCGAAAATGTGGACAATATTCAACCAAAGTTGCCTCTGCTACCTCTTGCTTCTTTATGTGTGGGGTGTCCATTTGAGCTGCTAGATGGCTTATGATGTCCTCTTTCATATTTGATAGGAGATTGCTAAGTTCTACCCTAGAGACTCCAGTAGATGTTTTGGTAGAAGACAAAGTTCACAAGCCTCTATTTTCCTTCAAGGTTGAATATAAATAGTTTCTATAGATTTGACAAATTTCATCAAACCCAAGTTGAGAGATGTCCCCTAATCTAATTAAATTCAGTGCATCCATGCATTCTTCATTCACACCTCTTAAGAAGACCAACTTGAGTGACTCTGGAGAGAGCTGGTTCTGTCTTCACTTCTTGAGGCAAAACTGAAATCTTTCAACATAGTCTTCAAGAGGTTCATCTTCCTTTTGTGACATCCTGAAGATGTCATCTCCTTTCATATCCCTACCATGAAAATAGTTTTGGTACTTATGCAAGAATTTATCCTTCATGGTACCCCAGTTTGTTACTGAATTCTGACCCATCCCCATGAACCATCGTAAGGCTGCATCCTTGAGGGTGGCTGGAAAAAGATTGAATTTGTATGCATTTGTAGTGTAGTCATAGCTTCTACAGAGTACTTCAAATTCAAAAAGGAATGTATCTGGGTCCTTAGTGATTAACCCATGAAAGTTTGGTAGAGTTGAAGCAGGTATGTTCTTCAGGGTATCAACTCTTGCCTGGTTTGTGATGGGAAATGCAAAGGTGACTGGCTCAGCTAGATTTTATACTGCTTCATCCGCCATTGTGTCTTGATGCCAAGTGGCTATAACTTTCAAGTCTGCAACATCCTTTGGTTGAAGGGGTAGTTCAAATTGGTCTTCTTCTTCTTTTGTTGAATTGGATGGAAGAAATCTCTCTAACTGGTTTCTTATCCACCACATATAATGATGCTTGAGCTAATAGCTTTGTTCCTGCAGCATGTTAGTAGATAGTTTGGAAATGGATTGAATATTTAAGTAATCCCAATTTCTAGAAAAGAAATTCTATACCCTATGAAAGCAAATATAAACATGAATCAAAAGAACTCAGAAACTCTAAACCTTAGCACCATCCCTAGAAATAGCACCAAAAATGTCAAACTCCATTATTAACCAATACATTGATGCAAAGAGGCATGCACACAACTCAACAAACCATCAAATCCTATATCAAGCAACCTATGGATATAATGTGTTACATTTAGATTGTCAAACCAGGGAATCATATTCTTCTTGGATGGTTCCTGTACTATGTGTACAGTCAAGGATTCCTGAATTGTAATCTGGAAGTTGTGAATAGAAACACACTATGGGAACTGTTGATGGTGTTTTTAGCACACAACAACACAGGTGAAATATAGGTTATCTTATCTCTCTTGAAAGGTATCCTACCCCAGATAGGACTACCACAAGGTTTATATAGCTAGGTCTTAGCTTGCAAAAACAACTTCAGTGGATATGTTTTAGCTATACCAACTAAGGGGATTTACATGCAATGGTAGGGTTTGATGAAACTATTACAAAAAAGTGTGCAAGAAACCCTATGATATTTTCAGCAAATTGACAGTGTAAATGCTACTTACAACCTAATTCTAACAGATGTATTTAAAGAAAATGCAAAAGGGTATTAGGGCAAAGAAAGTATTGAAACCTAAGTGACAATTACAACTAGATAAAATGCTGCGTATAGACAAACACTTTCAGTAAACCATTCCCTGTATCTGAGCCTAATGAATCTTCTTGTCCCCATGTAATATCTCCTCTATGTAAGGGAACATCCATCCTTCAAAAGTGGAAGCAAAGGGTAATCCCATTATCCTTGTTAGGAGAGTGACTAGTGTAGAGGAAAACTAATGCGTTGTAGACTTAAACAAAATTTAGGGGTAAACCTATTTGAACAGTCCACTCTATCATTGCATTCCTACATTGAATTATCATCCAAGGAGCATAAGCTTATGATGATGCCTACATTATATATGCCTTCAAGACTCATTTCTATCCTAAACTAACTTATACATACTTATTCTAATCAACCTAATTTACTGAAGTTCACGGAAATGTAAGAACAACAAAAATAGTTTAAAATCTAGTTGCTACGGGTACCTTCAACATAAGCTGAAGGTAACTATATTCAAGAGAATTACAAAATTAACTCAAAATACATAGAATGATAAAAGAATTAACACTAACCTTTGGAGGACTGAAAATATGCACTCTATTCATGAGTCCCAACTACTAGAAATAGCAATCAAGATATCTTACTCATTCCACAATGCAACTTTATAAAATAATATGAAATAGTTTTAACTAGAGATGCATAAATAAATAAGGAAATATATGAAGTGAGGGTTAGTACCTTGAGTGGTCAGATTAGGGAACTATCTCACTTAATCTGGAAACTAAATCTACTTCAGATTCTCATAATACATAGTTGTATTCACTTCATATCAGAAATAGGATCTTTTCAGATTTCATTCAATTAAACATGTCTGGATCTTCCAATATAAAAATAGAGTAATTGTTGAGTAACTGTAAAACTAAAGTAACTTGGAAAGAAAAACTAACTTACCATCGAACTCATCCCTCCTAACTTATACAGAAACAGGAGAGTATGATGTAACTACCAACTAACTTGATTATCAATTCATCCCTAGGTATCAGGGTATAGGTTCGAGATCAATTTATTAATCTAACTGAAACAAAGGAAGCATAGTTCCATTCAAACATAAATTCCTATTCAACGGCTCATGAATGAAAACACATAAGTCGCGATTAGAATCCTAGAACAAGTCTTCTTCTTCGCTTGTATTTATTCTTCCATGATGATCACGTTCAGCTTCAGTTGGCGCTTAACTGTGACTTCCTTCAATGCTCTGTCTTGCAATGTGCTACAAATTCTCCTCTCCTTAACGCTACCAACTCGCTGCTGCATAGGGTTAATCCATAAAACATATGCATACAAAATAGCCTTCATAATTAATCTATAAAATCTCATTTATATACATACATACTTATGTCTAACTCATACAATTGACAAATATTATCACCATGTTTCATATTGGTAGATTAGGTTCAAGGTTTGCAGGATATATATATAAAAGACAACATATTATGATGGTAATGTCTTAGAAAAGTATCTGAAATATCATAGGTATAAAGTCGAGAAGCATAAGAAATAGCATAAAAGAAGTCAACATTTGAACCCATCATTTCCTCCCAACTTAGACTTTTGCATGTCCTCAAGCAAAATACTCAATAAAACACCTAGGGGAAAAGGTTATAATGTAAAGTTATCCGCCTCAAATCCATATCTTCTCTGACCCCCTGTCCCTATTTGAGATAAAAACCATTGTACCATGCAAGTTTCTCCATCCTGATTAATTCAGCATGCCTACACTCATCACCTCTTCCTCTTGCCCAGTGTGGTACTAGATAAAGAAGAATAGGAGGGTGATAAGTAAGGGGTAGCCATTCCACTCATTTTTTCTCTGAGATCTAGATATACCTACGCAACCTCTCAAACATATTCATAAAGTTGTGGAGAAAGTGAGGTTCTTTCTTCTGCAATTCTGGGGTCAAACTATCCCATCTATTTTGCACATACCTCTTGCAATTATGAATGATAGATACAGCCAACCACTGTATTCTTCTATAATCCTCGAGTCTTAAATCCATAATTACTTTACCTGGACCCTTATGAGAAAGTAGTGTTAGCCATTGGGTCAGGATCACTTCGGGATTCAAGGCTTCTTTCCTAATCTACAGTGGTACTTTCTTTTCCTATTCCTTATATTTATCCATTAGCTCCCCTCTAAGATGCTCATTTCTGAGGTAAGACATCAATGCTCTGACTTGAAGACCACCATCATAGATCAAGGGGTTCCACTCTGTAGCTTCTTCCATTAGATAATTGTGCAAATAGTATTCACACAACTGATCTTGTTCTTCTAAACTGACTCCTTTAAATAACTGGAAAAAAACATGCCTTGAATAGATAGAAATAGATTGATCATTGATGAATCTATTGAATTGAAAACTAAGAAACTTTTCTTTGAGAAATAAGGCATAAACTTTTGGTGGAGGTCTGCATTCTATGATTTGAATTGCCTTGTCAACTACCTCTGTTAGCTTCCCTTCCAACCTTTTTAACTCAACATTTTTACTTTCTAATGATGCATTAAGAATTTGTTTCTCCTTCTCCCAATTTTCTTTTTGTTGCTTGAATTCATCATTGAATTTCATCAATTCAAAACCCATAGATAGAATAGTGAGGCATGTTGGAGGTCTTATTACAGGAGGCTGCAGGATTGGAGCTTCTTTTTCTTCATTTTCCATTTTATTCTCAATCACTTGTGCTAAGAGATCCATGTTAGAGTCGTGACCATATGTTTGAATTTTCTCTTCCAATTCTTTTATTCTTATCTCTTTTTCCCTATCCTTTTACTCACATTGTTTCACTTGTTCTTCTAATTGTTTTTAAGTCTATTAAGGGCTTCCTGAAGTTCTTGCCTCATATTTCTATCTTCTAACAACTCTTTTCCTTTTTCAAAATCAAAGCCTTCATCCTTATTTCTAGTAACATTGAAAATTTCTCTAATAGGACTGCCAGGAATTGTTTTTCCCATTTTTTGTGCAATGAAAATGTCCTCTGAATTAGAACTAGAGGATGAAACATACCTTCTTCTTTGGCAGGTATACTGGCACCAGTAGGAGTATTCCCAGGGACATTTCCTTCATTATCTGAAGCTGTATCCGACAATGTTGGATCTTGCTATGGTGCTTCCTCCTTTTCTACTTCCCCTTGTTCCTCATCAACTCTTTTTTCCACATTCTACCTCCTCAGCCTTCTTGAACGTCTAGGTGTGACAGTTTCTAGCTTTTCTTCACTTTTTCTGACTTCTCCTCTTCTTCCTCTCCCCTGTACCCTTCTCTTTCTCAATGCTCCTATGCTTCTCTACATTCTTCTTACTCTTCTTCTTCTTAGAAGAAGTAGAAGTATCACTTCTCATAGTTCCCCTCATGGGTTTAGGGTTAGGAATTGAGGTTTCTTCTACTATCACTGGCCTAGTTTCTGGAGGAATTTCCTCCTATGGCTCTTCCTATCCAGGCTCAACTTTAGGTTCAACCTCTAGTTCAACATTAGGTTTAGCTTTTGGTTTTGGCTCCTGTTGAGGTTCATCTACTTCTAGTAATTCAGAAATATCCTTGCATTGTTTAAAAGCATCCCAACTAACCTATGGGCGCTGGATTCTCAAGCTTCTTTTAACCAGTAGAGATACCAAATAATGATGAGATAATGTAGTCTCTGTTTGTCTTTTCTGATACTCAAATGCCATTCTCTTCAACATATTGTACAGATAATTGGGAACATTAACTGGTTTGTCATGGCGCAGGTGATTCAACAACTTCAAGTGTGCAGTATACAACATGTTATGTCTACTATCACAAGTGATATATTTGATAATATACGAAGCACATTTCCCCTAGAAGAACGAAATGGATAATCTTTTTGTACCTTGTGTGGTCAAATCTAGGTTCTCACTATGCTCACAAAATTTCTCCCTCACCATTGCTGCATCAGCATGGGTTGGATACTTAGACCCTGTTCATGGTAATACAGTGACTTGGGCAATAGCTATTTCAAAGGCATCCACAACTAATCCCCTCACTGTCGCTTCGTCATACTACAAAGTTGCTGCAAAATCCCTTGCCATATCATTGTCATACTCTGTTAACTTCAGAAAATAGTCTAACCACCCTACTTTAGTAAAGAGTGGAAGAACCAATACATCTTCCAATATCTCCTTATGTACTGATGGTTCTCTTCTAATTACATCACCCCCCATTGCACCTATATTCTGCACTCTTATCAATTCTCAACTCTGCCTAATTCTGCCTAATTTCAATTTTACCACCTCAGAAAATTGGCTATCAATTCTTTCACCCCCCAACTGTAGCTTTTAGAGTTCTTTGCTAGTAAAAATTTGAAATTCAGCTCACTCATAGGGAAATAACAAGCTCACAATTTAGGGCAGGTCAACTATCATGGAAAATTGTATTGGAAAACCTTGACAACAACTTAAAAATTTGATTGATGGTAAAAAAAAATTGACCATATACCCCTCCCCAACTGAAAGGTGAAGTGTCCACACTTCATGAATGAATGTGCAAGGATGAAAGAGAATGATTACATGAAAAGGGTGATATATTGACACATGCATGAGATAAACACTTAGTAATAATGAATATAAATAGAAAATTTGAAGATAATCATTAAAAGGTTACCTTATGTGCATTGATTATGAAGAGCATGGAGTGGATCACCTTGGAAAAGGAGATCAGTACGTTGGCATTGATTTGGCATGAGCAGAGTGATATGCATAGAGTAGATAGAAGGGTAGCGGGTACGTTGGAATTTATTCAATTTGACAGACCGCAAAAGTTGATGTAACAACTGCTAATACAATTTGAACAAACATGCTGCAACTGTTGGATTATTGAAGGTGATTGAAACACATGGAGCAGTAAGGAAATGCACGGGAAGAAGAGTGAAATGTGTGCCAAATGGTTGAAGAGCTCCATAGACACTTGTTGCTATAGGCATCCAAAGCACAGGTCTTTACTGAATATGTTTAGAAAGAGGAAACCAAGACCCAACTGCAACAGGTCCCTATGATATGTGAAAAATAGGTCCCTCTAAAATTGATAGTGGTCATCATGTACAATGTGTTGTGTGTGCATGTGATTTTAAAGCAAAGAAAATTATGTTTCAGCGACAGGGGTTAAGTATTACAAATCAACCTCCACATCACTAGACAGTACTGGTGGATCAGTATCTAAAGGTGTATCATTTGGTGTTGCATCATCATCATCAGGAGTGTTAGGAGGACCATATTGAGCAGCTAGAGAAACAAGAAAGTCATCCTTCTGAAGTGGCTTTTTATACAGTTTTAGCCTGTGCCTATTTACTAGTAGTAAAAACTGAACGACATCAATAGTCTACAATTGAACTACACCATTAGGAAAGACTTGCTTGATCTCATATGGGCCTAACCAATGGGACTAAAGCTTGCCCTTGAAATCCTTATATCTTGAATCATAAAGGAGTGCCCAGTCACCAACAGTGAATTCTTTAGTCTTGATGTACTTGTCAAGCCATTTTTCTCTTTGTTTCTGTATGACCTCTGTGTGATGAATGTTCTCCAATCAGATTTCATCCAAAGCATTCAAATGTTGTAGCCTATCTTGTTGTGATGTGGTCAAATCCATTCCTAGTTCCATTGCTGTCCTTAGGGTTTTGTGTTCAAATTCTATAGGTAGGACTGCTGTCTTGCCATAGACCAATTCATAAGGTGTAAACCCTGTAGTTGTCTTCCAGGTTGTTCTGTATGCCCAAACAACTTCTGGGAGCCTAGAAACCCAATCTCTTCTGTGAAGCTACACTGTCTTTGTCAATATGTTCTCAATCTCCCTATTTGTGACTTCCACCTGACCATTGGCTTGAGGATGGTAGGGAGTGGATTTCTTATGTCTGATATGATATTCTTCAACCAATTTGGTGATTAAATTAGATGTAAACTATGGTCCTTGATCAGTTCCTATCTCCCTTGGCACACCATACCTAGTGAAGATGTCCTCATACAAGAATTTTGCCACATTGCCATCTCTGGAAAACTGTAATGCCTTCACTTCAACCCATTTAGTTAAGTAATCAGTACATACTAGGATATATTCTTTGTTGTTGGATGTAGGAGATATAGGATCCACAAAATCCAATCCCCACTTGTCAAAGGGAGCCAATGAGATCTGTGGCTACAAGGGCATCTCATCACTTCTTATAGGCCTCCCCATTCTCTGACATCTATCACAACTCCTAGTGTACTTGAGAACATCTTTATGAAGTGTTGGCCAGTGATACCCTGTTGTTAGTATTTTGAAGGTTGTCCTCTTGGCTGCAAATGTCCCCCACAAGGCTCATCATGATAGGCCTTCAATATATCAAACACCTCATCTTCTCTGATACATCTGCACATAATATTATCTGGGCCAGTATAAAATAGAAATCTAGAAATCCATGAATAAGGAAAATATTTGTGAACTAGCTGCCTCTTCTCCCTTGGAGAAAAGTATCCTGGAATCTACCCTGAAACCAAATAATTAGCTATATCTGCATACCGGGGAGTGTGTATGGTGAGAACAAAGAGATGTTCATCAGGAAAAGAGTCATCAACCACCCCTTCAGTTGATTGTGTTGGTAGTCTAGACAGGAAATCAGGACCTACATTAGCCTTATTTGGCTTGTCAACAATTGTGATGTCAAATTCTTGTAGTAACAATAACCATCTGACAAGCTTGCCACCCACTATGGGCTTATTCATCAAATATGTAATTGCAACATGATCTATGTGGATGAATACTTGATAACCAGTAATGTAGTGTCTGAATTTGTTTATGGCATAAACAACTACCAACATCTCTTTCTCTGTCACAGTGTAATTTAACTCAACTCCTTGCAAATTTTTACTTACATAGTATATGGCATATTCCTTAGTGCCTTCTTGTTGTCCTAAAACTGTCCAATGGCAAAGTCTGATGCATCAGTGTGGATGTGAAAAGGTAGTGTCCAATTTGGACCTCTAAGAACTAGAGCTTGTGTCAAAGATGATTTTAGCTTTTTAAAAGAAGTCTGACAATCTGGTGTCTAGTCAAATTCACTGTCCTTGGTCAACAGGGTAAACAAAGGTGTAAGAATCTTGCTAAAATCTTGAATGAACCTCCCGTAGTATCCTACATGTCCTAGGAAGCTCCTTACATCCTTCTATTTCTACGGAATAAGCAGGGTGGAAATAACTTCAATCTTCTTTTGGTCCACTTGTATTCCTGCACTAGAGATGGAATGTCCCAAGACTACTCCTTGTGTCATCATCATAAAACTCTTTTCATTACTCAAAGAGAGGTTGTGCTCTGTGCATATTTTCAACACTTTCTCCAAATTGTGTAAAGCTTCATCATATGTATCACCATATGTGGTGAAGTCAACCATATAAATATCCATGCTATCATGGGAAAAATTAGAGAAAATACTGAGGACTGCTCTTTGAAATTTAGCTAGAGTGTTGCACAAACCAAAGGGTAAGACAAAGTATGCATATATCCTCCAAGGGAAAGTAAACATTGTCTTATCCTGATCCTCTAGAGAAATCTTAATCTGGCTATAGCCACTAAAACCATCAAGAAAGGAAAAATATTTCTTGCCCACTAAAGAGTCAAGAACTTGGTTAATAAATGGCAATGGAAAGTGATCCTTCCTAGTAGCAGTATTCAATTCCATGTAATCAACACAAACTCTCCATTTGCTGCCTTTCTTCAGCACTATGACCAATGGTGAAACCCATTCACTATCTAAAATGTGGTATACAAATCCTGCATCCAGAAGCTTTTGAAGATTAGCTTTCACAATCTCTCTGAGGGCGGGGTTCATGCGCCTTTGCTACTGCCTGATGGATCTATAGCCATCATCAATATATATTTTGTGCATGCATAAGGCAAGATCAATGCCTTTCATGTCACTGTAATCCCAATGCGAATGTTGCTGAGTGTGTATGCAATATTTTATGCAGGGACTATTGTTGTTCATCAGTTAATGTATTGTTAATATTCAACATCTTACCTAGCTTGATTTCTAATTGTTTGGACAATATTTGCATAGAAGACAAATCAAGGCTGGGTAATAATGGTAAGCATTGCTAGGGTAATAACGCATGAAATATTTGGGATACTTCTTTTGAGGAACTACTGGGTATTATGTTGCTCAAAGGGTCTTGTAAGTAAGATAGGTAGTCTTGCTACTGTGGGTCCCTCCCACAGTCATTTTGTATAAAATGAGCAATTAACTCATCTTCATTTGGGATATCCAACAAGGGGCTATGTTCAATAGTCATCAGGGTTTGCAAGGAATAGGTGTCCTCATCTTCCAGGATAGGCCAAATGGTTTGTTCAAGCTCATGGTATGGCTAGGATGGTGGATATAAAACCAATTTCTTGGTCACAGTCCCATTGCATATGATCATGTTACCAGATCTGCAACCTATAAATGTATCAGTAGTGGCAAGCCATGGTCTACTTAGTATAAGAGGATAACAAGAAAGATTAACCTTTGGCTACAAAACTATGAAATCGACAGGGTATTCCCAAGAATCTAATGTAATGACCAAATCTTCTATGACTCCTTCAGGTTTGACTGTAGACCTATCAGCTAATTGTAAGACTGTCTGAGTGGGCCTAAGGTTGTTCAATTGGAGTGTTTGTATTGTTTCCTTGGAAATGACATTAATTACAACACCTAAATCTATCAAAGTATTCTTAATTAGAGTCCCATTGATCTTGACATCCACCACTAGACTACCTGGATATGTATATTTGGGAATAGTTATATTACCCAACATGATATCAACAAGATTACCTAAAACATGCACTATTTGAGGGTCTATTCTCTTCCTTCCTAGCTTCTTTATGCAAAGATCCCTAATAGTTTTGGTGTAGATAGGAATATCCTTGATGGCTTGGATTAAGGGAATCTTGATGCTTATATCTTTTAGCTGGCTGAGAGCACAGTATCAGTTTGGGCTGTTTGCTTTTACATGGCCAAGCACTCAAGGAAAGGAGGAGGCTTCTGATATAAGGTAGTTTGGGCATCTTGGGCTAATGTAGGTTCCAAAGGTGGTTTATCTGAGGCTTCTTCGGTGGGTTCTTCATCTTCAAGCTCTATGATTTGGGGAGATGAAGGCCCTGCAAGTTGCTTCCTTGATCTAAGATGAACATTACTCACTTCCACCCCATAGGTGGGATATTGCATTACCTCGTTAGTATAAGCCTGTTGGACATGCTTGTTGTTAGGGTTAGGTGCAAGTTGGGCAGGGATTTGGGTAGGTCTAGGAGGTGGATTTTGAGGTGTTGATGGCGGCATTATGGATGGTTGTTGTGGCTGAGATGGAATCATAGGTTGCTGAAAAGGAGCATTTTGCTACCATTGCTAGCCCTTGTTCCATTGAGGTTGCCATTGTTGCTGCTAAGTAGGCCACTGGGTGTTATAGTTGGAACCTTAGAAATTTTGTTGAGGCCATTGTTGGTTCCAACCAACTTGTGGAGTAGGCCATTGGGGAGTAGGCCATTATGGGTTTTGCCATGTATTTGGGTTACTAGGCCATTGTTGAGTATTCCAAGCAGAGAAATTCTGGTTTGCAATAGGAAAGGAAGAATTAAAATTAAGTGGATCAGAGGGAATACCTTGTTTTTGCTGCCAAGGTCTCCTTTGAGCTACGAAGAACAGTGGCCCATCTTCTCCTTCAAATGGTTGTAATTCTGGCCTTTCAATATTTTCTTGCTGGATATTGGCCACCCTTTTGCATTTACAATTGGCCTTCCTCTGTCTACAACTGGGGCAGTATTTAGTAAGCATTGCATCTGCCTCTTCCTGTTTCTTCTTGATATGAAGAGTGTCCATCTGTGTATCCATATGGATAATAATGTCCTCCTTCATGTTGGTTAGCAAGTTACTAATTTCCACTCTTGAAACTCCATTAGTTGCCTTGCCTATGATGGCTATTCTTTCTCCCCTTGGTTTTCTGGAAAAGGTTCTAGAATGATTTCTGCAAGCTCTGCAGACATCCTCAAAGGGAAGTTGAGATACATCCCCTGTTCCGATGAGATTGAGGGCATCCATGCAGTCATCATTAACCCCCCTCAAAAAGACCAGCTTCAGTGATTCTTCAGACAATCTATTTTGAGGATTTTTCTTCAAGGCAAACTAGAATCTTTCAACATAGTCTTCTAGTGGTTCATCCTCTTTCTGTGACATCCTAAATATGTCATCTCTCCTCCTATCATGTCCTCTGCAGTAGTCTTTATATTTTTCCAGGAACTTTTTCTTCATGGTATCCTAGTCTAGAACAACATCTTTCCCCAACCCCATAAACCATCTTAAAGCAACATCTTTTAGTGTGGAAGGGAACAACTTGAGTCTATAGGGATCAGTGGTGTAGTCATAACTCCTACACAAGACATCCAACTCGAATAGGAAAGTATCAGGATCTTTAGTCACCAAGCCATAGAAAATAGGCAATGCAGAAGGTGGTATATTTTTCAAAGTAGCAGCCCATGCTTGGTCTAGGATAGGGAATTCAAACATTGCTTGCCCTAGAGGATCATCTACTGCAACATCTCCCATGGTTCTAAAAGTCCCTTTTGTAGCTATGGAGGAAGTTGATGGAGATGTAGACGGTGTTGATGAAGATGTAAGAGGAAACTCTTCTTCAGCAATCTCTACTGTATAATTGATAAAGTTAGCCGTGTCCTCATTATCCTGAGAAGTCAAAGGGAGGAATCTACCTCAGTGATATCTTTGCCTCCGTATAGTATAATTTGAGCTTTATGTTTCAACAGTCCTGCACAATGTTAGTAGAATATCTAGTGTTTCCTAAAAAGTGAATTTATTAAGTCTAATGCTGAAAGCATAATTTAAACTATGAAAGCATATAAAAACTAATGAGACTATGAAGGTAGCACCATCCCCGGCAATGGAACCAAAAATGTAGAGGAAAACTAATGCGTTGTAGACTTAAACAAAATTCAGGGGTAAACCTATCTGAACAATCCACTCTATCATTGCATTCCTACATTGAATTATCGACCAAGGAGCGTAAGCTTATGATGATGCCTGCATTATATATGCCTTCAAGACTCATTTCTATCCTAAAAGACTCATTTCTATCCTAAACTAACTCATACAGACTTATTCTAATTAACCTAATTTACTGAAGTTCACAAAAATGTAAGAACAACAAAAATAGTTTAAAATCTAGTTGCTACGAGTACCTTCAGCATAAGTTGAAGATAACTATATTCAACATAGAATTACACAATTAACTCAAAATACACATAATAATAAAAGAATTGACACTAACCTCTAGAGGACTTAAATAATGCACTCTATTCATGAATCACAACTACTAGAAATAGTAATCAAGATATCTTACTCATTCCACAATGCAACTTTATAAAATAACATGAAATAGTTTTAACTAGAGATGCATAAATAAATAAGGAAATATATGAAGTGAGGGTTAGTACCTTGAGTGGCCAGCTTAGGGAATTATCTCACTTAATCTGGAAACTAAATCTACTTCAGATTCTCATAACATATAGTTGTATTCACTTCATATCAGAAATAGGATCTTTTCAGATTGTATTCAATAAAACATGTCTGGATCTTCCAACATAAAATTAGAGTAACCATTGAGCAACTGTAAAAATAAAGTAACTTGGAAAGAAAAACTAACTTACCATCGAACTCATCCCTCATAACTTATATAGAAACGAGAGAGTACGATGTAACTACCAACTAAATTGATCATCAATTCATCCCTAGGTATTAGGGTATAGGTTTGAGATCAATTTATTAATCTAACTAAAACAAAGGAAGCAAAGTTCCATTCAAACAGAAATTCCTATTCAATGGCTCATGAATGAAAACACATAAGTCGCGATTAGAATCCTAGAACAAGTCTTCTTCTTGTCTTGTATTTATTCTTCCATGATGATCACGTTCAGCTTCAGTTGGCGCTTAACTATGACTTCCTTCAATTCTCTGTCTTGCAATGTGCTACGGATTATCCTCTCCTTAACACTACCAACTCGTTGCTGCATAGGGTTAATCAATAAAACATATCCATACAAAATAGCCTTCATAATTAATCTATAAAATCTCATTTATATACATACATACTTATGTCTAACTCATGCAATTGACAAATATTATCACCATGTTTCATATTGGTAGATTAGGTTCAAGGTTTGCAGAATATATATATAAAAGACAACATATTATGGTGGTAGTGTCTTAGAAAAGTATCTAAAATATCATAGGTATAAAGTCTAGAAGCATAAGAAATAGCATAAAAGAAGTCAACATTTGAACCCATCAACTAGGTCTTCTATTTCTTCTTTAAAATCACTCCTATACAATACTTGAGGGAGTTTTGACATGACTGTTCTCTTGTTCTTCATCCGCCCCTCATTGATCTTTTTCCTACAAGTGTCGGGGTCTTGGTCATACATCTTCTTATTCTCTTCCTTATCCATCATGGTTAGAACTGGGAAAGGAGGAATATCAAAAGTCTCAGCCAATGCCAAGGGGCTAAGATCTGCCAACACTTGACCACCTTGTGTTACCACTGTCCTAGTCATCTGGTCATATCTCTCTGCACATGCAACTATCAGTTCTGAGCATTGGACAAAAGTCAGGAAAGCAACAGCCTGAGCAATGCCTTTATCTCTAATCCTCTTGGCCTTAGTTGTTGGATTAGGACCCAAGATCCTCAGTCTGAAATCCTCTATGTCAATGTGTTTGAGGTTGGTATCTCCTACATTAGTCCAAGCTGAGGTGATCATACTCACCGGGGGAATTCCTTTGAACTCGTACTTCATGCTTATGGCTCAAGAAGACATTTAGCCTGCAAGACATAACCTAATAAGTAATCTTTGAAATTCACTATCGTAGAGGCCTAAAATTAGGTTCCATGACTACCTGACAACCTAGAAGTGTTCATGCTTATGTATTTTAAGTTTGCATCTAAGTCAAGAATCTAGACCAATCAGGGCACATGGCCAAATATGTTTGAAAAACTTATGATTTCAGTCTAAAATCTACTTTAATTGTTTCAAGGAAACATGAAATATACATTACAATTCACTCCTTAACATTTTCCAATACAAATCATAACCAAAAGCAGAAACACCAGATCAACGGGCTTTTGAGGCCTCACTAGATATGCACAATAAATGCTAAGAACAGTGCCTAATAAATGCATGATATATTTTGAATTCAAATTGATGCATATAAATAACAACACTATTCATTCAAGTTTATTGATAAAACAACTTAATTCCCTTGAAAAAATGTATTATTAATGCATTCAGACCAAAAGCGGGATTTTTGGTCTTTACTGGAGCTAGCGGGATTTTGAGCATCCAAAGCATATGTGCAGTGAAGTTCATAATTAGCACCAGGTTTTCTAATGCTTTAGGTGGGGATTTTAATGCTCACTAGATGGTAGGATTTTTGGCCAGGAGTGGATATGTGCAATGAGGTTAACATTTAGTACTAGCTTAGTTTAATGCCTTAGCAAGGAATTTGTAACCAACGGGATATGCGCAGATTTCCTTGTTCACTGGATATGTCTAGTTAGGGTTACTTTTGGCAAAAAATATGGTCAAGAGTGATCTTAGCGCTAGGTTCTTATGAGGCTCCTACCAAAAATTGCTTCGACCACTGGATAACGGGGATTATGGTGCTCACGGGATATATCCAGTGAGGGCAAGTTTCAGTGCTAGTCTTGTGATGGGGATTTTTAGCATTGACTTCACATGGGCATTTGATGTCTTAGTTAGCAGGGTTTCACGGGTCAACAGGATCAGTGGAGATTTTAGCCATCATCAGATGCATCCGGTGAAGGACACTTTTAGCTCTAGGTGCGAATTTGCCTTTGCGGGAGATTTTAATGGAAATGTATAGCGAAGGTTTTGGACTTGAATAGATATATCCACTTCCATCATTTTTAGCACAATTTATCCATCAGGGATTCAACGAGGAAAACACAAAACACTGGACACGGTGGATTCAGAGCATTTTCTCACATGTCAGATCTTCAAAGGGGGTTTTCATCTAAGACTTCTAACTGTAAATTTTCTAAGGGACATCGAAGTCTTATATCAAGGAGACATCGAGGTTAAGGGGAAAGATATCAAACTAAGGATGATCAAACACACTTACACACTCTGATATATATATATATATATATGTATGTATGTATGTATGTATGTATGTATACCCTTTCCTTGAGCCAAAAAAACCTATTTCACAGACCCCCAAGCTAACAATTTAAAAAATAATTTCCTCACTAAATGCCCATATAGAATCAAACCAATATGTCAAAACCAACTCAACCAATTGATTAACATAAAACCCTAGACACTACGAACTTGAAAACAAAATGCAGAGTTTTGACCACCTACCTGCAAATGCAGAGACGAAAAAAATGAAGGAGATCAATTCACCATCGCTGAACGTGATTCAAAATCAACTCAAATCGTGAAATCACTTGGGCAACTTTAGAAAATCCAGAGTTCCAAAAGTCTTTTGAATGTAGAATGAGGTGAAATGAAGGGGTTCAGACTGTTTATACTCCCCCTGAAGCATCTTCATAAATGTCGAGTATGGTGCTAGGCTATCTGGCACTCGGCGGGGATTCAACACCTGACAGGATAAGTGGCAATTTAAGCCATGACTGGATATGTCTAATGGAGTTGAGTTTTTGTGCTTATCCGGTCAACCCTGATTCCAATGCAAGGTTCAAACAGGAGCCTTTAGCAGGAATTTCACCTAACACCGGATCAATGGGGATTCTGACAACTACCAGACATATCTGGTGAAGACCACATTTAGTGCAAGTCTGGTGTTGGTGGGTTTTAGCATAGGCTTGTATACATGGAGATTTAGTGCTAATATCTGGTGGTAAAGGATATCAACACAAATGCAGTGAAATGCATTTTTAGCATAGACTAACTTTAAGGGCTTAAAGGCTTGAATCAACACATTCAACCCAATTTGATTCAATTCACAAGGACACCCAATGAGATCACCACAACAAACTTACGCAATCAGACCCAAATATATGCAAATTGACCTTTCAATCAGGAGATCACATTATTTTTCTCAAGCAATCTACTGAGACCAAACCAAACTGAAAGAAAATAAAAAGAAAAGAGGGGTCTCCATTTGGTAAAATGGGGCATGTGTGTAAGGCACAACAAATGGCAACTCTGCTGGGGAAATGCTCTAGAGCATTTCTAAGATAAACATCAATTTTGAACCCAGAATCTTTGTGTTTCCCATTCATTAAACTGGATAGCATGATACAATATCATAGGAGCAAAGATCACTAACTCAGCACAATTATCCATATCTAAAAAGTCTAAGTGTGTGCAGTTGCATTCATTCCCATCCTTCTGCAACCAAGATCATCAAGGCTTACTTGCATTAATCTACGTAAAGATACACACCTTTTTAACTACCTTGGACATTGCCACATTGCCAGTAGGTGTCTATAGCCCCAATGAGGTTGTCTCTATGATTCCCTCAAGCATTGCTCTACTGCCCGTTAGGCATCCATAGCCCCTGATAGAGTTACTTGACTCCTCCAGCTAATTGAATTATTTATAAAATTATTTTAGCAGAGTATTTATTTGATAGTGCATTAAACTTAGCTTTTGATATGCGTACTAGAAAGTACCGCATACCCTTGTAACACATGATAAATATCACATGGGCTACGGATTGGTTCAACTTCACTGAGCTAGGAATTATAGTGGCAGCAAAGGTGAGCATATAGATTTTTCACTTAACCCAAGATCACCAAGATTCCCTTAGAAGCTTCATGATTATTTAAAGATGTGAGAGATATTGGACTTGAAAATACTTCAAGTGAAAGAAACTAATGACTCCTTTCCCATGAACAAGCATCATACCATCTAAGAGTAACAATAGAATCTACAGGAAGACCTAAGTGGAAAACCAAAGTTTCTCAAGGAAATTCTCCATATTACTTACCTAAAGAGGACCTTTTGTAGGACTGCACAACTACCCCCTTATCCAAGAAATAGATAACCCTAGCAAAACAATTGCAAGAACAAAAGCAAAGCAAGCAAAGTAATTAACCTAAGCAAAACAAACTACTCTAACCAAAGCAAAAATAAATCAAACAAAAGAAGAAAAGACACGCTATGTACACAAAAGAAGGCAGAAATGCCTCCTAAGCCTAAAAGTAGTGCTTTAGGAATTGCCCATTAACAAGCAGTGGGAGTTCCTCACCAATAAGAGTCTTTAGTCTATACGTATTGTCCCCTAAGATTTCAACTATTTGGTAGGGACCTAACTAGAGCTTATTGAACTTCCTATGTTCACCCTTTTCTCATGAGCCTTATCCCAGTATAACACCAAATCTGAGATATGGAAGGCCTTCAATTTGGCCCTCTTATCAAACCAGTATTTCACTATAGCTTAGCGTTTGACAAAATTTTCAATTGCAACGTCACGTTTTTCTTCTAAATGCAACAACTGGGTTATGCGGGTTGAGGTTCTATCATCAGGTTCCAAATGGTCTTGCATGAATTGCAGTATGAGAATGCACAAGTGGATAGGGAAGACAGGTTCCAGAACATAAATCAGGTGATAAGGTGAGGTTCCTAGAGCAGCCTTATGTCTGATCCTATCGTCCCATGAGGTGAATCTAAGTTGGGCATGCTAGTCTCTGGGATTTTTATCAAGCAATTTTTTGATGACCTCAAGCAAGTTCTTATTAGTAGATTCGAAATCTCCATTTCCTTGAGGGTAATAATTGGATGAAAATTTTAGCACAATACCATAATCAAAGACTCAATTTGAAAAATGCAAAGAGGAGAATGTTGGACCATTATCACAAACCAGAGAAAAGGGACAACCAAAACTTGTAATGACATGTTGTTCAATGAATTTAATTACCACCTTAGTTATGCATTGTTTATAAGCTTCAGCTTTAGACCATCTTGTGCAGTAATTAGTTGTGGTTAGAATATACCTATGGCTCGCAGAAGAAGGTGGATTGATCATACCAATGAAGTCGAGCCTCCATTGTGCGAATGGCCATACCTCCACAACTGGTTGTAAAGGCATAGTAACGTTTCTTTCTCTTGAAGTAGCCATTTGGCAGATGTGACAGGTTCAAACATGGGCATGAGCATCTTTGAATAATGTAGGCCAGTAATATCCAACCCGAAGAATATGATTTGCAGTGGAATACCCTGAATGATGACCTATCCCAAACTTCTCATGAAAACTAGTTAAATCCTGTGTTACTTCTGTCTTGTCTAGACACCACAGGTAAATCCCTTCATGATTCTTCTTGTATAGAACCAATCCTTTAACCATAAAACTACTACTCTTCAGCCTCAAGGTTCTCCTTTGAATTGAGTTCAAGTGAGGTGGACATCATTGGTTAAGAAGATAAAATAAAATGTCACCATACCATTCATCCTTCAAAATATCTTCTAGCACGTATTGCTGAGATACCACGCCTAGGTCAGTCTCTGCCATGGTCTTGGTGAGCGCTTGTCCTCTTACTAGTTTCATAGGCTATATCTCCAGATTAAATTTCTATAGTATTGTTGAACACCTAGAATACTGAGAGGGGGGATGAATCAGTATTCTATTAAACCATTCACTTATTAAACCATTAATCCATTTGCCACATTCAATAATAGTAAAGCAAATTAAGCATAGAAAGCACAACCATAAACCATAGCACATGAATACTAGGATTTTTACGTGGAAAAACCAAAAAGGGAAAAACCACGGTGAGTGTTAGCTCATAATATATTATGTAGTAACAATACCAAATTACAAGGAGGCTCACTACCTGAGGGCGCACTGCCCTAAGGATTCACTATCTAGAAGATGCTCACTGCATACAGACTCACTGCCAAGATAAAAGAAAGAGAAAGGAGGGTGGCTCACTGCCAAAATGAACTGCTAAAAGTGCATCTACAAATACATGGATACAACTCCAATGAAGCTCAGAAAATTGACTCCAAACTCTTCATCCTGACTTTCTCTGTTACACTACTTTGCTCTTACATAAATAAGATCTCTCTTCTTCTACACTTGTCGCCCTTACAAAATCATAGAAATTCACATGTTGCACACACACACACACACTCATATTCATTCACTTATCCATATTCATATCACACACACTTTAAACGCCAAAGTGAATCTCATATATATATACCCGTATCACTTGCAATCTTCAAATTGGGTCAGCCTGCTAGGATGAAACATGTAGTTATGCAATGTGTAGCTTGTTGGCCTAATGCATTCACCAAAATACTTTGCAAACCAAAAAAATAGTTGAAACACATTCCCATATGTCAGATCCAACTATGCAATCACTTAGAAAATGATTCTAATCAATAGATTCTTCTGCACAGAGGTTATACTATTAGATTAGCCTCATACATAGACTAGAACAGGTTCAGTCCAACTGTCAGATCACAACTTTCAATGCAGACCAAAAAAATCCTTCAAATTCACAACTGAGACTCTTTAAGCATCCCCAAGCCTATCCTCACAACCACATAGCATAATATAATCATGTGATGAAATGCGGACCATCAAAAGTTGCATTGTGTCACTATCAAACACTGTCTAAGCAAGTAGTGATACTCAGAAGCTTATAAATACCTTACCGATGGACTTCAAGCTCTGAAATTTTGGATTTAGAGACTTAAAACATGTGTTTACAACACCTCAAAATTGTAGAAAGAAATATCTATTACCAGAGGAATGCAGACCAAACAAGTAGGTGTTCTGCATTGATTACTGTTGTTCTTTGCTATGCCGAACTTAAGCTTCTTGAAAGTACACTTCTGGAGATGATCAAAAGATAAAACTTTGGATTTAGGATCGTCTAAGAATTAGAAACATCTTACCAAATCTGATCATAATACCATCTCACTGTGGTCATCTTTGTACTCTGCCAACACTTAGCCAAAATCCTTAGATCTTCTTTGCCGGACCAAAGTCCCTGTTACCAACCTTGTTGAATCCTTGTTTCTTTCTTGTTGCCATCAATGAAAACACCATAAAACATCATGCTCAACCAAACTTCATCATGCTAGCAATGTCTTCATCAAATGATGTTTTCCAAGTTGCCAACAAGTATCGTAACCCATTTTCCTCTTCTTTCGCCTAGCTCATTCTGCATCAACAATGCTTTCACTGTAGTGTCAGGAACTACAACAATCACTTTGCTTCTCAGAATATAGTGACAAAATTTTTTGACTACTTTAACCAATGCATAGGCCCATTTCTCTACATTTGGGTATCTAAGTTCAACATCTTTTAATGGGATGCTCATGAAAGCAATAGGACATTCATCATCGATTCCCCTTTTCTATGTTAGCATGGCTACACATGTGTGTTTTGAAGCAAAGGAGTATATGCAAAATGGCAAAGTTTAATCTAGACTTACTAGAACTGGAGCATTAGCTATCACTTGTTTGATCTCTACAAAGGATGCCTTGGCCTTTGGTGTCCACTCAATCTTAGCATCTTGTTTGAACATGGCGTTCAATAGCTAGACAATCTCATCAAAACCAGTAATACATTTCCAGATAAAGTTGATCTTCCCAAAATAAGACTTCAGTTCCCTTTTACTTGCTGAAGGTTAGATCTTGAGAATGGCTTGGACTCTGTCAGGGTCTATAGATATACCTTCCTCTGAGATTACGTGTCCCAACAATTTCCCTTTAGTAACACTGAAAATACACTTCTTGGGATTCAAAAAAATTCCATAGTCTCTACAGCGTTGCAGTACTTTCCTCAAATCAGAAATATGATCCCCCCTTTTCTTTGAGAATATGATTAGATCATCCATATAAATGATAATATATTTACCTACCAATCCCTTAAAAGCAATGTCCATTATGCACTGAAATGTTGCTCCTGCATTTATCAGATCGAATGGCATCCTTCGATACACATAAATACCCCATTTGCATGTGAAGGCAGTTTTGAGTTTGTCGGCATATTCAACCATCACCTGATTATATCCTAAATATCTATCTAAAAATGACATCATCTGTGACCCATTGACTATTTTCAATACTTCATCGAGGGATGGCAATGGATAGTTGTCCTTTTTTGAAGCTCTATTCAAATTTATGAAGTCCACGCACAATCGTATTTCACCATTCTTCTTACATATTGAGACCAGATTGGCCACCCATGTGGAATGCCTCACAGGAGAAATAATCCTAACTGATAACAATTTTTGAACTTCTTGGAAAATCAATGGTTCTAAGATAGCATTCGTCGATTGTTGCCTTTGCCTAAATGGATTGACTCCTAGCTTCAGAGGTATGGTATGAGTTATAATGGAGGTATCATATGTCTTTAAGTATTCATAACTCCAAGCAATGACATCATGATAATCTCCCAATGCTTGAATAATTCCTTCCCTTTCCTCAGGGGTGCATACCTTTCCAATAAACATATTTTTGACTTCGTCCTTTGTACCCAAGTTGTATGGATCACACTTTCATCTAGTAGAATCAGCTTGTTTCTTGTGAGTCCCAAACTAATCTGAGTCAAACAATCTTTCCATCTCCACCATACCTCGAGAGATAGTGTTGGTTTTTGGGTTTAAGACTCCTTCTAGGTCCATCTCAGATGGCTCTGAATCTTCTTCATCAATTATTTGTGTAGCAAACACATCTGAAGCTGTAAGAAAATCAATGATATGTTTGTCATCTTTGAAGACTTGGAAATGAGTGATATTATCTAGCACAGAGGGAGTTGGAACCAACTCAACAGTGAATTTCTTCAGATCAGACATGGCAAGTGGTTCCAATGAGCTTGCAGCCTGTGCTAAGGCATTAGCAACATGATTTTGTTTGCTCGGGATCAACTGGATATTAAAACCATTAAAACACTCAACAAGATCCCAGACCTGATTTTCGTATCGATTCAACCTTTTATCATGACAAGAATACTATCACCTAACTTGCTTAACCACCAGCTCTGAATCACCAAATACTTGAATTATCTTAACCTTCTTCTGGAGGGCAATCAACAGTCTATGCCCTAATGAATCGTATTCTGCAACATTGTTGGTATAGGGGAGATGCAGTCTATATGCAGCCAAATAGGAGTCCCCTGTAGGACTGATCAGTTCAAACCCTGCACCAAATCCTTGCTTAGATCTTGATCCATCAAATCTTAGTGTCCAAATTTGAGGATCTACAATCTTCTCCTCAAAATTAACTCTTTGTCTAATTGGTGATGCAGTCCTATGACTAACAACAAGGGCAGGTTAAGTTTTCTTTTCACCTTGAGCAGATGGTAGCTTCAAACATTTCTAAACTTGATATACTACCTGTTGGCATAAGGAGCAGGTCAACTTTGAGTGTGATGCATTGTGAATATGACACTAACTTGGCAGCAGTAGCTCCTCCATTTGTAGCTTCTTCCCAACTGCCAACTGATTGCACATGAACTTGGCCATGAAGCTCATAAATCCTTCAAAAATACCGGGCTCCTCATTAGAAGAAGACTCTTAGTCTAACTGGACACATACCTCTTTACTTTCTTGGTACTTGGTAAGTGGCGGGTCATGGTACCCATTGCTACTCAACATAAGTACTTCTTTTACCTAGTTTATCTGAGGAAGATAAACTCCTAATTCCACATTTGAATATAATATTTCATTCATTTGATTGTACTCTATGATCATGTGTTTCATCTTAGGCTCCCTCTTAATACGAATTTGGTTAGCAAGTCCCTTCCATGGTATCCACATATGAGAGAAGTCGGTAGCCATGTAACCATTCAATGTTTTGGACCAATCTCTACTGAGAAACATGTCGTAGGTGTCAGGGATATCTACCACTTGTATGTCTATGTACTGCTACACTTGTGGGTTTGATGCAAGCTACATGTGAATTCAGTTCAGCTCCCTGACTACATTGACTTCTGTCTTATCTAGTTGAGTAACCTTTCTGGAGGACTTGGTGGGAGTTAGACCCAGTCTTTTACAAACTGATAGAGGCATTACATTAGTGGAATCCCCCAAATCTACTAAACAATTGTGAAGGTTTTTACCAAATATCCTAAGGGTTAGCAGAAAGGGAGGTGACTCTCTCTTTTCCTTGTACAAAGTCACATGTTGATCTACGTCTGTGACATGAACTCTGTCTTTCCCTTTATCAAGACTGTCCTTTTGTGGCATTTCTTTGGGGGAAGGGTCGGTCGTAGCATGTGCTCCAATGTCTTGAAGGAAGGCTGTCCTAATCTCTGGGACTTTCATTAACTCAAATACTGATAGACTGACCTTCATCTTCTTGAGTTCATCTATGACGTACTGGTCCAACTTAGCTACTTCAAATTTTTGAGAGGATTCAGTTGGTTGGTTCTGATTTATAGTTTGGGGTACAACTTTAGGAGGATCGGTATTATTGGAAGCCTTAGGATCAGGTGGGACTTGATAGTTGTTTGGAGGAATGGAGGTGGTAAAAGGACCCTTAGGTTTGTTACTCCTGAGATTATATGGGGTTCTATTAGATTGATGATAAGCATACACTTCATTAGCTTCCTCTTCCTCAGGGTGATTTTCATCTTGAAAAGGAAAGATATAGCTATCTAACACTAAGGTAGTATCATACCTTTGAGTAGACACTAGTTCGTATCCCGTAGGTGGAGTCTCGTGTGCCTCAACATTCTGAACTTCCCTCTAGAAAATACTAGATGCAAGCTGGAACTCATGACAGTCCAATTCATAATGAGCATTCGTGTTGTGGATCCTACACCATGAAGACAGTGCTGCTTCAGCTAGCATTACTCAGCATGGTGGATGATTTTCTGTATCCTGATCCTCCAATGGTGAGGGGACTACTCTGTTATTTGGCTTGGTATTCCATGTTCTATTCTGGTGTTGATAGTTCTAATTTTGGTACTGCTTTTGACCTTGACTCCTTTGTTGTAAGTAAGCATTCTAATTTCTCAAGTGGGTCACCTCAGCTATAAGCTTCTTCATTTGTTCTGCTAATTCCCTGATGTCATCTTTGTCATCTCTAGCTTTTGTAGTTTCAGTTGACTCCAGGAAAGGTAGTTGAGTAGGGGTAGTTATGTAATAGGCGCTCCTGGGTGAACAACCAAAGCTCGTGTTGTAGCAGGGGCTGGAATAGGGTTCATCATTGGAGAATGATTGACTAAGGCATGGTTGGTCAGTGGTATTTGATTGGGCATGGCTATGGGACCAAGGTGATTTAATGGACCTGCAGCAGCTTGTCCAAACTTTGAATTCACCTTGACGGCTTGAGCATATGCCTCTGCCAAGGTTGTGGGAGATGGATTAGCCCTTCTTACAAACATGGATGTTAATTTTGTTGGGAATTAAGGTGTCTCAACCTTGGTAATTCCTTGCATTATATTGATTGTATTTATTTATTCATTGCCTATGATGTAAATTAATTGTAAATTCCATATTGTCATTTTGTGGGATGTGCAACGGTGATGTGTCATCCTACATGGAAGATGACAACTTGTAATTTTGTCCTCACATGAGGAGATAGGCATCCCACTTTGTGGTAGGACTGTTTTTCCATGTGTCAGCATCTTGGATGTTGTGTAAGGGAATGTTGACCGAAACGGTTATGAGGGATTCCTATGACGAAGTTATGACATGTAAGAGTCAGAAATAGAAGCTTGTAAGACAGGTGAAGACATGTGTCGAGAAGCATATTTGAAAAAGACATCTTTGGGTGCCCCAAGGTGGACTATGACATGTTGTAAGAGAATATGCTATCTATAGCCTGTGTATGATAGATTCTCTTATAGTTGTAAGTTGTAACTGCTATGACAGATTCTATGACGGTCATAAGAGTCGTAAGAGCATCTGTCATAGCCCATTTTAGAAATAGGCGACCTCTTTGGGATAGGGGCTGTGGACAAGTGTCAGATGCATGTTACAATGTTGACCAAGTGTCCATAGACGTGGGTTTTGAGCCATGAGGCCAAGTTGGACGCCCATTCCAAGATAGAGCCAATTTTGCCTTGTATATTCTATATAAACAGGTGCTTGGAGGAGGAGAAGTAATGTGTGATTAACAGGTACTGTTATGCTACCATATTGACTCTAGACATGAGTGTTGAAGACTATTGAAGCTTGCATTGCAAGTGTATTGTAGACCATATTCAATTTTGCTAATACATTGTGCAGGTTTCTGAGTGGGGTTTTTCACTCAATAAGGGTTTTCCCCACGATATATCTTGTCTCTCTTCTTCTGTCTTCTTTCTGGTTCTACATTTATTGCTGCAATATCTCTGTTATATGTTTCATGTTGCTATAATTGCAAAGATTAAATCCAATTTGTATAGCTCTCCCCTCATTAGATTAATGTAGGAAGCGATTTCTGCACACCTAGCTTCCTTTCAGTTGGTATCAAATCTTGATCACCTTTGGTCCTAGTTATTGGGTAGGGGTTTTTTCAGTTGGTCTTAAGTTCAGTGGGAGTCTGTGTAGAGTATTATGAATCTTATTGCAATAAGGAGATGGCAAGCACATCCGGAAGGATAGAGGTGGAGAAATTCAATGGCACTAATTACAAGCTGTGGAAGCTCAAGATGGAAGACATGCTTGTTGATCAAGACCTCTGGGAAACTATTAGTGGAATAAAACCTACATCAATGTCAAAAGATGAATGGGATCTCAAGGATCGGAAGGCTAAGGGTCTCATAAGACTTAGTCTTACTAATTCTGTCTTGTTAAATGTCCATGAGGAGGCTACTGCAAACTTGCTTTGGAAGAAGTTGGGAGATGTGTATCAAGCCAAATCCCTGGTTAAAAAACTTTTTATGGGAAAGAAGTTGTATTCTCTTCAAATGGAGAACAAAGGATCTGTTAGAACATACGAATGCTTTCAACATGTTGGTTGCACAATTGACATCCGTTGGTGTGAAGATGGAGGAGGAGGATTGCTGTATGACCTTGCTTTGTTCTTTGTCGGACTCGTGGGATCATCTTATCATGGCTATTGGAAGCACCACATCCACATTCAAAATGGATGAATTGGTTTCTTCACTGTTGTCTGAAGAGATGTAGAGAAAATCTTCTGAGGCAGCCAAAGAGGCCCTTGCAGTTCATGGAAGACCCAAGGAGAAAGGGAAAAAGGACAAGAAAGCTGAGAAGGGTAGATCCAAATCCCATGGGAGATCTAAATCTCCTGGAAAGTCCAAGGCTCTCTACTGGAACTATGGCAAAACTGGGCATTTCTGAAAGGAATGTAAAGAGGAAAACAAAAAGAAGAAGAAGAACCTAGATTTAGATTCTGACAAGTCACAAGATGATGGTGATGATTTCATTGTAGCCCTGTCAACCCATGCATTTGATGATGTGTGGTTGATTGATTCTGGTGCATCATTCCACATGACCTCACATCAAGATTGGTTCACTAAGTATGAAGAGTTTGATGGTGGAAGAGTGTACCTGGATGACGACTCTCATCTGAAGATTGTTGGTCATGAAAGAGTCTCTATCCGATTCCCTGATGGATGAGTGAAGGGGATCTCTGGGGTTATGCACATCCCAGGCTTAGCACGGAAATTTCTTTTTGTAAGTATGTTGAATGATGCAGGTGTGTAGGTTGTCTTTTCGAAAGAAGGGTGCAAGATGACTAGAGGAGCTATGGTGCTTGCTAAGGGTACTAGGAGAGGTACTCTATTTCAGCTGGAGGCATGCATTTCACAATGCAATAGTTCTTCTGACTCAAGAAAGAGGGCAGCAATCACTTCATCCCCACCATCTGAATGAGCAGTGAAGAAATCTGTTGTATCTAGTCCTGATGGTTGTATTCATGCCTTAGAAGTTAAGCTTCCTGCTGAAAAGACAATGTTATGGCATAAGAGATTTGGCCACATTGGTGAGAAGGGTCTTAGAACCATGAAAAATAAAAACCTTGTTGAGGGGTTAGATGATTGTAATCTTGAGTTCAATGTAATGTCCCCATATTAAGGCATTGTTTAAATTAAAGATTTAACGTCATAATAAATGATGGAATTGCTTTCTTGAGAGATGTGGTTTTAGTAGTGTCCCTTCCATCATCAATATGAATGACAATTATATATAAACATATATAATAATATATTTAATAGATAATATTAAATAATATATTATCTTTGATTAACAAGACATTATACTATAAAATAAATATAAATAATTACAACTCTAGTATATTAGAATAATGGTATTATTATCGTATTCACAAATGATAAATAATAAATTAAATATTCAAAATCAAGTTATTTATATAGTTAAATATATTATTATATATAAATATATTATCAATTTAAATATTATTATTATACTAATAAGAATATAATATACCATGAAATATAATATATAACATATGAACATAACTATAAGTATAATATCTAATATCTAATATATAAATATTTAAATATTATAATCATAAATATATAAAGTTAATATATATTTAATTAACCAAGATATGTTATTAAAACAAATATAACAAATATGGATATTTATAATATAGATAATCATAATAAATAAATATACATGTTATGGATTTAAATATTATTACATTGTAAAGTAAACTTTTGTCTTATTTAAGATACTTAAAAACAAATCATAAGTGTTAAGGCCGCAATATAAAAAGGTATTAAGTAATAACACATTAAGTGCAGTGAATGGTATGCATCTAAGACAAATGCCAATGGTCCATATTTAATGAGCAGCGAATAAACTATTTTAGGCAGCGATTAAGAAAAAGCTACGATGGTTGGGAAAAGACCCTTGCAAATGTATTAACTTATAAAGGGTCATAAAAGAATAGTATGGGGAGATACAGCAGACCATCATGAATAAGAATATATTTCTGAATTGTAATACATAATTCTGATATATAAATACTTAGCAGCAAAACTACAGTCACTAGACAAGCAGGCACTATAAAGAAGACATTTCAGCAGCAAACTTCCACATAACAGCATTCTTGCAGTTCCATTAATCAAACTGTTATAATACTACAGGTACAATAGTATATTGTTTCCCTCGCTTGTGATTGATGTTCATTATAGCACTGCATTTATTTACAGCCAGTCCTGAGCAATATAATTTATGGACAGTCATATGCAATACTCACAAACTGTGTAATCTATATACCATTCATTAACCTCATATGGGATCAATGAAGGGTGAAATGTCTAGTATATCATTCATAGTCGATGTATTGGTCTTGGCTACCTAGAGTACCAAGAATCCTCACGGATGCCTTAGCCTCAAGAATACACCAAGTAGTTCTTGAATAAGGATGGGAGACAAACATAGCCTACGATGAACAACAACATGCTACACCCTATCTAACCCATATGGTGTTAAGGAATAGTATATAAGTTATAGAGAAGAAGTATATGTTGATAAGATCATAAAGATAGCATGTGAAATGTCATGATAAATGGTGAACAATGAACATATGAATTGCATAGTGTAACAGTACTAATGGCTGACTGTGATAGCATTAAATCATTATAAATTATGAATTGTTTACATTGCAATCAATTTAGTTAGATTATGTAATGAGTATGAAATATTTATGTGCATTTTCATTATAATGAACTAAGGAAAGGTTAAATGAATATAAAGAGTATAAGTACATAAAAGGCATGAATTCCTAAAATAGAGGAAGGCAATAATTTTAATCAACTCACCACTATGAGGAGTAGGGAAGATTAGGGGCGGGCAATCAACCAAGGATAGGTACGGGTTCATTGGTCTAGAGCACCCCTTCGAGCCCTTGTCTCAAGATGGTACCTTAGGGAGCAAGAGGTAGTCTTTTGACTTGAGTGGTCTAGAGAACCCTGAGTCAAAGGAAGGTCCTAGAGTGGCTTGGGTCTAGAGTACCCCTCGAAGGAAGAACGACCTATACCATTGGCATTGCACCCTAACAAATTCACTCTCATAAGAGGGAGAATTTGATTAACAAAGGCCCAAGTAGATCTCTTCTAGGGGATCATGAAACAAATGGTTTATGTTTATAAATAATGACGTGATTTTAAAGAAGAATTGTATTCTAATGTTCTCTTTGATGAGTTGAATTGTGCAAGGTCAAATGAAAAATTTAGACTCACTAGAAGGGGACATTACATTCAACTTTTGCGAACATTGCATATATGGAAAACAAAACCATGTCTAGTTTTATTCGAGTTCTCATAAGTCTTTTGGTGTGTTGGACCTTGTTCATTCTGATGTATTTGGCCCTGTTAATGTTCCTTAGTTATCAAAATCTGTATATTTTCTATCTTTCATAGATTATTATAGTAGAAGGACATGGATTTATTTTCTCAAAAGTAAATATGAAGTCTATAGTAAGTTTAAGGAGTTTAAAGCCTTTGCTGAAAATCAAACTGGTAAAAAGATTAAGTGTTTGAGAACTGACAATGGTGGTGAGTTATGTTCTACAAAATTTAATAAATATTGCAAGGAACTTGAGATTGAAAGACATAATACAACTCCATACACCCTACAATAAAATGGAGTTGCAGAGAGGATGAACAGGACACTGATGGAGAAGGATAGGAGTATGCTTAGTGGAGCTGGCCTAGAACAAAAGTTTTGGGTTGAAGCTGTTACCATTGCTTGCTATCTGATAAACAGATCTCCTACATCAACTCTTGTTGGTAAGACACCCATGGAGATGTGGTCTGG
This sequence comes from Cunninghamia lanceolata, assembly GCA_027924645.1. Classification (NCBI taxonomy): domain Eukaryota; kingdom Viridiplantae; phylum Streptophyta; class Pinopsida; order Cupressales; family Cupressaceae; genus Cunninghamia; species Cunninghamia lanceolata. The sequence continues at coordinate 137,065 of BSBN01001051.1, read as the reverse complement.
TAGAAAGCCTTCAATAAGGCATCTTCATGTTTTTGGTTGTGAGGCATATGCACAGGTGCCTAAGGAGAAGCAGTCAAAATTGGAGAACAATGCTGTTAAGTGTATCTTCATTGGCTATGGTGTCGGTGTGAAAGGAGACAAGCTTTGGGATCCCATGGCTGAAAAAGTATTGTATAGCAGAAGTGTCATCTTCAGAGAGCTAACACCTTCTTCCACTATTTTACAACCAGAAGAAAAAGAAAAGAAAGAGGATGTTGTTCAGTTTCCTACTACCCCTGAGAAGACTAAACAGAAAGACAATGTTGGACCTGATGATGAGGAGAGCTCTTGCAGCTCTAAAAGATCAGATGAAGAAGTTAAACCTCAACCTCAGCTCTTGAGGAGGTCTACACGAATAAGAAAGCAACCTGAGAGGTTTGGTTATACATTGCTTGATTCTAGTTGTGCATTTGCTTTGCTTACTAATAGTGATGAACCTAGAGCTATGTCAGAGGCTTTGGATATGAAAGATGTAGGTTCCTAGAAGGAGGCCATGGAGGATGAGATGGCTTCTTTGGAAAAGAATCAAACTTGGGACTTGGTGCCTTTGCCTGTTGGATGGAAACCTATTGGATTTAAATGGGTGTTCAAGAAGAAATTTGGTGCAGATGGCAGTGTTGAGAAGTATAAGTCTAGATTGGTTATGAAGGGGTATTCAAAAATGGAGGGTATAGATTATGGTGAGATCTTCTCTCCCGTTGCAAAGCTGACATCCATTCGATTCCTGTTATCTCTTGTAGCAGCTTATGACTTAGAGGTAGAACAGATGGATGTGAAGACAACTTTCCTTCATGGTGATTTTGAGGAAGAAATCTACATGTCACAGCTAGAGCATTACATGGTGAAAGGTAAAGAAAATTTGGTTTGCAAGTTAAAGAAGTCTTTGTATGGTTTAAAGCAGTCTCCTAGGAGGTGGTACTTGAAGTTTGATGCCTTTGTGTTAATTAGATTTGTGAGATCGAAATCGGATCACTGTGTGTATTATAAGTTTGATGGTGATCGTATTCTCATTGTTGCATTATATGTTGATGATATGTTGCTCATTAGGAAGGGTAAGAATATGATTTCTGATTTTAAATTTCATTTGTTAGCATAGTTTGAAATGAAAGATTTAGGGGCAGCCAGGTACATTCTAGGAATGGAAATCAGAAGAGACAGAACTAACAGAAAATTTTGGTTAAGCTAGAGTAAGTATGTGAATACCGTGTTGGATAGGTTCAGCATGGCAGATTGTAGACCAGTGTGTGTTCCTGTTTCTTTGGGAAAAAAGTTTTCTATTGAGGATTGTCCAAAATCTCCTAGTGAGGTGGAGGACAAAATAAGAGTACCTTATGCTACTGTTGTTGGCAGTTTGATGTATGCTATGGTCTGCACAAGACCAGACATTGCCCAAGCAGTGGGAGTCCTTAGTCGATTTATGGCTAATCCTAGACGGGTACATTGGGATGCAATTAAGCGAGTGTTCAGATATTTGAGGGGTACATCTAAGTATTCCATATGCTATCATGGTAATGTTACAGGACCTCCACATTCTGTTGATATTCGTGGATTTGTGGATTCACATTGGGCAGGTGACATTTATAGCAAGAGATCCACTAGTGATTATGTGTTTACACTGTTTGGTGGTGCTATTAGTTGTATGAGTAAGCGACAACCTGTGGTTACTTTGTCTAGGATAGAAGCTAAGTATATGGCAGCAACTCATGCTTGTAAGGAAGCCATTTGTCTTAAGAGATTGTGTTTAGATATTGGTGTTGATGCAGGTCAGATTACAATCAGTTGTGATAGTCAGAGTGCGATTTGCCTTGCAAAGAATCTAACTTTCCATGCCAGAACAAAGGATATTGATGTACAGTTTCATTTCGTGTGAGACATGGTAGAGGATGGGAAGTTAAATTTGGAGAAGGTAGATACTTTGAAGAATGTTGCAAATGCATTAACGAAGCTAGTGGGCACAAAGAAGTTCAGATGGTGTTAAGAGTCTATGGACCTCTCAGCCTATAGTAGTTAAATCATGTTATTCTATTAGATTTTACAAGGTGTTCGACAAGTGGGAGAATGTTGGGAATTAAGTTGTCTCAACCTTGGCAATTCCTTGCATTATATTGATTGTATTTATTTATTCATTGCCTATATGTAAATTAATTGTAAATTCCATATTGTCATTTTGTGGGATGTGGCACGGTGATGTGTCATCCTACATGGAAGATGACAACTTGTAATTTTGTCCTCACATGAGGAGATAGGTGTCCCACTTTGTGGTAGGAGTATTTTTCCATGTGTCAGCATCTTGGATGTTGTGTAAGGGAATGTTGACCGAAACGGTTATGACAGATTCCTATGACGAAGTTATGACATGTAAGAGTCAAAAATAGAAGCTTGTAAGACAAGTGAAGACATGTGTCAAGAAGCATCTTTGAAAAAGGCATCTTTGGGTGCCCCAAGGTGGACTATGACATGCTGTAAGAGAATATGCTATTTATAGCCTGTGTATGATAGATTCTCTTACAACTGTAAGTTGTAACTGCTATGATAGATTCTATGATGGTCGTAAGAGCATCTGTCTTAGCCCATTTTGGAAATAGGTGACCTCTTTGGGATGGGGGTTGTGGACAAGTGTTAGATGCATCTTACAATGTTGACCAAGTGTCCATAGGCATGGGTTTTGGGCCATGAGGCCAAGTTGGAATCCCATTCCAAGATAGAGCCAATTTTGCCTTGTATATTCTATATAAACAGGTGCTTGGAGGAGGAGAAGTAATGTGTGATTGATAGGTACTGTTATGCTGCCAAATTGACTCCAGACATGAGTGTCAAAGACTATTGAAGCTTGCATTGCAAGTGTATTATAAACCATATTCAGTTTTGATAATACATTGTGCAAGTTTATGAGTGTGGGGTTTTTCACCCGATAAGGGTTTTCCCCATGATATATCTTGTCTCTCTTCTTCTGTCTTCTTTCTGGTTCTATGTGTATTGCTGCAATATCTCTGTTATATGTTTCATGTTGCTATAATTGCAAAGATTAAATTGAATTTGTATAGCTCTCCCCTAGGAAGCAATTTCCGCACACCTAGCTTCCTTTCAAATTTATCCAACGCTGCATAGTGAATAGGAAAAGAAGTTGCTTGAGCAAGAGTGAAGGGAGCTTGTAACCGACAGAAAGCCTTATGGAACCTATTGTTGAAGGAACTTATCAATTCTCCTTCAGCTCTGCAAATCTCCACAAAAGACCTGTAAAGATTAGCAGGGGTGGTGGGCATCCAGAATTGGTTTAAGAATGCATTTTTCAGGGCTTTCCATGAGTGAATTGAGGCTGAAGGGAGGTTGGTAGACCAATAATACGCTTCATCTTGCAGTGAGTAGGGGAACAACTTGTAGATCACATCCTCATACTATACTTGGTAACATGTACATATTGCTCTCCAAAATATTTATATGTTCATTAGTAGTTCTTTCAGGGTCATTAGGATGGAACTTCGAGCAATACTTATTAGGATTCTTAGGCATGTCACGATAGTTGGAAAAATTGATCGAAGAGGGGTTTGTAGCAGCAAAGAAATCCATGTTAAGGAAATTGACTTGAATTGTAGATGGATTTCTTGGAATGGACAGTGCCCTAGGGGTCCTAGGCACTCCTTGGTCTCTCCTTGTTCTTCTAAAATGGGTTAGGAACAACAGATCTTCTCCAGCTGAACTGGATCTAGTATGCCTTTGTCTAGTCCCTAGCCTTACTTTCCTAGAACATAAGGGCTTATATGTGGTTTAAGCTAGTGCAACCCTCCTTCTAGCGCTAATTCTGTTGATGGTGTTTTTAGCACACAACACAGGTGAAATATAAGTTATCTCACCTCTTTTGAAAGATATCATATCCCAAATAGGATTGCCCCAAGGTTTATACAACTAGGTCTTATCTTGCAGGAACAACTTTAGTGGATATGTTTTTGCTATACCAACTAAGGGGACTTACATGTAATGGTAGGGTTTGATGAAACTATTACAACAAAGTGTGCAAGCAACCCTATGATATTTTTAGCAGATTGATAGTGTAAATGCTACTTACAACCTAATTCTAACAGATGTATTTAAAGAAAATACAAAAGGGTATTAGGGCAAATAAAGTATTGAAACCTAAGTGATAATTACAACTAGATAAAATGCTATAGATAGACAGACACTTTCAGTAAACCATTCCCTATTTCACCAGGCTAAGAAACCCACAATGTTGCAAGAAATGATGCAATCTTCCAAGGATTCTTATGATTTTCAAATTACACTCATTCTTTAAACACCCAGATAATGGTGCAACTTAACAATTGAAATTCAATTGAACTAGATTCATTAAAAGGTTCAGGCTAACTATGCACAATAACTTACAATTAGCAAGCATCAGTAGTATGAACCAAAGCATTCATCAAATATCTTAGCATTTTCCCATCATTGCAAAAGCATATTTAACTAACTTCAAATTGATATGAACCATGAAATCCAAAAGAGACAACACAATGATGCAAATTCCCAACAACTTACAAAACTTGCTTTGTATTGATCAAAATTTGGCAGAATCTCAAGAATTCAGTATCAAGTCTTACTTACAATGAAAGAAAATGATGGCCTTTTTATAAACAAGGCACCATACTGAGTTTTTCAATGGACGGTGGAGATTACCTCAACACCAAGGGTCCATATTACATTGCATCAAATGAGGTACAACAATTAGTTACATTTTCGGATTTATTTTTGTCTTGTAGGAAAAAGACAAAATACAACCTCTAAATACATTGAATCTAGACAAAATGAATACCCATTTGGCTGTATATGACTAAGAGCCAATTTACAAGACAAAAGAAAGTCAACATGAAGTCATATGACATGTGAAAACTTGGGCTGATGTGGATTGACGGGATTCCAAGAGTTTGATTGAAACACTTCATTGATCATCATCATCTATGTTGACTTTGTTCTTTTTAGCTTCCCTATTGCTACAGGCTATGAAGGCTTCCAAAGCTGGGTTGATGTCAACAGGTTGAGGATCTTTGACATAATCAATTATGAATTTGACCCTGTCCACCTCTTGTGAGAATTTATAATATACTATTGATCTGGACCTCTTATTTCTTTTGAATTCTTTAAATTCTTCCCTGAGGTCCCCATGAATGATATTTTTCAATTTATCCTTGCATTCCTAGGCATTTACTAGGGTAGTATCATCTAGATCTATATTTGTACAAGCCCAAAGCACATCATTCAAATGGTCTATTACATCCAAAATTTGGGCCTTGGTTGGCTCCAAGGAATTCTTGGCTCTATCAAAGACTTCTTTCCTTAGCCCTATTAACTCCAACCACTGTTCTGGCATATGCAATCCATCTTGAGTCAAAACATTCTCTGCCAGTAGGGTCTCATCTAGGAGATTACTCATAGCAAAAACTTGAGGATGTATGTGACAGTAATAGTCATCATAATTTATACAATCACCAACCACTTCATCCCATTATGATTTCAAAAGACAAAAATCTTTATGCAGTGTTGTTGCTTCATCTATTACCTCACAACCTTCTGCATAAACCTTATGAAACCACTCCTCTGTAGCAGCTGTAGTAGTTTTAATGCTATCAAAATTTTCTAACTCTTCTTTAGAGAGAAGAGAAGGTGTTATTTCTGGTTCACCATCTGAGGACATATGTTTTATTAAGTATTTTATGTAGGACCTCAATTCCTCATTTTTCTGCCTGAGTTGTTTAGTCAACTCATCTTTATTTAGGATGTCAAGAATACTGGATACAAAGCCTTTGAATTCATCTATTTCCTAAGTCTTGGAAGCTAGCCCCAGGTTAAGTGTTGTAACTGTATAGTCTTCTAGCCTAACATCTTCCTTATTTGCTTGCTTAGGTGGGACTGCTACCTTTGCAATCCGTGATCTTGTAGCGTCCTTATAGATCCTAGATTAGATTTTGGCCTTCTTTTCTTTCTTTGGCTTCTTAGTCAGGCCAGGAAACTATCCAAATCTAGAGACATGACTTCTATCCTCGAAGGTTGATTACTTAATCTTTGTTGTAGCCATTCTGGAGTTGTGGAAGAATGCTTTGGAGAGTCAATGCAACTATCCTCCTTATTCCAAGAATCATCAATATGAATATTCTCTACCTTTGAACCCTGTTATGCCCTTTTATCACCTAGTGTATCCTTCTCTTCTGCCTCAGTGTTCTTAATAGGTGATTTTGATTGTTCTATATGTTGTAGATTCTCAATCACTTCCTGTTTGGCAATTTCCAACACTAAATCACTAGCTACCTCCTCTGATGGACTGTCTTCTAGATTCACAACTTCTATGGTGCTAGGATCTATTAGAGGGTTGTGTGTTATGTCCTCAATTGCAACCTGTCCTTGTGAATCCAATTCAATACAGACTTTCTCAATACCTGGTAATGAGGGGACTAGAAGGGTTTCTAGCAAAGGCACTTGTGTTGAGTCATTGAAAGGTCAAGCCAAAGAATTATTTATGGAAGCCAAAAGAATTAGTAGCAGATGAAGGCAAATATAACCTTGATAAATTGGCAAATGAAGCAAAACCTGTGAAAGGAAGAGAGGGAGATGAAAGTACAGTAGAAATGGAAAGTGGGGTGGAAAGGCTCAAGGATGGCAAGGTGAAAGGAGGTGGTGAGAGGATGGTTGAAATGGGAGGTAAGGATGAGGATGAAAAAGAAATGGATAGTGGGGGGGAGGAGAGAACATGAAGACTCATGGATACAATAGCGGGGAAAGAAGATGGAGCAATGGATGAGATGGGAATGTAAGAGAAGGATGACAAAGAGCAAATGGAAGTGACACTTGAAGGTGAGGTGTGTGGAAGAAGAGAAGTGGATATACTTGTACTGGGTGTAGAGGAGGGTACAACTATAGAAGCACTAGAAGAAACAGAAAGTGAAGTGTTAACTGCAGTAGGAGATAAAGTGGCAGTGTCAATAATTTGTTGTGGGGTTGCATAGGTGATGGGAGGTGCAGTCACAGTGGGTTGTTTCCTGACCTTCTTTGACTTGGATGACTTACCCTTCCCACTAGAAAGGTCTTTCCTCTTCAAGCTCCTTGTTCTTGCCACTGGAGGATTCTCCTTCTTTTGTTGTTTGGGAGGATCCTTCTTTGCTTTTCCTTTATTAGCAAGAGGAATATCTTCTTCACTATCTCCTCTTGGTGCCTGTCCTTGAGCAATCTCTTGCTTTGCATCATCTCTTATCTCCACGGGCTCATCCTCTTCATCATCAATGGATCTATCTTGTTGCTGCTTTGTATAGGTAAGAGTCACCCCAGCCTATGTCAAAGCTGCAATTTGTGCCCTCACCCTGTTCCTGCTGAACTTGATAGGGTTTCTCATTACTTCATCTAGTGAACTTTCTTTAGCATCAACCCAATTGGGCAATGGGATTGGCTAACTGAACAAGGCTTCCCAAGGCCCTCTATGTACCAAAATGTTATCATCTGCAACTTGATCTGGTACCTTTATTATATTGAATCTTCTTATAAAATCTAAGGACAGTCTTGAATATTTCCTTCTTACAACATCATACTCATTAATACAGTTTGCCCAAAAGTCTTCAAGATGCTCCCGATGGAACATTTTATTGCTCACATGTCTCTTCATTATTCCAAAGGGATCAAAGTGTGTCCTCTTTTGATAGTAATGCGGGTTAAGTAGTTGGAGCTTTGTATCTGAGTGTTTATCTGCTCCAAGGGTGACACAAGAGAAATTTCCTCTACCCATCAATATAGGAAATTTGATGGAGGCCCTATGTAAATGTTTCAATCTCTCAGCATAATTAAGCAACTGCCGTGTCAGATCAAGAAGCACCACCTTGTCTATTGGGTACCTGGGTAGTTTGTAAGGTTTTCCAGTGAAGTCCTGGAATCTAAGGTATGTAAACTTCTGAAATTGGATATACCATCTCCCATATAGTTGCACAACATCGGTTGCCTCAAGAGATAGTCTCCTAGCCATGTCACTTTGTAATATCCAGGTAATGTGCATAGTGAATGCATCATTGACCCTCTTGTAGTGTACAAGTGATTGTGAAATCTCCAATTGTGAATAGCACTCATATACTTTGTACTGATCTTCCCCATTACCTACTTCTCCCAACCTTGACAGACCAGGATAAACAAAGTTCCTAGCCAGGGCATAGACCACATAGGAGGTCCACCTAAATGTTTCTTTGTCATGGAATGCAACAAAGGCCTCATGAATATTATTGGTCAGTATCTAAGCCCAATGAATCTTCTTGTCCCCATGTAATATCTCCTCTATGTAAGGGAACATCCATTCTTCAAAAGTGGAAGCAGAGGGTAATCCCATTATCCTACTTAAAAGAGTGACTAGGTCTCCTATTTCTTCTTTAAAATCACTCCTATATAGTACTTGAGGGAGTTTTGACATGGTTGTTCTCTTATTTTTCATCCACCCCTCATTGATCTTTTTCTTACAAGTCTCGGGGTCTTGGTCATACATCTTATTCTCTTCCTTATCCATCATGGTTAGAACTAGGAAAGGAGGAATATCAAAAGTCTCAGCCAATGCTAAGGGGCTAAGATTTGCCAACACTTGACCACCTTGTGTTACCATTGTCCTAGTCATCTGGTCATATCTCTATGCACATGCAACTATTAGTTTTGGGCATTGGACATAAGTTGGGAAACAACAACCTGAGAAACACCATTATCTCTGATCCTCTTGGCCTTAGATGTTGGATTAGGACCCAAGATCCTCAGTTTGAAATCCTCTATGTCAATGTGTCCGAGGTTGATATCTCCTACGTTGGTCCAAGCTGAGGTGATCTTACTCATAGAGGGAATTCATTTGAACTCGTACTTCATGCTTATAGCCTGGGAAGACTTTTTTCCTATAGGATAGAACCTAATAAGTAATCTTTGAAATTCACTATCCTAGAGGCCTATATTTAGGTTCCATGACTACTTGACAACCTAGAAGTGTTCATGCTTATGTATTTTCAATTTGCATCTAAGTCAAGAATCTAGACCAATCAGGGCACATGGCCAAATATGTCTAGAAAACTTATGATTTCAGTCTAAAATCTACTGTAATTGATTCAAGGAAACATGAAATATCCATTACAATTCACTCCTTAACATTTTTGCATATAAAATCATAAGCAAAAGCAGAAAGACTAGATTAGCGGGCTTTTGAGGCCTCACTGGATATGAACAATAAATGCTAAGAACAATACCCAATAAATTCATGATATATTTTGAATTCAAACTAATGCATATAAATAACAACACTATTCATTCAAGTTTATTGATAAAACACCTTAATTCCCTTGAAAAATTTCTTATTAATGCATTGAGAACAAAAGCAGGATTTTGGGTCTTTATTGGAGCCAATGAGATTTTGAGCATCCAAAGGATATGTGCAGTGAAGTTCATAATTAGTGCTAGGTTTTCTAATGCTTTAGGTAGTTATTTGGATGCTCACCAAATGGCGGGATTTTTGGCCAGGAGTGGATATGTCCAATGAGGTTAACATTTAGCGCTAGCTTAGTTTAATGCCTCAGCGGGCAATTGGTAACCAACGAGATATGCATGGATTTCCTTGTTCACCGGATATGTCTAGTTAGGGTTACTTTTGGCACAAAATCTAGTCAAGAGTGATCTTAGTGCTAGGTTCTTATGAGGCTCCTAGCAGAAATTTCTTCAACCACTGAATAGTGGGGATTATGGTGCTCACGGGATATATCCGATGAGAGCAAGTTTCAACTCTAGTCTTGTGATGGGGATTTTTAGCGCTGAGTTCACATAGGCGTTTGATGTCTTAGTTGTGATAAGGAAAACTTGCAATGCAAACATAAATGAAAGATAAACCAAATCAAGTACAATTTACCTCTGATTCACACAAACAAATTGCCTACATTGATTGAGCGAATTGAAGTTGCACCCAAACTCAATTGATTGCTCTTTTCTCTTCGCTTATGTGGATTGCTCTATTAAACAACATAACATTGTGATGAGAGGATGATGATTTTTTGGATGATTTCTATAGAGTAATGTTGTATGAAGATCGAAGAGGATTAACATGGAGAATGAGGTTTAATTTATAGACTCTCAAGGATGAAGATCAACGGTTGAGAGTGCTCAAAGAGATCAATGGCTAGAATTGGTTGAGAGGATGTGCCGGAATGAGAGAGGGACAAGTGTCCTTGCCATCTCATTCATTAGGGGAGTTAACAGATGTGATTGAAGAGGTAACTAAGTTGATTACTTAGTGAACTCAATTGATTGGGTAGTTAACTGAGTTGATTGACTAGTCAACTAAATTGATTGATTAGTTAACTAGATTGACTAACCTGTTAACTGATTTGATTGATTTAGTTAACTAATTTGATTGATTAGTTATCTAAATCGATTGAGAGTAAAATATGAATGAGGGGGAATAAATGGGAAACTAAATAAATAATTATTTAATTTCATGTGCACATGTGATAAATGAATTAAATATTAAATTTAATTCATTTTGGAGGAAATAGACTAATTAAATAAATAATTTGAATTTATTTATTTAAATTGGAGGGAAATTGATTTACTTAAATAATCAGAATTATTTAATCAAATATGGAGGATAAATTGATTTAATTAAATAATTAGGATTATTTAATTAACATGAAGGATAAGTTGATAGTAAAGTATGACAGATGGAAGCCTGATCTGGGAACGGGTCAATTTTAGGTGTCTACATTTTGCCCCTCTTTGAGATGGTGTTGCAAAGTAACATCATTTCAAAGAAGTTTAAAACATAGTGTTATGTTGGATAGAAGAAGATTGATTTAGAAGAAATTGGTTGGAAGAAAAATGATTGGATTGGAGATGATGATGCCCCAATCAGGTAGAAGAAGCACTTAGTAGATTAATTAATAGGTTGAATGATACCCCCTCGAGAGGACATAAAAATTGCAAGAATACGGGTGTGCTCTCGAAATGAATGGATATGAAGAAAAGGAGATAGAAGATGGAGAACATAGAGAAAAATGAAGAAGATAAAAGGATGGATGATAGAATGATGGATTTCGATGAGGAGTTATGCTGACTTGAGTAGAGCAATCCTATAGTTTGATATAGCACTAGACATTATGCACAATGGTATAAGGACCATGGTGACAATGTGTCGTGTGCACCCAGTGTAATACAACCTTGTCGAGATGTATGAGGAAGGATACTTAGAGCATTAAAGTCCTAATGCACATAAGGTATGATATGACCTTAGATGCAAATGATAATACAAAAAGCTATTCCAACATACACAAGATATGATTATTAGCTAGAAAGATATGGATTTGATACAAATTCAAGGTAAAAAAAGATGACACACACAAGCAAGCAAGAAAGCATGCACAAATGATTCAAAACAAACAAAGTATTGCCCCTGTCAAGATGTAAACCGATGATTGATGGATGGATTGATTGATTTGATGATAGTGTTGTCATGGTGGGGAATGATATATCCTTAGATCAACACAAGGATGTGGGAACGATATATACCATTGATGATTGATTGATGATGATGACGATAGTGTTGTCATTGTGGGGAATGATATATCCCTAGATCAACACAAGGATGTGGGAACGATATATCCCATTGATGGTTGATTGATGATGATTAATTGATTTGGTTTACGACAAGATTAGGATCAAGACCAAAGGATGTGATTAGATGATTTGGCTAGATTGATAGTCTAGATTGGTATGGATTATGGACGACTTGCATTTGGTTTTATTGCTTGGATTTTTTGAATATTTGAGTTTTTTTGTATTTTTGAGATATTTTGATTTTTTGGATATTTTTGAGATATTTTTATTGTTTTTTGATATTTTTTGGATTTTATGATTGTTTTTGGATGTTTTTGGGATTTTATGATTGTTTTTGGATGTTTTGGAGTTTTTTGATTGTTTTTGGATGTTTTTGGATTTTTTAATTATTTTTGGATATTTTGAGATTTTTTAATTGTTTTTGGATATTTTGAGGTTTTTTTGATTGTTTTTGGAAATTTTTATGATTTTTTGATTGTTTTTGGATAGTTTTTTGGATTTTTTGATTATTTTTGGACATTTTTGTTTTATGGGATGGCATTGTGTTGCAGTTTGGATAGCTTTGTTGCTACATACCAAATGTTGACAAGGGAAAATGATGCAGAGCACCTAAGACTGCAGGAGCACACTTCAAAACTTCAATGAAAGGGCTCTCTTGATTCACTATTTTCTTTGACAAAGATCAAACCACCCATGAGGAAGAGTTGTAACACAACAATATACTTGTTCATGACACAAGAGTGAGTGGGCTTCAAGACTCATATCACATGATACCTAACTCCATCTAACATTCCATCCAACCCACTATGCAGGGTTTGCAGGACAACAGTCTCATAGACTATCACAACACTACTGCTCCACTAGAAAGACAGATTCAATATCTTCCTTGGGGTGATGTCCATTAAGAAGAACTCAATCTCAATCATGCCTAATCAGTAACATGCCACACATGCCTAGTGCCTTCCTTGACAAATCAATAACCCAACAAATCTAACTAATACCTTCTTTGTGGTGATTGTTTTTAGTGAGGACTGACAGAGTTTGAAACAGGCAGAAATAATAGTTTCATGGAAGATTTTGTCTTACCTTCTCTCACAGGATCATTGCTAGATCTAGAGCACCTTGCACCATTGTTAATGACTGGTATTTCACAAGGATTCCACTCCCACAGTCGATGGCCATCACCTAAATTGCTGATGTCCTTCTCCAAGTTCCAACACAAGACTCTGCAGGGTCATCTACATGGTAAACTCAACCCAAACTGTCCTCCTGCCTCTAAAACCTTCACAAGATGTTGCATTAACTACTATACAACCCATTCCACTGATCAGAAATAGAAAATATCAGTGGAATGAGGAGAAATCCATCAGGTTGTTCAGGAAAACCCTAACTCAGGGTTTAAGGCAGTTTGTGGGAAACCAACGATTTCTCCCACCTAGTTTTGTGTCAGTACTTCAAACAAGATTCAAAGAAAAGCTATTTCGATCCACTAATAATCCAATACATTCATGAGCTATGACTGTTTTGTACAGGGTCAGGTACGGGCTAGAAACACAGAAATGCAGGAAAAATAGTTATTTCTTCGTTCTTATTCCACTTCCACCGAATGTCTCTGCACAATGAACCCCTTTTTGGCTTAAAAATAAGCCTCCTACATTTGAATCAAGAAGTATGGGAGTGGTTGGGGTTGATGAAACTGCCCCAACCATCGAACTTCTTTCTTGTTTCTAATTGTAGCAACTAGTAACTGTCCTGTCTTGGACTGTATCGACTGTTTTATATTTAAATGATGCTCCCTAACATTTGGTTAACCTTGGACAAGGTTCTAAAATACCTTTGACATGCTAACAACCAAGAGGATTGCCTCCTACACACATTAGAAGGGCTACAAACTTATATGACTGTCTTTACAATATGACAGTCCTCCTTAGGACTTACAACATGAGAATAGGTTTTAGATATTTGGACATAGTCCTCTTACAAGCATGGCATTCAATCCTTATTACAACATGGAGATGGTCTCAAGGACCTTATTAAATCAAAACAAACTACTTGTAGATCAAGTAAAACCTGGATATCTTGGTGCTCCTACACCAGAAAACTAGGTCTAGATGCAAGGAGGAAGATGGGATGAGATAAGTGGACAAAAGGATGGGTGATAACAAATGGGATGGATAAAAGGGTAGGTGATAGTGTTTGGGATGGACATCTCATGATAGAGGTATGGATAAAAGGATAGACAATAGTGGATGGAATGGATGTATGCATCAAAAGTGAGCCAGCATGTGATCTCCAAAGATTGTCACATAGGAATAACATGCCTCATTCTAGGTAGTATGTCTAGGATTTTACATGACAAAACTTAGGAGGAGAGGATTATTGGATTGGTTGAAAAGGACGAGGTATATCAAGAGATTTTCTAAAGTATTTTCAACATTTTGCCCCTATGTCTTTATCAAGATCAAAATGAGGAAGGGAGGATGGATAGATAGATGGGATAGGTATGTGGATAAAATGGCTAAGGATGGTAAGATAGGATATGATAGGAGGAAAGGATAGATTGGATGAGACAATGTACCCCCAAGTGTAAGACACATAGATATTCAAACTAAACATGACACCTATTTTCCAAGTTTTCATCATGGTACTTATCCAAGGCGCTTGTTTACCAAGTTTTCATCATTGGACGAAGGGATTTATCTTTACTATTTTGACTTTTTTCTTTTCTTTTTTGGTTTTTTTTGTATACTTGGATGGAAAGGGTGGATATGGATAAGAAGGACTCAAGCATCTAGTTCCAAGATAGGTGATAGTTCCATTGAAAGATGGATGACACATTTGGACCATATAACATGTCATTATGCTCATAGATGTTGGAAGGGGATTGCATGAGAGGTAGATGGAGGTATGTGGATAATGGATTATGAGGTGGATTATGTATGGAAGGATTATGCAATGATGGATGGATGGGAGATAGTGGATTATGCAAAAGTATGGACCATAGGGATATGATGGGTGAAATATGTAGGATAATGGATTAAATATAGGGAGATGGAGGTATGTAGAAATTTTGTGGAGTGGAAAGGAACCAAGACCAACGGTTGCACATACCATGATAAACATTGAAGCTTTTGATTAGAAGGAGGTGTAGGAAGTAATGGAGTTGTTTTCTTAGGAGATGGTTGATGTAGGATTTTAGTTACCCACACAGACTTAGGATTTTTATGATTTTTGTTTTGCTTGTGGGATGGGGGAATTTGAAATTTTTGAATGGAATGGGAATTTTGGATAGAAGAGAATTGTTGGGATTTTTGAGATATTTGGGATGTAGAAACTTGAGAGTTTTGGATGAAATGGGATTTTTTGGATATTTGGGATGTGGATGCTTCACTTGACTTGATTTATTTTTGCTTAGGTACCCAAACAATTTTGCTTTTGGACTTTTCTTGTGAAGGTATGGGCTTGGATAGATTTTTGAATGTACTTTGTTTTGACTTTTACATTGATGTTCTAAGGCATTAGGATCCTTAGGATTTTTGGCTTTATGAGTGGAGGCATCCAAATGTTTATTTTTGAATCCCATGGGTTTGGTGGAAGCTTCATGTTTAGACGATGTGTGTATTTGTTGATCATGATTAGGAATTTTAGATGACTTATGGATAAAAGGATTGAAAGTGGATTTTTGGATAAATGGATAATTAGGCGTTGGGAGAAGTGGAGGTAAAGTGGATGGAGGGATATTAGGAGTTGGAAGTAATGGAGGTAAAGTGGATGGCGGAAGGTGTATGGTCACATGATTTTGGGATTTGTATGATAATGGATGAGGAATGGCAACATATGTTTTGGGGATATGATGTTTTTTATGATGGAAAGGAATAGATTTAAAAGGCATGGAGGTAGTACCAACATCTTGAGCTTGCTTTTCTTGGGGAATATAACCAAGGCCATATGATTATGGAGGGACTTTGACGTCGATGGGTCCCAAAATACCTTGTTTATGAAGGCCTAAGCCTTTACCTTGATAGTTCATCTTTTGGAGTATGTGGTGGATAATGGGATTATGGGTATTTTGGATACTAGATGTGAGCTCGTTATTTGATGGAGAAGGTGAGGTGGTAGATAATGGTTGTTGCTCTCCTAAGGAAGAACATTCATGGATGAAGGTGGTAAGACCAAGAGAATATGTTCGTGGACTTGAAATATGGTCAATAGTGGAGGACAAAGTATCAATAAGATCATGATCATCATTATGTTCATTAAGAACCCTATTATTTGTTTGATCTGTTAGCAAGAGACATATTGTAGCTTCATGAGTGTTGTCATTGATGGCAACAAAGTTCATCCCACCCATCCATAGGACATGGTGTGCTCATACTGGAAGTCAGATTGAAGAGTGTTGTGGTCCGGTGACCAAGAACAGAGTATACAGCAAGGTCTGACAATCAGGTACAAATCTCTCAGAGGAAGTATCTATGTGAAGTGTGGACTTGGGAAAATCAAGAGGATACCTTGAGTAATAGATTCCAAGGATTGAGCCTCCGGTGATGAAAGAGTGAAGAGATATAAGCACCTGAGTATTGGGTTCTTGTTTGGTAGAGTAAACAGAGGAAGAACTAGCTGACAGAGCATCAGACCTTAATCCGGATGAGTTATTGATGGTGATCAAGTTTCTTGAGGTATCATTCATGATTGGCCGACATGATTGATGACTTCTATAAGCATCTCTTTGATACGCATCACTTGATAAGCAAGGATTCAGCCGACAGACCAAGAGTTTGGGAAAATAGTAAGTATTCTCGATGCTGACTAGAAAGTGGATGAAATCCTTGGTGCGGATATATATACTAGATTGATTTTGGTATGAAGGTGTGTGTGTGTTTTGAAGTGTGTGAATAAAAGTAGAAGAATAGTGTAGTAGTAGTAAGGCAGGTCCGATATGTGACAGGATAGTAGCACCAACAAGAGGAAGAATGAAGTACAGCAGATCAGTGTATTGAACCTAACCAGAACTAAACCTCAGCATATGTGGATGCTTCTCATCAGTTCAAGTATCTAGTTTCCTTGTATAAACTATTGTAGGAAGTGAGCCTCTTGTGAGCAGTGTGCTCGGGCAGTGAGCCCTAATTGGCAAGTGCCATTTTGTACTATCTTATTCTTTTAATAGAGAATACAATCTTGGGTTAATCACCCCATGGTTTTTTCCCTTAACATGGTTTTCCACATCAAAATCATTGTGTCATGTCTATTGATGTTATTTCTATTTCATGGTTATGTTTGCTTATATGATTTGATGCTACATTAATTGTAATGGAAGATCAAAAAGTTGAAGTAATTAAGATAACTGATTCACCCCCCCTCTCAGTTATCAACATGATCATCTATGGATGCTTGGGAGGCAAGTGTCTCATCAAGGGAAGTGGAAGTTGCTGGATCATGGATATGACTAGGTGGAGGATGGATGGTAGTAGTGTGGATAGCTTGTTCATGGATAGTTGTGGGATTATGGATATGATCAGTTTGCTCATGGGTAGGCTCATAATCATGGATAATATCTTGATCATAGAAAACATAAAGGTTATGGATGGGTTGAACTTCACTTGCTTGCTCATGGTTAGGAACTTGATCATGGATATTATCTTGGTCATAGAAAAGATATAGATTACGGATGGGTTGGATGGAGGTCTTTGATCTTGCTTTAGATATAAGGGTTGATGTTTCCACATGCTTTAGATTATACTCTTGACATAGCTCTTGATTTTATTGAGTGGAAGTGGAAGTGGGAGACTCTTGGGTAGGCTTGATAGGCTCGTGATGGTCAACAACATGAAAGTTCAATGGATCTGGACTTGGACTCATGGTGGGAAACTCTTCAATAAGCTTGATGGGTTGTTGATTACATGATGGGGTTGAAGGAATGGACATGTTTGAAGGCTCTTTGATAGGCTCTTGGATAGATGTTTGATGACATAGAGATGGTTGATTCCTTGGTAATAGCCATTAGATCACATCCTTCACGAGTGTATGGGTGGATGGGCAATATAGTGGATGGATAATAATGGTGGATGGTGTTGTAGGCTTAGGATGAGGATTAGGAGGAGGGATAATAGGGGTGGATGTTGTAGGCTTAGGATGAGTATGTGGATTGGATGGTTTTCTTGGGGGTAGCTCAAGCAATTCTTTTTGGATCAATTGTTGTAGGGTCATCTCTGAGGGACACTTTGGTGGAAGATTGGAGGAACATGGGGATGAAGGTAGTGAAGGGATTGATGGATTAGATGGTTGATGGACCAATAGACTATGATAGGTACTACATGTTGGTGTTAGGATAAGACTAGGAGGCTCTTGTATGGGTATTTGATTGGATGACGAGGTAGGGTACCCATAGGATGCATAAGCTAGAGTGTTGTTCTCCTTGTCAAAGGTACTATAAGAGCTTAAGGATATTTTGGTGCAAAGTGTAACTTAGACTTGCGTGGTCTTCTTGTGAAGTTACGTGATAGCCTTGTGAATGAATTTGATGATGGGTTGAAATGTTGGAATAAGGAGTTGGATGATCATGGGGTGGATGTTGTTGGGTATCAATGGGATAATTTGATGTGGAAGTGATATGATATGTGGGTAGGCTAGATTGGTATGGTGATGGGGGTGACACATGGTATTGAGGTGTAATTTGTTGAGGTTGTTGTTGTAGTTGGACTTGCTATTGTTGTGGTTGGAATTGTTGTTGTTGGGTTTGGAATTGTTGTTGTTGAGGTTGGAATTGTTGGGTTAGATGTTCTTGAGGTGTGGATTGATATAGATAGGGGTTAATTGTGGAAGACGTGGGATAGGTTGATGTAGTGGTAACATGATGTGTGGTTGGATGAGGTTGGGTTAGATGTTCTTGAGGTATGGATTGATATAGATAAGGGCTAACAATGGAAGAAATGGGATAGGTTGATGTAGGGGTAACATGATGTGTGTTAGGTTGGTATGAAGTTAAGGGGGATGGCACATAGGATGGAGATGAAATTTGTTGATATGGTGTTTGTATTTGTTGGTGTTGGACTGGTGGGTGGCTAGGAGTTGTTGTAGTAGAGGTGATGGGTTTTGTTGAAGTTGTTGGATGATGTATTGTAGTTGTTGTCAGTTTTGTTGGTCGAGGGGTTGTGGCATGTGGGGAAGTGTTTGGATGATGTATTGTAGGTGTGGTGCTAGGGAGTTGCCTATGTGTGTAAGTCTTCATATTTCAACTTGTTCTTCAAAATAGGCATCATGATCTACAAGGTGCTCAACATTATTGGAGTTAGAAGGATATCCTCCTAGAATGTGGATTTTGGGTTTTTGATTTGACCTAGGTTTGTTGATGATCAGAATCATTTTGACAAGTGATGGATTAGATGGGGGTTAAGAATGGGTTAGATTGTGGTGAGAATGAGAAGAAGTTGGATTGAATTGGATAATTATTATGATGATGTGGATATGTTAGAATGATGTAGAATGTAGTTTATGTTTAAGGCTTGACTTTGGCAATACTCAATCAAAAGAATTCACATGTACATGCATGAATCACACACACAAGACACAATAGCAAGTTTGTATTGCAAGATTGATTGATACGATTATGAAAACAATTGAAGACACATCAACAAGCCTAATATTAATCAAAGTGCGAATGAAGGCACAAGTGTTTTTTAAACTCAATGCCAATGTGTGATTGCAAACAAGAGTTCGTTTTAATGCCCAAATGAAAATGTTATGACAAGCAATAGTTCTTTTTAAAGTCCAAATCCAAATGTGATTGCAAACAAGGTTTTTTAATAAATGAAAAGACAAAAGTTGGATTGGGTGCACGTAGATCTGATGCTAAAGCTAATGCAAACATTGTACAGTGCCTTATGTCCTTGTAGATTTCACCAAAATAAACAAGCACAAAGAAACTTGCAAGTCACCTTGTTAGGGAAAAATGAGAAATATGAAAACTTTTTGATAAATATAATTAGTGACAGCAAAATGGATAGTATAATTAGATTCTACATGAAATTCTATGCAATTTAAAAAAAATCCACTAAATTTCGTTAAGAAATGCAAAAGTTATGGCGATTTGAAGTTTGTAAGCAACTATGGTGTTTGACTGATTATACCTGAAAAAGTTGACCAAATCTGCTGATAAAAGTTGTACAACTAAAAAGTATGTTGAATCAAATTTCCAACGACTGTACTTTTGTGCGATTTTGATATGATTTGCCCAAGTTGTGCAAAAAAGAAAAAAAATGCCCTATTGTGGCATGTAGAGGGCAAAAGAAGCAGTCTACCAGTTAGATAACGGCTAACAGTTAGTGTAAATGTTGGTCACACGGACAGTGAAGAGGATGGCGGTTAAGTTTATGGTTAAGGGTTTTAAGGCCCCTGGTCACCCATGTGACCAGGGACTGAGTTTCGGAAAAAAAATAAATTAAATTATTTTTTTGGTATTTTTGCTTTTTTTAATAAAATTAAAAATGAAAAATTAAAAATTAAAAATGAACAATTGAAATGTTATGGTTTAGGGTTAGGTTTTTGTTTTTTTTGTGTCAATGGCCACATTGGGCAGTTAGGGTTTTGTAGGCTGCAGAGGGCAGATCGGGTGGGTGAGGGCAGCAGGCGGGTGGAGCGTTGGGTGAGCGATGCTTGAGGAGAAGCGGTGGTGCAGGGTAATGGGCAGAGGGGAGCCGAGGTAGTGGGTAATGGGCAGAGGGGAGGGTTTAGTGTAGGTGGTGGTGGCTAATGAGAGAGCGGGGATTTAGCAGAGGTCTTAGACATGTATGCAAAATGTGGAAGCACAGACAAGTCACGTGCACTGTTTGACAAAATGCATCAAAGAGACATGGTCGAATGGAATGTGATGACTGTAGGATATGCTCAAAATGGGGTTTTTTCAGAAGGCCTTAGAAACTTTTAAGTGAATGCATCTGGCAGCTGTAAAGCCAAATTTCACAACCTTTGCCAACATTCTTCCTTCCTATTTTCACAGATGTTTTTTTAAAAATTTTTGAAAGCCAAAACAAAAAAAAATGCCCCCAAGCTGTATGCTAAATAAACCAAAAATGAAAAAAAACAAAAAAACCTTGCAATGAAAGATGGCACCAGCGGTAGATCCCCGCTAGGACAGTACGGCGCCATACGTTTCCGTACGGCTGTGGATAGGGGCCGAAAAAATAAAAAAAATTGCAAAAATTTATAGTTTTGGAAGTATAGGGTGTTTTATGTCAAAATTCACCCGCGAGGCCTCCCGGACTTAACAGTGAGGTCAGTTTTCATGTAGGAGACCGTCTGTGATAGATGATCCCCAAAACTTGACAAAAATGATGTGAGAGATCCAAATGAAAATGCATAAACAAGCTAATGGCGAGAGGTAGTCCCACCGGGCATGCCAAAATGTGATAAGGAAAGCTTGCAATGCAAACATAAATGAAAGATAAACCAAATCAAGTACAATTTACCTCTGAATCACACAAACAAATTGCCTACACTGATCGAGCAAATTGAAATTACACCCAAACTCAATTGATTGCTTTTTTCTCTTCACTTATGTGGATTGCTCTATTAAACAACATAACATTGTGATGAGAGGATGATGATATCCAGGATGATTTCTGCAGAGTAATGTTGTATGAAGATTGGAGAGGATTAACATGGAGAATGAGGTTCAATTTATAGACTCTCAGGGATGAAGATCAACGGTTGAGAGTGCTTAGAGAGATCAATGACTAGAATTGGTTGAGAGGATATGCACGAATGAGAGACGGACAAGTGTCCTTGCCCTCTCATGCATTAGGGGAGTTAACAGATCTAATTGAAGAGTTAACTAAGTTGATTGCTTAATGAACTCAATTGATTGGGTAGTTAACTGAGTTGATTGACTAGTCAACTAAATTGATTAATTAGTTAATTAGATTGACTAACCTGTTAACTGATTTGATTGATTTAGTTAACTAATTTGATTGATTAGTTATCTAAATTGATTGAGAGTGAAATATGGATGAGGGGGAATAAATGGGAAATTAAATAAATAATTATTTAATTTCATGTGCACATGTGATAAATGAATTAAATATTAAATTTAATTCATTTTGGAGGAAAAAGACTAATTAAATAAATAATTTGAATTTATTTATTTAAATTGGAGGGAAATTGATTTAATAAAATATTTAGAATTATTTAATCAAATATGGAGCATAGATTGATTTAATTAAATAATCAAGATTATTTAATTAACATGAAGGATAAGTTGATGGTAAAGTATGACAGAGGAAACCCTGATCTGGGAATGGGTCAATTTTAGGTGTCTACATTAGTTAGTGGGGTTTCGCGGGTCAACGAGATTAGTGGAGCTTTTATCCATCATCAGATGCATTCAGTGGAGGACACTTTTAGCGCTACGTGTGAATTTGCCTTTGTGGGAGATTTTAATGGAAATGGATAGTAGGGGTTTTGGACTTGAATAGATATATCCACTTCCACCATTTTTAGCACAATTTATCCATCAGGGGTTCAACGGGGAAAACACAGAACACTGGACACAGCGGCATTAGAGCATTTTCTCACATGTCAAATCTTCAAAGGGGGTTTTCATAGAAGACTTCTAACTGTATATTTTCTAAGGGACATCGGAGTCTTTTCTCAAGGGGACATCGAGGTTAAGGGGAAAGATATCAAACTACGGATGATCAAACACACTTACGCACTCTGATATGTATGTAAATTGAATGTTTATGTATGTAAATTAGGGGATATATAAACATTTGATCATCTTTGAGAGACAGACAAGTGTCCTTGCCCTCTCATGCATTAGGGGATATACACTATGTAAATTGAAACAAAGAAACAATCTATACACTAAGTCAGTGATCACCTTAAACCAACAATGTAGATCAACAATATTAACTAATCCACATAAACATAAATTAAAAACATGAACTAATCAATCATAAACATAAACTAACAACATGAACTAATCAATCATAAACATAAACTAACAACATGAACTAATCAATCATAAACATAAACTAACTGTTGAATGTACAAGACAATTGAGAGGGGGGGTGAATCAGTTGTATCAAAAATTTCAAACCCTTGCAAACATTCAGATCCACATTAACCTTTAAACATGTTATGATGATTAAGCATGAAAAGCAAATAACTGAAGCTGAATTATAACAACACCACACACAAGAGAACACTAGATTTTATGTGGAAAACCCTACAAGGGAAAAACCATGTTGAGGATTAGCTCACACTATAATGTAGTAGCAATACCAAACTACAAAAGGCTCATTGCCAAAGGGCTCACTGCCCAAAAGGAAGAATGCTCACTACAGGTGGATTCATTGTCCAAGTGGACTCACTGCCAGGATTTGAACTGATATAATGGCATCTAACCTATGCATGGAGTTCAATTCCAATGAAGCTCAATATTCACCACAATACAAACACCTTCGCAACAACACTAAAAATAGTAGACACCTTCTTCTCACTGCATCCAGTAGCCTAACACATGAAATCTCTCACTGCACTGATCAAACTCGCATCATAAACATCATATCCTTCATACATACACACATCCACGAATCCTTGACACTTATTTATACCATCATCAATCATGAAAACATTCTCCAAGGTTGGAAACACATCTTAACCCATAAAATTCAAATTAGGTTTGGACCTAAACATTCCCACAGAGGAAAGGAATGAATGCAAACCATGCCACATCTTAGCATGGACCTAAATTCCCTCTTACACATTATTCCATGCTTCCTCAATCAACAAAGCATAACTGAAATTAGTCCAAACACCCAAGTCGACCAAACTTGAGTTAACACTATGGAATTTTAAGCACATGCTTCCTCAAAGGTAAACACACCTCGTGGATCTTACAAAAAGATTTAACACAATCTAGAAACATTCACGAACATCTTGAAGTGTAATGCCCCCTCATTTTTGAGCTTGTGATAGTTGTTAGTTTTGCATTACTCTCTGCTTGATCTGAGACAGTTGTTAGCCTTTTTTGTGCATCCAGACAATTCTAATACATTTGAACTATTGAGACTATGGTTTATGCTTATTTTGATTGTGATAGATTATATTCGACTGATCTAATTTTGACATGTGGAATGTGTTTTGATGACATTGTTGTTTTTCCAGTTATGATGAGATGGACATGTTTAGTGATGATTTGATAATATCATGTTTATGCATCTAATGTTTAAATAGAATTAGTTATAGTTTTGGTTTGGAGCGGAGACGGTGTAGTACTGCTCGGATCGAGCACCCTACTACACCGCGATTCTCTGTCTCGGTGATATATACAACCCATTGGTTTTCACGAAGGTTGCAGGTATCGGTCCTCGACTCCACCTAACTTAGTAGGTCTGAGCAGGCCCCACACCATGGATTATGTTGACAGAGATAACATGAGGTTTATGCTGTTAGGCTAGTTCTAGTCTTTTGTTGTAGTCAGGTGTTGTGATGCGACATTTGATCCTTGTTTCTTGTTGTTGGTTGTCACGTGTTGTGGAGCATTGTTGAAGTTGTTTAATCTTGTCAATGTGTTCCTTGTTACCCTTATGCTAAATCTTATAGTATTTTTGTATTGTCATAAAGTTTGATTATTGTTGAAGTAAAGTCTATTATTGGAAAAATTAGTTATTGAAATGTTTTAAATGTTTATGAGTCTTAAGTTGGTTTTAGAGGTAATTAGTACATACTTGATTTAAAATTTATTTTGGGTGAATAATTTATTGTTGTTAGTTGTCAGATATTTTTGGAGATTTGAGAATCTCTATGTTAAGTAAAATTTCAAATTTCCCTTATGGAGAGGGATTGTGTAACTGATTTGGGGGTTACTGAAATTAATGGCTGTTGTCTATTCTTGGCCTCGGGGAGGTTATGGTGTGAGGGGGTTTTTATGTTTGGGGTTATGTTTGTTCTGAAAGAGTTTTGTTTTGGGGGAAAAAGGCATGTTCCAAAGGAATAAGTTTTGCAGAAGGAGAAAGTGAACAGGAGGAGGTCTTCAAAGCTCGAAGTTATATTTCTGGGTATGTTTTTTGAAAATGGAATGAGGTTTAGTGAAAGTTGTGAATGTGAATGTCTTTTTCATCAGTTGATACCTATCTGAAACTAAATTTGGTGTGTTTCCTAGCTTGAACATTTGTCCTTAAATACATTTAAACTGTGTTTTGATTCTTCCTATCGCCATTTCCGTCTGAGGTTCCCTAGTGTAAAAAATTCTTCCACCGTTATTTCATTCTGCAACTGTTGAGGCTTTTAAATTGATCTCCTCTATGGTAATCTAATGAAGTCATTGCCTCTTCATACATGACCATTTTGTGCTAACCCTGTAAGGCCAATCGACTTTTATAGGTGTTTTGACTCTTTATTGCAACCACTTCCAAGCTATTATTACAATCAAATGTTGAAACTTATGTCGATTCTCTTTTGTCATAATTTTGTGTAGCGGCCTTAGGCAAGAAAATAAACTTCAAACTAATCATTATCAGTATCCTTATTGGCGTCGATCTGGCAACTCATTACTATTACCATGATTTTTTTTGGACAAGATAATAATGCTATCAATAACAATCTTTTTCCCCTCTTCACCAGGCGCAGTCGTACGGCTCCCTAGAGTATGGCTTTCCATTCATTGCTTCTTGAGCACCACGTGCTTTTGACTGGCATTCTTAGCATTCTTTAATGTGTCTTCCTGAGAAGTTACCCATAAAAACTAGTTCATCATTCTCACCTGATAAAAAAACTAGTGACATTTTGCCTCCCCTTATTAGTAGATTTCCCTGAGCCGCCATTTCCTGTTTCCCGCAGTACCCTGCTGCAACATCCTTGAGAGGAGAATTGGCTAGTATGTTGTTTGAAACTGTTCTCTGCTGATGACTAAACCTATTAACTAGATCTTGAGACCGTGACTCCATTTTTCTTCTTAGCTAAACTATTTCTAACATGGGTTATCTGAATCGATTTCCTTGAAGGGGATTGTTTGTATGGTTTTGTTTTTAGGGAGCGATCTAGCCAATTGAAATTAGAAGGAACCAATTCATTCATTTTTTAGAAAAACTTGAAGTTAGAAAGTTTCATTTTTAGATTACAGACTAGTGTCCGAAATCATTCAAGGAAGCTAGTTAAATTCAAATTTTATCTTATTATCAAAATAGCATCTTTTTGATACCATTTTTGGATAAAGAAGGAATCAGAGTTCAGTGAGACTTGTTTTATTCTTTCCTTAAAACTAGAAATAGCTTAGTTCTCTGTTGAGCATAGTAAATCAATTTCTAAGGATGTCCATAGGTCTCTCAAACTCTTCATCTTGATAAAATAATATAATTGGATCAGAGGGTCTCTGCACTAGATTAGCATTTTTTTTAGATAAATCTCTTTGTTAGCACCCCCTACCGTTTTTCCTCTCTTCGGAATTATAGTCGTAGGAGTAGTTGTATGGTTGGTAATTCCTTCTAGGACTTTCATGAGTAACTTGCAATATCGTCAGTGTAGAGATCCTTATATTTGATCTTTCTATTGGTGTAGTAGTTAGAATAGTTGACAGAAGTAGTATCATCTCTAGTTGGTAGCCTATTGCTATAGATCCATAAGATAATTAAGGTAAGGGTAGTCTGAACATTACGGTCTAGACTAGAAAACACCTTCCTATAGTCAGTATAATACTTTATTTGAATTCTTAAGTTTTTAGAGATATGATTTTGTAGGTATTAAATTGGTGTGTAGACCTTTTAATCTGCTTATTTCAATGATAAAAACATTGTTAAAACTTTTTCAAAGTTTTATTTAAAATACTCTAAGGGGGTTACTTACTCATGGTTTGGAAACTTAGGTGGTAACTTAAATGATTGATGTGTGTAATATAGTTGAGTTAGTTGATTTATTGGAATGTGTTTATTAAAGATTCTTTAATTACATTTTAGTTCTATCCTTATCATGTTATTGGTCGGTGGTCTTATCGACTTGAGAACCAAGTGAATTATTGGGAAAAGAGAATATTTAGGTTTAGGTCGTATTATTGTATCCTTTTATTGAAATGATTTAATTGTGCTTTCCTTGTTTGGATCTTGTGTGAAGTCGTCCGTGGGACATATTGTCTATTTTATCAACTTGTATTAATGGTTGTATTGAGTTATTTTTTCTTCTTCCTATTTATTCATTGTCGATCTTGCAATAGATCATGGTCGTTGAAACCTAGTTTCCCTAACAGGAAAGGTAATGTTATAACCTGGTAAAGATCTTATTCACTGACTCCAGAGGTCTATTTGTTTGGTCTTCGGCTTTGATTCTTGAGTCATGTTGTCTCATGATGTATTGTTTGAGTTTGAGGAGGGCAATGGGTTTTATATGGTTGTGGCCAAGTGAATGGCATATGTTATGGATCAGAATCATTTTGTAACCTTCATCCTTGTATGTTGTGGTATGTATGATTGATTAGAGAATGCTAAGGGAGTGGCTTTCATGGTGGGGCCAATGCCTAGTGAGAGGCCACCTGGGTAACCCCATGGAAGTTGTAAGCAAGTGGAAACTGAATAATGTAATTAGGAGGGTTGGGGTAGAAAAACATATAACAAGATAAATAAGAATACCTCACCCATGCCTTGAGTGCTTTTGCAGGCTAAGGATGGGATGAGAAGGCCTGGTTGGCAAGGCCGACCTCCTTGTCTTCATGAGAGGACATGTCAGCTCTGCATGTGTCACCCTATGGGGCCAATGCTAATAGAGAGGCTGCCAGGGTAACCGTAGATGGGGGCCAGCTTCTGGTGAGAGATAGCTTGGGTAACCCATGCTAGGACCATGCAATGACACTCTCCTTACGCAGTTCAGTTGCTTCTTATTGGTTGTTACCTCTGGAGTGAAGTCTTGTCATCTTTTTTGATCTTAGCTTGTTGTTTGATCTGTCTTGTGGAGTATTGTCAGGTCTGTGCAGTCTGGATATCTTGTTTGTCTACATTGATCTTGTGATTGTGTTCATGGTTGTAACCTTGTCCTAGCAAAACCTCATTGTTATCTCCTAGCTCGGTGGGGTAGACCTCAGGGTTCCACATGGTTGGGAGGCAGAGATATCCATTGGTTTTCTTGGAGAATCAGACCGAGTTCAATGCAGAAGTGATCCAGCTCTAGATTGCTTACACCTTCAGAGATGTTGTATACTTTTATATGTATTCATTGTAACCGATATGATCGGCCTTGTAATCTTGTACTGTAACTTTGTAAAATTAACTTTCCTTGCAAATGTAACAGTGGTTCTTATCTATAGTAGCATGATGTTTATCTCTTGTGTTGTTTAGACTTTAATGATCTATTGATGCAGTTATGTTTCCCTAGAGGAGTTAGAAGTGCACTTTTCTTTTGATGTGTATTATGATATCGTTGGTTACTGTTATTGCAATTTTCTTGTTTTAAAAAAAAATAAAAAATTATTTCTGTAAATTTTGCACTTGTTGGTCTAACTCTCTCTAGGGTTGCATGACAGGGAATTACATGAAGTCACCTAAAAACCAACAAATTTAACCACAACAACTTTCACCTGAAGAAAGTTCACAATCTGCTTACAAACAACACTGTCAAACTCTGCTACACAAGAAATCACTTTCCAGAGCATCAAATCACAAACCTTTTGGATTAAAGATAGATAAGGACCTTATAAGCACACAACCAAAACCCCAACACCTAAAACCACTCTGCAGAGAAATGAAGAGCAAAACACATTGTCCCAGACACACTGTTAAACACTATTCTCAAACTGGTGAACACAACTTTCACTGCACAACGATGTGAAGCACCAAATTCTAGATTTAACATCTTCAAACACTTCTAAACAACATATCCAAACCACATACTCAGATCTCCAACACAAAGGAAATGCAAAGCAAAAACTCGAACAACACTCTATAAGCCAAAAGACTTCTTTAACACATTGTTTCCAATATTAATCAAATTTTCTCAAAAGCACTTGGAAACCCAACGATAGAAGTATATCCCCAACATCTTTAGCACCTCTAAAAAGTAACCAAATCACTTTTAACAAGACAAACAACAACAAACTCATCAGAAGACACAGTTGACACCAATTACAACACAAGCTTGTTGACATCAATGACAACACCGATTAGCACGTACTTGCAACAAACTCCCCCTTTGTCATTGATGGCAATGCATAATGTGAAAAACCGTCAAGACACAACTCTGCACCAATCTTCTTTACTTTCTTACTCTCCCCCTTTCTTTTACACATCTTACTTTCTCTCTGATTACTAACTCTTTTCTTTTTCACATTCTCTCTACCCCTTAGTTTTTCACATGAACTCTCTCCCCTTTGACATCAATGGCAAAGGGTGACAACTTTTTCTATCTCTTTCCATTTTTTTTATGATATTGTACATACTTGCACTTCTCATTACTTCTCTGAATACTCCCCCTATCTACAACAATCATCAAAGCTACTACCTTCTCCCCCCTGAGAGGTAGCTCCCAACACCAGTCAAGAAAAGAATGAATCTTGAAGCACACTAGATTGATGCATCTCCTTATGCATCTAGTTCAAATAAGGAGGGGCAATAACCCCTAACTTCTTCTAGAGATACTCAAATGTATCCTTAGGAAGAGCCTTAGTGAATATGTCAGCAACCTGATCCTTTGTAGGCACATACTCAAGATTTACTTCATTCTCTGCAACCTTCTCTCTCAGAAAGTGATACCTGATTGAAATATGCTTTGTCCTTGAATGCCTCACTAGATTCTTTGAAATGTTAATAGCACTTGTATTATCACATAAAATAGAAAATGGTTCATCATACATAACTTTGATATCCTTCAAGGTTTGTCTCATCTATAACACATGTGTGCAACAATGTACTCTACCTCTGCAATAGATAAAAACATTGAATCTTGTTTCTTACTTAGCCAAGACACCAACCTGCATCCAAGAAAGAATGCACCACCACTTGTACTTTTCCTATCATCTACACAACCAACCCAATCTGCATATGTATAAGCATTTAGATTAAAGTCAATATCTTTTGGATACCACAAGCCATGATCCAAAGTGCCCTTTAAATATCTGAATATCCTCTTCACTGCCATAACATGCGACTCTCTAGGATCTTCTTGAAATCTAGCCACAAGACAGACGACATGCATAATATCTGGTCTAGTAGTAGTTAGATACAGTAATCCTCCAATCATTGATCTATACTTTCTCTGATCAGCCTTAGGGGATTCATCATTCTTGCTACACTTACAACCAGTGACCATAGGAGTACAAACTAGCTTAGAATATTCCATTCCAAACTTCTTTAACAACTCTTTTACATACTTTGACTGAAAAATGAAAATACCCTTATCTGTCTGATTGATTTGTAACCCAAGAAAGAAGTTCATTTTCCCACACATTAAAATTTCAAATTCTTTCTACATTTCATCTGCAAAACTCTTACACATATCTTCATTTCCACCAAAAATACTATCATCTACATGCACTTCCACAATCATAATTTGATCTCCACTTAATTTGATGTACAAATTGCTATATGTGGAGCCTTTATTGAATCCTTGCTGTAATAAGTACCTGTACAACCTTGCATACCAAGCTCTGGGGGCTTGCTTCAATTCATATAGTTCCTTCTTCAACTTGCAAACCATATCAGGTTTATTTGATAACTGAAATCCATCCGGTTGTTCTATGTACACTTCCTCTTCCAACTCACCATTCAGAAAAGTAGATTTCACATCCATTTGATACACTTTGAAATCCTTATGTGCTACAAAAGATAGAAACATCCTAATGGCCTTCATTCTTGCCACCGGAGCATAAGTTTCTTCATAGTCTATTCCTTCCACTTGTGAGTAGCCTTTACACACAAGTCTTTCCTTGTTCCTTACCACTTCACCATTCTCATTCAATTTGTTCCCGAATACCCACTTAGTTCCAATCACATTTTTGTTCTTTGGTCTTGGGACAAGTTCCCAAGTCTGATTATTCTCAATTTGCATTAGTTCTTCCATTGTCTTGATCCAATACTCATCCTTGCATGCCTCAACCACTGATTTAGGTTCAACTTTAGAAATTAAACATAGACTTACCTGTTCTTCAGCTGCTTTCCTTCTTGTCAATAGACCTTTGCTCTTATCACCAATGTTCTGATCTTCAGAGTGATTCTTCTACACATACTTGGGAGTTTTAGGGATTCTTTTTGGAGATTCTTGTTCTTCAACTTTTGCTTCTTCTTCTAGAGCTTCATGTTCTTCTATATGTCTTCATCAACCTTAATATTGGCACTTTTAATAATTTTTCTTAGCCTTTTTGTTGTAGCACCAGTAAGCTTTGCTTCTTGTAGAATACCCAAGGAAAATACTTTCATCACACCTTACATCAAAGTTTCATAGTTCTTCATCTCTTCTAATATAACATTTTCTTCCAAAAACTATGAAATATTAACAGTGGGAATCCTTCCATACCTAGCTCATAGGGAGTCTTTGTGTCATTTGCTCTTACTTGTACTCTATTCTGTATGTAGATAGTAGTCTGAATTACTTCTCTCTAGTAGACTTTCGGTAGGTTTGCATCTTTTATCATTGTCCTTTTAGATTCTTGAACAATCCTATTCTTCCTTTCAATCACTCCATTCTGCTAAGGAGTCCTAGGGGCAGATAGATGCCTCTTTATCCCATGTTTGTCACAGAACATGTTAAACTCATTAGAAGTAAATTCTCCACCTCTTTCAGACCTCAAACATTTGATCTTTGTATCCATTTCATTTTCAACCATTGCTTTAAAAGCTTTAAACTTATTTAAGGCTTCTAATCTTCCCTTAAGAAAAGTAACCCATGTCATTCTAGAACAATCATCAATAAATAACATGAAATACATGTCACCTTGAAAACTCCTTACTCTGGTCGGACCACAAAGATCTGTATGTATCAATTCCAACAGTCCGATAGATGATTGATCCTTGCTTTTGAAGCTTCTTCTTGTTTGCTTTCCAAACTGACATTCCTTACAAACAACAGTAATAGGGTTTGTAATCTTTGGTAGATCTCTCATAGCTTGAACTGAACTTATCCTTACCAGGCTATCAAAATTGATGTGACACAATCTTCTATGCCATAGCCAACTCTCACTGATCTGAGTCATAAAGCAATAACTATCACCACCTTTGAGATGATAAACATTTTCACCAGTCCTCTTTCCAACAGCAATCACTTTTCCAGAGCTTTTTCTGATCTCACAGCCATCATCCTGAAACATAAGATTGTATCCTTTGCTACACATCTATCCAACACTCAAGAGATTATGCTTTAAACATTTGACATAGAGAACATCATCAGTGTTATGCTTTCCATCAAAACTTACTGAACCTTTTCCACAGATCTTAGCAGTTGCATCACCACCAAACTTAACTACTCCACCATCATATTTTTCAAGTTTAACAAACTTACTCTTGTCACCTGTCATATGATTTAAGCATCGACTATCAATGACCTAGTCATATTTTTCTCTTCTAGCATGAAAAGTAGATATTATAGTGCCTTTAGGGTTAGTGCTTACTTTCAGACCCTTTTCCTTCACACAGCTTCTAAAGTTAGTAGAAATAGTTTCATCTCTTAGGGCTATGAATAAACATTCATTATCATTATCATCCTTATAAACAGATTCATCATCAGATATACTTGCATCTTCTCTAACATAATAACTTTTCTTTACCATCTTACCTTTGTTTTCCCTATTCTTAATTCTCAGAGCTTTATCTAGACATCTTGAAGCATAATGACCTATTTTTCCACAATTGAAACATTTAAAAGGAAACTTACCACTAAACTTTCCAGTACCCTTTTTCATCCTTCTCACAAAGTTAGCTTCCACTTCATCAAAGTCTTCTAGATCAGATTCCACAGCCTTTTTTGATTTTCCAGCCTTAAAAGTAGTCTCATCCTTTGCATTTCCACTAGTTGTGCCAAACTCTCTTATTTCAAAAGCAGTTAATGTGCCAAGCAACTAATCTTTGGTAAACTGATTCAAATTTTGTAATTCTTCATGTCATGTCCCCACATCAAAGAATTGTAATTGAACCTATTATATTCATTTAAATCAAAGATTAAAAATATATGTATACAAACATGATATATAATATATATATATATATATATATATTATTAAATATGAATAATATAATTATTAATATAATATATAAATATTAATAATTAATATTACTATCCAAATGTTATACTCTAATATATAAAATAAATATTAATAATATTAATATTATAACTATAAGCAAAAGTGTGATTGGTTTGACTAAAAGGAAAGAGCGTGGGAAATGGCAAGCAAAGTGAATGTTATAATACACGATTCCATGATTCCTCATGAAGTAAGATAAACAAATCAATGCCGACATGTAATAGGTTTTTAAAGGCAATGAAGGAAGATTTGCCAAAGTGAATACTAGCACCCATCTTACAGCGACAAGAACAATGACCTATAGATAGTAGGCTGACATATCTTGAACAAGCGAATGTGAATAACTAAAGAAATCGATAAACAAACCAACACTTAAATTGATAAGTCAATAAGGAGTCAACAATCCCTACAATACTGTTTAGAATAGAATTATACAAGTAAAAGGTAATTAAGAGTGGGGTCTTTGGAAGGCAGCATGAAGGGTGGCAATCCAGGAATAGAAGGCCACCGTTTGGAAGAGTATGAGTGCTTGCTTAGACAACGATTTGTCTTTATAAACACAAAATCCTAAGTAAGGATTCTAATAACACTAGCGATCATGTTTAGTAAGACAATGTAAACAAACCAAAATAAGTAATAGCGATTAATATAAAGTCAACAATCCTTAATATTTGGCTAAGCAATGGTTAAACATGACTAAGACATCATTGTTAACTAACAACCACAAACAAAAAGGTATGACTGATAGTCATACTCCTTAATTGGTATAAAGGGAGATATAATCGAACCTCATCAAGGATCCATCATCAATCAAGGCAACCAAGGAAATACAATTCAATTCATAATACACAACATCTCAACATGGAATCACAACTTCAATTCAATACATTTGATATCATCGATCATCTCATCCATTTCAATTCATTGAATACATATCAGCAAATATCAATCATCAAACGAATATCATCTCATTCATAAGAATTGCAGATTAGCTCTCAAAAATATACTTCCATCACATAGATCATGGACTTCCATTAATATAAGTTGAACCAACACAAGGAATTACTAGGAGTTATCAACCTTACAATGTATGTGCATTATCATAAGTAAAATGTCTCATAATAATTAGACTATGAATGTTCTAAATCAGACATGAATACATAGGAATGATTATCATGGTAGAATAGACAAATGTTTATCAATAAAGAATAAAAATATAATAGAATGAATGTTCATCATAGAATAAAAATGCTTATCATGCAATGAAAATGTTTATAATCATATTAGAATAATGGAATGTTATTCCTCTAAGGAAGAATATGGTATGATGCCAAGTAATTTGAATGACAATCAACGAGATAGTAAGGATAAGTTTTTATAAGACATGATTCATAATTCTAATCATGGTATACTCAAAGGAGAGCAAGTAGCCTCATCATTAATCTCTCTATCACCCTACGAGTATGGTGGTGAGTTAGGGAAGGGCGGTCTAGTGATCTAGCACCTAGGTGAGCCTCAAGTGGAGGAAGAATTGCTGCATGTAGCGTGAAGTCCCTTGAGCCAAGTGGTGAAGAATCACCGCATGTAGTGTGAAGCCCTTGGGCCTATGGTTGAGTAGACTTAATAATTATTATAAATGACTTAATGGTAGGTGACTCAAGTGAGTGAAGAATTGTTGCGTGTAGCATGAAGCCCCTCGAGCCAAATGGTGAAGAATTGTCGAGTGTTGCAATGAAGCCTTTTGGGCCTATGGCAGTGGGTCTTGTTACACCAGCGCCTTAACGTAACCATACTCATATGGGGTGGGTGAAGTAGAATATATTAATGATAAGGCTCAATAATGACTCTCCCGAGGTATATCATGGAAACCTCTATATGATAGAAATGAGGAAAATGTGAAATGCATATATGTTAATAAACTTTAATATTGATTATGATTCTATGGTTACTAACCCTAATTGCAATATGATGATATTATAAGGATTTATTGGTTACTAATGTTCTCTTTTACAAGTCAAAATTATGTGCAAGGTTAAGAGATTTTGAACTTCCTAAAAGGGGACATTACACTTTAATAGCAGAAACCTTATGACTATAAGATTTAGGAAGAGTTCTAGTACCTTCAATATCACTTATTTAACATCTATACTTCCACCAAGTCCTTTGATGCCATTGATAACTTCATCCACCTTCTGCAAGTAGCCTGTAATGTTTTCATCTTCAGACATTCACATGGTCTCAAACATGAGCTTCAAATTCTGCATTTTAGCTTGTTTGACCTTATCATCTCCTTCATAAAAACTTTTCAACTTTTTCCAAATCTCATTAGTAGTTTTCAAATGCACAAAATTCACCAATTTAGAATTAGTAAGACCACTTAAAAGAGCATGTTTAGCCTTACCATCTATTTCACGAGCTTTGATCTCATTTACAGTGCTTACACCATTCTCAGGTATGGTGTAATTAGACTCAACGGACTTCTAGATCTCATAACCAAGAGAGATCAGAAAAGCTTCCATCCTTACCTTCTAGAGTGCAAAGTTAGATCCATCAAACATGGGAACATCCTTCTTGTGCACCATCCTAGATCTACCTCAAGCTGTTAAGCTCTCTTCCAAGGAACCTTGCTCTGATACCAATTGTTGAATGCACAAGACAATTGAGAGGGGGTAGGGTGAATCAGTTGTATCAAAAATTTCAAACCCTTGCAAACATTCAGATCCACATTAGCCTTTAAACACGTTATGATGATTAATCATGAAAAGCAAATAACTAAAACTGAATCATAACAACACCACACACAAGAGAACACCAAATTTTATGTGGAAAATAGTAAAAGGGAAAAACCATGGTGAGGATTAGCTTACAATATAATGTAGTAGCAATACCGAATTACAAAAGGCTCACTGCCAAAGGGCTCACTACCCAAAAGAAAGAATGCTCACTATAGGTGGACTCACTGTCCAAGTGGACTCATTGCCCACTGAGAAAGAAAGAGAGAAGAGAAGAGTGGATCACTACTAGGATTTGAACTGATATAATTGCATCTAACCTATGCATGGAGTTTAGTTCCAATGAAGCTCAATATTCACCATAATACAAACAACACGTTCTCAACAACACTGAAAATAGTAGACACCTTCTGTTCACTGCATCTAGTAGCCTAACACATGAAAACTTTCACTGCACTAATCAAATTTGCATCACAAACATCATATCCTTCATGCATACACACATCCACAAATCCTTGACACTTATTTATACCATCATCAATCATGAAAATATTCTCCAAGGTTGGCAACACATATTAACCCATAAAATTCAAATTAGATCTGGACCTAAACATTCCCATGGAGGAAAGGAATGAATGTAGAATACACAACATCTTAGAATGGACCTAAATTCCCTCTTACATGTTATTCCATACTTCCTCAATCAACAAAGCATAACCAAAATTAGTCCAAACACCCAAGTTGGCCAAACTTGAGTTAACACTATGGACTTTTAAGAACACACTTCCTCAAAGGTAAACACACCTCACAGATCTTATACAAAGATTTAACACAATCTAGAAACATCCACAAAGATCTTGAAGTCACCTAAAAACCAAGAAATTTAACCACAACAACTTTTACCTGAAGAAAGTTCACAACCTGCTTACAAACAACACTGTCAAACTCTGTTACACAAGAAATCACTTTCCAGAGAATCAAATCACAAACCTTCTAGATTGCAGATAGATAATGACCTTACAAGTACACAACCAGAATCACAACACCTGAAACCACTTTGTGGAGAAATCCGGAGTAAAACACTTTCTCCCAGACACACTACAAACACTGTTCTCAAATTGATGAACACAACTTTCACTGCACAACGATCTGGAGCACCAAATTCTAGATTTAGCATCTTCAAACACTTCTAAACAACATATTAAACTACATACTCAGATCTATAACATAAAATAAATGTAGAGCAAAAACTTGAACAACACTCTGTAAGCCAGAAGACTTCTTTAACACATTGTTTCCAATATTAATCAAATTTTCTCAAAAGCATTTGGAAACCCAACAACAGAAGCATATCCTCAATAGCTTCAGCACCTCTACAAAGCAACCAAATCACTTTTAGCAAGACAACTTAATCAAACAACAACATCATCAGAAGACACAGTTGACACCAATGACAACACAAGCTTGTTGACATCAATGACAACACCGATTATCACATACTTGCAACACTAACAACATGAACTAATCAACATAAACATATAAGAGAACTACAATTACCTCAAGTGGCCCTTCCTTGAGTGATTGTAATCTCAATAGAATCTAAACTAGATCACTTTTGTATCAACGAATCATAACTAAATCCAAATCTATATTCTTTATTGAATGCTAAAAATATAATACAATAACTTGACAATACAATCTCTTTCTAACTTCTCCTTGACAGGTTGTCGTGAGGTCTTAACACTTTAGTTAAAAATATGTCAATTATGTCAACCGGGTAGTGTCCAAGGCTATATGCAATAGGGGATATTTTTGGCCACCTCTCCTAGTAAGATTTTCTAAATTTTTGAAAAGCTTTGAAATAGAATTTAAACTAGAAATCATGAAATCCTTAAGCTAGAAAGCATTTGAATTCCTACTCTAGAAAGCATGTAAACTATCTAAAAATAAACACTTTGCATTTTAACTATGAATTCAAAACAAGGACAAATAACTACTAACTGAAAGTACACCTAACATCTTTTAATCAATAGCTGACAACAGTTTTATGAATAGAGTGGATGCTCTGGAAATTTCAAGTAAACAGAACTTAAAGATGATTAACTTAAAACCACAACCTGCAGGAACACATAACAGAGCTAAGCACAAAGTAATATTTATCTAAACATAACATGCACAGAACATAAATGACAATATTAACAAATAAAAATACTTATCTATTCTATAATCCCTTGAGTGGCCAGCTCTTGGGCGTTCCTACTATTGGTTCAAATCACATTTAGTACTTTAATAACTCCACAACAACTTCCATTCATAATACTTCCATTAATCAAAACAGATTATCAAAACAAGACTGACGATATTCATTCATGTCATAAAAGTATCAAAGAACACAATACAATGAACATAGCTGAATAGTACTCAGAATATATCATAACAACATAGCCTTATTTTGAGCAACTACATATATACTACACTACTACAAAATCCTAATTTTCATATGGCGGGTAAATGCCATTGAAAAAGTCTTTTAAAGAAAAACATAACTACAACTAACTAGATGTCTTTGAATTAAAAAATAGTAAAGGCTCTGAATGGAGCCATAAAGTCTTAAGTATGTTCAATAGAAAATAACAGAATTGCTTTAACAAAGTCTACAATGTATGCCTAAATTTCTAGTGCCCTAGAATTCTGGTTCTCTGACTCCAACCGCTTTGAAGTCCACTCCTTTCATTAGGCAATACATGTAACCTTGCATAATTACACAAGCTCTATAGAAATTAAGTCAACATTAGCGCTAATTTCAATCAATTTGAAAATAAAGATTTATACATCATTTTATCAAAAATAGATAAATATTGCTTCTAAAAATAAACAAATTGGCATGGCTAAGGTGATTGGTTAGGACAAAAAGGGTTATATGGCCTGTTATAAAAAATAAGGTTGTTTATACCTCATCACCCCCCGCTTCCTAAGCCTAAGCAAGTCCTCCTACTCTTTGATGAGCCGTTTGCCTCTCTGCATCCCTCTTTCTATTTAGTTCATCATATTTGGAGCTGAGATCATACATGTCTTCTGCCTCTTCATCCAAATAATCAGGGTGCTTAATAAAACCTTTGTTGAATCTAGTCCTCATTTTCCATTTATATAAGTCCCTAG
The DNA here is from genome assembly GCA_027924645.1 of Cunninghamia lanceolata. NCBI lineage: Eukaryota > Viridiplantae > Streptophyta > Pinopsida > Cupressales > Cupressaceae > Cunninghamia > Cunninghamia lanceolata. The sequence continues at coordinate 98,341 of BSBN01001051.1, read as the reverse complement.
GATCTTGCTCTGTAGTGACCAAAATTGTAGGGGGTGGCTGAAGGAGCAATGGAGGTCTGTAACGCATCCATATCCACTTGGTCTTGAGCTGCTGTAATATTTTTGTTAATGCTACTACTCTTTTATAAGACCATTTGATATTGGTTGGAGAAATCATCTCCCTAATTCATTTGAGATACATAGGTAGGGGAGTATACCGCTCCTCACAGGCACTCCATGCCTTGTCTATTAATTGTGGCCCATTAACTTTGAAATTTTCAAAACAAATCTTGATACTTTCATTATATTTGTCCTTCATAGCTTCATAGCTTTTAATCCTTTAGAATTGAGTTTTCAAGGCAAAGGGATTTCGGTTGGGGTATCTCATTTGGAGTCCTACAGCTCTCTCCACTTGCAAATACTCCCTAGTCCTATCCTGCCAATGGATTTGATTATGCATATTAAACATGAAGGCTCTGAGCTGTACCTCTCCAACAAAAAGGTTAATGAAGAAATTACTGTATTTTTCCAAAAATAGATTATGTATGAAAAATTCACACAGTAGATTTTGTTAAACAAGGGGTGCCTCTTTGAATGCTTCTAGGAACTGTTTATCATCTAGGTCATGGGGTAAATTACAGAAGATTCTCAAAAGTTTCCATCTTAATAACTATTCATTGAGAAATATGGAATATAATCTGGATGGCTTCCTACAAGCTAATAACTATTCTTTAATCTGGCATGCATAAGTTTTAGCATGGTAGAGTTTGTCATAGGATTCTTTCAATAATACTATTTCTTTCTTAAGTTTGGCATTTTTTGCCCCTGCTTGCCTTAGGAAATAGCACCTCTCCATCCATTTGGCCAACATGGGAGGAATGTGGATTTGAAACCACTCCATTTTAGTCAGTTTAGTTTGTATTTCTTTGGATTCCATAGTTGGCTTAATATTGACTTCTTGCAATTCCTATTCTAATTCTACAGTTCTACTAAGAGATAAATTAAGTTCTAATTCCTGTTTCTCCTACTTCTCTACAAATGATCTGAGGAATTGCTCCAGATTGACAATCAAATTTTTAATCTGTTCATCTTTTTATGATAAATTAATCACATGCTCCTTATCTTTTCCTCAATCTACTTTAACTCCAACTATAATTCCTCAATGACTTTATCTTTCTATTCCAATTGAGTTCTTAGGGTTTTGATTTCTTGATCTTTTTTCTGCACAAGTTTTGTCTGTATATCCATTTCCTGTTGTTGTTTGGCTATCTGCTGCTCATTTTCTTGGAGTTTATTTTTCAACTATGTTATTTCTTCCCTTAATCCTTCTAATTCTACTTTTAAGGAATCACATTTTTCACTTTATGTATAATTGGCAGTAAGGGAAACAAAGGTTTCTGAATCATTGGCAAGAGGTGGAACAAAATTTCTAAATCATTAACAAGAGGGGAAATTGTGTCAATTCTATGTTCTTCTGGTGGCTGCTGAGTGGGAGAAAATGTTTCCACAAGCTCATTTTCTTGAGACTCTTCTTCTTCAACAAGGACGTAATTTAGGATTTGTTCTCTTATTTCTTCTTGATCCTTTTTAGGTGGATCACTCTCTTTCTCTAATGCAGGAACATCATTTCTTCCCAAGGTTTGAAATTCACTTGACTAGACTGGATTCTCACTTGGATGCCTATTTTGTCTTTTCTTTTTAGGTACATGTGGTTGGTCACAAGCCACAACACAACTAAAATTAGGAGCCAATCTTTTACTTCTTCTCAAAGGGAGAGGTCTTTGCAATTTCATTTTAGGCGTCTTTTCTTTCTTATTTGGCCGACTATTTTCATCCTCGGAGTCCACTAAATCCACATTTTCTTGCTTTTCAAGGGTCTCTAACACACTATATGGCATGGGTTATGTTTTAGGGTTTGGAGGGTTTGACAAATTTTCTAGCGCTTCACCGACGGGAGCTTCTGTGGCATTTTGCGACATAGGGGAGGGTTCTCTTAGGCTCTGTGCCTCGAGATCGGATGACTCTCCCTCCTCAAAATGTTCAGAGGGTGCAGGGTTTTCAAATTTCTTGAGAAATTTCTACCATTTCTCGTTTGTTTTTCTCTTCTTAAGGATTTGGTGCTTGCAAATCAAAGAAATAAGGCCATGGTGTTTCAATGGCCCTAACCCAATTTTAAACCTCTCTATCATATGGACAAGGGAGTCATTGAAGAAAGCGGGAAGGTTAACCCTTAATTTAGGGTTTTTGACACCATGGCATAGGTGAAAGAATAGACAGAAAGGAGGACCAACTACAGTAGCACATTGTCCTTCATATGTGAAATACTTGATTATCCAGGCTACCACCATTCTCCATGGCTCTACAATAGACATTCTTTGGAACCCCTTATTTTGTCCTTAGTTATTTAAAACTAGTAATGGTTGAGGTTCCCCTTCCCTTATGAAAAGTTCTATCAGTTTTTGGTAAGAGATGTTTGTAGTTTTTGATAGATTTAACCCCTCATTTTTAATTCTAGATAAACTAGAAATAGCTCAGGAACTCACCTTAAATTTCTTGCTGCACACAATCGTCTATCCATCTGAGAAGTTCTCGACAAACTCTCGAACCAATTGTGAATTATGCCCTTCAAAAGTTTTCATAAATTCTAACCATCCTAGCCTCTGAAATAGTTCTAAAATATTATTTAGTCCCAGTAACTTATCTACGGAAGTCGGTTCGGATTTGTGCTTTGTTCCTCCCATTCTACCCTCTGCTAGAAACTCTGCTAGGTGTCTAATGAGTTTCGTGGCACACTAAGATGAAAATTGTTTTAGACCAAATGTTATGCAGATTAAATAAAATCCAATCTTTATGGCCACTTGCAGTCTGATAATGCTTGATAAGACATAGATTAATTCATGGCATTCAGTTGCTCTTCTTCTAATTATTACTTTGCATGGAATGGAATGGGTGAGCTGCCACCTCTTCTAGTGAAGGTACAGTTCACACAATTTACTAAATTTGCAAAAAGATGGGGGAATGTGCCAATTTACTTAATTTTATTCACAATAATTTACCTACTTAAGACTAAAGGTGTACGTACCTTACATTTCATCATTGATTTGAAAGTCACCTCGTGTATGCTGATGTAATGGCATCATGGTTGGTGGTGTAATTAGATTCAGATGGGGTGGCTAAAAAGTGTTTTAATTATTATGACAATAGCTTGTCACAATAATTTTGTTTATTATGGTAAGAGATGGCAATATAGGGCGTGAATTTCTGAAGTGGTGGAGGTATGGAAAAATCTAGTGATGGCAATGGGTATGTTGTTGAGGATGTCAGAGCATTTGCGAAGAAGGGAAAATCAAAAAATTCTAGAGCATTACTGAAAGATGCAACTAGAGTATAGGAATAATTCTAGACCATCGCTGAAAGATGCAGATGGAATGTAGAATGAAGTTCCAGAGCATCGTTGAAAGATGTGCCAAAATACAGGAACAACAAAGGAACAAATTCTCGAGCATCACCAAAAGATACAACCGGAATGAAGAACAAAGTTTTGGAGTATCGCTGAAAGATGCGCTAGAATGCAGGAACAACAAAGGAACAAGTTCTGGAGCATCACTAAAAGATGCAGCCAGAATGAAGAATGAAGTTCTAGAGCATCACTGAAACATGTAGTCAAAATGAAGAATGAAGTTCTGGAGCATTGCTAAAAGATGCACCAGAATGCAGGAATGACAAAGGAACAAATTCTGGAGCATCACTAAAAGATGCATCTGGAATGAAGAATGAAGTTCTGGAGCATCGCTGAAAGATGCGCCAGAATGCAGGAACGACCAAGGAACAAATTTTAGAGCATCGCTGAAAGATGCAACTGGAATGAAGAATGAATTTCTGGAGCATCACTGAAAGATGCAACTGGAATGTAGGAACAACAAAGGAATAAATTCTGGAGCATCGCTGAAAGATGCAGCTAGAATGAAGAATGAAGTTTCAGAGCATAATTGAAAGATGCAGCTAGAATGAAGAACAGAGTTCTAGAGCATTGCTGAAAGATGCAGCCGGAATGAAGAATGAAGTTCTAGAGCATCGCTGAAAGATGTACCAGATTGCAGGAATGACAAAGATGAAGTCCTGCAAAATAATGAATTTTAGACAAGTACAAAGATGAAGAAACAATAAGAATGCTCTGAATTACGTCATAAGTATATACTTTCATCATCACATAGACACACACAGATATATTGTAATTTATTTATTTATAACTAACTGGAAATTATACTAGATCTACCGTAGCAGAGTCAATACATTGGGTTTCTCCTTGCATTTCTACCATTCTCATAAATTCTTCTTTGTTAACAGGTTTGTGGTAGATTCGTAAGCGATGACTGTTAACTAAGAGAGTTCGAGTGTCACTGTCTATGGGTTTAAGCTTCACTGCTCCATTTGGAAATACTCCAGAAATCTCATATGGACCCAGCTAATGAGTTCTAAGTTTACCTTTCTGTTCTTTGTATTTGGAATCAAATAACAGTGCCCAATCCCCATTATGGAACTCTCTTCTTTTATATGTTTATCATGCCAGGCTTTTTATTGTTGTTGAACTAAGTCTGTTGAATAGCTTCCAGTCAAAGTTTATTTAATTCACTAAGCTACAGGACTCCTTCTGTTGGCAAGAGACACTACTAGGCATGTCAGGTGTTGTCATTGATGGTAACTAAATCTATCTTATGCATCTGCATTGCATCTTTTGATCATAACGGAAGTTAGATTGCAAATTTGTCTAAGTCTGGATAGACAGGAATAGAGCACATGACAGGGTCCAACATTTTGGTCCGCGTTTATCCATAGGTAATCATATTGTACTGTAGATCTGAGGGTATGTTAAGGGATGCCAGGGCTACCTAAATCCAAATATTTAGCCCTGGTGATGAAGGGATTGGAAGTTACAAGCATTTGAGTATCAGGTTTTGGTTAAACAGTTCAGTCCAGTGAAGAATAGGCCGACTTGGTGTTTGATCCTTGTGCGGATTAAGAGAAGTGATTGGTTGAGTAATGTATGAGATCCAGTGGTATTGGCCGACATATGTGGTGACTTGAATACATAGATTTTGGTCCACATTGATGTTTGTGCATGGATTTAGCCGACAAAATAGTGATCTTGAAAAGTTTCTAAGTTTTCTTGAGGCCGACTGCAGTTGATACAATTTCATGTTGCAAATATATATAATCAATGGGTGCGAGCATTTTGATGAATGGATGTGCAAATATGAAGTGAGAGGTGCGAAGTGTGGTAGTATCAAGTGCGAAGCAGAGATCTAAGCCTCAGATCATGGTAGAATAGTAAAATAGGGCAGTAAGAGATGAAGTGTATAAAGTCAGTGTACTAAGCTTAACCAGAACTATTATTTTGCATAGTTAGATGCTATTCTTTAGTTCAAACATTTTATTGAACTCTTGTAATCAATTTTTTAGGCAGTGAGCCTCCTTTTAGCAGTGAGCTCTAGACAGTGTGCCTAAAGGCATCTACCTTCCCATTTTGTAATACTTTTAACAGAGTATAAAATCTTGTGGGTCAACCCCCATCATGGTTTTTCCCTTAACCAGGTTTCCATGTAAAAATCTTGGTGTTATGTGTGTTGATTATGTTTCTACTCATGTGTTGTTGATTCATGCTTTCATGGTTATATCATTAATCTATTGATAAGTTGTAAAGGAAAAAAGATAAAGTTTTGAGACAACCAATTCACCCCCCGTCTCAGTTGTCTACCCTTATTTCAACAATTGGTATCAGAGCAAGGTTCCTTAGAAGAAGTTTAACAGCTTGAGGAAGATCTGGGAAGGTGTTTTCAATGGATTCATTCAAGCACTCTGATGGTATCAATCAACAACTTCAAGTAACCTTAGAAGAACTTGACCTATCCAAAGCAGAAATCAAAGATCTGCAAGAGATCCTTAAAGATGCTAAAGATTTCATTGAGACCTTAAAAGAACAACTGAGAAAATCTAATGAAAACAAGAAGGAGCTACTTCATCAGCTAGTAAATCAGAATGAAGACAATGACATGGATGAGGCCCTGAAGGAGAAGACAAAGGAATGTGAGAAGCTAGCAAAAGAAGTTGTTTTCCTAAAACATGAGATGGAATCCGAGGTGATGAGGCTAACCAAGGAAATTGAAGAAAGAAATAAGACTGGGGAAAAATTGAATCAATCTCTGAAAGAAAGAACAAGAGAGTGCTGCAGATTGGACATAATAATCGGTCATCTAGAATCTGATCTACAAGAAACTAGGGATAATGGGGATCAACTTGAAAGACAAATTGTCATTCTCAAACATGACCTAGAAGTTGGAAATGAATATAAAGAGAAATTCAAGATAAGCTCAACTAAACTTGAGGTGTTGCTTGATAGTTAGAAGAAGGTAGATGATAAGCATGGTCTAGGATTTGAGAAAGGTGAAAGTTCTGGATCTGGTCAAAGAAATCCTAAAGCAAGAAATCAAAGAAGGAATCCTAGAAGACCTCTGGTAAGACAACCTAATGCTCAAAGGTATTCATATTTCAATGGAAATTGTTTCAAATGCAATAAGTATGGTCATAGAGCTAATCAATGCAGAAGTAAAGTGAATCAAAATGCATCATCTGTCTCTGGTCAATGCTTTAATTCTAAAAAGATAGGTCATAAGGCTGAAGAATGCAGAAGTGGATCAAGGAATCCTCCTAAGAACAAACAAGTGTTCAATGGAAGATGTTTTACTTGCAATAAGTTTGAGCATATTGCAATGCAATGAAGATCTAAACCTACCCCAACATGTAATTGTCAGAAAAATAAGATTGTGTGTTTCAACTGCAACAAATCCAGACATATTGCTAAATTTTGCAGAAGCAAAAAGGAGAACTCATAGGTAGGTAAAGGAAAAACAAAGCAGAAGTTGGACAAAGTAGATATGAATGAGATCCAGAATGAAATGAACAAAACATGGGTGAAGAAAAGTGTAATGAATGATAGTGATGGGTCCGCACTGGAATCCGGTGCTGATAATTCCTCCAGGAATTGAAACAGGAGCTCTAGCTCAGGGGGAGCTGCATTGAAAATCTAATTCCCCCTGCTAGTAAGTGGGTTCCTGAATCTGGCATGATGAATGAAGATAAAGAAGCCTATTGCAAAATTGTTGAAACAAATTCTAGAAGAAAAGAAACTAATGCGATTGATTGCAGAGCAATTGACGATTGACTGTATGCTAAAACAATGTAACCAGATGTAATAGGGTAGAGCATTTATTACAATGGAAAATTAGGTTTGTGGAGCATAAAAGGTCATTTACTCAACATTTGAATCACTTTGCATTCGAAGAGAACAAGGAGAAGAGCATCTGAGCTGAAATTTTAAGGATTTAGAGTGCGAAAAGCTTATTCGACAACTAACCCTAACCTGCGAAACAAGGTATTCTCTGTAAAACTCTCTAAATTTGCAATATCTGGATATGACTAGTCCATTGGTTGTTGACATCATCGAAAGGCCCCGACCTAAATTCAAAAAGCATCCACACAAATAAGTAGAGGTCGATCCGTTAGGTGCATTTTCTAATGTTCCACATGGAGTGCTGCGCGTTGAAGATTAGGGCTTACATTCATGCTAGCCTAGATGAGTTTGGGGATTCAAACTTAGTAGATTTGTTCAAGAATCATCTGAGGGATGAGATTCATGGTCTTAAGCCTGAGTATAAAGTGCTACAAGTCAAACATCTCATTCAGGTTATTGGGTTCCCATCTGGTATGTACTGAGTCGGATGCATGCTAAATTCATGTGGTTGATGAACTCCTTTAAGATCACCAAGGATGATATCCAGGCTGTAACAGGATTGAATTCATCCGGTGGACTGCCAATGTTAAAATTAGTGAAGAATCAGACTGTGATTGAAGCTACCAGATCAAAATTTGATAAGAGGGCAATGACGATAAATGATATAACTGATCCAGATGTCAAATTTGCCTCTATGGTGATTGGGTATAAGATATACCACTCCAACAGGGAAAACTCTGTATCTAGTACAACTATTTATGCTGCCTATTAGATGTTAAGAGAAAATGTTGACTATGACCTATGTGAGCTATTGCAAAAATAGTTAATGGAGAACCTGAACAAGATCAAAAAGGACAAGAAGAATACATTTAAGTATGGTACATTGGTATTGTGTTTGTTCTTCTATTTCATGAATGAGTTACCCAGCAAGAAAAGCATGTGTTGGACTAGTGATAAGCCTATTGCCATACAAATCAGAGAACACTTGTATAGTATAGGTGACTCCAATGCCCAAAGGACTGCTCTTTGGGGATACTTCAAGAATTTTTAGAATATGATGCAATCAAGAGAAAGAATCCCTACTTCTATGGTAGAAAAGTACAAGGATACAATTTGTTTCATGGTGAATATAGATCAATGCTTGATGGAAGCAGTTGAACCAAGGACTATATGGATCATGCCTATGGGGTATGAAGTTGATGGACAAATACTGGAGATGTATGCTCAACACCTTCTGAGCAAGCCAAAAGATACCACATTTGAGAGATTCGGTACATATAGTGAACTCAGTGTGAAATTTCATGTTGAGCTCCAGCAACCTGAGTCTAAGAGAAAGATTCAAAGGCAAGTTGAAATGTATGCAGAAAGCATTGGCAATGAGACAAAATAGGGAAAGGATAGAGAAAGCTAAGAAGGAGAAGCAGGACAGGGAGCAAGGAAGTTGTTAGAATTAGACCAGACAACTGAGAGGGGGGGTGAATCAGTTGTCCCTCAATTAAAACTTTTTCTACTTTTAACCTTTATTATCTTTACTATTAGATTAATGATGTCAACATTAAAGCATAGATCAACAACATAAGAGTAGAAACATAATCAACACACTTGACACCAAGATTTGACGTGGAAACCTGGTTAAGGGAAAAACCATAGTGGGGGTTAACCCATAAAATGCGTACCCTATTAAAAGTACTTAATAAAATAGAAGGCACATGCCTTCAGGCACACTGCCCAAAGCTCACTACTCAAAAGAGAGGCTCACTGCCTACATAATTTATTTAGAAAGAGTTAACTAAGAAATAGCATCTACTTCATGCCTGATTCAGTTTCAATGAATGCTCAAGAACTTTCACTTTGTCCCAAACTCTTCTTCACATTCTATACTGCTCTCACTCCTTTTCTTCTCTGCTCTTCTCCTGATCCTTTCTTCGGATTTTATCTGTTTTGCACAATGATGTTCTTCAATAACTTTTCAATAAGTATTTATACACTTCATCAACCTTGGAATGATCAACAAGGTTGGATAAACATGACATGGATCATCACATTGTCAGCCAAACACAACTGATACTTGAATCTGCTTCTACAACCACTCCACGCTTCATAAAAAATCTCTTAAGGCATCCACAACAAGCTAGGAACATCTGATCGGCCAAGACTGGAAAGAACATCAACCTCAAAGAAGAAATCTTCAATCAACAAGCTCAAACTTCAATGAGGACCTCCAACATAGTAGCTACATGATCCAGAGACCTCCACAAGCACATTGGAATCACCAATAACGTTCACTCTAAACCATATTACTAGAAACATTTGAATCTTCCTCTGGAACCTCAAGAACACACTCTGCCATGACTGTCAGACTGGAAGGATAGCTTGTGGACCTCCAAACCATAAACCACTAGAGTTGATGATACACATTGACTTCCCAAAACATGCCTTTGGATCTATAGATCACAATCTTATATTACCGGAGCAATCCAGACCTCTTTCATGTCACTCTGTCTTTCCTGATTATTACAGGAATTGGTTCTACTCAGATGACCATAGCTTCTTCAAATCTTCATGTGGACTTCTCAATTCTTAACTAGAGCAACCTCTGACAATCCTATACACAGCTACATGATCCGTATGCATTGATTGTCTTTAATTTTCGTAATATCCTCAACAATTTGATCTTTTATACAAATAGTAATAGGATACAGTTGACACCAATGGCAACAAAGATATGTTGACATCAATGACAACACCATTTAGGCACATATTTGCAACAATCTCCCCCTTTGTCATTGATGGCAACATATGATGTGAAAAACTAAATTCAACCATCAAGACAAGAACTTCTCCCCCTTCCTCTTATCACACCTGCAACTACTTTCTTTACTGCTCCCCCTTTCATCAACAACTAGTTTTTCACATGACTTCTCTCCCCCTTTGACATCAATGGCAAAGGCCACATATTTTCTATCTTTTCTCCCTTTTTGCTCTAGACTGATCCTAAAATTTGCATATTGAGTACTCCCCCTTTGAGTAGTACCTCCTTAACATCAATTCGGATCACAAGCTATGAGTGTGAATTCCACCGGACTGATGCACCTTAGTGCATCTTAGTTCTGGTCAGGAGGGGTAATAACCCCTAACTTCTCCCTGAGATACTCAAAAGTATCCTTGTGAAGAGGCTTAGTGAAGATGTCTGCAATCTGATCTTTGGAAGGCACAAATTCTAGCTTGACTTCATCCTCATTTACTTTCTCTCTCAAGAAATGAAACTTACTAGATATATGCTTTGTCTTTGAATGCAATACTGGATTCTTTGAGATGCTTATTGCACTAGAATTATCATAGAAATTGTGATTGGCTCCTCAAACACAATTTTGATGTCTTTCAACATTTGCTTCATCCACAAAACCTGAGTGCAATTATTTACTGCTGCTATGTACTTTGCTTCTGTAGTAGACAAAGATATTGCCTCTTGATTTTTTCTTATCCAAGAGACCAATCTTCTCCCCAAGAAGAATGCACCACCACTAGTACTTTTTCTGTCATCCACATCTCTTGCCCAATTAGCATCTGTATATGCATGAAGAGTGAAGTTATTATCCTTTGGATACCACAGTCCATATTCAATTGTCCCCTTGAGATATCTGAAAATTCTTTTGACTGCCATAACATGGGATTCTTTTGGATCATCTTGAAATCTGGCAACAAGTCCAACTACATTCATGATGTCAGTTCTGGTCTGCGTTAGATAAAGCAATCCTCTAATCATTAATCTATATCTTTTCTTATTTGCCTTGGGAGAGTCGTCAACTTTTCTTAGCTTGCATCTGGTTACCATAGGTGTACCTATTGGCTTTGAGTCTTCCATTCCAAACTTCTTTAGCAATTCTTTTACATACTTGGACTAAAATATGAAGATACTTTTATCTGATTAAACAATTTGCAGACCTAGAAAGAAATTCATCTCACCAAACATTGACATCTCAAACTCATTTTTCATCTGATCAACAAATGTTTTACACATGCATTCATTTCCACCAAAAATGATATCATCAACAAAGACCTCAACAATTAGAATGTCCTCATGATCAATCTTGAAGTAGAGATTATTGTCAACAGTACCTTTGCTAAATCCTAGCTTAAGCAAATGCTTATCCAATCTAGCATACCAGGCTCTTGGAGGTTGCTTGAGTCCATATAAGGCTTTTCTCAATCTACAAACCATATCTCCCTGATCTGACAACTGAAATCCTTCCAGTTGCTCAATGTAGACTTCTACCTCCAAATCTCCATTTAGTTTATTCCAGAAGACCCATTTGGTTCCAATCACATTTTTGTCCTCAGGTGTAGGAACTAGATCCCATGTATGATTCTTTTCAATTTGCATCAATTCCTCTTCCATTGCTTTGACCCAGTTTTCATCATTGAAAGCTTCACTTACTAATTTTGGTTCAATCCTTGAAATTAAACAAATCTCTTCTTGATCTTCAGACATTTTTCTCCTAGTTTGAACACCTTTACTCTTATCTCCTATGATCTGATCTTCAGGATGATTTAACCTTACATACCTGGGAGTTTGGAGATTGTTGGAGCTTCTATTTCTTGAACTTGTTCTTCATCATCTGTATTAATCTCTGGAGTTACCGGTTCAAACTAAATCTGGGTCTAAACTTGAACTTACCTTCCTTGATTTTGACTTTCATCTTGATCATCTGAATTATATCTGGAGTACCTGGAATGTCCTTCTTTGCTTTCATCAACTTTAACATTCGTACTTTCAAAAATCTTCTTTAATCTTTTATTGAAGCACCAGTAGGGCTTACTTTGAGTTGAGTATCCCAAAAATATTCCTTCATCACTTCTTGCCTCAAACTTACCTAAATCCTCATCTCTTTTGATATAACATTTACTACCAAAGACTCTGAAGTATCTCATAGTAGGGGGATGACCAAACCAAAGTTCATAAGGAGTCTTACCGAAATTTCCTTTGATCTGCCCGGTTAAGAGTGTAGACAATAGTACTCACAACTTCTCTCCAATAAAATTGAGGAACATTTGTTTCCATCATCATGGTTCTAGTAGCTTCTTGAATGGTCTGGTTCTTTCTTTCCACAACTCCATTTTGCTGAGGAGTCCTAGGAGCAGATAATTGTCTTTTTATTCCATTCTTTTCATAGAAAGCATCAAATGCACCAGAGGTAAATTCTCCACCTCTGTCAGATCTCAGACACTTTAATTTCCCACCAATCTCATTTTCGACCATCATCTTGAACACTTTAAACTTGTCAAGGGCTTTTGATTTTTCTCTCAAAAAAGTTATCCACATCATCCGAGAGTAATCATCAATCAGCAGCATGAAATATATGTTTCCTTGCACACTCCTAATTCTAGCAAGACCACAGAGATCAGTATGTACCAGTTCTAATCTCTCACTTGAACCTTGTTCCTTACTCTTGAATGAAATTTTCCTCTGTTTGCCCAATTGACATTCTCTACATATGTTGTTAGGTTTCACAAGTCTTGGAAGATCTCTTACAACTTGAGTGGAACTTATTTTGACAATGTTGTCAAAATTCACATGACACATCCTCCTATGCCATAGCCAACTTTGATCTATCTGAGCAATCAAACAACTTTTCCCAGAAGTACTTAGGTGAAAGATGTTACCTCTAGTTTGAGTACCGAATGCAATTTTAGTTCCAGAGCTTTCCAAGATTCTGCATTTTCCATCCTTGAACCGAAGATCATAACCCTTGTCAACCAATTGTCCAACACTGAGAAGATTATGTTTCAGTCCTTCCACATACATAACATCATTGGTGCTATTATTTCCATCAAAAGAGATGGATCCTCTACCACGGATTCTACCAGCTGAGTTGTCTCCAAATTTCACAAGTCCTCCTTCATAGTTTTCAAAATTCACAAACTTACTCTTGTCACCAGTCATATAATGAGAACATCCACTATCAATCACCCATTCACCCTTTTCAATAATTGAGTAGCCAAGGCACTTTCCATATTTTCACAGCTAGCAGATTCAGTAGACACTGTATCTTCTTCTTTGATAGCAATAAACACCCAATCATTTTCAGAGGAGCCTCCATGATTAGATTCATCATCTGTTACCCCTTCTCCATTTTCTTAGACATAGTAACATTTCTTTTGACCTTTGTACCTGTTAGGGTTTGGTTTTGAAAACCTCTCCAGACATCTTGAGGCAAAATGACCAATCTTATTACAAGCAAAACATTTGAGTGGTAATTTTCCTTCATATTTACCGGATCCTCTTGGCATTCTTCTGGCAATAAGAGCTTCAAGATCTGCTATTTCTATTTCAACATCTTCAAGATCCTTTCTTGTCTTCATAAATCTATTTGATCTTGCAGACGAGCTTTCACTAGATCATATCTTTGTTTTCCATACACACTAGCCTTAAATGTAGATTTAGACTTTGGAAGAGAATCACCAAACTCACTTAATTCGAAAGCTGAAATTTTGCCAACGAGATGATCTCTTGTAACCTCTGAGACTGTCATGATTTCTTCTATAGCTGCAACCTTATGTTTGTATGAATCTGGTAAAGATCTGAGCACTTTTGATACAATTTCTGATTCTTCCAAAGTTCCACCAGCACACCTGATGCCACACACAAGTTCATTTATCTTTTGCATGTAGATTGTGATGTTTTCGTCTTCGTTCATCCTCATAGTTTCAAATTTTCCTCGAAGACTTTGCAGCTTTGCACATTTGACATATTTATCACCTTCATACAGATACTCCAGCTTTTTCTAGATTTCATAAGCAATTTTTAGACCAAAGACATTTGTCATTTCTGAATCAGTCAGGGCACTCAACAGGGCTTCTTTAACTCGAAGATTATTTTCAGCATCTTTGATTTGATCAGGGGTTGAAGAACCTTTCTCCAGAGGTTTATATTCAACACTGGTTATTGCCTATTAGGCATCGCCCATGCATTACAAATGACACTCCATGCAATTTTTCCAAATAGAATAATTTGTTCCATCAAATCTTGGACTATCCTTCTTGTAGGTCAACATCCTGGATCTCCTCAAGCAGTTAGGCTTTTATAAGAGGATTTGGCTCTAATACCAATTGTTAGAATTAGACTAGACAACTGAGAGGGGGGGTGAATCAATTGTCCCTCAATTAAAATTTTTTCTGCTTTTAACCTTCTTTATTATCTTTACTATCATATTAATGATGTCAACATTAAAACATAGATCAACAACATAAGAGTAGAAACATAATCAACACACTTGATACCAAGATTTGACGTGGAAACCCGGTTAAGGGAAAAACCACGGTGGGGGTTAACCCACAAAATGCATACCCCATTAAAAGTACTTAATAAAATAGAAGGCACATGCCTTCAGGCGCACTGCCCAGAGCTCATGCTCAAAAGAGAGGCTCACTGCCTACATAATTTATTTAGAAAGAGTTAACTAAGAAATAGCATCTACTTCATGTCTGATTTAGTTTCAATGAATGCTCAAGAACTTTCACTTTGTCCCAAACTCTTCTTCACATTCTATACTACTCTTGCTCCTTTTCTTCTCTGCTCTGCTCCTGATCCTTTCTTCAGATTTTATCTATTTTGCACAAGGATGTTCTTCAATAACTTTTCAACAAGTATTTATACACTTCATCAACCTTGGAATGATCAACAAGGTCAACTAAACATGACGTGGATCATCACACTATCGTCTAAACATAACTGAGACTTGAATCTACTTCTACAACCACTCCACGCTTCATAAAAAAATATCTTAAGGCATCCACAATAGGCTAGGAACATCCGGCTGGCCAAGACTAGGAAGAACATCAACCTCAAAGAAGAAATATTCAATCAACAAGCTCAAACTTCAATTCAAACCTCCAACATAGCAGCTACATGATCCAGAGACCTCCACAAGTGCATTGGAATCACCAATAATGTTCACTCTAAACCATATTACTAGAAACATTTGAATCTTCCTTCGGAACCTCAAGAACACACTCTGCCATAACTGTTAGACTGGAAGGATAGCTTGCGGACCTCCAAACTACGAACCACTAGAGTTGATGATACAAACTGACTTCCCAAAACATGCCTTCAGATCCGCAGATCACAATCTTATATTACCAGAGCAATCCAGACCTCTTTCTTGTCACTCTGTCTTTCCTAATTATTACAGGAATCGGTTCTACTCAAATGGCCATAGCTTCTTCAAATCTTCATACAGACTTCTCAATTCTTAACTGGAGCAACCTCTGACAATCCTATACACAACCACATGATCCACATGCATTGATTATCTTTAATTTTCTCAATATCTTCAACAATCCAGTCTTCTATACAGATAGTAATAGGATACAATTGACACCAATGGCAACAAAGATATGATGACATCAATGACAACACCATTTAGGCACATATTTGCAATAGAAGTGTTCTGGTGGAATCCACTTCTAAAGCAAGGACTACTAGGAGTACAGGTTTAACCTCTGGAGCATCACCTTCTCTTATTGTAGATAAAGTCAAAGAAAAACCTACCAGTAAGGAAGGAAAAAGAACAAAAGTAATGGCCAAAAGGTCATATGTCAGTGTGGAGAAAGAGGATGAAGAAAATACTAATTCAGATGATGAGGTTAAAGAGTTGAAGGCCTCAGGAACTAAGGTTGTTAAAGTATCTAATGAGAAGCCCTCTGGAAGCTCAAAGTCAAAGAAAGCAGAAGCATCAAAGGTTGCCCAAGACAAGCCCTTTAAAAGACTGAAAAATATACCCTGATAGTTGAAGATATTGTGAATGCAATAACTGTTCATGGGAATTTGAAGCCCATAACAAAATATTATGACAACTTTGATAAAGCCAACAAGAGAATTTTGGAGGATGCTACTGTCAAATACTTGAACGCATTCAACAGAGCACTTGTGGAAATTTTATCTGAAATACCTAAGAGTCTGAGTGGCATTCTGGAGATGAGAAAAGAAGCTGCCAAAGCAAAGGATTTGGAGCTAAGAGAACATGTATTGTCCAATTTATGTATAGAAATCTCTAAGAAGGAAGCCAATAAAATCTTCAAAGAAGTTAAAGATGAATTCAAAAGCAAAATCAGGATGAATAAACTAATGCTTGGAAACATTGATGAAGTGGTCAAAGAAATAGAGCAAATTCTGAGGAAAGCCCTAGACAAGAATAAGTTTTATGTGGTCACTGAGGAACCTAATGCTGATGAAGAAGAGTTGAAGGAAAATGAGCAGCAAGTTAAGGTAGATGACTTCTCTATTCCGGAAGATTGTGAAAGAAGATAATGATGGTGCAGAGGATACTCAAATTCCTCTGGACCAATCTTGTGAGGCAAATATATAAATGATCCCACTAAAAGTGATTCTGAGAAGAATAAGGAGCAAAAAGCTGAAGCGGTTAAGGACAAGGAAGATCAAGAAGAAGAAGAAGCTAATGATGGAATTGATTCCTTCATTTCGGATGTTGAGAAATTTGATAAAAATGATGTTGATGTTGCTGCTGAGGATACACAAAATCTTCTGGAAAAGAATGCAGAAGACATTGTTGATGATGCAGAGAGAGCAGAAGCAGAGAAGAAGAGTGAAAATGATAAGCAAGACAATATGGTTGATTTTGGGAAGGGAGAAGATGCAGGCCCTAATGAGCATAAAATTGAAACATCATATTGGGCAAGAGACACTGCAGAAGCAGTGAAAGAAAATTTGGAGAAAGACAAACAAGTTGCAGAAGATCTGGATATCATACTAGGTCCAATCAATTTTGATACTCTTTCTCCGGTACAAAAGATGAAGTTGGCCTCTTTTTTATAAGCTAAGGCTAGAGAGGAAATCCTGAAGTTTCATATAGAAGATAGTGAGTTGCTTGGTCTGGCATTTTGAGAAAATCATGCCTACATTTCAGAAGGATTCATCAGCACCCCCCTCTGGTCAGTTGAAGAGTCTAATAAACTCTGTAAGTACTCATTTTGAAACTTTTGAAAAGTCAGCAGAAGTCAAAGTCTGAAATGAATTCAATAATAGAAGATTCAGTGAAGTGAAAAGAATAATTGACAATGATAGAATTATGTTGGATACTAATGTAAAGAGTATTCAAAATGCCCTCACTGAAGGATGAGATGTGTACAAATTTTATTTATCTCAGTCTAAAGTTGTTGAAGACATTGAGAAGAAGATTACGGACCTAGAGCTTAAATTGTCTAACATCTCTCAGTCCTATAGTCCCTTAACTGAGTTTGTAATAGCTACAAAATGTTTAGTGAATTTTCTTGATGAATTGAGCAATTTGGAGAAGGAAAAGGTTAAAGTTTTGAGTAAATTGGATGAACTCTGGGGATTGATTTCTCCTAAGTTAGAAACAATGTTCAATGCATTGACAAAAGCTCAAGCTGTTGCTTTGACAAGTGATCCCACTAATCTACAGAAGGCAAAATCCCAGGCATTCCTATTCAGTGGTCATATTTCAGTTTTGGACAACATGAAGAAAAGTTGGGATAGTGAATTAGCACTATTGACAAACATTTTTGGTGATGTGCTTAAGTTCATATAGATAAGACATAAGGGTTGTTTACCCATGTACAAAGAATTTTTGTGTGAGTTTTGCTATGCGGATCCTAGCCTTTGCCATTGATGTCAAAGGGGGAGTGGAAAGCAGTGAAAATGAGGAATTCATCAAAGGGGGAGCATTGGAAATCACAAGTGTACATAGTAAGGGGGGAGCTGTTCTAACACTTAGTCATTTTTCACTAAGTGTTGCCATCAATGCCAAAGGGGGAGATTGTTGGCAAGAGACACTGCTAGGCATGTCAGGTGTTGTCATTGATGGCAACTGAATTTATCTTATGCATCCGCATTGCATCTTTTGATCATACTAGAAGTCAGATTGCAGATTTGTCTAAGTCTAGATAGACAGGAACAGAGCACATGACAGGGTCTAGCATTTTGGTTCGCATTTCTCCACAGGTAACAATATTGTACTGCGGTTTTGATGGTATGTTAGTGGATGTCAGGGATACCTAAATCCAAATATTTAGTCTCCGGTGATGAAGGGATTGGAAGTTACAAGCATCTAAGTATCAGGTTTTGGTTAGACAGTTCAGTCCGGTGAAGAACAGGCTGACTTGGTGTTTGATCCTTGTGCAGATTAAGAGAAGTGATTGGTTGAATAATGTATGAGATCTAGTGGTATTGGTTGACATGTGTGGTGACTTGAATACATAGGTTTTGGTCTTCATTGATGTTTGTGCATGGATTCAGCCGACAGAATAGTGATCTTGAAAAGTTTCTAAGTTTTCTTGAGGTTGACTACAATTGATACAATTTCATGTTGCGGATATATATAATCGATGGGTGTGAGCATTTTGATGAATGGATGTGTGAATATGAAGTGAGAGGTGTGAAGTGTGGTAGTATCAAGTGTGAAATAGAGATCTGAGCCTCAGATCATGGCAGAATAGTAAAACAGGGCAGTAAGAGATGAAGTGTGTAAAGTCAGTGTACTGAGCTTAACCGAAACTGTTATTTTGCATAGTTAGATGCTATTCTTTAGTTCAAACATTTTAGTGAACTCTTGTAATCAATTTTGTAGGCAGTGAGCCTCCTTTGAGCAGTGAGCTCTGGGCAGTGTGCCTGAAGGCATGTGCCTTCCCATTTTGTAATACTTTTAACAGAGTATAAAATCTTGTGGGTTAACCCCCACCGTGGTTTTTCCCTTAACCGGGTTTCCACATAAAAATCTTGGTGTTATGTGTATTGATTATGTTTCTACTGATGTGTTGTTGATTCATTCTTTCATGGTTATATAATTAATCTGTTAATAAGTTGTAAAGGAGAAAATCATAAAGTTTTGAGACAACTGATTCACTCCCCTCTCAATTGTCTACCCTAATTTCAACACTTTCAACCTGGGCTCAATCAAGGTCGAGGCCTACCTCTATTGTTGTTCTATTTGTTTGAAGTTCAAATTCAATGGGTAAGAAAGGTTTCTTCCCAAAGACTAACTTGTAAGGAGTAAGACTGGTAGTTGATTTCTAGGTTGTATTATAGGCCCAAACGGGTCCAGGTAATTTTCTAGCCCAGTCCCTTCTTCCTGATAAAATGATTTTTATCAAAATGTTTTCAAGCTCCTGGTTAGTGACTTCTACTTGACCATTTTCTTGGGGGTGATAAGGCGACAAATTTTTATGGCTTACCTGGAAATGATCAATAAAGGCTAGCAAAACTTTGGACATAAACTAGGGTCCTTGATCTGTGACAATTAATCTAGGGGCTCCAAATTTGAGAAAAATCATGTTATATAGGAAGTCAGCAACTTGTTCTTCCCTAGAAACTCTTAGGGCTTGGACTTCCGCCCACTTAGTCAGATAGTTAGTACAGACCAAAATGTATTCTTTACCCTGTGAAGGAGGATCTATGGGACTGATAAAATCTAATCCCCACTTTTTAAATGGTTCAAAAACTATCTGTGTCTACAGAGGCATCTCGTTGGATGTTGTGGGTCTTCCTACCTGTTGGCATTCATCACAGTGGCAAACATAGTTTTTAACGTCTTTATGCATAGAGGGCCAATAATATCCTGCACCTAAGATTTTATGGGATGCCTTCTTAGAAGAGTAATGACCTCTAGAAGAATCATCATGGAAATCCCTAAGGATGTATGTTTCATTTGATCTGAAATAGCATCGCAAAACCAGATCAGGACCACATCAAAATAGCATTGCATTAATCCATTTAAACTAAGCACTTTCTCGAATGAGGTGTTTCTTTTGTTTTGATGTAAAGTTTGGTGGCAATTCAGAAGTAACAAGATAGTTGGAGATGTCTGTAAACTAGGGGCTTTTAATGGAGATGGAAAATAAATTTTCATCTAGGAATTCATCTTGTACAGGGGCACAATCTCCATTGTCTTGTTTGATCCGGGATAAGAAATCTATGACTACGTTGAACTTCCTAGGTTTATCAATGATGGTCACATTGAATTCTTGAAGAAGCAATAACCATCTGATTATTCTTCCATTTACTATAGGTTTGTTCATTAGATATTTGATAGCTGAATGGTCTGTGAACACAGTTACTTTGTATCCTGTAATGCAATGTCAAAATTTATTGATTGCATGAACCACAACTAAGAATTCTTTCTCTGTAGTGTATAGTTCCGTTCAGTGGGAGTCAAATTCTTACTAATGAAATAGATGTCATATTTCCCTCCATTCTCATCCTCCTGACCCAAAAATGCTCCAATAGCATCATTGGAAGCATCTGCGTAAATATGGAAAGGAAGGTTCCAGTTAGGTCCTCATAGGACAGGAGCAAAGATGAGTTTCTCCTTAATGATCTTGAATGATAAAAAGCATTCTACTATTCAGATAAAATCTATATCCTTTTGGAGAAGGGAAAACATGGGTGCTACAATCTTGCTGAAGTTTTCTGTGAATCTTCGATAGTATCCAGCATGTCCTAAGAAACTTTTGCCATCCGTTTGGTTCTTTGGAGTCTCTAGCTGTTGTATCACTTCAATTTTCTTAGGATCCACTTTTATCCCTTCAGCTGAGATATGGTGTCCCAACACTATCCCTTGTTCTACCATTATTAAACATTTTTCGTGGCTCAGGGATAACTGATGGTCTTCACATCACTTCAATACCTTGTCCAAATTTTTAAGATATTCATAAAAAATGGAACCATACACTATGAAGTCGTCCATGTAGACTTCCACACATTCATTTAATAGATCAACAAATATGGCCAAAACAGCTCTCTGAAATGTTGCAGGAGTGTTACATAGCCTGAAGGGAAGGACTCGATATGTGAATGTTCCCCAAGGATAGGTAAAGGTTGTTTTGTCTTAGTCCTTTGCTACCACTTGTATTTGGTTATATCCACTAAATCCATCCAGGAATGAGAAATACTTCCTTCCTGCTAAATTCTCCAAGACCTGGTCTATGAAAGGTAAAGGGAAGTAATCTCTATAGGTAGCTTTTTTGAGCTCTCTATAATCAACGCACACTCTCCACTTCCCATTTTTCTTTGGGACTATACTAGAGGTGAAACCCATTTGTTGTCAGAGATGAGATAGATGAAGCCTACTTGCAGGAGTTTCTCAATCTCTATTTTAACAATATCTTTAAGAGAAGGGTTGAGTCTTCGTTGTGGTTGATGAGCAGGTCTAACATCTTCAGTAAAGATGTGATGAGTACAAACACTCAGGTGTATTCCTCTCATGTCTGTATAATCCCAAGCAAAATCTTTGGATCTATTTACCAACACATCAAATAATTTGAGTTCATCTGACTCTGTCAACCAACTGTTGATAGTTAAAGTTTTTCCTAGTAGTAACATGATAGTTTTGGTTCTGGGGTAGTTGGAGGTGACAGTATGAACTTCTCTCGTTAAGGTGTTGAGAGGACAACTATGCGGTATAGTTTTGTGAAGTCTGGCAATATCTTCAAAGAAGTGATCTATTTTCATAATGATATTAGCCAGGGGACACAATAACACTGTGAAGTTGGTGTAATCATGTTCGTTGTCATCGATATGGATCATGCGTCCTAAAATCTCTTCCACTTCTAAAATTTCTTCATCACTTGAGTCTACGGCAAGATTTTGCATGTTGTTTTCCAATTCATCTTCCAACTCTTCACCATGTTGTTTAATGACTACCATAGCGAGTGAGGCTAGATCCTCTTGTTTGTCAAAACCATCTGGGTCATCAATCCAAGCTTGGTCATGCACAATAGGTTGAGCAAGGGGATACAGAAATAAGTGTTTACTATTGGGACCATGTGAAATGGTCATTCCTCCTACTCTGCAGTCAATCTTAGCTGTAACTGTAGCTAACCACGGTCTGCCCAATATTATCGGATAACTATCCTTGGGTGTGAGGGACTGAATTATTTGGAAGTCCACTGGGTATTCCCAATCATCAACCTTGATAGGAACATTTTCTAGGACACCCTTGGGAATAGCTATGGATTGATTTGCCATTTGCAATATGGTAGTTGTGGGATGCAAATCAATGAGTCCTAGTTTTTCCATAACATCCACCGTCATGATGTTAATGGCTACTCCCAAGTCCACAAGTGCATAAGGTATTGCCACCCTGTTGATTGTCACTGTTATGAGTGGACTACCTGGGTCACCATATTTTGGAGTTGAGGTTTTCCATCTAGAAGGTCAGCTAGGTATCCATCGATGTGTATAGTATTAATCTGTTTCAGTTTCCTTCCTGGTGTTTTTATGCACAATTATTTAACTAGCTGGTTTAGTTCAGGAATTTCCTTTATGGCCTATAATAAGGGAATCTCGATATGGAGTTGTTTAATTTCTTGGATTAATGTGGTTTCGGTAGATAAGGTCATTTCTGGAGGGTCATTCAAAGGAGTTTCTTTGAGGTGCTCGGGAAAAGGTTCTTGAGGTTTATTTTTCAAGGTGGAATCCTTTTTTGAAAGATCTATTGGATGTTGGTCAACTTCTTCCAGAGGTAACTCAAAAGTTTTAGGTACGGATTGTTGAAGAGGTTTCTCTTGGTTACTTGTTGGGTTCTTATCTGAAGGTATGGAAGGTGTTTCAGTTCCTTCAGTGGATTCTACATTTGGTTCATCAAGGATCTCAACTATGGTAGATTGCTGGAGTGTTTTTCCTGACCTCAACTGCAGGTTTCCATAATAGATGGCATTAACTCCAGCCATGTTTTCATGCTCCGTGGAATACATTGGTGTGGTTTGATGATTATTCTTTGGATTAGGGACAAGTTGTGCTGGGAGTTATGGTTGGTTGAACTGCTTGTTTTGTTGAGAATTTTGGGGAGCTGGCAATAGGTTTTGCTATGATTAGGCATCCTCCTTGGTCCATGATAGAACTGATTTGGAGTCTGATTCCATTGAGGCATAGGATTTTGAGGGTACCATTGTTGTTGAGTCTGATTTGGCCATTGTGGGTTTCCCTAGGGCTGACCTGCCCATTCAGGTGGTCCCCAAGGGTAAGGTCCCTAATTAGGTGGTGCTTAAGGCCAAGGTGCCATCCATTGACTATTGTTCAATTATTTGGAGGACGCTAGGAAGGATTTGAATTCTAGTCATAGGAGAAATTCCCTCTAGGTCTTTGACCCACAAAATTGATCTCCTCCTTAGTGTGAGATGACCTTTTCTTGGAATTTTTGATTGCATTCAGGATCTCACATTGATTAGTGGCATGACTTTTCACAAATTTGGCAATTGTCAGCTTTCTCCAAATGATATTCTCTTAATAGATGTTTGTTTCGACACCTAGGGAAGTAGATGGATAAGGTTTCAGGAGTACATGTTTTGGCCTATATTCCATCCAGAGTGGTGTTTAACTGAACAAGAATGTCATTTTCCAAATTTTCTATTTCCTCGCGTAGTTTACCTATTTCATTTGAACCTCTCAAAAGACTAGATTTACAGTTACCTCCTCGAGTACGGGAGAAATTTTGGCATAACTCAGCGATATCACTGAGTTCAAGTTTGAACACATCTCCTTTTCCCATTAAATCTAGACTTCTCCTAGCATCCTCATCAAGTCCTTTGAGAAATATGGTCTTCAGAATTTCTAGGCTTATGGCTTCTTCACCACATTGTTTGATTAGGAAGATGAACCTATCAAGGTAATCTTCTAGGATTTCATCTTCTTTTTGCCTTAGTTTGAACAATTCCTCTTTCCTATCACTAACTCTATAGTAACTCTGGTATTTGTCTAAAAAGATAGTTTTCATGTCATTCCATGTGGTTATTGACCCTGAAACTAATCCCATGAACCAATGCATTGCAACGTCTCTCAGAGTGGAGGGGAAAAGTTTAAGTTTTTGGTTATCATTTTTGTAGTCATAAGTTTGACACATGAATTTGAACTCGAAGAGGAATTGGTCAGGATCTTCAAAGGATAATCCTCTGAAAGTCAGTAAAATAGATGGTGAAATGTTCTTCATGGGTGCATCATCATCTTCATTGAGAGAAATAGGATAGGTAAATGTCCGTGCCACTCTTCTTGGGTTATCACCATCTCCTTGGTTTGCTCTCCATCCATTGAAAGGGTCGTTATGTTATTATCAGCCATGATGTTAAAAGGAATGTTTTCCTCCTCAAAGATTGGGTTTGTTGGCTGAATGATCTCCTCTTCAAAGGTCTAGTCTGATGGTTGAACTTCTGGGATATTTTGGGAGGTCTCAAGTTGATCCTACTCAATCAATTCATAACTAAGTTCTTCAGCTGAGACGTCTACCTCCCTGTTTATGGTTGGAACTACTATTGGGGGGGTTCTTGGTATGAATCTTTTGTGTGGACCTCATTTCCTAACCATGCAAAAAAAGAAGTTTGACAACTATATTTTTTTCTAAAAGAGGTATCCAAGCAATCTCCTATTAACACTTAGAAAAGAATCTTCCCTGGCAACGGTGCCAAAAAGTGATAGGTTGTCGTAAGGTCCTAACACTTTAGTTAAAAATATGTCAATTATGTCAACCGGGTAATGTCCAAGGCTGTATGCAATAGGGGATATTTTTGGCCACCTCTCCTAGTAATATTTTCTAAAGTTTTGAAAAGCTTCGAAATAGAATTTAAACTAGAAAGCATGAAATCCTTAAGCTAGAAAGCATTTGAATTCATACTCTAGAAAGCATATAAACTATCTAAAAATAAACACTTTGTAGTTTAACTATGAATTCAAAACAAGGACAACTAACTACTAACTGAAAGTACACCTAACATCTTTTAATCAATAGCTAACAACAATTTTATGAACATAGTGGATGCTCCAGAAATTTGAAGTAAACAAAACTCAAAGATGATTAACTTAAAACCACAACCTACAGGAACACATAACAGAGCTAAGCACAAAGTAACATTTATCTATACATAACATGCACATAACAGAAATGACAATATTAACAAATAAAAATACTTATCTACTCTATAATCCATTGAGTGGCCAACTCTTGGGCGTTCCTACTATCAGTTCAAATCACATTAAGTACTTTAATAACTACACAACAATTTCCATTCATAATACTTCCATTACTCATAACAGATTACTCAGAACAAGACTGTCGATATTCATTCATGTCATAAAGTATCAAAGAACACAGTACAGTGAACATAGATGAATAGTATTCAGAATATATCATAACAACATATCCTTATTTTGAGCAACTACATATATATACTGCACTACTACAAAATCCTAATTTTCAGATGGCAGGTAAATGCCATTGAAAAAGTCTTTTAAAGGAAAATAGAACTACAACTAACTAGATGTCTTTGAATTAAAACATAGTAAAGGCTCTGAGTGGAGTCATAAAGTCTTAAGTATGTTCAACAGAAAATAATAGAATTGCTTTAACAAATTCTACGATGTATGCCTAAATTTTTGGTGCCCTAGAATTCTGATGCTCTGACTCCAACCACTTTGAAGTCCATTCCTTCTGTTAGGCAATACATGTAACCCTACATAATTACACAAGCTCTACAACAATTAAGTCAACATTAGTGGCTAATTTCAATCAATTTGAAAATAAAGATTTATACATCATTTTATCGAAAATAGATAAATATTGCTTCTAAAAATAAACAAACTGGCATGGCTAAGGTGATTGGTTAGGACAAAAAGGGTTATATGGCATCTTATAAAAAATGAGGTTGTTTATACCCCACCACTCCTATCATACACAGAATCTAACATATATAGACAATATTTGAGTTTCCTAATTGAATAAAAACTCTAAGCAACTTATCCTATACTCGTCCATTCTCCCACAAACATAGGAGAAGACATTATTATTATCATTCTAATTGGACTAGGAATAGGAAACTAACTACCACAAAGATAATCAGACATCACAATCCCACTATGACTCTTTTTAGTCATCATGAAGACAATCATAAATGAAAACAGAGCATAAACCATGATATGAGCTTCCTTCATATATTCATGACTGCGTCAACTGTTGAAGGCAAAACCATTGAGGACTAGGGGAAAGTTATGGTTAACTCATGCCCACTCAATTCAAATTCCTTTTCCTTTGGTTGCAGGTAACTACATTGTCCTCTATAGATGAAAACACCTCCTTTGCTGCAGTTTGAGAGGTGGTCTCTATCATATGTAACCGTGTGCTTGTTGCATAGGGGTTAGTTCACCATATAATATTTATACATCACAAACTACTAAAATTAACAAAAATTACTATCACATCTTATGAACAATCATTAATCCACACATAGTCATTCACCAACATATCATGTACTATTCTTAATGCTTTCAGTGTCTTAAAGATAATTATAAGCATATATAATGTATGGAAAAGTCTGGGAATGTCTTTAAAAAGTATGAACTAAAGTAAGAGAAATAGAACAAAGTACAACCTCATCACTCTTATTTCTTATAGCTGTGACAATGCTCCTTATTTCACTAGCTAGAGGCATCCTTGTAGCTAAATTTATAATTATGGAAGGATTAGATGGTGTATTCCTAGGATGAAAAGATCCTACCAAGCTTTCAATGTATGCCTTTAAATGAGCAATCTCATCTCTAAGCTTCTATTTGGTAGATTTGTCTTTTTTCATCTTTGTTGCCATCCACTCCATTGAAGATTTTGCAATTTGCTTCCCTTTCTCTCATAAATGATTACCTAGGCTTGTTAGGCTTGCTAGGCTCCTTGTGAATCTGTCATAATTGTTTATTGAACTCTGGCTCTTTTGGGGGGGTGTTTCTTGAATATTGATGCAACTCTTCCAAATCATCTAAATTTTGTATTAACACCCTATTTTTTATTTGGATTATTTGATTAAACCATTAAGGAGTGCTATCAATTAGATCTTGCTCTCTAGAGGCTTCCTCTTCTTGCTTTCCGTATAGTTTCTTATTCGGATCTATTTCTTTCCAAGAAACATCTTATTGATGAACCTGCTCATTACCCACCTTCTCTTCTTCATGAACCTATTCTTGGTTAACCTATTGTTCCACATGAACCTATTTTTCCTTTTGAAGGTCTTATTCATAATCATTTTGTGGCTCCAATTCTTCTTCTTCCTAAAGTTATTCTTGTTGGTCCATATGTGATTACTCGTTTTGTTCTTGATCTTAAACCTCTTTCTCATTTTCCTTTTCCTATTCAATCTCCTCTTGTTACCCTATCTATTGTTCCATTTCAATATTTTGTTGAGCTATTGGCTATTGGACACTTTGTTGTTGAACTTTCTTTGGAGGGGAAGGATTTATTTTAGAAACACTTCAATCTCATTATTAGGAATGTTTTCAAGATCATTAAATTTCCCTCCATGTGGAGGATTCCTATCTAGGGAAGACATTTCAATTGTCTCCCCTAATTCCTCACTCAATCTTAGCCATCCATTCATCTTTAATCTCAACCATTCATCCTTATATAATTCCCTAGAATCTTCTAATCTTTCCCTAATTTATCTCATCCAATCCTAGCCATCCATTCTAATCAAATATTATCCATCCATCCTATCATACAAACATCTATAAATCAAACCTTATCCTCAACCAAGAAAGGGAGGGGGAGGATCAAGAATAATCTATAGGTACATGCTGTAGAAATATTGCACAACCTTGGAGCAACTACATCAATCATACATCAAAGAGTATATTCTTACAACAAATAAGGTTTAATGTTCTATTTTTATTGATCATTTATTCTATGTTTGACTTCTTCTTTATGCTCTATTTGAGCTATTATTAGGCTTGGAATAGGTATCTTACATTTGATTTAGTTTCCTATTATTTTGATTCCAAATCTAGGGTATACAATGAGTGTGGGAAACAATCGTGGAAGTGTAATGAGGGTGTGTGAGAGGAGATAATATCATGGCCATGGAAGGGGGGATCACATTATAGAGTGGAGTATACATGGGGTGAGAGGGAGGAATAGTAAGGGTACCATAAGTATGAGGATGTCATGGGCCTCCTCAATAGACTATATGAACTCTTTAAATTGTTATGATGAGGATTTGATTATATTTATATGTATTTTCACTGACTATTTTTGCAACACCTTGTGTCTATGTCTAGGAAATCATACCTTAGACTCCTATAGTTTTGATTGTTCAATTTTGAGTTGATATTTTATTTTGATTGGCTCATTATATGTTGTAACAAATATTCTAATGTTGATTCAGTTTCTTGTTGTAGGGAAAGGATAACTCTTATACTTGGGATATTATTCATCATTTGATGGCACTTGATGATGCTTAACAACTTGTTGGCCCTCAGTAGTCCATCTTGTTAGTCTTGTCTTTTGATGTTGTCATCCTTTGTCATTGAATTGTATTTTTGTTTATGGTAATCTTGGATCATATTATGTTTATTGTGTCTATATTGTTGTTTGTGATAAGTGTATATATATATCATTTGACTACTATTTAAGATGTGATGTCTATTTTTTATTTTTAAATTATATTTATATAATAAGATAATATATAATTAGATAACATTATTATCAATAGTAAGGTTCATAGCATGTTTTCTATGTTAGCATGGTTGAAAAATTAAATATAAATCTATAGCTAATTTCTTTAACCCCCTAAATCGTTTATATCAAATTTCGTAGAAAGTTGGGCTCTTGGTTATTTTATCATGTCCTTATTTTTTCCAATGATTAAAACTCATCAACATACAAACAAATGATAACAAATCCATCATTAACCTACTTATAATAAACACCATGATCAATTTTTATACAAACAAACCTAAATTTTAGTACATAGGATTCAAATTTCTAATGCCATGTCCTAAGAGATTGTTTTAGATGACAAGGGACATTTTTAAGTTATAAACCAAATTTTCCTTCTCTTTATAAAAAAGTTTTCAAGTTGGGATATAAATATCTTCCTCTAGATCCCCATGCCAAAAAGTTGTTTTTACATCCATTTTCTCTACTTCTAAATTCAAAGCAACAACAATAGAAAGCAAGAATATAATTGAATTAAGTCTAGCAATAGGAGAAAATATTTCACCAAAGTCTATTCCATCAACCTAGAAATATCCATTTCCCACTAGTCTTGATTTGTATTTGTCCAACTTACCATCTACATTGTATTTTTTCTTCAATACCCACTTGCAACCAATGGGATTTATTCCTTTAGGTAGATCAACCAAATCCTAATTCTTACATTTGTGTAAGCTATTATTTACTCTTTCATGTCTGCTTTCTAAGACTTATGCTCTTTTGATGAAAGAGATTCCTTCAGAAAATTGATTTCATCATTATTATAAGGCAAAGAAAATATACAACAAAATTCAAATGGGCTAATACCTTTTAATTAGCCCTTTTTCTCTTATGAAGCTTCTCAAGGGTGGAGTTTGAAACTCCTCTTCTTCTTCCTCTCTCAAATCATAATTTGAACTCCTAAACTCTCTTTGGATTCTTCTTCTTATTCTTCTTGTTCACTAACTTGTTCATGGTTAGGTACATTTTCTACTTACTTAATTTCAAAATGCACTTCATTATTCTCTTATTCTTTTAGTTTTTTAAACTAGGAAAGGCACTTCATTTCCCAAATTTTACATTTGAATAATACATTATTTTCATGTAAATGCATTTAAAAATTTATAACCTTTACATTTTTACCATAACCAATAAAAATATATTTTTTAATTTTGAAATGAAACTTAGACTATTTTTCTTAGGCACGTGAACAACAACCTCACAACCAAAAACTCTAAGATGTGCAAGAGAATTTTTTTTATATGTTCAAACTTCATGTGGAGTCTTATCAACAAGAGCATAATTAGGAGACCTTTTTATTAGATAACAAGTAGTTTAATAGCTTCAACCACCCCCCCCCCCCCAAAAAAAAAAATCTAAATTATAACAACTAACAATGCTCCTAGCTCTTTCCATTAATACCTTGTTCATTCTCTTAGTAACCTGTTGTGTGGTTACACAACATGCCCCATTTTGAATTGGCAAAACAGGGACCCAATTTTTGGTTTGGCTTGTGCGTCTGCTTCTGGGCGGTTTGGTAAAAGTAAGTCGAGTGCATCATCATGCAAAACCCTGATAAGGTAGGTCACCATGAGGTTAGTTTGTGAAAGTTCGTATTTCATCTCTGTGACCTTATATTTTGAAAGAGCATTGAAATTCAGGCAGGTTTGCCTTTTACATCACCTTGATATTCGTCAGGATATAAGAGTTATGAACAGTCAAAGTTTCGGTCAAACCTGATATTCATAAGAGGAAGGTCATATTGTTGAAGTTCATCATCATATTTGAAACACCCCCTCCGATATGTCATGCGGTTCAAATATCTGGACGTCAACTTTAATTGGTGGCAAACTCTTCCCGTCAAACAGTTTTGTCTATCGCGAGCGTCATATTTCGCATATAACCTGATGTGTCTTTATATCCTCCTGACGCAAATATCACCCTTAGCAAATATCCTGATGACATCATCCTAATACGATAAATGGAAGAACATACATCCTGATGACATCATCATCACATTTACACTGTCACAGGATTTTCTCTAAAACGTGATCATGTTAGCCTAGTATGATGATGACGTCATGATGCACTTCCGATAAGGAGAACAAATATCAGGATGACGCCACCCCGATATTCCAAAAGAGAGAAGGATGTAAGTTAGTCTCGTCATCATCATATTTTGAAACATCACCTGATACACCGAAATATCCTCCTGATGTACTACGTAGAAATAAAAGGTGCTTTTGTCACCCGAATCTTGTCGCGATAACAATGACAATACGAGGGAGGATGATATTGAAACTCAACCCGATATTTGCGAATATCATCCTGCCCTCATGATATCCTGTCATTGGGATATTCTCCCGCTGCCGTTGCCACCATTATCATTTAATGCACGCAGCCATGGTAGGTGGTTCCCGCCGACCCCGGAACCCAATGAAACACCTGGCGAGATCCTGCATTTTTCGTACGGATAAGCAAGGAACATGATCTAATCTATCAGAGTTGCCCTAAATGCACCCTAAATGCGAGGTTAAAAGGTAATTCAACCGCCATTTTCACATTTACCTTATGATAAACTTGTTTTACAGAGCACTAGCTTCCATATCTGCATACTAGCTACCGTTGCGCGATTTGAGCTCACAAGCAGAAAGAAGAGGTGATCATCAGCCGAATTGAGAACGTCTCGGCAATCTACTGGTATAAAAAGGAAATCTGCACAACCAGGTAAGTGAATAAACCCTCATCGTATTGTTTCTATTCTGGTGTGATGATGTAAGTTCTGGTTTATGCACCCGTATGATCAAGTAATGTTGGAATTCATACAGTAGGCATAATGATTTATAAATTCAACTACAGTATGCATGCATATATGTACCTTGTTGTGAGATAGGATTGTCGTTAATTGCAGGTACTCATGGCTGAGAAGCGATTAGTCAAATGTCAGGAAGAATTCAGCAAGCCCATGTTCTCTACTCAGAGGGGGGTCCTGTTTAAATACAGAGCAATCACAGACACCCATCAGGGAAGCACTAATTTGGAAGCCTAGTCAGCCAAGCTAAACAATGGGCATGACAAGAGTCCTGTGCTGGACGCAGTGTTCATATCTGGATTGTGGAATGCCGCTGGTTTTCCCTACTCCATGGAATCTCAGGAGCTCGTCATTGAGTGCGCCCAGAATTACAACCCTCAAACCAGGCAGGTAGTGAAGCATGGGAGGGTATATGTAGACCTCTCCATCAAAGGTCTCTCCCAGACATTCGGATTGCCGCTGGGAAGTAAGGTCAAAAGTGTAGACTTGAAGAAGTCTGAGAGGGAGTACGAGGCCAATAAGAAATTAGCCAGGAAGAACATGTATCCGCGGCGGGCTGAGAACAGCACCTATAACGCAGCCACCAAGCTTCCTGTGCACCTATTCAAGTATGATTTCAATGAGGAGTATCAGTACATGATCGCACTCTTGAACAGGGTAACTGGCCAACCTGATATTGGCAGTTTCAGAGACTGGATGTACGGTATAATAATGATGTGTCTATATTCAGACACGAAGCCACTGTGGGGCCAAATTATAAGTGATGCTCTGCATGAGCAACTGATGAACCTGGGAGGTTCTAATTGTGCTTTTTTCATGTCCTCGTATATTGTTTATTCTTGTGCCTATAGAGGTACTTTTGATGCCTTGGTTACAGATGGGAAGCTCACATGCACAAATGCGGCATATATCTGGGATTATCATCCCCAGCTGCAGAGGACCAACTACCTGAAAGATTACAAACTGGTCAATGATGCATTCTCTATGCATCTGGTAAGGACCATGGAAGAAGACAGAACGAAAAGATTGAGCTTGGAGGCTCAAGAGGCAGTCTACAGGCATGGGGCCTGGTACATACAATTCGCAACCTTTTCCTATATCAGGGTTGAAGGTTTCGACGGACATCCCCCGATGCTGCCAAGGTATCCTACCAACGCAGTGGTATTAATGGAATTTATCAGGTAGGGCTCCACCATAGTACAAATGTACAAGGATGCCAAGAAGCTGCCACCAATTTTGTTCCCAGTCAGCATTGGCAATTACATGTGCCCTGACTCTGATAACATCAAGAAGGTGATGGTCACCCTGAATAAGATGAACTTGCAGCCCTTTCCAATAACCAGACCATATGATCCTTACGGCAAAATACAGAAGGTGCTAGGAAAGCCTATTCACCAAAGGCACCTAGAGGATTTTTAGGTTGACTGTGAGGATGAGGCAGAAGCCAGGAGGAGGAGGTATCAGAGGTTAACTCTGAACCAAGTTAGAACGTTTGATTGCATCTCCCTGCCTCAGCAATTAAAGAAGGATGATGGCAGGACGATGGCAGATGAGTATGAGGAGAAAAAGATATATAATGACACCATCTCTGCACCTGACCTCACTATGCAGGAGGATATATCCTTGGACCCGTTCATTGCCAGGACCCTACGCCTAACCCAAGCTTGGGTTGATGAACAGGTAGAGGCATTGAAGAAGAAGGGTGTTGCCATTACGGTGGACAACAAGAAGAAGGGGCAGGATATCCCCACAGATGAATATGATGACTTCCTGTTGGAGAAGAGGAAGACCAAGGGAGATAAGGTCCCTCCACCATAGCAGCAGAGCAAAAGACCCCCGAAGGGCAAGAAGGTGGAACAGGGACCAAAGGGGATTATAATTGAAAGGGCAATGTTTGCAGCTGAGCAGGCCACAGGGTCAAGATCTGAATCAGCATCCCCTCCAGAAAAGGACAAGCCCAAGAAAAGTAAGACAGTGGAAGCTGGAATCATTGAGACCCAAGAAGTGGGTCAGTCTTCTAAACAACCAGGAGTAGAGGGGACCCTCATAGAAGAAGAGCCGGAGGAGGAGGAGACTCCGTTGATAATAAGAAGGAAGAGGAGAGCTCCACAGGTGCTGGTGTCTTCCCCACCAAAGAAACAAAGGACCTCCATGAGAGGTGGAATAAGCCAACCCCCTAGTTCATCACAAGGGGAGGGTAGTGAAGTGCACAAGGAACTGCGACACAATGTTCCACTTCCTACCATTGTCAAGTTCAAAACTGAACTTGCTGAGGAGCAGTTGAAAGAGACCTCCCAGACACAAGCAGAAGGGCATGTCTTGCTAGACGAGACAATAAACTTGTCTGATGATGAGGTGGTGCAGGATGTGGCTGCACAAGAAATGGAAACACTTGCTGCTGATGTAGGTGTGACTCCTCACAAGCCTCCAACGGTTCAAACAGTGCTTGAGGAGATGAAACAAGCAGAAGAGGAGCAAGAAAAGAGCCCAGAGCAAATAGTTCAGGAAATAGGGCTAGACACATTGATCACAGAGGTGACCAGTCCTGTAGTGGTGGATCTGACAGAGAAGTAGGATGCAAGTCCTGAACAGCCAGCAAGATCACCTGATAAGGGTCACCTAACAGAAGAGATGGAGATGGCAGACATAGAAGGCCATGCTCTTGAAACCGGCCAACAAAGTCCACAGGATACAACGAAGGAACCTGCTATAGTAGAGGTTCAGGAAGCGAGGGCTGGTGAAAAAGAAACACTAGAGGACCTAGCTTCCAAAGTACAAGAAGTGGGTGGTGCAGGTTCAGAAGAAGTAGTAGCTACAGAACAATCTCCACCACATCAGGTAGAGTCCCCAATATCTAGTGCAGTGGATAAACCACAAGAAGAAGAAGAAGTGGGAACAGATGAAATAATGATAGAGGCAGGTCATGATCATCATGATCAGCACATAGCTGCACCACAAGGCTCCCCACAGCACATAGATGCACCACAAGGTTCCCCACAGCATGAAGATGCTCCTCTGGAGAAGGATATCCCTCAACAGGAGGAGGTGCCTCAAGATCAACAACAAGAGGAACATCAAGAAGAAGAACTGAGGAAGTCACCATCTCCACAACAATTGTTGACAGAAACGGGAGATATAGGTGAACATCAGGATGATGTTGAGAAACATGATCAGGTGCCTCCGTGGTTGGCAAAAGAGGTAAGTGCTGAGGAGGAGATTGAAATTCAGGAATTCGACGTCTCCACCCTATTCTCTGCGGACATAATGAAGCCAAGGAGGAAGGCCAGAATGACTTTGGCCATCAAGAGAGATCTGGCAACAGGAAGAAGGACCGCGCAAATTGCCATACCTGCGGTGGAGAAAGAAAAGGGTAAAATCACTGTCGATGAATTTCAGATTAGTACAGTGGATTTGGGCTTTGCCAATGAGGACCAGGAAGGTCAGGAGGGCAAAGATATCATTGACTCTCTAATTCAGAAAGTGAAAAGAGAGAAGGAGAAAAATAAGCAACATAAAGAGCACATTGCTCAGTTGCACGCCTATATCAAAGGGCTGACCAATCCTGATGATACCGCAACTGAACATGCAGTCCCATTGACTGCCATTTCTCAGGAGGAGGTAAATAAATTGGACATCATGAAGCATGAGGCATCCGTAATAAGGAGATGGATGTCATCCACATTGGATGATGCTATAGAAATAATGAAGGTCTCTTTGAAGAGGTGGAGCACCCTAAGTGACTCTAAGGCCAAAGTGGATAGATTGCAGATGCAGACCGGAAAGAGGTCTTACAAGCTGGAGAGAGTCCTGACCCTGTTAGGGGAAATAAGAAACATAAATCCACAACTGCTTATTAGTAAGCAGGTACTGAATAATAATACAGCATTATTAATTGATATTTGGTATAAGGACACTCAGTTTGAGTGCGCAGTCCTCAAAAGGTGTAATAATAAGCTGAGGGATGTCAGCATGAGGCTGCGAGATTTAATGGCTGAAGAGGCAGTGATACTGGAGGCTTTGGAAGGCAAGGTGGAAGGAAAAATAGAGAATCAAGATGAAGAGTCCACCATTAAAGCTATACACAGCAACTTCCAAGCAGAGACAGATGGTCCACCTGTCCCTTTGACAGAGGAATTGATAGACAAAATAATGAGGATCAAGGTCCAGATGGAGAAATACAAAGAAACACTGTAGGCTAGGAAAAATAAGCTGGACAATAGCAGA
The DNA here is from genome assembly GCA_027924645.1 of Cunninghamia lanceolata. Taxonomy (NCBI): domain Eukaryota; kingdom Viridiplantae; phylum Streptophyta; class Pinopsida; order Cupressales; family Cupressaceae; genus Cunninghamia; species Cunninghamia lanceolata. The sequence goes on along the minus strand of BSBN01001051.1, from coordinate 62,562 downwards.
GATAAATATGAAGCACATAAGCACGCCATTGTAAAGGCAAAGACTCAAGATGGCGGAGGGATAGATCAAGTTGTGCATTCATATGAGTAGGTCCGCAGTAGTATGCAGCCCCATATGCAGCTGCGTCATCATTAGGATAGTGAAAGTTCAGAAAGTGAGGCACATGATGATGAGCCGCATGAATCAGCTGAAGAGCATGATGAAGATACATCATGAAGGGGATAATAACATAAGCAGTATAGATAGTTGCCAGCTGGCAACTTGTGCCATTTTTGTAAAGATTTACAAAATCAAGTGAATCAGGACCGTAGATGCGTACTGATAAATCTAGATCGTAGATCTTTTGTAACTGATTCCTCAGCTTATTCTATAAAAGGTGGTGGAATGCATTGTTGAAACATTCAAAATTTAATTGAAATCTGTTTGCTGAAATATTCAGGGCTTATTTCAAAGTTATTGCATATGTACGTGTCTTTTGCATACTTAATGAAAGAGAAGAGTATTTCGATTACACATCTTCGTAAATCTTGAGTAATCTGTGTCTGAATTCTGGATATGTGCTTTGATTTGCTGCGTCCCTTGGAGTGCTCATCATGTTGCATATATTGTTTTCATTCACCATCCTCTGAAGTTTGCATCAACTGTATCTAGCTATGGAACATCCTGGTGAACATATGGTTTGATTTCTTCTCGTCATGACAGTATCGAGTATGTATGTGGATCAATAGCTGAAGATTCAACTTTAAATTGTAGTATTCCTTAAATTTCTTTCAATTTCAGAGCATTCCACTACCACAATTGCAAATAATTGATAATCTTAAGTAAATAACACAAATATGCAGACATCTCGTAGGTAATCACAAATATTTAGCATATTTGAATGCAAAGCATGAACAATTGAAAATATCATGCAAAGATTGAGGTATTTCTACCTCTTTTCCATCTAATAACTGCATAATATGACTTCTCTATAAAGAATTTCTGCAGGAATGTCATGATGATGGCACAATTTCACGTAAGGCCCCAAAATAGAAACAGCAACACACATTAACCTCTGAGTAACGTCAGATGATTAAGACCTAATCACCGGAGACTTGGGATCCTGAATTCCTTGAAATCACAGTATCTTTCAAGATGAATAAAGGTTAATGTGTACTTTTATTCTATGCTTGTTTATGAATAACATCATGACCAACATAAATAGGTGCTAGAAGGAGGGCATGATCTGGAACACTACGCTCATCATCATTATTTTCAGGTTCTATGATGCAGAGAGTAAGGTAACCTCAGATAGTTTGTGAATTTCAAATATTACGTAAATATTTACTGTAAGAAGCTCATATATGTTCATTTCGTGTGAAGATTTCCAGATCTTACATAAATATTGCAAGCTTTACAGTATATCATTCCGAATTCACTAATATTGGCCAAAGATCCGTAAATCTGTTCGAACTTTGAAGAGTTTAGGCTGTAGATACTTGAGATCTCGTGCTAGGGTCATTATACCCTAAATATCCTGTCATACTTGCAGTCTCTTCATAAATATTTTGTAAATATCCAGTTTGATTAGCCATCTGACTACAAATATCACCTCATCCGGTGAAATCCAGTGAATATTTGCAAAGTTTCAGCCAATTTGCCTCAAAATTGTGAAATCCTGGCTCACAGGATAAATACCAGGTCTAGATCTAGTGGAATCTTCGAGGAACTACCAGTTAGAGGTTTTAGACCTAGAACCGTAGACATTCATCATACTCCAGGGTCTAGTGCGTCAGGAGCTTCACCAGAACCTCCTCCTGTAACTCCCGTTGGTTTACAAGTACCTTCCGAGATATCTGTGACACCTCCTGTTCAGCCTCAGGGAGTACCTTTGGTTCAACCCCAGCCAGCTGCAACATCAGCTCAACCTCCTCTGGTTGCAATGTCTTTCTTTGCAGTGGAGTCACCTTTGACCTTTAATGCATATCATGAGCTACCAAAGAATCTGGACAAACTGTGTCCAAAATATCATCCTTATTAAGATGCTGATGACCATATCAGGACATTTAAGGAGGCTTACTGCAGAGCCAGAATAGAACATCAAGATGTGGTATGCAGGTTATTTCCTTTTTCCTTAGGGGAAGATGCTTATAATTGGTTCATTAGTCTTGGCCAAGCCTCTGTTGGTTCATGGGATGTCTTAGAGAAAGCCTTTCTTAACAGGTTCAAAGTCCCTATTGATCCATCTATGAATTACCATATGTTTGCCACGATTAAAAGATTTGAGCATGAACCTATTGCCAATTTCAATGCTAGGTTTCAGAAAATGTTGTCCAAGTTAGTTGCCCCATATGTAGTATCTGATGCCTCTACCCGGAGTATCTATTATTCGGCTCTGGATCCATTAACTTCCATGTTCATCAGGAGAACACATCCTAAGATCACTACATTGACAGGAGCTTTTCAAGAAGCTATCAAAGTGAATCAGCAGTTGATACCTGCTCCTACTCCAAATATAGTGTTTCCTACCTTGCCTGGCATGCATTCACAATATCCCGCATCATATACTGCAACATATTCTCTGCAGTATCCTGCGCAGTATCCTAATGGAACAGTGATACCTCCAGCAGTCATGCCTGCCCCTTTGCAAATACCTCCACTAAGCATCATGCCCCCTCCTAATGGAAATAGTCAAGTGCCACAATACCCTGCACAAGCCCAGATACCTCAGGGTGCTGATCTATCCAATAATAACCATGGATCTTCTTTCTTCAAGCCTCAGACTGAAAATGTAGTAGCCAAAGCTCAAGAAGAAAAGGAGGAAATCAAAGAAATTTCTGCTCAATTAAGAAAACTCACCACATAAGTGACACACTTGAGAAATCAGGGTTTTTATTCCCAGTCCAGTCAGAACAGAAATTATTCCAATGACAGACCAAATTATCCTGATAGAGGATATAACAACAATAATTTCAACAATAATGGTGGAAATAACAATAATCCACCTAGACAGCCCAGAGTATGGAATTCTAGGCCAAATAATGGTTCATTGCCATCACCCCTGGACAATCAGCCTCCTGTTGAAGCCAAACAGACTACTAGAGTCAATCTTGCTGAGGCAACTCTTACTAATTGGTGTAGGATCCACAATACTAATGCACATGCAGAGTTAGACTATCCACAATTTAGAATTGCTGCTAGCATCTTTCAGACTGAAGTGTCCAACACTTCTGGAAATTCACCTCATGCAGAAGGAAATGAGATTGTTCCTTGTGGATACGACTCAGCTTTTGTGCTAGAGGCCTACACAAATGAACCTTGTCAGAATTGTAACCAGGCATATGAAGAATCGGCCTTAGCTTTTGAAACAAACTATGTTTTCCCCTTTGAAGATGAAAATGAGCCTGCAAGGGAATGTGAAGAAGTACATGCATATCAGCAGCAATATTCTGGTAAGCACAATTATAACTTGAGGAGCAATGCCAACAGACCTGCTGGTCCATTGACATCATCTCTACCTCCAAACAACTTCAATACACCTCCTGATCCTAAGGCTAGCAATAACCCAGGGTTCCCTAAGGTGAATGCTCAGTACTTGTCACCTCAAAACACAGTATCAAAGATTGTGAACACACCTCATGAATCTGACAAGTTGGTCAGCTATCTCGCTGATGAAATGAAGAAAATTAAGATCAGCCTGTCCCTGTCTGAGTTACTGAAAACCCCTGCCATCAAAAGGGCATTCATGAAGTCCTTAGATGATCCTGCCCCCAAAGAGGATAGCCATTTTTCGAACCAATCCAGTGGCAAGGATCATGCTGTTAAGGATAATATTACCAAGCCTAAAGTGTCAGCTACAGTCCAAGCTGTGGAAACCTCCCACATGACCTTGTATAGGGATAAAATCAAATCACCTCCGTTCCTCCTTACCATAAGAATGTTCAGTAAGAACCTGCACAATTGTCTGGTAGATTCGGGAGCCTCAACGAATGTTATGCCCTTGTCAATATGCAACGCCTTAGGACTACATCCTGCTAAATCCATAAAGAAAGTCACACAGTTGGACAAAACAGAAGTAAGTGTAGTAGGTGAATTAACTCATATCCACATGCAGCTAGCATCTGATCCTAGGATCCAGTATTATATTGATATTCAAGTAGTTGACATACCTGATACGTACGGGATGTTGCTCAGCCGCGATTGGTCTAAAACGCTTAACGGATATATGTCTACAGATTTCAGTCACATGTGGTTACCATGGAAAGGTATACCTAATCAGATCAGGATTGATGCTAAACCTAGAATGAAACATAAGATAACTGAGTACAACAGAGCAAATGAGATCATGTACGTAAACGTAGAACCTGGAGTTTATTGCATCAGGCCGCAGACCGTCAAAATAGAAGAGATCATGATGCTTAAACTGCATCATCATCATCATGATGATGATTAGGAGGACATGCCAATCATAGAAACTGATAATTATCCCGATAATGAGAATGAAATAGATCGCTTCAGAAATTTTGAGATACATCTGTCTAGGCAGGTAAAACGTTGTCAATTGTTAAATATACCGGCTAATGATATTTTGATTGACGAATGGTGCAGGTTACATGACGAAGCACATTCAGAGAAGACATGTGAAACATGCTTAGAGATGATGATGCTAGAACAAACATACAGCGAGGCATCATCATCATATTCCAAGGTAAATGTTACATTTGATGATGATGACAATAATAACTCTTATCCGTCTTTTGTAGGAACTGAAGAACCGACAGATCATGATGAACATCTTGTCCCAGAAATGGAGGAAATTTTAGTCTCTCTCCAAGTAAATAATGAAATGAAAGAAAAGATCACCCCAGGGAGTGATTACTTTATGGAACCAGATTATGAATTGTCAGATGAGGACAAAGGTAGTGACCTGACGAGGTTCGAAGAATTTTTGGAAAAGGAAATAGAGAAGGTGATACGGCAGCATAAATCTCCTCGGGAGGTCTTAATTAAAAATTGGTGTAGGTTGCACGAGGCACCTCACTCAGAAACAACTTGCTCATTATGTTTACACATCCTGAAAAAGCATGCAGCTGCAGATTCAGAAGATCATCCTCCTGCTGAAAAGAAAGAGAGGATAGAAAAGCCATCAGGCTCACAAGAAAAGGGAAAGAAGAAACTTAAGGATGATGATGTCCCTAAGATAAAATGGATATCAGGCGGAGCAGTAGCCAGAGCTGCAAAGGGAAAAGAAAGTTCAGCTAAATGTCCTGCTGAAGATAAACCTTGGATCCTGAGGTTTGATGGATCCAAATCTAAGCAAGGTGCTGGGGTAGGAATAGACCTGATTGATCCAACTAGGAAATCCCATCTGGCAGCTTACAGATTACAGTTCCCCTGTACTAACAATGTAGCAGAGTATGAGGCTTTGATTCATGGAATGTTGTTTGCTCATAAGAGGAAAGTAAAGATTCTGCATGTCTTTGGAGATTCAGAGCTAGTTGTGAAGCAAGTAAGAGGAATTTACTCCTGTGACTACAGAAAACTATCAAATTACAGACATCGTGTGTGGGACCTGATGGAGGACTTTGACGCCTTTAATATCACTCATGTACCAAGAGAACAAAACCATAGGGCAGATGCGCTAGCTCAAGCTGCCAGTACATTGGAGCCACTGTCTATATCCGGTCTAAAGAGATTTTCAGTAGAACTGGTGTCAGTGCCATCAATACCTGACAATGTGACTAATCTCCAGGTGTTTGATGATGATCAACACATTCTGAACTTCATTTCAAATAGAGACATATTTGAGGCTCAGATCATAGATGAGAATGGAGTGGAGGATCATGTCTGGGAAGAAGATGAGATATTAGAGTTGCCTAGCAACAGAATCCCCAAAGGTATGATTGAGTTGGAAAGAGCCTTTGATTTGGATAATATGCTTAAACATAAAGATCTGCCTAAGGCAGATGGAGGTCAATATTCACAAGTGAATATTGGACAAGCTGATGACAAGAAAAACGTCTTATTGGGTAAGGTTTGTACACCAGAAGAGTTAGAAGGAATAACTCAGGCCCTCAAGGATTACATACATGTAATTGCATGGACTTATGATGAGCTGAAGACATATGACACCTCTGTCATAACTCATACTATACCTCTCAAGCCGGATGCGAAACCTTTCAGACAGAAGCAGAGACCAATCAATGCCTTGCTCGAACCAATAATTCTTGAAGAAGTTAAGAAATTGTTAAATGCCAGGATAATATTTCCTGTCAGGCACTCCACTTGGGTGGCTAATCTTGTGCCAGTCAGAAAGAAGAATGGAGACATCAGGTTATGTGTAGATTTCAGAAACTTGAACAGAGCATCAGAAAAGGATAATTATCCTTTACCCTCACTAGACGAAGTTCTGCAGATTGTAAATGGAGCCAAGATGATGTCCTTCTTGGACGGCTTTTCAGGATACAACCAAGTAATGGTTGACAAAATTGACAGATTGAAAACTGCCTTCACCACAAAGTGGGGGATATTTGCATATAGACGAATGCCCTTTGGACTCATAAATGCTAGAGCTACATTCCAGCGAGCAATGGACATAGCTTTCAGAGGTTTAATAGGAAAGTGCATAGTCATCTACATGGATGACTTGACGGTATTCTCCAAGGAAAGGAGGAATCATGTTGCTGATCTCAGAAGTGTACTGAAGAAATGTGAAGAATATGGAATGTCTTTAAATCCCAAGAAGTGCATATTTGGAGTCACAACAGGAAAATTACTAGGCCACCTGATCACAGAGGATGGAATTATCATTGATCCTGACAGGGTGGAATCTATTATGAAGTTACAACTTCCAGGAAGCAAAAAGGAACTCAAGTCTTACTTTGGTAAGATAAACTTTGTGAGGAAGTTCATCACCGGCTTTGCTGAGATTATCAGACCTTTAAGTGCTATGTTGAAAAAAGATGCACAAATTGAATGGACACCAGAAGCCTGGACTGCATTTGAAGATATAAAAAAGGCCATTTCAGATGCTCCTGTCCTCATTAGTCCAGACTACACCAAAGACTTCTACATCTATTCATTTGCTTGAGAACATACCTCTGCAGCAGTGTTAACTCAAAGAAATGAAGAGAAAGAAGAGAAACCAATTGCCTTCATAAGCTGTCCTTTCAGGGATGTTGAATTGAGATATGTAGATGTTGAGAGACAGGCACTTGCATTAGTCAAGGCAGTAAAGAAATTCAGACATTACATACTCAGAAGCAAAGTGATTGCTGTGGTGCCTGATGCAGCGGTGAAGATGCTACTGATGCAAAGTGAGCCTGGTGAGAAAAGAGCTAAATGGATTACTGTATTACAAGAGTATGACATGGAAATTACACCAATGAAGCTGGTAAGAGGACAAGCTCTGAGCCAGATGATATCTGAGATTGATCCCAACATCACTAGTCAGCAATATGTGATCAATGAGAAAGACAATAAAGAATGGTATTCAGATATCAGGCACATCCTGATTACTGGAAGATGTCCATCAAGGATGCAGGCTTCACAGAGAAGAGCATTAAAGATAAGATCCCAAAAGTATATGATGAAGGGAGGAACCTTATTCAAGAAGAATTACGAAGGAATATACCTTAGATGCTTAGAGAAGCCAGAAGCAAGTAGAGTCCTGACAGAATTACATGATAAGTTTGGAACGGCACATGGATCAGCGTTGGCCACAACACATGCAATCCTCTGAGCAGGATATTACTGGCCTACAATTTTTAAAGACACAGCTGATCATGTTAAATGTTGTCATGTTTACCAGGTTGTTGCCGATAGAGAGAAGTATGGTGCACAACCCTTGCAGCCAGTAATGGAAGAGCGCCCATTTGCACAGTGGGGGATGGACTTCATAGGACCAATCAACCCTCCGTCTTCCTCAGGGCATAGGTATGTTTTAACAATTACTGATTATTGTACTAGATGGACTGAGGCTATTAGCAGCAAAACTTACAATGCAGATGATGTCATTAAATTTATGGAGAACAAAATTTTCACCAGGTATGGAACTCCTTATGCATTGGTAAGTGATAATGGGTCTGCCTTCATTTCCACCAAGTTATCCGATTGGGCTTTTGACCATGGGATTATACTTAAGTTCTCATCCAATTATTATCCTCAAGGGAATGGTTTAGCAGAATCTACCAACAAGAATTTACTGAGTATCATAAGAAAACTGATAGAGAAGAACCCCAGGGAATGGAACTCATTCCTAAAATATGCCTTATGGGTGGACAGAACTAGAATAAAAACTGCATTAGGAAACTCACCTTTCCAACTAGTATATGGAGTGGATCCAATCCTCCCTGTAAACTTAAAAATTCCTACCCTATAGTTTGCCCAAGAATACCTAGGCATAGACAATAGACAAGAAGTCAGGTTGCTTCAGTTGATGCACCTGGAAGAAAAAAGGAGTCAAGCAATTGATCAATTTGCAAAACATCAGGCTGTTGTCAAACGCTAGTTTGACAAGAGAGCCAGAATTAAAGCTTTCAGGATATCCGATTTGGTCCTGATGTGGGATAAGGCCCATGAAAAGAAAGGTGACCATGGTAAGTTTGATAGATTATGGATAGGTCCCTTTCAAATTTTTGAGATATTAGGAGATAGTACTTATAGGCTTAAAAACTTGACAGGTGAGGACGTCCCATTGCCAGTCAATGGACAATTCCTCAAACATTATTTCCAGGCCTGAATGACTTCATAACAGTCATGTGTATCATATTGTATATTTGTATAGTTGTTTGTATAGTGTGTCTGTTTTGCTTGTTTCGTTGTGTTGGTTGGGACCTTGTTCTGGTAAGTCAGGATTGTGCACTTCATCACCCCAGAAAATAACCAAATTGTCAAGATTCAAGTAATGAGATCACATTTAGACATAGGTTATGATTCATTATAAGAAGTGCTTATGATCAGGTTTATGATATTTTTTCATCAGGATGCCTTTTCTTGATCAAAGTGAATCAATCACAATGAAACACCTAACAGCCTTGGGTTTGTTGAACACACAAGTATAGGTGTTAAGTGAAAAATCTAAAGGGACTCCTTTGCTACCAATACAATCTCCAACCTAAAGCTGCAAGTGACTGTACCTTGTACAAATAAGCTAACATGATGATATCAAATACAAATTTTAAAGAGAAAATTAGAACAGAAGTAAAATTAGGCCATCTAAGTAACTCTACCGGGGCTATAGACGCCTGCTGGCAGTGGGGCTCTACTTAGGGAGATTGTATAGATAACCTTGCCGGGGCTATAGACGCCTGCTGGCAGCAAGGCTCTATCCAGGTCGGCTATGAGGGATGATCCCCAACTATGTAGGTTAACACCAGTTACTTATGTCTTCAACTTGCTTTCAAGATGAGGATAATTAATCATATGCACACACCTGATCCTTTGTTAGCATTGTTATCATGACGAAATTTTATCATTCATAGGATCATGATACTTATGCTTATATGGAATTAGAATACTATATGTAAATGTGATTACATCACTTGAATCATTGGAATTTGTTTGTTTTCTTTGGTGGCAAGTTGTTGCGTGGTTACACAACACGCCCCATTTTGACTTGGCAAAACAGGGACCCAATTTTTGGTTTGGCTTGTGCGTCTGCTTCTGGGCGGTTTGGTAAAAGTAAGTCGAGTGCATCATCATGCAAAACCCTGATAAGGTAGGTCACCATGAGGTTAGTTTGTGAAAGTTCGTATTTCATCTCTGTGACCTTATATTTTGAAAGAGCATTTGAATTCAGGCAGGTTTGCCTTTTACATCACCTTGATATTCGTCAAGATATAAGAGTTATGAATAGTCAAAGTTTCGGTCAAACCTGATATTCATAAGAGGAAGGTCATATTGTTGAAGTTCATCATCATATTTGAAACACCCCCTCCGATATGTCATGCGGTTCAAATATCCAGACATTAACTTTAATTGGTGGCAAACTCTTCCGTCAAACAGTTTTGTCTATCGCGAGCGTCATATTTCGCATATAACCCGATGTGTCTTTATATCCTCCTGACGCAAATATCACCCTTAGCAAATATCCTGATGACATCATCCTAATACGATAAACAGAAGAACATACATCCTGATGACATCATCATCACATTTACACTGTCGTAGGATTTTCTCTAAAATGTGATCATGTTAGCCTAGTATGATGATGATGTCATGATGCACTTCCGAAACAGAGAACGAATATCAGGATGACATCACCCCGATATTCCAAAAGAGAGAAGGATGTAAGTTTGTCTCGTCATCATCATATTTTGAAACATCACCCGATACACCGAAATATCCTCCTGATGTACTACGTAGAAATAAAAGGTGCTTTTGTCACCCGAATCTTGTCGCGATAACAATGACAATACGAGGGAGGATGATATTGAAACTCAACCTGATATTTGCGAATATCATCCTGCCCTCATGATATCCTGTCATAGGGATATTCTCCCGCTCCCGTTGCCGCCATTATCATTTAATGCACGCAGCCATGGTAGGTGGTTCCCGCCGACCCTGGAACCCAATGAAACACCTGGCGAGATCCTGCATTTTTCGCACGGAAAAGCAAGGAACATGATCTAATCTGTCAGAGTTGCCCTAAATGTGAGGTTAAAAGGTAATTCAACCGCCATTTTCACATTTACCTTATGATAAACTTGTTTTACAGAGCACCAGCTTCCATATCTGCATACCAGCTACCGTTGCGCGATTTGAGCTCACAAGCAGAAAGAAGAGGTGATCATCAGCCGAATTGAGAACGTCTCGGCAATCTACTGGTATAAAAAGGAAATCTGCACAACCAGGTAAGTGAATAAACCCTCATCATATTGTTTCTATTCTGGTGCAATGATGTAAGTTCTGGTTTATGCACCCGTATGATCAAGTAATGTTGGAATTCATACAGTAGGCATAATGATTTATAAATTCAACTGCAGTATGCATGCATATATGTACCTTGTTGTGAGATAGGATTGTCGTTAATTGCAGGTACTCATGGCTGAGAAGCGATTAGTCAAATGTCAGGAAGAATTCAGCAAGCCCATGTTCTCTGCTTAGAGGGGGGTCCTGTTTAAATACGGAGCAATCACAGACACCCATCAGGGAAGCACTAATTTGGAAGCCTGGTCAGCCAAGCTAAACAATAGGCATGACAAGAGTCTTGTGCTGGATGTAGTGTTCATATCTTGATTGTGGAATGCCGCTAGTTTTCCCTACTCCATGGAATCTCAGGAGCTTGTCATTGAGTGCGCCCAAAATTACAACCCTCAAACCAGGCAGGTAGTGAAGCATGGGAGGGTATATGCAGACCTCTCCATCAAAGGTCTCTCCCAGACATTCGGATTGCCGCTGGGAAGTAAGGTTAAAAGTGTAGACTTGAAGAAGTCTGAGAGGGAGTACGAGGCCAATAAGAAATCAGCCAGGAAGAACATGTATCCATGGCGGGCTGAGAACAGCACCTATAATGCAGCCGCCAAGCTCCCTGTGCACCTGTTCAAGTATGATTTCAATGAGGAGTATCAGTACATGATCACACTCCTGAACAGGGTAACTGGCCAACCTGATACTGGCAGTTTCAGAGACTGGATGTACAGGATAATAATGATGTGTCTATATTCAGACACCAAGCCACTGTGGGGCCAAATTATAAGTGATGCTCTGCATGAGCAACTGATGAACCTGGGAGGTTCTAATTGTGCTTTTTTCATGTCCTCGTATATTGTTTATTCTTGTACCTATAGAGGTACTTTTGATGCCTTGGTTACAGATGGGAAGCTCACAGGCACAAATGCGGCATATATCTGGGATTATCATCCCCAGCTGCAGAGGACCAACTACCTGAAAGATTACAAACTGGTCAATGATGCATTCTCTATGCATCTGGTAAGGACCATGGAAGAAGATAGAACGAAAAGATTGATCTTGGAGGCTCAAGAGGCAGTCTACAGGCATGGGGCCTGGTACATACAATTCGCAACCTTTTCCTATATCAGGGTTGAAGGTTTCGACGGACATCCCCTGATGCTGCCAAGGTATCCTACCGACGCAGTGGTATTAATAGAATTTATCAGGCAGGGCTCCACCATAGTACAAATGTACAAGGATGCCAAGAAGCTGCCACAAATTTTGTTCCCAGTCAGCATTGGCAATTACATGTGCCCTGACTCTGATAACATCAAGAAGGTGATGGTCACCCTGAATAAGATGAACTTGCAGCCCTTTCCAATAACCAGACCATATGATCCTTACGGCAGAATACAGAAGGTGCTAGGAAAGCCTGTTCACCAAAGGCACCTAGAGGATTTTTGGGCTGACTGTGAGGATAAGGCAGAAGCCAGGAGGAGGAGGTATAAGAGGTTAACTCTGAACCAAGTTAGAACGTTTGATTGCATCTCCCTGCCTCAGCAATTAAAGAAGGATGATGGCAGGACGATGGCAGATGAGTATGAGGAGAAAAAGATATATAATGACACCATCTCTACACCTGACCTCACTATGCAGGAGGATATATCCTTGGACCCGTTCATTGCCAGGACCCTATGCCTAACCCAAGCTTGGGTTGATGAACAGGTAGAGGCATTGAAGAAGAAGGGTGTTGCCATTACGGTGGACAACAAGAAGAAGGGGCAGGATATCCCCACAAATGAATATGATGACTTCCTATTGGAGAAGAGGAAGACCAAGGGAGATAAGGTCCCTCCACCACAGCAGCAGAGCAAAAGACCCCCGAAGGGCAAGAAGGTGGAACAGGGACCAAAGGGGATTATAATTGAAAGGGCAGTGTTTGTAGCTAAGCAGGCCACAGGGTCAGGATCTGAATCAGCATCCCCTCCAGAAAAGGATAGGCCCAAGAAAAGTAAGACAGCGGAAGCTGGAATCATTGAGACCCAAGAAGTGGGTCAGTCTTCTAAACAACCAGGAGTAGAGGGGACCCTCATAGAAGAAGAGCCGGAGGAGGAGGAGACTCCATTGATAATAAGAAGGAAGAGGAGAGCTCCACAGGTGCTGGTGTCTTCCCCACCAAAGAAACAAAGGACCTCCATGAGAGGTGGAATAAGCCAACCCCCTAGTTCATCACAAGGGGAGGGTAGTGAAGTGCACAAGGAACTGCAACACAATGTTCCATTTCCTACCATTGTCAAGTTCAAAACTGAACTTGCTGAGGAGCAGTTGAAAGAGACCTCCCAGACACAAGCAGAAGGGCATGTCTTGCTAGACGAGACAATAAACTTGTCTGATGATGAGGTGGTGCAGGATGTGGCTGCACAAGAAATGGAAACACTTGCTGCTGATGTAGGTGTGACTCCTCACAAGCCTCCAACGGTTCAAACAGTGCTTGAGGAGATGAAACAAGCAGAAGAGGAGCAAGAAAAGAGCCCAAAGCAAATAGCTCAGGAAATAGGGCTAGACACATTGATCACAGAGGTGACCAGTCCTGTAGTGGTGGATCTGACAGAGAAGCAGGATGCAAGTCCTGAACAGCCAGCAGGATCACCTGATAAGGGTCACCTAACAGAAGAGATGGAGATGGCAGAGACAGAAGGCCATGCTCTTGAAACCGGCCAACAAAGTCCACAGGATACAACGAAGGAACCTGCTATAGTAGAGGTTTAGGAAGCGAGGGCTGGTGAAAAAGAAACACTAGAGGACCTAGCTGCCAAAGTACAAGAAGTGGGTGGTACAGGCTCAGAAGAAGTAGTAGCTGCAGAACAATCTCCACCACATCAGGCAGAGTCCCCAATATCTAGTGCAGTAGATAAACCACAAGAAGAAGAAGAAGAAGTGGGAACAGATGAAATAATGACAAAGGCGGGTCATGATCATCATGATCAGCACATAGCTGCACCACAAGGCTCCCCACAGCACATAGATGCACCATAAGGTTCCCCACAGCATGAAGATGCTCCTCTGGAGAAGGAAATCCCTCAACAGGAGGAGGTGCCTCAAGATCAACAACAAGAGGAACATCAAGAAGAAGAACTGAGGAAGTCAACATCTCCACAACAATTGTTGACAGAAACGGGAGATATAGGTGAACATCAGGATGATGTTGAGAAACATGATCAGGTGCCTCCGTGGTTGGCAAAAGAGGTAAGTGCTGAGGAGGAGATCAAAATTTAGGAATTTGACGTCTCCACCCTGTTCTCTGTTGACATAATGAAGCCAAGGAGGAAGGCCAGAATGACTTCGGCCATCAAGAGAGATCCGGCAACAGGGAGAAGGACCGCGCAAATTGCCATACCTGCGGTGGAGAAAGAAAAGGGTAAAATCACTGTCGATGAATTTCAGATTAGTACAGTGGATTTGGGCTTTGCCAATGAGGACCAAGAAGGTCAGGAGGGCAAAGATATCATTGACTCTCTAATTCAGAAAGTGAAAAGAGAGAAGGAGAAAAATAAGCAACATAAAGAGCACATTGCTCAGTTGCACGCCTATATCAAAGGGCTGACCAATCCTGATGATACCGCAACTGAACATGCAGTCCCATTGACTGCCATTTCTCAAGAGGAGGTAAATAAATTGGACATCATGAAGCATGAGGCGTCCGTAATAAGGAGATGGATGTCATCCACATTGGATGATGCTATAGAAATAATGAAGGCCTCTTTGAAGAGGTGGAGCCCCCTAAGTGACTCTAAGGCCAAAGTGGATAGATTGCAGTGCAGACCGGAAAGAGGTCTTACAAGCTGGAGAGAGTCCTGACCCTGTTAGGGGAAATAAGAAACATAAATCCACAACTGCTTATTCGTAAGCAGGTACTGAATAATAATACAGCATTATTAATTGATAGTTGGTATAAGGACACTTAGTTTGAGTGCGCAGTCCTCAAAAGGTGTAATAATAAGCTGAGGGATGTCAGCATGAGGCTGCGAGATTTAATGGCTGAAGAGGCAGTGATACTGGAGGCTTTGGAAGGCAAGGTGGAAGGAAAAATAGAGAATCAAGATGAAGAGTCCACCATTAAAGCTGTACACAGCAACTTCCAAGCAGAGACAGATGGTCCACCTGTCCCTTTGACAGAGGAATTGATAGACAAAATAATGAGGATCAAGGTCCAGATGGAGAAATACAAAGAAACACTGCAGGACAGGAAAAATAAGCTGGACAACAGCAGAGATAAATATGAAGCACATAAGCACCCCATTGTAAAGGCAAAGACTCAAGATGGCGGAGGGATAGATCAAGTTGTGCATTCATACGAGTAGGTCCGCAGTAGTATGCAGCCCCATATGCAGCCGCGTCATCATCAGGATAGTGAAAGTTCAGAAAGTGAGGCACATGATGATGAGCCGCATGAATCAGCTGAAGAGCATGATGAAGATACATCATGAAGGGGATAATAACATAAGTAGTATAGATAGTTGCCAGCTGGCAACTTGTGCCATTTTTGTAAAGATTTACAAAATCAAGTGAATCAGGACCGTAGATGCGTATTGATAAATCTAGATCGTAGATCTTTTGTAACTGATTCCTCACCTTATTCTATAAAAGGTGGTGGAATGCCTTGTTGAAACATTCGAAACTTAATTGAAATCTATTTTCTGAAATATTCAGGGCTTATTTCAAAGTTATTGCATATGTACGTGTCTTTTGCATACTTAATGAAAGAGAAGAGTATTTCGATTACACATCTTCGTAAATCTTGAGTAATCTGTGTCTGAATTCTGGATATGTGCTTTGATTTGCTGCGTCCCTTGGAGTGCTCATCATGTTGCATATATTGTTTTCATTCATCATCCTCTGAAGTTTGCATCAACTGTATCTAGCTGTGGAACATCCTGGTGAACATATGGTTTGATTTCTTCTCGTCATGATAGTATCGAGTATGTATGTGGATCAATAGCTGAAGATTCAACTTTAAATTGTAGTATTCCTTTAATTTCTTTCAATTTCAGAGCATTCCACTACCACAATTGCAAATAATTGATAATCTTAAGTAAGTAACACAAATATGTAGACATCTCGTAGGTAATCGCAAATATTTAGCATATTTGAATGCAAAGCATGAACAATTGAAAATATCATGCAAAGATTGAGGTATTTCTACCTCTTTTCCATCTAATAACTGCATAATATGACTTCTCTGTAAAGAATTTCTGCAGGAATGTCATGATGATGGCACAATTTCACGTAAGGCCCCAAAATGGAAACAGCAACACACATTAACCTCTGAGTAATGTCAGACGATTAAGACCTAATCACCGGAGACTTGGGATCCCGAATTCCTTGAATTCATAGTATCTTTCAAGATGAATAAAGGTTAATGTGTACTTTTATTCTATGCTTGTTTATGAATAACATCATGACCAACATAACCCCATTTTGATGTGATGTGTATAGAGTTATTTTATATTTACCATTTCCATTATGTTTATATAATATTAATTAGAGTAAAATTACCTCCCGTTATAAGTTGTCATTCATGGTAGTAAGGTATGTCATAGAATGGTTCATGACAATCATTGTAGCATTAATGTATATAGCACATGGGGTTGAAGAAGTGGCCACCATATAGAGTCATCATGGGAATGAATCCAAAATTTCAATTTCAACATATGATATGGCATCACCACATTCTACCTTGTGGCACTACTTGTGTTGACAATCATTTGGATGTGAGAGACGTTTGTTCTAATCAATGAGTGGGATGAAACATTACCACCTTCTACCTAATTATATTGCTTGTATTGAGCTTTGCTTTGTAGATGTGAGTAGTTTTTGTTCCAAATATAGAATAAGAGGCCCAAATACACAAATATCACTAGTACCTTCTACAATGAGGCACTTGAGTGTTGCGAATCACTTTGCTTCCATGAGGAGCATGCGAGGGAGTTTTTCTCAAATTAGTTTTGGACACATAGGTTTTTGAGATAAAGAAGGAAATTATTATTTCATAATTAATATTTATGGAGTTGAAATCTATTTAATAAGGAATATTGGATCTAAGAGTAAAATTAATCTGGTGCAGTCATGGCTAGGAGGGTCCATAAAGTGAACAGTCCAGACCGTGTGGCAAGAGTAAACACAACGAAAACAACTCAAAGATATGATGCAAATATAGATTCATTCATTTAGTATATCATCGATTCAAAATACAAACATGTTGGCAACACACGGGCTTACAGATTAGGGCTCACAAGCCTGATTCTCTAGTTATAATATATGCAGAAGATATGGCTTTGAAGCACCTCACAGAACAAAATCCTCAGACTAAAACTTCATATTGTGATTCACTGCTTTCCTAGGCATCTATTACATGATTATATATCATCTCCAGATCACAAGATCCCTCTGTGTCAGCCAAACAGATCAGAAACTCCAATGAAAGAGATGTAATGTGTATACATGAATAGGTTAGACCTAAACGTATGGGAATCCTCTGCAAGTGAATGAGATAACGTGTGGATCTCAAGGAAGGTAGACCATGATCCAAAGTTCCTTGAATGATGTGTACTTCATCTCCACAAGTCGTGAGATGCTCCGCAAGTCTTCTCCCTTAGTTGGTTGTCTAAGACTGTCAGGGTGCTTTGCTCTGCAAAAATAGTTGATCTTCTGATAGCGATATCTTCTAGAAACTAATCCAAATGATCTAAGTTTTGGATATTATGTGCATGAAGATGTCTAGATGCTAAGTCTAGCTCCACAAGGTCTGAGATGCTACTGTGGCTGAATGTAGACTAATCTACTGAAACTGCTACTGACTGAACTGATTGTACTGAATTGGAAAATGAAAGAAAACAAAATGAAATGCAAATATTTTTGGTTGATGCAAGATTGCTCTTGAACTAGGGATTCTCCCACATCAGACACCTAGGGTTGTTGAAAAAGTGAGTCCCTCACTTTGCTGGGGCTAGAGGAAAACCAAGACGATCCACCTCATCTTGAGAAATCCAAGACGAGTCTTCTTCCAATCTGCCTTTCCACTTTACAAGATATTCTTTGTATTGTTTGCCTTTGGTGCTACATCCAATTCTGTTGTCCAAGATGTCTTCAATCTACTCCAGTGCTTATTGTGGTAAATGTTTCTTCAAGTCTTCTTCAATGCTATCGTTGAACTCTATTTCATGATACTGATATAGATCTACAATGTTGAAAATAGGTGATATACCCAATGTCTTCGGTAGCTCCACTTCATATGCATTTCCTAAATCAAACTTTTTGAGTATCCTACATGGTCCAAACTTCTTCATCTTCAACTTGTTATATGTCCCAACTAGAAATATTTATTTTCTTAGGTACACCATCACTTCATATCCAACTAAAAATTATGTCTTCTCTTCTCATCTACTTGTTCCTTATACTTATTGTTCATCTCCTCCAAATGTTTCTTAACCTGATTATGCATTGTCTCCATGTGTCCTACAAATTCTTTTGCTTCTTCACTCCTCTTGTCCTCCGTATTGATATCTCTCAACTCTATTATTCATCTAGGATTAGTTCTCATCACAATCTCAAATGGTGTTTTCCCTATGCTCCTATTCACTAAATTATTATAAGCAAACTCTACTTGTGATAGAATCAAATCCTAATTTCCTACCTTTTCTCCAACCAAACATCTCAACAAGTTTCCCAAACTCCTATTTACTACCTCTGTATGTCCATCAATCTATGGATGAAATGTTGAACTGAACTTTAAATCTGTCTTCATCTTCTTCCAAAGTGTCTTCCAAAAGTATCCAAGAAATTTTGTATCTCTATCTGAAATTATGCTCTTAGGTAATCCATGCAATCTCACAATCTCTTTGAAAAATAGGTCAGTCACATGCACTACATCAATTGTCTTCTTACAAGGTATGAAATGTGTCATCTTTGAAAATCTATCCACCACTACAAATATTGAATCATGTCCTCTCTGTATCTTCCACAATCCCATTATGAAATCCATGCTTATGTCTTCCCAAGGTCTCTCCGGTACTATCAAAGATTTGTACAATCTAGTATTCTGACTACTTCCTTTTGCAACTTAACATACTCTACAACTTTGTACAAACTTCCTAACATCCTTATATATCTGAGGCCAAAAGTAGTTTTCACTTACCAGAGCCACTGTCTTATCAATGCCAAAATGTCCTACCAATCCACCACTATGCTTCTCTTTTATCAAATTATCTCTCATTGAACTCCTAGGTATACATAACAGATTTCCTTTGAACAACATATCCTCCTGAATGAAATAATCCAACCACTTACTTCTATCTATCACAACAAGTTCCTTACATGCTTTCCAAGCTCAGCAAAATCAAGGTCTTCTTCATACATGTTCTTCAATTCTTCAAATCCTGACACTTCAACTCTCATTTCTGTCAGCAAATTTCTTCTCCTACTCGGTGCATCTGCAACTTTGATCTTCCACTCCTATGCTTCAGTACAAAAGTATAACTCTGCATGAACTCTACCCATCTCATATGTCTCTGATTCAACTTTCCTTGACTGTTCAGGTACTGCAAAGCCTGATGATCTGTGTACAACACAAACTCCTTAGGCAACAAGTAATGTCTTCATTTCTTCAAGGCTTGAATTATGGCATAGAATTCCTGATCATAAACTGAATATCTTCTCCTTGCATCATTCAACTTCTCACTAAAATATGCTATAGGTCTACCTTCTTGACTTAATACTGCTCCTATTACATTTCCACTTGCATTACAATCTACTTCAAATACTTTATTGAAATCTGGTAATGCCAACACAGGTTGCTCTGTCACTTTCTACTTCAACATCTCAAATCTTTTATCTGCTCCTGATGTCCACTTAAAGTCCTTTCTATCACCTCTCATTGTCTCTATCATAGGGCTACATATTGAACTAAAATTTCTGATAAACTTCTAATAGAAACTAGCTAATCCATGAAATGATTTGACTTCTCCAATGCGCTTAGGTGTAGGCCACTCAACAATTGCTCTAACTTTCTCAGGGTCCATCTTCAACCCTTCTACAAAAATCTCAAATCCCAAGTATACGAATTCTTCCTTCATGAAACTACACTTCTTGATGTTTATCAGCAATTTCTCTTCTCTTAGTCTCTACAATACTTGTCTCAGGTGCCACAAATGTTCTTTTATCTTACTAAAAATTAGAATATCATCCAAATATACAATAACAAACTTACCCAAGAATTTCTTCAAGACTTTGTTCATCAATCTCATGAAAGTACTCAATGCATTTGTCAATCCAAAATGCATCACTAACCACTTATACAATCCTTCATTTGTCTTAAAAGCAGTTTTCCATTCATCTCCTTCTTTGATTCTGATCTGATGGTATCCACTCTTTAAGTCTATCTTTGTAAAATATTTTGCTCCACTCAAACAATCCATAATATCATCCATCCTAGGAAATGGAAATCTATACTTAACTATGATCTTGTTGATTACTCTAGAGTGTGTACACATTCTCCATTCTCCATTCTCCATTCTCCATCCTTCTGCAGTGCTAGCATTGTAGGTACTACACAAGGGCTCAAACTTTCTCTGATCAAACCTTTCCTCAACAATTCATGTATCTGTCTATTTAGTTCTTCATTCTCTGTCGGTGTCATTCTATGTGCTGCTTTGTTAGGCAAACTAGCTCCAAGTATAAGATCCATGTGATGACTAATACCCCTGATTGGTGGCAATCCTTCAAGTACATTATCTGATATAATGTCTTCATACTCTGTTAGCAACTCAGTTATCTCCTTCGGCTATTATTCTTCAGTCTCTGTCTTTAGGGCTTCAGGCTTCTTAGGAATCAAAGCATAACACATTCTCATGTCTCAAACCATCCAAAAATTTTCTTCCATCTACCAAACAGATTCTAGCATTGCCACTATAACGTCAGAAATTGTCCTCCTATATGGAATGGTACAATTTCCCTCCGTTTAGCTCCTCACTCTTGGTGGTCTCTCAACCTTTTCTTTTTTGGCCTTCCTGAAACCCTGATTGACTTGGTCTAGGAGCAATCTATTCACTTTTTGAGGTAACTGATTGATAAAACTCAGAAAGAGATTTGAGATTAGGGTCCCTAGGACCCCCAAAAATGCAGATCTAAGCTGAAATTGGGGGCTTGGACTTGGGTGCCCGCGCCCTAGTCCTCCCTAGTTTCACAGGATTTTGAATTTTGGTGGGGTGTCAGTTCCCGCCGAGTGCCTCGGGATTCCATTTTCAAATTCTTGATTTTCGCGCGATATCGAGACGTTCCTTCAAAATTTGAATTCCCTAAAAGTTGATATAAAAGGACATTTGCAAATCATTTTATCACACACAATTCTTATGCAATCTTGATGCCAAAACTCTACTGCAATTGCCATTGAATATCAGTGACTTGTTGAAGCTATTCGAAGTATTCTTTATTTGCTATCTTGGGGACAATGGATGAAGGTTAAGAATCAAGATCTTGAGTCTATCTTACTCTTCCTAGGGTTTGTACACCTTTTGCATGATTGGGAGAAGGGTTGAAGCCTCCAACAGCAAGCTTGGAGATCCTCCACAAACATTGTTGATTTGCCTTCTTGTTCATGCAAGTCTTCATTTGTTTCATCTCCTTGAGGTGAAGTATGTATTTATTGATGCAAAGCAAGTTGTTGATCTTCCCTTGATTGAGACATCTAGGGTTTGATTTTATGCATAGCACATTGTTACGTTTGCACACACTTCTACAAGTCTTTTCCTTTGGCTATTATTGAGGTAGAAATACCGAAGACGGGGCTTGACTGAGGCAAGCTCCTATATAGCCACAACAATTTCCTTCCTTGTATGTGTAGATCATGTTTCACAGGTTCTGACGAAAAGAAGCTACAGGAAGAAGGATATTGTAGGTACAGTCGTGACAGACTTTCCGATTTTTAGATTCCAAGACTTGCGGGATATTAGGGCGGGTGTCCTAGTCCAACCAGGTGTTTTATCTAGGATCTGGGAGCCTTTTGACAATCCCAAACACCCTATGCAGAAGGTTTTCCTATTCAAGAATTTGCAGGACATTGGGGTGGGTGGCCTAGTCCAGGTGGCCCTCAAATTCTGGTTACACTATCTCTAAAACCCCTAAGCATTTCTATGATCAATTTTACCAAATACTTCATCATTTTCTATATATTGTTATTTTGAGGCATAATTAGGGTTTTACTCAGTTGAAAGTACAACACTTGGCAAAATCTTGATTAGGGCCTTAGGTTTCATAACCATGCGAGCATAAAAAGGGAGGCAAAGTGATTAGAAGCTTGTTCACAAGATCGATCCTTGTCTCCCCAATGTTTAGTGGTGGAATTGAGGTATTTAACCTAGAGTAAACAAACCTTCAAATTTCCACCTAAACACCCACATACTTCACTCTTAGGATCATATTCCAAAGGAATCAAAGTAATTCTCTTTCCATTCGATGTTATAGTATATGTATTCTTTTTCCCATCCTGTATAGCTTTCCTATCATACTACCATAGTCTACCCAACAAAATATGACATACATCTATAGACATAATATCACACAATACTTCATTGTGATAAGATCCAATATGAAATTTCACCAAATATTGTTCACTCACTAGTACCTTATGATCATCCTGAAACCATGCTATCTAATATGGCTTAGGGTGTTTCAATAATTCCAACTTCAGTTTAGTCACCATCTCCTATGAAACCAAATTATTAGAACTACCACTATCAATTATAATTTTACAACATTTATCTCCTGATTTACATCTGGTTCTGAACAAACTTTTCCTCTACAGTGGTTCCTCATTTGTCTCTACTTGAAATAGTGCTCTCCTCATGACAAGTGATTCTCCTTTCTTAGGTTTACCAACTAAACTCAGTGATCCAACAGGTTCTTCTTCTACATAAGTTGCTCTTCCACTATTCTCTATCTTCTTGTTTGTAATTCCTTGATTACATTCAAATGCTCTATGTCCTTCACCTCCACACTTAAAATAGGTTCCTTTGAATGTTCTCTTGTCAAATCCTCTTCCATCTCTTTTGTATTCCTCACTCTTGTATGAACTAGGGTTTCCTCTGCGGTAGAAATTTTTGTCATCCCTCTGGTATGCATTGTTTTCCCTATCTTCCTTCTTGAATGTATTATCTTGTTTGTTCTTCTCCGCAAATGATCTTTCTTCTCCAGAAAATTTTCTACCTCTCTAAATTTACCTCCTCTACCTCTCTATCTCTACTCATGCTTCTTGTTCAACTTTTCTTCAACCTTTAGGGAAAATTGATATGCTTCTTCCAATGTTGTCATTCTTACCAAACTCAGCTTTTCTTGAATGTTCAATCTCAGTCCCTTGATGTATCTAGCCACTTTCTCCTTGCTTACTTCACTATGTCCTATTCTTATGATCATCTTATGAAATTCTTTAGTGTACTCCTTCACAGATTTCTCCTTTTGTCTCAACTTCTGCAATCTTTTCAACAGTTCCAACTCATAGTCAGTAGGTATAGACTGATTCTTCAATTTTGTCACCATTTTATCCCACTTTGTAATCTTTTCCTTTCCTCTTCTATTTCTATCCAACTGAACTTCTTTCCACCAAATAGCAACATGTCCTTTCAACTTTGTCTTTGCAAATTTCACCTTCTCTAGATCTTCAATTTCTTCATATTCAAAGTACTCTTCTAGGTCATTTATCCAGTCAAACAACTCTTCAGGATTCAAATTTCTAGTGTAATTTAGTACCTCCACTCTAGGTCTTTTCCCAATCTTTGAAATAGATCACATCTTTATTTGATTTGATTCTTCTTCTTCTTCTCCTAGGGTTTCCTCATTTTAATCAACGGATTGAAATTCTTCATCATCATCACTTTCAACATTAGGTCAAGGTGTAAGTCCTCTTCTTTGATCTTCTTCAACAACATCCAAGCAACCTTATATTGCCTTCATCATTTTCATCATCTCATCCATTCTTCCATCCATGGTATCAACATCAAGTATCCTCCTCGGTGGCATCTCTTCTTAGGATCAAGTGTAACTACCTCAGGTTCGGTGATCGAGCTACAAGGTGACAATTCCCTCTTGATCAGCAATCGGTTGACAACACAAGTAGTTTGCCTCAAATTTAACAATCTGTTCACAACAAGATCTTACGGAATGCTTTCACAAACTTTTCTCAATTTGTTCACTTTGCTCCCAAAGGATTCAAACTTCCCTCTGATACCACTTGGTGCAGTCACAGCTAGGAGGGTCCACAAAGTGAACAGTCCAAACCATGCAGCAAGAGTAAACACAATAGAAACAACTCAAAGATAGGATGCAAATGCAGATTCATTCATTTAGTATATCATCGACTCAAAATACAAACATGTTGGCAACATGCAGGCTTACAGATTAGGGCTCATAGGCTTGATTCTCCAGTTATAATATATGTGCAAGATATGGCTTTGAAGCGCCTTACAGAACAAAATCCTCAAACTAAAACTTCATATTGTGATTCATTTCTTTCCTAGGAATCTATTACATGATTATATATCATCTCTGGATCACATTTCCTCATAATTCTTCACACTATCCACCCCAACCCCCTTCTTTCCCAACTTGGAATCCTACAAAATAGCCAGAGTGGTAGTAGAGTGATGTATAATCTTCGTGGTGAAGTGAGTTAGGGTCCTAAACCTCTTCTCCAACTCAACCAAATTTGGGAACAGGTAGCACAACTCGTCTTAACACTAGTCTGAGTATCAAAAGGGTGATCATTAGCCTTAGAATCTGAATAAGGAGCATTCAATTCTATAAATAGGCTAGGACCCTCCCCACTTTGTTTTGATTTATTTGAGGAATCTTCAATGTTCATATTCTCTTCTTCCACCTCACTTTCCTCAATTTCCTCACCATGTTCAAAATCACTAGTCTCAATAAGATCATGCAAAATAGTGGTAGGCACACCGACAAGCATGCTAGACCTTCTTATGCTAGGCCTCTTAATCCTCTTCTCACCAGTAGTACCTAGGTCCACTTATTCCATCTGACTAGAAACCCCTTTCTCAATTTAACCAAAATCCTTATCACACCCTAAATTCTTTGTCCCAGTTTGAACCCTTTCAGTAGTGTTTTTCTCCTTAGAGATGAACATCCCAACATCAATAAACCTACACTCCTCTTCTTCATATTGCATGCTCCCTTTAGCTTTTTTTTAGCACTCCTAACCTCCTCTAGGTTTATTTTAGAGGAAGGTTTGGGGTCTTCCTCCTTATGAGGGGTCTTCTTGAGGGCACAAAGGCTAGTTGCTGCCTCTTTGTGGGATTTGTACTTAGAGCCACTAGACTTAGAGGTTTTAGGGCCACTGGAATTAGGGGTTTTAGGAATTGACATCTTCAAAGGAGATTTGGGTTTAGACCCTAAATCCTTGTGCTGACCAACATTTTCTTGTTGAATTCACAAGACAAATAAGAGGGGGGTGAATCAGTTGTAACAAAACTTCAAACCCTTACAAACATTTAGATCCACATTAACCTTTAAACATGTTATGATGATTAAGCATGAAAATCAGATAATTGAAAATGAATCATGACAACACCACACACACAAGAGAACACCAGATTTTATGTGGAAACCCCTAAAAGGGAAAAACCATGGTGAGGATTAGCTCACAATATAATGTAGTAGCAATACCGAATTACAAAGGCTCACTTCCCAAAAGAGACAATGCTCACTGCAAGTGGACTCAATGCCCAAGTGGACTCACTGCCCACTGAGAAAGAAAGAAAGAAGAGAAGAGTGGATCACTACTAGGATTTGAACTGATATAATTGCATCTAACCTATGCATGGAGTTCAGTTCCAATGAGGCTCAATATCGATCACAACACAAACAACATCTTCGCAGCAACCCTGAAAATAATAGACACCTTCTTCTCACTGCATCAAGTAGCCTAACACATGAAATCTCTCACTACACTGATCAAATTCACATCATAAGCATCATATCCCTTACGCACCCCCACATCCATGACTCCTTGACACTTATTTATACAATCATCAATCATGAAAACATTCTCCAAGGTTGGCAACACAACTTCACCCACAAAATTCAAATTAGGTCTGGACCTAAACATTCCTGTTGAGGAAAGGAGTGAGTACAGACCACTCATGCCTTAGCACGAACCTAAATCCACTCTAACACACTTCAATGCACTTTCAAAATCAATGAAGCATAGCCATAATTAGTGTAAACAACCAAGTCAACCAAACTTGTGTTTCACACTATGAACTTTTAAGTGCACGCTTCCTTAAGACCAAAAGATGACATGTGGACCACGCACCAAGCTTGAACATGATCTAGAAACATCCACAAGCACCTAAAAACCAACAAGTTCCTTTGCAACATATGTCACCTAAAGAAACTTCACACTGGAGTACTTAACCAGCTATATCATGCTCTATCATCATCTGCAACTTAAGAAATGTACTTGTGGAGAACCAAACCATGAACCACTTGAGATGAAGGAAAATATAGACTTTATAAGCACACATCCAAAACTGCAACACCTGAAACCATTCTGCAGAGAAATGCAGAGTAATATACTTTTTCCCAGACACACTACAAACACTATCAAACACTGTTCTCAAATTGGTGAACACAACTGCCACTGCACAATGATCCAGAGCACCAAATTTTGGATTTAGCATCTTCAAACACTTCTAAACCACATATCCAAACTGCACACTCAGATATTCAATTAGGAAGAAATGCGGAGCAAAACTTGATCAAAACTCTGTTAAGCTAGAACACATCTTCAACACACTATTTCCTTTGTTAATCAAATTTCCTCAAAAGCACTTGGAAACCAAGTAACATAAGCATATTCTCAACATCTTTAGCACCTCCTCAAAGAAATCAAATCACTTTAACACAACAACAACCTCATCATAAGACACAGTTGACACCAATGACAACACAAGCTTGTTGACATCAATGACAACACCTATTAGCACATACTTGCAACAATCTCCCCTTTGTCATTGATGGAAACACATGATGTGAAAACCATCAAGATACAACTCTACACCAATCTTCTTTACTTGCTTACTCTCCCCCTTCCTTTTACACATCTTACTCCTTTTATTTTTCACATTGCTTTCTCTCTCCCCCTTGGTTTTTCACATGAACTCTCTCCCCCTTTGACATCAATGGAAAAGGGTGACACAACTTTCCTTTTTTCATTATATTGCACATACTTGTGTTGTTCACTACTTCTCTCCAACATCTTTTTCTTTCACTACTCTAAATACTTCCCCTAACTGCAACAATCATCATGACTACTGCCTACTACCCCTGAGAGGTAGCCTCCAATCATCAGTCTAGAAAAGAATGAATCTTGAAATCCACTAGACTAATGCATCTCCTTATGCATCTAGTTCAAGGAAGGAGGGGCAATAACCCCTAACTTCTCTCAGAGATACTCAAATATATCCTTAGGAAGAGCCTTAGTAAATATGTCAGCAACCTAATCCTTTGTAGGTACATACTCAAGCTTCACTTCATTCTCTGCAACATTCTCTCTCAGAAAGTGATACCTAATTGAAATATGCTTTTTTCTTGAATGCATCACCGAATACTTTGAAATGTTAATAGTACTTGTATTATCACAAAAAATAGAAATTGGCTTATCATACACAACTTTGATATCCTTCAAGGTTTGTTTCATCCACAACACTTGTGTGTAGAAAGATGTTGCTGCAATGTGTTTTGTCTCTGCAGTAGACAGAGATACTGAATCCTTATTTTTACTTAACCATGACACTACTCTACCACCAAGAAAGAATGCTCCACCACTTGTACTTTTCCTCTCATCTACACAACCAGCCCATTCTACATCTGTATAAGCACATAGAGTAAAGTCAGTGTCTTTTGGATACCACAAGCCATGATCAGAAGTGCCCTTTAAATATCTAAATATCCTTTTTACTTCCATAACATGTGACTCTCTAGGATCTGCTTGAAATCTAGCCACAAGACAAACTGTATGCATAATATTTGGTCTAGTAGCAGTTAAATATAGTAATCCTCCAATCATTGATCTGTATTTTCTCTTATCAGCCTTAGGAGATTCATCATTCTTGCTCAACTTACAACTAGTAACCATAGGAGTACAAACTAGTTTAGAATCTTCCATTCCAAACTTCTTTAACAACTCTTTTACATACTTTGACTGAGAAATGAAAATGCCCTCATATATCTGATTGATCTATAAGCCAAGAAAGAAATTCATTTCCCCACACATTGACATTTCAAACTCTTTTTGCATCTCATCTACAAAACTCTTACACATACCTTCATTTCCACCAAAAATTATATCATCTACATACACTTCCACAATCAGAATTTGATCTCCACTTACTTTGATACACAAATTGCTATCTGTGGAGCATTTATTGAATCCTTGTTGTAATAATTACCTATCTAACCTTGCATACCAAGCTCTAGGAACTTGCTTCAATCCATATAGTGCCTTCTTCAACCTGTAAACCATATCTAGCTTATCTGACAACTGAAATCCTTCTGGTTGCTCTATGTACACTTCCTCTTCCAGTTCACTATTCAGGAAAGCAGACTTCACATCCATTTGATATACTTTGAAATCCTTATGTGCTACAAAAGCCAAAAACATCCTAATGGCCTCCATTCTTTCCATTGGAGCATAAGTTTCCTCATAGTCTATTCCTTCCACTTGTGAGTAGCCTTTACATACAAGTCTTGCCTTATTTCTTACCACTTCTCCATACTCATTCAATTTGTTCCAAAATACCCACTTAGTTCCAATCACATTTTTGTTCTCTGGTTTGGGAACAAGTTCCCAAGTTTGATTTTTCTCAATCTACATTAGTTCTTCTTCCATAGCCTTAATCCAATTCTCATCCTTGCATGCATCAGTCACTATTTTAGGTTCAACTTTAGAAAGTAAACATAGATTTACTTGTTCTTCAATAGCTCTGCTTCTTGTCAATACACCTTTGCTCTTATCACCAATGATTTGGTCTTCAGTGTGATGCTTTTGCACATACTTGGGGGTTTTAGGGATTCTCTCCAGAGCTTCTTGTTTTTCAACCTATACTTCTTTTTCTTTAGCTTCTTCTTCTTCACTAGAAGAAGACTCATTTGATTCATAATCATTAATCTCTGAGATCTTCTATATGTCTTCATCAACCTTAACATTCGCACTCTCAACAATCTTTCTTAATTTCTTGTTGTAGCATCGGTAAGATTTTCTTTTGTTAGAGTACTCAAGGAAAATACCTTCATCACACCTTGCATCAAACTTTCCTAGTTCTTCATCTCTTCTGATATAGCATTTTCTTCCAAAAACTTTAAAATATTTAATAGTGGGAATCCTTCCATACCATAGCTCATAGGGAGTCTTTGTGTCATTTTCCATTATTTGTACTATGTTCTATATGTAGACAACAGTATGAATTGCTTCTTTCCAATAGACTTTTGATAGGTCTACTTCTTTGATCATTGTCCTTACAGCTTCTTGAATAGTCTTGTTC
This sequence comes from Cunninghamia lanceolata, assembly GCA_027924645.1. Classification (NCBI taxonomy): domain Eukaryota; kingdom Viridiplantae; phylum Streptophyta; class Pinopsida; order Cupressales; family Cupressaceae; genus Cunninghamia; species Cunninghamia lanceolata. Next base: position 33,085 of record BSBN01001051.1, on the reverse strand, counting down.
TTTCTTTCAACCACTACATTCTGCTGAGGAGTCCTAGGGGCAGATAAATGCCTCTTTATCCCATGATTCTCACAAAACATGTTAAACTCATTAGAAGTAAATTCTCCACATCTGTTAGACCTCAAGCATTTGATCTTCATATCCATTTCATTTTCAACCATTACTTTAAAGGCTTTAAACTTATGTAGGGCTTCTGATTTTTCCTTAAGAAAAGTGACCCATGTCATTCTAGAACAATCATCAATAAATAACAAAAAATACCCATCACCTTGAAAACTCCTTACTCTAGTAGGACCACAGAGATCTATATGTATCAATTCCAATAGTCTGGTAGTGACTAATCCTTAACTTTGAAGCTTCTTTTTGTTTTCTTTCTAATCTGACATTCCTTACAGACATCATTGATGGGCTTTGTAATTTTTGATAGATCTCTCACAACTTGAACTGAACTTATCCTTACCAGGCTATCAAAATTGATGTGACACAATCTCCTATGCCATAGCCAACTCTCACTAATCTAAGTCATAAGGCAATAACTAACACCACCTTTGAGATGATAAAACATTTCCACGTCCTCTTTCCAGCAGCAATTACTATTCTGGAGCCTTTTCTGATCTCACAGCCATCATCCTGAAACATAAGATTGTAACCCTTGCTACACATATGTTCAACACTCAAGAGATTATGCTTTAAACCTTTGACATAAAGAACATCATCAATATTATGCTTTCCATCAAAACTAATTGAACCTTTTCCACAAATCTTAGCAGCTTCATCACCACCAAACCTAACTACTCCTCCATCATATTTTTCAAGTTTAACAAACTTACTCTAATCACCTATCATATGATTTGAGCATCCACTGTCAATGATCCAGTTGTCTTTTTCTTTTCTAGCATGAAAATCAAACATTATAGTTCCTTCAGGGTTAGTCCTTGCTTCCAGACCTTTTCCCTTCACACAACTTCTAGAGTTAGCAGAAATAGTTTCATCTCTTAGGGCTATAAATAAGCATTCATTATCATTATCATCCTCATAATCAAATTCATCATTAGATATACTTGCATCTTCTCTAACAAAGTAACTTTTCTTAACAATCTTACCTTTGTTTTCCTGATTCTAAGTTCTCAAAGCTCTATCTGGACATCTTGAAGCATAATGACCTATTTTTCCACAACTGAAACATTTAAAAGGCAACTTACCACTGAACTTTCTAGTACCCTTTATCATCCTTATCACAAAGTTAGTTTCCACTTCATCAAGGTCTTCCGGATTTGACTCCACAGTCTTCTCTAATTTGCTAGCCTTAAAAGCAATCTCATCCTTTGCAATTCCACTAGTTGTGCCAAACTCATAGATTATTTCAAAAGCAGTTAGGATGCCAAGTAACTGATCTTTGGTAAACTGATTCAAATTCTAAATTTCTTCAATGGCAAAAACTTTATGATTGTAATCTTTCGGAAGAGTTATGGGTACCTTCAATATCACTTCTTTATCATATATACTTCTGCCAAGTCCTTTGATGCCATTGACAACTTCATCCACCTTATGTAAGTAGCTTGTAATGTTTTCATCTTCAGACATTCACATGGTCTCAAAAGTGAACTTCAAATTATGCATTTTAGCTTGTTTGACATTATCATCTCCTTCATAAACACTTTCCAACTTTTTCCAAATCTCATTTTCAGTCTTCAAATTCACAACTTTCACCAACTCAGAATTAGTAAGTCCACTTAAGAGATCATGTTTTTCCTTACCATCTATTTCAATAGCTTTGATCTCAGCTTTAGTTCTTATACTATTCTGAGGTACAATGTAATTAGGCTTGACAAATTTCCAGACCTCATAACCAAGAGAAATTAGAAAGGCTTCCGTCCTTACCTTCCAGAGTGCATAGTCTAATCCATCAAACAAGGGAATATGCTTCTTGTGCACCATCCCAGATCTACCTCAAGTTGTTAAGCTTTCTTCAAAGGAACCTTGTTCTGATACCAATTGTTGAATTCATAAGACAACTAAGAGGAGGAGTGAATCAGTTGTAACAAAACTTCAAACCCTTACAAACATTCAGATCCACATTAACCTTTAAACATGTTATGATGATTAAGCATGAAAAGCAAATAACTGAAACTAAATCATAACAACACCACACACACAAGAGAACACTAGATTTTATGTGGAAAACCCTAAAAGGGAAAAACCACGGTGAGGATTAGCTCACGATATAATGTAGTAGCAATACCAAATTACAAAGGCTCACTACCCAAAAGAGGGAATGCTCACTGCATGTGGACTCATTGCCCACTAAGAAGGAAAGAAAGAAGAGAAGAGTGGCTCACTACAAGGCTTTGAACTGATATAATTGCATCTAACCTATGCATGGAGTTCAGTTCCAATGAAGCTCAATATTGATCACAACACAAACAACATCTTCGCAGCAACCCTGAAAATAGTAGTCACCTACTACTCATTACATCCAGTGGCCTAACACATGAAATCTCTCACTGCACTAATAAAATTTGCATCATAAGCATCATATCCATTGCGCGTCCCCACATCCACGACTCCTTGACACTTATTTATACCATCATAAATCATGAAAGCATTCTCCAAGGTCGGCAACACGACTTAACCCATAAAATTCAAATTAAGTCTAGACCTAAACATTCCCATGGAGGAAAGAAGTGAATGAAGACCACATCATGCCTTAGCATGGACCTAGATCCACTCTAACATACTTCAACATGCTTTCACAATCAACAAAGCACAACCATAATTAGTCTAAACAACCAAGTTGGCCAAACTTGTGTTAACACTATGAACTTTTAAGTGCGCGCTTCCTCAAGACCAAAAGATGACATGCAAACCATGCACCAAGCTTGAACATGATCTAGAAAAATCCACAAGCATCTAAAAACCAACAAGTTCCTTTGCAAAATCTTTCACCTGAAGAAACTTCACACTGGAGTACTTAACCAGCTATATCATGCTCTGTCATCATCTGCAACTTAAGAAATTTACTTGCAGAGCACCAAACCATGAACCACTTGAGCTAAAGGAAAATATAGACTTTATAAGCATACATCTAGAACCACAACACCTAAAACCATTCTGCTGAGAAATGTGGAGCATTTTATTTTCTCCCAGACACACTACAAACACTGTCAAACATTGTTCTCAAACTGGTGAACACAACTTCCATTGCACAATGATTTGGAGCACAAAATTCTAGATTTAGCATCTTCAAACACTTCTAAACCACATATCCAAACTGCACACTTAGATATTCAATTAGGAAGAAATGCAGAGCAAAAGTCAATCAAGACTCTGTTAAGCTAGAACACATCTTCAACACATTGTTTCCTTTGTTAATCAATTTTTCTCAAAAGCACTTGGAAACCAAGCAACAGAAGCATATTCTCAACATCTTTAGCACCTCCTCAAAGAAATCAAATCACTTTAACATAGCAACTCAATCAAACAAAAACAACCTCATCAGAAGACACAGTTGACACCAATGACAATACAAGCTTGTTGACATCAATGACAACACTGATTAGCACATACTTGCAACATTTCCATCTCCACTAAGGGGTCCAACGAGGTATTTCCCTCACAAAAACATAGTTCTTAAGCTTACCTTTGGAGGAAGAAGGAGACACGACAGGGAGCTTTCAATAAGACAGGCTTTAATAGGCTTCGAGGGACACAAAGCTAGGTGGAAGTTGTAAAGCCTCAAAATTAACGCTTGATGCAATGGAATAGAGGGTTTAGTAGGATAATTAGCATGACCCTCTCTGGTTCTTTGACAGAGGCTTCAATAGAAGAGTGTGGGTAGAAGGGAAATTTGAGAACCACATTGTGCCTAAAATGAGTGAGCAGCGTAAAATGATAATGATAATAGCATTTGTAGCAACCTTCCAATGTAATATACTTCATTATCATGTAACATACCTTATCCCACAAGGATGGAAGTTTCTCCCTTTCAAAGCCACCATGCATTTTCACCAGGTCCTCACCCTCATTGAACAAGAAAGTCAAGCTCTCGGTATCAGAGACCTTACTCTACTTTATGAGCTTCTTCCCATGGAAATACATACTTGTGTCTTGGCCAATGACCTCTTCAGAAACCTCAAATCCAACCCCAACAAACTGCACCTATCTACAGTCCTAGGAATCTGCAAATTAAATGGACAAGTTTTGGTCATACCCATTGAGACACTAAAGGAATGGAGCCACTCCCCCTTCACTACAAATAATCCAAAGGGTCTCATGTTTTTTGAATTCATCATAAGAAACTACTTCGATGCAAAGCCTATCACCTCCCATGGTAGTGGAATAAAGCCAACAAGTCAGACATGGAACAAGGATATTAATGGTTTTGTTATTTCTGCTAGCACATCTACAACCATGCAACTGGTGGATAATTCTCCAAATAGCCCTCAAATGCTTAAGGAAAAGACTATAATTTACCAATCTAGTCTCAACAAAGGTGATGTTATGATGATCAGAGTTCAAATAAATTGAACTTAAATGATTGTACGAATCCAGGTTGTCACTATTATTCAAAAGTGTTGTTGAGTAACTAAAATATCTTAGCCATCTCATATGCATGTGACTACCTGCATGATCATCATGCTAACTCATCAAATCAACCTTCATCTCAAAGTTAGTCTTCTTACCACCATGCTGAGTCATCGCCTCAACTTCCATGTAATTCAGAAGCATCGTCGAGCGACCAAAATATCTTGGCCTTCTTATATGCCTGTCACTGCCCACATGAACATCATGATGACATATCAAATCAACCCCCATCATGGAGTTAGTCATCTTGCCACCATGTTGACTCATCACCTCAACCTCTAGATTGGAATTCATCATCTTTCCACCCTAGCCTGAAATGGGAGTGCAGGAAATTTTAAATTCATCCCCGAGGTAGAAATTAATCTTAAACCAAAGTCTGAGCTTCATTAGGTATGGGGGTGATTTTGCATCTCATTTTGAAGGAGTTCTTTAATAGGTCTAGGGAGATTTCCTAAGTATATCCAACATCTCCAATTATTAAAATTTATACCAACTTGTTGGCTAAAGCATCATCCACACCATTACCTTCACAATAAATGTGAGCTAAATCATATATATCAATCCCATGAACTAGGCCCTTAATGTTGTTGATAATATCAACCACATGCCAACCAAGATGAACATTCCCCATAGCAGATTCAATGACAAGTTTTGAATCCCCCTCCACCTATAAATTGGTAATCCCCATAGACAACACAATTTTAATCCCCCACAACATGACTATAGCTTTTGTCACATTATTAGTACTGCACCCCAACCCACCAGCATAAGCAGCAATAAAATCCTTGTTGTGGGATCTTAGCACTCCACCTCCACTAGTCAAGCTAGGGTTTCCTTTTCTGGCACCATCAAAGTTCAATTTGGTCCAACCTTTTGGAGGTGGATTCCTCTTGGTGTTTAAGCATGCCATCTACTTGGAATTATCAAAATTACTAATATCAATATGGATACCCCAATTTTTAACCATCTTGATTTCTATAAGACTAGGGGGAACCTTAGGAGTTTTCAACTTGCAAATATAAAAATTCTCAGTGAGGAGTTTAGAGAAAGAAAAAAACACCTCCTTAGGACTCTTCGCGACATCCTAGAATATATGGTTGTTCGTCTCTTTCCATAAACTCCAACCCATGTGAGGTATTTGAATCCATAGTTCTTTAATCATATGGTGGGAAAAGGGAGAGTTCCACACCTCAACAAACGAGGTCAAATTATCACTTATAACCCAGTTTATACCCAACTTTTGCATGGTCATTTCCCACACTTCCTGAAAGAAGTCACAATGGAAAAAACAAGTGGGAAATCAACTCTTCCTCCTTTAAGCATAAAACACATCTATTAGTGATTTGGAAACCTCTTCTTTTGAGTTTTTCTTGAGTGAGAATCTTGTTGTGAGATATCCACTAGAAATAATTGACCTAAGGAATCAAACAATGGATCCAAATCATCTTCAACAAATTATTTCTAGTGCTAGGGTCTAACAGTAGACTGTAAGCAGTTTTGGCAGAAAACTTGTCTCTATTGTCTTGAGTCCAAATCATCTCATATTCTTTAGGAAAAATGGGGATCCTGAGCTTATGAAGTTCTTGTTGTAGATTAGTAGTAGCTAGAATCAGGTCCTTCTAATTGGGGCAGCAATTTGATAACTTCCCCCATTGTTTAACACCATCAATATGCAAAATATAATTAGAAACCTCCTTCCCAATGAAATTTCTAGAAAAACCTATAAGATTGCTAAAGGTATTCTGATTGGTGAGTGGTTGATCATGTATCCAAGCATGCTCCTATAACCTTATCAGACCACCACTACCAAGCTTCCACTTGATACCTTTATGAAGAAGGTTCCTATATTTAAGCACATTGTTCCATATAACCGAGCCTTTGGGCAATCCCACTTGGTCCATAAATTTACTAATCCCCATATTATGCAAGTATTTAGCTTTCATAAATAAATCCCAATCCTTATTGTCCTTAATAAGGCTCCACCCCACCTTGGCTATTAAGGCTTTATTCATGAATTAGACCTTTCTAATCTTGAGACCCCCATGAAACTTAGGGAAGTAGACCTTATCCCAACTGACAAGGGCCATTATTTTCTTTTCTTCCACCCCAGCCCACATAAAGGTTCTCTAAATTTTCTCAAATTTTATAGCCAAGTAAATAGGCATCTTGAAAAGAGAGAAAATATATGGAGATACCTTGAAGCGAGACTTTAAGAAGCTGGAATTTACCTGCTTGGTCGAGAAATTTTCCCTTCTAGTCCGCCAGCTTCTTCCGAACTCTTTCAAGGATAGAGTTCTAGAAGGTAGTAGTGACTTTTTTCACAGTCAAGGGAAGCACTAGATCAGTTCAATATGGCCTTGATTTTTTGTTGTAGATCTAGATTAGTGTTAAAAAAATGGCTCTTATCATAGTTAATGCATTGGCTAGAGACATACTTATTTAAAAGTTGTTTCCAGTTTCTAGCTTCAACAACCGAAGCCACTCCAAAAATAATAGTATCATCAACAAATTATTGAATAGCAGAAGGGTCAACTGTAGTAGCAGCCTTTATGCCTTTTAAATCTCCAGCCCTTAAAAGGTTCACAATATTCCTCCCCAGAAATTCAGCCATAAGGATGAAAAGATAAGTAGACAGGGGTTACCCCTGCCTAATCCCTCTTCTAGATCTAAAAAACCCTCTAGGAATCCCATTAACCAAAATAGAGAACTTAGAAGTAGTCACACATTCCTTGATCTACTTGATGATCTCCAACTGGAAGCTAAGTTTCTGAAGCACCTTGAATAAGAAGTCTTAGAAAACTCTATCGTAAGCTTTAGTGATATCAATCTTAAACACCATTCCTGGAAGATTGCTTATATCAATGGAATGCAAAATTTTGTGAGTAGAAATAGCAGCATGAAGAATTTTTCTACCAGGAACAAAACCCTTTTGACAACCAGAAATCAGACCTTCCAATAATGGTTGAAGTCTAAAAACTAGGATCTTGGAAAAGATCTTGTACATTGTATTGCATAGACTTATGGGTCTAAAGTCCACCAAAGAGACATGATCTTGATTTTTAGGGATGAGAAATGAAAGTGTTATTAATATGTTTGAGTAACTTACCATTCCTAAAGAACTCTTTGGTAGCAGTAGTAACATCAAAGCCCATAACATCTCAAAATTCCTGAAGGAAGTTCGGAGGGAACCCATCAAGTCTTAGGGCCTTAAAATCTTCCATATAAAAGACAACAGCTTTAACCTCTTTGTCAGTAATGGGTTTCATGAGACTAGAATTGTCCTCATCGGTCATCATATTAGGAATGTTGTCTAATAGCTTCCCAACAAGATCCCCATCAGTACTAACAGGTTGTTCTGATAGAAAAAATTAGAAATAAATGGAGGCAAGTTGCTCTATCTGATCATCAAAATTAACTTCTAATCCTCTCTCATTAGTCAATTTGGAGATAGTATTTCTTTTTCTATGCCTCGTGATAGAATCGTGGGAAAAAGTTATGTTTCTGTCCCCCTCTTTCAACCATTATATTCTGGATTTTTGTTTCCAAGATATCTCACCCTTCTTCATAATATCTTTCCAAGAGGGAGGTGTTGTTAGAAAGACCCCCCTCTGCCATTTTGTTTTGTACCATAGATAATTTAGCATAAACCAGTTTCTTCTATTTAAGAACATTGCCAAAGTAAAATTTATTCCAACCTTTAACTTTATTTTTGACATAAAGGAGTTTTTGGGTCAATCTAAATATAGAAAACCCTTGGATAGGGATATTCCACCAATTAGAAATACAATTCCTGAAGACAAGATGAGAGGCCCACATAATTTATTACTGAAAGGGGTAGGGGCCTTTGTGAGGCCTTCCATTCCAATTGAACAACAAAGCATTATGATCAAACATAGTCCTTGATACAGCAGAAAGCTTGGAATAGCTTAGAATGTCCTAGTTTGATGAGATGAGAAGTATGTCAAGCTTAACTTGGATAAGCTAGTCCCCCCTTATTCTATTAGTCAAGGTAAACATCTGATCATTTAACTCAATATTAATGAGCCCAATGTTATTCAACAATTTAGAAAGATCCCCCATAGTGTTAGAGAAGTCCATGATACCTCTAGGCTTCTCTGATGGATACAAAGGGGTGTTAAAATCCCCTGCCACCATCCAGTGGGCTTCCTTATTAGTCGCAATACAGGAGGACATCTCCTCCCACACTTCCTGTAATTCCTAGAGTTAGGGGCATAGATATTAATAAGAGACCATTCCATAGCTGAGGATACAAATCTCACCTCCAGACTACTTCTATTGTGAGATCTATAAACACCTTTAATCTTATTTCTATTCCACATCATCACTAGCCCACTAGATGCCCCTGTAGCAGTACCGATACAAAAATCATCGGACACCCATATATTCTTAGTGATAGCTTTAAAGTTTTCATTTGACACTTTACCTTCCTCCAGCAGCAAAATATCAACCTTATTTTCAAAAATGTAGTTTTTGACTTGAAACTGCTTTTGAGGACTATTTAGTCCTTTGATATTCCAAGATAGGATTTTCATTTGCATGATTTCTTGGAGGAAATCTCCAAGGTTCACTACCTTACATTAGCTATTTCATTAGCTATCTCTCTTTGTCTTGTCTTCCACTGAGAAGGTCTTCCCTACCTTGCATCAATACCCACATTAGTAGTCTTTTTCATGTTTCCCTTACCCCTTTTCTTTAGAGTAGACCAACCCTCCATGTCACAAGAACTCTAGTCGGTACTTGTTTTGCTTGGCCCAGCTCTAGGAGTTAGGGAGAACTGATCCTTGGTAGGGGATGAAAATCCTTCCTTCCTAAGAGGCCCACTTTCCTTCTTAAGAGGACTAATGGTTTTGACCTACTGAATAATAGTCTCTACCACAGCAGGGGATAGTTTTTCTGTTGTTACAGCTCCCTCAGAGAGTTTAGAAAAGATTTCTTCTGGGGTATTTTTAACTTCCTAGGTCTCCTGAGGATGGATTTTCCCCTCTTCTCTTTCTTCCACCTGTCTAGGTTCATTATCTCCCATCACTTTTAGTTTGTCTCCCTACTACCCATCTGCTAAGACAGTGTTGTTAATAGTCATTGCATTGACTAGGTTAGCAAGGGTTTATGGGACCCTAGGGAGAATTGGGGAACTTATGATATCAATAATGTATTCCTTGAAAGGATAGCCTTCTAAGGCATCCTCTTCTTTGTCCACAAGTTCCTTGAACTTTTGGGAAGGTTTCCTTAGAGCTTTACATTTTGTGATCACATGCCTAGCTTAAGAACAATTTTGACAAAAAATCGTAGAGTTTTCATACATGATAGGTTGTGTCCATTGCCCATATTTTGAATCAATAATAATAGAGTTCGGGAGGGTTTATGAATCTATATGCTAACATAAAAGTGATCAAAGACTAACTTGGATTTAGTCTTAGTGACATTTTACATAGCAATGTAGTGCCCAAAGGAGTTGTAACATGCCACTTGTTCTACCAAGTAAATACAACTAAGTTTTAACCCAAGAGTAAATAAATCTTGAAACCAAAACATGAGTAATGAAAATTTTACTTTCTTTCATTTGATACAATACACATTTGAAACATATTTCAAACTTAACCATTGCACTATCAAATTACATTTCAACAATTATATGAATTGAATAATTCTCATTTACAATATTTCAAAAGATAGTTACATACAAGCTTCATAAAGATAATTGACAATTCAATGATTCTGATATTTGTCTTCAAATCCTAGCCGCCAACTGCAAGAGGGGAAGCATCACTCAAGTGCTTTTTCGCCAACCACAGACCAACTACGATCCCCCACACATTTACCAAACTTGTAAATGGCCCTACCCTTTGATGAAGGGATTGGTATGGTAACCTCAAATAATAGCCTAAACTGAGCAAGATGTTGTGTCCTACATATCTAGTACTATCATACGTTGTGGCTCCAACCTACAAGCATGATTACCCTTCCTAGTATGTAAACCTGGATCACAATGAACTGACAATGTAAACGTTAGCTTCTTACACTACTTTGGCCAAAGTTTCAACACCCCTAACTGGGAATGGACGTCACACACTCACCCATCATTCTAGCTTGATTTGGAAAGACATCAATTTAAAAGTTATTCCCTTACCCATGGATCAACAAATCCCAAAAATAACCCTACTTATCCCTTCTAGGTTTTCTATGACACTCTTATCAAAGTAATACTATTGGTAGTATATAGCTTTCCTAACTTGTCCATTCATATTTCAGAAATACTACTCATACTTGTCTTAATACAGTTCAATATAGTTGCTACTCCCTACTAAGGAGATTAATAAACAATCAAGCATAATGTTCATATACCAAATGTATATATGTATATTTATATATTTCTCATTAATCAACTAAGAGAATACTCAATGCAATAAAGAATACAGCTCATTTCAAACAATATCCAAGACATACAAACATTCCACAGAAATGACATAATAACGAAGAGATTCAGCATGCCTGTTTAAGCTATGCTCCAAGAAAACAATTGACTCCCTGCTCTTGATATCCCAAACTACTGAGTATCTCCTCCAAAGCTCTTCAAAATCCTTCCTCACTACTCACTAACTTTCCTCCCAGCTTAAAACCAACACTCAATGCATAAACAATACCAAAAACTCAGAAAATAGCAGCAACGTGTAGGCAGCTCCAATGAAAATTGTGTGTGTTGAAAGAATGAGGTATCTCGTCTATTTATACAGAATTTTGAGCAAGCTATGGCTACAAATTAGCTTGCAAAACCACCACAACTCCCCTTTTATTCTTTGACTCATCAAAATAGATTTGTGGTGGTAGCAAGAATTCAATGAAAAAGGAACACATGTTACAGACAACATGAAGCAACTCAACAATACAAGGAAACTGCATAGAATGGTGCCACACATTATTCCATGTTTCCTATTAACTTGCAAACTATTTACAAAGAATGGGTCAACATAAGCACGTTGAGAACAGCATGATGTTGGCACTTTAAAACTTCATAAATTATAATTGTTTTTTCCTTATTCAAATGCCAAGACCAAGTCAATTCGTAGCCAAAGAGTCATAGTTTTTATAAACTATGCAATTAATAACAATGCATATAAGTTGTGCATTGCATACTAGCGCTTTAACGGCACAGCAAAATCCATATGTTTAAATATTAACTTAAGTCTCCAAACTAAGCGCTTAAAACCAGCGCTATATACTATAGCTTTATGTTATAATAAAATGCTTACCTTTGTTTCATGGTTGCGTGCCTTTCATGGCAATGCCATAACATTTAATAAATATAAAATATAATATATATAACCTCAACCCATCGATATCCTTATGCTTATGAGAAATACACTCATAAGTATGTGTAGATACGTCTAGCTACGTATACTCATGCTCACATTGTCTCATACGTATAAGTCTATCGTGGACTTTCATGAATTTATAATCATTTCATGATAAAACCATGCAATTTTAAACTTATCAAAGAATACTTCACTCGATGCTCAAACAAGCTCACATCCCTCATTTAGAGCACTCATAAAACCATAAGTTACTTACCTTTACCCACGCTAACTCGACCTAACCTAGACCAATAGGATAATGGTTGTGCTTTCTTAGTTTAGGCTTTCTCCAACGTTTACCAGACCAAGTCCTTCTCCTAAGTGATACTTCACCTCCTTTCTGGAGGAGCAACCTATTCCTGTATCCAACTTACATCACCACAATAGTAGTTAGTCATTCACAGTTTAATCATATGCTTCATACATTTCATAAAAATAATCACTTATAATACATCACATCGCATCATTCAATTTTTCAATATTCAATTCAAAATTCACATTACACATTGATGCAGAGATTCATAAACATTCATTTATCCAAGAAAATTAACCAATCTAGGTAAATAGAAAATAGTTAGAAACACACGGGGTGTAACATACTTCCCCCCTTGTGAATCATCTTCCCTGATGATTTATAAGTATCAAGTATAATTGCAACATAAATGAGACATAAAAAGTATCATATTATAAAACATATTGTTATCAAGAGTTTTCAAAATTTAGAATAACTTGTGGAAACTTCTTCTTCATCTTAGCATAATCTTCCCAAGTGGAAAAATCTTTTGCATACTGATCCCATTAGACCTTGCATTGCAGAATCTCTCTATTACGCAAGCAAAGATTAAATGTTTTGAGCACCTTGAGAGGCTCGATTGTTACCACCCCTAGGTCCTTTACCTGTAAAGCATTCCAATCAATAACATGGTTATCCCCTGGAATAGACTTCTTAAGATATGAGACATGAAAGACATTATGCATCCTATCAAGAGCTGGTGGTAATGCAATTATGTACACAATAGGATTGACTTCCTCTAGAACCTCAAATGGACCTACATAGAGTGGAGCTAGTTTGGATGACTTTCCAAACTTTATAGAACTCTTGTGGGGTTTAACTCTCAACAAAACCTTATCCCCTATAGAGAAATTTCTAGGAACCCGTTTGGCATCTGCATAACTCTTCTGCCTATCATTAGCTTCTGCTAATCTCTGCTTGATAATCTTAACTTGCTCTTCCATATCTGACAACATTTCTGGCCCAAGACTTATCCTATCTTCAAGCTTATCCCAGCTTATAGGAGTTCAACATTTCCTGCCATACAATGCTTCAAATGGAGCCATCTTTATTGCAGAGTGATAGGAGTTATTGTATGCAAATTCAACCAAAGGTAGGTAATCCTCCCACTTATATTGTTGATCCATGCAATACATTCTTAGAAGATCTTCTAATACTTGATTTACTCTCTCTATTTGCCCATCTATTTCCAGATGGTAAGATGAATTTATGTTAAGCTGAGTTCCAAGTGAAGAAAACAAGGTTTGCCAAAATCTAGAAGTTACACGAGCATCCCTTTTAGAAATAATATTTTCAGGAATTCCATGTAATCTAAAAACCTCTTGGATAAATTTATGAGCTATTACAAGAGCTCTATCTATCAAATTACCTAATATGAAATGTGCCACTTTAGTAAGCTTGTCTACAACTACTAGAATGGCATTGTGCTTATTCCTTGACATAGGAAGACCTTGCACAAAATCCATGTTAATAACTTGCCACTTACTTTCTGGTACATCATGGGGATATAGTAAACCTACAGGATGATGTTGTTTTGCTTTTACCCTTTGACATTCTAAACAACTTGCCACAAATCTTGTGGCATCCCCTTTCATTCCCTTCTAGAAATATAACGGATTCACATCTGCCAACATCTTAGTAACACCAGGATGTCTTGAGTATGGTGCATTATGTACTTGGACTTCCATACCAAATTTCTTAATTCACCAGAAACAGGTACATAAATTCTTCCTTTATACCTCAATAATCCATTGGGTTCAAAGCAAAAACCTTCATATCTTTTATCTTGCAAATTATCTGAGAGTGCTTTCTTGAATTTCTCATAGTACTCATCACCCTTGGATCCTTGCTATACTTGACTTTTGAAGTCGGTTTGGATAAATACCATTGAAGATATATGCCTTCTTCGACTCAAAGCATCAGCAACTCTATTCTCTTTTCCCTTGATATAACTAATGTTGAAATCATAGTCTGATATCAATTATAGCCACCTCCTTTGCCTTGCATTTAGATTGGGTTGAGTAAATAGATACTTCAAACCATGATGGTCTATTTTCATTTCAAAAGGTTTTCCCAATAGATAGTGTCTCCACATTTGTAATGCATGTACCACTGCTACTAGCTCCAAATCATGTGAAGCATAATTTTGTTCATAAGGTTTTAGCTTCCTTGATTCATAGGCTATGACTCTCACTTCCTGCATTAACACTCCTCCTAAACCTTCACTTGATGCATCCGTGATAACAACAAAGTTACCCTCTGGATCTGGCACTTTCAAAATTGGAGTCGTGGTCAACTTTTCTTTCAGGGGATCAAATGCCTCTTGACATTTTTCAGACCATTCAAACTTTTTCCCTTTCCTCTGCAAAGAAGTGATAGGAAAAGCTATTCTAGAAAAAATTTCTACAAACTTACGATAATACCTAGCCAAACCCATAAAACTTCTAACTTTAGGGACATTCTTAGGCACTGACCACTCAAGAACTACTTTTATCTTAGCTAGATCAACTAAGATTCCTTTTTTCTGATATCACATGACCTAGATACTGTACTTCCTTATGGAAGAAGGTACACTTGGAATTTTTTATGTACAACTTATGCTCTCTTAGCCATTGAAGTACCATTTCTAAGTGCTGAGAATGCTCTTCTTTGTTCTTGGAATAAATTAGAATATCATCCAAGAAGACCAACACATATTTATCCAAGTAGTCTCTACACACACTATTTATAAGATTCATGAAAGTTGCAGGTGCATTTGTTACCCAAAAGGTAAGACTGTGAACTCATAATGTCCGTACCTTGTTCTAAAAGAAATTTTGGATATGTCTTCATCCTCGATCCTTAACTAGTGATAACCTGACCTTAGATCAATATTTGAAAACACTATTGCACCCTGCATTTGATCAAAGAGATCATCGATATGTGGTAAAGGATACTTATTCTTTGACATCGCTTTGTTGAGCAGCCGGTAATCTATACACAAACACAGTGTCCTATCTTTCTTCTTTACAAAGATCACTAGCGCTCCCCAAGGTGAAACACTAGGCCTTGTTAATCCTTTGGACAACAATTCTTCCAGCTATGATTTTAACTACATCAATTCTGTAGTTGTCATCCTATATGGTAATTTGGATATAGGTTCTAACCCTAGAATTATGTCAATGGAGAAGTCCAACACCCTCTTGGGAGGAAATCCAGGTAGTTCTTCTAGAAATACATTCACAAAATCTCTTAGGATAGGGTATTTCACCATATTCATCCTTTCTGCATCCTCCAATTCTCCATCCCCAACTTCCTGGCGATCTTGTGGTTCAGAATAGACCAAACCACCTTGACTGAAAAGATCTTTATAGTCCTCAAGTTTTTCTATTTTAATTGCAAAGAGTTGACAACCCTTCTTCTTTGCCCTATGCATTTGAACAGCTAAAATTTGATGAAGCCTGACTTTTCTAGGTGTCCCTTTAAAAGATACCCAGTTCCCAAGATCATCTAGGCATTCTACTATTTTAGCATGACAGTCAACCTTAGCTCTATGCCTCCACATCCAATTCATCCCTAAGATGACATCATAAGACCCTAAGGGAGCTACGTAAAAATTAACTTCTGTAGAGAAACTAGGAAGTTCAACCCTTGCTTCAAGGGTGTGTGCAAGAAGTTGTGTCCACTTTTTGGCCAAAAAGTGGGTGTTTTTCCTGATTTTCAGAATTTGTCACATTTGACCTAAAAATTTGAAGCACTTAAAGGTGGAATCTTGGAAAAAGTCACTAAATATGAAATGTAGTACTCGGAGTCTAGTTTCCAAATATGTAATTTTTTTCAATACCCAGATGATAGAAATTGATTTTGAATAGGCGTTTCTAAAAACCACTGTTTAAAAGTCACTTTTTTTTACTATACCATGTACGTGTACGTCATCCATATTTTGACCTAAATAATCATATTTTTCAAAATCCTTTTGGGAAAAGCTTTGTAACTCACTGAAGCACGTTTTCCATATTTATTTGTAATTTTTTATTGAATAATTTTTTTTTATTAATTTTTTATTGGTCATTTTTTGTCTTTTAAAAAATCATCGTGTACGTCACGCATAAGATGACCTAAACTTAACATTTTTTGAAATTTTTCTTTTTTAAATTGAAAAGAATTGTCTAAAGTACGTTTTCATACAATTTTTTTTACAAAAAAATATTTTAATAAAAAGTTATTAAAATATTTAAAAACCCTGATAATTCAAGGTTATGAACCTATTTCATCATAAATTGATTAAAAAATTAAAAAAAAAATTTAATTGTAAAAAAAATTACATATTTAGAATCTACATTGTCTCCTCTATAATGGGTTTTAATTTCGTCAAAATATTCTGCAAAATAGACCTTTAAATATATGCCCAAAGTCACTATTTTGTTGTAACATTGACAGGGCCTTCAAGGTGCAGGTCAAACTAGGACCAGAGGTCAGGGTCGGGTCCCCAAAGCATTTTCCGAAGCGGGTTACAAAGCAAAACCCGAGCCTAAAATTCAAATTTTGAATAACGGGATCCCGTTTATAGAACGCGATCCTATTTATAAAACGGGATCCCGTTTACTACTCCATCGGTCATGAATAAAACGGGATCCCGTTTAATAAACTCGGGATCCCGTTTTCCTCTGTCGCCTGTCGCTGTTGAAAATGGGGTCTCTGCTATTTTTTAAAAAATTTAATACTTTTCACAAACGGGATCCCGTTTTATAAAACGGGATCCCGTTTTATATAACGAGATCGCGTTTATGGCCTCTAGGTTCGGGATCCCGGGAAAAACGGGATCGCGTTTTTGGTTCTAGGCTCGGGATCCCGAGGCAAAACGGGATCGCGTTTTATATAAACGGGATCCCGTTTTATATAAATGGGATCCCGTTTTTCGTTCCCCGATTTCGGATTTTTTTCTAACTCTGAAACTTCCACCTTAAGTGGACACAACTTCTTGCATCTACCCTCAAATAGACATTGATCCACCTTTGCTCTTGTCTGGTTTGCATATTCAACAACCCAAGACTTTTCCATATAGCCAGCCTTCCTAGACATTTAACTAGCTACTCTAGGTGAAACAAAATTTTTAGTGGCACCAGTATCTATTAAAATAGAGATGGGTATGCCAAATAAAGTACTTGAGACTTCAACCAGAGTGATCTGATACTCTACTTGTTAGTTATTAACTGCAACATGTATCCTTCGCTAGAAAACATCCCTTTGTGGTGGAAGAGGATTTCCATGAGGTTGTGATCCTGATGGCTTGTTGGGACATTGATTGGAAAAGTAATCTCCCCCACAACTGAAACATCCTTTAACTGGTCCCTTCCTCCCTGAATTTCTCCCAGAGTTATCATTACTTCTGATGGTATTACTAAAATTATTGTCGTTATTCCCTCTTCGATCTCTTCTTGGTTCATTCCAATTATTCTAAAAATTCTTCTCCCCTTGCTTCGGAAATTCTTGCACCACATTTGACTTCTTGGAAGTTTGATTGTTTTGAGACCAATTAAATGTCTTTCTATTCTTCTCCCGATAACTAGTGGTAGACTTAAGCTTCTACTCTTGCTTAAGAGATTTCTCATACACAAGGTCCATAGTGGTACGACCATGCATATCCACTTCCCCACCTATCTAATTTTTCAACCCCATGATGAACTTCCTAATACATAAATTTTTATCAGCTTGATACATAGGCACATATCTCAAAAGACGTGTGAACTTCTCCCAGTATTCACTAACCAAAGAATCTCCTTGCCTTCAATTTTGCAAATCTGAGAGCTTATGGTCATAGAAAATTTGGGGTAATCAATATTTCTAGAATATTTTCACAAATTCAGTTCAAGTGAGTTGAGTTGAACTAATCCCTAGTTCTATCATCTTACTCATCCACTAGCTAGATGCTTCACCTAACAACTTAAAAGCTCCCCACACCACCTTGGTAACTTCTAAGTAGTTCCTAATCTCAAAGTATTTTTCCATTTCAGTGAGCCAAGCCTCAGCTACGTCCCCACTGGTACTTCCTTAGAATTTGGGAGGAGTAATTTTATTCATGTCTCTAGATAGTTCCTTCACCATTCTCCTCTTAGTTCCCTCTGATTGTGATTGTGATTATTCATCCTCATGCTCACTAGCTTGAGTGTGTTCATGAGAATTTTCTCCTTCTTTCTCACAATTAGGAACTTCTTTTTCTACTCCATCCTTTCCTTTTTGCTCTAAGATTCCCACTCTCTCCCTTGTCTCAATCATCATTGCCAAGATACGGTCCAACTTAGTATTCATATTATCTGACCCTTGCCCTACTTCTTCACTTCCTCCAAGGTTAGTCCTAGTACGAACCATGCTTCTCTAGAAAGTTTACCCTGTAGGTTTTCATTAAGGTCAGATTCTATGAATGTTTACCTAACATTCTTAAAAACATTAAACTTTCAAATAGATTCATTTATCAAAGCATTCGCCAAAGAAAGAGCATATATACACAATCTTTTGATAAGGAAAACTTTCTTTTATTAATAAAGATAAGGATTTAAATATCCTTAGATTTACATGGAATGACTATTGAGATAGTCCAATGGAGATTATCCCCCGGATTCACTCTCAGCTACATAACTAAGTGGAGTGTATCCCTCAAACTTATCCTTAGGCACATAATCTCGAGGAACATACTCCTCTGATTCATCACTTGAGGAAATTACAATTATTTCTACCAAAGGAGAAACTTGAGGATCTCTAAACAACATGGCAGGAGTCACACTATACTCAGAGGGCATATCCCTAGATAGTGGCAGGGATGTTGACTTGGTTGGAGAGACCAAAGGCAGACGGTTGAATTTGGCATCGTCTCTCATCCTTCTTTTCTCTTGACTTAATCAGGAGAGGGCATGACTTAATGTCTATGTATCTCCTAACCATATGTCATTGTCATTGTTTGTCCTCTCAATGGTGCAAACAATGGCTTCTCTTTCCTTCTTGGCCCTGAGATGGTGTTCATTCCCAATGACTGATTTCCTTGCAGTCATTCTGAGACACACCATCTTGGCACAAGAATTCCAAACATTAGATTCTCATAATGTTGGATGGGAAAGCATAGTGAGCACATAGGTTCCAAAGCTGAACCCGGTAGCTCTGATACCACGTGTAACATGCCACTTGTTCTACCAAGTAAATACAACTAAGTTTTAACCCAAGAGTAAATAAATCATGAAACCAAAACATGAGTAATAAAATTTTTCCTTTCTTTCATTTGATACAATGCACATTTAAAACATATTTCAAACTTAACCATTGCACTATCAAATTACATTTCAACAATTATATGAATTGAATAATTCTCATTTACAATATTTCAAAAGATAGTTACATACAAGCTTCATAAAGCTAATTGACAATTCAATGATTCTGATGTTTATCTTCAAATCTTGGCCGCCAACTGCAAGAGGGGAAGCATAACGCAAGTTCTTTTCCACCAACCATGGACTAACTGCGGTCCCCTGCACATTTACCAAACTAGTAAATAGCCCTACCCTTTGACGAAGGGATTGGTATGGTAACCTCAAAGAATAGCCTAAACTGAGCAAGATGTTGTGTCCTACATATCTAGTACTGTCATACGTTGTGGCTCCAACCTACAAGCATGATTTCCCTTCCTAGTATGTAAACCTAGATCACAGTGAACTGACAATGTAAATGTTAGTTGCTTACACTACGTTGGCCAAAGTTTCATCACCCCTAACTCGGAATGGATGTCACACGCTCACCCATCATTCTAGCTTGATTTGGAAAGACATCAATTTAAAAGTTATTCCCTTACCCATGGATCAACAAATCCCAGAAATAACCCTACTTATCCATTCTAGGTTTTCTATTACACTCTTATCAAGGTAATACTATTGGTAGTATATAGCTTTCCTAACTTGTACATTCATATTTCAAAAATACTACTCATACTTGTCTTAATACAGTTCAATATAGTTGCTACTCCCTACTAAGGAGATTAATAAACAATCAAGCATAATGTTTACATACCAAATGTATATATGTATATTTATATATTTCTTATTAATCAACTAAGAGAATACTCAATGCAATAAAGAATACAACTCATTTCAAATAATATCCAAGACATACAAACATTCCATAGAAATGACATAATAAAGAAGAGATTCAACATGCCTGTTTAAGCTATGCTCCAAGAAAACAACTGGCTTCCTGCTCTTGATATCTCAAACTACTAAGTATCTCCTCCAAAGCTCTTGAAAATCCTTCATCACTACTGACTAACTTGCCTCCCAGCTCAAAACCAACACTCAATGCATAAACAATAACAAAAACTCAGAAAATAGCAGCAATGTGTAGGCAGCTCCAATGAAAATTGTGTGTTGAAAGAATGAGGTATCTCCTCTATTTATATAGAATTTTGAGCAATCTATGGCTTCAAATTATCTTGCAAAACTGCCACAACTCCCCCTTTATTCTTTGAATCATCAAAATAGATTTGTGGTTGCAGCAGGAATTTAATGAAAAAGGAACACATGTTATAGACAACATGAAGCAACTCAGCAATACAAGGAAACTGCACAAAAAATAAACTTCAAATGGGTTTGAACCTCTCCACAATGGCACCACACATTATTCCATGATTCCTATTAACTTGCAAATTGTTTACAAAGAATGGGTCAAAGTAAGTACGTTGAGAACATGTTGTTGGCACTTACCTTTGTTTCATGGTTGCGCACCTTTTATGGCAGCGCCATAACATTTAAACTATATATATATATATATAATTTAAAATCACATGAAACTCATTACTCACATATCCTCTGTCGACATGAGGTCCACATATTCATTAACGACATGAATGACATCCACATAAACACATGCATAACATACCTTAACCCATCGATATCCTTATGCTTATGAGTAGTACGCTCATGAGTATGTGTAGATACATCTACCTACGTATACTCATGCTCACATTATCTCATAGGTATAAGTTTATCGTGGACTTGTGTGAATTTATAACCATTTCACGATAAAACCATGCAATCTTAAACTTATCAAAGAAGACTTCAATTGATGCTCAAACAAGATCACATCCCTCATTCAGAGCCCTCATAAAACAATAATTTACTTACCTTTACCCACACTAACTCGACCTAACCTAGGCCAATAGGATAGTGGTGTGTGTTTGTTCAGTTTAGGCTTTCTCCAATGTTTACTAGACCAAGTCCTTCTCCTAAGTGATACTTCCCCTCCTTTTCAAAGGAGCAACCTATTCCTGCATCCAACTTACATCACCACAATAGTAGTTAGTCATTCATAGTTTAATTATATGCTTCATACATTTCATAAAAATAATCACTTATAATACATCACATCACATCATTCAACCTTTCAATATATTCAATTCAAAATTCACATTACACATTGATGCAAAGATTCATAAATATTCATTTATCCAAGCAAATTAACCAATCTAGGTAAATAGTAAATAGTTAGAAACACACGGGGTGTAACAGGAGTTCTCTATCCACATTAAAATTTCTTCAACCTAATATTCTAGTCAGAGACTAAGTAGTCAAACCCAAACAGGAGTCGTCTTGTTCAGGTCCATAGTGGCATCAAATCCTAGCCACCATCGACAAAGCAAAAGGTTATGTTTACCATAAATCCAAGAACCTCCTAAGAGGATTGCTACAAGATATTCCTTAGAGGTAAATTTGAAAAGGAATAAACCTCTAGCCATTGCACTAACTGCCACACTTCCTTTCACCTGCCATTTAGTTGTTGTCCATCTTCTGACCATGTCAGTGTTAGGGAGAAATGAGAAAAATTTCCCAACCAGTGTAAAATCCATGGAGGGAACAAATCTCTCCACTGTCGAGTCTGGCAGCTTTAGAGCTATCCCTTCATCTGTCTCTAACAACACAGGGTCAACATTCCCAAACACAAGACCCCTATGGTCTTGACCCAAAAGGACTGCTTTTCAAGCTTTGGGGTCATATTCCAAAGCTTTATTGATGGGTTCAAGAATGTTTCCCAAGGTTGTTCCATCAAGAACCTGTAATGGATGAGAAGGGCGGGCACAGAGGCCCCCCTGGACTATCAAAGTCCATGACCACTTAAAAATCAAACCAAGTTTTTTGGGCAGAAAATTGCAGAGCTCAGTTTTTTATGTTTGTTTCCTCATAAAATCAAAGGATGTTATTCTTCCTTATTTGGATGATTTTCCACCTAAGGAGATGGATAATTTGGAGGAAGATATTGTCCTTGATAATAAAGTGAGGCAAACCAAGCAGGGAGAATGGAAGACATGATTGATTGGCAAGAAATGGCAGTTTATGAATAAGGCTAAGTGGGTATCTTATAAAGATGTGGGCAAGAAGTTCCCACATTTAATTGTGTCTTGATTCTTTTGGGGACCAGAAGCCCCTTAGTTAGAGAGGCATGATCTTAAACTAATTTAATTGGTTTATATAAGAAAGGTTCTAAAGATGGATGCATGTTTGAGCAATAGGTACATGTTATTTTAGCGATGTATTAAATATCAGAATGACTATACAGTGAGTTCATGATTTGAGGAAAGGTATACAAGAATTCTTGGTGATGATCTAGAGCATTTTCATGACACTTGTGGAGATATAATTTGTTGATCATTTTTGTAGGAGATCTAATATTAAATGTTGTTGAAGTATTATTGCCAAAGTGTTATAAGTTGTTGCTAAAGATGGAGTATTTTGTCAAAGTGTCTTCAATTGCTACCAAAATGTTGTTGAAGACTAACTAAGATGTTGAAGTGCTATTGAAAGGCACATGATGTTGCTAAAGTATACATGTTGTTTCCAAAGTCCACATTTCTAGGATAAAATATGTTTTTGTTCATTGACTAACTATTGACTTGGAAAAGGCCATGCTTGATGGTCATTTACTCGTGTGGATAGTCACAAGGTAGAAAAATGCCATAGCATGCAATTTTTGGTTATTTACATCCATGTCTTTAATTTTTATGAGTCTATGGTTGTAGATGTATGCATGGCAGTTGATTCAATGTTGAATTCCTTACTAGAAACTATTAGATTAAAAAATATGGTTGGATGACAATGTAAACAATTGGAAAGTTCTAAATGTAAAATCGTTCACACTCCAAAGACACCCTCTATCTTCCAAGAAATTGAAAGGACAAAGAAGGGATTAAAGAGGAACATTAATACATTTGAGAGGTTTAGTTGGCTAAGGAATGTGACTCTCATAGTTGATTCGAATAGAGAGAAGGTGTTTATAGATTTCTTGTGTTTTCAAGTGTAGAAAGAAGGCAGGGGAGTGTGAATATTTTATTGTAATACTCTAAAGTACCATTGTAATGGCATTGTACTCCTTGTATTGAAACTTTATAGTGATGATATGTTGAAGGCATACCCTTGGATTTTTTTCACATCTTGGATTTATTCAAAGGAAACTTTGTTTCATGTGATCTATTTACTTGTGTGTGCTTTGTTATTATTATTTCCTTCTTGTTATTCAAAATTCATACTATTGTAGGTGTTTGAACCCCTTGAAGAGATGTTTGTTGAGAGTTGTGAGAAGAGTTGATTTGGAAATACATATTTAATGAGTCATTAGTGTTTAGAAATTTGATGATTTATGGATCAAAAAACTTTTTTAGTCTCCAAGAAATCTCCTTATACAAGAACAACTAGAAGTTTGTACCAAGAACCAACCTTCCAAACATCATTTAACACACTCATATATATATATATATATATATATATATATATAGAGAGAGAGAGAGAGAGAGAAAATAATAAGAACATAGATATATGTGAGAGAGATATATGAATAGTGTATAAATATATGTATGTTTTGTTTTGTGTTTTCTATAATCTATCACACTAATTTGTAATCCACCAAACACATTTTGATTATCTTTCTTATCCATCACACTAGGGTAAAATACAACATTAACAAAGAATTATCTCATAACCATAGTTTTCACTTCCTCTTGTCAACATTTGGTTCCATTGCCAAGACCCTAGTAGTCAGTAGTAAGGAGAGGATTGAACCTTGGGAGAGTTTTACAATGAGAAAGTTTTCAAAGAAAAATAATTTTAGATAAATAAGAAGGAATTTTGATGTTGTGTGGTAATACCCACTAGGTACTAACCCTTGGTGAGGGGGTTAGGAAAATAGGGGATGAAAAATGTAAAGGGAGGATCCTAAAAGGGGTCCCAAAAAGATGTGGCTATTGAGGCTGGTCAAGATTAACACATTAGGGATGGATAAAAGGATTAATGTAATTCCAAATAAAAAACACCCATGACAAAAGGAGATAGAAAGAGAAATTATTAAAAATTTTGAGATGGCTTATGATTTGAACATAGAGGAGGAAAGCAAATTGAAACAGACCTGAGAGAGATAGGAGAGATCCAAATGTAATGTCCCCTTTTGGGATTGCCCTAAATCTTGCCCTAGAATCACAATTTTAATATATTTAGGGTTTAAAACTTACTAATTAAATGCTTTAAGCAAGATAAATCCTTATTTCAAAACCATATAAACTACCAATGTCCATAATTCATAGTGGAAGTTTTAATCATAATAAGGTTTGGATGAGGAACATGATAAGCCTGCCCAAAGCTATCCATACCAAGCTCAAGAGCACGAGTGTCGTAAAACAACCCGCCCCTTGGGCCAAGCGGCAAGAATGTCTGAATTAAGACAATTCCACCTTTGGGTTGGCGTACTTGGTGGATAAACTTGTATCTTCTTTTCTTATCCATGCTTGTCTCACCCATCCCTCTTATGATTGAAATTCCCTTAAATCTATCCTAACAACCAATCATAGTTTGGCTTGAAGGAAAGCCTTGAAAGGGGTGCTTGTAAACTACAACCACCTAAGCCCAAGAGCATGAGTGTCTTAAAACAACCCACCTCTTGGCCCCGAGTGGCAGGAATATACAATTCCACCCTTGGAGTGGTGTGCTTAGCATGAGTGCTTGTAAATAGCATTACCCTATCTTGCCTCCTGCAGCCTTACATATGATTGATTATAGGATAAAGACATACATAAATACATATATAATCTATCTCTTTTAAAGGAATATGCATTGATCCGTCATAGAAGTACTATGAAATATTCAGAAGATATTAATATTTTGCTAATGATTCCCTCGTATCTCTTCTTCTTATTCCTTTGTAGATTTATCTCTACTGAATATATATATTTCTACCCTTCCTCTCTGTTGTTCTATACCAAATATGTCATTTCTTATTGTTATACTTAGAATATATATATATATTAAACTCAGAAATCTCCTTTCTTTATACTCAGAAGTATATTCTTGCATTGTTGTTATACTTAGATAGCTATATCAGAAATATGTATTTAACTCAGAATATATATCATTTTCTTGCTTGTATATTATATTTGTTCTTAAATCAAAATCTCTTTTTATAGCATGCTTAATGCCCAAGAGAGGTGTCTATTGAGAAATCACAGCCCTTGATTACATCGCTTCTAATCACTGTCTTTCTTAGCAACAGGTGTTGTTCTTTTTATACAAATCACATCTATTCCTTTCATTTGTTAAATAAGACAAAGTTTATGACCGCATCATTTCATATAAATCATATTACTTTACTAGTTTGTCTCCAAGGAATATATGCTCTCATAATATGCAATAACCTCAATTTATTAGCTTTAACACTTATGATATTCATTGTCTTCTTTATTCTTCATTGACCATATTAAAATGGCCATAGTTTATATTAATTCAAACTTCAACGTGGCTCCATGATGTAGCACATACACTTCTTATTTTTTATTGCATGTTGCTTTGTTCACTGACTTTGTCTCATGTGAATTGTTTTTCTTTATTTATTTTAGTTTATATATTTATAGTATATGATAATAATAATATTTAAATTGATAATATTTATAGTTATATTATTAATATTAATATTTATATTTATATTTGTTATTTATAAATATAAAAATATATCTAGTTAATTAAAATAAATATATTATATTTTAATTATATTTAAATATTTATAGAATAATATTATTTTATGAAATATTATATATTAATAATATATGTTTATTTAAATATTAATACATACGCAATTATCTCTGTCATTCAAATTGACTAAACACCGCATTTCACAAAAGCAACTTCACTGTCTTTTATTATGATGTTTAAATCTTTAATTTAAACAATGCCTTAACATCAGGATATCACACCAAAAGAAGGATATAAAATGCTAGGGAAGCCTCAAGAGAGCGTATGAGAAGGGTTGTTACTGAGAATTTGGAAAATCTTCAACCAGAGAAATAAATACTTAGAACATTTCTCAATAACAATGATACACCTAATTAGTTAAACACCCATATCAAAAGAGAAAAATAAAGTTTGACCAAATTAACAAACTCAGTGAAAGAATATGATGAATTTAAGGATTCAATCAAGGGAAGGCTTAGAAGTAGGAGTGCTCAACAAAGGCATACAAGAAAGGGTGCTCTGCCAATTAAATTTTTGACTCGAGAGCCATAGTCTAAATAGGATTTTTCAAACATTAATGTCACTAGCAAAGGATTTAAGGGTCTATTAACCCTAATTTCAAAACTAAACCTCTTAATTTAAGTGTGGAATATTTAGACAATGTGGTTGTTGTGCCTTGCACACATGCCCCATTTTATCAAATGGAGACCCCCTCTTTTTGCTTTGGCTTGGAGTTTCAACCTTTCCTCCTTATGATGATGAGAAAGTGAAGTGGTGCTTAGAATGCATGATTTGTTCCAAATTTAAGCTTTTGGCGTGTTTGAAGTTGTTTGATGCCTTTCATGTTTGATTTGGAGGAGTCTTGATTGGGTTTGTGCTTAAGAAATAGACATTTATTGCCTTTTGTGTTGAAAGTGGGTGTTACTGCAGTTTGTGTCAAAATGTTGTGTTACTAGATATAGCCCTTAAAACTGCTACTATAGGAGGTATCATGTTGGGATTCCTAATTTCCATGCCTTACAATTCCAAAATCATGTTGAATTTCACAAAATTTCACTAAGGGGTCCTTGTGCTTTCACCCTAACCATGTTCTTGAAGCCCTGAAATTGACTAAGTCTGAAGCCCTGAAACCTTGAAAATTTGGTTGTCTGAAATCTGGTGGATCCTCCAAAATCTAGAATCTGCATGTTAAATCCCATGGATCTGGGACCTATCTCAAACATCCTGATAGCATATTTCAAAATATTTAAAGTATAGGATACTTAAATATATTTTTAAATATACTATCAATCGGGGACTTTCAAAATCTAGCGCTAAAAATGCCCCTTATTGCATTTTACGCTGATACCCTGTCTTATTGGATATTAGCACTAAACCCTTTGCACACCATTCAACGCTAAAAAACTGCTTCAACGGGACCGGCGCTAAAATTGCCTTCAACACGATATATCCTATTGGCATTGAAAACCCCACCGATCCCATTGCTTTAAAAATCCTCATCAATGAAGGTTAAAGTGTTCATTAAGTGTTAGTGCTAAAAACCCCTCCAACATGATATATCCGGTAGGAGCCCAAATCCGCACTATCCTGTTAAAGACCAAATCTCCACCAAGGCACTTAGGAAGCTAGTGCTAAAATTGACATCCATTGTATATATCTGGTTGACCATAAAAATAGCACAAATCCAGTTGTAGATGAATTCCCCGCTAAAAGCATTTGAGATGTTAGCGCTAAAAATGACCTCAACAAGATATATCATGTTGACCTCAAAATACCTGCTATTTGATCATTTGGGTTGAGAAACTGATTTTTAAGGCATGAAACTTGGTTTGATTGAAGAATTTGATCTGCATATCAATCTATTACATCATGATCAACATTTGTATCATGCTAATATGGATTTTGAGCATGTTATGCATCAAATTAATGCTATTGTACATGGATATCCTATTGACCCCAAAAATCTCGTTTTTACAAAAAAGGGTGTAAAAATGTGAAATAAAAGTATCCTACTGAATCCTAATGGTCACAAAAACATTCTAGATCACCATAAAAATGAAATGGGTACTTGAAAATGATGAAAAACTCAGAAAAAAATGGGGGAAAACCACTGGATTTGTGAAGATGGTTATAAACAAGATTGATTTTGAGTTGTCTCTGAGTGATCCATAGCTGCAAATGGATATATTTTGATCTATCTTGATGGAAAATGAGTTGTTACAATGTTATTGATGCTTGGCATTGTGAATTACAGGTCTAAGAGGATGAAGGAGCTAACTGGAGCCATCATGAAGGATCAAAACCCAAAGATACTCTGCTAACCTAGATATGAAGAATCTTTATTTTATCAACCAAATTGTTAGTGTATCTACAAAGGGAAGTCAGTATGATGTCAAAGATGATGGAGATAAGTCCCAGGAGATAAAAAACACAGGAGATTGAGTCTACATCATTGTTGTTCCTGCAGATCTTGTCCAATGTCCAGGACATGTTCACAACTATCCTAGCCATCCAGTCATCAAATGTCAATCCAACAAGCATCCAGTTAGATAGGCCTTCATCAAAAATGTGCCAAATACTCCTCTTGACAAGTCAACACATTGGAAAGTCATTTGTCCCATTAGACAACTCAAAAAGTTGTTATTTCATCTTGTTCTCATGAGCTAAAAATTTGTATTTTTGTCTTTTTCTTACAAGACAAAGGCAAATCCAGGATTGTAACTACTCACCGACCAAAATTAAATGCCATGTAATCCAATTTATTGGTGTTGAGTTAATCTCCACTGTTCATTGAAAATATTGGTATGCTTGCCTCTCTATATAAAGGCAACCTCTCTCATTGTAAAGGATATAAGGGAAGCACTGAAGAAAGAATTGTTGAAACTCTGCCATTTTTCTGAATCAATACAGATAGAATTTCATTTGTTGCTACCATTTGAGTTCATTTTGTTGATTGGATATGGTTATCATGGTTCTTCTTCACCTTTCCAATTAGTTATTTAGTTGCATTTGTGATTAGTTATTAGGATATTTGATAAATTTCTCATCCATACCATTAATGGCTTGCTGATTGTATGTCATTGTGCATGGTTAGTCTAGGCATATTTTATATGAGCTAAGTTTGATTGTTTGAGTTCATTGAACTACACCAGGGATTGGGTGTTGGATGAATCTTTCACAGTTTGAAAACCCTTGTGTTTCCTTAGAAGCTTACACAATCTCTGTGGCATTGTGGGTTGCCTGGTTAAATAGAGATTTACTTATTGTTGGGAATCTATCTATCTGTGTGTTGATCATTTTTGCAATTGTCTATAGAATCTCTCTATCCCTCTTTCTCTCCTTTCCTTTTGCATTTTCTTTATCAGATCCTGTTAGATTAGGTTTCATAAACTTGCATAGTGTTGTCACAGATTTCATGTTTACTGAATGCAAGTTGGCAGATTGTTGGTTGCATGCTGAAATCACATATCTTATAGCAATTTGGGTATATATCAGTTTGTTTATGCATTGTCAAATCACAAAACTGATCAATGTCATGTGCAATCAAACCCTAATGTACTAAAGTTTGTTTGCATTGCATGTAAGTCCCCTTGGTTGGAACAACGAATCACATATCCACTGAGTTATCCTGTGAGCTAAGACCTAGTTGTATAAACCTTGGGGCAGTCCTATTCTGAAGTTTTGGGATAGGATTCCTTTCAAGAGAGGTGAGATATCCTATATCTTACTTGTGTTGCTGTGTGCTAAAAACACCATCAACAAAATTGGCACTAGAAGGAGTGTGAGAACTTTTCAATGTAAGCTTTCAAGGGTTTGAATGTTTAAAAGATGGGTAGTCTGTCATACCTACCTCAGGAGTCTCTCTTTAAGTTGTCTAAGGTTCCTAGTCATGTATATTTATCACTTTAGAAGGAAGCAGTAGACAAAAATATAGCAAAGCAATGGTCTCCACTGACATTGTGTGATATAGCTTCATCCAAGGAATGCAGGATCCATGCCACGGATTGACATACTGGGATTGATTGTCAAACTTTCATTTGAAGGGTGGACAGGGCTCTACATGGTGATTCACCTTACTCAGAAGTATACAAATCTGAAAAGAAGCATTGGATGGAGAACATTAAAGGCCCACTGATCGAGCCATCTCATGGAGATACCAAGGAAAGCATGTCTCCTCAGTTGTTTTTCTCTAGCCAAAATCAACAAGTTCACTCAGCTAAAGAATATGTTGTCCCAGCTTGGCAAAAACCTAATTTTTAGTTACAAGACAATGAACAGAGCAATATACAGGGTCACATTTCTGCTACTAAGGATGTTGGCAAGATGGATAATGACTCAAACCTGGTTAACAATCATGTTGAAGATCCAGATCAGCAATCAGATGCTTCACAGATCTTAAGTTCTAAACCTGAGTTTGTTGATACAGAGGTGGAGAATAACAGTTCATTTTAGTTGGTTGATAGTTTTGAGTGTGAACAGTAGCTTGATTAGATCAGATATGTGTAAAAAAAAGAAGAAATTAGTCACTCCGATGAAGAAAAATCATTGACAGCAATGCAGGAAGTTGTTTTAGTTGACATATTTGAGCAACAATCGAATTGTCTAGTAAAAATGATCAAGGTTCTTGATTGTATCAGCCTAGTATATCATCATGATTAGTCATATCAGGCTAATTTAGTTACTCCAACAAAGTCTCAAGTTGAGTCAGATCACTACAACAAATCCCTGTGATTAGCTCCCTTTTGTGCTCCGTTTTTGCTTCCACCCACTATTTTAATGTATTTTTCTCCATTTTTTTGAAAACATCAGCACTATTTATCAGGATGGCGTTGTTTTTGGCATTTTTTGTGCCAACCAGAACAAGTCAACGCTAATAGGCACCAATTAGCAACTAACTTAGCGCCTACTTTAATTCTTGGTTTAGCACCTATTTTAGTGCCTGCGTTAACGCCTTATTTAGCGCCTTATGTAGTGCCTAAATTTAACGCCTGATGTAGCACCTATTTTAGCACCTAATTTATGGTTACTTGGGTTTTGGAGTATTATTTAGGGTTTAGGGTTTAGGGTTTTGGGATTAGGGGTTAAGGTTTAGAGGTTTAGGGTTTAAGGTTTAGAGAGAGATAGAGGACCAATAGGGAGATATAGAGGAGACCGAGGGGAGAGATAAGGAGATAGAGAGTGAGGGACATGGCTAGAGACAGGGAGAGAGATTGAGAGGTAGAGGGACAAAGGCAATAGGGAGAGAGGGGAGATATAGGGAGATATAGGGAGATATAGGTTTAGGGTTTAGGGGTTTAGGGTTTCTCAGGTTTAGGGATTAGGGGTTAGGGTTTAGGAGCATTATTTGGGTGCTAGCAAGAAGTTGAGTCCACTTTTTGGCCAAAAAAGTGAGTGTTTTCCCTGATTTTTAGAATTTGTCACATTTGACCTCAAAATTTGAAGCACTTAGAGATGGAATCTTGAAAAAAGTCAGTAATCATAAAATGTAGTACTCAGAGTCTAGTTTCCAAATATGTAATTTATTTGAATACCCATATAATACAAATTGATTTTCAATAGGCATTTCTAGAAACCATTGTTTAAAAGTCACTTTTTTTTTACAATACCATGCATGTGTACGTCATCCATATTTTGACCTAAATAATCATATTTTTCTAAATCCTTTTGGGAAAAGATTTGTATCTCACTTAAGCATGTTTTCCATTTTTTTTTAATTTTCTATTGAATAGATTTTTTTGTTAATTTTTATTGGCCATATTTGGTGTTTTGAAAAATCGTCGTGTACGTCACGCATAAGATGACCTAAACTTATCATTTTTTGAATTTTCTTTTTTTTAAATTGAAAATAATTGTCTCAAGTATGTTTTCATACAATTTTTTTTCAAAAATTATTTTAATAAAAAGTTATTAAAATGCTAAAAAACCTTGATAATTTAAGTTTATGGACTTGTTTCATTAGATATTAATTGAAAAATAGAAAAGTTAATCCAATTGTAAAAAAATTATATATTTGGAATCTATAGTGTCTCATTTATAATGGGTTTTGATTTTGTCAAAAACTTCTTTAAAAAAGTCGTCAACCATATTGCCAAATTCTATTTCTTCGAAAAATTTGAAGCTTTTTGTTTAAAAAATAAATAATAAATACAAAAATATGTCCAAAACTAAAAATATATATATTTTTTAAAACTAGACATTGTCATCTTAAATGGGTTTTAATTTCATCCAAAAATTCTAAAAAAATGTTTGTCAACCATATTGCCAAAATCCATCACTTCTGAAAATATTTTGTGTTGAGGCTTCCACTAAAAGTGGACCCAACTTCTTACACTTACCCATTTAGGGTTTAGGATTTATTGTTTAGGGGTTAGGGTTCAGGTTTAGAGGTTTAGGGTTTAGGGTTTATAGAGAGAGAGGAATGATAGGGAGATATAGAGGAGACTGTGGAGAGAGATAGGGAGATAGAGAGTGAGGCACATGCACATGGCCAAGGACATAGGGAGAGAGATTGAGAGGTAGAGGGATGATAGAGATAGGGAGATAGGGGATAGATAGGGAGATAGAGGTTTAGAGTTGCTTGGATTTAGGTTTAGGGGTTTGGGGTTTAGGGTTGCTCAGGTTTGGAGATAGCTAGAGAGAGAGAGAGAGAGTACTAGACTGAGCGAGATATATATCCTATAGAGAGATAGGGAGAAGGATTAAGAGGCAGTAGAGGGACAATATTAGAGATAGGGACATATATAGGGGTTTAGGGTTTCTCAGGTTTAGGGTTTAGGGGTCAAGGTTTAGGAGCATTATTTAGGGTTTACAGTTTAGGGTTTAGAGGTTTAGGGTTTAGT